>JAJTUQ010000005.1:0-1387010 GCA_021399445.1 Xylogone sp. PMI_703 | reverse complement strand
CTACTGACTTCATACTGTTAGCTCTGAGATTGCTGGGCACAATAACGACGTCTATCTTCTTCGTTGCGAATCTGTATCTCAAAACCCAACGCTATTTCTCTCGGCGTGTTACTGCTCCTGCGGTTTCTAATTTCCTATTGTTCATACCAAATATATGTTGCATGTCTATTTCTTTAGTACAGTACTAGAACTATACTTCCCGGCTTAACAACCTTGAATTTTCGTTGCGTCTCAGAGAATCGAAATTCATCACTATAACTCTCGGCGTTCAGATGTGTGCCGGTGAATGAAGACTTCAATTATCGTTGCGAATCTATGCCTTTCAAATCTTCACTATAACTCTCAGCGTGTTAGAAAGTTGCCGAGAGTTATAGTGAAGACTTCGACTGACGAGATCCGCAACGGAAATTGAAGCCTCTCCACTATTTCAGATAGAAAAGATGAGTGAATCTTGAACGTTGCGGATCTGGGAGTCTCAAATCTTCACTATCAGTCTCGGCATAAGGATATAGTCCTTTCTCTTCATCTCTTGCATTCAACAAGTCGCACGGATGGACTGAAATGTTGCAAGTCAGAACGTTGAAATTCGTCACTATAAGTTTCAGCAGATGGCTGACGTTTGCTTCAACAGCTCATCTCTCCGCACAATGCAATTCGTCATCATATTTCTCAGCGGGGATTCCAGAGTCTCGGCAAAAGAATAATTCGTTGCGCATCTGAGAATCAGAAATCGTCACTATAAAGCTCGGCATATCTAGTACTGTGCCGAGCATTATAGTGACGATTTTCGATCTTCTGATTCGCAGCAGAAGTGATAGTTTCTTCGCTGTGGCTGTACTTCTTTTGTCAACAGCTAGGTAATATAATATATACATATCCTGAAAGCTATACAGGAAGGTTTCTGAAGTCAGAATCAAAAGGCAAAACAAAATAAAAATAATTGAAAAACATGTCTCAAAAAAATTCAGCCTGGTGTCAAAATGCCTCCATCTTTTGTCGAAGTGTGGTGTTGATATTCGCCTATCGATCCTCTCCAGAGATGATCCCAGCGTGAAGTTTTCAACATTGCCGGGAGATCGTTGCATCTCTGCACATCAAACCAAACGCTATAAAGCTTGACATATGTTAAGAGGAATCTGGACAAAAGTAACAAATATTTCGTTGCATTTCAGAGAGTGCGAAGCCAGCGCTATATAACTCGGCGCAGATTTCGGTACCATTTATGCTACGACTATTATGAAGAACTAGCACTAGCTCTCGACGATCTCACCATGGATAGCAAGTAAGGGACATAAAGAGTTTCGTTGCGCATCTGGAATGTGAAAACCGTCACTATATTTCTCGGCACATGTACACATAGTATTTTCTTCATGGAGTTTCAGACTTTGTTGCGTCTCTGACCTACAATTTCATCACTATACTGCTCGGCACTGTGAATATGATGTATGGTCACGAACTCTCTTTCGTTGCGTCTCTACGCTTTGAAAACTTGCGCTATCAGGCTCGGCGAAAAAGGAGGGCGGAGACACTTTTAAGAATGGCATGGTTGGCATGTATAGTTGAATACCAAGCACTACGAGTTTTGTGAAATTTCGTTGCGGATCTAGTAGCGAAAATCGTCACTAAATATCTCGGCGTGAACCATTTTTCCTTTTGAGGAAATGCTGAGTGCTTTACTTAAAGACGAGAGAAGCGGATATGGAAAAGGGGGTTTGGAAATAAAGTGTAAAAGATAATTTGGTAGCCTTGCATGGATGGCTGTGTTATCTGCTCTCAGCCTTGTTCTTGCATCATCGTAGCGATAAAACTCCGATAAGCGGCCTATCAACATCCACCCCTGTGCAGGAGCCCCTCACCAATATTTATTCCAGCAACACCTGGCTCACAAGCCGTAAGAGTTTCATTATGTTCTCCCAGGTGTTGCGGACCCAATTGACCGCCAAACCAGCGTTACGGCTTTTTTCAACGTCCTCATTGAGGCAGGCTGATTTCACCCATGCTGTATGTTCTCAGTTTATGTAAATAAACCTTTAGCGGGATCAAAGGATAACTGTTAAACGGAATGTACTGACAATATTTAGGTAATTGGTGCTGGCGCTGTCGGCCTCGCCATTGCTCGGCAGTTATCGGCACGAGATGGCACAAGCACGGTGCTCATCGAACGGAACAGACAAGTAGGCATGGAGACCAGCTCACGGAACTCTGAAGTGAGTTTGATATACAAGTCATTCTAGAGCAAATAGAAGCTTATCGACTCTCATGCCCCCTCTAGGTCATCCATGCTGGAATCTACTACGGTGCGGACTCTCTCAAAACTAAGCTCTGCATACGAGGCCGCGAAATGCTATACGCCCTATGCGAGAAATACTCTATTCCGGCACATAACACTGGCAAGTGGATTGTTGCGCAGACGGATCAGCAATACCAGGAGCTTGAGAAGGTACATAAGTTCACAAAGGAGATAAATGTACCCACGTACTTTATCTCGCAAGCTGAAGCCGCGGAACTAGAACCCGCTGTGCAGGCCAAGGCAGGGATCTTGGTATCTCCTACGACAGGAATCTTGGATAGTCATTCTTATATGCAATTCCTTCTTGGACAGATCGAGGATAATGGTGGCGATGTTGCGTTAAACACCAGGGTTACGGCCATCAAACCTCTGGGCTCTAATGGTAACGAAGGCTGGGAAATAACCGCTATAGACCAGGCTACTGGCGAAGAAAGTACCATCACGTCTGAAACATTGATCAACTCAGCGGGCCTTGGAGCCTGTGATGTGAACAATATGATTGTTCCTCCCGAACGCCATATGAAACAGTTTTATGCAAAGGGAAACTACTTTTCTTACTCCGCCTCTACCCCGAAGACAAAACACCTCATCTATCCCGCACCAGAACCCGGCCTTGGCGGTCTAGGAACTCACCTGACCCTCGATATTGCCGGACGAATACGTTTCGGTCCGGATGTGGAATGGGTTGATTCTCCAGATGATTTGGCTGTAAATACGAGCCGGCTAGCACAGAATATTGTACAGATTAAAAGATTCCTCCCAGAGGTGCAGGAAGATGCATTAGTTCCTGACTATGCCGGGATTAGACCCAAGTTGGGAAAGATGGCGGCCGTTGGAAGTGGAAAGGGGTTCCAAGATTTTGTGATCCGGAAGGAATCAGATTTTGATGGATTTATAAACCTGTTAGGTATTGAAAGCCCCGGATTAACGAGCAGTTTAGCAATTGCCGAAATGGTAGAAGATCTACTGCATCGATAGGAGAATGATTAATAGCGGGAGCCTAAAATAAGTATTTGTATATAAATGAAGATATGACATACATCCAGAGAAGATATCTTGAATTTAGAAACAGAGAAATTATATGAGAGTTGGAGCATATATTTCCGATGACGTCGTCATCGCACGGGCTCCGTGGAAACGGCTAAGCAAGAAGCACAAGCCATAAGTCAAAGCGGGTCACCGCCAGATGTTAAAAAGCCAATGCGTTGTAGAAAGTGAATCAAAAAATTATCATGATTAATGTACAACTTTTGCCAATTCTTATAAATGCAATCCCCTCATACCAAAAATTACCTATTGCCTAATTCTATTAGGGGAGAGAGGAGAAAATGATCTACATCTTGAGTCCTCCGTCTTCAGTCTTCATCAATAACCTCTTCCACCTTGGGGGTAAGATCCCGTCGTGCCTGAGGCGAAGAGGTAGCGATTTGTGGGGCAGCAGAGGATGTCGTAGCGGTGGCAGGTGGGGGTTGTCCAGTCATAGCTGCCATGGTTGCGCCAGCACTTGCGGAGCCGGACGATGACTTCTTCTTTTTCCCCTTTTTCTTCTCCTATTCCTCTCAGTTAGCATCGCTTTGTTGGGATAAGCAGATAAGGTCAGAGGGTAGCTCACCTCTTGCCAACCCCAGACAGGCCTGAAGCTGTCAAAGAAACCAACATCCTCGAACAAGTTGGGGTATAACCATAATCCTGGAGGAACCAGGAAGTATGTGACCACAAAGAGAATCAATCTAAAGATCGACATGAGGAAGAACAGTCCAATGAGACCCAGCATTCCCATACTCAAGTACCAAACTCCCAATCTCATCTTGATTGGCCACAATGGGAACATCACAATAGCAAACACTATCGCCAGCGCTCCGACAGCATACAATTTCTGCTTAATCTGCCGACCCTCATAAAGCCAGACAAAGTGTAGATCTTCGCGGCATTCCTGCTGCTGCTCGATTCTCACTGTCCAGAGGCCTTTGACTCGCTTGACCTTATGCGCACCTGGTGCATGATTGTGTCCTTCATGGGGATCAACCTTGGAGACACGGAGAGCAAGAAGCGAGAGAGGAAGGAGTTTGAATGTGTTCTCAAGAGAGGCACGATCAGTAATTTCGGGGAGAAGCGGGTTCTTGCGTCGGGCTTTTTCATAAGCCGGAGATTGGAGAGCTCTCAATGCGCGTTTGACTGGATGGAATATTAGCCCATGTAAATGAAAAGACGCCTTGGTTCCCTGAGATTGATCATACCTCTGAACATATCTTTTCGTTGCCCGTTAAGAATACAAGTCCTGGGCTTGAGATCTTGATTTTTGAGGAAGTTGGCGACTGCGATAGCTGCCGGGTTTGGTGGTCCTGGGGTGATGGGCTGTTGCTGTTGACCTTGTGCTTGTTGTTGGGCTGCCATTTGCGCTCTTTGTTGTGCAATCGCTTGTGCCTTCAATTTCTCTACAAACTGAGGTACTGTCATACCTGCCTTTTCAGCATCGATTGCGAGCTGACGCTGCATGGCTGCGATCTGCTCTGGTGTGGGCTGTTGCCCAGGTTGCAACCGTATGGGTTGTGAGCCTTGGCCCGGCTGTTGGCTTGCCATCAGATCTATATGCAATAACAAAAATGTTGTTGTCTAAGGGCTGAAAAAGAAGGTAAGAATGAAGAGGGGAAGGCTGGCGGCTTTCACGTTATTATTAACTACTGGAGAGTTGTTCTTTACTTTCTGGAGGGTCCGGGCCGTGTGTTTATCCGAAGTTTCACTAGCCACATGCAGAGTGAATGAACGGCTGTGGCGAATGTGGCTTAGTACTCTAATTACGAGTCCTGGTTCGTCATTACTGTGCCTTGCAGTTATGTTCCTGACCATCGTCTGACGGGATCTTATTGCTCAATTCGAACATTATCGGATTTCGAAGCTTTGAATTGGCTGTAGGAGGGATATTTCCCTTCGCGTCTGGTTTCTCTTCATGTCGTACTCACAATTTCCTACAGCCTTGCTAATTGAGTGGTGTTTGTCCGAGTGATCCGATAATATGATATCGAGCCTTATCAGGAATTGAGGATCTGTGAAGCAATAAGATGAGCGAGAGTTTTAGTCCTGAGGAAGATGCAGAGCCTTCCTCTCTTTACTCAACAGTCTTTCTTGTGAGACATGACCATCTAGTCCTTAAATACTCTTTTACTAATCTTTATTAGTCGCACCGGGACCTGAGCTTACAGGTCCCAATCAATTTCGTTACGCAGCCTGGTGTATCATTCAGAAGTGCTTGCTTCCCACAGCATAAGTTCGAGGATGATGCAGCAGGAGATTGTCTCTCCAACCTGCTCTCGGGAGGCTATCGAAGATTGGTGATCGATCTATTCTGGGATCAAGGCCGGCAGGTTTGGTCATTTTGTCCCGCTCAGATTTCATCTTCTGCCAGTGCCAAGCCCACACCTCGTGCTCTCCCATCAGTTCAAGCCCCATCAGGCATGCCCAGTGGCCTTGCTAGTGTCACTCCCTCATCTCTTGGTGGAGCTCTACCTAGCATGGTACCCGTCCCAAACTCTCCGGACCTTCCCCTTATATCTATTGGTCCATATTCCTGCACGAAGACTATCAACTTGTCTGTATTGATAAGTCTACTATTCAGTTATATTGAGACAACGCAGAACACACTGAATGCCCATCTCATATACATTGTGCTCAACATCCATGCTGCAGCCTCCAGCACTGCTCCTTCAGATCCGGCACCACGCCCAACTGTTCTTCCAAACACCACCAATCAACTTGGAAACCTCTTCGATGCCAATCTCACAAACTATATTTATGGCCCATCAAAGCTAGTTTCAGATCGTGCCGACCTCAACAATTCATGGTATGAAGCACCTGCGGAATACCGTCCTCTCGGTGACTACTACAGTACGAGTAAGGCAGCTGATGGCATTGTATCAACCGAAGATGGATGGCCATCTGAGAGCTATATAGAATTCTGGAGGAGCAGAAGACTGCTACTTTCTTGGGGTACTATAGATCCTCAAATGGCTAACTATAACTTCGGCGCTGATGATGCTGTCATATATCCGTCTGGTTTTATTGAAAATCTACAGGACCATATCACGGTGAATAGCACCGGTGGGGTAGAGACAGGTTGCTTTCTGCCTACTAGTATAAACGATGACATAAATTCGGAGGCAAATGCTTCGTGGGCGGTGGCCAGCGATGTAGAGGGATTCGATTATCCCACAGCGCCTGACTCCCCCCTTGATCCACTCTTTAATCTAGCATCAAATCTCACAAATTGCGGAATTTCGCCTGTCCTTAATACCACCTTATTGAACCAAACCGCTCTCCAGAATTTTCTTCCTTATCAAAACTATAGCTATAGGTGAGGATCGCTCGTTTACTTTCTCTGGATATACTCTCTAATATTCATCTAGTACAATATGGAGCTGGGCGCCGGGAGAACCTCGAAACTCCAGTGACCAGAACGACATTTTCCGTTGCGCAGCCTCAAATCTAGCCCTGGACGGACATTGGACCGTCGAGGACTGCTCCCAAAAACTTTACGCCTCGTGCCAGGCAATAGGGCAGCCATACAACTGGACGACAACTTCCTACCAAATCTCGTACTCTTTTGCAGGTCAAGCTTGTCCTGATTCTTATGCGTTCGCCGTGCCCCGTACCGCACTAGAGAATGCATATTTAACCAGAGTGATGAGAAGACAGGGGAGAAGTAAGGTTTGGGTGAATTTTAACAGCTTGAATGTTAAGTTCTGTTGGGTTACGGAGGGTGCTAATGCCACCTGCCCCTATTCAACTACTGCACTGGAAGATGCAGCAGAAAAGATCGATGTTTTGGTATGTCATAGTCCTTCGCCCATTTCAGCATTGACGAAATAGAAATTGACCATAGGTGGAATAGGTTCCCTCAATCGCTGCTGTTATCGTTCTTGTTGTTACCGCTCTTACTATATTCGTTAAAGCAGCCGGGAATAGAACTAGCAGGAAGAGGACGCGAAGAGGAAGAAGAGCCGGTAATGGGTACGTTTACGAAGGTGTACCGTCTTAAAGGGCTCTATGTAATTTTAGTGTATATTAGAACTCTTAATCGAATGTATTTAAGCTTACTGGGATCTTGAAATATACTGTTATGCTAATTTGATCTTCTTAGGATTCTAGGTATGAAAAACAATTTATGTAGAGGGTATGAAAGGTAATGAAATATGTGCGAGAGAAGGAGAAGGAGACAGAAGGACATGGAGGTTGACAGATTGAGATCAGAGGAGGAAAGAATGTCTAGATTGTCAGATGTATATTAATGGAAACACAGCGACATAAGCTATCAGACGCGGCTATGCTTATTCCCAAATGTTGTCAGTATTGACCACCTAAATAAATACTCCGTGAGAGAAAATAAATAAAGAGAAGAACGTGTTTACGCCATATCCATTGCCCTTACCAATACCCTGGTTTAACTTAGTTGATCCAATTATGAGCGAAAAACTTATGCATCCATTCTTTTGCGCGACACCTTGCCAAAATGTACTTAATGATGCAGTCCGTGTTCATCACCGCTTACAACACTGGCGACCTCGCTCCAGGTGCCAGGCGTGCTAATGCTCTCTCCGTCCACGCTCATGACATCGAGTTCACTAGTGGCTCCGCTTCTTGGTCCCCATACTGCTTCGCCTATATCCTCCCCTGATCCAGCAAGGGATATTGAATCTGTGGGAGTGGCTTCACCGGGTCCGTCCTCTTCATCATCAGAAGTGAAAGCTGCGCTAGAGATAGGGGATCGAGGGGCCGAGGCGAAATCGAGAGTCTGAGGCGATGGCTCTGCGGACTCGTTTTGGGGGGTGACTGGAAGAGGGGAGTAGAAGTTTGCATCACCATTAGAGCGGTCTGCCCACGCATGGATCGCGGCAAAAGCGTCGTCATTTGCTTGCATGTTCGTGAAATTGTTGTCTTCGAAGCTAGGGAATGGGATATCTCGAGATACTTGTGCAAGAATTGGAGTTTCCGATACGTCAACGAGAGGTTCTGTTTCCTTCTTCTCGACCAATGTTGCCGTAGATTCTTGTGGTACAGCTGATTTGGGATATTCTCTCTCGCTGGCGTTGTAAATATCAGACAGTATCTCAACTTTTTCGGACTCATCAGGGGCCATCAAATTGCGCTGTTCTTCGATGTCGATATGGTGTTCATCTGCAAAAGGATTGGAGTAAATGGAAGAGCCTAGGCCGCGAAGTCCCTCTACGCCACCGCGACGATGGATGAGACCGTAATCAGCAGTATTATGTACGTCCGAGCCAGTATTATAGACATAGGTTCCTTTCTCAGTGGGATGTTCCTCTAAGAAATCTTCGAATCGGGAGGCGGGGCTTCTAGATTCTGGAATTCCATCTTTCTCGTTCATGCCCGAGCTTTGGCTTGCCCTCATCTGCCTTTCTTTCTCCTTTTTCTCGAGTGCGACTGCATTCCAGTACATTAATTCATCCCTTTGTCGTCTTCGACTCTCCTCGTCGGCGTCAACACCGGGGTCTGCACGACCTCTACTTTCATAGAAACCATCTGCATCTTCGGGTCGGTTGAAGCGAGGCTGTCGTGAGTTCGGGCCGGGGTTGATCTCGTCACCTAACGAATGCAGCGCTATGGCAATACGGCGACGAACATCCTCAGCGAATTGGCGGGCCTGGGGTGATTCATAAACAGCGATTGCAGCCTGTGGTGAAGACAGTCAGTAATGTTCTCGCACATACCCGAACATGGGGGGTCAGAGCTTACAGCGACAGCAACGGAGACCACTATGATGGCACCTGATACGACAACAGGCTGGTTAGGCATATTGCTCCTCTAGACGCAAACCAGAAAATACGCAAGAAAAAAATGGAGAGATGAGGAGAAAAGAATAAATAACGAAAGGGTCACATTGAAGCTCGAGGAATGGAGCACGAGGCGGTTGATCTCGAGGATTCGCGTCCCCACGCCACCTCCTATGGGAGGCGACGAATCACGGGGTTTAAGCTTGAGTGGCTCACCTTTCGCAACGACGGCAGGCATAATGGCTGCTGCCTGCGGCAATCCGCCGAACAAATCGACGGGTTGAAGATATTGATGAAAAGAGCGAGGAGAACGGACTGATCACAGAGGAAGAAGGTACACGACAGCAATTACGCTGCGACAAAGGAATTAAAGAGAAGCAAGGCACTCGGAGTTTGGGGACATTGCTTCGTCATGACCCCGCGCTAGGCGATAGGCAGGCTGTGCAGGCCGATAAGAAGGAGACCTCAGCGTCCTCTCCGCTGAGCGAGACACGCCATCCGCTGTCTCCTAATGCATGATTCTATTTAAACGTCTGACAAGACAGTGTTCCTTACAGATACAAGTGTACAAGTACAGAAGCACACTGTACCTGTCATGCAAAATAGTGCAGAATTCCTAGACGATTTGTGAAGCCTGCTATTGAGCCTCGGGGCCATTTATTCTCGACCCTCAGGAACTGTATCCGACATTTCCGGGCGACACACCTGAGCTCGCGTGCTGTGGTCACGTGAAGTGCTCTATTGGGAAAAATAATTCGCCGAACTCTAACCTCTTTGGGTGCAATGCAGTTATTGACAAGCCACCCGTGCCCCCAACGGCCCTTAGCAGAGGCCGATATCCCGAGTTTATTCTCCGACTATCTTTAGATCCACCAAGCAATTTTCATTGTCACGCTCCATGTTGGGACATTCTCAAATCACAGCATTCTCTGTAAATGTCACTATGCCGGCTCGCTCGGCGCCGTTCTCTCTCTTACCTGGCACGCCATCCGTCCACAGACACGTCCCGGCCAGAGCCCAGGGCATTCGGATCCTGTCCTGCTGCACAGATGTATTCATGTACCTGACTTGTAGTGTTCGCTGCCAATCGCGAGCGTTGAAACAAGCGTATTTCCCGGTGGTGAAGTATTTAGCCTCACTAGTCCTATCCTGTTCCCGCGAAACCCACCGGAATCGGCATTGGGGAGGCGTTGAGGAGCGTAGTATAAATTCTCGTCTCCTATTGCATCTTTTCTCTCATTCTTTCAAGTCTATTCTTAGTATAAGATCTACTTCATTCAATATCTTGAAGAGAACACTGTCCTACTCAGCCCACTATATCTATTATAAGAGATTATTTGGAGCACAAATACAAGACCCCTTTCAAAAGCTGACAAGGATGCCTTCCTCTACTCCCAAGACCGCCATTGACCGTGCTGCTGAGATGCTCGAACAGAAGGGCTATCGCTTCACTCTCAAGACCGGAGGTGTAACATACTCTGCAACCCTTCAGCATAGGGATAGCTAGTACGTCAACTTGTAACTTGATACTTTTCGAATGACATGCTGACAAATCTACAGTAAAAAAGACCAGCCTACCACTGCCTTGCCCAAGGCTGAGCTGTCAAAGCCTGAGAACACTACTGCTCACTAGACGTGTTTAGCATCATGACGGTAGATGTGATCAGCTTCTTCCATGGCTTTTTTCCAATATTATCGCCGGCGTTCTCGGAGGCATAGATCGGGATACTAAAGGAGCATTTTAGTGCTGGGTTTATTTTGGGCGCAATAGGGTACAAAGCTGAATAAAAGCAAGGCATGGAGTTCGGAATGACAGCATATGCGTGCTTCAATAAATTATAACAAACAGATACCTGAAGTCTTACCTTGCACTTGTGATTTGATGGATCTGGCGGATCATTTTATGAATACCAAAGTGTCAACTCAGGTCATAGACTTCGGAGTACTGGCCTTGTCTACAAGCACGAGTTCCTCCTCCTCAATTGTCTGCTTGTAATCTTCCCAGAGTTGCCCAACTGGACGTCCAACCAACTCTGTCCAAAACCGTTTCTCTTCGTATCTTTCTGTCCTTAATTTCTCATTTAGTCTCCTAACCAGACCCTCCCCGAGCCTCATCTCAAGGTACTCCAAGAAATAACCCGTGTGCTGGTAGCCAGCATCCCACTTGTCCCCCACTTCTCTTTTCCAATGTGGTGGACTTAGATTCGCGTTTAGCCGCACCCAGTCTGCTATCCCTTCAATCAAGCCTCCGGGACAAGTACCGTGAGCATTGTACTGGTAGCAATGGACCATCTCATGGGTCAGAACACCCATGATCTCATCTGATTTTCTATCCGAGGATATGCCGTTGATGTACTCGAGTGAGAAGTGAATCTCCTTATGGTCATCGTCTAGCTCAGTACCGGTTGTATAAGCCACGCCTGACATAGATCGCAAGATCAAGGTTACGGATCGAGTTGGGGGTACCGTGGTTGTATGATCTTTGGGACTCTTATAGAGGAGGCTAAGAACATTTTGGACGGATTGTACGAGTGCTTTGTTTGCTGTCACGGAGGTAAGGAATGCGGTTGTACCATCATGGGTTAGATCACGGATCTCGAGGCGGAGTTTGGGAACCGGGAACTCGTCTTTTGGTTTTGAGGAGTCATTAGGTTTCGAAGACGTATCCTGAGAAGGTGGGAGAACTGGGATAGGTGATGGAGGAGCTACCGTCGAGGTAGGTATTTCGGTCATGTTCGGTATCTGTACTTGGGGGGTTCTTGCGGTTGGTTGCCGTAGCAAACGGAAAGATGTTGATCTCCGACGTCTAGTCTCTACGCAGCAGTAAATAGAACAAAGAAAACGTGAAAATAGATTTCTATGGCTCAGTTAATATGATTGTATATATATAAGGGTATTGTTAATGTTGAACGAGTATCCGATAGATAGGAGGAGTTATTAAATAGAGGGCTGAAGTAATTGCAGGGGAAGTCCCATACTGTAAGGTACAGGGTGCGCATTGAGCGCTAGTGCTGTTACCCCATCATCCACGCGAATTGTTTTGAGGCGCGACATCATCAGGCTTCAATTCTGCGACTACCCATTTTTTGGCGCTTGATTTGTAAGTAAACACCTTCAATTCGTCCGATCGGTTACATCTCCTATACTCAGAAGGGCTCAAGCGCGGCTCAAATCACTGGAATTATATAATCTACTTTAGGTTGCCCCTTACTGACAATCGTCCCATCAACAGAGAGCGCTTTCGTCCTCCTTCTCACCCCTCATACCCCAGTCACCATGGGCGAAAAGGTCACTGAGGAGCAAGTCGCAAATCTCCTAACCGTTCTGCGGACAGATGCCTCCAACGATGCCAAAGTAAACCTAATCAACGCTGTCAAATCCAGTATAAAGCAGAACAATGTCCCCGAACCCTGTATCGCACCGCTGTTCGATGCGGCGCGAACATCCATGACATCGCAGCATGCCTCCATTGCTAGCGCGGGGTTTTCAACTCTTAATCACCTTCTCACGAGGCTGTTACGCCAAGATCCAGCTAAGATTATGAAGGAATGTGGACGGACACTACCCTTAGTGGTCGAAAAGATGGGTGATCAAAAGGAGAAATATCGACAGCTTGCTGCCCAATGCCTTACAAGCTTCTGGAGGGTGAGCCCGCAAGATGTGGAAAGGATTGTGAAGAATTCAGGGCTAGTGGGAAAGAATTCCCGACAAAAGGAGGCCTGCTTGAACTGGCTTGTTCAGGTAGATATACCTCAGATATTGATAATTATGAATCTCACTCACCTACCTTATAGATGCACGAGGAGTGGGGTTTGGCATTTAAAGTATTTGTTCCAACCTTGATGGAGTTACTGGAAGATGCAGATGGTATGGTTAGAGATACGGCTAAGCAGTCGGTGGTTAAGCTTTTCAAGTGCGTGAACGGTTCTACTAGATTAATTCTGCGTTAGCTAACTCGGCTCAGGAACGCCCCAGGTGCCGCATTATCAGATTTAAAGAAACAATTAAAGGTAAGCAACGTCCGGCCGGCAATAGTAACGGCTATTACAAGCCAGCTGGGCCCCGGTGTGCCAGTGGAAGTCGAATCCGCTCCAGAACCTGCTGAAGCAGCTCCATCCGGGGCGCCGGCACCCCCAGAAGCTAAGTCTGAGAAGGTTGAGCCAGCCTATGTTAATACCCAAAGAGAGCTGGATGAGACGTTTAAGGAGATGTTGCAATATTTTGAAGGAAAGGAATCGGAGCAAAATTGGCTAAAGAGAGAGCAGAGCTGCACCAAGATTCGGAGATTAAATGCTGGAAATGCGCCTAGTGACTTCCATGACACATATGTTGCTGGTATAAAGAGCCTTACAGATGGTATTCTGAAAGCAGTCAATTCGCTGCGTACAAGCTTGTGCAAGGAGGGATGCAGCGTCATTCAGGAGGTTGCTAAAACTCTTGGATCTAGTCTTGACCCAATGGTGGAAATTCTTCTACAAAATCTTATCAAGCTCTGCGCTGGAACTAAGAAAATCAGCTCTCAGTTGGGAAATGGGACGGTTGATATCATCATCAGCAAAGTCTCATATACTCCGCGAATATTACAACATATCTGGATGGCTTGTCAGGACAAGAATGTGCAGCCAAGAACATATGCATCTGGATGGCTTAAAACGCTCTTGAAAAAGGAAGCACACCATAAGAGTCATTTGGAGCATGGAGGTGGGCTTGATACAATTCAAAATTGTATCAAGAAGGGTCTTACAGATGCGAATCCAGGCGTTAGAGAGAGTATGAGGGGTACATACTGGACTTTTGCTTTAATATGGCCCCAAAAAGCGACAGGGTAAATTACATATTCTAAAAGTGAGAGACAGAGCTAACTTATTTAGAATTATGGCAGGTCTTGAGGCCGCTCAGCAAAGGTTACTTGAGATGGATCCGAATAATCCAAATTCTCCCAAAAAGACTCAGCCGAGCGCTCGACCAGGCCAGAACTTTTCTAAGAGTGTCTCCGGGCCACCAAAACCGTCATTGAGAGAAACAATGATGGCACAAAAGAAGGCTGCCATGGCACAGAAAACTACGGGCCAGCCACCACGGCCAGGGTCGGCAATGTCTACATTCACTCCAGTAGGAACTCCAGCCTCCGGCTCAAAAACCCCGACGACGTCTACTGCCCCAGATGCAGCACATCAACGCTCTCGTCCTGACGCAGGTCATGGAGGTCTCTCCGTTGCCCCAATGCGACCAGCTAAATTTAAGCCACCCGTACGTCCCGCTACTGCAGGCCCTTATTCTGTACGCAAAGCTGGGAATGCTCCTAGTGAATCCCTTGCAAGCAGCCCCCCTGGCTCTACAATAGTCAAATCGAAAACCTCATCCACAAATCCAACCCCTCACAAAAGATTACCCGTCAGACCAAACACCAGCCATTCCAATCACAGTAATCAATCAGGTCAGACAAGTCCAACGAGAAGTACAGCAGGTAGATCTGCAACCTCTCCCAGAGTGACCCCTGCGAGACCAAAATCTGCAATGAATCCAATTGAGTCGAGTCCCTCCAAAGGCGATGAAGAGTTTACCATGGTTGTCCCAAATCTCTCAGTTATGAATGGATCGCACCTAAGCATACCACCGCCCACAAGTTCACCAAAGAGTGAAGCTGTTACTCCATCGAAATCCCTTAAAGTCTATGAGGATCCCTTCTCAAACACAGATGACCAGATAACACCGCGCCCAACATTTAATGCTCCTGTGCTTGGTGAAGTTCCTGTGAATGAAGAAGCCCTAAATCGAGTTCCAAATGAATCTACAAACGGAGAACTACTCTCTCCAACTGCCCTGAAGCAAAATGCTCGACTACTTGACAGTGGAATAGCCAAGGTCAACACGAAGTCATTGGATGTACATGGGTTCCGAAAACTTCAGGGAATGATCAGGGATAACAAAACAACATTGACAGAAGAGAAGGCTCACACGCTGCTACTGGGCCTTTTTGATTACCTTGAGGCACCGCTGTTGACACTCACGCCAGAGAAAATTCAAGATGTTAAGGCCCAGATTTTGGCAACGATAAAGCTTATGTTCAAGAAGCAGCCTGATGTTTTCAAAGCACATGTGCAACGGGGCCTTGAATGCATTCTTGGTACGCGAAGGGGTTATGATTCCCGAGCACACATTGTCAGCGGCCTGGAAGTGCTGGCTGACGAGTTAGTCACACTATCAGACCCAAGCATAATTGCAGGAAGCATCATTGAACGCCTTAACTCTGAAGAGATGACTCTTGAGGGCTGCCGTGTTCTCAGCATGGGGTTGCATATTCTGCGGGAGCTCCTAGAAGTCAAGAAAGACTTCATGCCCAGTAGCGATGAGCTAAGCAACGTGAGCAAACTTGCAGCGAAGTGTCTTGAGAGCAGTGAGAGTGGGGTGAGGATGGATGCTGTTCAGCTATGCGTCGCCATTCACTCACGGGTTGGGGAGGCGAAGTTCTGGGGCGCGTTGACTGGAGTGAAAGATGACCCGAAGAGCTTGATAACATACTACATTGTCAAGAGGCAAAGGGAGGTTGCTAATTCTGCATAAAAACTACGGTTGAAACTGGAAACCCCTTTTTATTTCCAGAAAACGTTTTGAGGGGTGTACTTCTTCATACATACTTTTGATTCTTGGGAGTTCATTTTGGGCCAAGAGCATTGGGAGGCAAATGGTTCAGAGTCTTGCGGGGCACAAAACAGCGACCTGTTCAAGCGTTTTACCTGTTTTTTAGGGTTTGGTTTTTTATAGCTTTGTAATGGGTCTTGTTATATTGCTTTTAATAGAAAATCCACATCACTTCAGCTTCTCTTAGTACGTACAATGCCTTTATCGCCATTTTTTCCTTGGCCATCTTTTAGTGCGGTTGGAAACTTGGATCTCACCTAATATCTTATAAGCTGAGGTTGTTTCAGCACACACGTGAGATACCGCCCATAATTGCATAGGGCGTGATTAGGTGATGATAATTATGGAAAAAGGCGGCATGATTTCGTGCAAATTGACCACACGTGATCATTATATGAAGCGTTCATGCACACGCAAGTCGGGTCGATCTCTTGTGTAACACTTTTCGGCTTTGCCCGAAATACATTACCAGCCATTGCTTGCATCCAAGGCCATGACAAATATTACCCTGTGGTCCAGAAGTACTGGTACAAGTACTGTTCTACACAGCCTTGGCAGAGCGGTACCTATTTCTCGCTCCGTTTCATTTGTTGTTGATTTTAAATGAGAGGCGTGGTGTGTGTCGTGGGTGTGCGCGTGTATGTGATATTGGCTGTTCCTGAGGCTTGAGTGGTGATGAGGTTAGCTCGTTAGGAATTCAGGAACGAATCGCACAGCTGGGATCCGGGGGTTGAGAGCACCCGACGATCACTCCGGCGTGGTCCAGGGCGGGCGGTGCGACGCCTAGGGCCCGCTGGTTTCTAGTGCGTGCGCCACAACTTTAGGTAAGAGGACCCCTAAGTTTAACAGAATTAAGGGGGAATGTCGTGGCTTTCCCGGGGGCGGTTGGATGCACCGCCTGCAAACATCGTTGCTCTGGCTGAGGCAGGAAAGGTAATACCGTATAATTTGGACGGAGATGATTCCCGTGCTGGCTAAAGTACTTCTTCATTTTACGGAGTACACAGCAGAGTACTTGTGTGTTGGGGTTAAGCATGTTTTTAAAACGAGGCGGTGTTAGGAGTAGCTTCTTGGTTGTTGGAATCGAGCAGTGCAACGTTGGGTAGTTACCCGTACACGCCGTATGGTACCGTACAGTGCTGTATATGCTCCGTAGCTACCGTACTGCAAGTTTGGGGAGCAACCGTTGACCCAACGGAGGACGGAGAGAATGATCCACTCTCGCGAAACGCCGAAACGCAATGGTACAAATGTCCACGAACTGAAGTCGAGAATATCGTACGTTGGTGTTTCTTGCGGAGATTTTGTTATCCTTTGGTAGTTTGGTCCTACACAGTAAATTGACGCTGTGTGATACCGGTAGACAGCTATTCGCAGAAAGCTGCTGACTTTTGTTTCTGCCGTACAGTACTGTAATAAGCAGCCTTTATCCATCCCAGGCGACACAACGCCACCGAAACAGATATGATGCCGTTCGGAGATAATGTATTGTATTCGCCTGCATCGGTCTGGAAGGATCAGGCGCAGTGCTTCGAAACCCTTTTATAATTGTCTTTTATAATTGTACATTCCGTATTGAGGCTGTCTACCGCCTCTTCAGCTGTCACAACGGAGAGAAGAGGTGGTGTGTATCAACCTAGCTGAGCTCAGCTAGACCTCGCACACATTTACCTAGGCAAGAGTACCCGGGGTGTGTAGGAGGACTGTAGCATTCTCGAATCTTTGCATCAAACAGTCCAAGATACCGTATCAAGGGTGCAATCAGGTGGTGGATGCTGGTGTGGCACGGTGACGAGTTTCAAGCCTCACCTGGTCGGGTCTTTCGGTTAGAGGCCCATTATTACGGAGTGGTTGATTGATGCAGGTGATAGCTGAGGCTTGGAGTCATCACCACAAATTGCAGTAGATGCGTATCCTTAGCAGATGAGCGTGAACATCTTCTACCGATGGTTCTGTAAGCTTGATCGAGATCTTCAGTCACTGCTGCTAGCTTTGCCCTATCATGTCCACAGGAGATGATCGATTGCAGGGCCTGACGGCGGAGATGCGAGGATTGTGAAGCTGCGATGTCCAGATCCCAAACCGGCCAGCTACAGGTCTTGGGTGACGAAAAGTTGACAAGGCCCAGGAATCCCCCCATCGTGGAGCATGTCGGCAGCGTCTGTCTACCTGAAACACCGCTGCTGCCCCAGGGTCTTCCACCGCATGCGTCTCTCGGGCGGCTCCCACCAATGGAGCTGGTAGGCCATGACGAGGGCTTTCTTTGCGGCTTGAGGAAGCGGATTTTGCTGTTGGCGTGGCGGGCCCGCCGAGCTCGAGCATTCCCAGCTCCTCAGCCAGGATACGATATTCTTCCCAGCACCGTAATCCAGGCGGTGGCAGCCGACCTGCCACCGACTTCCTCATGGACCACATTTTGTGAGATCAGTGGTGGGGTCTGATGATTGTCCTGTGTACTGCGTACTGTGCACTTTGTACCTGTTCGATGAAAAGCGCAAAGCGGTGCGAACGTCGACGAATATGCTGTAAGTTGGGTTGGAGCATGCCAGGATGCCCATCACAGCGAGCGAATGGTCAAGGGTGCAGCCCTCTGCTTGGCTCTCCTTCCTCGCTGTTCGTTGTCCATTGCCAACCGTCAGGGCAACTGATTAGTATTGTACTGTACTCCTCGATGGCCAGACTCGGCCGAATCTGCAGCATTCTGACACAGGTCATCCCAAAAATATGCATCAAGAAAAATCGAGGCAAAAGTTATATCGATCTGGTTGACAAATCAGACAAGAGCCGTCTGATTGAGGGGCCTGCTTTCATATATCGACTCCAGAGACGGTGAATGGATGACCTTTGCTGGGAACGTAGATATTTTTTTTTAGTACTGTACATCGCTTTCTTACCCCAGCCGGCAAGGCGGTGCCTCGTACCTGATTTGGACGGCATTGGCAATCACATCACTGGACTTGCCTCTTGGTGGGAGCACTTCCTCATCAACATCGCTCAGGGCACCGCCAAAAACCTAATATCTTTTGTGCGACCTCGACGCCAGCGACCATAACAGCTTCATATTGCGCAGGTGGATTCCTATCGAGCCTGCAACTTCACCTCCCGGTCTCCACTGCGTCTAATTATCGCAATTAATGATCGTCCCAGGCTAGTCCCGCACTCCCTTGCGACTTGCGTACTCTTGTCTGCTGCGACCGTGCGCGACGACCTTGACCCCTACGGCGCCAACTCCCAGCGATCACATCTCCAATTCATGCTCTGTTGTCTCTAAACTACACTGATACTCGAGGAGGACAACTCTCTTCGGACACAGGAGAACTTCCCCCCAGAGACATCTCACCGGCCGGACCGTATACAAGATGGAGTCGCCGGGCGATTATATGGATTCTATGACTGATGATGATTTGGCTTACCCGTGTAAAGGGTGTGGAGAAGTGAGCATCGTCCGTGGGTTGCAAGCTGATGGTGATGGTGCTGATCAATCTTGACATAGATCCTCGAGGAAGGCAAAGCCTTCGAGCTTGGTCAGTATCTAATCTTTTCCCATCACCGTTTTGAGCATGTAAAGGGGCAAAGAGCAAATTATGTTTCTCCATCCGCCACTTTGCCAATCCAAAAATCACCATTATGGAATCATGCTAATATCTCTCAGCTGGAAATCGGTGGCATCTAGATTGCTTTCGATGTAATACGTGTGGCACATTACTCGACTCCGATGCAAACTTGCTCCTCCTCGGCGATGGCTCTCTCATCTGCAACAATTGTACCTACAGCTGTAGTGCTTGTGGTAATAAAATCGAGGACTTGGCGATCCTCACTGGAGATCAGGCGTTTTGTGCTACGTGCTTTCGCTGCCGGAATTGCAAGCGTAAAATCGAGAATTTACGATATGCACGAACTTCACAGGGAATATTTTGTATGAGTTGTCACGAATCTTTGATGGCTAGACGTAGGAAAAAGTCCAGAGCTGCGGCACAACAAAAGGCGAAGAAGGACGAGCAATCACATATGCTGTCGGAGAAAAGCCTGCCAGCTCTTCCCCCGAGTGCACTTGATGAACCCTTCTCTCCCGAACGAGAAGCTCCAGATGTCGAGAGGCATACTGAGTTGTCTCCTCGCCCGCGACCAGCTTACGGACGAAGGGACTCGGAACAGAGCAAGGATAATCTGACTCTGCCAACGACTACTTACAAGAAGAATCGACATTCAATCATCTCTCAAGGTTCAGAGCTTGGAGGTGGAGACGGAGATAGCTACTTTATACCACTTGCACTCGACCCAAGTCCAGCACCAGCAGTGACACCCGGCTCCAGGACTGATGGATGGCAAGATTCATCCAAGAGGGGTAGGGATAATAGGGATGTTACGAGTCCAAAAGCTTCTGGAAGGGCAACCGACTCTGGTGGGTCTACACCGCATATTGCTTTCCAAGAGAAGGGTCGCCAAACCTCGTCAGATGCATTGGAGACTTCACAACAACAAATTATTGAGAGCATCCGCAAGGCGCAAGCAGCGGCAAGTCGAAAAGGCCCACCTTCGAAAAGTGATGATACCAAAGCCCAACATGCTGGATCTCCTGGTTCTGTTAACGGCAATGATAAGAATCTAGGACAGACGGAGAAATTCAGATTGGGAGATGTTCCCAAGAGCAAGAAATCAGGCTCATCCAAGAATGACTCGCAGACGGAAATTGCAGCCAACGAGAGCCCGGTGTCACGTTCCGCATCCTCTGGAGGACTCTCTACCGTACCGCGAAAAGAGGTGGCCACTGGTTCACCAAGGACATCTGCCAATCGACAATCTGAGGAGTCACGAGCAAAGGATGAAGCTGATTCGAAGCCCTCTACGGAATCAGGTGCTACTTCACTGCCCCCTTCAAGAGCTGACTCAGGTGCAAAATCAATTCCGAGAAAAGAACTTCCGTCAAGCGTCTCTAAAAATAATGAGGCCACAGTCAACCAGTTTGAGTCCGATGCTTCATCATCAGCCTCGTCGGATACTCCTGGCGTTACGCCAACAATGAATGGCAAATCCGGCTCTGGTGCCACTTTCTTGCAATCTCCCATAGATGAGGATATGGCTCTTCCTAGCCGAGCTCCCAATCGCCCACAAGGACCACAGCAGACACTTAGCGATACATACATGACCCCGCGAGCTCCTCCGCAGCCACCTTCTGGATCTCATATTGCTGGCAAAGAATCCAGTGGCTCTTCGAATGGAGCCCAGGTGTCTCCCAAACTCCCGCGTTGGAGTGCAGGCGGTGACTTTACCATGGACGAGGATTTGGCACGCATTCTAGGGAATAATGACGAGAATTCGCAATCAATCCTTCGGCGTGTATCCAATGCAGTCAGACATGGAAGGACAACCAGTGAGACAAGCAACTCAGCTCGGCATCAAGGCCATGGCCGTAGCATTAGCGAAACGACACGCACAACTGCATCACCCCGATGGCCGAAAACACCGGTTGGAGATGAGACAAACATGGGAGCTCGCGAGATTAGCAGCCCCATATCCATGAGCAGCCCCTCTGCAAGTGATGATCCAGCATTGCTACGCAGGAGACTTCGAAATTCTGAACAGCGCGTGGCTGAACTTGAACGACAATTTGCCACTGAAAAAGATCTGAAGGATCTCAACAAGAAGCTCATTGAAAAGCGAAAGACCGTTTCGGTGTTGGATTCCCAGTCAGAAATTATGCTTCGTCAAGTCGAGGTCTTAGCCGGATATGTTGAGAAGGCTAAAGCCTCAAAACAAGCTCTCAATATCGCCGAGCTGGAGGACTCCGCAATCAAAGAATTCGTTCAAAAGCTCGAGCATTTAAAACTGAGTTTGTCTGGTCAAATTGAGGCGCTATACGAAGAGCGAAATGATTTGCTTGAAGAGAAAAACCAAATTACGGCTGATCGTGATAGAGCACTGGTGGAATTTGAACAATTATCCTCAAAGAATGCTCAACTTGCTGACATGAATAACGACTTAACGCACCAGATTCAAGAGCGTTTTAAGGCCCAGAGTGCCAATGTGGATAGCCCAAGACATGGGCTGGGGATTTACACTCACATGAAAGATAAATCCAGTGCATCCTTTGCCGATGATGCTACTACCGTCAGGTCTGGCAGCACAACTGTATATGGCAGCGAGCAGGACCCGACTGTGGAATCTGCTGTGCCACATGTGGTCAATATCCGAAAGGGCCAGGCTAAGAAGTTTAACTGGAAGAAGGGTGGGCAAACTGTTGCAAAGGGCGTCAGCAAAGGCTTTAAGGGCGCCTTTTCTTCCAGTGGACAGGAAAGAAATCAGTGGGCAGGCCAGACCGGAGATAACATTGGGCTGCCGTATAATATGACGGTGACAGCCGTGGATGCACCTGCGCCGCACTCTAACACCCTTCCACGTAATGCGATGAATGACCCTTCAAGGCAAGGTTTCGGTTTGTTCAAGAAGTCTAACACCGTCCCTAAGGGTGCGTCGAATGGTACTGCCGGCGCAGCAACAGCAGCAGCAGAGAGTCCCGCAGTCCTTTTTGGCTCAGAATTGGTGGAGAGAGCAGATTACGAACGTCGCCAGATCCCAAGTGTGGTAACTCGCTGCATTGAAGAAGTAGAACTACGTGGTATGGATGTTGAGGGTATTTACCGAAAGACTGGAGGAAGCGGACAAGTCAAGATCATCCAGGAAGGTTTTGATAAGACCGAGGACTTTGATATCTCGGATCCGGATCTGGATATCACAGCGGTTACGAGTGTCCTCAAACAATATTTCAGAAAGCTTCCTACTCCACTTTTGACCTTTGATATTTACGATCGTGTTCTGGAGTCAACTAGTAAGTGATTGCTAGTAAGTAATTTTTATGTGAAAATGCAACTAACGATAATGTAGCTATCGAAGATGACCAAGAGCGTTGTGCTCATTTGAAAAAGACTTTCGCCTTGTTACCTCCCAAACATCGAGATTGTCTTGAGTTTTTGATATTCCATCTTGTCCGGGTTGCCAAGAGGGAGAAAGAGAATCTGGTAAGTTGTGGCACTTTACGAGCATCCTTCTGAACAAGGTTCTAACGATATTTTAGATGACGCCTAAGAACCTTGCTGTGGTCTTTGCTCCTACAATTATGAGGGATCAGAGCATTGAGCGCGAAATGACGGACACTCATGCCAAGAATAACGCAGTGCAGTTTATCATTGAAAACAGTAATGAGATCTTCGGCTCGGCATAAGCTACCGCTACAACTTCGGCACTGGCAACGAAACTCATGATCTATTTGGGTACAAACTTAACCTGCACTTTTGTACATCATTCAGTGCTTGCTTTTTGCTTCTAAATGGGAGGGCGTTTATTTGGACAAAACGATCAATGAACATTCATACCAACGCATTGATAGGCGTTCACTTTATTTTCGACGGCTTGTTGCATTAGCGGGGCCATTTGTATTTAGGGCAATGAAAATGGTGATATCCCATTTCTCTTTGATGAAACGTGGAAGGCTTTTCAGGGAGGCAGAATGCTTGAATGAGGCAAGAGGCTGATGGAACCGAGAGGTGGTGAATTCTCTTCGATTTCAGTTCAATATCCGCTGTGCAGCGGTACGTGATTCCCTGAGCGTGGAGCACAAAAACTGCTCTTGCTCATGCCTTTGATATTAGCATTTTTGTAGTAAAATACTTTATCTATAGCGGAATGAGTAAATGAATGCTTGGAACTGATTATATTTTTCCTCGTTGAATAGACCTTTGAGTACGCCGTATGTAGTTTGTTGACCCTCCCTCGCTCTTTCCCGGATTTGCGCTTATGACGGACTGCCTGTATCATCGAAATGGGCACAGAAATAAATGTACCAACTCCTGCAGATAGAAACTCACGTTCAAGTAGCTGGTTTCTGTGCAATAAATATGATCATCATTACTCTTGTTGCCCCGATAACCATTAATTGAGTATCCTCGTGGGTCGTCGCCGCACGCCGAGAAACCATGGAGTATTTAGGAAACTGGCATTCATTCCTCGCTCAACACTTTTTGAATTCTCCACTACCAGATATTATATCTGGTTCATTTCCTTCTCAATTGATACATTGGATTGGGATCTCCATCATGCCGCCTAAAAATTCATCTCTCAAGAAGTTCCTCCACAAGGAGGTCTCGAAGTCACGCCTGCAGTTGTCTCCTCCCAACTCTCACCACAATATGAGTGATACAACCCTGGCAGAGGCAAATTCCACTCATCAAGCTGAGCATGAAACAGACGGTCCGTCTACTTTGTCCCTGCAGGTTGCACAAGAGCAGTTTGCCCCTTCAGAGACAAGCTCTCGCTCTCACAGCACCGTTACTAAACGTTCTGCTACCGCTCGGCCAGTTCTTACAGCTCCGACCCAACTTGAGTCACTTAAAGAGGATCTCAAGGATCTCGTATTCAATGAAGTGGATGCAGCACCTGGTGAAAAGGCCCAGTTCAGACAACAAAAAGTTGGTTTAATCAGAAAAATCACTGAACTGGAAACGGAGGAGCAATCAAGAAAGAATGTAGCTTTGAGATGTAGGTATTCTCCTTTCATTTGGCTTGATACTTAGAGTCTATTTTAACAATACCCAATAGCACACTACCATTCCAAGAAAAGATCTGTTCGAAAGCCAGCAGCAGAGCCGGAGAGGAGATCAGAGAGAATTGCCAATGCTAAAGCAGAGAAAATTGCCAATGCAAAAGCAGAGGAAATTATCAATGCTAAAGCAGAAACTAAGGTACGTCCACTCGAATCAACATACATCTTAAGTACTGTCTCTTATATTTAGTAGAGCCAACCCAAGCGTGCTAGAGAATCTGGAGATACAACCAATGGAGAAGATGAAAGCGGAGGAAAACTGCAGATGAACCTACCAATCAGAACAAAGAGACAGAAGCTTGATGAGGAGAAAACAGGAGAGATAAAGAGAAAAGAGGTCAAGGCTCCCAAGCGGAAAGAAAGAAGCTTGATGTCTCACCTTTTCCCCAAAGGTCCACCGCGTCGAAAGGGACTTAAGGATATCATCCGGGCCCCCCCTTCAGACGAGTAAGATAAGAGGCAAGGGTTATATCTACTTTGTTTTCCCGGTGACCTTGGAGAGGCAAAGTGTCATGGAGTTGTGGTCATAAAAGAACTCAAGTCTCCTCTCATTCCTATTGTAACGAGTATTAGCATTCAATTGAAAGGACTGTAATTCAGACAGATACCCTCATAGATCTCGTGAATATCCTATAATTTAAAGCTGTATATTTGAAGTGAGACTGTTCATAGCCAATAGTAAAAGTCATTCGACCTTGATCATGACGGGAGCTAGCTACTCATGATACAGCCAACTTTGTCCATGATACTGCACGATCCTACAACCCTTTCCGGGGGTTGTTTGACAATTTCAGTTCGTCTCCTCAATTTTGGTGCAAACGAGCCAAACTAGGACGCCGAGAGATTTAGTGACTCACGCCCAATATGCCATTACCTTGGGCATGCGTGAATATTTCAACCTACTGAATTTTATCTCCGACCCCTTTCAACTTATCTCCGAAGTCATCACGACAATGGATGAAGCAATCGCCAATACTCCTCCTTCCGGAGACGCAGTCTCTGGAACTCGTGGTCAAAAGCGTGCAGGTATACACAATCCACTCTGATCAGTTTCCGTGCAAGTTGTAACCTGAAAATAGCTGATAATGCCAACGACGACCCTGTTGCAGCAAAGAAAGTATGTGAGACGGTTGACCTCACGGGCTCGGAAACTCCTCAAGGTGAACCTGTAAGTTTATGGATATATAACTGAAAAGAACCCAAAGCTGACGGTTAAAAAAGAATCATGGTGACTTTGGTCAACGTCGTGCCTTCTCCGTTGGCCCGTCCCAGCTTAGGATGGTTCCAGTAAAGTTTCAAAATGTTTATTATGTGAATGCACAGTGGCTAATTTTAACACCAGGGTGCTGTCATAACTCGCAACCAGCCGCCATACGGTCCGCCACGTCATCGGCTTCCGGACAGTCCCGAATATCCCTTTGTTCCACAGCAAGCTGCACCGGGTCAAGGTGTTTCTCCAAGCCCAGGACCTCGAGCTCGTGCAACTACAGAACAATTGGATCCTAATCGGCTTCCAGGAAGTCGCACCCAGCCAATTGACCGTGGCGTGTTTGGCCCAGGCCAGCCAATCCTAGCCCATAGTGGAACATATCAAGGTCATCCAAACACCACTGGTGGAAACCGCTTGGGACCATACATAACTGCAGCCCAACCAATTCCTGCTATCCAAGCACGGGGAGCAATCAATTATAACCAAAGTGAGCCGGTATCCACGAAAATTGTAACCCAGGTTGCAGCTTCTAAGTGCCTCGTCGGAGAAACCGAAGCCGGAGATCTCAAGCAAGAGTACATAATTGAAAAGAGTAAATTGCAACGCCTACTTGGCACCATCCACACCGAAATAAACACCATGGAATGGAGTCTTCGCGTCAATGAAGTTGACATGGTGGGAACCAAGGAAAAGCTAGCTGGTCTTGAAAGCTATCGAGCGGAGAGCCTCACTCGTCTCGACAAGCTGAGAAATCTCCAAAGGATTTGTGAGAACCACATCAAGCGAGCAAAGAAAGACTAAAAATGCAATACAACCGAAGTATGGTTAAGATATCTATGTTCTTAGCCATCCTTCGATCGTATAAATGTGTCTTCGACTCCTTTGTGGGTTCTACACCATCTTAGTGAGACAATGGGACAATGAGGAGGGAAAATGCAAGATGTAACTGGACTGTATACCAATGGTCTAAATAAGAAAGTAATAAATCATACTCTTGCACATATCTTCGCGTCTGTATTATATTTGCCTACAGTTCACGGTTTATGAGTTGTAGATGGATTCCAGATGTAAAGGAGATAGGGTAAAATCATTGATATGCTTGTCCGTGATTGACAATAATTATTTCTGTCCTCTACCAGGCGAAGACCCTACTCTACTACATGAGTTCATAGTCCGTCTCCGGGTAGAAGTAGGGGGATATTCACCTGTGGGAGCTGGTATATCATAATATGCGGGATGTGTTTCTACACAAGCAAATGTAACGTTTCCTAAGGGCAAAAAAGTTCCTATCATTTTGCAACCATCTCCTGGACTTTTTCGAGGAGAACTTTAGATTCTAGGCCCAATTTTCGTTGGCCATTCTTTCCTCCACTCCTGGCCTTTGCCATTATCTTCCGTTGCTTCACTCTTTTGGCCATTCTCGCGTTCCTCTCCTGTGCTTTTTTCTCGGCTCTCGTTTTCCTTTCTTCAGCTTCACCCTTCTTTTTCTTGGCAATGGCCAGCTCCTTCTCAAAATATCCCGGTTTTTTTGGACGTTTACTTCGATGGGAGTCTCCGTGGGAATTAGGAACATCTTCTTCAGGTAGCTCAGATGCGTCTGCTGCATCAAGCATCAGCTGCCGCTCAGGGTGAATTCCCTGAGCAGGTTCTGGTGAAGTTTTCTCATCGGATTGCTGTTCTAGGTATTTGTTTGTGGAGGTTTGTAAATCCCCTTCTCGTGCCTTGAGTTTTGCATAAGATTTTTTGACCTTGGCCTTATGGATCAAGTCCTTTTTTATTTTGATGACTTTCAAGATAGAAGTTAGATCATGGGCACACAACTTTTATTCGTTGGCAGACGGTACCTTTTCTCTTCCAGGTTCCGTCGGGAAGATTCTCTGGCCCGACTTTAAAGCCTGAGCGGTGCTTCTTCGACTGAGGCGCATTCTCGCTATCCTCCAACTGCCTTTTTGGTGCCATTGCAAGATCAGAGGTGCGAAGACCTTTAAGAAGAGTGGGGATGGTAGTTCATGGCCTGTGAAGAGGCTGCAGAAATCTCAGGTGGCTAGCAGGGTTTGCTGGGCGATAACGGGAGCGACCTAAACGAGCAGTCGGGAGATATCTTCGGGCATTCTACCCGTAATCGGTACCCATAACTACTGGGTATCTGCCAGTGAGGTCAGAATCAGTCACCTTTCCCTTACGCAAAGCCGCGCGGTATATAGACCGTCTCTCGACGTATCCCATTCATTTCTCCTCTGGAGTTATCGCAGGGAAAATTTTTCGAAGGATAAATTTTGCGTCCAGTCTATTCCCACCTGTGATTCCATGAGAGCCCTGTGCAGCACGGCTGGTGGATCCTAGTCCCCCCCGCAATTGTGGCATAGGACTGCTAATAACGACATCATTGCGGATTTGCTCTCGTTTCAGCGATAGAACGACTCGTTTCATTCCACATAACTTCATCATGTTTGTATGACAATAATATGGGCATTGCGTGTACCTCAAAATGCCCATATTCCAGGTCGATATTGGCGGCGGTGTATCTCCACCGCCAGACAAACCTACTAATCCGGTGGCAAGGTTGCCGCCAGATGAAGGAAATACTGTGAGGAGGAAGCTCTCTGAAGAGAGCATTCGAACGGAGCTATGTGAAGGTCCTGCACTAGGAAGTCCTCACAGGAATACTACGCATCCTCTTGATTCTCCAAATGATCATTCCGACCTTCCTACCATTGGAGCAGCTGATCGCGTGGACCTTATTGAGAGGTTGAAAAGAGAGCAGAATTCGACATGGCTGCCGAATCAGAATGTATGTTATATATGTTCTATTTCGTGAATGTCCAGTCCAGATACTAAGGTTAGAAATTTAGGACCGCTCTCAGTACTCTCATGTCGCCCAACATTCACCCCAACCATCGTCCCCTTCTGCTCAAGCTCCAAACGTTAGTCGGGCCCCTTCTTTCAATGCAGAGTATTCAACCTCGGGTATAGAGATCGAGAGGCCTCGTTCAGCCTTACATAGTGGAGATTTTACAGAGGAACCGCAGCATTCGCGACGTGATGATCAAGAGCGTCTCCGTTCGGAGGCAAAGCTCTATAGTTCTGAGAGACAACCCTGGCTTGCCACCTCCCCTCCACGGCACTTCACGGCTTTTCAGCTTGATGGTCGATTTCCATCTCCTAATAACTTGGAACGGGATGGTGGGTTAAGATCAATTCCACCTTCGCTCTCCTCGTCTCATTCATCCAACTTCATTCTTATGCCTCCAACGAGTCCACTAGTTCAGTCGGAAAGCAATGATGAGATAGACTCAAGTTCTTCAATTAACCCTATTGATATTTCATTGGCATCTCGGAGGAATCCTCGTCGACATACTTTACAGTCGTCGCATTCAATCCAGTCATCACCATCTATTGCCACTCCCTCTTCGTTCAGCAGACTACCCCCACAACTCAGAAGAGATAACACTTTCCCTTATCAAGCGCATCAGCCAAGAAGGTCTTTGACAAGTAACCCCAACTGGGTGCCCTCAAGTTTATCTCCACAGACACCAGGTTTTGCACGTCCCCGGCGACCGTCTATTACGTCTGATAGTTCTCCGTTACAGCATGCAGCTATGGTGGGATCATACGAAGAAAGTATCCTCAGAGGACGTATGTCAACTACACCGTCAAAACCATTAAATTTTCTTGCTCAAATCGGTGTGCTTGGTATTGGAAAATGCAAGTCGAGCCTTCGCTGTCCGCCACACGTGACGCTGCCTTTTCCAGCTGTATTCTACAGTTATGAGACTACAAATTATAGTCGAACTGGGAGGTCAGAGGATGGACCAAGTCCATATGTTGGCCAAATAGATCTTGAGAATGGGCTTCCAAATCCCGATGAGGCAAAAGAAGGCAAACGAAAGAGGCATAGCTCTGTCGTGGATCAGAAATACGTAGAAGATATTGATGTTGCCGACACAGGTAACATAGGCCGCCGGTCAGAGCGTGAAGTCAGGAGAGCTGAGAAACAAAAACGAAGATCCAGCTCACCAAAAGCCCCACACGGCGGGAGCTATAGGATCCCAGAAAGGGGGCAAGTCCAGATAATCATAAAGAACCCTAACAAAACTGCCGTCAAGCTGTTCTTGGTTCCGTATAATCTAGCCGGTATGGAACCGGGCACTAAGACTTTCCTTCGTCAACGCAGCTATTCAACCGGCCCTATTATCGATGCCGCCGTTCCTTCACCATCAGAACCCGCTACCAATTCGTTAGATCGGCCAACTCTACGCTACTTAGTACACCTGCAGATTTGCTGCCCTTCTCGTGGTCGGTATTACTTATATAAAAGTATAAGGGTCGTCTTCGCAAACCGTGTACCTGATGGTAAAGAGAAACTCAGAAATGAGATAACCATGCCAGAACCACGATTCAGTGTTTATAAACCAGGACGTGACTTTGGCCTGAATTTCGGTCTCCCTAGTATTGCAGGCGCAAGTTTGGCGGCAGAAAAGGCGTACAGAAGACGCAGCGCAGGATTCGGCCTTGGAAACAACCGTGTTCATGATCCGATGGAGGGTGTTATGCAAGCTCTGGAGAAGGACTTACATGCGGAATCTACCTTTCATAATGGCCAGGACTCAGGAACAGCTCCGATCCAGCCCATTCCTTTCAGTCTCTATCGTCGCGAGATCCCAAAAGAGAATTCCTCTACGGGTTGGTCTCTTACCCAAGAACCATCCGAAATCTCGGATAAAATCAGCCAAACTTCCGCGTCTCAAGACTCGAATAATCCGAAGTCCTGGAACAGTGAAATGACCGGTATTGAAGGGTATGATAAGCTCAATAAAGGTGATCTTGGATACGGTGGCAACCCTTTTCGTACTTCACCTGATGGTAGCCCTAAAGTTGCCGAAGGTCTTCTTGCGAAGAAGTTGCGTGATCTTGGAGTCGGCGCTCTTAGCCAGCAGGATCGTATGGACAATATTTGATTACGTTCGGAACCCTTGGGTATTTTGGTAGGAGGTAGTTATTATGTTCGTTCAGAATAAGGCGCTTTATGGTATTTATATTCTCGATAAGAGATGGTGTTTATTTCTGATATAGAGGTGGCGTCCATTTTTACTTGGTGACAGGCTATCGCTTCAATGTTTTTAGATTCTTACGGACCTCTTTTTGGATATGGAAATCCCCCCACTTATTGCTGTTAAGGAAATGCATATAGGCTTATAGTATTGCTTTGAACCTATTCAATCTAATGAACAAACTACAATCATACTGTTTACTCCCTTTTGATGCTAATCTGCATAAATATGTGGTTTTCGTGACATAAATACACAACAGTCGTGGCTTTAACAGTCCAAATATATATATTCTCTAATCCTACAAGATATATACAAACTGAATAGATGGCCTAACTGTCAAGCATATCCATTACGGTGGTAGTTAGATAACGTATATTGGAAAGCCTTTTCAAGCCGGGCATCCCTCATTTAAGACCTTAATGAAAGATGAATAGAAGCTAAAAGTGGTCCAATTAATAGTACATGGTAAGTCTCCAGGTCGATCCCAGTTTTACTGAGTCGTGAGATACTTCCGTTCTAATTCATCATCGACTCTGGGCATAGTCTTAATAGCGTGCAAAGTCTTCGGGAATTCTTTCTGTAACACATCAAGCAAGACCTGGAAAGCTGTAGACTCCGAGGCAGCAGCTTGCAGGTCCAGATATGCTCTTGACAGTTCTAACATAGTATGTAGTTTTGGTCGGAGATAACGGGGATTCCTACTTGCTTTACGCAGATCTAAAGAAAGTCGGTTCCGTTCAGGCTTACCCCATCGAAGCTGGGCCCAGCCTGTCCATCCCGGCATAAGATGGATCTCACAAAGGTAGAACGCTTTCTTAAAGCGGTGACTCCGAGCTAATAGCTGAATATAATAGTTCCAGTTTTTGTTGTCTGCGACAAATCCTTTTTTGAGAAAGTCCTCCATCGTGCCTTCCAACTCGTCTATCTTGCCTTGTCTGAGAAGAGACGTAATCTGGAATGTAAGCGCTCTAGAAAGGCTTAATTGATGTATTGGCAGTATTTGAATCTCCATCGAGTCATGAACCGATCGTAACGGTTTACCCAGTTTTTGTGCTTGAGAGAAAGCAAAATGCCAGCATTCAGAAACGGTCTTGTAGTCTCCTTCTCTTAATTTTGTTGCCATTAGTGCCGACAGAATATCAATAGGTCGGAAATCCTGTCGATTTGTCGGTAGTGATTCAATAAACTCCGTATATAGTTGTTTGACTGTTTGAAAGTCATCTTGTTGACCAAGTATGAAAACCATGTAGCTATAAAACATTGACTGATAGCCCACATCCAGTGGCGTGCGGCCCAACCCCTTCCTGGCGGTGTTAGATATTTCTTTTCGGCTCATGGTTGCTAGAATATTCTGAAAAAGTCGTTGGGTGGTTGGCAGCTTTTGTCCTGCCTTATTCCCTCCAGCTGATCTCTCATCCTGAATGGCCTGAGCTTTTAGCTCAAGCAGGCGTGTGCTCGAGGATTCTTTTATTCCGCGCTTTTCCATCCGTCTTTTGACCTGAAATACTTTGTGCACTTCATTATTTGCGAGAAAGCCTCCCATAACGACAGCATAATGGAAATTCGTGGCCGGTACTTCAGCTTCCTTCATGACATCCTTCAGAATGGAGTAAGCTCGATCTGGCTGTTTGGCCATTGCCAATGCCTGCATCAGTGCAGAGTACGTATACTTATCAAAGTCGATATTTGCCTCGGTCATTTCTCGAAGGATTCGATGAGCGTTTTTAAGATCACGCCGCATAGCCCATGCCATGATAAGATAGTTCCACATTCGAGTGCGGCTTCCCTTGAGGTCAATATGAAGAGCACGTTGGCATATGTCTTCCGCCTCCTGGGGTAGGTCATCTTGAATGTGAGCAAGAACAAGGCAATCTACCATCGCTGCTGATTTCTCAATGCCCAAGCTATCGGCCAGCTGATCCAGTTCAATGACAGATTCAAGGTCTCCGCGAGTTACGCAGACACCCATGATAGTGCCAAAAGTATAATGATCTGGCTTGACGTCTTTAGTTTCAAGAAGCCTCTCAAAACAATTAAAAGCGCCATCTATATCGTATACCTTTGCATAGGCCGATATGAGGATATTCCAACATAAAAGGGTCGGTTGTACTTTGTATCTAGTGAAAAGACAACTGAATACCTCAATAGCCTGATCAAGTTCCCCACGAACAGCATGTACATGAAGGAGCGGTGCAAGTTCATCTGCTGACTTGAATATCCCGCCCTCACTAAAGCGAGAAGCATACTGCTCGAAAAGGGCATAAACTGTAACAGAATCTCCCTGTGATGCGAATTCTCTTATGCATAGTTTATAAGCATTCTGACTAGGACTGCCGTAAAAGCGGAACCAGTCGTCAAGAACTTGTTGCATTCCTTGAACGCTGTGGTATTTGGTGCAAACAGCTAATACATCTCGAAGTGTCCGTCGAGTTAAAACTAGATTTTGTCGTTGACGTGCTCTTCTATAACATTGTACCGCATGCTTTGTCTCTTTCTTTGATATAAGCCTGTTGATAATGGCTTCGTATAGCTCTGGAGTATCAAGGTCTAGTTTTTCAAGACTTTGGAGGATAGAATTCCAGTTCGATATGCCAAGCGGCTCAAGATGTACTAGTACCACTCTAAAGGCAAGGGCAATGAGCTCCTTGGATAGTTTTATGAGCTTATGATCCCCAACATTTGACCAGGTTCCTATACAGCCTCTCACATGATCCGCTAACAAAAGAGCCTGAGTCGCAAGGTTTGGCACTCCTTTTAAGGTCTCTTGAATAGAATTGGTGAAATCGGGAAGACGAGGGAGGTCTTGACAACTGCGCCAGGCTGCAATGACCTGAGACCAAAGATTATGCTCTATTAGGTAGGCCAACAGCTCAGCAGAGCCGGCTTCATCCTGAAAATGTCGAGCAGCAATTTCATGAAGTTCCGTAGCCCTTGGAAGATTCCCTAGCCGCAAAAATGATTTAATTACAGCTTTGTATACAGCTGGTTGCTCCTTTTCATTACCACCGCGTTCAAACAATGTTGTTGCTCTCTCACTATCAAGTATTCTTGATGATAGAGAAAGGTAGGGAATAATTAGGCAGTGTAATTCCTTTTGTTCTTTAGGATTTAGGAGGCGGTACTTGCGCCAAACCTCTTCTTGCTCGTTTCGCGGGCCACGCTCTATCACATCTCGGATGGAGTTGACAAGGATTTGACTAACATTTTCTGCATGATCCACACTATCAGCAGGAGCGGATTGTTGGGTAATCGCAGTATTCGAATCCGAGTTCTGAATCGAGGACTCTCCTGCTGAAGAAGTAAATAGTCGCTGGCTAATTTTGCCAAAGCTAGCAGACCCCCGCGATCGATCTTGTCTGTCACCATTCCATCCAGAAAGCTGGCGAATGAAATTGACAGTGCCAATAGGATATAAGAAGTCAAGCACAATTCCTCCATTTCCATTGAGGGGCGATTTCATCGGGCGAGGATCAGATGGTTGTTCAATAGTCTCTGTGCTACGCTCAAGGGCTGCCCATATTGGTGATAATTCGAGCTCTCCTCCGCCATGGCTCCAAAAACCACAATGTAAGGTACGTCGGCTTTTCAGAGAACTCTTCGATCCTGGTAGAAGTCGGCGTAGACTGCCTTGTTCTAGGCATCCGGTCGTCTTCTCCAGCATCCCCTGCCAAAGTCAAACAGAAGACGACGATCCGGCACCGACCGTGACAATTGGGTATGAATTTGCTCAAATATTACCGTAATTTCGAGAATTCGACTTAACAGACTAGATAAAAGGTGTCAAAGATATGGTACGACTAAAAGTATAAATGTGCTTACAATATAACATTTTTCAAGAGAGTTTCTATGAAAACATTTGTCATAAAGTTCGTTAAGGCAGATTATAAACAATCTCACGTCTAAAAATTGAATAGAAACTCGCTGGGAGCAGATCTCATTTAGAGAGACTTGTAGGTCCTCCCAAGGCTGGAGTTTTAGCTCTAGATTATTTGCATGGAACCGGGATTAAAGATGGTCCGATGAATAGCTTACATAATCACAATTATGAGCGCACTGAAGCAAAGAATATGTATCAACCCCGCCATGAGTGGTCAAACGAAGGTCTTTCTAATTTTGAGTGATGGAAATCACCAAATTTGTCGTCTCGGGGCGTGAGAAAGCCCTGCTGTATGGCGACTATTCGTCATACAGGGCACAACTCTCAAACCGAATCCACAATTTGCGCAAGAGACTCGATATCGCAACGAAGCCCCGCGCGAAGTATATACCCAAAGCTCCAATAACGACAGAAGACATAAGTCGTAGTCATGAGTAAGTCACTGCTATATACCAATGCCATATTTATTTACTAACATACTGTCTAAAGCTTTGTGTACCTGTTGCTACTCACTTCAGAACGAGCTTGGGCGAATGCCGAATCCATGAAATCTGTGCATAGTACGGACAATAAGGGGATCACTGGTTCGACTCGATCGCATATAATATCTCGATTATACAAGGCTGCGAAATGCGCAGATAGTTTATTTCAACTACTGAAGGATCAGTCACAGACAGGCGCCAGTGATACTGATGTTTTAGAAGCACGTGCGTACGCAGCATCCCTCAATGGAGATGTAGAGTTCGCAAAGCAGAGCTGGGAGCCCAGTTTGAAGAGTTATTCAGAGGCTAGAATCATATATGATGTACTGGCAACATCTACAAAGAGCGATATTTTCAAGGATCTAGTGGCTGGGAGGCTAGATCCTTTTATTAGATATGCAGCATATCAGATGAGGATGTCAAGGACTATAGCTGTGCCTGCTATTGCCCGCCAATACTTCCCTACGTCAGACAATGAATTAGTTTCACAGCTTAAGAAATTTGATGATAATTTCTTGAACAATCAGGATCCAATAGCGAAAACAGAATCCACCGACTCAGTGTCTGCTCCAAAGACAATCACATGGCGATCTAGAACCGTTGACTTGGAAGATGCAACAATAACAACTGCTTTAGTGGCCGTACGGAATGCTGTGGAGCAGTTGTCCAAAATCTTGTCAACTAGAGAGACTTTACAGCCGAAAGATAAAGCTGCTGGCTATGATGATATTCTCATTGCAAGCCAGGACGCTGTAGATGCGACAAAGCATGCAATTGATGAACTAACTGCTGAAAAAGTCGGGCAAGGAGACAAACGAATGCAGAGTTTACAAATCACAAGAACTGCTGTCAGCTACGACATGATTAGCTGGCGTATTGGGCGAAATAGAGTTTTAGTTGGTGATAAAGACGGCGCTATTGACAGTAGCGTGACAAGTACGAATAAAAAGTCTCAAAAATCTGCTCCAAAACCATTATCAACGGGCCACAGATTGGCTCAATTTCGTGAGAGAGTGGTCCTCTATGATGGGATATTACAGAGTTTGGATTCCATAAAAGAACTGCCTGGCGTTGCAGGAGACTCTGCATTTTTAGAAGAGTTGGGAGCAAAATATAATTATTTCCAAGCACTAAAGTAAGTCTCTCATATCAATATTCTAGCTCACTTATCTGATTCTATCTACCAGGTGCCTCACAATAGCACGCTCACATGCCTTGGTATCTAATAATAAAAATGCGCTAGCCCTCCTTAATCGAGCATCTGAAAAGTGTACCAGTGCATATTCACATCTCTCTTCAGCCATGGATACGTCCGACGCGTCTCCACCAAGCATAGCAGTATCTGGGACGGAGGTACAATTCTTAAAAGATTTGCTTCAGGGAGAAGTCCAGCGGTACCGAGCATTGGTCGAATTAGGTAATATTATTACTCAAACAGAGACCAATTCTGGTGGATTCAATAGCAAACCACTTGTTGAGCAGTTGAACGAGTATCCAGTTGGGGAAGTTGACCTCAAGAATCTTGTTGCTTACCCACCGAAGTTAGAGCCTGTGCCTGTGAAGCCTCTCTTCTTCGATGCTGCTTGGAATTATATTGAGTACCCTGATAGGAAGGTTGAAGCTTCTCAGGAAACAGCTACACAGAATGCAGTTTCTGACACAGCAGGCGCGGAACCACAACCTCAAGCTCAGCAAAAGAAGGGCTGGTTTGGATTCGGAAGGTAGCTTTAAGTCACTACAGTGTCGTAATAAAAGCACTTATCAAAGTGTAGGAAGTCATGAAGTATTTCTGGATTCATTAAATTCATGTGAAACGAGATGCAGATATACCCTAACGCCCCTTTTATAATACCCAAAACATGCATATGGATATCTAAAAGAACATCAAATCCTCATCCTTCCATCCTATTCCATTGAGAATCTTATGAACGCTCTTTTCAAGTGCCTCAGGTCCGCAGATTAATATCAGGACCTCCCCATTCGACGTACATGTACCAACTTCCTTCTCCAACAAATCTTTCCCAATTCTGCCTTTTAAACCGGACCAACCATCCGGCGGCTTCGTCAAGAGATAATGAACCTTACAGCGGTCCTCGTTTCCTCTGGTTAATGAATCGATATCTTCTCGACACAGGATATCCTCCTCATTCCTATTTCCGTCCAGAACCAAACACTTGGTTTCATCCTCCCTATCTTTGAGTACCGCTCTCAGGACCTGGAAAATCGGCGTGATACCACTACCTGCACAGATCATTATGAACTTCTTCACATTCCTTATCCTGTTATTGATACTGCAGTTTCCTTTGCCAAGATACTCGAATTTCCCAATAGGGCCTTTAAAATCCACCCAATGTCCACATGGAAGAGAGTTCAGTGCTTTGGTCATCTTTCCACCCTCTTGCTCAGGGGTATCGAAATATACCTTGATTAGGATATGAAGAACCCCTTTATCTGTGATCTCAGATATTGGCGTATATGATCTAATGATTGCCTCTCGCGTCACTGGATCTCGAAGACGGATCATCAAGTGCTGACCGACCGGCAGCCCAATGAGCTGATCCTCATGCTCTAATTTGAATGAGAAGATTCGCGTATCAGTTGAGATTATCTTCTTTGCTGATAGGTTTGCTCTCCTCCAAGTTTTCATATCGAGGAAAACGGGTCTTATATCTGTGGATTCTGTTTCAGCCTTTCCTCCATCCTTCAGGGCTGTGCGAGAGGCTTCGTCAAGTGTACCAATATGGTAGTCCGGCATCATAGCTTTGGCGGTTTCGGAGTCTAGAATGCATTAGCAGGGGTGAAAGAAGGAGGGAAAGGTTTGAGCTCACGAATCGCTAGAAACTCATCCGTTGCGTCTTGACCGGCCGCACCGACTATACTGGTAGCACCACCGGGATGTCCCTCCAGAAAGGCCGTTCCATCATAAACTTCTCCATCCAGCACAAACCATGGCGAGGCCTCTTGGTCATGCTGGCGTAGCTCATCAAATGTAATCATTCGCTTAACACCTTCTCGAACCATTGATATCTCTTTTTTCTCCTCGGCCGCTGTTACTGGTGCCTCGTTGCTCATTTTCTCTCCCCAGAATCCATTTGCAAGATCTCCACCCTCAGCTTTTACCTTCTCCATCCATCCTCCAGGCATAAGGGCAGGCTGAGTTGGATGTTCAAACAGGAGATGATCCGCTTTGTTGGTGATAGTAATGCGATACCACGGGTTGTTCATCATTCCAAGAACACTCCAATACATATCTCTTGGTTGAACATTCATGCTTTCATCCATTGCACGTACCATGAGATCGCCTGCAATCTTTAGGTCTGATACCTTTATGTCAATCTCCCAGAAACACCAAGCAAAACACGTCTCTCGCCAGCTCATATCAATCTTCCCGCCAAATAATGTTTCATCTTCATCTGCGTAATCTCTGTAATCATCCTCAAAGTATCTAATATTGGCCAAAGCCCATGATCTCCCTTTATCGAGAGTAACTTCAACTCTGGTTATTCGTCTTCCGCCTCCGCTGTATGCATATCCACGTACGCGGTACACGTCGGGGACATTTTCTAGATAAAGTCTCTCATCATGAGCTGGGAATGCTGTGGCACTATTGGGACTCAGATCATAAATCGCATATCGGTCATCCATCCACCATTTTGGTTCATTGGCGCTCTGGTCAGGGCTTACCATTGTCGGTAACACCCTATTATCATAGATATGATACCAGTTGCTGCTAGGCTCCGCGGTTAGGATGATTCTCTTCAACCACTTCACACTTCGGCCACCTATCTGTCCCGGAATGATGACGCGCAGTGGCTTTCCATGATCGGGGCTAAGCATTTCTCCGTTCATCTTATATGCTAACATGATCCCTCTATTCGGATCCATCACCCAGTTCAGCTTCACTGACGTGCCATAGTATCCATTAGGGAGTTTGTCAGCTCCTTCCATACAGACATAACGAGCTGCTCGCATAGGCTGCGCTTTTCGGATTACGTCCAGCAGGGCTACACCAGTCCACAATGCCGTTGAGACGCCAGCAGCACCCCAAGAAAACCCTTTTGATTTGCGAACTTGGTTCTGCTCTTTTCGACGATTGCCAGCACAGACCAGTGTTACTGGTACAGTGATTTGGTTGTAGGATTCAATGAGATCCCTGAGAGTCAGTCTTATGGAGTTCTTCACCAAACCTTCTATCGAAAACTCCCAATCCATAATGGTCGAGTCTTCAACTTGCGGAACAGGGCCATGATTTCGAACGTAGAAGAGCTCAGGAGAGGTGAGAAAGCCTTCGTTAAACAGGTCAGTAAGTGGAGGTTCGACATTAAATGGATGTATTCCCGTAAGTCGGATGAGCCGCGGGTCTCGAGGAACATGGAAATCGGGAGTTTTCAAATCTTCTTTCAATACTTCTGTGGGAGGGCGTGACGGTGGAGGAACGGGATATTTGGGTAGAGGGGTGTTGTAGCCTCCTTGCCCGGAGAACACGGTTTCTTCGTCAGAGGCATCACAGCTGTTAGACTCCGACTTTGGTGGCGTTGGAGGGAGCTCAGGAGAGGATTTGAAGAGCATGGGATCAACAGCCTCGATGCCCATGATGGATGGCATGGACACTGAAAGGTTCCTGTTCAGAGTAGGTGGGATAGCGTGACAGAATTTGAGGTGCTATAGAAGTTACACGAGGGGGTATAATTCAAGTTAAATGGAATAAAGTCTGTACAACTCTTAGATATTTACAGGCTGCCACTGAAATGAATGATAAAAAAGCAGAATTCAAGAGACAATAGGGAAATTGAAACTGGAAACTATGCCTCCGGGCTTGGAGGTCCTATCTAGTGCAGTGCACACAAGCAGAGCCCGGGGAAAGAAAAACCGGAGCAAAGTCTTGACGCAAATCTTTCTAGTAAGCAACTAAACGGTCTAAAACATAGGGTAGAAACATCCAAGTGGAAATGAAGGCCCGCGGAATCCCTTCAAAACGGACCCGCGCACTGCCAGCGAGAGTTGCTGGGAGATGGGTAGTATGCTGGCCATGTATTATATGAGACCACCTCCGCGGATGTAGAGATGTAAAGGAGAGAATGGACTGGCACTGATAAGAGCGTCATGGGTGAAGGCCCAGAAGGCACTTCTTATCAGTTGCCCCATGCGCCAGGATAAGCGCGAATCAAGCATCTCCGGGACCTCTGTCCTTGTTATTACTCGTACACTCGTACTGCTGAAAGGAGATTGAGCAGACAGAAGAAGAAATCCCACTCTCACCAAAGCCCGAATCCCGAGTGCTGGGAGATTGAAGCTTCCTAAAAGATCCTGAGAGTTATATATGGTCCAGAAACGTTCATCACGGGATTTGTCCCAGCTCCAGATTAGTAAGAATTGGCGTAAGGACCCTGTACAGGCGAAAAGGAGCCTTGAGAGCCTATGAAATATCCCCCGCCCTGACGTGCAGGCACCGTTCAGAACCCAGGACCAAGCATCTGGGGCACGGTGTTTGCTGAAGAATTTGGCGTTCCTGGTGCATCTGGAGCCAGCTAGCACACGGGTTATGATCCTTCTAGAAGCGCTCTCTGGAGTTCGGTGCATACTGTGTTGCACGTAATATCACACTGCCAGCTCGCAGCATCCTGTTATGCTCGACTAGAAACATTCTCATCGCGTATTGGATCTGAGATCTGGAGGTCGCCGTGATTCCTCCTGAACCACACAACTATGCTAATTTGTTTTATTTGAGCGTTCTGCTTTGCTGTGTTGTCGAGAAGCATAGGCGCCCATTCTTGCTACTCGTTGCATTCGTCTAGTGAGTAGCGATCTAGGTCGCCTGAAGCCTATAGCCGTGCTACAAGCCGAACATAGATGTCATGGAGACCTTGGGGAGTGAAAGTGAAATTAAGCAAGAGTATAATATGCGCGTCATTGATAATCCTGATATTTTAGCGTTTGCTATGGACCTCTGCTCAACTCTTAAAGCGTCGAAAGTGATGCTCGTTACATCGAGCGTTCTGGCGTTCCTCGCTTTCTCATGTCAGACGAAGCTCGGGCCACCTGCGTATCGATTAGACGCTGCAAACGTTGAATCACATTTCTCAATTCAATAACACCATTTGCTAGGAATCTGCAACCTGCCTTTGTCTCAGGACACAGGAACCCTCTACGGTCCAGCAGAGCTGTCTGTTGACAACGGTCATTTCAGATGCATATTCCTGTCCTCACCCAATCGTATTCCCACCGGTATTCTATGCGGAATCCCTAAACCTTACGAATGTGGGGGCACGAACTGCAGTGTAGAAATCACACAAGAACCCACGATCCGGCCTGAGCTGGCCGGGCTCACTCACGATGGAGCGCCAAAGGAAGAGTTAGTTCCTCGGACACGTTTTTGTGGAGGGAAACCACCAGTTACTGACCCGGCGTGTTGCTTACAGGAGAGTTGAGAGAGCTGAATGCTCGCGCATGGAATGGAGAGAAGGGTTAGCAGACTTTGTGCTAAAACCTTGTTTTCGGCTCTAACTCTATATCACAGACATTTTTGAAGTGAATAAGTCCCTAGATTCTTCCCTGAAAAAGAATACTGCCTTCATCAAGCGCCTGCGAACTGCGATCAGTGGAACGACTTTGAGTACCTTTATCCAAGAAATACGAACCCTCAGCCTACATAAATACCTCTCCGAGATCATATCCGCATGCTATGAAGGACTATGTAAGTTGAAGTCCCCCGGAGAGATCGATGCCGGAGTGGAGATTGTCAGCGCATTGCACCAGCGCTTCGGACCTACCGAGTTTACGGAAGCTCTAGGTTGGCTTGTTGGGAAGGGATTGGCTACCCCGGATAAGGCGCTGCTCAAGAATCTCGCCGCCGATGCTAGGGAGAGGGAAGAGAAGGAACGAATCACGCGACAGAGAGTACTACTCAGAGTCGTGACGGAACTGTGGCTTGTCGGCGTATTGAGGACATTGGACGACGTCACTAAGCCCGACGATACCTCAAGAGGTAAAGAATCGCTATCTGGAACGGCTATCAAAGCAGTCGATGCTAAGGCAAAGACTAATGGGGCAGACAAGGGGGGAGGTGCTGAACCCTTTCCTCTTGAGGTCCTTAAAGATCTCTTGGGCCATGACAGAGACCACATTAACCTTCCTTTGCTTGTTATCTTTGTAAAAACATTCAGCTGGGATATACTTGGCATAAAGGATGCTGCTTCAGAAGGCCGTAAGACTGTCCAGGAGGATGGTGCCACTAAGAGTTCTAAATGCGATGAGGAATCGCTTGAGGCGCAGGAACAAACAATTGATGATCCCCCACTCGCACCTCCTGAACTTCAAGAACGATTTCGAAACATTTTAAAGCGATACTTCGAAGACGTGAAGGCCCACCTTATCCGGGATCAGGACGCAATTTCAAAGCAAGCGAGAAAAGATGCGGAGGCCTATGTTAAGTCGGGCCAAGTGTTTGAGGACAGGCAGGCGAATTATGAGAAAGCGGTTAAAGCACAAGAGCGACTGGTCTCAAATGCACAGGTTCTTGCCGATGCAATTGGGGGAGAAATGCCAGATCTCAAAGAAACCGAGGACACTTCGACTTCTGGTTCTGGGGGCATAGGGCTGGTCAAAACAGGCGAATATCTACGAGGAGAAGGAGATGGCAGCGGTATCTGGGAAGATGAAGAGGAGCGTAGATTCTATGAAAACCTGGTTGACCTGAAAGGGAAAGTCCCCGGCATGCTCCTCGAGGATGGCAAGAAGAAGAAGCCCGATACGGATGAGCAAGTTGGGAAAAAGATTGATCCCTCCGAAGCCACGGCTGCCGAGTCCGCTACTAAAGCTGCTGATGATGAACAGTCCACGGCAATTGCAAATAAAACCATAGGAGCGCAGGTTGACGCTTTGCTAGCACGGCTTCCTGATCTTGTTACCAAGGACCTGACTGATCAGACCGCCATAGATTTTTGTTTCTTAAATTCGAAAGCTTCTCGAAATCGTTTGATAAAGGCAGTCCAAGAAGTCCCCAAAGGCCGTAGCGATTTACTACCTTCATATTCTCGACTTGTTGCAACGCTGGGTAGATACATGCCGGATGTGACAAAAGGTCTGGTTGATCATCTCGATCAGGAGTTTCGCAGTCTACAGCGCCGCAAGGAAAAAGAGTTCCTAGGGCAGGCTCGCCTTGGTAACATCCGATATCTTGCAGAACTAACGAAATTCGGTGCAGTGCCAGAACATGTCATTTTTCATTGTCTAAAAGTTGCTCTAGATGATTTTTCAAGGATGAACATCGAAATCATCTGTAATTTACTCGAGAACTGCGGCAGATACCTCCTCCGTAATCCAGAAACTTCGCCTCGGATGACCTCCTTTTTGGAGACTCTAAAGCGCAAAAAGGCAGCGTTACACATCGGGCAGCAGGAGCGTATGCTCGTCGAGAATGCAATCTACTACGTAGATCCTCCCGTCCGGGCAGCCATACAACAGAAAGAGAGAACACCGATGGAATTGTTCATTCGCAAGCTTGTCTATTCCGACATGAACAATCGGAACTATACGAGAGTTCTCAAGCAAATCAGGAGACTTCATTGGGAAGAAAAAGACGTAAGATACTTTCTTGTTATATTGTGAGCATATCTAATGGACTTTAGGTTGTCATGGTTTTAGAAAAGGTCTTCTCTAAGCCCTGGAAGGTGAAGTATGGAAACATTAACCTTCTGGCTATTCTGGCAAGCGCTCTCTATCGGTATCATCAAGATTTTGTCACCAATGTGATTGATAACCTCCTTGAATACGTAACTCTTGGTTTGGAGCAAAATGATTTCAAATTTAACCAACGCCGAATTGCGGAAGTCAAGTATCTGGGGGAATTGTATAATTACCGCATGGTGGACCATCCAATTATCTTTGATACCTTGTATCGAATCATGACATTTGGTCACGGTAAGCACCCCCAAAGTGATATTCGATAATACTGATGAATTTCATAGGCGGCCCTCCCATCCCTGGTCGTCTAAATCCCTTTGACATGCCAGATGATTTCTTCCGTATCCGCCTAGTAGCTACATTGCTTGAGACATGTGGTATATTTTTCAACCGTGGTGCAGCTGGCAAGAAGCTTGACTACTTCCTATCTTTCTTCCAGGTAATCATTCTCCATCATCTTTTTATTTATTGGTCTAATCATATCAGTATTATATTTATACAAAAGACGTGCTTCCGATGGATATTGAGTTCATAATTCAAGATGTATTCGCCCTAACTAGACCTCAATGGAAATTAGCTTCCAATTTAGAGGAAGCGAGTCGTGTATTTCAGTTGGCTATGCAACAGGATCAAAAGTCTGCTGGTCTTGATAAAACTGTTGAGCCAGAAGAACCTGATAGCGACGCGTCTACCGATGATGGAGATGGCGACGTCGATGTTGAAGTACCGGACCAGGACGGCGAGGAGGATGATGGCTCGACGACAGGCGAGGAGAGCGATGTGAGTATCTAGGCTGATTATTACACTTGTTTGCTAATGTGATGATAGGTCGATGCTGCGGGCGATACCGAAAGATCACCTCACGAGACTGATTCTGAGGAGGAGGCTATAGTGGTTACACGACAAGAAGAGGAGATCGACCCTGAAGCAGAGGCTGAGTTTGAGCGTGAGTATGCTAAGATGATGGCTGAGAGTTTGGAGTCCCGAAAATTCGAGCGTAAGGCTACCTTTGATGTGCCATTGCCTCTGAGACGCAAAGACGCACCTACTTCAAATGAATCTGCAGGCGATGAGTCGACGATTAATAATGGAAGTGGAAGTAGCACCATGGCATTTTCACTTCTTACGAAGCGTGGTAACCGACAACAGGTTAGTTAGAGATCTCTCTACGTCTTTCCAGCTCAACAGAGTGACTGACATTATCATTTGGCAGACCAAGACCGTTTCATTGCCCTCTGATTCTTCATTTGCAATTGCGATGAAGACTCAACAAGCAGCCGAACGAGAGGAACAACAACGTATCAAAAATCTGGTTTTGAATTATGATCTCACTCGTGACGGAGATGACCAAGATGGTGATTTGACACTAGTTCCCCTAATTCCTAACACAAATATTGATCCAAGAAAACAAGGTCTCGACAGCGTCCCTTCCCCAATCGGCTACGGTAGACAGGATAAGTTCAACAGCACTCGTGGTGGACAGCGATCTAGGAAATTGCAACTCAGTGATGTTGACTGGTACGATCCCAAGAAGTATTCTAGATCTCAGATTCCCCGCAATGAGCAGGATTGTGGATTTCCACATATCCCCAAATTAGCCGCTTTGACGACTTCTAGTAGAAACATCAATGCCTACAACACTACCTCAAGTAGAGGACTGGCAGCAGATTGGGTTCAAGGTTACCATGTTAGTGATGGTAAACCTAACAGATGAGGGGATTCCACAGCTCACAAACATTCGCCGAGGTCCAGAGCCTTGCGTCGTTCAGTCCAAATTAACCCTTTGGACGTTAGAACATAGCTATTCCTCTCACTTTCATTCCCTGCATCACTCATACTAAGGAACAATGCTAATGGCAACCCATTGCAATGGGTAAATAGGACTTGATTAGCAGTTCATCAGTTGTGGTAATCAGGAAACATTTTTCTTGGTTACAACTAACTTATAACTCTTCCATCAAATCGAAATTACCATTGACTGAACTCTGGACCCGAGATCATCTCTTTCTCAGAGAGCTCACCACAGGTCAGATCGAGCCAACAGGCAAATATTCAATCGAAAGTCATTAGCGTGGACAAACGTAAGGACGTCATGCACCAAGCATCCAGGTCGTCAAACGGTGAGAGTATCTTGAGGCTTTAGAGATACGATTGTGACAGCGATTCATCAAGTTGATAATCACACTTTCAGGTAGTTGGATGCGGAAGTCGGGGGGGCTATATTGTTGGGTGATAGCTACGGCATTGAGTTTCCAGGAATTAAGGGGTTAAGTAGAGGCTGTCAAGTAATCAAATGAGCCTTCGCTCTCACTTGCTGAACAGACCACAATGTTAAATGGAATCACGTTCGCTAATTTGCAGTAAAAAAAAGCTCATTACATTTTGATTAAGTCTTGAAAAAAACACGTTTTCATTTCTATCATTCGTAGCTGCTATCTATGTGAACGTTTTATCAGTTCTCAGAACGTCAGAAGCCGATATCTGACTCTTTGTGAGAAAAAGGGAGGCACCGAACACTTGACTAGAAAGTTCCAAGGTAAACCAAATCAGTCATGAAAAATTCCCAATATAAACCCATCCCCACTCCTAGTCTACCCATTTCGGTTTTGCATTAAAAAATGTAGCTCGTTTCTAGCCTGAACGATATCTTCACTTCTCCTCCACCTCAGCAGCCTCTTCTGGTGTTGCAGAAGAAGGAGCATCAGTCATCTCTTCCTCCTTGTTCTGCGCCTCTTGGGCAAGCGCTGCTTGCTTTGCTGCCTCAGCCTGTTCTCTCTTCCTTGCGGCTTCAGCTTCAGCCGCTGCCTGGGCTGCTTGACGCTCCTGCTCTACCTTCTCGAAGTAGCGCTGGACAATTGGACCAGCAACGGCTCTGATTTCATCCATCTTGGCTACATAAACAGCCTTAGAGGCATCTTCGCCCTCATCGTAGAGCCAATCCTAGCATTCTGTTAGTATCCAGTTTCACAAGGTCGGAAAACCTGAACCTACCTCACTAGCCTCAAGCTTAGCCTTGAGCTTCTCTTTCTCCTCTTCGCTAGCGAATTCGGCGTATTGATCGTCAATCTTATTTCGCATCTCGTAGATGTAGGTCTCGAGCTCATTCTTCTTTTCTTCTGTATCTGCAACCAACTTGTCTTCCATGATCATGGAGTTCTCTAACTCTTTGGCGGAATCTTTAGCGGCTGGGTCCATGGAAGAAGTTCCAGATACAATAGGAAGGTCGCCCTTTCGGACTTGCTTCTTAACCTTTCGCATCTTAGGCTTATCGGCTTCGGTCTCCATTGCCTTCAAGGGAGGTGTCAGTGATGTTTCTCCCAGGCGAGGGCGTTTTGTTGCGCGCTCATCATCAATTGAAGTTTGAACTTGTTGCAAGGGGAAGGGAAGGTTAAAATGACTCACATCTGGATCCTTCTTCTCTGCATCTTTCTCTTCTGGTATAGGCTCTTCAACTTCTACGTCCTCCACATAATAACCTTGCTCAACGTTCAAGATACCATGCAGGTTCAGACGAGCCTTTAGCTTGCAGATCATGAAGTCGTCCTTGGAGTCTGCTTTAACGCCCTTTACTGAGAAACGACCAATCCATGGGTTTACCTTGCCAGGAAGCTGCTCAGGGTTGCAATATTTGGCTTCGAGGTTAAACGGCTCTTTCCGGTAAAACGTAAGGATCTTCGTCGAGGGCATAACGTTACCCTTGTTGAAAACGGTGAGACTAGTATCCTCGTCCGGGATATCTGGTGACTTCTCCCATGTGAATTCGATCGGGTAATTGACAATGTCGTGGATGGCGAAATCCCTAACACGGAAAACTGGTGAAAGAATGGCACAGCTAAAGGCACAGCCTCGAGCGACAGCCTCGTCCTGGTTCAGAGTAAAAGAGAGTGGCTTGCCAAAGAACTTTTGAATACGCTCTTTCAAGGCTGGCACTCTGGTTGAGCCACCGACAAGCTCAACTATGTCGATATCTTCCACCTTCAACTTCGCATCAGCTAGAGCTTGCTCTAAAGGAACGTGAACACGCTTCAACAATGGTTCAACTAAAGCTTCCATCTCCTCACGTGTCATCATGGCAGTGACGTCGACATCATTCATCAATGATTCGATGCTTAGAGGAGCTTGTGAGTTGGCTGACAAAATCTTCTTCATTTTCTCAGCAGCAGCCGCAACACGAACCATTGCCTTAGGGTTGGTTTTGATATCAATCTTATATCTCTCCTTGAACTCCTTGGCGAAGTGTTCGACTAGGGCTCTATCAAAATCACGTCCACCAAAATGGCGATCGTAAGTGGTGGCCTTAACGGTTAACTCTCCCTTTCGGAACTCCACAATCGAACATGTGTAGTTGCTATGTCCAATATCAATAAACGCCACCCTCCTTGGCTTCTCTTCGGCTGATGGAAGGTCAAGCTTGGTGATACCGTAACCAAGAGCTGATGCAGTAGTATCGTTCATAAGACGAAGTAGCTTCAGCCCAGCCACCTCAGAAGCGTCCATAAGACTTCTTCGTTGAACATCAGTGAACCAGGCAGGGACACTGATAACTATGTCTGACACTGGTTGCTTCAATTCCGCCGAGGCAGTTTGTTTGATCTTGCTCAAGAACATAGCTACGAGTTGCGTAGATGTGAACTTTTCCTTCTTGCCCAGGTATGTGACCTCAGCACCTACTTCGCCATTGATGTCAACAAGAGAAGCTGAGACATAGTCTTGCTCAATCTGCACATCAGGATCTTTCAAAGAGCGGCCCGCTAATCTTTTCAATGAGCCGACTGTGTTTTTGAGGTTAGAGATTTCTTGTGTTTTTGCAGGCTCCCCGAGATAACGCGATTTTGGACCAAATCCGACCAAAGACCTGACTCATAGTTAGCTTAGCTGTCATATTTTTCGAAAGGCTGTGATAGTATGGGGCAACTCACGGTGTAGCCCGGTTTGACACTTCATTAGTTATCTGTAGAAAAAATGTCAGTAAGCCATCTAATTATGCCAAAACCTATTATACATACCACATCAACACCGCGGTTTCGAGCTACCGCAATCACGGTATTGAGCGTCCCGAGATCGACACCAACAACTAGAAGCATCAGTTAGCAGTTGAAAGGTAAGAGAATGATTGGTTTTATTGACATACCACTCATTTTCACTTTTCGAACTTCTGCAACAATGCGGGGTTCGAATGTCCTTCAGTTAGGCTACAGCTGGAAAAATGCTGTGTTAAAACAGTGTATTCGAAGAATGGATCAACTTTGGGTTGTAACAAAATCGAGATGTTACAGACTCGATAAATACAGAGTTTAGTGCTGTGTTCTAAATTTTTCGAATGATGTTGCGGGAGCGACTAGCCCGCCCCATGCGCCCGGGTTTACTTGGTTGCGATGAACAAACGATTCTTCCTGGCGCTTCTCGGCGATTCGATGGAATCTTACAACGGGGCAAACAAAGCACAGCCTCACTTTTCTTTTCTTCCTATCTCTCTAATGACTTTTCATTATGCAGCCACGCTTAAAAAAAGTTTTAATTCGAAATACGTGGCGGTGTGACAGACGTTTGTTGGAGGAAGGCTTCAATCACGTGTGATTCGATAACGAAATCGATAAGATGAAATAGGCTTAGCGTGTCTTGGTGGGGTTGTTTAGTAGGGCATTTTTGGGTTCCCATGGAGGGGCAACAGAGCTAAAATGTGAGGCCTGGTTCAAGCAAGCGTTATATTGTTACGTTTGCTTCCCTGAATATTCACTTGAAGTATTAAATCATGGAATTATTCCCATGCCTTCTTGGAGCGACTCTTACCATAATCTTGGGTTCACTCTAATAGCTATATTTTTAAAGTGTAATTTTAAAATACATGACAGAAATCGTTGCCTTACCGCGCATCTCTGATCAACGTTCACTGTTCCCACGAGATCGTCTACACCCAGAAATTATGTTTTTGCCGATATCGTCTATATTGCTTCCTGGACGGCGTTGAAGACCCCTGGACTGTTGAGCCTTCTTCTCTTCCTCTCAAGTCACCTTTGCTATGTTGAAGGCCACGAGATGAGTTTTCCGCTGGCTCAGAAGCAATATACCTATCATCCGCTGAAGAAAATGTACCTCTGAGATCTCGGGGAGTAGAGCAATGAGATACAGGGGGGTGGGTTAAAAGCCTAGCTGTATAAGACGTATCCTGCACTAGCTGCTCTTCTGAAATAACAGGGGTAAAACGCTCTGTCATATAAAATCCGCCAGTAAACAACTGCGGTTCCGTGCCCTGCCTGTTCTCGTATATAAGATTAATATCATCTATCTCATCCATTTCAAAAGTCTCAAAAGACCGGTCCAGGATTTTAGGTTCGCGAGCACCTGAAGCAAAATTAAGACCTGCATGATCGATGGTATATTTGTTGTGATACTCATCTCTCACGGTATTCGGCTCCTGATGAAGCAAATGATGCGAATCGATGTTTCTCTGAATCAACGAGTCGTTCTCTGAGGTAGAGAACTTAGCAAAAGGTATACTTTCTTGGTTATATTGGTCTGTAATTCGAGACCTAAATTTAAATGAAGTATCATTTCCTAGCCTGCGGTACCCGTCCATTGGCCTCTCTGAAGCCGCAAAATGGCCTTCTAGCTGCTGCGGTGGCTGTAGTGGAACTGGCGTACGAGGTGTTATGAATTCTTCATCCTTGACCTCCATGGCATTTTTGAACGTTTCGGGTACTAGATTTAAGTCATCCCCCGAAGCCATGGCCTTGTCAATAACTTGCTGCGACGTAGTGCTGGCATCAGCTAAAGCTGCATCAGCCCGAGGCCCTCCCCAGGTCCGTTGCCCCGCAGTCAATATACCGTAAATCATATAATACCAATTGAAAAATGGATTGAGAACGAACATAATCGGATAAAGCCAGATCTTGAACCTCCTTAGCTTAATACCGAAATAAATCATCATGAGCCAGTTTAAGCCGAGAGATATTGCAATGAATCCTACTGGAAGGTCCTTCACTCTTTTGACTGTAGTGATGAGTGAAAGTACCATAACGAAGAAAAGGAGCGACGTCGTCCTTATGGTATTTTGCATGAATCTTACTAGAGTCAAGGTTGGATACTGTATCCAAATTCTCACATCTGTAAGCATGCATGCTTCATTAGTAATGAACCCCAGAAACCAGCGTCGTCTTTGTTTAATAAGAGAGCTAAGTGTCTGAACAGCTTCAGTTTTACAAAAGGCAGAAGTGCACATTTGTATTTGATAGCGCTTTTTGGCCCCTATCATAAACAGATGTGTAAGCCAGCGATCTTCTCCAAGATGGCATTTACCATAGTCGAAAAGATCCTGGCACTGTTCTGCTTTGTCTGCAAAATAGTATTTGGCCATTCGACGAAAGGCAGAAAACCTTAACATTGTGAGAGCTCCTGGTAGACACGTAACAGCGCCGCAGCCTGATTCGACAGTCCGCTCAAATAGCTGACCGTGAATATATTCGATATCTTGCAAGAGGGTTATAAGGCTATGTGCCTTGGTAGTAGAAGTAATAACACCGGTCATAGCCAGCATATCCCTGGAATTTCCAGGACTGAGTTCCTACTACAATATCAGCATATGTAAAGCTACTCGTTCTCTTCAAACTTACCATGTCGTAGACGAAGTTTTGGATGCAAAGCCGGTCCAGAATACAGTCGGAATCGATGAAGAGGATAAAAAGATCGTCATTATATCTTAAGTATTCATTATAAACTCGATCAATGAGTTTAAAAGTAGCTTTCTGGCAATTTCTTTTGCCCCCATGCACGAAACGCGAGATTGTAACTCGAGAGTTACTATAGGCAATATCAATGCTTTTCGGGTATGATTCACGACCTCGAGGGACTCCTAGCCTCTCTATTGTTTTGAGGTAGAGTTCATCCTCCAGATCTCCGTCAAAGGAGAGGAATAAGTGGATGCAAGATGGTGGGTAATTGCAATCCACAACGGAGTTTATTGCCGTGAGTAAGACATCGGCATCTTCTTTGTAGCCTACTGGTCTATCAGAGATTTTCATAATGTCAATATTCTCCCATTAAGACTTACATGGCATGATGATAACAACCTTTGGAGCTATATCCTCGTCTAGCATTTGTTTGATTCGCCTTGTCCTGCCGATAGAATGTGTAACTATCTGATATATGCAAAAGAGCCATGGGATAGTTAGAAGTGCAGCAAAGGACCAGAAACCAAACCATTGGAGGAAAGAAACCATTGGTAATGGAAATATTTGCGTTATCTGGTTAGGAAGTGGTAATGTGACAATCATAATTGGTAGGTATATGACTCTAAAAGGATGTAGTTAGTAACTCCAGCATATTCATTATTTCCACACCTACCCACCTCAAGGCGGCAAAAGTCATTGTAACTAGTACTGCTAATACCCTGACGGACCAATGTTCGGCTTTTCTATAAGCTTTGAAAAGGCAGTATATAAATGCAGCGAGCCAGAGGAACCATTCTAGAAACGCTGCTAACATTACAGTGCCTACAATGGCGGTATATATGATCTATAGAAGAATTTGCATTAGAGATCTTCCACGATAAGCCGATATTACGCATCCAAGGAATATAAGTCCAAACTTACATCTTTTAAAGGCCATCGCGATGGCCCACTTGGTGACATTATTGATGGGTGATGGAACGCGAGCAACAGCTATCTTTGGTCAGAAGCTATTATCAATAGCAGCCAGAGGCTAACGGATGGAGTCAAACTCTTTGAGTTCTATGCCAAGTACTGGTCCCAAATGGTGCAGTATAGAGAAGATGGTCAAGTATTCCCTGTTGTATCTAACAAAGGAGAGTGGTTCACGGGTCAGTCTCTTTGGGATATAGAAACACTTCCCATTACGACTAGTAATTCCAGGCCCAATATGATGAGGACAAATCAACATGTATCGCTTAATAGCATTAAGACCTGTGAATCAAGATGTCTGAAAGCTTAAAGTTGAGTAGATCGGATAGCAAACTCTCCAAGATTTAGGCTGGTTGCTCCTATAAATGCAGGCACCCGAGGTACATAACTAAGAACGCTAATCTTAACTTCTCAGCTATAATACTACACTTCTGGTTGTGCAATCCACCAGTATATTCAAGCGGAACTTCAAAACGAGCGGCCAAGATGCATTGAGATGCAAAGAATTACTTCATCTCGACCCAAAGAACCTCCTAGGTGACGAGTCACTGTATAACACAGAGTCAAAGTATGATGCTTGAGGTTCAGGTTTGCCCTGGCACTTGACGCAGAGAGAGTGGATGCAATTTATGGGGGTGGTAATGTCTTTTGGATTGTTCTAGGAGATAGGTGTACTAATTTGCACTTAGCAATTCTGGAGTGAATAGCAGTTAGGTTAGTAATTGTGGCAAATGTAAAAGAGGTATACAAGCATACAGTAATAAAAAATCTCAGTAGTGACAGTTAATCGCTACTTTATATATATATTCATTTTATTAAGCTACCGATCCCTGTCTACAACTTTTAGTGTGCAGACAGTGTCTGCTAACAAAGAATGCTATGCCCTATAACCCCAGTGAATGATTGAGAAGTCATTAAACCATCTATACATACAGTTAATTAAACGTCTTTTCCATTTTCAAGACCCAATGTTAACCTCTCAAGGAATATCAAATACTGGCTTCAGCTTCTTTATGAGTAACCATTCATCGTTGCTGACATCCGACCTATAGAACTCCTTAAGTGTATCGATACTTGCTCGGCTAATCTGAGAATAAAGAGTATCCTTTTCCTCAAGTTGACGGCCGTAAGTTGGCTGATGACCGCCCATCTCAATCTTCACAGCCACGGATGGCTGGCCCTTTTTGCAAACTTGGATTTGTTTATGATCACGCTCGATACCAGTGCTAGAACGTAATGTTAGTTTGACCTTCTTCAAAACAAGATGCCGCAATGATAAAGGGGTTAAAGCTTACACTCTTCCTAAGCTGACTATTTCTTTGACGCCTGTAACGGGATTTTGCTTAACAGCCGCAATAGGCGTATGCATTTTGAGTTGACCCTCGATAACATCTACACCTACTACAATTGGAGCCGTCTTATTGAAAACAGCAACCGGGGCAAGAACGCAAGGAAAGACAGCAAGAAGTTTGGATTCTTCCTTCTTCTTTTCAGTGAGTTCCTCCATATGCTTAGTGAATTGATCAAAGAGATGATAGATGATGTCTGCTGTGAAAATTTTGATCCCTTGTTCATCAGCATACTGTTGTGCTTCCTTGTCAACCTTGACATCAAAGCACAGCATGACAGCATAATCTTTGTTCTTCTCCAGCATTGTGCCGCAGTTCATAACATCACGCTTGTAGACAGGTCCAATTCCAACATTTGCCACCGGAATTTTTGATACCTTCAGGAAATCAAGAAGAGCTTCAAGAGAGCCCAGGGTGGATGCCTGGACTGTTACACCACGACCGGACTTTTCTACTCTACTGAAGAGGGCACCTAGATCCGACTCTACTTCAGCCTCAAGGTCGGATTCATCATCATCCGGACCAACCACTAACAGTCTAGAACCAGCGATAGCACCCTCGAGGCCCGGGGCGCTGATCTTTACACCAAGTGCTGCTTTCACCTCTTTGTTGTGGACGTAAGCGGATTTGAGTCGAAGTTCTTTCAGAGGTGCGGGTGTGAGAAGAGCACGGATATTAGTGGTGATAGCGCCATCTACACCACATAGCACAATACGATCACCCTCTCTGAGAATACCGTTTGATAAAATGACATCAATAGTCATACCAAAGCCCTCGATAGCCTTGACCTCCAAGACGGTACATTGAACCTCAGAAAGATACATGAGTGAACCTACCATACGCTCTTGTGTGAGCTGTATGATAAGTTTAAGCATATCAGGAATACCCTCTCCTGTATGAGCAGATGTTGGCACAAGGGATACAAACTTTGCCATAGACTTATTCTCATAAAATACTTCAGAGTTGAACCCCTGCTCGGCAAAGGCCACCTTGGTTTCTGATAGACGTTTCGCAAATTCGTTCTGGACGCCTTTATTTTGCAGTGCCAAACTCGCCTGGAAGCCGTTGTTGTCTATTTTCTTCCATCCATAGAGACGGTCGATCTTATTTAGTGCTACGATGAATGGGGTCTTCCTATCTCGGAGCAATTTCATTGACTCTAAAGTTTGTGGTTCTAGTCCATGCATGATATCAACGACAAGAATGGCTATGTTGCAAAGCGAAGAGCCTCTGGAACGTAAATTGGAGAAAGATTCGTGGCCCGGGGTATCGATGACCAGAAGTCCAGGAACCTTGAATTCGAAACTGTTATCTTGGTTGACAACTTGTGTTTTCTGCTTGATGGCATCGACAGGGAAATAAGTAGCACCAATTTGTTGCGTAATACCACCAGCTTCTCCTTCTTGAACGTTGGTTTGTCTGATCTTATCAAGCAGTTTTGTTTTACCTGTATCGACGTGTCCCAAGATACAACAAATAGGTGAGCGAAGATTATCTTTCGAGCGTGCCGCCAAAGCTGCAGCATGAGCCTTTTCACGTCTCTCGGCAGCTTCCTTTTTCTTCTGTGCAGCAGCGGCTTTTGCGGCGGATTCTTCTTCATCTTCAGACGACTCTGACTCTGACTCCGACTCCTCTTCCTTCTTTCCCCGCGTTGGTAAAGTTTGGGTCTTCCCGGTCTGCGCTATTGGAGTAGTAGCAGGAATCGTTGCTGGAGCTTTCTCAACCACAGCCTTGCCGTTTGCGGAACCTGTAGGTGCTGCTTTCTTAGCCGCCTTTTTCTCTTTCTCCTCTTCGGAATCAGCATCCCAACTGTCTTTAACATCGTCTTCTTCTTTCTCTGCCGCGGCTTCCCAATCATCGAGCTCGCTGCCCTCATCTTCTTTGGAAACTGCAGCTGCGGCCGCAGCATCCGCAGCCTCCTTTTCCGCCTTTGCGGCTGTCTCTGCTGCTATCCGTTCAGCTTCCTGGCGAGCACGCTCGGCAGCCTCAGCAAGTGCTTTCTCTTCTTCTGCCTAAAAGTAATCAGCTTGAAAATCCAGAAATAATTGATAATAACCATACCTTTGCTTCTTGTGGATTCTTACGCCCAGTCTTCTTCTTCTTATCATATACAACTTTCTTTTTCTCTTCTCCTCCTTCCAAGCCACCCACTTTAATACCAGCGGCAAGCATTTGCTTCAGTTTCATCTCATTTCTTTGCTTCTCCTCTCGTTGTGCTCTCGTAAGATAAGTACCATCTTTCTTCTGTTGTTCTATCCGCTCTTTTTCTCTTTGCTTTTTCAACGCTTTAGCCTCCTCTCTCCTTTTCTCCTCTTCTGCTTCTCGTCGTGCCTCCTCCTCGATTCGGGCCTTTTCCTCTGCCGCCAACCTTGCCTCTTCCTCCTGTCGGCGTCTAAGTTCTTCCTGCTGCTGTTGAAGTTTCAAAATGTGCGCCGGTATTTTCTTTCCTTTGCCACCAGCTGCAGGCTTAGCTGCAGGTGCTTCTTCCTTCTTTATCTCAGCAGGCTTTTCGGGCTCTGGAGCTTTGGCAGCCGGTGCTGCAGTCTTCTTCTTTGCTGCCTTTGATTTTTTCGTCAGTCAAACTCAGACACGGTGAGTATATACTTACATTTTCCTTCTTTCGCTGCTTCTCACGCTCCTTCTTTGCCCTTTCCTTCTCCTTCTTTGTCATGATATGCCCATCGGCAGCTTTCTCCTCCTGGTCATCCTCATTATCTTCTTCTTCCTCTTCTTTAGCAGGCTTAGCAGGCGTAGGCTTTCCCTTTCCCTTTTTCACTGGTAGAACAAATTCATCTTCTATTGAAGCCTCTTCGGGTGCTTTGATTTCAATCTCAGGTTGCTCTTCAGCTGCAGGAGTTTCGCCCTCAACAAAATCATTATCTTGTTTCCCTTTCTTCTTCTTTTGTCTCTTCCGCATCATAGCCATTAATCCACCTTGAGGGAACTCATCCTCTGGGTTTGCTTCCTCTGGTGCGTTATTGGGTTCCTGAAGAGTGGTAGCTTGTTCTGGGGTTTCCCCGAGTTCTGCTTCCCAGTCGTCCGCCTTCTTGTTGGTCTTCTTCTTTGGAGCCATTTTTTGCTGCTTCAGACTGGGTTAAATTTGCTTATAGTTAGAAGGCGATGACAGCAAATTTAACGCCACCGAAAGAAGTGGAGGGGTAAAGACAGATCGAAACCTTAAAATATTGCTGTTGCTAAAAAGGACACAACAACCTACTTAAGGTTTTAGTGGATAGGCTGCTTTCCGGAGTACCTAATAGTAAAGGATTTTGCAGCCTTTTCTTACAGATGTCGGATTGGAAGGTTCAGTTCAGATTGAAATCTGGCGCGGGGCAGAGGGCCAATGTGCGATTTGCTGCACCCGATGGACGCTATCCATTACGCTAAAATAAGCGAAATGCTGCCTGTCAAGCCCGTGCTCACCACTAAGTGGGCAAGGTGATGTTCAAAAGCCCCGATCAAATAACAATTAGCTAGTCTTACATGCTACCGTAAAGTCAGGAAAGGGATATCCATAAAAAAATCCCTATAATATATTGGTGAATCACCTATCAATTACAAAGGCTAGGGTTTCAAACAAGGTTTCCAGGTTAGCAAATCTACTGAGCACATACAGTATTATCCAACATTACAGAAGCTAATCGCTCCGGAGGTTTCCGTGCAGGGGTTCGCGAACTGATTCGCAAGCTGTCCCGAGTTCACAATCATTGATGCATCTCACGAACAGAAGCATAAAATTCTAGAATTCTCGAAGATATGTCTGGCGCAGGATATGATGTGGTGGTTGATGTTGATGAGGAGGTAAGATAAGACTCTCATGAGCTCATATCTGGACATGCGGCTCACACTCTCCAGGGCGACCTAGGTCATACCGATCTCCAAGAGGACCTGGAATTCCATTCTTCCAATTTCAACACAGACCCGTCTTCCAGTTCCCGAAAACCTACAGGGGCATCAGGATTGCCCCAACCAGCAACATCCAGTGGTAGCTCTTCAAAACGTTTTCTCTGGAGCCTATCCTTCTACGCTCAGTTCTTCGATGTGGATACGAGTTCAGTACTGAACCGCTGTTGGGCAGCTCTATATCCTCGTGCAAATTTTCTTGATGTACTTGAAGGGAATCCTGACCTATATGGACCGTTTTGGATTGCTACGACGGTGATATTCATATTGTTCCTTGGTGGGACAATTAATCAGTATTTGGAGTCTACTGGAAGGGGCGCTTTTACGTATAACTTTACTCTGCTGAGCGGTAAGGCTTATCTCTCTATAATTTAGTCCACTAATATGGCTTGTGAATCAACTAATTTAAAGGATTAATTAGGAGCTGCTGGCCTTATATACGGCTACACCCTCGTCATTCCAGTTGCCCTATTCTTAGCACTGAAATACTTTGGAAGTGAATCTGCCAATCTTCTCGAGTGTTGGGCTTTATACGGCTACTCAAATCTTATTTGGATCCCAGTTGCTTTGATCGCGTGGTCTCCAATTACCATCTTGAATTGGGTTTTCGTTGGCTGTGGGTTCGGTCTAAGCGTTGCGTTCCTGCTGAGAAATCTATATCCCGTTCTCAGCGCAACAGACCAGCGAACCAGCAGGATATTATTGATCCTTGTTATTGTACTACATGCTGGATTGGCAGTCGCAATTAAGGTTTTGTTCTTTGCTCATGGAAGTTGGGCTGGGAAGCCGAAGTTGTAAGGCGATAACGCCGCGACACCGCTCTGATGAAGTACTTCCAATATCTGCAAGAATGGTTTACCTCAATAGTGTACAATATCCATAAGTATCAATGGACGCAGTGAGTTATGTATCACCATATTCGAAATAAATAATAGTGAATTTTTATCTCCGAACACTCCATCAGCGTCGATATATTGCTGAATGGATTAGCCAAGTTAACTCAGTAAAGTACAAACACTATTTGTGCCCTGGGAGTCTCGGGATCTTGTTTCACTGATATCCATTCTACTTTAAATCAGTCTTCTCATTATGCACCACCTTTCTCACTAGGACCACCGTTTCGCTCCCAATCTAACCAGCTTCCAGGATATTCTCCTATATTTTCCCACCCAGCTTGCCTCGCCAGTTCTGCAGAGGCCCTACTCCTAACACCAGCTTTACAATAAAACACTAGTTCCTTATCTTTCGGGGGCCTGTCGAAGCCATATCGGTCTTCAAACTCCTCGGCCGAGATGAAGAAAGAATCTGGCTGAGAATTTACGGGAATATTCAGAGCTCCAGGAATCGTTCCAGTAGTTCGAAGTTCTTCAGGCTCACGAGTATCTGCAGCAATGGATATCAGAAGCAGGAAGAAACATAGATTAAGTGAGTATGTCACCAATTAAAATACGATTGGGGTTTGGACGCTCCACGAATTCCTTAATCTACATAACCCAGTTAATAATCTTTCTAATATTTCGGTTCATAGGAAATACCTCTTCGAATTTATATAGCTTACTCGTAGGCTGCTGCTGCGAATAGCACCTGGACGGCGATATTCGGGAAACTCGCACCAGCTGCTTCGGCTTGGGAATTGGAGGGGTCTTAAAGTGTCCGATAGAGTGGGGAGCAGACAACCTCACACTTCGTACTAGTAATAGAGAATAAAGGCGAGGGGCTGCCATGGCTATGGTTTAAGACATAAAATACTATGTTTCTAAGTGGTGTTCGTTAAGCTCGGAAGCTTGAATTATAAAATCCGGGGTATTAGTACATGCATATAGCGCCGACTCTTCTTACTACTAGCCAATCTACCTGCAACCTTTATCAACTACCAACTTGTGCCTCAACATAAACATCAAGACCGAGTCGTGGGCTTGACTTCAGCTATTACGTTCTGGGTTTGTCAAGAATACTACTAACAGCTCTGTATTACTTTAATACTTAGAGTCTCTAATTATCCTAGACAGGGCACTCTATACTCCCGTGTATCCATATATAGATAACAACGAGCCCCGGGATGTCAAACAGTCTTAAGTAGAGGTTAAACATCTTGGATACGACCTGCCTGATGAACGTATGCGTGCACACCAAGTAACAATTTGCCTAATCAACAAGCTCCCTGGCATTGAATAGGAACTAGTATGGTAGTGGATCTGATATAGCAATTGTTATTACAAAACGCTCTAGGTTCTCAATTCACATCTGAGCGAAAGCTGGATTATATGTTGACCGTTGTCCCATTGCCTGTTTATGCTATTGCAATAAATACAGCCTGCCATGCAAAGAAACCTTCCACTTGCCCCAAATTTTTGAGATGATCCAACGCCAAGGGAATAAAGCATCTATTTTAGCTTCTTCTTTGGTCGCAATTGGTTGGTATGGCCGCACTTCTTCTTCCTGCAGTTGGTGGCACGAGGTGGGAGACGAGCACTACATAATGTTAGTTCCACTGAAGCCCTTTCTATAGCTTCTACCACCTACTAGCACTTGCGACAGATCATCTTATCACAGTTGAATTTGCTGGCCAAGGCCTTGAGCGAGGGCTCGATAATACCACCGCGAAGACGGAGAACCAAGTGAAGGGTTGATTCCTAAAGAAAAATCTCATCAGTACATATCTACCATAGAAATCCTCCTGCTATAAATCCTGCTTATTATGCCTGCCTATTTCTCTTCTAAATCTAGCTTCTCGGGTAAATTCTCCTACCTTCTGGATGTTGTAATCCGAGAGGGTTCGGCCATCCTCGAGCTGCTTTCCGGCGAAGATCAATCGCTGTTGATCCGGGGGAATTCCCTCCTTGTCCTGGATCTTGGACTTGACATTGTCGATGGTGTCGGATGACTCCACCTCAAGGGTGATAGTCTTACCCGTAAGGGTTTTGACAAAACTGTTGGACAAATATTAGCACCTTGTGGCAAGAGTTCCTCTCTGCAGATCGAAAATTTTATTGATTCTTACATCTGCACTGTAAAAATTAAAATATTAGCATATACATTTCTGAGAGTCGCAGTAACTTACTGGTTGCGGTGAACTGGGTCGATTTTTGTGTTGGAATTATTGAATTTGAGAGTTTGTGGGGTTTCCTGAGGTTCCCAAGTAGCGTAAAAGCGGATACGTCACGTGAACCGCCCTACTTCCTCTTCGTACAAGCAATGCGATGAACCCTGGCTAATGGAGACTTTATTCTGCGAGAATCATGTAAGAATTTTTCTATACATTAGCTACATATGTACAAGCCATCAGTTCTATTAAAGTGATCTATGGTGTCCATTATTAGTAATGATTCCCCTCGATCACGACTAGACTACTAGGTTAAGAACCTCGTCAGCCCAAATCATAGCCAACGCTTAAACCAATTATCTTTCTTTTTTCTCCTACAGTCCACTTCTGCAGTTGTGTTTCTAGCCATAACACCCCTAAAACAATAACTTGGAGAGGAACTCCCGAAATATGGGCTATGAAATATTAAAAACCAGAATTTTGGAAATCGTGACTTATAGGTTTTGAGGAGCGGACCCACCTATCTTCTCATAGAAGACCCTAGCAGCCTCAGGGAGTTCCTCGATTGTACGCCATCTTTGGTACATATGCCCAGCTCTTACGCCTTCTTTTGATGCAGGATAATATTGTACCGGTTTCTGCCAAGTTAAACTGCTCTGAATTTCTTTCAAAGTTCCCAGAATTTTTTCATTTGTTGGCTGTTCTTCGGGCTGACCAGATAAATCTTGCAGCGGAAATAATTCAAGTATTTGCTCCGCCACTAAAAGAGAGTCAGATCACAGAAATAGATATTTCAATGGACATTACTTTTTGGCTTCCTATCATCAATCCAGGTTCTCTGGTACCAGTCGAGATAGTCATCTAGCTTCTTTCCATCCATCTTCAAAATGTCAACATCAGTAACATCGATTTCACTGCCTGGCTTGATTCCTTTGGAAGGCTCTTCGGCCATGACCTGTACCCATTTCTGCCAATCTATTTTGACCGTAGTTGGATCCGATTCATCCGTGGGATGTCGGACAACGTTATCAAAAGGTTGACCAAGCTTTGTCGCAATAACTATAAGGCACATTATCTGGAGTTCAGGATAATCCAGTATCTGACGCCGTTTAGGTGTTACCGGATATGTAAAATCGATACCAAGCAATTCCGCAAGGCGTCGAACAGCACAATAAATTTCCACTAGAATTAAGATTAGCACTTGAATCTTAAAAAAAGACTCCAGAAAAATCGATCTATACCAGGTAATCCTAGGTCCCTTATGTGCCTGAAAATCAGCAGTGGTGTATTTAAGGGAGGAAACTCCATTTCGAAATGATGATTGAAGAATTTGACTACCTCAAGAGTAGTAGCCTGAAGATCTTCACCCTTCATATTAGAGCGCACTTCTAGAGATGCATGATAATGAGATGGCAAGTGTAATCTCATCTCCTTTGGGATCTCTTTGATCTAAGGATGCGCAAATAAATGGCGCAGGTTATCAGCATGCAGAATTGAATCTCAAATGATGATTGTGAAGAACAGTAGGGAAAGGAGGCTTACAGCTCGAAAATAAGGTAGTTCCTGTGTCTTTGCCCATATGAATATATCTCCCAAGGTAAATGGCAGTCTTAGAAGGAGAATCCCAAGATAGCTGAATGTCAGTGTCTCAGCCAGTTGTGGTACCATTTTTGAAGCCTTTATCATCCTCTTCCTTCTCCTTGCTAGCCATCCCTTGCGTTGAGATTCATCGATCCCAGGGTCTTCCCCTTCACTGGCGGAAGAAAGCCCTGAAGTTCCGGTCCCTGAGCTATACCCAGTCTTATCCTCATTAAGTTTCAAGAACATCCTAACTCTTAGACCCCATAAATCTCTTACCACCGTTTTCAGCTCCTTGGGAAAGCCTTTAACGGTAACCAGCCAGTGACATTGTTTCCATAAGATTAGTTGGAAGCACTGTAAGTACAAATCGATTGCTTCCTCTCCGGTAAAGACTCTTTGCGTGCGTTCCTTCTCTTCACGCTTCTTCCGCGACTTCTTACCTTGTGTACCAAAGTCATCTTCATCTTGCTGCGTTAAAGTAAAGTTCTTCGTCTTAATTAGTATGTCATCTAATGGGTATGGCTGCGGTGAAACGAACGGCCTGTGCGTGACCTCTTTGACAAAATTTCATTCCATCTTCAATATAGAATCTGTGGGCACGGCAACCTTCCTCGGTACATGTTTCTCCTCTGCGAAATTTGTGATATTCTACATGAGAAGACATTTACGCCAGCAATCAAATAGAGTTTGATGTTTTAGGTTTATTTTACTGGTCTTATAAATGGCATGATGGAATGATTTGGCTTGCCATACACCGAGTCCTCAATACTGCTCCAGGCCGCAACTGGTAATAAGTCGCTTGCTGCCGATTCTGTACCGTCCACACCGCGTGGCAAGGCACATCGGCAACTAAAGCAACGCTTAGGTCATGCACAATTTACTGCTTAAATAGCACGGATGAGCGCAAAAGTCAAATTACGTTGATTAGGTTTGGATCACACAAAAAGTTATTAACAGATAAGCATCGATTTCTACAGGATATGTTTTCGTCATACCCGAAAACGTCCGCTTTTTTAACTACGCCGGTCATTCATGATCATGTAGTATCGAGTGTAACAAAAGGAAGACATTGACAACTCCGGGAGACATAACAAGTGATATCAATGCTCGAATGAGTCCTCCTACGCAACGACCATAAGAATGCAGATATTCGAAAGCCCCAAGAATCCATTGAAATTGAGAGAATCTAGCGATCTCCCGAGCGGGCTGTCTGCAAATATAACGTGATGCCATTGCTGACAGTGGTCGATGTCGCAAAGTTTTAATATGAAGAAGTTTAACCGCGAGGGGCCTCCTTGGCTTCAACAGCAGCTTGCTCACCCATAGCAGTGAGGACAATAACGTCTTTAAAGAGAAGAAAGTAGTCAGCATCTTATCCATTGTGACGATATTAGGTATGTACTCACTGGTATCCTTCTCTTCGGTTGTGAAGAGCCTCTCAATCTTCTCGCCAATTTCTCCATCAGGGACCCTGACATCATCCTTGGTCTCTCCATCCTCAGACATCAAAGAAAGGAAGCCATCATCGGAAACATCAAGCTATAATAACCATTAACTATAATTAATTCATATTTTACGATTGCAGACACTTACAAGTTGATATTCCTTACGAGAGACGTTGGGGACATCCATGTTGTGCGTGGAGGGGCAAAGTTCTTCTAGCTTCTTGCCGGTGAAGATATCAATGCCAACAAGATGGACCTTGGCGTGACCGTGCTTGCCAGTCTTAGATGTAGACATATCGACAATCTTGCAAGGGCGGCCCTTGATAACAACGAAACCGTTCTTTCTCAGAGCAGAACATTGCATAGGATAAGTGGCCGAGGCACCGGCATCGGCAGACTCGAAAGTATGTTCATGCTGTCGTGCTAAAATTAGTTTGTGATTCAGATCGCAATTTTGAAATTTGCAGCACTTGAAAATGCGCTCAAACTCATGGTGGGGGACCGTGTGCGGGGTCTTTTTGGGGAAAAACTTGCCTGAGCGTCGTCCGCCATCTTGACTAAATGCGCAAAGTAAATATGAATAGAGAGAAGGTGTGTCAACCGTGAAAGAGATCAGAAAGGAGAAAAGAGAAAGGTGATGGCGAAAACGAAAAGAAGTTGTTTGGATTTGAAGAAGAAAATCACACTTCTAGACAGGATTCAAGTGTGGGCCAGTAGCGACTTTTAGCAGAGTACTAAGTAGACTAACCGCTTTTATCCTTGGTATGCTAGGGTAGACAGAACAGCCAATGATGAAGTAGCAGTAACGGGCAGCTACAGCCTTGCGCATTGTTAGAGTCGCTTCCGCTCTAGTAACACATGTATCAAAGGAGTGTGATACTTCTTCAATTAACAGTATTTTGGAGTTATTTGCATCAATCATGAACTTATGAAACCATACCATCTTTAAGACAAAGGCCTATATCTGAGTTAATGCTCCAGGATCGATATGTGGTTAGATCGTCTATCCGGGCATTCCACGTCTGCTGGCCCATCACCTCCAATATCGCGCTCATACTCTCCAGTGCCTCGAAGGACAAGTAATCTCACACCTGTTTCCGCAAACCAACGGCCTCCATTTAATCCGCGGTCGTCTTCACTCTCTCTGGTTTCAAATGACTCAACTGCCTCTCTGTTGGCATCCTCGAAACGAGTTAATGGTTCAGGACCTAAGCAATCCGCGGTGGCTGATGCACCAGATCTATCGAATGTTTTAAGAAAGATTTTGGGAGATGACTTACAAGGAACTTCCACCTCTCAACAAGTCTTGGAAGGTGTCGATGATGATCTTCAGCTTGGTGGCGGCGAGTTAGATTTCGAAGGGTTGACTTTGAGACAACTGGTGACGGAGACGCCAAAGGACTTATACACACACACACAAACTCTGGAGGAATATCAAAATGATATGGAAAGATTTGAAGACCTCCATAGATCAATACTAGCGTGCGATGGTGTTCTCAACTCTGTAGAGATGAATTTGACAAGTTTCCAAAACGATCTTGCAGCAGTCTCAGCTGAGATCGAAACACTACAGGCACGTTCGACCGCCCTAGGAATTAGGCTAGAGAATAGAAAACAGGTAGAGAACGCTTTGGGTCCAGTAGTGGAAGACATCAGTATCTCACCTGCCGTCGTCAGAAAAATAGTGGAAGGAAGTATAGATGAAGCGTGGGTTCGGGCCTTAACAGAAGTTGAGAAACGTTCGCGAGCTATGGAATTGAAGTCAAAGGAACTTAGGAATGTCAAAGGTCTAAACGATCTAAAGCCTCTGCTTGATAATTTGGTGTATAAGGTTGATCTCCTCCTCTGCATTAAAAATAGATGAAGCTGATACACATACCCAGGCGCTCGAGAGGATTCGTGATTTTCTGGTGGCCCAGATAAAGGCATTAAGGTCTCCGAATATCAATGCTCAGATTATACAGCAGCAGCATTTTCTCCGATACAAGGACCTGTTTGCGTTTCTACATAGACACCATTCTCAATTGGCCGAAGAGATAGGTCAAGCCTATATTAACACTATGAGATGGTATTTTATAACCCAGTTTACTCGTTACCAAAAGTCGCTTGAAAAGATCAAAATGCATGTATTAGACAAACACGATGTCCTGGGGCTAGACGATGGCGTTCGAAAGCCTTCGATTATGTCTGGCTCGAAAACCGGCTCCCCCCCTCACGATGCCTTCAATCTAGGGCGTCGAATCGACCTGCTGAAAACATCAAACCAAATGGCATTATCTTCTTTCCTTGCTGAGGAAGATAAGTCTACGCACTACCTAGAATTTCCATTCCGAAATTTCAACCTTGCTTTGGTAGATAATGCATCGGCCGAGTATTCTTTTCTTACATCATTCTTCTCGCCATCTTTGTCCTTCGCAGCTATCTCACGATATTTCAATCATATCTTCGAACCAACATTTACACTAGGACACAATTTTACCAAATCTTTAACATACGAAACATTTGATTGCTTAGGTCTGCTTCTCTGTGTGAGATTGAACCAACACTTTGCATTTGAATTACAACGTCGAAAAATACCCGCGGTTGATAGTTATATCAATGGCACTGCTATGCTTTTATGGCCTCGATTTCAAGTTGTTATGGATCAACATTGCGAATCCGTACGCCAAGCAACTAATAGTATTATAATCCGCAAACAATCAGCAGCAGAGCAGGCAAAGCAGTCTGCAGCACCACATTTCATGACTCAGCGATTCGCACAGTTTATGCAAAGCATTCTTAGTCTTAGCACAGAAGCTGGAGATGACGAGCCCGTCTCTACAAGTCTCAATAGACTTCGTAGCGAAATGGAATCTTTCCTGACAAAGTCAAGTAACAGTATTGGGGATTCGAGGAAAAAGGTCAGGTTTCTTTATAATAATTATTCTCTTATCCTAACTATTATTGGCGACCTGGAGGGGAAATTGGCGTCTGAACAACAGGATCATTTTAAGGCTCTTGTAAATGAATATGAAAATGCTACCTAAAAGCACCGAGCTCATGTATAATTGAATACAGTTACACTTGTATCGATAATACAGTCCTGCAAATTTTTAGTGTCCGCGAGGTCCTAGCCACTGTCTCCATAACGCCCCAAATAAACCTGGAGGCCCGGTATTTCTCCGCAGCCAAAATGATAAAACGCCGACCAATACTGCCATGCCAACCATGCTAGCAGGTCTACGGTATTTCCACAATGTCATGAATATCTCTTTCTTTCGCTCCATCCACTTCATTTCCTCAACTTGCCTGAAGAAATACGTCCGTCCATCTTCTAATGTCTGGCTTATTGTACTATCGGGAGAAAGCGTCGTCCTCAATACGCTGTATCTTGATATTGATTTCCATTGTTTTAAAGTATCTGGCGGGTGTTCCTCATATAGTTTCACTGTTTTATTAATAAGTGCTTCAAGATCCAGAGGTTTAGGTAGCTTTGAAAGAATTGAATGTAGCATCTCCGGCTCGTCTGCTGGGGTTTCGAACAGCTCATCCGAGCGTTGAAGCACAATCTGAGCAAACATATAAACCGAAAATACAGCCCCCTTTGCTAACAAGACATCAAATAGACGAGATATGCCACTATATTCTTCTATGTCATGTGCATACATCGTTAACGTGCCCGAGAGAGCAAAGAACGGCTGGGTTTGAGATAGATGTTTGCAGAGCATAGGGTTTACAGCATCCAGGATCGCTGGTATCAGATTTATTTGAGCTAATGCTGGAGAAAGAGTCGGCAGCATGAAATCCCTTATTCGAAGAACTGATAACCTCGCCACCGCTGACGATCGAGTCCTTTGGTCAAGGACCAGCAGGAAAACTTGACAAATATCATGATAGCCCTGAAAGTAACACAGATATGGCTGCCTTCGAAGAACTTCTGTAATAAGGTCGAATAGCTCCTCTTTTCGCTTGTTTAATTCCTTTTGAGATTGGTCTAACAAATTCTACCATGAGCGACAATTCCCTTACTTCCATCATGCAAGGAACGATGGGAGGCATACCATCAGGGTAGTATATGAATGATCTCTCCACATCTAATTGTACTTGGCCTTCATCTCTGTGTTCTGGTAAGTCCCTCCAACTATTTATGTCTTTCTCTGATTCTAAATCACTAGTGAACTCGGAGCAACCAAGCAGTAGAGGCCCTGGAAATGTCAGCAGGAAAACAGTGTGATCTCGAGGTGATACGGACATGCCTCTCGCCGGAGATCGTCAGAACATAAGCCGCCTTCTGATGTCGCTAGCAGCCGCAAGGCATCTATGTCCTTAAACCTGCAAGCATCAAGGATACTGGAAGCTTTGCTAGCAAGCTCCTTTAGTGTAGACGTAGATTGCTGTTCGGAGTCAACCCCGACTTTCTCATCTAGTCCACTCGCCGTACCATTAAGCTCCATCTCGATGACGTGGGTCCATTAGAAGAGCTTGCCCAAAAAAAGCTCAAATAATCACCTCTACACTTTCAGGGGAAGTTCCCATTAGAGCTTCTGAATATATTTTGTGCCTTAATTATCAGGCTACAATAAGTAGCCCATTCGTAAAGGTCTAGACGAACAAATAGACGTGAACAGTTCATTTTACCACGATCAGACCAGGCCTATTGCAGCCTGATCTAATCCATCTGATGCCTTGCAGCTTCAATGAAACTCTCAGTCCTGACCTCGGTTTTCTTCTTTTCTATGGGTATTTTAGTGTCTCAAAGCCGGTCTTTAACTAAAATACTTCTCGATGTCGAAAACTGTTTCCGTTCCAAAATTTTATCCTTGTGAATTCTTTCCAGAAGAGGGCGAGATGAATCAAAACTCTAGCTTCTTTTAAATACCGGTATGGCTTTAGAGACCAGCTTGCTGGTCAATGGGACCTGGACCACCAGAACAATAGATCTTGATTCCGTCCTCCGTCACCATGAAGAAAAAGATAAAGAACCCAAAAGGATGAATTTAATGGAGACGCAAGATCCTCCAGAATACGGACTCTTAACTCAGACAATCATATGTAGTCCACTTGTCCATTGGATACTACCAGTAAGCCTTAGAAGTCCTGGTATAATTGATATTGCATTCATCGGGGTAAGCAAGTCTCAGCATTTTCAGATACCTATTCGGATCAAACTTCTAGTAGTCTTTATTATCTTTGTAGATATATTTGAGATTTATTTCTATGAGATCAAGACTAGACTAGATCGTCTAGTATAACTTCCATTTTATTATTGATATAATTCTGGGGATTTTTTTACTCCTTAAAGCGTCTTGGACGCCTGCTCTTACGTAGATACTGTAGAGCACCATGCTGACTTGACAAGGATGAATTTGTCCAAATTCGAGAGTTACGACCTAATGGCCATCTCTGCGATGTCATTCGGAGAGAACACTTCGGCGCGCGCATTCGGAACGCTCGTGTTGTTGGTTCCTTAAAAGCTTACTCTCGAGATGCACAAGCGTCAAGTTTGGATAGTATTATCAAAATCGAGAAAGATAACGACTCAGGCATGAAAATTAATAAGGAACAAGAAGAGGATCGACAGACTCTAACGAAGAATCTACCTCCTCAATTCATTCTTTTACAGTTGGAAACTGGAGATTCTATATTTTTGATGTTGCGGAGATCTGGCGCTGGCGACTTAGAATTCGTTGTGAGACGTCATTCTCTCCCAGAGAATTCAATGTTACTATTGCAACCAGGCACGCACCTAACCGTAGACCCTAGTTCCAGATATATGGCTGTTGGATGTTCTGAGCGTCAGTTTGCCATCTATGCTCTACATCCAAGAGAAAAATTGAAGCAACGATATAGCGAAGGGGATGACATAGAGATGGTTGAATCTCAAACAGTCGTCACCTTCCATGGCATTATACATAAGATGGAGTTTCTGTTTCCGTCTGCTGATGATGAAGATCATATAATTCTCCTAATACTTGTTGTTCATAAGGGTAAAACACGAATGGTGGTGTATGAGTGGGAAACCGGAGCAGATCTTGACAAGGTAACGCCTCATAGTTACAAAGGGCACTTATTGGCAAAATCACGGGAGGCACCACTGCTACTCATCCCCCTAACGATTAAGTCTGCTTTCATCCTTGTATGCGAAGATTCGATGACTATCTGCCAAGGACTCCTTCAAGGCAGTCCTATGTGCATAGATTTCAATACTAGGCTGGATCGTGATCGTCCTACACTTATGCACCACGGTATCTCAACGCCTCTTTGGACTTCTTGGACGCGACCCAGTCGGCTGCCACATCATACTGCTAGTCGTGATGACTTGTATATTGTTCGAGAAGATGGGCTGGTCAAGTTTCTCGAGATCGACGCAGATGCGGATGACTTTATTAGAGCAGATATGAATATTGGGCAGCTGGGTCGTAACAACGGGACCGCTCTCGCGAGTGTGTATAATGAGAATCTTGACGATTCAACTAAGACAGGTGATTTGCTCATTACAGGAGGAGACTCATGTCCCGGAGGCACTTATATGGTAAGCATATTGTAGATTCAATTTCATCTCATTTGGTTCAATATAAGTGAAGGTCAGCTGATAGATTTTCTGGTAGGTCCGAGCAAGACAATCCCCTGTTTTTCTTCAGAAAATACAGAATTGGTCTCCTTCAGTAGACTTTACAACTACAGCTATAAGCGAGGATCGAAATTATATTGACCCCCCTTCCTCTAAAAGCTCCGTCCCTAGATCTGATAGAATATTTTCCTGTGGCGGGAAGGGTGCCCAAGGCGCTATTACTGAATTCAGATACGGTGTGGAAGCCAGTCTTGGGTTAGAAGTCGACTACCAGAGCCCCATTTCGAATGCATGGGTGCTGCAACCAGAGCCATATTCCCAGCTATTCAAAGATGATGCTTCCTTGTTCCTTTTATCTCTAGCGGATCGATCAGCCCTCCTACAGCTTTCCAACGACGCCTCAGATATAGTGGAAGTTGATCAAGAACTGACCCCTTTTGATCTTGGGTCCCGAACTATCACATCTAGTGCTAGTGGAGATGGCATAATCCAAGTTACAGAAAGATCGATAATATTCATATCAGAAGATGATGTGTAAGTGACTTTGGGATCCGTAGTTTGTCGCGGCTGCTAACATTAAGGCTTAGGCGGATGTATAGTGGTCAAGAAATCCTTGGTAGTGCCAACGCCATACTCGACGCAGTGATTTATGATAATATGATCTTTTACACTGCCCATGCTGGCACTGAAAGTCTTCTCAACTGTGTAATGCAGAAAGCAAGCGATGCTCCGGCTCCAGGAGCGAGACAAATATTCCGCACACTTAAAACCTTCTCAACTAGTATTACTTGCGTTGACGTGTTTACAGTTGATGGGCAGCCGTGGCTTATAGTGGCAGGTTGGGATGGCAGTTCTGTTGATCTATCACTCAAACCAATTTATGAGGGGGGTGACTGGCATAAGGTGAGACTGCCTCTGCCTCCCCCTACTCATCCCAAACTCGAAGCAATCAACAGTATCTCGGTAGCTTCTGGGCTGCCAGATAATCTGATACTTCTCTGTGGAACTCGCAACGGATTCGTGGTTACAATACAGCTTAACAAAAGTAGCCTTGAGGTCAGAAATACACGGTGGGATAGGTTCGGTGCCAACAAAGCCTCCATTACCAAGGATCATTATTTCCAGTCTCCAGATGAATTTTTTGTCACTTGTGACTCAAAGATATACTCAATAATCAGGAATTCCAGTTATAATTCAGGCACAAGTTTTTTGAACAGATATTGGGCTATAAATCAGATATGGGTTACCAATGTGCTAGATCCAGCTTTGGCACAACCTAATATTGACTCAATAACAAGACTCCCGACTGGGTTCCTGCGAGGGTCTGAAGACCGGACCTTACTTTTGGTTTCAGGGAGTCAGCTTATGCTTGCTGGGCTAGCGCCGAGATCAACTGCAGTCCCTCGCCACATACCGATTAGAGGCACACCTTCCCGTATCCTATATTCGCATGCGCTGGGAGGAATTCTTATCGTTGGTGCCTCAATAGAACGTAAATCTACGCTACTCTTTATCGACCCTGACACAGGAGTCGACATCTCTATGCCAGTTGACAAGAAAGGAGACCCAGTAGATTTTGTATCCGGTCTTGGAAACACCAACGAAAGGATCTTCGGTTTATTTGAATGGCCGTATACTAAAGACGGAAGGACATGGCATTTCCTAATCGTATGCACAAGCAGTGGGCGACTCCTAATTATTTCTTTTGATAGAGGGGCTACGTCAAGCGTTAGAACAGGAGAGGCAGATAATTCGACGGCTCAGGATACTCGAAAAATCCGATATTGGACTCGGTACAAGTATAAGACGGAAGAACCCATCTACTCTGTAACCGGGTATCCATCCGGATTGTGTTATTGCAGCGGCAACCGTCTGTATTTCGAAACCCTTGACCTCACGGAAAGAAAGTTCAAGAAGATATCTGAGTTCTGGCTCCCGTCTCTTGCAAGGGTTCTTTCACACGAAGACTCGAACATATACGCCCTCACGAGCAATGATTCGCTCCAAATTCTCAAGCTTGTAATACCGGAAAATCCTGAAGAAGAAAGTTACCAAACCTTGCATACTCACAGTGACAAAGAGACACGCTCCGGATTGGATCACAAACTGATTGGAGTAGAGCATCCAATCAGTCTCGTCTCAGATAAAGACTGTTCTGTAGCAGGGCAATGGGCCTCTCAAAACACCAAATCCGACACGCTAATCAATGTCTTCGAGGCTGCACTTCCATACTCGGTGCTGAAGTTTCACATTGCTAAAAGCCGTCCCATCTGGGATCATAGCTGGTATATGCCCCCGATCCAACCATCTGCCACTGAGCATCAAGATGGTAGCCATGAGAAGACGTCCAGCAAGGAGTCTTATCATATGGACATTATTCCCAGTACACGAATGCACGGCGAGGTTCTTGGCTTGTCAATTGACGGGTCTCTGAGCCATTTTACCATGATCGGAGTCTCGGCGTGGAGGTTCCTCCGATACCTGTACAATCTTGCGATCAAATCGCCCATGGTTGCGGAGTTTGTGCATGGGATATGGAAATTTCCACTAGAACCTGCCACGGATCCCAAGATCATGATGCACGTGGATGGTGACATTCTGCGGCATTGCTTGGAGGGGCGAAAGCTCGAGAAGCTGGTGTGCATGGGCGCGGAGGACGAGGGAGAGGCCGAGATATTTAATACGTTCTGCGAGTTGCTGCGGGACCTGCATAGAGGGGAGGTAGATCGATATCAAGACGCGCGCGACTACGTGGAACAGGCGTATGAGGACCTAGAGTTCTACCTCCGACCTGTACTTTAGCGGCGGGGGGGAAGGAAAGGAGAAGGGGCCTTGCGGGTATATACAGGCATAGCAAACCAACCGTACATACAGCATCGAGAGTATTTATCTGACACATCGGCCCTGTGGTTTTTAACTACTGTAACAAGTTAACAACGTTTTTTTCTGATGATGACAATTCCCCAAAGCGGATAGCCAATAATTAAAGCCCTCCGTGTAAGACCACAAGCACAATCTGCGACCCCAATCTTATCGATTCGTATTCGGATTTGCGAGGACGCAGGGGCGTTACCGGCCCCAAGCTTTGCCAGCCCAATGGCAGCGGGGGAAAGCTCTGGCCGCCAAGCCCGCGATGATTTCGATTTGCAGCGGTTTGTTCACCAGGGGCGAGAGGACCAGAGCTCCTTTTGTGGAGATTTGACAGCCGCGAAGGCCACACCGTCCCCTTGACTACCATACGGTACGGGACTCAGGCCACCTCGTCCACCCGTTTAACGACCTTATGGTATATCCGTACAATAACTTTACGATAATGCCGGAATTATTATTAATTCATGGACCGATGTGCCTGCTTTGCTTTGGCTTTCGTTGGGAGACGAATAAGGCTGGATAGAAGCGTGGCTTTTGTGTACAGTAGCAGCCAGGACCAACTGCTAGAGTATGGGCGGGCGCTCCCTGACATCCGAAGAAACCCCATCCCCAAACAAGAAATTATTGCTTGTTAATAATTTTAATTAAATATTCCCCATCCCCGATAAAAACTTATCTTTTTTTCCCTCGTTTGCTTCCCCTTCCCTTCTTTTTTGTTGTTGTTGCTGGCAAAGGTTGTGCACCCCTTCTTCACAACATAGATACTCTCTCGAGAGGGTTTCTATCGTTCTTTTTCTTGTTCCTTCGCTCCTTCTCGTGCGGCGCGGTCTGTGATTTTACAGCCGGTGCCCAGCTGGAGTTCGATTGGTGTTCCTGAGCGACACATTTCCAGTTGTTGCTGCTGATAGGGCCCCCTGAGCCCGAAGAGGCGCACGACTCTCAATTCAATTCTCTGCGACAAAACAGAAGCAGAGAAATTCCATCATGGCGGCGAATGTCAGCTTTGCGTCGCCTTTGGCAGACGCAACAACTGTGCGGGTGATTGGACATCCACAGATCGATGGTGTTCTCAACAAGATCGTGCAGCATGTCACGGGGCTCAGCACCTGGCAGGTAGTGGTTACCATTTTACTGCTCATGGTAGCATACGATCAATGTAAGGAACTCAATTCTCACAAATCCAGTAGCATACACCGTTCTTTTACAGAAAGCTAATTTTGAATCTCCTGCGTAGTTAGCTATTTGAGACAGAAGGGATCAATTGCTGGACCAACATTCAAGACCCCATTCATTGGTCCTTTCCTAGAGTCAATGAACCCCAAGTTCGAAGAATACATGGCAAAATGGGATAGCGGCGCTCTCAGCTGCGTATCAGTCTTCCACAAGTAAGTTATTCGAGAAAGAGCGACTGGTTGAGCACAGGCACTAATAACACCCCACAGATTCGTTGTTATTGCATCCACCCGTGACATGGCAAGAAAAGTCTTCAATTCTCCCGGTTATGTGAAACCGTGCGTCGTAGATGCGGCGTACAAGCTTTTGGGTCCTACCAACTGGGTGTTCTTAGATGGAAAGGAGCACGTGGAGTTCCGCAAGGGACTCAACGGTCTATTCACTCGCAAGGCTCTCGAGTCATATCTACCAGGACAGGAAGATGTCTACAACATCTACTTCAAGAGATTCGTCGAGATTACAAAGCAAAATGGCGGCAAGCAAGTCCCATTCATGCCCGAATTCCGAGAGCTCATGTGCGCCGTCTCCTGCCGAACATTCGTGGGTGATTATATCACCGATGAGGCCGTTAAGAAGATTGCAGACGACTACTACAACATTACGGCAGCTCTGGAACTCGTTAACTTCCCAATAATTCTCCCATTCACAAAGTCCTGGTATGGAAAGAAGGCGGCTGATATGGTCCTGGAAGAATTCTCCAAGTGTGCTGCTAAGAGCAAGGTTCGGATGGCCGCTGGCGGTGAAATCACCTGCATTATGGATGGCTGGGTTAAGAGCATGATCGACTCGGCCCGATGGCGTGAACGCGAGGAAAAAGGACTCTCTATGGAGGGTATCGAGAAACCGTCCCCGCTACTCCGTGATTTTACCGACTACGAGATCTCCCAGACGGTCTTCACCTTTTTGTTCGCTTCCCAAGATGCTACTAGCAGTGCCGCAACATGGCTCTTCCAGACTGTTGCTCAGCGCCCCGAGGTTTTGGACAAGATTCGAGATGAGAACCTGCGTGTACGAGGTGGTGATAAGCACAAGCCCGTTACAATGGACCTCTTGGATGAAATGCAGTACACTCGTGCAGTAGTCAAAGAACTACTTCGATACCGCCCTCCGGTCATCATGGTACCATACCTTGCGAAGAAGGCATTCCCCGTTTCTGAGAATTATACCATTCCTAAGGGTGCAATGGTTGTTCCGGCCACATATCCAGCACTTCGCGATCCAGAGGTCTACGAGAACCCCGATACTTTCGATCCGGAACGTTACTACAGTGGCGACGCCGAGACGAAGGGCGCCAAGAACTTCCTTGTATTCGGAGTTGGACCTCACTACTGCCTTGGTCAGGTCTATGCTCAACTCAACTTGGCTCTTATGATTGGGAAGGCCTCCATGTTCCTCGACTGGGTCCACCATCCAACACCATTGTCCGAAGAGATCAAGGTTTTTGCAACTATTTTCCCCAAGGTAAGTAAATTTGTTTCGGTGAATCTATTCTCTCGGCTCAACTGCTAACGCTCTCAGGATGATTGTCCCTTGACCTTCACGGAACGTAAATAAACATATTAATTAGGCTTATGGGGGAGGTTAGAATGAATTGATGCCGTAGATATCACACGCCGTTATCATATGGGTTGGTAGGAAAAGGGATGTAATGAAAGGACCGGCGATGAGGCGGCGGAACGGTTTTGGCATCGTAATGGACAAGGGTTGCTTATGAGGAATAAGGTTCACCATGTGGACCGACCTGTTGCAGAGCAGTTAGGGATAACTCTGCCGGCGTTGAAGACTAGGAGTCGGTACTTTAATAGATAGTCCGAGATTCTATAATAATTAGCCTAATTCAAGATTCTATAATGTGGAAGAGAGGGATCTCGTGCCTGTTGATAAGGTGATTATGGACTGTAAATTAGTAGCTGTGAATGATGTCAATTGAACTCATGACGACTTGATGATAGTGCTAATTCTCGAAGATGATATGGGTAGACTATATGGTGTACACAGCATCCGTTATCAGTATCTTTCCAAGTGCTCCGTATTATTACCTTTGGTAATTGGCCATTGCTATTCCTATGCGATATCACCATGTATTTCTTCACATCATGACAAAGCTCAAATGACGAAAGCTGTGTAGTAAATCCTCGGACCGAACTATTACCAGCGGAGAAGAATTGGCCAATTAACAGACTGGAAAAAATTACTCCGTGCTTAAGCACATTGCTCTTCATCACATTTTAATCTCGATGAGACTTTTCTCCGTAGCTTGTGAATCCCGACTCCGGATGACTCCTCGCCAGGCAACAATCTCAAAATAAGGTTAGGTCCTCGTAGCAACCCCTTTGGGGAGCAACGCCTCGTAGCGCTTGGCTGGCACTAAGCCTCAGCCAACTGGAATAGCTGATGACAACACAAGTCCAGAAGGACTTGCAGCAGGGTCTGGGTGAAAAGCTTAAGTGGACGACCAATTATTGCAGGGCGCGGCTTGCGCCACGCGGTGGTTTTCGTAACTGTAGCCTGACAGACCGTAAACCGTGAACCGTTTGATATTGCGATATCGGTTTCTCGCAAGGTAGGTTGTAAGAAGTACGCAATCGTGTGGTATTTTGTCGAAATTTCTCCTTTTCTGTTGGGTTGGGTCAGCTACGGAGTTGGATATTTTACCTAAATTGCTGTAGCAGGTACGTAGTCTAGGACGCTAGGGGGGGACCAGGTACGTGGACTTGGGGCCTAATGATACATTGACCATATTCCGTACCAAACTCAAAGTGATATGTCGTGTATCTACTACTGCAATGAGTTAATTACAGCACATTTACGTGAAGATCATATTTTTTTCCCTCAATACATAAAACAGAACGGCTCAGTTGGGTATTCTTCGCGCTCTGCATTCAATGCCATTCTAACCAGCCAATTGACACAATTGGAACAAAAGAGCAGTCTCAACACATCAGAACAGAAGCTTCAAGCATATTGCAGTCATTGCAGATTGCAGTCATACAACTCTAGGCTCAATTAGATTAGATAAAGCAAGCCTGAGTGACGACGATGACTACGCCGTGAACGCCTCAAATAATGGATGCCTGACTCAAAGGCCATCATCCGCAGCATACTCGACGTCACCTAGCGCAGACTCGGCGAGACTTTCGAGGCATTCTTACCCGTGAGGACCCGTGCGTACCTTGTTGACCAGAACTCCCAGTTACCGTATCGAGTATAAATTTAGATATAACATAGTAGCGGAGCGAATGCATACCAGTACTACGGTAGTTATTGCGACAACTCCGTTAACAATCTACGTAACGTAATTCCCGGACACTCGGATCACCCTGACACTCGGATCAGTGAAATTTACCACAAAATTGAACAAAATGACCCCCTAGCAAACTCAACAACCATATATCTTTACAACATGATATTTTGGCAGATAACTAGTTATTACAATAGATCATCAAATATAAAGATCTTCAGTTTTCCAAATATTTGTAATATTGTTAAAGATGACTCAAGGCCATAAAATTATGACAATTTTGTTGTACAGGATAAACCACAAAATATTAATAACCTCAGAGTTTGTACAACTATTATACAGTAAGCAAATAGTTAAATAACAACATTTGGCAATATATAATAATACAATGGTTGAGTTTGCTAGGGGGTCATTTTGTTCAATTTTGTGGTAAATTTCACTGATCCGAGTGTCAGGGTGATCCGAGTGTCCGGGAATTACGTTATATCGTGCCTCAGTATGGTTAAGTAAGCTAACCCCCTCCCTAATCAAGTAAGAGTCCAGTCACCATTTACCATTTTCCCGGCGTAAACACTAGATGTCTGTAAATATACTATTTGTTTGCTGAGGTTACTCCTAATACACAGGCAGGAGCACGAAATGCAGCATGAACTATGTTTTAATTAGCTTATCTAGTAAACTGCGGCACTACCTGTTGCAAGAAGCTTCAACCCACGGCGTGCCTCTTTGGGACCGGGCTGGAGGTCCACGGAGTTCGCTTAGCAGCCGTATCGGAGTTGGGGAATGAACCGCCCATAGCACGGTACAGTGCCTTCAGCCTTGTTGAACTTCCGCCATCACCTGGACTCCGAACCTGGTACTCGTTCTTTGCGGATTGAAGGGCTTGCTGGGGCTTGCGGTGAAGTATGGGGGTTGGAAATTGGTCTATGTGCGAAATTTTTTGCTGTACGTCGTCGGATGTCGGAATAGGCCACTGCACAGGATGAGGCTGGTTGTCACTGGAAAGGCTTGCGTACCGCTCATTCCAGTCATACGTGCTGGTGTTTGTTTTGTGGCTATATAAGACGGAGGGTTCCTCAGCCGTTTGAGGTATCAATAGTGTTTTGTCTCTCATCTTCATAGCTTCACCAGATCTATAAGTGATTTGAATATCTTCCAGCGTTTGGAAATTTCCTCCAAATAGAATCCTAATAAATTATATTTACACCTTATACTTTTGAAGTTTTAAATACAAGTCAACTTCCATCAACATGCCTTACGGAATTCCGTCTATTCCAGCTTCTCGTACGCATAAGCTCCATATAGTGCACACATAGGAAGCAGACTCTCTGACACTATTCTCTCTAGGTTTCCCAAATGATAAGCCGCCAACCCTTTTCCACCCGGCATCTCCTAAGTTGAAGCCTGTCAATTCCTCGAAGACCACCTCAAAGACAGCCTCAGGGACCTCTACAAAGGATATCGATACCGCTTCCCTAGCGAGTACGTCGACCTTCTCGTCAACTGTTGGACTATTGAAGAGCAAGCTCCATCATAAGGAGAAGAAGAGCAACAATGAAAAGCAATGAATGCGGGCAGGGTTGAGTAGCATACCGATCCACACTTTCAACAGCCACGGTCTATCATTTGAGTTTTGCTTTTTCAACAATGAATTTGGATATCATGGTCGCAATGGTGTTCGGAGTTTTGGTCTGGAGCATTGGGGAACTGGACGCGACTGGATTGTCTAAAGGGGGCGTGGGATGAATAAAAATGTTCTAGGCCTTGGTAATTCCGGGAAGGCACTTAGGGAGGAAAAAAAATGGTAATCCGGATTAATTTAGACCATCTTCCGTAGACTTACAGATATTGAAACCCTGAAAATATTGATTTTTGATTGCCATTAAAAACTGTCGTCTAAATCATCTTTCACTGCAACCATGCTTGGACTATCTTCTATACCATCTGTGTCATTAAATCCCGCCCCTGCCGTAGCGAGAAGGTCTTCAACTATCCTTTTGCTTGCCTCTCGTGCTATAGAGTGTCAGTTGGCCCTTCGCAGGGAGTTTACAAAGAACTTACCAGGAGTTTGTAGCAACCTTGATTGCGGGAACACAAACTGAATCGTCTTTGGAGGACTCATGCCTAACTCCTTATACACCTCGTCAGGATCCTCATCACTATCAGATTCCCAAGTAATCTCGTCTCTCATTGGTAGCTTTTGGGTAACATCACCCTTTCTCTGCGATTTGGCAGGCGTCTGAACGCTTATACCTGGTGTCCGGGGTGCAGGAGGATGGTTGAATTGCTGTCTGATCGGAGAACTAAATATATCTGCACGGAGTTGTGGTGCGGCTTCTGGGGGTGATGACATCGGCGAGGTAGAATCTCTCCATGATGGTTTGGCTATAGGCGTTTTGTTCTGCTTCCTTGCTGTATGTGGTGTGGCCTGGACAAGGTAGGTTTTATCAAGAACCTTATGCAATACGGGTTCTCCTCCGGGACGACGTTGAGCAGTAGAAGGAAGACGAGAGGTGGGTTCGAATGGTGATGAAGATGGATTCATCGACATATCGGGTATTCTGCGAGTGAGACCTGGCGTACGTCGTAGTTGTGTCACGTCATCATTGTTCTTTGTTTTACTTCCACCCTGCACCTCTTCTTTCAAATCTTCGTATGGTGAGCCATAATCAGCGAATTCATATCTTTCTCTTGAATTAGACCTCGCTCGAGGCGCTCGAGGGGTGCTTCCACTTATGTCAGCACTGTCTAAAAGTGACTCGTCTGCTGGAGCGTAGTGTTCCCTATCCGAGGTCTGGAGAGTATCATCGCCTTGCTGGGAAATTGAGTTTTCATAATTGCTTGTAGCATCTTGAGAGTAGGAAATATCTTCTTCTTCTTCACGTTCTTCTACGCCTGATAATGAAACATTGGCACTAGCTTCGAAGAATTGTTTCCAAAACTGCCCCACTGTCAGCCATTGGTAGGCCTCTATGAGAATGATACGTACTTTTGATCCTTCCCATACGGAATTTGAATGCTCTGCATATTGTTCTACAATTGGTAAAATACTTGTAGTTACAATTCGGTGTGCTCGGCTGAAATTATGGTCAATTTCTTCCCGTTGTTAGTTGGTGATATATCAGGGAATAAAGGCTTAGACACCTTGCAAAGTTAAAGTGATCGATTGCTCAAGTTTCTCAAGTTCCTCCGTAAGGGATAGGTTCCTAGAAGATGTAGAAGCTCGAGACATCTTCAATATATGTTAGATGGCTCAAATAAATCCGGCAGCTTGATGTTGAACTTTACAAGGCGCGACGCGATTTCGGCCTTAAAGCTGGGGCACCCTTATACTCGTGTGGCGGGGTGCCTGTAATACAACGGTGACTGGAAGACCCTGAGCCAATAATAAATCGAGTCCGCGTCGGGTTTAAGAGACAGGAGATGTTGAAGTCCTTTACATGTTTTTTTATCTACTAAGTTAGGGAAAGGCCTGGGAGTAGCTGAAAATCATTTTGCATTCGAATAATATGTCCAAAAGGAGCCACTAAAACATCTTATGAAAAAGGTGTGGCGAAAGGAGTCATTAGAAGTTGCAGGATTTCTCTCGGCCATTGGGAAAGTGCACAACTGGGAAGAGATTCAGCTAGAATTCCTATGGCAAGTCAGGTGTCGGAGATCGCGAGCGGCTGATTAAATGACTGGAGAGCGTGACCATTGATTATGCCTTATACCAAACTTAATGTTGAACAGAGTAATCAAATGTTGATGGACCGAGGCCTCAAGGACCTGTAGCTGGATCCTAAAGAGGTCAAGATTGTGCGACTGAGACCAAATCACAAGGACGGTGATACTGGATCTTATGAGGATAGTCTCGATCAAGCGCCTCCACAACGATGACCTCAAATAGATCACAAAGAATCTCCAAAAAGTTGAGAAACCTCATGATGCTCCGAAGCTGGTTCTGGAAGCTCAGATCGGGCATCCGATTGATAGTGCTATGAAGGTCTTCGATGATAGGGCGACATCTATCCAAGATCAAGTACTCATCAATCAAATACACCAGAAACTTCCGAAGCCTATCTGTTCCTACGACTGGAAAGGTTCTCACTGGGCGGACTGAACTGAATGGTAGCTGAGCGATACGTGTGAGAGGAGGTATTGGCAGCTTCGAAAGGCTTCGCGAAGAGCGATGCATAGGTTACAAAAGCAACTCCAAGAAGGATGTCCTTTGCTACTTCAGGAGAATGATGAGAAACAAGCATGATTGGCAATTCTGCAACATATAAAACTATCCTGTGCTCAGAAGTTCGCTAGCAGCAAAAAGTACGACTATGATACCGTGGTCAGGAGAGTGCTATGTAGGATATATCACTCATAGAAACACTTCTCATCGAGGACTATCTCTGGAATAACTCCTGATATCAACGCACTGATAGGGGTAACCTTAAGGACGAGGTAAAAGAATTCCTGGCCCTTGTCAATGGAACCAACCGTACTTCATCCCCTGATAAACAAAACATAAATTCATGAGATTCCCACTTCTATACGAACATATCCCTTAAACTTAAGCTGTTCCATCACGGCTCTTGCGGTAGCTAGCCTGGAGGTATGTCGGATCAGCATGTTGTGCTTACTCAAAGGCTTCAGAGCGACGTACTTCTTGCTCAACTTGAAGACCATCGACAATAGGTGCAAGTTCGCTAAGAATTTCATATGCCTTCTTATGGTACTCAAGCTGAGCGGCAATCAATTCCGCAAGGTTTCGAAGAGGCTCTGGTGTATCAAGAACCTGAGGAAGCGTTAGTGCTGTAATAAGCAATTATAAAAAGGGTAGAATGTTGGTTTATCCGACTTACATTCTTCATGACACCAACAGCTTCTTCCGTCTGACCCACGAATTCATCCTCGGCGGCTTCGATCTCAGCCCTGGCTTCTTCGCTTGCTATCTCGATGTCAGCACTCGCATTATTACTATGTGTCTCTGGTATGTGCCAACCAGGATTCTTATTCTTAGCCTTCGCAGCGTCAAGTAGCAGCCTAGAGTTCTCCACGTTCTTCCTAGCACGAGTCGCAAACATCAAATTTGTGTTTAACGTTGTATTCCATCCTGCCAGAAATCGGCTCTGAATTTGAGCATCCTGTGCCAGTCTAGCCTCGCCAATGCGCTCACTGGCCAAAGCATACTTCTCAAGGGCGGTCGCAAGTGGATCTTCGCCTGTTCCAGTGTGTTGTTGCGAGAGAAGGTGGCTGCTTGCCAAACTTGCTCTTGCGATAGCGTGAGAGAAAGTCTTGGGCTGGGGCTTAGAGGATGGGGGTGCAGTCAAAGCAGCTTGTGCTTCGGCTGGGGTTGTTGCCGTTGATAGCAGATGTACCTTCTCACTGACGGTGCGGCCTAGATCGGAGACACTCTCACGGATCGATTGGTAGTCGTAGGTCTCGTTCTTGTACTGGGAGCTGTTTGCAGACTCAGTATTAGCGAATGGTATATTAGTGAAAGATTAAACTCACGTCACTTGAAGCATCTTCTGGTGTACCTGCTTCAAGGCATCCACACGCTTCTCCAGCTCAATATAGTCCGGAGGCAGCTGGGTCTATACTAATATAAGCCCCGCACATAGTATGATAACAGAACCATTCGGTGTACCTTATCTTCCGCCTGTCCAAGTTGCTCCTTAACATACTGCTGCGTTCGCGCTGCGAACGGAGTAAAGGTGGCTCTGATCGACGGTTAGCACAGTGTAGTTTCAGCTGGCTTTCCACTCGCACTCTTAGTTCTGGTAACTTACGAAAGATTTTTGCCAAAAGCTGATACTTTATCCATCTTGGCGATCAGAAAGAAATAGTAGTATATGTAATTAATCTGAGTCAAATGGAGAAGGATGAAGTATGAGCTTCGTATTACTTTTTGGATGCTAATCTCATCCCTCCTATCTCGCTAATATTGACGTCGTAACAGAAGGGTATAGCTGTCACGTGAATGCCACTCTTAACCGTTCAGACGCAGTGTGATTACAAAAGATCTTTAATTGGGTAGATTGTTGATATTGGGAAGCAAAATAAACAAAATTCATGGTAGAGAAAGTATATTTCTCAAAGGGGCTTCTTCACTAACCCTTGTACAGCAGAGTTACAATGTGGGCAACACACCCCGCTCTGGCAGAGTATGGGGTCTGTAGCTGTCCCGCTCTACCCATGCAACTGTAACAAGTTGACTGAGCCAAAATGGCCGATTATTTTGAGGTATATTCATAGTTCCATGCGGTTACAAATAATAGTATCACCTCCTCTTTAGTCATAGGGGCGGTTTGATATTGGGAAATCGTGGACAACTAGTAGCTAACGAAGTATAACAGATTTAATTCAGTCCACTATACTTTTATTATCAGCCCAGGAAGGGGCTATCCCACGACAAATTCCTTCGTAATCTAAGAACGTTTGTTTATCGAGAGCCCAGTCTGGGGTAGTCCAGAACATTGTCCAGTTGGTATCCGGAATCTTCCAAGTACCGTTCGACCTCTCGAAATACCATTTGTTGACGGGGTTATCCTTTCTGCTACGCCACATTACACCACCTGGGAAGCAGCTACGAACCATGGCAGTAAATAAGACATCTGCTACTCCAGCAGATCCCTGGCTCCTTTTGAGCACTGCAAATTTATCAAGATATGGTGCCATGCGAGCTCGAGATTCTGGACTGCCATCATCAACTATTCCTGGAGGAACTTCCCATGTCAATATTGCTGCCCCTTCATACTCACCAGCAATTATTATCCCAGCTATCCGACCTTCTACTCGAGTCAGGTAATCCTTAACGTCAAGCTTGCGGCCGAACGAGTCTTCGATTAGATAGACAAGACGAGGAAGGTCGATTTGCGGGTCTGTCAAGTTTAGGGCGGGCTTCCCTATTTCTGGGGGATTCCAAGGGGATATGAATGGATCCGGAAAGATTGTGAGCGGCATACCATGTTTGGCAAAAGTTGTGGGCGTGACGCGGGCAGTGGGAGGAGTCCAAGTATCCCCTCTATTAGCAACCATTCCTAGACGACCGACTGGAAGGGAAGAAGAGAAGACAGGTTTATCTGTTAAGAGATTATGAATCAAAAGATTCCGGTGTCTTCGTGTGCCAACACCAGCAGCCTGGAAAGGAGTATCCGCTGGCATTGCCGACTTCGCAACCTCCTCGGCTGTTGTTAACAGCGCAGATGAAGTTCTGGGTAACATCATGAGTACCTTCCGAACAAGATCAATATTGTCTAAATGAACATCTTCAGTTGTCAAGAGCATTGACTTTGGCCTGTGTCCGAGTTGAAGGCCATTAGCCGCATCTTCAACGAATTCCGAAAGAGGCTGAGCAATTGCACCATCTGCATCACTGCCCTTATGGTCTGGCTCGCATTTGTTAGAGCTCAGTAACTCCTGCCTCACTGTTTCATATTCTTGTTCCATATTCAAAAACACGTGGTATCCATTGAGTCGATCAATTGCTGGGATACCACCAAGCGGATCAAGAATGATCAGACGATCAACTGATACTTCATTTTTCAATGATTCTATCCTGTTCTTCAAAGAAGAAGGATCTTCATACGGATCAGATGGGACTTGAAATCCTAATAGCTCCTTTGCAAGTGCCAGAACAACATCGCTTGCTCGAAGAGGGACTGCGGTAAGACCCTTATCAGAATACCCTACGGGAGGGATAACTGGGATCAGGCCTCTCTTCAGAGGCGTCAACAACAAATCACGGAGAGTTACATGAGCACCAGAGTCAAAATGAGTAGGAGTGTTGACCGCTTGATCTGTCTCGGATACGGCAATGATGCTGTCAAGTACTCTCGCCCCTGGCTTACCGTTGGCATCAATAGCGGCTACCAATCTAGTAGCTTGTTCTCTGGCTAGATTTCTCCAATGTGAATCTGAAGCACCTTGTGAGATATGCTCGGGAGTTTCGCTGCAATCAATAACTACCACGCTTAATAGTCCTAGGCGTCGAAGTTGTGTTAATATCTTTCCAATGCCATTAAGTGTATCGTCGTCCATATGCTGGGCCCCTCTGAGTTTAACCAGTGCTATATGGAGATGTGGCTCCGGCGAATATTTACTCTCCTTGACAGGATGTTGGATAAACTTCGGACTCTCCTCTAGAGCTCTTGTTTGGCCATAAAACGTCCCAAGGTTGACTCCAGAAGCATATGATTCATGTTTTTGATTCTCGGCTGATGATGGTTCGGACTTCGGTTGTAGAGTAGCACGTTTCTGCTCCTTTGGAATATCAAAGCGTTGTAAATACGATCGCGCATCACGTTTTGTAGCTGATGAGCCTAAAACCGAAAGGAAGAAATCCTAGATAGATCAGTATCGAGCAAGTATGTCAGAAAGAATGCATCATCAAATACCCTATCGATTTTCTTAGCATTTTGTCCCTCGCTGTTGCTTGCCTTTTTTGGTACAGTGAGGGCTGATCTATTCAACTGGTTCTTGAGTAAAGGCTGACTTGTAGAGTAGTGATTCCTATTTCCATGTAAGGTCTCATGATGTTGCAGGCATTGCACCCACGATTGCACCTGAAAGTAATTAGAGATGAAGTATAATGTCTGAAGGCATTGACTCACGTTACGACATGCCTTCCCTTTTCCCCTCTTCAGGGCCATATTCTGCAGAACCATCGTGCATATTGAGAGTCTCGAGATGTATTCAATTGGATTAAAGAATTGTTGGAAAGAGCTTCAACCCATTACGCCATGATTTTCCTATCCGAATTTTGTGAGCTGTGGAGTCATACTTCAGGGCCGATAAAGGACCTCTTATCGCAGGGTCTTTTCCCCTTTCGTCATACCTAGTAAGTCACGCACCAACGACAACGTGAAGAGAGAAAAAGCCGCATTATTACGAGGATTAACCGCTAACTATATCAACAGATATCACTATTTGTAATTGTAAGAGTGACATATATTCACTGAGAGTTTTTGGCGCTTTCTTTAACCTCGGTCAGTGGTACCAAACCTAGCGAACTTTCTTTTATATCCGTTGCAGGGCAGTTTTGATAGGTCGGCGCTTAGTGTGACGTCTCAATTTCTATTGATTGCTAGACGTTAGAGTGCTTTTATGTTTAGTGGTGCATATGGGGGTATTCCTGCAGGTAGCCTTGCGAGTTTGTCTAATTGGATGACTAAGCAGGAGATTGACGGGACGCCTGCTGCTGCAAGGTTACCATTCGACAACAATAACAATCAATCTAGCAGCATCACTCTGAAGCTCCGGGCATACGACATCATGGCAAACGGGTATGTAGATGATCCATACATTAGCCCTTAGCTTTACAGTTATGTCAATGTTACTAACACATCCGCGATCATAGCTGGAGCGTTATCATCGGCTTCGTCATCGTTGCCCTTTCCTGCGTCGGCGCATGGTTCTTAGCACCTAAAGGAGAGAATCAAACGTAAGTTTATCGACTCTACCACTGCCGCAAGTGGCTTGTAAAGCTATATACCAGCAACTTTGGCTAACAAATTTCTTGACATAGAACCTGGCGCAGCTCCCTCATCTTGTCCTTTACTAGCTGCTACCTTATGTGGGGTGCGTCTCTTTCCCTTTGAATATGTCTTGCCGGGACTTTCTGACTTGACGCCCTCAGCTATAACATTTCTAGCACAATGGCATCCACTTATTGCTCCTCGACGCGGCGATCTTAGACCGGAATTTGCACACGATTAGTTTAGGGATAAGGGTTAGAGGGATGTTAGAATGGAATAATATGTATAATCTCGGCGTTTTAGGACTTTCTTAGGCTGCCCGAAGCCATGTATTCTGATACTCAATATTGCTACTTAGGACCGTCTGATCATACGGACTAAATCAGCACAAGTTCTCAAGCTCGATGAGATGCACCTTCAATGTGTTCACCGTCATATCTATATTACGCCGTTATCCGAGACCTAATCTTCCCCCCCATTCTCTCCCTAACTCAGCTAAAGCCCAGAGCGCCTGTCCATCTGCAGCGACTCCAGAATCTCCAACCGTGTCCATACCGTCCAGCCCAAAGGCAGTTAAGATCCATTTCCCCACTAGCCATCTTGTTATAGCACCAACTGTGGCTAGGATAGCAGCGGTGCCATATCCACAATCGAGTAAGATTTTCAATGCTTCTACATTGTTAACTACCACAGCCCAACCTAAAGACCTAGCAGCTGCTGGGACGTCATACTCCCAGATAACCATAAGAATGGGAAAGAGCTTAGTAGATGATGATACCAGGAGAGCTGTGCTCACGGAGTTTGGCCGAGGATATCGAGGTATTAATCCTGTAAAAACAAGAGGCGAAAGGGAAGAGGATGTGAGAAATCGGATTGACAGGTGAAAAGCGAGTGTAGAAAGAGCACAGAGGAAGACTAGACAAGTTTAGAATGATAACTGTTTCAGAACTGTTAGAGCAATAAGACATACGGAAGAAGACATATTGAGACACAATTGGTTGTTGGGCTAGGCGAATGAAGTTGGTGTTATCGCCATCTAAGGCGACTCCATTGGGAGATGTCTGTTTCTCAATGCGGGCCCAAGTAAGGTAGACATCAAATAAGAGTAATAGAATACCAAGTCGAATTATGGAGGGCTGCGTCAATCAGTAATTGGGTCTTTAAGGCCTGGAATTATGGATCTCACGTCGAATTGATCATTCTCTCTCATTAAAGTATTATGCAGAAGATGCCTGTACACCTATACATTATCAGCCACCAAGAAAACCCAAAGACCGTGGCAAGGAATTACTTGAGGCTTTATCAAGACCAAATCTATGAATAGAACAACAAAGTCATGTTCGACATATTTATCACAGAAACGACCGCAGTTCTTGCAAACTGTCAATCGCACTCCATGACCACTAGAACGATCATCTGCACCTGAGTATTCAGTATACAGAGTCTTCACCGGGTAGCGACACTCTATACAAATAGGCATCGCTTCGAGTGCTCTATATGTCTTGTCTCATGGGATTATCAGGGAGAGTGGACCCACAAAGATCATGGTTGGCAGAGTGGATGGAGTTCCCGATGTTGCTCATGGGAACTCACAAGGCTATCAATCATCATTTGTGGCCCGTGCACAAGTGGTAATTGCCCCTGACCATACCTACGCCTGCCTATTGTTCCTTTCTAGTACGAGAACCAGCCCGTGCTAATAGGCACATAGAGATGACCAGCATCCATCTTTGGATTCATCACATGCACAATTAGTTTAATAGAGAGAAAGTCGAATAATTGTGTTATATTGTGTATCTAGACCCGTAATTGGTACATATACTGAATCTTTGGAATGGGAATCTTTGATAGGAATACTTCCATCTACGCAAAAGGGATCTTAAAAGATGATCCTTGATATCCTCACCACCAGCAGCTCGAGCAAGAAATTAGCAGCCCCAAAAAACGCCATCTTCCATACGCCAGTGCTGTCCATGCTGCATGCATTTGCTGAAACAGTTTGTGAAAGTCAAACTAGTCACCTTTCCCCCGCTTTCCTGATCCTATGGATCTGTCTCTTATACGGTCATCCATATCCCATCTACCACTGCCAATGGCAGCTGATGGAACCGATCTCGTGTTCCTAGAATTTGACTCAAATCCTCTTCCATCATCACTTGAAGCACCATCCATCAGTTCAATCAAATCACTTGTTCCAGCATTGTTGGGGGTACCAAATATTGGAGTTGCAGGTCCTTTAGCAAGCCGCCGGACCCATCCTTCTATGGCAGCCGCTGCATTCTCAAGTCCAATGCCTTGTCCGGGAGTGCTAGTTGGGCCAGGGGTACTCGCCAATGGATGAGCGCGCCCCTCGACAATATTGCCAACTTCATCGTTGAACCCTAAACTTGCTGTCTCGTAGCCCAACGCTGCCGATGAAGGCAATGAATCAACAGCCAATGCTGGAATGTGTTTTTTGGCCCAGGAATTCAATCCATCCTGGGCAGGACCAGGCTTACGCACATTCCTTCCAAATGTTCCTACACCTCCAGGACCTTGCATCCAACCTAATCTTTCAGCTGTTTCAGCTACACTATCACGGCGCCGGTTACCAGCGCCAGAGGTCGGAGGGGGGAAGTAACTTCCACTTGCGGGCCGCGTTGACCGGGGTGAGAAGCTATTTGTGACTACGGGACTGCTTGTGAGACCGGTTTGTTCAAACTGAATCTGTGATATTCCTGGAGAATCTGTTGAGGCTCGAGGACTAGAAATAGATGAGACTGTTGCCTGGCTCTTTCTCCGTCTAGGAGGAAAGTATCCCAAAGTCTTTCGAGAAATCCGTGCAATTTCGGTGGGTTTTGCAGATGGCGAGGAGTCTAAAAGTACCCACCGCACATGAGTCCATGGTGGCTCATCATCCGGTGTCTCTTGATGGGACGAGGAGCTAGGGAATGGGGACGACGTCGGCCAGTTGGTATCAGTATTTGATGGTGGTTCTTCAACCTCAGGTGTTGGTGCAAGGAGGTCAACTCCCTTATATGACGAATCTGAAGATGGCGGCTCACAAGGACGGCCCTTAATAGCACACGCATCAACAGGTAACATCACAACTTTGCGCACCTGTATGCTATCATTAGGCCATAATCGATTGACCTTCCTAAAAACAGCTGGCTGACAATTATACTTGAGAACAACGCCAGCCAAAGTATCGTTTTGTTGAACATGATGGATATAAACCAAAGCGTCTTCCTCATCGTCACGACTCTCTGGCCGGTTCTCGTCAATCGACGTCTTGCGTTTGTGGCCGCCATTAAGGTCTTCATGGCCTTCTAGAACCCCAATTCTCTTCTTTGTCCTTATAGCAGCATCCCTCTCCGTTGAAGTGCCGCCTCCGACACCTCCATCACCCCTCTTTGGTAGTCCCTCAGGGCCCCAGGCCTGAGACGGTTTAATAAAAGAAGATACCGGTCGTCTTTGTTTCTTTTTCATATTCGAATTTTTTGTAGAATTCTCCTCTTCAACATCAACCCCGAGAACCGAGTTTGCTAGTCCTTGGAGAGCATTCCAGCTACTCGTCCACCCAGTCTCTAAAATATCACTGAACCCCACCGGGCTGCTCCTACCACTGCCTCCCCTTCCACTAGCAGGCACTCCTAATGTCCTCGATAACCCATTATTATCGTGTGATTTCGTAATATTATTCGAAGGTGTCCGTGACGGATACTTGGAGGGGATAGGGCTGGCTGTGCGACTGGTATTAGCTGTGCTTGTTCCGCTTGTGATAGCTAGTTCCTGTTCTGTTGACTGCAGTCTTCTGTTCCGTGGTCGAATACTAGAGGAACCAGCGGCACTAGGCTCAATCCTAGGTGAAGAATCGTCGGTGTAGATGCGTGGATTGGAAGTCATTACTGCTCTGAAGGCTGTTGCGCGGGCCCTCCGCACCCCAGTCTTGCGATCATGAGAACTTCGATTGGGTATTCGACTACACTGTTATCATTGTGGGGTCAAGATAACCTTCCAATTATAGAAGTTAGTCAATGTGGAGCGGCAGCCTTTCAGGTAGTGTTGATATCGTGGTTACTGTGGATGCCGTACGGGATGGTAGAAGGAGCCTTGGATACGGTGGCTTCCGTGGTTCGTCATCCCTGTTGCAACGCCAAGACCAGCAGCCGTGCAGAGTGCCCCGCTACCAAGTACGGGGTTTTATAGTGTCTATGAAGTGAGACGCTATCTCAGAGTATCTCAATTGAATTACTGTGGATTCTCCAAGTCTCTTACAAGATAAGCCTCCCTATCTTTTGTAAAATTATTTTTACATGGCCATAAGGGCACTCCTAACTTTTTATTTCATTCCCAGACCTCCGCCACAAGGGCAATAAAACTCAACGCCACAAAGATCTTCCATATTAACAAGCCTGTCGAAAAATGTTCCCAAAGATAAAATATTCTCTCAGAGAGTAATTACAGTGGGGTATCCCCATTCATGCCACTGAAGTCTCCATTGATGCCGAAGAATTGAAACCTGGCGTCAATTATTAGCTGATCAATAGGACATCACAGGGTGTTATCTCAACTTACCAATCCTCGACGTTTAAAGTAGTAGGCACAGCAGGTCCTTGACCAGATGTGTTGCTCCAACTATCACTAGGGCTCTGTCCGTCATTCATTTGATGGTCGAAGTTGCCATGCCAAAGGCTATTTTGGCCTTGAAAGCCAGCTAAGCCGCCTTGCAGTATCGACTGTGGTTGCAATGGACTGCTGCTGATGCCGCCTTGACTACCACGAAATTTTGGCGGCGCTTGCTGCGTCTGGGCTTGATTAGAAACCTGCTGTGATATATTCGCTTGAGCCATGAGATTAGGATCCAGGTTGTTTTGAGGTGGGGAGAATTGAAGCTGGTGCATGCTCGCCGAGCCCTCTGGGAAGAGTTGGTCGGGTTGAAAATTTTCCCAAATAGATTGGGACAAATTTGGTGAATTGCGGGTGACAAGATAAAGATCGGGAGGTGTAGCTGGTACCGAAAACGAGGGGTTGAAAGGCGTGGCGGGTCGGGTATGAGGACGAGAGGTTGAGCCTCCCATGAATGTGTCCTGGTTTTGTTTTGCCCCTGGTGATGTGATTGATGGTGCTGTCATTTGAACATTCGTCGTTTGGCTCGGTGTTTGAGGTCGTGATCTTTCATACGATTCTTGCGGAGCTGGGCCAGTATTTACGCTGAAATCCAGCGCCATATCGTCATATTTCCGTTTCAGACCTTCATCTTTCTTTGGCTGGCTTAGTTGGCTTAGACTTTGTTGCATCTTCTTATGGCGTTTTCCAGCAGCCTTTTGCAGCCTCTCCTCTAGCACCTTGTTGCCCAAAATAGATTCAAACAAGGTGTACACCATCTTAGCAACAAGCCATACCCTTGAGACATCTTTGAGAGCATTCATGCAGATCCTCATCCGTTCCTGAGTTGCTTGTACCACAGAAGGAACAGATGACCGCATCTGATATACGTGCATAATAAGAGCCGAGAATAAGCTGTATACAATGAAAGCCGGACAGTAACGGAGCTCATCATGGGCCGCAAGTTTCTCAATAATTGCTGTGATCATTGCTGCAGCTTGAAAGGCAATATTTCGTGAAGGATAAGAGTTGTCTTCGGGATAAGCCCCTCTACTTCCACTGGTAGCAGGGGGCATATGTGCTCGATGTAGCAGACATAATGTAGTGTAGTAATTCGAATGTAGCAACGCAGACCAGAAGTGATGCCTTGAGCTATCCCAGTATATCTCCCTTGGACAGTTCTGAAGCCAGTCTGCTAGAGCCATATCGCTATGAGTCAGATCAATTGCGTTTTGCCGACGAGCTTTCGACGCTACTGAGTACTGTTGTGAAAGAACAAGGCCCATGATCTCGCACAGCTTAACGTACTGGAGGAAAAACTGTACATGCATAGGATCTGGAGGAAATTCTGTCGGATAATTGCCTTCATCTTCTATGAAATCATCTTCAGATATCATCTCGACATCCGAGTCGTCAGTATTGATGTGTACGGGACGACCCAAGGCCACCGCAACCGATCGATCCCGAGTGAAAAGGGTCCACCAAATCCGTTTCCAAAGTCTTTTATCAGCCTTAGACAGCTGTGAGCCTTCTACACTTCGGTGCATCCCTGAACCTTGTGCAACAATAGTTGCAACTCTACTCCAGTAGAACACATTCTTTGTGACATCTTCAGGACCTTCCCAGTACCAACCCATTAATAGGAGAGACTGCACGATTGTGACTCGGTCATCTTCGTAATTGGCATCATATAATGCTTTTGCGCGTTTATAGAAGGTCAATGCCGCGGGAGTAGTCGAACCGTTTGCATCCATAAGCTGAGGATTCGTGCACACCCTAGATCCCGCCAGTAGTATAGCCTGCAACAACAAAAGGGAAGGAGGATTTTTAGCATCTCGGTATTGTCGCATGAAGCGATTTCGATTGATAACTGGAAGAATTGGAGCTACCCACTTGAAGTAGGCATCAACTAACTCATCACACAGTGACCGCGGGGGTAGAAGAAAGGCGCCTCGTTGGTGTAGGATATCGATCTCAACATTGTCTAGTTCTGTCAATCTGGCCCTCGATCCTCGGATATTCTCTGGTAAAGGATAATGTACAACATCGGCACTTCCGTTCCTGTCGTGTACAAGTAATGTTAAGTTCGAGGATTCTCCTAGATATGCCACTCTTCCAGCTTCCTTAATAGGAGCTCTCGTAAACTTCGGCTTCATAAACTGAGCATATGTTCCTTCGTCGTTATTGGTCTGACGCACCTGCGACTCAGTGAGTGTCGTAGATGGCGTTCCATCGGCGGCATTATAAACGCTGGTACTTCGACCTCCATTGTATGTACTTGGTGTGTCGGTTTGCGGGGATCGTTCGTCGACTACTTCGCGATCGCTTTGTCATTGTCAGCTAGGGAAAAAAAGAGACAGCGTAAAGTTCTCCAATACTCCTCATACCTGTCCGAATCCTTAGTTTTCCCAGCTTGATTTTTCTTTCGCTTTGGTGTTGGTATCTTGCACTCAATCGAGAACGCTACACAATTCGTACAGGGCACGCCAAGACTTGCAGCATCGCATCGTACCTGTTGTAGGTTGTCAAAACCGCATCATACATACTAAAAAGACGGGCAATCTCGTAGAATGAGCCCTCATAGGTGGCCCACGAGCTAAGAATTAATACCTTTCTCGCGTGACATGTCTATTATGCAGTCTCGATCAGCAATTGTTCCAGTACCTCAATGAATAATAAGCTCTTCCCTCGGTGCCGAGGCATGCTTTTGCCTCGCCTCGTACAGAAGAAGTGGGACGGCCTCATACCTCGCACGCTCTGGATGCTCGTTGTCTGGCACCCTATTGTTAGCTATATATCCTTCCAAGCCATATCACTATGCGCAGCTATCTCCAGCGACACACCTTCTAAAACTGGGATGACCTGGAGTCTGGGAATTCGGCGCAGCATTTGAGCCTGGTGGTACTTTCGCAGTCGTTGTCGCTCCGCTCAGCCCGTTCTGTCCTGTATTTTGCTGTTGATCCTGCTCGGTCGAAGTCATCACTACATCCATCCGATGGGTTTCAGATACGCCCGCGTCTTGCTTCCTGTCGTGTCGTTGTCGTTCAAGCGGTGAATGCTGAAAGCAGTCTTGTGAAGAGGTAGTGTAGGGTCTGCTACCTGGATTCATCGAGGCTTTAGTGGCCTTAGCGAGCAGGTTGGAAGCCTGGGGGGTACAAAGGTGCGCAATACAATAATTAGAAAACAAAGACTTCCGGTCTCCGAGAACGCCGTGAGTAGATCTACCAGTTCGGCATAATTCGAATATCAAGTAGCATTGTTGCCCTCAACGAGTAGCTTGGAATCCAGACTTTCTATAGTAGTAAAATAAGAAGGAGATCAGGACGATTGATATGTGGCAGAGACGGATTTCCCACAAAATTCCCATGTGAGCCCTACTTCGCTTTTATCACGACAATCATTATACTTGGCTCGTAAAACTTGTTTACATATCAAGGTGTCAAGGAAGATATCGGGCTGGATAATATCTAGCGCCAATTCCACTCATTCCACTCATTGCCCTTGTGTATATTGGAATTTCCCTCAGAATCCGTCTACCTTAACTTTCCATGGGCGACTTCGATGGCATTGTAGATTAGCATAAAGACTAGAAAGTATGCTCGAAATACAGCTTCTACGATACGCAAACTGGAGACCCCTTTCGAAAATTGTATTATACCGGAGATGATAGAAACGTCAGTAGTAGATCTATCAGGATGTAACCTGGATACGGCCGTATGTTATGATCAAAGGATAAGCCAACTCTCAAAACATCCGTCTGAACCCCGCAGGGGCTGCAAGGACCCCGACTTGAGAATAATGTTCACTATATGAAGTAGGTAAGCTTCCCTGTTGCTACCTTTCTTGCAAACCCCAGGCCCATTCCTATTGGCCCTGGCAGCTGTTGGTGGCATATGGCGCAGTGTTTCTCTGCACGTGCTGGAGAGTACAATTTAGTCTCATATTGCGGGGTGGTGAGCCGAGGTAGATTTTGGAGCTGGTTCTGAGAGCTTGTCTACGGAACGGCACATCTGCATCCCATTTAATGCTGCTGCTAGAGACTGGAGAAAGCAGCCCTACGTACTCTGTACTTATGCGGCTGGAATCATTCCTTCCTTATATGCACGCATGGCGCCAAAGTGGTTCGAAATTTCATATGCTTCATTAGAAATAAATATACCGTAGTGCTTTAATATACTGCCGACGAAGTATGCTTTCCGTTCGCAACGCCCTTTTTACTATTCTTTCCACCATTGTCAGTTTCCTTTATGATACCACCAAGCTCCTTCTCCTTTTTTAATTGAGCCGAATTATCCTCTACCTCAACGCCAGCAATAAACATCTCACTCACGCCCTCTAAACCTGCCACGAAGACACAGAATCCGCTTGCAATACAGAAATGACTGATGGTCGATCCGATCTCCAACCAAGAGCCTTCATCCCTAACCACCCAAAAGAAGTAGAGGGTAAGAAAATCACATATGGCTATGACAACCATAAACAGCGCCGATGGTGCGACCCCTAGGCGTCTGTTCAATATGCCTAGATTCGCTGAGATGAGAGCAAACGGGATCATGATCTTTAGAATTAATAGAGCCCCCTGGGAGAAAGGGTCAAAAACCGGTATGAGGCGGGCAACGCTTTCCAAACTGAACGAGGATATTGATGCAATGTTCCCGGTGCTAAAAAATGCAGACTGTAATAATGTGAGAAAGAAGAACGAGATCCTAACATCAGCTAGCGTTAGGGAACGGTAAGGAGAAGAATCCAACGAAGCAGGAAGTACACCTGCATCTTTTGTTGATGCAGTTGATACAGAGACTCGCGATTTGGTAAACTGGTAAATCTGATGCTCAAGGCGTACCCAGGTGATAAGGGTAACACTGAATCCGAAGTAGAATAATCCCTCGTATGAAATGGTTAGGATGACGAAACTCGGGGCAAACGTTAGGAATAAGACCATCAGTCTATGCAGATAGTGATTATTTGGTTGTAGACGATGTAAGAATGGCATAAACAACGAGAGGACTAAACATAAAATTAGCCACTATTTTACCCCTGGCGAAGGGAAGTTTATACCAAGTACAATCCAACCAACTATCTGGTTACCTCGAGGTAAACCCTGTCTTGCCTGAATAGATAATACACTCGACCTAGTGACAATCATTGCAAGTATAGTAAGGCCAATCTATTCGTCATTAATTTAGGGTCTGTGGTATCCGAGATAAGTGAAGCTTACCTGTATGCCTATAAGAGATCTAGACACAATATTTTCCGCTGGTGAAGTGAAGTCATTTTTAAGAGCAGCCTTTGTGAGTAATTTCTTTTCAAAAATGAGATATAAAAGGCCAATCATAACCATTAGCACACCCCCGGACAGTCTTCCATAAACTGTTAGTCTGCATAAAGATCGATATGGGGACAACTTACATCAGGGTTACATCTTCAACCTTGACGACAGGAAGCAGTGTGAAAACACTCATAGATATGCAAGCCAACGCCCAAGTTCCTACTAATGCCATATTTTCCCCTAAAAATGCTTTCCCATAGAATGCTGGCCAAAATATAGCAGCGATGAACAGACCGGAGAAGATTTCTCTATGTGTATAACCCAACGCCTTAGGAATAAGTTAGTGGTTACTAGTATGACTAGGATGTAAATACTCACAAGGGATTCTACAAGTGCCAAAAATATCACTATTCGGAAAATAAGAGAAATAAAGCCCCCAACAGTCGTGATCTTGCCAAACAAAACATGACAGCCTTCAGCCAGCGCTTTGCGCCTAGCAAAAACCTCTTCCCAGAAAACCACCGGAAATATGGAGTATGCATAATAGGTGGGTGGGGACTTCGAGATGATGAACGAGGCGAAAAGAATGACAAGAATGGAAGAGAAGAATAGTATTTGAAACAAGCTTCTCGAAGTCTCGGTTTTCCCATGTAGTACATGGAGGTCAATGACAGTAGTCAGGGCAAATGCAATCCAGCCAAGGTATCCAATAGTTATTAAAGCTCGAAGAAAGAGCCAGTCATAGGTCTGAAGGTACCGCAAGCCATCGAGGGTAGTTTTTATGAGGTCAGATGTATCTGCAATAGCTTCATCATACTTGCCGCGGTCAATCAAGCCCTGAATACGAGCAAGTCTTCTCTCCACAGAAGTCTCTTGGTCACTAAGAGGCCTATATGGTCGGTAATGGAGCTCTGTATCCATCTTTCGAGCTTCTTTGACTTTGTACATCTCTATGATTCCTCTTGCATTGGCCAAATATGCCTTGGCCTTCCCGGCCATATTGGAAGATAGATAGGAGAGGGGTAGTTCTCCAACGGAGTTGACTGGGAATTCAACGCCCACTAGGTATGCCATAAGTGCAGCGACATCGGCCTGAGCAACATCATGCCTCTGAACCTTGCTTAGATTCCAATCTGCAGATAATTCATCATGGCCTGGTGCAGTGCCACGTTCAGCAATTACTGGCTTGGCAACACCTGAACCCCATGCAATGAGGGGAGTTCGAGTATTGTCCGGGTGCCCGTCCCCATGACTACCCCAATCACTCATACCATGATCGGCAGTAAAAACAAATGCCGTCTTCCCATCACCGTAAAAGTTCTCGACAAGTTGGCTAATTTCTTTGACACCTTGATCGACTAACTTAATATTATTGAGATACTCAGGTGAGTAGGGTCTATAGGCATGTCCATTGGTATCAAGTCCAAGAAGATGGAGGAAGAAAACTACTTTGTCTTCTCTCAGTGCAGCGTTTAGTGTGGCATTCTTTGATGCTTCTTCAAACAGAGCCTTTACCCCGTCAAATACCCATATGTCTAGGTGCGAAGCATCTTGTGAGAAATCCTCTTCCTCAGCCCCGTAAGTATAGGCATCAACTCGACCAGGTACAGCACCAAGCTGGAACATTGGCAGTATATCAGGGCTCCCCCAACTCCAAGTATGTCTACTCCTGTTAAACAAGCTGTCAAAGTTAACTGGGTTTAACTTCCAGCCGGTTGTAACCGCAGAAACATCTTCGTAAAGACCCGCAATAAGTGCAACATGTCCAGGCCTGGATTCAGTGGGAACACGAGTATGAGAAACACCGAAAGTACCGTGTTCAAGCACGCGCGAGCGCAAAAAAGGCGCAAGTGGTCGAGGTTCAAGATCTTGTTGATTTTTAGGGTAAGGATCGGGGAAATATTGGAACGCTTTGTCTGCTCGTAGGCCATCACCTGCATCAAATTAGCAAACAGCCAAATGACTCCAATGATGCAAGCATACTACATACCAACAAAGAGCATCAGCCTTTTGGCCGGGGTTTCTTCTCCAACTGCTCGTTCGACTCCATGTTCGCTCATACCAGAAACAATGGGGCTGACAAAGTAAATGTCAAAGATAGAGTAAATGTAAATTAGGTGAAAAGCAAGCGCAATGGCCAGAAAGCCAAAGCGACTGACTCGAGCCATGTTGGCTGCTGGAACAGAATGGTACCCAGAAGCTGGAAAATTAGGAGTCGACGAAAGCTATCGCATCCAAGGCAATTCCCGACGAAGAATTCGAGTAGAAGTGCTAAAGGAGTGGCATACCCGTTAACGGGACGAATACATCGAAATTTTATTTTGATGCTTTCTTAGAAGACCGGCATTAGAACTGGCTTTCAACCTGTGGCCTTGGTGTTCTCCAATTGAGACTTGCACAGGCTGCACGATGTCATTTTGCCGAGCGACGGCAGGGATGATGTGTGCGTTAATAAGGAGTTTAGGGGCTCAGGGGTATCGCCTTATTTATTGCTCATCAACTCGACTCTCCGAGACAGACGTTTTGCAAAATTACAAGTTTCTTTGGGAATGTCATAAACTAACTCGTTCGTAAGAATATAGAGCTGGATATAATGACTTGGCGGTTGTAGATAAACCCTATAATGAACCTATTGCTACTAGTTATAGCAGTCTGATAATTCCCATATGCCCCGCCGAACTCCAAAAATGCTTCCAGTGGCGCCAAACCGTTGATGCTTATATAAAAATTACTCCTTATCTACTTTCTCCGTGAGTGACTTCATGACACGTGCATAAAACTTTGCTGCTTGCGACCGCGGAAACGTGATTTCATCCACAAGGTAATCAGGTAATGTTTCCATAAGCATACTGTCTCTGCTAGGATCAAGCTGAGGAGAGTATACGCAGTGGGCGTCATCATAACTTTCTCCGGCTTTCTCATTCCCGATAGCTAGCTTAAAATGAAGGGCTATTCCACAGTCAATATTCTATCCGGAATAGAGAGACCAGATAACTTACTGCCATTGCGTCCTGTTTGAATACAGTCAAAGATATCTTCCTCTGACTCTCGCCTGACTGATCTGATTATTAAACCTGTCAGATCGCTATAGAGGTCTTCTTTAAGCTGTGCAGCCTGTGCCGTTTGGGCAGCTTCCACACTTCCTACCATCTTAATGACCCCATTCGTTTTGGCCGCACTTGCAGGGACTTTGGCTGATGTGCTTTCCACAGAAGCAGCAGCAAGCCGGTTTGCAGCCAACTTAGCTGCCAGAGTTTTATTTTCTGCTTTCATCGCAGCAAGCCCCTCTCGCAGCTTCTCATGGTCTTTGGCAGATTCTAGCAATTGTGCATCCTTAATTTTTATGGTCTCGACATGTTTTTGTACACTCTTGGCCAGTTCGGTTTGGGTGGCCAAATCGGTCTTCAGTGATGAAATCAGTTCATTCGCAACTAACACCAATTAGTATGTGCAATCATGGATATCTGCATATGGAGTTACCCTTGGTTCTTTCTTCTCCTTGCTTCTTGAGCCTTTCAAAGTTCCGCTCTGCTTCTCGCAGTCCAAGTTCACGCAAATCACGATATTTCGCTTCTAGGCTTTCGAACTTCTTTGTCATTTCTCCTAGTTTCCTTCTTAGAGCGGGATCATTATGCTCTGTATCCGATACACTTCCCGCCCGCGTTCTTGGTCCAGACGTGTGACGTGAACCAGAATGGATGTGACTGACACGGCGTGACTGATGGGCTATCTCATTCTCTACATGCTCGTTTTCTTCTTCATCTATATCCATATCGGCTGTTTGAGTCTCCGGGATTATCTCTTCTTCAATCACTTTAGATCGCGCCTTTTTGCTAGCGGGTTTCTTCTTCGTAACTCGCGATTCAACTTCAGTCTCTTCTGGAGTTTCGACCTCAACTGTATCAGTAGCTTTAGTAGTACCCTTTTTCTTGGCAGTCCCTCTAGCTGCTTTGGATTGCTCCTTTGCTACTGTCGATGACTGATCTAATTCATCTGAAGCAATATCTTCTGCCTGGCTATCTTCATTTTTTTCTGTCTCATCGAATTCTTCTTCTGCTTCTTCTTCTACTTCGCCCCCCCCTCCTCCTCCTCCTCCTCCTTCTTCTTCTCCTTCTTCGGCATCACTCGTATTCTGTTGGTTGGCCTTATCGGTAGGAGCCGTTCGTTTGCCCCTTTTTACGGGAACAGAAGCTGCATCTTTGAGTTTCGCTGTCAATCGCCCGCCAGCTCGTCCTGAAGTAGCTTTGGTATTCGTTACCTTCGCTGTGTTGGATTTCCCCCTGGTAGCACGCGATTTTGCAACAGGTTTGTTTTCCGCAGCAGAATCCGGAGTCGGCATCGTAGAGAGTTCATTGGATTGATTATCGTCGTCAGAGTCGGACTCAACAAGACTAGACAATGTAGTACGCGTCGTCTTTGACCTAGCCATTAGGGATATCTTATTTAAGGATTTGACCCTCTAGCGGTTTGAAAGTCAAAGGCTGACCAAAAAAAAATGTAAGTCCCAGGGAGGAAATCCAATCTGGGTGTCACGGTATAATCAGTCCGTCTTAGGCTACGGATGCATATTCACAAAGTTTTTCGATAACTGCATAAATCACCAGGGTGGGACGGGGAAGGTTTACTACGGTACGGCTACTGGGAGTAAATAAAGCTAAACCTAATAAGGACATAGCCGTCTACCATTTGTCGCGATACGTGCCGAGGAACAACTAATCCCTGCAAAATTTCACAAGCCACAGAAGTTCCGCCACATCTTGCGAAAGCCATATCCGACACGACAACTTCCCAATCGTCAACGGGCCCTGCCTGGTCCTTTATTAAACCCCACAACCTATCATCAGGACATTTGCATCTTTATACAAAATGGGTGAAGGTTCCAGGAAGTATGGATTCCTGCAGGACCTTTTGCTCCTAGCTGTTTCAGTAAGTCCGCCTTTCCTCTGGATGCTCCAGTGCATAGATAATAATACATATCCGCCTAGAGTGCCTCGTTATATTATATCATAAAAAGTACCCTTGCGAATCTACCACTAGCAGTGGACCCGGAGAAAGAACAACATGAGCAAGCCCGAATCAGGGCGGTAGCAAACCTGCGAAGATTAGACAAAAATATTGAAGATTCAGAATCAGAGGACGATACCAACAGAGGCCCTAAAAAGACCCGACGTCCAAGGAAAGAAGACCTTGTTTTAGATCAATATGAGAACCAGATTGCAATGGAAGTTGTAGCACCTGAAGATATACCTGTTGGATTTGATGGTATGCAGTGCCCTGTCACCAAGTTAGACCCTCGTACTGACAAATGGAAATAGATATTGGAGGTCTGGATGATATAATCGAAGAATTGAAGGAATCTGTCATATACCCTCTTACCATGCCTCATCTGTATTCGGATTCGTCACCACTTCTTGCTGCTCCGTCGGGAGTACTACTATATGGTCCACCTGGTTGTGGCAAGACTATGCTTGCAAAGGCTCTGGCTCATGAAAGTGGAGCCTGTTTTATCAATTTGCACATTTCTACATTAACGGAGAAGTGGTTTGGTGACTCTAATAAGCTCGTAAGAGCAGTGTTCTCCTTGGCCCGAAAATTACAACCAACAATTGTTTTCATTGATGAGATCGACGCCGTACTTGGACAACGTAGAAGTGGAGAGCATGAAGCAAGCGGAATGGTCAAAGCAGAGTAAGGATACTAGCATTTTAAGTTATCTAAAGATTGTATATTTTTCTGACGAATTACAGGTTCATGACACTATGGGATGGCTTAACGTCCGCCAATACATCTGGCCTTCCAGCTCGCATTATGATCCTTGGTGCTACAAACAGAATACAAGATATCGATGAAGCAATCTTACGGAGAATGCCTAAAAAGTTTCCAGTATCCTTACCATCTACTTCTCAACGACGGCGCATATTAAAACTCATCTTAAAGGATACAAAAACTGATCCGGAACATTTCGACATTGAGTATTTGACTCGAGTTATGGCCGGCATGTCAGGGAGTGATATTAAAGAAGCATGTAGGGATGCAGCTATGGTACCTGTGCGGGAGTTTATTCGAGAGCAACGGCAGCGAGGTGTGACAATGTCAGGGGTCAAACCTGATGCCGTCCGCGGTATCAGGACGGAAGACTTCTTCGGCCGGAAAGGTGGTGGTGAGATCCTCAGGGAAAATCACGCACGTTTTACTGCTAAGAGCGCACAAAATATTGAGACGCAAGTGGAAGAGTCCAATGATGAATACGAAGATGTGGACGATAATGAGCCTACAGCAGTCTCCACGGATTGAGAGTGAGGTATAATGTTTCTAGATGGTTGTATCATATGTATGCGGCGCTAAGGACTCTCATAACTAGGATTGTCGGTATATAGGTAGAGGCGCATCTCTATATATGTATGAACTATAATGAAATCAGAATGGAAAGTTCGCAATGAATATACTACAACCTTGGTGTTAGAACAGTTATTTGAACATGAACGAACGTGAGTTTTTTACGGGGAGTTTTATGGGGAATATCCCCTCTCGCTCCCTTACAGAATATTCAGGCACAGCTAAGCACGCCATCTTGGGGCCAAATTTAGCGTGAAATTGGCTTACCCCACGATTCCGATAACCCTCCGACTCATAGTAGAAACATCATCCCCAGTACTTTACAGTGAAGTATCTGAATATACATTGATACATCGAATTTTCTCACCCGTTAGCCACTCAGATTTCATACCACGTTGGTTGACCACTTCTCATCTAATATCTACGACAGCTTTCTAGCAGCCGCCCCCGCTCCATCTTCAACAACTTTCTCAATATAATCCCAATTCCTCGAAATATGTCTACACCGCCAGGAGATGGCAAGCTCAGTGCTGCTGCTGGAAAAGCATTTCCACACGTCGATTTAGAAGGCCACAATCTCCCTCCATCACCAGCCCCATCCAGTCCAAGAAATGGAAGGAAATATGCATTGGCCACCGAGTTAGTATACACGGACAGTAAGGACCAATATGGAGCCTCGAGCATACCAATTTATCAGTCTGCGACATTCAAGCAGCGAGCTGCTGGTGGAGGTTCAGAATATGACTACACACGGTCGGGCAATCCCACACGTACTCATTTGGAGCGTCACCTTGCCAAAATAATGAATGCGACCAGGGCCTTGGTCGTTGGGTCGGGTATGGGAGCTTTGGACGTGATTACTAGAATCCTTCGTCCTGGAGATGAAGTAATCACTGGGGATGATCTGTATGGCGGTACCAACCGTTTGTTGACATACTTGTCCGCCAACAATGGCATCATCGTCCACCATGTTGATACAACTTCGCCAGAGAGAGTAAAGGATGTCGTATCCGAAAAGACTGCTATGGTCTTGCTAGAGACCCCAACGAACCCGTTAATCAAGATCGTTGATATCCCCACGATTGCAAAAATGGTTCATACCGCCAATGAAAAAGCCTTAGTCGTCGTTGACAACACGATGCTCTCACCAATGCTTGCCAACCCGCTAGATCTTGGAGCAGATATTGTCTATGAGTCAGGAACAAAATACCTTTCTGGGCATCATGATATTATGGCTGGTGTGTTAGCAGTGAATGATCCAGCACTTGGAGATAAGATGTACTTCACCATCAATGCTACAGGCTGTGGGCTTGCACCCAACGATGCTTTTCTTCTGATGAGAGGTATTAAAACACTAGCCATTAGAATGGAGAAGCAGCAATCGAACGCCCAAGCTATTGCCGAGTTTCTAGAAGCCCGTGGTTTTCGAGTACGCTATCCAGGTCTAAAATCCCACCCGCAGTACGATTTGCATTGGTCTATGGCACGCGGCGCTGGCGCCGTATTGTCGTTTGAGACAGGTGACGTAGCTCTTTCTGAGCGCATTGTTGAAGCAGCAAGGCTATGGGGTATTAGCGTAAGTTTTGGCTGTGTTAATAGCTTGATCAGTATGCCTTGCCAGATGAGCCATGCTAGCATAGATGCCAAGACTCGAAAAGAGAGGAACATGCCGGAAGATATTATTAGACTGTGTGTCGGAATTGAAGATGTGGATGATTTAATCGACGATCTAAGCAGAGCAGTAAGTTGTCCTCTCATATTGCCTACCGTATGGGGAAGGTATGTTAACACTCTACAGCTTGTTCAAGCTGGCGCCGTTACAGTAACTCTGGATGGCATCCATGCGAAACCATATTCTAGCACATCAGGAGAATCCTCGGATTCAGGAGTATTGGAACCGAGTTCATGAACAGAAAGAAAATGATATAACGTTGTACATTTAACAGGCGTCATGGCGTTTAGGAAGCAAATTTTGAGGATTTTGATTGAAGTCAAACTCAAAAAGTTAACGTCTATGAGTTCCACTTATATTCATAGAATAAAATCACCCAACATTAGAGCTCTTTTGGACATTGTTGAGATACTTCATATGTGACTCATTCATAAGTCAGGTACGGGAATACTGTAGTAATAACTTTGATGTTGAAAATACAAACTATGGTGCCATTCTTCTCTCCATTCTAGTAATAAATGATGGGCATCCTCACAGCACGGAGTACATTTTCTATGTCCAGTAGGAGCTCTATATTAAAGCGAGTCACCAGAGTATAAGCAGCTAGCAAAAGCCAAGTATGAGGTAGAGTGTAGCTGATAACACAAGCAAAAGTCCAAAGCACAGATAGCATAAGTACAGCTCATAATCCATGGAGATCCATACTTCCTTCGCAAGTTATTTCCAGGTGCCAAATCGGTCATGAATGCTTGGAGTTAAGGTGGTAAAAAAAGATTTTCTATTCCACGTGTAAGGCTCGAGAGCTAAGTAAAGCAACAAATCTCGACACTAATCCCTATATCAGAGCATTTACTGCAGCTGCTAATAGGAGACAACTAGCTTTATTCCTGATACATCTAGCGCCCCGGTCTTAGATCATAAGCCTCTCAATCTTATCCTTCAACTCTCTGATCTGTCCCATGAGATCGGAAGCTTCGTTGGTGGTAATTGAGCATGCAATTACAGCGCGGCTGACACCACAGGCTCTGCCACTACTAAGAGTCAGTAACCATCAAATCCAAATGTAGAAAAGTTTTTCTTACAGAGCCTGTTTGCTAGGGACAAAGACATATGGAACGTTCTATGCATAGTCGTAAGCACAACTGATCCTCGTTTGTTCGAATAGAAATAGTACCTTGTCTTCAGCCAAGAGTGGCAGATGAAGTAGAATAGCTAAAGGCGAAGCGTCTGCAGCCAAGATGACGACCTCAGAGATACCACGGTTAAGTGTTTTTGTAGCCTCGTTGGCTCCTTTTTTCAACTGGCGGTAGTGAGAGCTTTGTTGCACAAGATCCAAAATAGACTGTGTAAGAGCCTCATCGGCGAGGGGCCAAGCTACAAAATTTTATTAGGCGGAGAAGAAAAAATTACAAAGATGAAGCTTACCAGCGCTAGCTTGATCAGCCATGTTAAAGTATTTGTTTGGTGATAGGGTTCACTGCCTCGGCACTGGCTCGCCCTGTCTGTAGTTATACGGGGGGAGGTTCGGTGATGGTGTAGAATTGGATTAGAGTCTTGGTGCAAATACAAAAGCTAGAAAAGTTATCTTCCAGAGAGGTTGCGGTAGGCTATTCCATTTTGGGTTAGAGAATATCATGCATGGCGCTAGCAAGGCTGGTTTCCACTATCGAAGAACCTTGCCTTATCTTTTATCGCTCTCCAAGTTCGAGCGCCACAAAATTCAGGAACAAGATTGCTTTGCATCTGCCATCTAACCGTCTTCCGGATAGCTTGAGGCCAAAGGAACGAAAATCAAGGGTTCCGAGGCATTCTTTAGAAGATTTAATATTGTAGATAAATGTCAAATTATTATCCTATGCATATGGCTACAATAATCTAATAATGGGCTTCTAGAAATGCACACGTGCGCAAGTATAGCAACGACAATGTAAAATCACAAGCTGTCCACCTAATCTCAACGTTCATGCAAAGTCGAACCGATCGGGAAGGACAATAGGTGCAACCAGCGTCCATACATAGATCGCATAACACACCCAAGCACTCACAATCTTAACCCAGCTTGCCCAGTACGTCCTTCCAACTGGAGCGAAATCATTTCCATCCTTGGTCGATTCTTCGAAGTTCATTGTCAACAAGGTAGCCACCCATGCAGTCGCAAGGAAGAATATGAAGTGGAACAGGGCGTAGTTGTACTGTGTAGAAGTTCTTTCATCATCTTTAGAGGTGTTTCCGCCGTCGCTATCGTCGTCATCGTCCAAAAGCGCATCAGCAGGGAGACTGCCCTCTTCAACGGCTTGGCGAAGAGCTGCTGCACGCATTTCACGCCGACTATCCGGCTGCTGTGTAACAAGATCATGTTCATCGTCATCTGGTAGTCTGATACCTTTTCCGTTGCCTCCTAGTGCAACACCTTGCGTAGCGGCTCTTGTTGTAGTATATGCAACTGTTAGCATAGTGACAATAGCACCAATAACAATTGATGTTGTGCGAGTTCCTTGTGCCCGAATAAGGGGATTGCAGTGCTTGTCATCTGGCTCCATAGAAACTGCTGACATTGTGAGGTATGTGCAGTACACAGCGACCATGGCTGACTGAGCAAGACCGGCCTTTGGATTGTATTCTTGAATAGCAGGATGCACTGAAATGGCCGATACAACAATGAAGAATATGAGGTTCAGCGTGATGGCGGTTTGATTCATCGAACAACCGCTTGATGCGAAGAAAATATACTGAAGAATAGTCATTGCTATTGACGCCGCGTACATTCCCAAAGTCGATCCAATCAGAACTCCTCTCCAGACACGGGAATCGGTATTGTCGATTTGTTCTAGACAGTATTCAGCCCAGGTATGTGCGAGATCGACCAAGAGAATTAATCCCAGGAGGAGGAACAGAGTAGCTCCGGTGAAAGCGATATAGTTTCCCCAGAACATAAAAAATCCATCTGGAATGAGGAAGGACAGCACAATCAATGCTAGCCATGCGATGATTTTCGGCCCCCAGAAACCATTCTGAATGCTCGCGCGAGGATTTTTGGACGAGTGAACGCCTAGGAGAAGGAGAGCCATGATGATATGGAAGATACCAAGAGCGAAGTTAATCCTATGAACCGCGACCCATCCGTAACATTCTCCTTCAGGACAGCTGATCTTCATATAGTCGAAGGTTAAATGTTGTAGTTTATTTATCGCCCATGGTGTAAGCATAATCCAAGAGAGGATCGAGTTCACAAGAAGGATAAGAGCATAGGCAATACGAGTAGCAACACTGTCGCGAGTCAATACCTACAACTGATAAATCACCGGCAAAGATCCATACCTATTGCCACACTTTCCACAAGCACTGCATACTGCAGAACATGTTGCGGCACCACAACAGCTGCCCGCAAAGGTCAAAAGCTGCGACAAGTTAGATCACGTTTCCATGACCTCATAACAATAGCAAGATAACTTACAGTTCCCACGCTTGGAACAGCAAGCATCGGTATAGAAAGTAATGCGCCCATCCTGACGATGTTTATCCCGAAGGACGAACTTTGATGATGGCGATGTCTTGAATGTACTGTCTTTAGATGTAGTTTCAAGGACGTCACAAGATGTTTGCCCAGAGTGTTATCCGCGCGGCTGTTCCACAAGCGTAACGTAACTGTGGCTAGGCCATGGTACTAGTACTAAAGCAGCCAAGCCGATGCCGGACCCCGTAGATAAGGGTAAGACGTACCTTAATTAATCGCAATGACAGCTCCCATCTTTGAACGACGCGCTCCCCCAACTTCAAATCTCCTCTGTTGACTATCGCTCTTCCAAAAGGGCCTGCTGCTGGACTTTTAAAAACAACAAAGCGACCTCATATTCTCGCGATGCAAAATAGTTGAATCTATACTTTCATTTCTACGTCACGAGGACGCTATCGCCAATATGTCGGAAAGTTCACTCCGAAGAGCTAGGATTGTATCGAGCGTTGCGGCAACGGTCATATCGCTGGCGTGCGGGACCAATGTGCGTTTGATATGATTTCAGTCCATACCAATACTTACAATGTCAGTATGTGTATTCAGCATGGGCGCCGCAGTTCGCCGAGAAGCTGAAGCTGTCGTCAACACAGAGCAATATCATTGTGAGACACCTCTGTCTTCAATTACATCATACATACTGATGAGCTAGGGACTTGCTGGTAACTTGGGGATGTATTTGTTAGGAATACCTGTTGGCATGCTCGTCGATGCTAGAGGACCACGGCTGGCCGTAATGGCAGGGGCTTTCTTTCTTGGAGGAGGATATTTCCCATTGCATCAAGCCTTCGATAACGGTAGTGGCTCAGTGCCTCTTCTATGCTTGTACTCCTTCTTAACTGGTTGGGGCGGCTGCATGGCTTTTGCTGCGGCTGTTAAGACTTCTGCACTTAACTGGCCTCATCATCGAGGAACAGCGACTGCGTTCCCATTAGCTGCATTCGGCCTCAGCGCTTTCTTTTTCTCTCTTTTTGGGGAGGTGGTCTTCCCGGGTTCGACAGGGCACTTCTTACTGGTACTATCATACGGAACCTTTGGCCTTGTTTTTGTGTCTTTTTTCTTCCTGCGAGTGTTACCACACCCACAATACACGAGCTTGCCAACTAGTCAAGGGCGAACAAGGGCCAATTCCAATGTACTACGGAGGACAAAGTCAGAAGAGAGCAAGCATCGTGGTCGAGACTTAGTTGAGCCGGGTAAGTCCATCTTTAGAATCATAAATTCCGAGGGCGAAGACATCCTAAATCCGCATGCTACAGAGGATGGTGCCCCTGCTGGCGTCATGTCTGCTACAGACGAAACCTCCTCCCTGATGTCCGCACCCTCATCTTCAGCCCTAGACGATGTCATTGATGAAGAGAACCATGTTGATAAGGATCGTTCACATCGTGTAGACATTCGAGGGCTGAAGATGATCACGCACCCTGCGTTTTGGCAACTATTTTCACTTATGGGAATAATGGCCGGTATAGGCTTAATGACAATCAAGTAAGCTTGTTCTTTACTTACTCTATGAAATGCTATGTCTAATGATGAATGCTAACATTTATGTCTCGTAGCAATGTTGGCAACGACGTAGGTTGCCCATGCTTTCCATCTCATTCCATAACTTACTAACTACAACAGGCTACTGCATTATGGAGGCACTACGATGATTCAGTTACAGACGAATTCATCATCAGACGCCAAGCGATGCATGTCTCTATCCTCTCAATCTGTAGCTTCCTCGGACGACTTTGTAGTGGTAAGGTATACCATACTCACGACATGACATTTCCTAATTGCAAACAGGTGTCGGATCGGATCTTCTTGTCAAAGTCCTTCATGCCAATCGCCTCTGGTGTCTAGTCATAGCTTCTATCATCTTCTTCGTAGCCCAGGTTTTCGCTCTCAACATTCAGAACCCACATTACCTTGGCCTCGTATCCGGCCTTTCGGGACTTGGATACGGTTTGCTTTTCGGATGCTACCCCTCAATTGTTGCAGAAGCTTTTGGTATCCACGGTCTTAGTACAAACTGGGGTTTTATGACATTAGCCCCAGTTGTATCGGGTAACGTATTTAACCTCTTCTATGGAGTAGTCTTCGATCAACACAGCATTGTACTGCCTGGTGGCGAGAGGTCTTGTACGGAAGGTCTGTACTGTTACCAAAGCGCCTATCTGGTTACATTAGTTGCTTGTGTTTTGGGGCTAGTCCTCAGTCTCTACAGTATCCATTATAGACATAAGGAGGACCAGTTGGAAGCGTTGAAGGATTTAGAAGATAGATCAGCGTGATTTTTGATATATACATTTGATTTTTGGTTTCTGAATAGAGTTTTCTCGAGCACATGATTTGAGTAGAATTACCCTTGGAGTTATGATATATTGTAGCGACATTATTAGGCAGTATATACCGTATTTATATAGAAATGGATCATGGTAATGAACAGGACGTGTCTAATTATATTCAGCCACCGATATCAGGTCTCGAGGTTTTATGTGCTATAAAACAATATTCCATCTCAAACCTTGCTAGGAAAAAGTATAACAAAAGTAAACTATAATCAATATGTGCGCGCAAAACCTCTCACCTTACCCATTAATAACGCCTTGAATAATTTTCCACACGCAAGCTCCCATACATACAGTGGCAAAATCAATCTAGATAAGTCTTCCACACTACAGGATGGGGCTATGGATGATCTTCTCGACCACCTACACGCTCGACCAACCTAATGCGGGAGTTAGTAAATCCTTGAAATTTTCAAAACCATCCCAAAGCCAGCAAACAAGTAAAGGGACATACCTAAATATGCTAACCGTAAACGTCAAGCCCCATGCAATCAAGGCACCCATAAGGATCCCGCACAGCGCCTTCACCCTGCCACAGATGACAAAATTATAGCCATTTGTGCTCACCGTGCAACTCCCATCATTATCCGTCAAAGCCGCGAACGCCAGCGCCAGATTTGCAGATTCGAAGATGATGAAAAAGAGATCTAAGAGAACGAGCCGAATCTTCGCTCTGGGCGATCGGAGACCCAGGGGCTTCCCCGTGTACTCATCCCAGGTGATGTAGAGGATGTATGGCACGGCCACGATATCCACGACGATGGCCATGATGGTGGAGGGGTTCTGGAGGTAATCGTATTTCTTGGAGAGGTAGTAGACGGATGCTGAGAGGCCTAGGGCAATGGTGGATGTGCAGAGGACGATGAGCCGGAATATTAGAGGGACGAGGGGGTGCATTATCAGATGGTGCTAGAAGATTTTCATATTAGTCAAGTGTTTCCTCGTGTCATATATACAGCTTTTTTTTTGCTTTTAAACACTTACCTGCAAGCGTTTATACAGATTTCTCCTCTTCTTCTCATTCTGAAAGTAGCTGAGCGCATTATCTGGGCCATCGGAGGTACCCATATCACCGCGCCAGGGTCTTTGATATCCAGGAGTTTGCTCTTCCAGGAACCGCGGCTCGACCTTTTCTCCTTCCTCCTCTAAAGCAGGTCCATACATCGAGGCTTGAATATAGTTTCTCCATGTCGAGGACTGAATAGGGGTTTCTTGCATAATAATCGGATCCCTAACTCGAGCATGATCCCATTTCCTACCCCGCTCGGGCTCACGGTGGCCGCCAAAGAAACCCGTCTCTTTCCGCTCCTCTGTTTTATTTGATCCATCTTCGTAATCGTCGACGTAGCCGTCTTGGGATATCCGTCTGGTTGGCTTTGAAGGGTTGTAATGATGCTCTGCGGAATGAGTCTTGGACAAAGAAGAGAGCAGACGCTCGGAGGGGCTGTTCGTATACTCTTCGTCGTCGTCATCGTCCTCTACAGAATCAATCCAGGCTTTTCAAAAACATTAGCGCCGCATTCTTTGCTCCACCACAACCTCCGTGAAACTTACGCGGCAAAGTCCGGACATCTCGTTGACCCGTACGGTTAGTCGTGCTTCGAGAAGATTGAGTGTTGCGAGAGGAAGTCGATGCAGTCTTGGGCCGGTGACCATAGTAGGCCCTCCCTGGACCTAGCGCACTATGCAAAAGCGCTCTCGAAGAGGCATTTGAGGAACCGGCGCGCTTGCGATTGGGGTAATGCCGCTCTGGGGAGAGATGATGCGCATCCAGGGTAAAGCTGGGGCTGGTAGGGCTGCTAATGGTAGGAGAGCCTAAGCCAGCCATGGAGAAACGGACGGAGAAAGAAGTGAAGAAGCTAGGCGCTGCGTAAGCCCTCTAACACCGAAATATAAGGGACTGTTTGGCAGTAAATGTTCCCGAGACTCATCTGGGAGTCCCTAAACAACATACATGCCAAACAGTTTGAAGAGAGCGTCAGGAAGAAGAAGCTAGGAAAAGGTGTCAAGTCATTGGGTGGTTGGTATAAGAGATGTCGTCGCGTAGTCTAAGCCCCGATTAGACAATGACCTGACTGTGTATTTAAGGTTGCCAAGATCGCAGACGAAGCTCGAGCCAGCTGCGTCATCGTTCTAGAGTAGCTGCATAAACATCCCTCGTGCTGGAACTGATGGTTGATGTTTTAAGCTGGTTTCCCCACGAAAAATTTCTTTAATTTTAGCTTCGCCTTATAATACCGCCACGAACCTGTAGAAGTTATACGTCTTGTTAGACCAATTAATAACTAGAGAAATTATTGTGTTGCGCACGGGCAATGCCTCGCAATTAGAACGCCCTTTTTTTTCGCCCGCATATCGTTCGGCTGGCTTAACGAAAAGAAGAACCATGCGGCTGTTACTACTCCCCATATCGACGCGGAGGACGCTCATATACTGCCAGAGGGCTAAGGTGCAAGTTAAGGAGTCGCAGACTTTAGTGGACAAGGCTACAGCCAGGGCGGCTAATCTATGGGCGAGCTGGGAAAAGAAAGAGTCTGGATGGCAGAGAACGGTGGTAGACTACGGGAACAAAGCTCTCCAGAGGATACCTTATGAAGAATGGGGACTCAAATCTATTCCTCCACTATCTGCGCGCCGAAGAAGGGAAGAGTTAGGAGGTAAAGACAAGGTTACTGTATCCTTTCCGTCGGGCTTGATCCCGGAGGAAGAGCTTACGGAGGTGTTACGGACCCTAGCTACAGAGAGGCAAGGACTGCATAGAAAGACAATGATATGGTGTTTTGTTGGAATGCCCATTACGGCGCCTATAGCAATAATTCCAGTGTAAGCTATATCTATCTAAACTCAGAAAGCTCAGCTCAAGTCTAGAAACGCAACGCTAACTATCTAGCAGAATACCTAATCTCCCATTCTTTTACCTGGTCTTTAGAGCATGGTCGCATTGGAGAGCATTAGCAGGTTCAAAGCACCTTGAATTTCTCCTCGACAAAAACCTGGTCGCACCAGAACCGTCGGTTATTCTCAACGAGATATACGCTCGAGGAAAGCCGGACTTTGGAGAGAAGAAAGGGCCGACTGTAGACCACGTCGAGGCAAAGCGTGACTTGCCCGACAGCGAAAAAATTGTAAATGAGAAAGAGAAAGGGAAAGAGAAGGAGGAACTAGTGCTACAGAAAGAGCACGCCCGAGAGATTTCTCAGGCCCTGCAGGTTCCCGAACTGGAGATGGAGCTGGGGCGGGCGTTATGGCAGGTTAGACGGATGCTCAAGGCTCAGGAGGCGCTAGTCGAGGAAAAGAAGGAAATGGACAAAGCGGGATCCCAGAGGCCGTGACGAATGGCACCACAGTGGGCCAGCTAGGTATCTGCTGCTGTGTTATGCGATATCCGTCTAGACCTCTGTAAAAAAAAAAACTTTTTACGATACATGATATGTGATTAGACGCAACTTTCAGATAGAGACAGAGAGAGAGAGAGCAAAAAAAGAAAGGAAAAAACCGCGGTAGTTTTTGCGTAACGCAACAAGGGCACATTTTGAGGCATTTCCTACCTATCCGAACATATAGTGCATTGCAGTTCCCATATAGCACACACAGGCACCCAGCCAGACGAGCAGACGTATGAACAAGAAGCTCCTGAGTGGATGGGTTGTATTCCGGCAATATAAAACCCAGATATGCGTGCAACCAAGCCATACCCCTTCCCCCCACCACCATGCAATCGCGGCCCGCGGGGCATTTTGTTCCCATGCAGCAGGCCAAGAGGAGCAATAAGGATGCTACCTGGGTGACATGGAAGAGACGGGTTACATGCTGCTGCTGCATTATTAATTATTTTCAGTCGTAGTAGCAGTAGCAAGTAGCAGTAGCAAGTGGGTAAGTGGGCAGGAAAAGTGGTGGTAGCGATGGGGGAGGGGGGGCCATAATGACGACGACAACGACCACACCCCTTCAACCTGCCTGTTGTCGTGAAGGGAGTCATTTTATGAATCTGACACCCGATGCACGAAATATCGGAGAAAATACAAAAGCAGGCTAGGGTGGTATTCTTTCTGTTTCTTTTCCCAGCATTAATAGTCCACTACTACTGTACTGTTGAGAGAAATAGTAGTAGTCAAGGGGGATGGGATGGGGATCGTATATAATAAGGAAAGTAGCACGGAGAGGAGGGTCCCCCTGTTTCCGGCATGGAGGTGTGTGAAGGGACAAGAGAGGAAAGTCAGGAAGGTGGATTAGGCTAAAGGGTTGGTGGAGAGAGAGAGCATGAGAGAGAGCTTGTGCGTGGTGTGAAAAGAAAGAAGAAAAAATCAATAATAACAAAATAGAAGCTACTTACTGTGTGATCTACCTTCTTTTAGCCCTTAGATGCCTCTTTTATCTATGCGAGGGGGTTGGTTGTTGGTTGTTGACTGTTGGCTATTGGCTTTCTGCTTTCCCTTTGGTGGCTTCTGGCAGCTCTTGAGTTATTAGTCCCGTTGGCGCAAGCGAGCACACGGCATGTACTCGTACAGGTACTTCTGTGGGATGTGGTAATAATGTGCAGAGGAGAGCTCGGGACCTAAGAGGCCCAAGAGATCCCGAGCTCTTGCCAGTTACTCCGTTCCAGCACGCACACACGCACTTCGCACACGCACAAAGTGCGAGTTTTAGCTGGCTACCAAGCTCAAGCAGCACGCAGAGCCAGAAGCCGAGTGGATTTGCAGCGCTCGGACACGTCTAACTTGGGTCTCTGGGCCGTTGGTTGACCCACCGCTCACCCAGCAAAATACGCCTACACACGGTGACCGACGATAGCAGCGACGCCTTCTGGGTTCAGTTGTACCGTACGGAGTAGCTATGCGAGCTGTGGTATTTAGTCGGAGCTTAGTGGTCTTTGGGCGGTCGGCGGACTGCTGGCGGCGGAACCACAGTGCCTTTTCACTGCCAGTTAACCCAGCTCCCCCAGCCAGTTGTGCCAGCCCAGCGGCCAGGTCGGTAGCAGCAGAGCAGGCCTGGTTCAGTGGTTGCTCGACGGACACCCCCCGGGCGGTGCACCGTCTACGGCCTAGCGCACCCAGGCTGGCCCCCAGTACCCTCCCCAGTGTCCCCCAGTAACCCACCACCCCCAAGCCCTCGAAAGCAGGACTGGCGGACCTCGGGGTTGTTTCTCTCTAGGCTCTTGGGCTTTTGGGCTTGGGCGCGCGCTCTCGCTCTCGCTACAGTACCCGTACTCTCTCTCGTACCCTGCCCTGCCCTCTTCTGGGTGAACGAGAGAGGGTAGCACTCAGCACCCAGCACTCAACTAAACAGCGCTTCCTGCGGTCGCCGCGGTCGCCTGCTCTGCTGCCCTCGGAGCATTCTTCCAAGATTAGCAGCTGGCCTAAGCGTTTCAGAGATCGCCGGTCACAGTGCTCGCTGCTCCATCGCCTGCAGGCTCCGGCAGCTACAGGGATGCCCGACTTTATTTTCACTAATTTGTCCAAGATGCAAAACCAATGCCAGCATCTCTCATCCGCGCGTCTCGCAAATTTCTAAAAACCCTAACCTAAGGGCGAAAAAAAAGCTTGGGACGACCGCCGTCGCCGGTACCTCGTTCTTGCCAGCTACCCTGGCTTGTCCCGCCCAGATGTGTGCTCCTGTCCCCGTCCTGGCGTGAAAGCAGATCCCGCGCAGCCACAACCCTTCCAACCTCAATCTCCTATAACTACGTCAATTGAACCTGGCTCATCTTCAACACCTACCGACGAGATGGATTTTGCCAGAACTCTCCAGTCCCCCGAGCCCATGGCGGACGACAATTCCCCCTCCGACCCGCTCCCCAGGCCCTCCGATCAGGGCCCCGAGCAACGACGAGGCAGCGGCCAGCGGCGCCCGAGACTGAGTGGCATGACGATGGAGCAGAGGCTACAGATGATGCCCGAGTTGCGCCCTTTGCCCTGGCGACCCGGTGTCGAGATGGGCTCCGAGCTCGAGACCGGAGGAGAGTCGCGCAGGAAGCAGATCAGATTTGGCTGTCTGCTGGCCACCCGAGGTCAGGTGCAGCCGGTGCCGTGCAATACCTGTGCGAATGGGCGAGGGAAGTTCAGACTCTGCGTCGCTCTGGACGGCTTCTTCAAGGGCGCCTGCGCCAGCTGCCAGCTGAGCGGACGGCCGAACAGATGTAGCATCAAGAAAGGCGATGGTGAGTTGCAATATCATGGCGGCTTCTTGCTGAGTTGGAGTGGCCTCGTGACTGACATAGTTTGCTCTTTCTTTCGTTGCAGATACAGATGATGGCAAGAGTCCAACCTCCGAAGCATCGCCGCGCTTCACGGCAACTTATACTCTCCCACCGCCTCCGGAGGCGCATTATCCAAATGGTCCTCCGCCTCCCAAACGGAGGAGAACTCAGCAATCCCGGGAGCTTGCAGATCCAGAACCGAAATCCGAAGAAGAAAGGAGACCCGCGATAAGAGACATGACCGAGCGACACTGGGCAACAGTGAACTCGCCGATGCCAGCGCCGCCACCTCAGATTCCATCTCAGATGAACATAGAGACACCGAATTCTCGATACATCCCACCGCCACCTCCTCCGGAACGCGACAGACCGGTCACTGAGAGGCCGATAAGTTGGGCAGCTGTGAACCAAGCTCCACCGTTACCTCCTCCTCCACCTCCTCCGTCGCAGCCTCTGAACGGCAGAGATGAGCAGAACGGCTCCTTTTCGCAGCAAGCTAGTTATGAGTCCGAGAGACGCGAAGGGACAGCTGGTAATGAGGAGGCATCCATTTCGCTTATTGACTCGTTACCGAAGAGCAAGCAGAGACAGATATACGGTGTGCTGGGCGGACTCCAGAGCGGCATTGACCATCTCCAGAGGGAGCTGGATTCCTTGAAGCGCACATTTGGCATCAACGACGATTAATCGGGAGCAGGATAATGTCAACGAAACTTTGGGATGAAGGACACCTTTTCATCAACTGTGGTCAAAATCGCTAATAGCCTTTTTATTCCAAATCTTACGTGATACGATGGCTGGTTCCATGTCTATACCCATCAAACAACCCTTGATGTGGTTTAGCTTTAGCGGATGTTCATTTTTAGTATCCGTGGAAGGATATCTGATAAAAATAACTCCCGGAGCTCCGCAAACGCGGTTTCGACACCACGTCCCCAGTACTGTAATTGAACCTCACCATCAATGCATGGGGGGTTCCTCAAATATTTTTTTCCAAGGTATCGCGTTACTTTGGAAGGAGAGAAGGAAGAAAAAACCAAAATTAACGGGCTTTGCCAAAATTAGCACGGAGGATTCGCCGATATCTCAACGATAATTATCGGTCGGTCTCAGCCTCGATTGCGCTCAAGACTTGTCAACCGTCGAATCCCCATCCTCACTCACCACCACGTCACGACCTCGAGACTCATCACGATGGAAATCTATTCACTCTACGCGCGGGACTCGTACCGTTTGTAACAACACAAAACACACTCACACGCAACCTTAAAAGAAAGAAGATTGGTACTTTTGAGAGCAGATCTCTTTAGAGATTTGCTTCCATGGGAGAAAAAAAGAAGAGGCGGCATAAGATCAATGCCACTGTTTTCTTTTTCACTTTTTCTTGTATTTAACGGCGCGGGACTATTCATCATTACGGGGGGATAGCAGATGCTTTTTATTTTACTTTTCCTCTTCCTGCCATCCTTCTTCTTTTTGTCTAAAATTATAATGATACCCAGGCAAGATGTCAGGAAATTGGGTCTCTCTGTGGGGTCATCGGTTAATAAAACTCAAAATGCCTCTCCATTGTTGTCCCCCTTTTATCTAAAACAGAAGAGAATACGATAGACATCCTCTTTTTCTTCAACAGTAATAAAAAAAGAGGAGAGTCCCGTTTCATGTACAGTAATTACAGAATCTTAGATCGTGAATCTGAGTGAAAATGATTTGCCATGAAAGATTCTTGATTTTCACCATTGTTATCGCTATACAATTACTGTACGACAGTAGTTTTTTTATGTAAAATTTTTTTACAGTTTTTGTAGTTAATCTGGAAGAACTCGTGGCTATCGTACGATACAGCGGCTCTTTTTCTCGTGGCTGCCCGTTTTTCATGCAGCACACACCCATCTTCATGTGCGCAGTGAGAAGTCTATCGGCAAAACCCTTCCCTCCACCCCATCCAATTGCTATTGCTATTGCTATTGCATGAGAGGTATTAATTTAGCGCCTAGCTCGCGAAAGGGCCTTGGGGGGAGCTTGGGTGTGTGAAAACCCCGTAGGGTGGTTGCCCGAGGGAGGGGAGGGGCATGGTAGATCTCGGAATAATACCCATGTTTGTCTACAGACAAAGCTTGCTTGATTTGGGTCCATCATCATGACTTAGCAAGCAGTTAGCCCTACTGTGCTAACACTCCCTTACCCGTAGGTCCGCTTCCGCCAGTGCGAAGTAGGTGACGCTCCGCTGGGCGTTGCAGTGATGATAGCACCTACCTCGGTGACTTTCTGTACTCCGTAGTCTCATATCTTCACTATGATCACGTAGCATTTGCCCCCGAAAACCGAAAAGCTTCGGTTCAGAAAAAGATCATTTAAACCCGAAGAAGGAGGTGCTTTCTCTCTCTCTCTTCAATGCTTTACCTCTCGCATGAAATAACGAGCTGTCACAAGATCATCGTCACAAGCAAACCAACCCCACGACCAACCAACGGTTCTTCTTTCGAGGTGTGCGCGCGCGTGCGTGCTTGTCGATCAGTTGCGAAAGAAAGGAATTGCCAGAGTGTAACGTTCGAAAATTTCGGCTCCGGGGGGTTCTCGCGACGACACCACAGTGGAATGTAGAGAGCGTTGTCACTTTCAGGACGAGTTTTGTAAGGCGAGGCATGGAGCATCATTGGATAGAGGAGGCGGCTACCGTGGCCTTAAAGTACGGTACCAGCCTCGTCTTAATGCAGAGCTTGCGTTGGTGCCATACAGTGACTGTACTAAACCTTGCATAAATCAGTGGCTGGGATGATGTACCTGTTTCGCCTTTTCCCTTGTTGGATATCGCGCTTGCAGAATAGAGGATAGGTGGATCACGAGTGACTGCAGATCCAGCAGGAAAAAAAAGGTTCTGCTTGTAAGCAATGGCTCGGCGACTTTCAGAGAAAAGAGCTTCTCCCCAGACAGTAACAAACAAACTGTACCATCACGTCATTTGTCGTCTTACCCACAGTAGTGCTCACTGCCATGTCCCAGCCTTATGCATGCCACGCTGCCACAATCACCGAAGGGCGCCTGTTTCATTGTTTCGGATGTAGCTCCTGTTTCTGGCGCCTGACTCGGCTTCTCTGGGAGAGAATGGGTCTGAAAGACGCCTGGACGCCTACGGAGTACCGTGCCTCGCGTGCGCATGTACCTCCGTAATCCTTTTTGCGTTCTAGAATTAATTAATTCGTCGGTGACTTTCGGACTTAGACCTTCGCTCTCTGTTAGGCGTTGACTGAAGAGTTGGTAGAACTCGGGAAGTCCTTGCTGCTACCGGCAGATTGCTGGATAATTGGACGAAATATACCAATACTGTAATGAAGAGCGATTGCACAGCGGCTACTCTGCAAGAGCGGCCGCCAGTTTATGGAGATTAGCGGCTCCGACATTACAGTATCACCGAAGAAATTGGGATCTGTCAAATAATGCCAATCGGAATATTCGGGGAACCAAACTTTGGTCGGAAGCAGGCTCGAAAGAGCCAAATAGTCATCCTAATTCTTTAACCGCACGCCGGATAGCGAATTGACATACGCGAATGTATATATGATAGAGCTATGTCTCACATGATTATTCCCGCAACGTTGCCTGTGATGACGGTGGATGGCAGATGGCGGATGGTAGATGTGTCCGAGTAAGGGTTGAGGGTATGGAACTCCCCGTTGACAACTTCGCAATTTTATTTGTGCAGCGCGCGCGGCAGCCGAGGTGAGAGCAACCCCCCAGTAAAGGCAATTTACTGCGGATGAGCCACAACCCTGTCAGATCTCTCAGATCTGTGAAGCTCTTCGAGTCTATGTGCCAAAGGAGTATCAGTGGAGATGAATCAAATCCTGTGTAGCCAGTGCGTGGCTCCTATCGCAGCAGTAGGGAGCAAATTACCACTGATGGTCGACTCCACCGCCTCCAAGCTCACAGGGCTTCCAAACATTCAAGCTCTGATGCAGAGTCTATCGAAGACTAGAGTCATCCTGTGGACATACCATTGGGTATCCCGTAAGTTCCCTTTTTGATAGTGCTCAATTGAGTAAGCAAAAGTATGGGAACGCAACAGCTGCAATGCCCCACTGGTTGATCCTAAGCAGGGAAAAGAACAGTGGTTCCTGCCCAACGGGAGAGAGGCTGGTTCCTTGTTTTGGCGGCATCTCGGTGGCCTTTTGGCGGCAGGCTATGAGCGGCGGATGTGCACAGGTTGATGATGAGGAACAACCTCGACCCGCGAAGATGCAACTCCAGGCACCTACGCGAGGGATCTAGACACTGTAGAACCCTCCGTCACCCCCAACTCCCTATCTCCCTTCTGCAGTAAACCCTTCCTGGATGCGACTCTGGAATCTTGACGGAGGCCGGCCTTTGTGTTGTTGAGATTTTGAGAGTCGGTGTAGCACTTTGTCGTTCGTTGCCAGGACTGGGTAGAGTCATGGAGTATCTGTAGGGAGCTTTCCGTCTGCTTTTTTGGCTGCCTCCCGCCATAGTGCTTTTTCCCGCGCTGGCTGCTTGACAAGCCACTATCGCTTCAAGGCCTGTGGCCCACCACAATTCATTTCACGCATGGTAGGATGGCCCCCATCACCACGACATTCCAGGCTTAACTAATGCCTCCAACAAGAGCGCAATGCTGAGGAGATCTGTTTGAAACCCTCCCAGCAGCAGCATCAGAGTTGCTCGTACGATACTTGGCTACCGCAATCAGAAGGCTTGTATTGAGGTAATTCCAGAGATCCCAGTGAGCTATTGGTTCGTCAGCCAAGGAAACGTCCCTCGCCTATCAGATCCATGCGAAATCATTTCTTTTGGAGCACCGAATACCGATTTGAACTGCTCCTGCCCATCGGCCACAGAAACATCTCGCGCCAACTCTGCCAAGGCAAATTGACTCTTTCACGACGAAGCTGGAGAGCGTCGTGAAAAATCCGGTTAGATGCTGAGACGATCCTCAGGATCAAGCGCTGAGGGAGGAGGCGACGACTTGATATCGACTTTCGACGTCCCAGGAGCGATTGGTGAGCAAGGGGTGCGCTCAAAACACGGCGAATCGACGACAAAAAGAGAACCAGCAACTATCAGCCTCCAGGTCTCTTCGATATATACCAATTCCAACTACACATCACATGAACTCGACAGACGGAAAAGCTTGGATAGGAGACCTTCGATAGCCAGGAGTAGGCGCCCTAGTAGCACCATCTACAACCCGACAGATCTACGAGATGGCCAATTAGATAACGTTCTGTCTGCAGAAGAATCCGTGATAAATATGCCTGCTAAGACGGTCATCGCGGATGATAAGATGACGGATACTCGAAATAATGCTCATCGGACGAGATTGCGCAGCCCTTGGTCATGTTCGCTCCTGACCCTCGTTACAACAGTTTTTGCGACCATTACCCTCGCTGCAATATTACATTCCTTTAATACGCGGCAGCTAGACTCGAAAGGATGTCGCATGTCTTACATGAGACCTTCATTTGCAAAGTTGACTGACTTTGATACGGAACATACCCGTTTTGCTAGTAAATACTCGGTGTATTTGTATAGGGAGGGTATGGTGGATGAGGACACTAAGGTTCAAATTATTTCCTAATAATCTTCCTATCCTGACGGCTAGTGCTGATAAATTCTTTAGGTGAAAGGAGTTCCGGTACTCTTTATCCCTGGAAATGCTGGTAGCTACAAGCAGGTGAGGCCCATCGCCGCGGAAGCTGCAACCCATTTCCATAATGTCTTGCGACACGATTCCGGGGCCATTGAAGCTGGAGCTCGAAACCTCGATTTCTTCACAGTAGATTTCAATGAGGATATAACAGCATTTCACGGACAGACAATGCTAGATCAGGCGGAATATTTGAACGAGGCAGTTGCTTACATACTTTCGTTATACCACGACCCACGGCGTTCTCAGCGAGATCCGGAACTCCCAGATCCTACGTCTGTAATAATATTAGGACATTCAATGGGTGGCATAGTCGCGCGCACAATGCTTGTAATGCCAAATTATCAATCCAACACCATAAATACAATCATTACTATGTCGGCACCACATGCCCGACCCCCTGTTTCCTTCGATGGCGAGATTGTTAAGACATATAAACAGATCAATGATTACTGGAGGGAGGCATACTCACAAAAATGGGCAAACAACAATCCACTGTGGCATGTTACATTAGTATCTATAGCTGGAGGAGGTCTCGATACTGTGGTTCCATCTGATTATGCTAGCTTGGAATCCCTTGTTCCTGAGACACATGGTTTTACAGTTTTCACCTCTTCAGTACCCAATGTCTGGACAAGCATGGACCACCAGGCCATATTATGGTGTGATCAATTCCGAAAAGTAGTTGTCAGATCACTATATGATATTATTGATGTCAACCGTGCAACTCAGACCAAGCCTCGGGCTGAAAGAATGAGGGTGTTCAAGAGGTGGTATTTGACAGGAATGGAGCGCATTGCTGAAAAGACACTCTCACAAAAGGAACCCACGACCCTGTTGACATTGGATGATAATTCGAATTCGATTATTACCCAGGGAGAACGGCTGACACTTAGGAGGCTTGGTCAATCGCACAAGCCACGAGCTTACTTGCTTCCCATACCGCCTCAAGGCGCTCCTGGTGGAAGGAGATTTACATTATTGACTGATCAGAAGCTAGACAACCCGGGAGAGAATGGTCACTTGGAGGTCATGTTCTGCAGCGTATTCCCTCTACATCCAGGACACTCAGCTGAATTATTTTCTATGAATATGGATCTCTCTGGAGATAGCTCTGGATCCACCCGTCTAGCATGTAAGAATGCTGCTAGTGATGTGATTACGCTACCAGCATCGACCAGGACAACTCAGCGGCCCTTTTACCTTGACAAGGAGGCAGAAATCAAGCCATTCTCCTACTTACAGTATGATTTGGAGGATATCTTGGATCACCAATTTGTGGCTGTCGTTGACAAAGCTACCAGTCCGACTTTTGGCTGGGTCAACGCAGAGTTCAGTGATAATATGCAGTCTCACCGGGTCCGCAGCCTCGGTTTGAGACGCTTGTTAGCTTTTGGTCTGAAGATCACACTTCCAGCTAATAGACCAATGGTCACAGAAGTCAAGATTCCTGCTTTGCATTCTAGTTTGCTGGCTTATAAGTTGGAAATGGGCAGTCAAGCCTGTGATGAAGACACCGAACTTTTTACTCCTCTCTTGAGACAGTATATCTCCGAGCCATACGAGTCCAAATACTTCGTTAATGTTAAGCAAGCTAATATCAACTTGCATGGCGTTTCTCCTTTTATGCCGCCATCCCTAAAGCAGCATGCTTCTCAGGATGGACTGAGTCTCCAGTTTTGGACAGACCCGACTTGCAATTCTAGTATCAAAGTCTCCCTCAATGTTGATATCCCTGGTAGTTTGGGCAAGCTTTATATGCGGTACAGAACTGTATTTGCTGCTTTCCCACTACTAGTGGTTGCTCTGGTTCTGAGAAAACAGTTCCAAATTTACGACGAAACAGGGAGATTCATATCTTTCTCTGATGCGCTGGATGCTTGCCTTCGCCAATCACTGCCTATTGTTCTGGGTGCTCTAACCTGTCTATCCATATCGCTGGCCCAGGCGAGCTCAGCACCTCCTCAGCCTCCTTCAAATGGATTTTTAGGATGGGGGAATGCAACAGAATCTGTCATTGACTTTACCAAGAATGACTTGCTTGTCGGCTCTCAGGATCCCTTCTTTTGGTTTCTAGTTCCTCTCATAGGGCTTATTTGCATTGGAACCTGCGTCTTGCTCAATTATGCAACACTCGCACTCATTTATATCCTCAGCATTTTTTATGGGTTGCTGAGCATTAAACGAGGCTGGATTCGGAACGATGACAAAAGGAGAGCCACATCACCTGCGTTTGCGCCTTCAACGCCGCGACGACGTATATTCACCACTGCTGTTTTATTACTTTTGGTATCAACAGTTATTCCATATCAATTTGCCTACCTCGTGGCCTGTCTCGTACAGATAGCCACTTGCACTAGGGCCTTCCGCTTTGCCCGGGAGGCTCGTTCCAACGCTAATTTCAACTTTTATAATTACGTCCACTCGATATTAATCTTAATGCTCTGGATTCTTCCAATTAATCTTCCGATACTTGTGGTCTGGGTGCACAATCTAGCCGTGCACTGGCTTACACCTTTCTCTTCTCACCATAATGTACTTTCAATAATGCCATTTATTCTGTTGGTTGAGACGCTCACGAGCGGAAAAATGGTACCCCGGGTTACATCTCGACTTCACCACTTCACAAGCATCTTCTTTTTCTGTATCGCTATCTACGCTGCTGTTTATGGAGTGACATACGCTTATATGCTTCACTATCTGGTCAATTTTATTGCGGCGTGGCTCGTCGCAATTCACTCTTCGACGTCCTCCTGGAGCCTTGCTGGTCTCAGTTCGTTATTTGATCTAGATAGTCCAGATGGACGGAAACGGAGCAAAAGCCCATGAACAATGGGGTTCTTTTCCAGAGACCATATCTCTTCCATAACATCGTTGCATATGACGAATACACGCACATAAACGACCTGGGGTACATCCTCATACCATTTTGATTCCAGTTGCCTTTTCACTTGCTAGACTTTCTTGCTTTACGGCGTTATAGCGGATTAGGATGGCGATATTTACCTCTCTAGGTCACGCCCCGCACACATTGATTTTGTCTTGCATTGCATTGCTTTTGTTGCGTGGTGCGGATATACTTGTCTGTTATCATGAGTTATATGGCTTTGTATCGTGTTGCAAGAGTACCCATCTCCTTTTAGCATTTGTTTCATTCCGCGAGCATCGAGCATCTCCTTTCATACGCTGGTCGTGTGTATTTCACCGGTGGTGGATTGGTCACACTCCACAAGAGCTACCGCGTGGCATCGCATGCTATCGTAATGTTTATACCTCTTCGTTGGATTCTATGGCATGAGTGGAGGGACGGTGTTATCGGGATTATCACATTTTGTTTTGGATCTTGTTTGAGGGAGTTTACGATCCGCCTATGCTAGGCAGCTCTGTCTACCGAAGATGGTGATATTTAAGGCTCATTGGACACCCTCTATGGCTGTCCCTATCGTGGCTAAGAGGATAGTTAAGGAGAGCCCGATAAATTCGTAGACTTTAGATATGGGGGCTAGGGGGTATGGTTTGGGGTGTAGCTTTAAAAAGAATCATAGACTCCTTATGATATGAATAGACATTTTTGATTGAACAAGTTTAGGGATTTTCATTGAGACTTCGTAAACTTTTGGACTAATCCATAGCTCTTCGCCCTATCTTGTCGTTGAGCTAATTAGAGCGTAGAGAAAAATGTTGTACGGCACCATTTGAAGCAATGTGGGAACTCCGAGCGCCGCTTTCCCAACTCCGCAATTTATTCCGACGACAACTACTCCGAATCACATATCTGGACGGACCCCCCTGACTTTGGGAAGAAGCTGACGTTTTACAGTTGAAGACCAATGCCGGTGTCCATATTCCTTCTTTATTTCCTCGATTCTCCATTAACTGGTGCCGGAAACGCGCCTATCAATGTCGTCAGGTAATGATGTGAGCAGCCTCCCCAGACGACGGAATGGCAAGCAAAGAGCGTGTGAGCCATGCCGCAAAGCTAAGATTGCCTGCGATCACTCGCTCCCAATCTGTCTCCGTTGCAGGCGTAAGGGACTCTCTTCAAAATGCTGCTATCTTGACGCCCCTATGACCAGGCGTGCTGCTCCGCCTCAGAACTCCGTAGACACAACCTCAGCGCCGCCAGTGCGGGTAGAGACGGCAGTAGAGCAACAGCAGTCACTACCATCTCCGGATATCTCGAGACCTTCCTTAACTAGAGAGTACACTGACGCGGAATTCGACCTCTAGTCCGCAAACGGCAGCTTCCAAGCCAGCAGGATTCTTTGGCCCAACAGCTTTCTCCGCTGTCTTCTCTGAAAATCAGGAGAACTTTGAGAATGATCTCCATGTTGTGAATCCAACTGATATACCACCAAATAATGGATTCAGTTATGAGAGTATACAGCCTCAGACCTTCTTGATGCTTGGCGGGGCTGGCCATCCGGGCTCTGCTCGGGTGGTACTTGGTGCTAAAGTGCTGCGTCAATTGCCAGATGAGCGCACATTTCAATTCTTGATAAACTATTATAGAGAAAGAATGAGTGAATGCATTCTTCATAAACCGTCTGTGCTATTCTGCGCTAATTCTCTGTGGAAGACCTTTGGGGAGGTGCTAGCGGAGCCCAGACGGCCAGGAAAGCTAGAGGAAGTCTCTGCTCTGTTGTGCAAAAATGCTGAGACGGCACTTGAAGACTACGATGACTATGAGAAATATCTCGAGTCGTTTTCTGGGATGAATATGAGATGGGAAATAGTTGGTCAGGTCTTCTGTGTGCTAACTACTGCTCTTCTATCACTATCAGAGAGAGACCCGTTCTTCATTTCTCAGGATGGCCTCAGGAGTAATAGAAAGTACTTTGCTTCGGAGATGAAGGATGCCGTGCAGGCTTGTATCACCCTATCTAACTACATGGATCTCATGAATGTACCAATGGTTGCTCTACTGGCAAAGAATATGATTCTCTCAACCATTATACATGGTGATACCAGTAAGTATAGACGCCCCGGTTCACATATTTCTTAATACTCATATATCACAGGTCTAATAGCTTGGAGGCAACTTGGTGATCTCGTCAGTGCAGCAACGGCACTCGGCCTACATCGAGATGCAGAGATTGATCGTCCGATCTCAGTTGCTAGCGAATACCGACGACGTATCTTCGGTGTTGTATTCAGAATTGATAAGAGTACATCGTTGCTTACTGGCAGGCCGCCAGCACTGAGTTATCAATATACTCGGTTTAATCCGCCCACAGCTCTCTCTGACGAGGCCGTCATGCAAGGCGGTCTAGAATTAGAGAATGCTATTGCTGGACTGGATGCCAACGGTTGGAACACCGACGGGATCCCGCACCCAAGTACTCGCAACCGTATAAGTGTGTCAATGGCAATAATACTGGATCAAATTCTGGAATTCTCTCTGGGTAATCCGGTTCACTCCTCTCAAGAACGTTGCAAGTATGAGTATTCTATTACTTTACATGTTTAGATAGTATCTATTAACGGGCTGTATAGAGAACTGCTTAATAAAACGGAGGAGCTATATTCAAGCTTCCCCTACTTTTTGCGCCTAAACAAAGGAGATATGGCCTTATCTACCATATCCGACCAACATATTTTCTGCAAGTTGATTATGCGACTGGAATATTTAGAACTTACTCTCTTACTGGAACGGTTGGCTGCAAAATCTGGTATGGGAAATGACCAGTCAATGATTGATCGCGCAATGGAGATGCTGGAACTCACGGTGCTTGTTTGGATTCAACGGGATCGGTTCATGCAACATCACCATGACTTTGACTGGATGGTAGGCCAAGTTCAACCATTCTTGACTTTCAAATGTATTTTTATTAACTTGCTAAACAGTTAATGTGCTATGGAGTCCCCGCAAGCGGAGTCATCTGTGTCCATCTTCTCAACCAGATGAGACAATCGATTCCAGAGAGAGAACAGCCACTGAGATATCGACGTTCTGAGATGGTACAGAATCTAAGCCTTCTGGTTGGGTTCCTTGACTGGATTCGGCCTTCAGCTGGAAACTATCAACTGTGCACCCGTATGAAGAAAATCATCAAGCAGATCCTTGACAAGATATTAAGTCCACCTCCACTGCAGCCAGCTCCTGTGACGACTCCAACGTCTGATACGTCACCAGATGCAGGCGGGGACGTCTTTAACGCAAATTTGTTTCAAGCTGGAGCGTATAATGGACTAGATGATCTAGACTGGCTGAATTCCGTAGATTGGTCCAGAGGCCCTTGGATTGATTTGGCTGGGCTTACTTGATTTCTTATACTTATTTCGAAAGCCTTAACCTAAAAAGTCCATATCCTGTGGAATTAACAATAAGTACCGCGGATCAGACAATCAGCACAGCTCCCTAAGATAGCACATCACTTGTGCTTACACTACCGCTACAGCGTAGCAGTCTGCTCCACGCCGGCCATGCAGGGAAAGGCGAGGTTTATAGTGGTCACCATGGTGGAAAATGTGGTTATTAATTCTCCATAGGCTTTAAATTCATTCGCCAGAATACTTCCCTTGCATGCTGCGAGGTTCTACCCGAATGTTGTGAGGTCCTGTTGTTCCACACGGTCTGTGGGCCAGGGTAATTCATCGATCGAAAGGAATCCAGTCTCATTGGGCTCCTGTCGAGGTGTCAGACATCCATTAAACATCTAGACGCCCAAAATTTTTGCTTGGCAGCTATCTCCCTCGGCGGTTCTGTAAATATTATCTTTAGTTATTAGCTCTCATGACCAATATAAGACGTTGACGACTTACTTCTCTCTGGATACACATAATTCGTGTACCATTTGGATCGAGGTCATAGACTTCCAGGAAGCCGGACACCTGGTTGCCTGCATTCTTTGAGTATTTAATGATTATAGCGAAGTTTGTAAGACCACCCCCAGCCTTCCAACCATAGCTGGGCGTCTCTTAGCAATCTGGCGTAGGATTCCGACCACCCTGACTCGATCACAACTGTGGGTTGTTTTGTGCTCTATCCGACGCTGAGGCAGGAAGGCAGTTCCCTTTCCCTCTTCTCTACTCATCAAGGTAGACAATGGCAGTATCTGCAACCTGAATCTCTTTCCGTGTAAACCAGACAGTGTTCACTTTGATTCTTGACACTTTGCTGTAGATGATATTAAAAGTCTTTTCTTTAGTTAACTGTTCATCTGAACGTTGTCTACCAGATTCAGATGCGTAAAAGTGCCGTTCTTGGACTTGGTCCAGGTGCTCAGGAGAAAGACTACTATCAGTTGACGGAATGGTATCCATGGTTGTAAAGTAAGAGGGTCCTGAAAGTATGTCGAATATTAAATGAAGGAAGAAGGTCATGAAAGTACATTGGGAATCAATTTAAGCAAAAGAAGCGAAGTGGTACTGACAGTGAATAGATAAGGGAAAGAGAGCCTTGCATGCTAGTACATAGACATAGGGGAATGAAGGCTAGTGAATAGATATAAGGGAATGCTGATAACTTGTTGGGTGCAGAAAGGCGAAACTTGAGCCTGTTATAACAAAAGGCGTGTAGCCTTGTATCACTGCATGATCAAACTCGATGATGATTTGTAAAAAAGATTGTGAAATATATTCCACAACTTTTAATATATTATCAGAAGCTATCCTTGTTATACGTCCCATAACAGTATAATGATATTGAGATCGTTTCATCATTAGTCGTAAATATCGTCCATCCTGCTTTTTTAGGCTCTGTAGGCCTTGTGCCGAAACGGCTATATCTTGAAAATATCCGCATTCCGTATATATTAATGAAAAAGCTATCCAAACCAAATGAGTGGGCAAATCAAGATGAAATCGGTGTCGTTGCTGCTGCATTGACTGCCTCGACCACACTCTCATCCACCGATGCGTGGCCGTTTTCTCCGTTTCCTACAGGTGATGATTCCTTAACAGCCAAATGTCCTTTATCATTATGGTCATCTACCTTATCATCCGCCGCATCAGCATCAGCGTCAGCATCGAATATATTCTCCCTGTAGTCCTCAAGTGATTTGGGCCTTGGTATATCGTTTTTGTCGTCAGGTCTAACCAGCTCCGTAGATGGTGATTTGGGCCATATCTGTGGGACAATTGACGTAGTTTGTCTCTTTTTCCACGTTGAGGTAGCATTTTGCGTATTAGAATTCGATTTCACACCCCGTCTCTTTTCTCCCATCCATGTAGCCCAGCTGCTCATATATGCCCCGGCCTTACTTCCTACACTCTGCGTGGTTTGTTGAGTCTTTGAGAGATCAGGCGCAAAACCGGGGGTGGTAGGTGATGATCCGCCACTCTTCTCTTGTATAGCCCTTTGTTGTTCCTCATGCTTCCTTCGCTGGTTTTCTCTATATGCTTCCATGTCCGCATATAACTTATTAAATACCACGTTGGCTCTTTCCCTTCCTGCTGCAATATTTCTTCCTAATACCTCCTTGCCAACTGCAAAACGTTCATCCAGATGAAACTCCTGGACTTGTTGTGCTATCCTTCTTTGTACATCATCTATGGTTAGTCCACCAGCACATGGATGTTTTGGTTCAACGATATCGAATAGATGGCTATCAGTGTGCTTCTCCCAGATGCGATAGTTTTCCGATCTCATCCAGGCCTCAACCCAATCGACACCAAAATCATTAGATGGGTCGCCATCTACTTGCGGAAGCATGACCCTTGGGTTATTACTATGCTGGACCAGGTAGTTGTGGCAATTGACAGAGGCAGTGAGCGAAAGCAGGTACTCTTCAAACTGTAGGCGAATGAACTCTTCACTTCCAACGTAACCCATCGTTTTTGGCCGACCAGGATTGGAGTCATCCCACGTCTCATTCACGGACTGGGTTATGAAGTCAATCCACCGTCGGTCAGGAACCGAGAGTGCAAGGGCTGATCGTAGAGAGGTCGAGGTAATATTAATGGTTTTCTCGTCAAGGTTGATTAGGATATCGCTGTAGCGATCCTTTTGTTGCAAGAGAAGGGAATTCGTCGATCCAACAATATAGGATTTTGTCCCGTAATCCGCCAGTATATCCAGCTGTTGCAAGGGGGTGTATGGTCCATAAAGACTTCCCTGTAACATGTATCAGCAAAGAATTGTTCACGGCGTCTCACAGATTATTTGATACCTTGCCAAATATCTGTAAAGGTAATCCCATATAAGCTAATAAAGAGCTCCTTTCACTCGTTTTAACGCTTGTTGGTTTCACTAAGTTTTTCTCATAGCTCTCCAATTCTGGATCCGCACAATCTTGAAGATTTCGTATGAGACCGGGTATTAAGGATATCAAGGAGAACTGCATCATGCATAGCTTCTCACATCGCGACCCAAAGAACAGCATCTGATTGGGTGTTAGTAAGATCCATTTACCAGGAAACACATGACAGGTGCTTACCTTTGGTTGCAACAAACAGCATTTAAAAAGCACTAATGTCTGCCACTTGAATTCATGCACCAGCTCTCTCAGGCTCATCCCCAGATACTCTTCTCTATCTTCTTCAGCACCATCCTCGCGCTCTTTCTCCTCTTTCAAGCTCTCTTGAAACCTCCGCAAGATCTCTGTATCCCTGAAATCGCGCTGTGCAAACCAAGCCGTAGTGACCACACTCAATCGCTCTCGCAACATGCCAAATGATTGTGGACTGTCCGCTATAACCACTACGGCTTTCTGGACAGTGGAGCGCGTAACATCAGCCGGCCGCTCAAGCAGCTGTGAGGCATCCATCTGCCTTGTGCATGATATTCCGAATAGAGAGGTTGCAGATGTAGAATCTCGAGCTGGCCGGAGGAGCGTGAAATATGAGAAATCTTCAGTGGAACTAGCAGAGCAGAAAGCATATTAGTTTTTTTTTTATAGTTTTCAGAGCAATGCTGGGCAGAACGAGAATCACTTACGCATGTGCGCCATCACTCAGAGCCATAAAAGGGAGTAAAGGCCACTCATTTTCGACCGCAGGATCACTCCCTTCCGCAGCTCCAAACCAGGCCTCAACCTCGGGACCTCTAGAAACAATAATCGTCAGCCTCGTCAACAGAAGAATTAGGACCTGAAGCAATTGTCCGAAAAGAAAGAGCCACGACAATGTCATAGAACATCCCAACAACACCTAGTGATCTTACCTCGCATGGTGGAAATCAACCACGCAAACAAGAGGAATGAACCCACTCCTGCGAATCCTTGGCGAAGGAGGAGGAATGGGCGAAAGAGGCGGAAGAGGAGAAGAAGAACGAAGAGGATCGACCGTCAACCCCATGGTTGCCCAAACTCAATCCCAATCAACCAATTCGCAAAGATTCCACCCAGTTATAGTAGGCGCGTCCCACAATAAACAATTGCAACGCAGGACTCCTCCACACGGCGCTCAATCCACGCAAATCTCCTCCTATTCGATCGCGACGACGATAGCAAAAGACCTCGAGCCCACTTCCAAGATACAGTATGTATGCAAATATGTCCCGAACGGCGCCAATTCCCCCTAATCGGCACGAGAATCCAAGGTAATCCCTCTCTGTCTCTCTCCGGTCTTTTCCAAAACACACCTCTTTCAAACCAAGAAACAAAAACTCTTCGAAGGGAAATTCAAAAGGCGGGCGCGTCTTAGGAAATTCGAATCAACCGATTAACCAATCAACCTAAACAAAACCAAAAACAAAAACCACCGTATCGTTCGAGCGAAGGAAGCCCAGGTAAGGTACGGTTAAGTTAAGGCAAAATAAGGCGAGCCGGTCAAAAACTCAATCTCTCCCAGCAACCGTCCAAATCCCACATCATCCTCTCACCAATGCAAAAAAAGAGAGAAACGTTATATTCCGCAAGAAGAGCCCGCGCGTTGCCCCCTCCCTATTCTGTGGAGAGTAGAGTTCGGAGAAACCTAGGCCGCGGGAAAAGGAATTGAGAAAACTTCAAGAAACAGGCTTTTCTGAGAAAATTCGGGCCTCTTTTCTTTTTTCAGGTGTCTGCAATCGAAACAAACAACAAGCTCTCGAACTCCCTTTTGAGTCCTTTGCGGTGAAGCTTTTCTTTGGGTGGTTCGAAACGGGGTTCCACTAGTTCGGCTGGCGTTGTATGCATCGCCAGCGGATAACCCCCCCAGCCCACCAAAATAAGTAGCTCCGTCAGATTGGGGGGCATGGGGGAGGGCGATTGGCGAGGGCGAATCTCCGTCATGTGATGGGGATGGTTCATGCTGTGGCCACACGGAGATGCAACATATTTAATCCTTTGATTGGAGCTGAGAACTTTTCTTTCATAGAAGCTTGGGTGGTACAAAGGATGAAGCGTAATCTTTAAAAAAAAAGGCAAAAGTACAGATAATATTATTCGAACTTAATGAGAACGCTCTGGAAAATCATCGATTCATCTACCCACATACCGAGGTATATCCATTTGCAGTAACGAATTCCTTGCTAAAGTTTTGTACTAAGGAAATCCTCCATTGACTTGCTCATTTCAAGCTTTTATACCTGAGATAGCTGACACAAACCAGCACTTCGAGGGGAACCAATGTCTTGCAATCCATCGACAGCCCAGCTAACAATTCGAATATCAGCATTTCCATGACTGAGGGGATAGTCATTTCCAAAAATAAAAAGAATCCAATAAGGATGAAAAGCGCTCTGACGTGCTCTTGAGGTGTCTTTCAGACGATGTCGAATATTTTATATACGCTCTGCAAGGTGAGAACCCTGACTCTAAACATCCCAACCCCGGAAACTAAACCAGCAGATATGTAGATTGCGAGCTGAAGTTCGTGATGCCCAACTAAATAAAAGCCATGCCGAAGAGTCTTAACCCATTACCAACTCCGGCCCCATACCACCCAGTCCTCGTATCACGTACATTGTCGTTATTGAACAACATTTAGTTGGTCATCCACTAGTTGGTTATTATCATCGACATTGTGATAATCGAGGATCTCGGAATACCTGCAGAAAACACAAAATATTAGCGATAAGTTGTTGATGTAACCATGACATATTGTGAAGTTTTGGCTTCTATCGCACTTACATCATAATTTTCCACGTATCAACGGGTAGATCGGCATCATTAAACGACCAATCGAACTTCTCCTCGGCAACTGGCTCATCGGTAGGATCGTGATATGGTGCTAGATACTCATGTGCAAGCCCCTCTGCAGCCTTTATTCTCTTCTTGGGATCGAAAACTAGCATTCTCTCGAGGAGGTCAATGGCTAGAAAAAGTCAGCTAAAAGTTTGAGCTCTGTGTAGTGGTAAAAATCGACCATACCTTGTGGATCTGCGTTCTTGAACTTATCTTTCAAAGGTTGTCTCTCACGCTTTGGCAATGACATGACGAATCTCAAAGTCTGCATGTTGTCAGCTCAAGCTCATCCAAACCATAAATAGCTGCCAATTCCTTACATTTTCGCTGGCAATGGTGTGGATAACATCGTCCGGCGGGGTCCCAAGGAGCTCTGTGATAATTGAGAATTGGTTGACGTGATCTTTTCCGGGAAACAGAGGCTTTCCCTCCAACATCTCGGCAAAGATGCATCCCGCACTCCAGATATCCACCTCAACATCGTACTTCTGCCATGTAAGCATAATCTCAGGGGCTCTGTAGTATCTTGTAGATACGTATCCCGTCATCTGAGGATCCTGTATACGGGCGAGACCAAAATCACAGATTTTGAGATCGCAGTTCTCGTTTACGAGGATATTGCTGGGTTTTAAGTCACGATGGACAACGCCTGCGGAGTGGACATATTTCAGGCCACGCTGAAGAGGAAGATGTTAGCTTCGTATTCTTACATTTTATCTGGACGTAGACAAGCTTACCAGGATCTGATAGAGAAAATATTGAATGAATTGCGTCTCGAGCGGTCTCGAGGTCAGGAGGCGGTGCAAATCGGTTCCAAGCAATTCTGTAACGAAGTAGCTACAGGAAAGAATCAGCTACAACCATCCGTGTTTGAGGTCTTGTAGGGCAGAAATTTTCCATACATATCCTCCAAAGGCGAGATGAAGATATCACTTAGAGAGATAACCTATCAAGGAATCAGTCAATATCGAGCCCATCTCAACGCCGGGTGTGGCAGGGAATAAAAAAAGGACGCACATTTTCATGCTTCAAGTGCTTCAGCAACTTCAATTCCCTGTATGTCCGTTTCGATAGCACTGGGGTGCTGAACGGCTTCATGATCTTCTTGATCGCCACATTCTGACCCGTGAGTTGATCCTTGGCAGAGCTGCACGAGAGCAAGAGAGAAAAAATCAGCATTATTTTATGGGGATACGCAGAGGGCAGATGACTGCCAATGAAGAATCCATCCTGAAGGAGGCGACTCCCCCACCACCGGAGCAAGGAAATGGGAGAAAACGAGAAAGCAGGTGTATCCTACCAAACGAGACCGAATGCGCCCATGCCAACGGGTTGGAGATCAGAATATCTGTTTATTGAAAGATACCGAGTTAGCACATCTGGAAAGTGTTCGTGGTCGACGAGGGGGGGGGCAGAGAGGATGGTGGCGGCTACGAATCGTATTGCCCCGCGCGCGAAAACGTACCTGGAGGTGATCTCGAAAGTGGTGCCGAAAATCTGAGCCCGCACGAATTCGGCCATGATGAAGGAATTATGATTCCGAATGGAATTTCGAAATTAAAGAGAAGAAATGAGGATGGAGAGAGTGCAAGAATGCGAAGTTGTGTATGGAGAGAGAGAGAACAGAGAGTAACGGAGGGAGGTGTTGCCTCCGCGTCTCTGGCGTGGGAAGTTCCTTTTTCTTAGGGAAGGCGCTGGATCGCCTAGGACTGCCCTTTCCCAACTACAAACTCAATAAGCTGGCTTTGTGGATTGAGCGCCGCAAGGAATCGGAGAGAACTCGAACGCCCTTTGATTTGGCTTGCTCTGTGTTGTTTTCCTTTTTTCTACTTTCCTTTTGTGGATGAGCCCGATAAAATAGTGGAATCGAACGGTCGCGCGCGACTCGCAGAGATGTGCTGTTGAAGAGGGGCGCAATACGAAGGAGTCGCTGAAAAGGACAGTTAAAAGGTCACAGAAGAGTCGGAGATCTGGAGAAAGCAACAAAGACAAAAGGTACAGCTATGGCCCTTTTGTTATGCCACCAGGGTCGGCCTTAGACCAAAAAAAACTAGGAAAGTCGGGTCTCCGAACCAGTACTTGTATCTTGTACGAAGCAGCAGCGCCAGCTGAGCTACCTGGCTACCTGGCCAGCGGGCTAATTGCCGTGAGCCAGCGCTCTTGGGTGCCTCTGGGCGCCTCTAAAACAAGAAGTTCCGGAAGGGCTAGCAGCAGTTACCGCAGGACCAGACAGCGGCGAGAGGAGGGGAGGAAAGGCCCCGGTGCCTTGCCTTGATCCCCAACTCCTCGATGCGTGTTACAGAGTGCCCATGGCAAGGGGAGCGCGAATGGGGATTGGAAATTACTCCATCAAATTGGGTCAGCTGGGAAACAGGATCGTCACCGTAGGCAGAGTTCTAGAGTTCTAGATTCTCGAGGTCCTTCCGGGTCCTGGTCCAGCACGCTTTCTGGCGCATAAGGGCTTCTTTTAGGTACTCCCGTCGACCCTGTGCTCGCGCTCTAGGTGGGGTGGTGGGCATTTGCCTGAAAAGTCCTGAATACAGTTACAGTACAGCTACCAGAAACCCTCTACAATCTACATTCTTCATCCAAAATTACAACTCTTATATAAACAACCTCTTCGCCCACCCCAAAAGAAAAGAAGTCAAAAACATATAAAAAGAAAGATGAAAGATAACTCGCACTCCGACTTCAACCCCTCCCCTCGAAAAACGTGATCCAAGTGGTCGAGTTGGTCCCAGCATTAAGGCCCCATTGACCCAGCGCAGTGTCGTCATCACGCCTCGCAATTCCAACCCGTCAAGGGGTGCACTCAAAACGCCTCTTACGTCATCCGCATGCATGGCGGGGAGTAATCCATTCGAGCCCATTTTACCACCAACACACGAGAGCACACGCACGCAGACACAAAAAGCAACAGCATAATTACATTAATACAGTTTGTAACTATTAGCTACCGCATAATATGGCACCCTGCCAAGAAATCGGATTTATGCGCACGATAATTAAGGGCCCTGTGTCTGCACGCAAAATACCTGTACACTCCGTACATTGTGCAAGTACCTCCGTACTGTAACATCTTCTTTTTCTGAAATTTCCCCATGTCTTCGCACACCCCTTTCACCGACACTTTCCCACCCCTCAGACCCTCGGGCTTTTCAACTTTCCCATCTCTGCTCTCTCAGGCCACATGATTTATTTTTTGTCCATGCCTGAGGCCTTCAATTCGTAAACCTTTTCATACACAATTTAGACCTCCGGTTAACATGCTGTGCCACTACTACCTCCTAACTACTGTAATACTATGTGTCATGATGATATACCGAGGACTGGCTGCATCATTGGTGGCATCAGGTCCGATAAACTACCTCGACTACTTCTTCCCGTCTAAACTACTTGCACTCTATAGTACTGTTGCCCTCCCATGACATCATCCCCACCGGAACCATCTCCGCAAACATGGGATTTCTAATTATCTACCCTGAAATGATCTTCACCTAGCAAAAGCCCTCGCCATCAGAAGCCCTCGGTTGCAGGCTGCCGGTCACGCAGAGCGGGGAGCATCTGTGGCAAGGTACACTGGCGGCGCCTACGTATTCCTTTCATGATTGAGCGATACTGCTACGAGTACAGTACAGTACTTTCTCCCCTACGATACGGTACAAAAACACTATCGTACGTATGTGATGCACAGTTAGTATTTATACTAATACTTGGGTTCAATTTGTCCAATTTCTCATTATCATTTCGATTAATAGCTTGCGAGACTCCCGGGTTAGAGGTGTCTTGTCTCCAACACTGAGATTCCGATTGATAGTATCAGGTCTTACCCGTCTTGATATGAAGAACTTCCTCCTTCATCTGGCTGACATCTCCTTTGAACCGAGTTATGTCTTTTACCAGCTCTTGTAACGCACTCGCATCGCCATGAGTGGTGGTGGTGCTCACTCTTCCCAGGCTTTAATCCACTCTATCATATCCACGACTTTTCTGGAGAAAAGCTAAAGCAAACAGTAGTGCTTGGCTAGCTAATCGAAAATCATGCTCTCCTAGCCTCGTAGTAATGCACCGGCCACATCTTCAGTGGGATATGATAGCAGATGTTCAGTATCGTCCGGGCTTCCAGATCTTTCAACAGGCCATCTTATTCTGGAACTTGCTTTGTCTAGTAGTTATCTCTAGTTCCTCTAGAGATAACTACTAGATAAGCGTTTCCAATATCTTCGAAAGACTTGTTGAAAGATTTGATGCTGGTGGTGAATTATAACTATCCATCAGCAGCTTATCCTCAAGTGATCACAGGTCTTTGGATTGTGTTTTGCAAATAAATAACCCTCTTGACTTCAATCACCAGTAGTACGCACTTCTTCCTCACTTCCGTCTGTCCGTGAACACAAGGATGGTATTGTGTATAAATTTCATCTCCATTCCTGTCTACTCGTGGTCTTCTGTTGTTATCAAGGTGGTAAAATCGAATTATTTGGTGACCATGGCACGTTTTTTCTAGCCATGTTGAGTCTAGAACTCTCAACGACAAGGTGATCGCGGTTAAAACAGGCGGGATTGTGACAAAGGTGGCTCACCAGTGGGCTAGTTGGGGTTCTGCGCACACAGTTCTTGCTCCCTCTTAATCATCGAAAAACCACCTTCCTTAAGAGTCCGCGGGGCAAAAGCTAAGGTTCTCGTATGGTGAATTGTGCGCGTCTATCTATGGGCTCTAGCTTCTAGATCCGGAGCTAGATTCAAGATCCGTGACAACGGCACAGCTCCTCTTCGTGTGCTCGGGAATTCATTTCTCAAATTTGGACACCATCGACTTCTGCTTCCAACAACTGTAACTCTATGCAGGGTGCTGGCGACCGTCTGTTCTTTGACATGCTAACAATGGTTCGGTACAGCTGAATTGATGACCACACTGTTTTATGGTCCCATGGCAATGCGTACTCGTCTAATAATCTGGTTATGATAGGTCAAGCCTCGTTGAGTTCCTGTTCTGAGGGTTCTTTTGGTTCTAACGGAGGGAACCCCGAGATCCTTGCGTAGTTGCTTGAAATCCGGTTGCTTGTAAATGTCTCTGACTTCGTCCATGTTCCGCTAGGATCCATTCTGTAATGGCTCTATAGAGTGAGAAGCATCTATTGTTTCATTGTTACGGCTTCATATCCTCAATATCGAGCCGTAGATGGTAATTCGTACAACCCCGACCTTCATGCTATACGTCATGGGGTCTTCGGACTCGTAGGAATAACCTCTTGATAGGAATATAGTCGGCGCTCTTTCTCGTTAGCTTACCTTCCATATATGAATCTGTGGCGAAAGAGCAGCTCTCGGGCATTCCTGGGTGAACGTCCTAATAGTCTGCTCATCATGAATTGCTGTGTTCAAAGGAGTAATATACTTGTATTGATTACCCTATGCGCTCGTGCTTATACAATAGTGAATCCTTGGCTGGTACATATGCCAGATTCTGTTGAGTGCATGTGCTCCACACGGCCAACGGCCATCGCCTTTCAAAGCTATAGCTGCCCTCAGTAGATAGCTGAATACAGCGCTTCACTCCGCACATCGTATCCTTGGCTTCCCGCATCATCTACTCATGATTTGAACGCTTTATGTAGTTATCCAAAGCGGACTATTAGAGAAGGAACAGTAGATGTATATAAATTCAGGTTTCACTGAGGTGTTGGCAAAAGAGGCGTCTTAAATACCAGGCGATTCCTTATTCACTTTGACAAATCGATGCGTAAAACACTATTATATGAATCTTAAAGTTATACAGTGAATTGGGACAAAAGTCTTAGCATAGCACAACCACTTATTCTCTCAAATATGGTCAGTTTACCGATTGAATGCTTGTGCCAGTACGGATATTGAATGAGGATAAGAATAACCATTGGCCTAAGTTTAAAAATAAGCTTTGTCTAGTAGCTTGGCGGAGGCTAAAGCTAATTCTCTCCCAAGCGATTGGCTTACCAGCAAGCCCTCGGCTGCAGCTGCCGATCCCGTAGGGAGGGTCTGGCAAGGTACCTCCGTACCGCCGGCACCTACATATCCCTTAACGATAGGATACTGTTGCTTCTCCTGTACGACACAGTACTGTAGTCTGTACTTACATGGACTAGATAAGTTTAATAACGCTGCAATTCATACTACTGTATGTAAGATTTTCAAGCTACCTGTGGTCACTTCCCCAGAGGACCCTTCTCAGCCATGACATAGTGCTACCCAGTCAGCTCGTGTGGCCCATTCATTACTCTTCCATTCTCGCAGTTCACCCTTTCACAGCTATGCTTCTCCAGCCTTCGGTTTCAGGGGCTCAATGTTCCAGATACCCTCGGCATACTCGTTGATGCATCTATCACTACTAAAGAATCCCATCCGCGCAACACTGGTAATGGTCTTAGTCGTCCACTCATCCTGGTTTTTGTACGCCTCATCAACCAAGGCCTGCGTCTGGATATAGCTGTGGAAGTCGTCAGAAACGAGGTAGTAGTCACCATGCTCCTCAATGGATGAGACAAGAGCGCCGAAATCTTGGGCATCTCCGAATCGCCCATTCTTGATCTCTTCAAACACCTTGGCTAGGTCAGGATCGATTTGATGGGTACCGTATGTGTGAGCGTGACGAAGGTCTTCAACATCCTCCGCCAGGTTACCGAAGAGGAAGATGTTATTCTCTCCGATTTCACGGGTAATTTCGATCTGGCCCAGGATCAGTTCACTGTGTATTACGACGGGAAGAAGAGACAAAAATTTAGTGAGACTTACATTGGCACCATCGCATGTACCGATAATCAGACCTGCATTCAGCACGAATTTCATGTTCGAAGTGCCACTAGCTTCCGTTCCAGCGGTCGAGATGTGCTCACTAACATCACTGGCAGGAATGATGGTCTCTGCCTTGGACACGTTGTAGTCCTCGATGAATATAACCTTCAGCAAATCCCCAACGTCCTTATCATTATTGACCACCGCACCGACATTATTGATCAGATGGATAATAGTCTTGGCCATCCAGTAGCCAGGAGCCGCCTTACCACCGAAAATAGACACTCGAGGGGTCAGCTTCTTCCTCTCTTCGGGTGTCATGGCCTTGATAGATAGATATCTGTGGATGACGCCGAAGATATTCATCTGTTGACGTTTGTATTCGTGTATACGCTTCACCTGGATATCAAACAGAGAGGATGGGTTGACGGTTACTCCATTGGTAGCCTTGATGTGTTTAGCAAGTTTTACCTTGTTAGCATACTTGATCTCTTGCCACTCCTTCTTGAACTCCTTGTCGTCTATAAAGTCCTCGAGTTTATTCAACAAGGTAAGATCTTTGAGGAAATCAAGTCCTCCAACCTTGCTGGCAATCAGCTTTGATAGTCTTGGATTGGCCTGGTGTAGCCAACGTCTAGGCGTGATTCCATTGGTGACGTTGGTGAACTTGTCAGGTCCATACACAGTGACGAAGTCCTTGAAGATGGTGGTCTTGATGAGATCGGAATGGAGCTCAGCAACACCATTGACCTTGTGAGAACCGACAATAGCCAAGAAAGCCATGCGAATCTGCTTTGGTTGTGATTCTTCAATGATGGATACACGAGACAGCAGTTCTCTCTCCTTTGGGAACTGTCGCTCTACGCCTTGTAAGAAGTAGAGGTTGATCTCATAGATAAGTTGCAGGTGTCTGGGCAGGAGGCTCTGGAACAAGGGAACAGACCATTTCTCCAAGGCCTCAGGAAGTACAGTGTGATTGGTGTAGCCAAACTGGTCTAGTCAGAAAAGGAGGCTCACATATGGGAGGAGTTTCTATAGAAGATACTTACTGTTTTATAAACAATCGACCATGCATCATCCCACTCAAGTCCCTCTAGATCAACTAGAATACGTTGGAGCTCAACAATAGCAAGAGTTGGATGTGTATCATTCAACTGGATACCGACTTGGTCTGGGAACTCTTTCCAGGCACGCTTAGACTTCTTGAAGCGGCGAACAATATCATACAAGGAGGCGGCAACCCAGAAGTATTGCTGCTTCAACCGAAGCTCCTTTCCACGATCAAGATTGTCATTTGGATATAAGACGGCACTGATAGTCTCTGCTCGCTGCTGGTCCGCAACAGAGCTCTCGTAGTCACCACGGTTGAACTTTTGGAAGTCGAATTCTCCGCTAGCGGCCTTACTCGACCATAGACGCAGGTTGTTGGTAGTGCTGGTAGCGAATCCTGGAATTGGAACATCGTATGCGACTGCTTGCACAGTTTCACCGCCCTCCCAAACAGCGACGTTTCGTCCCTCACTATCCTGGTATTTCCTGACGTTTCCATAGAATTGGACCTGGAGCAATCGGTCAGCTTATCCTTTACTTCGCAATGACAGCAAGGGAAAGTGTGTAACTCACATCGACAGTAACATCATGTCTGGGGAATTCCCACGGGTTGAAGTCCAGCCAGTAATCAGGAACTTCTACCTGGTACCCATCCACAATCTCCTGCTTGAAGATACCATATCTATATCTCAGACCATAGCCCCAGGCAGGATAGTTAAGAGAAGCAAGAGAGTCAAGGAAGCAAGCAGCAAGTCGACCGAGACCACCGTTTCCAAGTGCCGCGTCATGTTCCTGCTCAATGATATCTTCAATGCGGAATCCGAGATCCTCAAGACCCTCTACATTAAGAAAAAGAAACCAACGAGTCAGTAACCAGAGGTATCCCCATGTGGTAGAGGAGAAGGAGTGGAGTCCATACCTTTAGCAAGGTCCTTCAGCCCCACATTAAGCATAGCATTATCCAACGCTCTGCCCATCAGGAACTCCAAACTCAAGTAGTACACCCGCTTGCCATCCGCAAACGTCTGCCTCTGCTGTGTATGGTTCCACTCCATGATCATCCTGTCCCTGAACGCTAAACTAGCAGCCGCATACCCAGCAGTCTCGTCGCAATTGAACATGCTACGAGCAAGCGTGGTCTCCACATGGCGGACGACGTCCTTCTCGAACTCCTCCTTGGTGGAGAAGCCCTTGGCAGCGTGCTTCTTCCATGCTTCGCGTTGAGGCTCGGGGATAGATGCTGTAGCAGAGAGACATTGAGATTAGCGTTTAGTTCCAAAGCAGAGAATAGATATAGAGGGCCGCAGAAAAAGGAAAGGAAAAGAAGGGATAATCTAAAACAAATAGACAACAAATGATACAAAGCAGCAAGTGATCACCGCTTATCAAAGACAAGCACAGCAAAACAAAGGGGGGGCAGGGCAAAGTGACGACATACCTTCCACGCTCTTGATCTCAGTCGCCCCAAACCCAGTAAAGGTACGCTTGTGCTTCGGTCTAGAGATACCGGCAGGTCCCACAGGTCCCTGAAGATCAGAGATGGGCGCTCCCGTCGAGGGGCGACGCTGTCGAGGGGTATCTGCATTCGACATGTTTTCTCTTTCTTCCTTCTTTTTTATCTATTCTCTGATCTAATTTATCCCTTCTCTTCTTTTCTTATCACAAGCACGAAACCAATAAAGCAAGATAAGGGCCTATCCTGCTTTATCGTTGAGGGTTGAGGGGGGAAGAGGAAACTTGAGATATGAGCAGTTCTTGCGTCAATTGGGAGAGAAAGAAAAGAGAACGAGACGAGGAGAACGAGATGATGGTGATAATGGCGGGGAAGATGAGGGAGGATTCAGGATGAGGGGTCGATGTGGGAGAAAATCAAGGATTGTTGAGGGAGCAGAAAGGGATGATGACGAAAGATGTGTGAAAGCGGGGTGCACAGTGCAGTTTGATGTTGTGGCTGGACTTGATTGCTTGCTTGTGATTAAGAGGTACCAACAAATAGGTCAAACCACCCCTCCAAAGGCAGAGGCAGAGGTAGGTATTGAGTAATGGAGAGAGTCTTGAGTCTCAACCAAAATGTATGGCAGAGATTCCAGTTGAAGTAAGAGGAGACAGTACCGAGAGTTCTTTCCTTTTAGTGGGATGAGAAAGGAAGGGTGGGAAGAGAGATGATAGATAAACAAACAGGCACGGTACTCTTATTAGCAGAGCAAGAGCAGATCGGATCAGACCAGGCACTAGCTAGCAAAGGAGAGAGGATCGAGTTGCCCGTGGATGGCTCGGACGGGGCTGAAAGCTTGCTTTACCTTGCCTTACCTTACTTCTTGCTGCTTTTCAGCGCCCAACTCACACCAGGTGGAAGAAGAATACGGAGTGATCGGATCTCGTCAGTGCACCATACTCAAGTTCTTCAAGCAAGTGGATGGTTCCACCAGTGCTGCTCATTCATTCTTGCTGTTTTGCTGCTGCTGCTGCTGCCAGTTTGCTGTGTGTGCTAGGAAGCTCCACGGAACGGTTGGCGCGGGGCAAGCTGAGGCCAAAAAGGAGGGGCGGCTGGGCTGTACTCTTCGTACCTACCCACCATAGCACCAGAGCAACACAGCAGCAGTATCAAAGTCAACAAACAGTTCTCTCGTGCGACGCAGCAGAATCTTTCTTGGGCTCCCAGGTAATACTCATCCATGTCCCAGTCTCTTCTTCATCACAGATGAATACCGTAGGACGAGCACGGTATGAGCTGGAAAAGATACCACAGTACATGCGCTCCGAGGAATCTAGACGCACGAGCGCCCAAGCTCCCCCATCTCCTCGTGCTCCTCCATCAGAAAAGTTCCAGGTTCGCTTCGAGTCTCGCTCGCTCGCTTGCTAATCGCGCTAATGCCGTTTCAGCGGAGCGGAAGGTCCGCCTGAGCTGGAGTGGACCAATAGCCGTGCCGGATCGAGCTGACAATGCGTGATGAATAAGACCATAATCCGTGCAAAAAAGCCAAGAAGAGCCAAAAGAATCGTAAAGAATCCAACACGCCATCAAGCAGGATCTAGTATCTATCCTGTAGTGCAGTAACTAATCAATCACCTACCTAGATCTCTCCCGGCTCTGTTACTAAGCATCAACTGCTCCATTGGCTCCATTGTGGCTTTTCCTTTTCGGATTCCTGACGATTATTATTGTGATTATATAAACGATAAAGCTTTGCTGTTCTAATTATCCTGTATTAAAACATTGTAAAACTGTCGTGGTGACGGTGATCTCTCGGATCTTTTATTTTTTCTTTGTAATGCAACGCAGACTGGCTGCTCTCCCTAAGTACGGTAATGTAACCATTATATCTCTCTCAGCCAAAAAAGGAAAACACAATAGAGGGGGAAACAAATATACGACGACCTCCTCCTGCTCCCTCCCTTCTGCTAGTAGGAATGTATCAAAAAGATATTTTAACCAAAAAGAAATATTCTTTCCTGTCCCGCTTTCCATTCAGCATGTGGCGCTGTAAGTTTGAACAAATATACCGCAAAAGAAAATATATATCTCTTTCCTCCCCCGCTCCGAAGCTGTGATGGTCGTGAACTAAAATATCTGTAGGGGGGGCAAAATGTCGCCAGCAAGTCCGGAGGCAATCCCGTAGTGGAGGCGCCGTCCGCAGAACAGTATTCGTAACGTAGAGGGTAAAGGAAAGTCCGTGATTCTCAACCGTAAATAGCAACAATGCTCGTGAACTGAGCAATTATCCCCAGTGCAACTCCGGGTGACGCCTGCTCCAATGAATGTACAAAAAAAAGTCCTATAAGCCCATAGAAACAAGAAATGGAGAGCTGCGCGTGTGGCGCCGTGCCGTGCTCAAAGAATGCCAGAATCCTTGAGTGCGTTTTGTAGTATGGTCTCCTTGACCGCGGCAAAGACCAATCGAATATTCGAGGTATCAGTTGCTTGGGTAAGGCTGTTTATCACGGTTAGCTAGATCCGAAAGGGGATGATTAGGAGCTGGGTCCACACGTACTGAGGATATAAATTAAGATGGGCACGGTTTACTTGGTTAAACCGCCATAATAGGTATTTCGCTGCTCTGTTCAGATCGTTTCCGCCAGAGTAGTCGGGGAAGTAGTTTCCGAGAGGTGATCGTCCGAGTTTCTGCTTGAACAGATCTACCTTGTTCAGGAAGAGAATGATACTAGTCCGCATGAACCATCGCGAGTTGACCACGGAGTCGAATAATACTAAGCTCTCCATCATACGGTTCTAAACGGGATTCAGCATTCGTGTAGAGCACAAAAGGAAAGTAAGGCTTAGTATGACATACCTGATTGCTCTCTTCTAGCAATACTTGATCGTATTCGCTCAGTGCTACACAGAAGATAATCGAAGTCACGTTTTCAAAGCAGTGGATCCACTTCTTTCTTTCACTTCTTTGGCCACCAACATCGAACATGCTATTGCAGATCAGCACTGCGGCGGGATATCCAGACTGTCTACACTCACTGTATACTTAACGAACCCATCGTAAACCTGGTCTCATAGATACCAGTGGTCTTCGTTCTAGCTCTTAATACGTCTGCCTCTGTAGGTATGTACTCTGGAGCAGCAATCCGGTTCGCTTCCTCGAAGAAACTATTTACCAGTCAGCATGCCCTTTGATATGTGTCGAAGGAGGACAAGATTCGGATAAGGGGATGGGGGGCCATACTAAGGCGCCGAATCCATCAAGTAGAACTCGCTCTGTCTTAACATCAATGCATCCATACTTGGGTCCTTCCATAACGACGTGATGGCCGTGCCGACTTTGATATCGAGTGGTGTGTGAGGATCCGGGTCCACCTGGTAGTCCATCAAGAAATCGCTGTATTCACGATTTACCTGCTCCTCCGGCTCAATGTTGAACTGCCGCATTGCCCCAATCAGCGCCTTCGAGCAATCAATCAGATTCTTGTAGATGGTCAATCGATAAAGAGCCAGCTCATCGACCGTGTAGCCATTCTGATGGATAATCTTCATTTGCTTGACAATTGTAGACTTGCCACTCTCACCCGAACCTGTTCATCAAATGTCAGCCAACCGGGGATCTCAACTTCGCCGTATGAGGTGTTGGTGCGCATATTTACCAAGCAGGAGGATCTTGCACTCTCTCCGCAGCTTCTTCGAGTCTTCTTCCAGTTTCCTATCAATCATCTGACTCCTTTTCTTCTGTTCCACATCTTCCTGATTCGAGCTCATACACGACCCCATTTTGTCTGTTCTGTTACGGGAGGAGCGTCAGCGCGGCACCCGGGGTTTGTCGGCGAGAAAGTGGTAATCGGGCCCAGCGGGGATTCGAGATCAAGACTTGCCGGCGTGTTCAGGATCCTGCTCTGTGTCGTTTTCTCGAGTCCAAGATTTGTCGGTCTGTGCAAATCCGAAAATATTCCCCCAGCCTTTCTGTTCAATCCTTGGTTGGTGAAATCTTGCGGCTCAGGCTGGCAGGGCCATGCGGAGTGTCGGGCGAGGCGGAAATTTCAAACAATCAGATTATTATTTGCTTGTGGCCGTGAAGACATTCGAGAGATCTTGGGATCGGATTTTCCTCCCCCAGGAGAGTTCGGGTTGGATGCGAGGGAATGATTGTTGCAAGGCAACGTATTCTGACCCCCGTACGTAAGAAAGACGATGATGCACTAGAACAGGAAGGGCGCTCGGAAGGGTTATCCGAGGCAGCGTAATCGCGAAAATGTGCTCAGCCCTCTCGAAACCGGAATGGGCAAGAGTGAAGCGTCTTTGCGCGCGCGCACGACAGAAAGGTCGCCGGTGGGAAGGAGACGATGGGCGATGGCGGGAAAGACGGAGTTGGCGGTCTATGGGATGGCGATATTATTTTGGGGAGAGAGGAGGTGAATTAAAGGTGGTCGAAGCTTCCGGGTGTTGTGACGCCTGGCAATTGTGGAGAGCTTTCCTGCGGTGGTCGTAGTAGCCTGAGCCTGGGAACCGCCTGGCCCTTTGCAGACCGGTTCTTGGTAGCGCGGATGGTGGACGGGCAGGCGGCTGAGTGCGTGCAACGGAAATAAGTAATGAAATGCTGTACAAGTAACGCAATGCCACGAGCGAGCCAAGGTGCGAAAAGAAAAGAAGGAGCAACGTGCGAGAGATGTTGCGGTAGGACACTCGCTCGTTTCTTTTTTTGGTTTTGTGCCTTTTCTGCCCTTAGATTTCCTCGATCAGTCAGAAATACGATCCGTTTTCCTCCAATAATGCAGATCGCAGGACCCAACAGCAAGCGCAGGAAGCGTATGAAACGGGGTGCAGGGTCTAAAATGAGAGAGCCTTGGGGGGAGGATTTGCAGCAGCGCCAGCTGAGTACAGTACCGCAACGATGATCGTGAAAGGTTGCGGGCCTTTTTTATGTGCAGAAAGGATTGGCTGGGCGTTACCTCAGCCACCTCGCCCAGGTCGAGAGAGTTGGAGAGGGATTACTCTCTTTGTTTGGGTGGAGAGATGATGCTGGTGAAAGATATCACGGTATGGTAAGAAAAAGAAGAATAACAAGAATAATGGTGGTGATAATTAGTGAGCACAGTAGTACTGTACTGTACTGTATTACCGTACAGCATGTGTTGGAGAGAGAGAGAAACGTGTGCGGCGGACAATAGGCTTGTTCGCAGGCGGCGGTGGAGATTTGATTGGCGAGGGGCTCCCACGTTTCTCTCCATCGAGTCGCGGCCGCGAGACCCTGGAGAACAGTCCAATAGTGACTGTGCAAGCAATGGGTATTGCCGTCCTGGCACAATGGAAAAATGGCGGGCGAGTCCTTGCGGTGCTTGGGTGGCTTGCTCCCAGAGCACGTCCGTGCTGAGCTCCAGCCCTAATTCCTGCAATTAATTAGCTGCTAATAAAAGCTGCCTCTTCTTTTTGACAGCACATTCCTTTCCTGTGTCAGAGAGAAAGAACCCTAATACTGCACTATGCTAGTCCAGCTCTTTCAAAGAGCTTCCTTTCTTAGCATGTGTGTTTGTTCTTTGACGTGTCCCATACATGATAGCTGAGCAGCGTTGATCTATCGGGCCTGAAGCGGCAGGATTCAATGCGACTGAACCGTACTGTACCTGTGCTGTATTACTGTATTGTACAGTACTGTAGGGTGCTGCAGCGCCCAGAATCCAGGAGGTGCTGGACGTCAATCATGACCCGCTGCAAGTCTGCTGCAAGCAATCCCCCAATACGTTTAACCTTGGTGCAATCCCAGACGATGCTGCAGCAGCTTCCGTCCTGCGTAATGCCCCTTGTATCTCGCCGGTATCTTCTCTTGTGCTGGGTATAGAAAGATACTTCCCAGTACCTAGCACCACGGGGAATTAGCATGTCCAAAACCTCGTGGGAAAGTCAGCGCTTACAGGATCCCGAATGCCAGGGCCGTTCACCAGGTGCGGGCCGGTCAACCTCTTGGACCTCCCGCGCCAGGATACGTTGTTGGGGAGGTTCTTCCATCAGCAAATGTTTGCTTGCCGGCCTTAAGCAAACCACAAACCCTTGCCAATCATAATCAGAAGAGGATCTATCTCCTGGCTGACAATTGGACCTCGCTCTCAAGGGGTGGATTTTGCGGTGGGCAAGAAAGCGTTCACACCGCCAGGCGACGGACCAACAACCGCAGATTCGTCACAAGAACTCTCCCTCGAGGCTCTTGGGGCCATCACGCAATACAGATCGTCCTGAGCCACAAAAAGCCCGGAGAGGGCAGGAGCATAACATCGAGCGCAACTCTACCACTGCTACTACCACGTGCCGCGCCCTCCACTCTTGGGGTGATCAATACTGTGGTAATTATCATAGGACCCCATCACAGCCCGACGTGGGGAATCCAAGAAGGAAGAGAGAAAAAACAATATTTCGCTGCCCTGTAGATGAGCGAATTGAGGAAGGCGCGTTCAGGCCGATCTACTTTAATGGGTTGTGGTTGTGGAACAACAACCCACTACGGTACTAACTATGTAGGGGTAACTTATTGTACGCAGGGGTGAGAGAAATCAAACCTGCTGTTCATGTACTGTACCGTCAACTCTCCGTTACCCGTGTACAGTACCACGCGTACCTACGACCTTATCGATTTTGATCCACATTCATCCATGTATGTACGTATATATTATGTACTGTATTTCAAATTCTCCCCCCAAAGAAGATAATTCCAATTAATTATGCCGGCATGTATATTACTGTACTCGGGGAATATATCCCGTGTGTGATACTACATCATCCAGCCAAGAAGGAAGAGTGACATGGCTCTAATTTTAATATATTATTTCCATGGATAAGCTGGCAATCAAGCCAAGGAGCCATATCAAATTGTGTATAGCAAAGATAATTTTGTCCTTGCAAAAAGTACGTGCAACCCAAACAAAGGACGGGGTGATTCATCAAGGACCATCAGATATCAGATATCAAAGACAGTACTACGCTGGGGTCAATACATGAATTTGAAGCTATTGAATATATTCGTGCCTTTTGTACGGAATTTCAAATAGTTTGATTAATTCTAGCGGGTACACCTACTGTGAACGAAAACCTCCGTCCCAATCAGGGAAGCCGTGAAGGGTAAGTAACCCCATGGTATCAACATCTCACGTGCGCGCGAGAAGGGTTAAGACGCGCCTTACCCAAGACCACCATATCACAACGGAAACAACGTGAGCAAGGGCTACTGAAAAGGAGGTGTTTAATCTACAGCCAAGAAATCCCTCGGAAAGAATTTTTCCCATCATCTATTTAAAAAAGGGGGTTCTGTATTTTACATCCCATCTGTCATTTACCAAATAAAACCGCTAAGAAGATTTCCTCGAGGAAAGAACAACGAGTTCGCAGATCAAAACCCTCCCTACCTACTACCTAACCTAATAACAAATGCTTTGATGCCCCCCCTCCCTTCCAATATCTCGATGAACCGTAGAAAAACGTTGTACCGCAGATTTGAATGGGCTTCAAGAAGACCCATTTTCAACTCCTCCCTTTTCCTTTAGCTAAGTAGTAGCACTGCTGACCCACCCAGATTTGATTGGAACACCCGCTCCAGTACCCGTTCAAAATTTTAGTATTGTTGGTTTTTCATTCTTATATTTGTTGGGATGATATATCATGTTTCCCTCTTCCTCTTTTATGGGAAGGCATATAGGATTAGCCGGTTAAGAACCTGCTTATGCTAGATATCCTAGCTCATCGTCATCAAGACGTTCTAGATATTCCTTCTCGAGCAAGATATCAATACACTTCTTGATATCTGGTACCTTGGGCACGAAGCGCGATCGGATTTGGTTGATGGTTTCGCTGACCAGCTGGGCGTGCTTCATCTTCTTTCGCGCCTTCATGATTCGTACAATAGCAGACTACGAAACAGTTAGCCAATACTTCAAAAATAAACAATCACGGTTTCTACTTACCTGCACAAGTAGCTTGCGGTCCTCCTCGATGGTCTTGTGGGTATCATCGGTCTCCTGCTTCTGCTCGGACTTGACTGCAATGTTCAAATTGATACGGATCTTCTTGCTCTTGAAGTCATAGTTAAGATGGAAGGTCTTATCTGGACCAATCTTATCCCCCTCTGGCGTGACGTTGAGAACCTTAGCCTTGACAAAAATACCTAATGTAGGGTCAAGCACATCAGGGGAGAGTTGTGTGGCCTTCTTAATATCGTCGTAGGTATTTGAATCTTTGTCGTTAAAGAGCAGCAGGATAGCCATTTGGTAGGTCGACACCTGGAAAGTATATGGAGTCTTCTGGTTCTTGGTATAATTCGCCTTTATCTCGCCCTTGCACAGTTGCCACAGCCAGGTAAGTTTTCTGCCGTTATGTTTTTGGCTGTAGAACGTCTGGAAACGCTCATATGCCTTGGTAATCTCTGTTGGAGGAATAAAGTCCGTATTCGGAGGAGTTAAAGGCCAGAAACCTGTACCCAAGATCGAATAACTAGCATCGATGCCCTTTTCATCACGTCCTTCCATTAATTTAGATTCAAACTCCTTGTAGCCGCTGTTTAAGTCCTTCGATATTTGCATATCCTGGAACATTCGTTGCAGTTTATTGGTATATTCAAATCCACAGGCCTCCTTCAATTTGCTGATCATACTCGTCTCTGCATCGTCAGATGATGAAGTGCTATGCACCAATCTGCGAGCCAACATGCGTGAATAGAACTTCTGGAAGACATCCTTATCCTCAATATATTTGAAGACAGTCATGATCTGTGTCAAAGCATTCTCAAGGTCGCTCTCTTCGGCACCAGTGGCGCTCTTCTTAAGTAAAGTGTCGGTGTATTTCGCCAGTAGCTCGGGTGACTTGTTAGATCCAGACTTGCACACCTCATTGCGGTTGACAAATTCTCTGCAGGCATTATCTAAGGATCTAGTAAACTCAGGCTCATCTTTGAAGGCTCTCTTTACGAGCCCTTGGTATTGTGTGTGTATTTCCAAAAGTGCGTCGACATACACCTTGGGGTCTAGTTTATCTGCGTCAGCGGCGACCTTCGACACGGCCGCAAGACCTGCTTTTCGAACGTGTGCCTCGAATTTGGCACGAAGGGGGTCAAGGCCATCTGGAATTCGGCTCAGGAGGTTGTACATGCGTGCCATATCATCGTAGCGGTCATTGTCTAGGAGCACTTGGAATTCATCCCTTAGAATAATAGAGTGATCGGCAATAAGTGCTTGGTTGCAGGTTTTCCGTAACCGCATGGTAATCTCTGAATGGAGATACATTTTAACCCGCTCTTCCTCCTCTTCTAGACGTGTCTCTGCTTTCTTCATGTATTCAACAACGGGGTTTTCGGCAATAAACGTCTTCGATTCGGCCTCATAAAACTGTTTGGTGGCCTCTAAAAATGGATCTTCGAAGTTGTCGCGGTAGACATCCAGCGTCGATTTGGTTGGATCGGCTTCATCCAGGCCAAGGGATACGAACGAGTCTACGATGCTCTTAATCTGACCATGTTTGATTGTCTCGCCATTTCTTTGCCTCTCCACTAGCTTTAGAACAGCATCCATAACCTTCACTTTGACATCACTAAACATGGTCTCCCGCCACTGAACCAAGTGTAATGTATAGACATCGTAGATATTCTTCTTTCCTTCATCCATCTCGCGTTTGACCCAATGTCGATTGAGATAACGGAACAAGTGGTTGATATATTTCGCCGCGGTAGTATATCGATCCCATTCTCGAATGTAAAACCCAAGAAGTGCTTCATCTTGATAGGATTTGGAGGTGGCTACAAGACCCCTCAAGTAGTTGGTTAGGTATTCGATCAGGTTTTGGTAAAGGTCCTCGCCGAGTAAATGCGCTATCATACGTCAGCCCGTCATAAAATAATGCGTACAACCGATAAAAGTTACCTCCTCGATGTGCCCCTCCAATGACGCCTTGGCTACTCGAGCTTACAGCCTTTTGTGATGTGCAGAAGTTATGTACGGCTCTACAAGAGAGTTAGAAACTCGATGTGCAATCCGACATGTCTAAAATGACTCACGTATAAACTCCCATATACTACAATTCTTAGTTAGCAACTGTGCTCTCAACGGGCAAGCTCCTTCAAATACTTACAGTTTGCATATCAATACCATCTTGTAAGTTAATCATGATCTTGGAAACTCCAGCTTCGAGGTATTTCCATCTGCCACAAGTATTAGCCCCACGAACAACGCATTCCGGAATGCATGATTCTGGGTAAATTCTCACGTTGCGTCCAAATCCTCCCGGTTCGGCACCGGAGGCATGGTCACCGTCCTCGTGGCAACAGACATTCTGAGATAGAGGGGCGGAGCTGTAACAGAGATAGGAGCTCGTCAAGAAAATGGTCGTAATTCAAATTCTTCTCCAAGTCTATCACAGGAGGCCTGGGAAAATGCTGGATTATTTATAAACTGAAAAGGTAGCTAGCTGGGCAGTACTGGAAGCAAGCTTAGGCTAGTGCTAGGCACCTCTTCTCGTTTCGCCTTGTGTCGCCAGACGACTAACCCCGAGTTTGTGCGTGGATGAAGGTGGAAACCAGCTGACAAACGCCAGCCTTGGAGATTTTTCAATTATTTATCTGCAAAAGGTTAAAAATTAAATGCACCAGTATATCTCCCACAAAAGGTGCTTGGTCGCATGTGTGGGAAGCACAAGTTGGAAGAATCCGGGGAACGTATCTGTGATACAATAAGAAGTCAACTTTGGGTCATGGAAGGCTAGGCTGCCAGTGCCTGATGTTAGTTGTAGCCTCAGGCAATAATACCACGAACGTTATCGCTATCCGAATGGCGATTAAGGGTAGCGTATGAATGTAACCTAACGTATGTTGCTATCGAACACTGCTAAGAGACTCAGTAGCCAAGCTCGCAAAGTTATGCAATGATCCCAAGTTAATGGATGTTATTGTACTGATATCCGAGTCAATACCGGTTGATTTTCAAATAGACTGAATGTAAGCACGCGAGCTCTACTAAAGGGTGCAAATACGGGGCCAAGTTGAACTACGTCATTCTGAAATTGTCTTCATTGTTGCATGGGTATCGTATCATACACTCGCATTTCGACGAGTTCATATGCTTCTCTCATTTCATCCTATCCATCCTCGACACGCCACTAGAAATCGGAACCCCATGAACAACCAACCGCAAAATCGGAGAGCAAACATCACCAAAAAAAACTAAAAGAGAGGGATCATTGTAGTTCTACCCCAATTCAGAAAACAGGAAACAAAAAAATAAATAAAAAACGATCAAAAGCAAATTGGTATTCCCTCTTTCACACGCAGAATATCTATTTTCATTTTCTCAGCGCCGCAAGCTTTTTTCTTGTGAGTGAGACGGTTTAACGCAGGGAAAGAAAACGCAGAGATACGAGAGTAAAACAAATGACGGCGAGATATGCCGTCGGGTATTGCGCGCCAGGGTATATAGCAAGCCAGTGTACGGCACCGGATCCTGTGTAGATGATAGGAAACAAATATAAAATGTTTTTTAACGGGGTGGTCCAATTGGGCCTGGGTATCCTGAACTTATTGAATGAGAAGTTGAGGGGCGGCCACTGTCAGTTGAGGGTCGCGTAGCATATTTTGGGGTTGCATCACCAGGATGCTGAAACGGACTATGTTTGTGGTCACTGCTCATGCTGAATCGAGTTGGCCAACCTGACGAATCCTCTTCCGCCAGGTTAACACCGCTGTCATTCCATGGATTGCGGTCCGCATTGAAGCTCCGAGTGGACTCAATAGATATCAAAGAAGACTTGGATACATTGCCGGAGCCATTCCTGAAGAAAGAGCCAGGTGAGTGGGAACTGTTCTTGCGACGGTCGAGGAAAGATGAAATCGAGGACATGCTTCCCGGCTTGCGGAGCTTGTCAAAGATGGTGCTACGTTCCCGTACAATATCGTCACCGAATGAAGACTTGGTCGGAGAATCCGTGGAAACATGCGGAGCATGTTGCAGAAGCTTTGAATCAAAGTACTGCAGAGATTCCTCGAACGAGTCTGACTTAGGTCGAGGAATGGAGCCTTTGACAATTGATATCTCTATCCCAGCAGATGCCAATTCCGCGGTCAGGAAATCGATAGCATCTCGGACTCCACCAGCATTGTTTCTGGTGAATTCCCACTGCAAAGTGACAGTAGGACCATCGGTCTCAGTACGCTCATTCGGGTCTTCCTTAGCATGTACGTCAACCACGTACTGTGCTTTGAGTTTGGGAACAAGCTCTGTCCTGAACCTTTGTGATTCAATGAACTTCATCAACTCCGGAGTACGTGCGAGGACCAGCTCGTGCTTATCCGGAACCAAACCAAGAAATTCATCGACACAGTGTGGGACCTGCCATTCCGGGCCGGAAATGGTTACATCGTCGCTTGCCTGCTCAGTACTGGGGAACATGATTTTACAGTTCCACTTCTTCTCAAGCTCCTCGAGCTGGCTTAGACGAGCAATAAGCTGCCTGTGGTAGAGCCGGTCGACGTTAACGGTTTGAGAGGTAAATTCCGAATCAACTCGGTCAACCATGTCAAGAATCTCCGACTTCACCAGCTCCAGATTCTGAGCATTCCGAGCAGGAGTACGACAAATGACGTTGTCAACCTTGATATCGTCTTCTTCTCGGCCAACACCACCTTTAGCCTTGTTAGCATTTGAAATTCGTGCTTTCCGTAGAACGTCTCACCTCTATCCATGGCATTTGAGAACTTCACAAAGACTGAATGCTTCTTCATGATCCTTTGAATGTGCTGGCCACCAATGCCGATGATGCGTTTGTGGTACTGATCAGGAACATGGAACGAGATGGAAGCCGGCATCTCTTGTTCAACGAGCATAAGCCCCTGCTTCATAGCATCATAGTTGGTAGCACAGACGTCAATGTTGAAATTGTACTCATTGAATCCATCAAAGATGATCTGAACGCTGCCTATATGCTGTTAGAACGAAGCATATCTGCTAAGGTTGCTTGACTTACTTTGTCCCATGATCTTGTTTATCTTTCCATTCTTCTTTCCACTGACAAATTCTTTGTGCTCATTGGCAAGCTCAATCTTAACTCTGATCTGATATTGTGATCTCGCAACAAACCTGATGTCCGAAATCACCATTAGGGCGGCCTTGACGGCGTCATCCGAGCCAGTAATAGCGAAGGTCAACTTATCAAAAGAGACATCGGCATCCGAGTTTGCACAGATATCGGACAACATGGTCCGAATATCATGTGGGGAAGGTAACCTCATTGCCTCGGGCTGTTGAATCCACCAAGAAGCACTATAAAATTGCCCGGTCTAAGAGTGTATTAGTCATATATGGTATTGAGGCAACATTTAGGGATGTAAACTTACAAGGGACATTATATCCCTCACTGTTCGCTCGACATGTAGCCCCTCGACACCCTGAATGCGAATCATGTTACGCTGGGAAGCTAAGGCGGGGAACTGGATGAATGTGCCATTTGACTCCATGATCTTGCGGACCTTGTCTAACCTGGTTAGAAGAATACTGTCAATCTTGGCAGCGGAGACGACGGAGTCTTTCATGAATAGCCTGGTGCGGCTGACAAGTTCATGGATCTTCTGCTTAGCCATAGCGATATTCTGGGCTGTGTCGCCCGTTATGAAAACTTCCTCGGGATTTCTACGTTGAGCTCCTGTGGGGCAGTACCTGTAAACTTGGGAAAAGGGAGGTGGAAAGTAAATGGCAGTGTTTGTTGCCGATTCAATGAGCTTGATGTTCTTTCGAGACCTGCCACAGATGACAGTATGGAGCGAGAGCTCTAGCATCATTGCATCTACGACCCGGCCAAGCTAAGAGATAGTTTAGGATATGACAATTTGGACAGGTTTCAGGATTACGTACCAGCCTGTCGATAAAAATCAGAACCCTGGTTTTTGCATGTTCTGTACTCTCCATATCGCCGTAGATAGCAAATCTCCATCTTTCATCACGTCCTGCATCTCCATTTCCGTTTAGCACGTCAGAGGGTGAGGCAAATTTCGGCCCAAGGAGGAAAATGTCAACCCCACAGAAGGATGCTATATCATCCAAGTGGTCTACAACGTGTTGTTTAAGAGCAGTTGCTGCCTCATCGATCACAAGATCCCCACTGACATCTACTACGGCACAACGCTAGATAAATGTAAGCATGGGTAGCAAGAAGGGAGATATCAGCCTTTCCCGAGGTCTTACCAGAGCAAGTGGTGTATCATTTAAGATGGTCTGTCGGCTCTTGTGGACCAAGTCTGGACTGCCCGAAAGGCATACGTTGGTCACCTGTCCTTTGATCCTCTTTGGCTCTGATGACTTGACATGAGCCTCGATGGGAAGAGGGCCATTTGTGATGTCTTTGCAGAGCTTCCGGAGGTTCATGACGTTCTGGACATGAACGGGCAATTCGTGGATTGGGACATCGTCGGGCGCGTCCTCGGGGTGCGTCCAGCGCAGGACGGCACCGGCGGTAGCATATAATATATCCTCGGTGTTGGGCCCAGCAAGATCTGAAGCAAAAGGCACATTGAAGGAGTAGTGAATGACGGAGTCTCCTGGAGTGGGCGAGAGGATCGGGGAGGCAGCGTGGGCAGTCTTCTGCGGCGTGACAGGCTGCATGTTCATATTAGGATTCCTCGACATGCCAAACCCAGGCCCCATCCTCTCTGACCAATTCCGCATATTGGCTAACTTGTTCATCTTGAAAGTCGCTCGACGACCAGATCGTTGGAGGTGGTCCGGCGTGTCGTGAGGTGAAGTCGTGTGCCGGCTTACAGGACGGAAGGTACGGCGGACTCGGTAGAGCTTGCCCGCCTCATGTAAGGCGAGTGTGTAAGCGGTTTGGGGCTTTGCAAGCGAAAAAATCCACGACCAAGCGCCTGCCGTGCGGCTTCGTCAGTACGACGTCAAGACCTGGGCTGTCGATGGACAGAGGGACTGGAAGGAAATAGACAAATAGACCACTTTCTAAAAAGAATTGCAGTAAGGGCTAGGGTGAAGAAGCAAAGTTGACTGAGAAGAATCAAGCTGTGGAACGTGCTTTTTCCTCGTACACTGGTCGTCCTCAGGCTTCTTCCCTCTTCTGGTTGAGCCCGGTGTCCGGTCACTGCAGCAGTGCAGGCTGTGCCGGCGGGAGCTCGAAAGTACGGCTGGGGGGTGTTGGCGGCAGTCTAGCAGATTACTTACTGCTTCGGTAGGTCGCCTGCTGTGTCTTGGTGCTCTGTGGTGCTCTGTGGTGCTCTCTGGTGCTTCTCCAAGAAATGGACGTCCTGTAGAGCCAGAGGTGCTGGAAGAGTCTGGCGCTGGGTAGTGGTATCTGCTAGCACCCACGCATCATTGGCAGCGACCAAGGCTCAGCTCAGCGTTGCTCAGGCCAGAGAGGGCCGAGAGAGCCAACAACCCACCACAGACCGATCGATCCGTGGACTGGAGAATAGTGGAGCGACGGGGCGCAGTTCCTGAGAGCCGTAGGGCCAAGTTTGCAAGCCGGATCTGCTGGCTGCGTAAGTGAATGTGCAACTGTACTGTGCTTGTACAGTAAACCTCCCATCCAAGCTCTCGGCTATTCTACGAGCTTCCTAGATACTTGTAGAAAGCAGCTTGGTCGTGAAGGCAATTATTTCCTCTCGAGCACCATGCACCAAGCACTACCACAGTAGAGCGAATGTTTGCCCAAAAGAGCTGCAGGAGACAGACCTAGGTGTGTTCTGTGCTGTTGCTGCTGATGAAGCTGTATGGTGGAAAGTCGATGCTTATGCACAGCTCTCCCTCGTCTACCTCGCGGGTGCACAATTACAGCACCCCGCATGATTGGACCGCAGCGGCCCCTTTGCCCAGTCCGATGTCACCACCAGGCGCGCTGAGGCACCAACCACCATGGAATTGTCTAGACTTGGTGGATCCGGGTCGATCGCCAGGGCGTCAGCGCCGACCTTTTCACAAGCTCTAACACTAAAACGTCAAGATCAGCTATTCCGGTACGGATGACGCTTCCACAGATCACCCATCACCTCTGCCTCTGTGTTTACTTGCACGGCCTTTTTGTCTCTACTACAGTAGCCAATATAAACTATCTCTGGCTTGAACGTATCAACACGCACGTTATGACGTCTAACTATTGGCTCAAAAGCACATTTTCTTCACCGCAAGCTTTCTGTCGTCGTAGTTTATACTTCGTATATTGTGTAGAGCACGAATACTGTAATACTGTATTATCATTTGACTCGCAAAGCTGGGCACGTCAATCCATATTTGACGTCACATGAAAGCATTTCCAAACCTCATGAACCTCGCCCCCGTGAGAACGCCCTTATACTACAGTAGACCCAGATATATAATATACAATCGCAATACAGTCCATATCAAATCATTTTACCTTATACAGCACTACGTCTGCCATCTTCCCTTGTCTACGCCTCTTCCTACTGGTAAAAGTCTCTCCTACTATCGTCCATGTAGATGACGTCCGCAGACTCCATCGGAGGTCTCTCCATATAAGCCACCTCGTTAGGTCTGGGGCGAGAGTCTTCATAATATCTCTCGCCAGCAGGGACAGGAAGAAGATGTTCTCGGCGGGGTATCGGTTCTATTGGCCGGACGCTATACTCCCGCTGAGGTTGCGTGGCCATCTCCCTACGAGCTTCGGGGTGTATGCTGGTAGCGTACTCCCGTGAAGGTGGCTCTGGCCGGACACTCTGCAGCCTCGGAACATATTGCGGTATAGGTCGGAAGCTGGTGGCAGCTCTAGGTATATATTCCCGTGGCGGACCCTCGAAGTGGCTCGTCTCGCGTGTATCTGGGCCTCTGATTTGGATATACTCTTCGCTGGGAGGGGCTACGGGGCGGACTGAATATTCACGTTGTCGGTAAGGCCGATACTCCGGCTGCGCAATGTACTCAGGTTGGGTGATAACGCGCCGTGGTGGAGGCATATTTGGTGAAGTCCTTCTGTATATAACACCATCATCTTCATACTCAACTGGAGCCCGACCTGCCACTGCTCTCACGGGTGCACGTTCGTAATAGAACTCTGGTTCTCGTGGTCTGATGGAAGGAGCAACTGACTGCCGCATGATCGGAATTGGACTAGGATCAATGTATTCACGACCATATTCGTCAACCACAACACGTACCGGCTGTCGAGGTGGACCCATGGGAATAGGCGATCTTCTATCTCGAATGACCGGGGAGCGAGATCGCTCGGCATCCGGTCGCACACTGGCTCGTGCTGGAATCTGCGACTCTCTGTAATATCTCGGCTCGTCATGAAGATGTCGATCCACAAGTGCACGAGATGCTGCCCTTACTATACGACCTTCAGTGGGTTGATAGGGCACAGCGTATACCGTTGGTGACCTTGGCCGTCTAGAATAATGTCCATCGCTGGTGCGAACGTAATCATCGCCAACTCTGTCAACCACATGAATACTAGGCGCTGTATCATACCTATCAACTGTATGATAACTGGGTCGTGGCGGCATTGGTCGGAGATCTTCTGCATATCGATCATCGTATCGTTCGTATGCTGGTCTTCTCAGAGGTTCTCTAAATTGTTGCACTGGTTGGCGATCCAATTCTTCCACATGCTGGTCGTATCTAGGTTCGTCGTAATTCAACTCGGCGGCATATTGACCACCTTGCCTTAATCTCTTCTGAGGTCGAGGTAAAGGAACTACACCAAAAGGCGAAGGTGAACGAGGTTCCGGCTTAATATATGGCGAGTCAGGTTGTTCTGCATTGTCTTTGCTTGCTGCTCTTCTTCGTTTTTTCTTTCGCTCTTTCCTTTTCCCAGCACTTTTAGCGTCCCTGGGAGAGCTGTCCGTACTACTAGATACACCTGCAGGTTCGCTGCGTAATGCTACCACCTGGGCAGGGGGTGCTTCATCAATAGAGATGGACTGCTGGAGAATGGGAGGGTTCCTAGCTGTAGCTAGTGGAGAGACACGAGCCGGTCGTGGAGCAACTGGAGATAGATTATGGGCGCGGATAAGAGGCGAAGGGTCTTCGCTCTCCAATGTATGCTTCAGGAGTTCTGCAGCGGTATTCTGTACATGGGTTTGGATAGTAGTCTGGTGGTTATTAGGAGGAGCAACTGACTCATCTTGTACGATAGATTTGTCTTGAATAGTCTTTGATCTGTTCTCATTGGATATTCTGCTATCATCTCTGATAGGAACTCCAGCAGCAATAGATCTCGCAACACCTACTGTCTGATTCTGTTCCACATGATCCGCTGCAATGGTCGGACGTTGTGAACGCGACCCTTGGCTGTGTGCTAAAGATTGTGTTGGACGATTTTCAGTCGATAATGACAAGCCAGAAGAGATTATCTCTCGGTCTACAGTCTGATTTTGGGTAGAGTAAGATTCAACAGGACGCTGGTCAGTTGAATCTACACCTCGTGAGAAACTATCATTTTGATCTTTCAAACCTTCAGAGGAAGAAGTAGAAGGACCAGGGGTGTCATGTTGACTCGAATAGAAACTATTCTCATCAAATGAATCATTTGCAGAAGCTTGAGCACCCACAACTGTGTCTATATCCGAAGTTGAAGATATAGGCTGCACTATTGTAAGTGCTTTTGCAAATACATCTGAAATATCGAAATCAGGGAGGGACTCGGATGTTTGAAGCAATGCTTTTGCAGCGAGACGCTGTTGTTCAATCTGCTCCCTTAGAGCCCTTTCCAACTTTTGTCTTTGTAGCATTATTTCCGCCTTGATCAGGTCATCAGACTTCTCAAGTAGAACAGGATCAATCTCAGATCGTGTAGGTTTGGCAGGGACGGAATAGGTCGACTCATCCATCACTGTATGTTGACTATAAGGAGGTTTCGACGCGAAACCTGCTGAGTCTTGCAGCTGAGGCAACTTTGGAGCCAAACGCGCCGAGTCTCCAGAAGCAGCTGCGGCAAAAGCGCGCTGAGCCGGAGACAACGACGACGATACATTTCGTGCTAGATGGGGCGGCACCTTGATGCGTGGGTGAGTTCCTGAAAGAACAGCATCTCGAAATCGGACTATCCTCTCGCATTCCAAAATCTCGCGAAGTTCATCTGCAGTTAGTGAAGCTCCATTTGTTGGCAGTGTTGCTACTGCCCCTTGGGCCATCACGCGACAAACTAAAACAAATTACGGAGCAAAATTATTTAGTGTGAAGTCGTACACAAGAATGGAGGACAGTAAAGCTACAATAACACAAGTTGTCGCAATGCGTCCCCTGTAACCAGAGAATGGTGGATAACACGGGATGTTGGTGAGCTCGGTGAGGAGTCAAGAACTTTAATTTATTCGGAAGGCTGAACATAGCTCCACGCTAATATGATCGGTAAACTTCCTTCTTTCGTCACATGTATTTATCCTACTTCATCTTCGTCCTAAGAATTGATAGAAGCATGCAGAATATTTTAAAAAATTTAAAACTAGAGTTTTGTCTCATTTAGAATAAGTGTAGTTACTAAGCATAATGGGGGATACGAAAGATAGGGTGGTCTTCTTTTTCGACATAGACAATTGTGTACGGTGACTCACTCCGTAGCTACAAGACTTCGCTGACGATGACTTCGAACAGCTATACCCCAAAAGTTAGTAACTAATTCCTGATGAAAGTATTCCGGATCAACTCATAGTATGTAGGCAAAAGAGTACATGACCATATGTCGGAGTTGATAGACCAGTATTTCATGAAGCATTTATCATTAACTAGAGAGGATGCTTATAAACTTCACCAAGACTACTATAAAACATATGGCCTAGCAATCGAGGGCCTAGTACGCCACCATAAAATCGATCCTCTAGAGTATAATACAAAAGTAGACGATGCTCTGCCGCTAGAATCAATCATAACTCCGGATCCCCATCTGCGAAAACTTCTGGAAGACATCGACAAGTCCAAAGTCAAGTTATGGCTTTTCACGAATGCGTATGTCAATCATGGCAAAAGAGTTGTACGATTACTTGGTGTAGACGATTTGTTTGAGGGCATGACCTACTGCGACTACGGAGCTCCCACATTGATCTGCAAACCTCATGAGGCAATGTTCTCAAAAGCCATGGCTGAAGCGGGAGTAGAGGACACTAAGAAGTGTTACTTCGTTGGTAAGTCGCCCATGCGGTGTTCAAATAATATCTAGCCGACACTTTATAGATGATTCAGCAATCAATTGCCGGAAGGCAGAGGAGATTGGGTGGACTACCGCTCATCTGGTTGAAGAGGCAGATCCTTTACCGGCGCAAAAAGCCTGCAAGCACCAAATTCGCCACCTTGAAGAATTGAGATCGATTTTCCCACAGTTGTTTAAGACATCAGAAGTTAATAATGTCTAGATATACTTGGAAACTGTCATTTTCCCGATAGAACCTCGTATAAGACTACATAAGAGCATCATTTCATCGCGAATAGACGTTATAGATCCAAACACGAAGCAGCATAGATGATATATGACAGCCTCATCTGTTAAGAGACATATTAGTAAATAAATTGGTTAATATTTTAGAATCTAAAAGTTCCCTGGTCTCACTGTGAGAGCATTTATTGAAGTTTGAAGTTTTAGAAAATCAAATGTACAATGGTATACCCAAAACGCCATTAATGCTTTTCGATACTCGTAGCCACCAATTACCCAGTCTAGTTTAAGCATGGCCATCTATCTTATCATGGCCTCTTGATTCCTTTTATGACGCTCTCCAGCTTTGCCAGCAGGGCCTCTTTCTCCTTCAGAGCCTCTTTCCGCCGCACCTCCGTCGCTTTGAGCTCTTCCTCCAGCTGACGGATAGTCTCCTTTTGATCCTTTTCACTATTCTCCAAACCAGGCAAAGACGAGATAAGGTACTCAATCTGTTGCTCCTTAACAATAAGATCTTGTGCTAGCTCTCGTTGGCCGGCTTTAAAGACGTCCGCCGGATGGGGATCGACTGTAGGGAAATTAGCTAAAAGGGTATCATCTGTGAATAGTATCATAAATATACCTTCATGTTCCTTATTCTCGTCTTTCTTATCTTGTCTCACCACATCATTGGGACCTAGGGTTTGAAGATCGTGATGTTTGTGGATATAGTGAAGCGATGCGACAAATTGCTGTGCTAACTTTATCGGAGGACAATTAGTTCATGTTTGCTGCATGGCACTTGCGTTGTACTAACCTGGTCAACAGCATCCTGGAGCTGTGTCAACCGATCAGCCATGCTGGGTAATATGAGTTGAGGTGATCACAAGGCTGAGAGCTCGTCAAAAGAAGCTCAGAAGGCAGAGTAGCTTCAGCCAATTAGATTTACCGAGGTACCACTCTTCCAATACCAGTTGCAGTTTCGCTCTACTTGCCCTTGTCACCGGAGACTTCCATTGTTCTCTCCGTATTTTTAACAAACATATTCTTTTTTAGATGAGGACTTCATGTAACCCGCTAGAAGATATGCTTCAGTTGAAATTGCTTTTAGCAAACCCAGGGAGTGAGACCTGTCACATGACATTCATAGAGAAAAATCAAACTTCATCATGCTCTCCGGACTTGTGAAACACAAATGCTGTTATCGGTCATGGATGTACCTGAGGGGGCAATTACCACGGCTATATTCTACAAACAACCCTGCCGATGAGATAGATTATCTTCAGCCGCAGAACACAAACCATCATGATCTCTCAAGTTTCCTAGAATACGCCTCCCGAAACTCTCTTGACGTGAAGAGTACAACGTATGTAGGGACCCATTATGAATATACTGTTCAAGGGGCATTAAAACGTATGGGCATGACCCTTACTCGCACAGGTGGGGCGTCCGACAAAGGAATTGACCTTCTCGGGACTTGGAACGTTCCCAGTTTTCCTGAGCCACTGAAGGTATTACTACAATGCAAAGCCTATGCGCAGAGGATCACTCCTGCTACAGCGCGGGAGCTAGGAGGCGCATTGGAAGGCGCTCCGCCGGGATGGAGAGGAAGTCATGTACTGGCTTTGCTTGTAACGCCAAAACCAGCCACCAAAGGAGTCAGAGATGCTATAGGGAAAAGTATTTCGCCCATGGGTTTTGTTCTCTGTGAGCAGGATGGGAGAATCAGACAGCTGTTATGGAATCGAAAAGCTGAGGAGGCAGGATTGGGAGGATTAGGTGTTGACCTTGTGTATATGGGCGGTGACCCACCTCAGAAAGAAGTTGTTCTTACTTGGAAGGGCAAGGTTATCAGTGAATAAAATTCGGCCTCATTCTGAATCGAGATTTCTCCAAAGTTTGCAACACAATTTCCTAGAACTGAGTAATCACACGGATTCAATCACTACCTGTTTGCTATGAAGATACAGAGTATCGTAAGTAGAAGTTACTCTATCTACGGAACTATATCTATGTAGTTCTTGTACCTTATGTCTAGGTTGACGGTACCTTTTCTATCTCATAAGCTCTTAGGAGATGCGAATTTAGTGTATAGACAGTCTGGCTTGGGACGTGAGAGAGTTTCCTTATGTGGGATTGCAGGCATTTCAACATGTGCTATCAACTTATACATGTGTTCGACTGTGGCCATTTGACTGATTTGGGCAAGATCGTATGCAAATCTCCAGAAGAGCATTGCAAAGATGTGTTTTTGAGACAAGAGATGATAAATATTCAAGAAATGTGTGAGGTGAGTTAGAGAACTCCGTACTATTTGTACAGTTATTGACTCACTCCAGTCATGCCGAAGAGTACGGATGGCATCGCAGGCTCAAGTGGCTGATGCTGATGATGAAGGATACTGTGAATGACAAGTAGATAAAGACTGTTTTTAAGCGAATACTAAGGTGGACGATCGGGAACTATAGATGTCATGTATATCTCAATTATGTGTTGATCTGAGTTGACTCGGTCTGATGACCCAGATTATCAAGCAATCACTAAGTATTCTATGATTATGTGCTGTGTAGGGAACCGGTATCAGAACGTTGCTAGTAAATTAAATGATCGATTTGTTATCGATATACTTCACATAAACAATAGTGTTGGATGACCCCCAAACGCTGTTCTCAAACGCAACGTGTATGCAGAACACCTATATGAGTGCTTTTGCATCTTCTAGGAATACATTATCAACATAAAAGTGCCCCCATGACCAAAAAATTGTGACTACAGTTGTGCCAAACCGCAATTCGATAAACCAGATCGCCGTATTCAACCCCGATACGCCCTAAGTAATACCATCTCTTACATTCCTCAAATGTCGAAGCTTTTGATTGTACCTTCAGCGCTTAATGGCTGAACACTGCCGGGTGCTACTGGAGTGGCCCCTTGAAATGCCATCTTTTCAGTAGGAACCACGGCCTCTTGAGCCATTTTCGCGCCTTGCTCACCACCTGTAGCAGCCGCCATCCTTAAACCCTCTTGGACATCCTTGACTCGCTTTTTGAAGGCCAGACGATCCAAGAAGAGTTGCTGGCGTCCTCTCTCGAGTTCTCGACGTTCTGCCTGTAGAATTTCCTCCATCTCGTTAAATTGCTGGAGCTTGAGTTCTAACTTCTCCAATGTAATGTTCACCGCGGCAGAGACAAGTCGTGTCATCTCTCGTTCTTCATGTGAAGCTAAGCCACTGGCCCTGGCTGCTACAGCAGCTAATGGAATGGTTGCAAGATTCGATACTGTGGTCGTAGTAGTGGTGGTGGTTGTAGTGGTTGTAGTGGTGTCTTGTCTCACATCTATCTCCATTGCGTCGCCCTCCTTTTCCTTACCCTTACTATCTTCAGATGCCTTGGGTTTCTCGAGCTGGTTGCGTAAGCTTTGTTTTAGTTGTTCGACAGTCTTACCAGCCGCAGCTGCTGTAGCGGTAGGATCTGCAAGACTTGCCAGATATCCAATGACAGACATGACTGGATTCTCAGCTTGACTAAACGGTAAGAAGCCTTCTTGAGGACCAAGCATGCTGATACCAGTTGAGCGGTTGGCTGGCGTAGGTTCCGTGTCGAGGTATTTATCTTCAATCTCGAGTTGTAAGAATTTCATAACGCACTCCTCCTTGGTTCTCGTCCCAACATGGTCAGCTACCTCTGCCCAGTCTTCGTCATACATCTCTATACCCTCAAGCAACCGCAAAACTTCACTGTCGCTCCATGCTGCATCCCGATCTGGAATAGCGGTATATGTAGGATTCTCCATCTTGACGTATGATGATTGATGATGGTTTGCAGGCAAGCGGCAATCCGCATAACAGTTTGGACAGACATCGAACTTAATCTTGTTGTTTGTTGATGTTGCTGATTGATCTGGCTGTGGGTTATGGTAATATACTCTAGTGCAGTCAACACCGCAGGAGAAACAGTGCACTTTTGTTACTGGTGGTTTAACCAGGTCCTCAACAGCCTTAGGGGTTCCACCTGCAGTCCCGTTCGTACTTGGGGCTTCACCGTTTGCCTGCTTCTCAGGTGATTTAGCAGTGATTTTCGTTTCCTTTGCGTTTGCTTCATAAATGTTTCGGCCAATTTCAAGATTCAGGTCTGCTTTTGGAACAGGCGTGGCTGCAGCCTTGGCATCTGTATCAGTGCTTTTCTTTCCCTCAGTAACGATAGGGTCCGCAGCAGGCTGCCAAGGTTGGAGACCGCGTGGAGTATCGCATATGACCTTAAAATGGCCGGTGAAAGGCGGTCCCACGTTCGATGGTCTTTGATCAGCATCAACCTATACAGTATTTAGCCAGTATTTCTGGAAGAAAGGGGCCAGGGGATCCATACCTGATAGTTTATAAGGCCCCACTGCTCGAGAAACGCATGGACTCGCATAATAGCACAGACATCTCCAGCTAAGTTCCTTCGACAAGCTGTCACTGTAAGATACTCTATCGGATTAAGTCGGTACGTGTTGATCATGAAATCTCTATAATCTTTGTAGACGGCGGGCGTCTTGCTTCGGTTTCGGTTGTTGAAGAACTCCGGGAGTGCCTTCTTTTCAATTCGGTTAATGGTGTGCATATCGAACCATGTGCTGTAGCTGGGCAGGATGATGGAGTGAGTTTGCGCAATGAGGTGTTCTCGTGCAGAAGATTCGATTGAAGCTTTGGTCTTCTCTAAATCCTCCTCTGCAGCACCACCTTCAGCATTGGCGGCCTCTCCTTCTTTACCAATAACCTGACCTTCTTTCGAATCTTCTTGACCATCGCCCATCTCTTCATCTTTAGTTCCATCACCTTCACGGCGAGGCGCGTCAGGGGCATCAAGTGGGTTGTCAGATATTTCCGCTGCTTTCGTTTCGCCCGCAGTTGCATCCGCACCAACTCCGGTCATTGCAACATCAGCTAATAATTGTTAATAACTGTGTTTCTAGTGATAATGGCAATCAAGTAGTATATTTTTTGAGCTACCTTCTGTGGTTTGAGTATCCCCTGCACTCTCTCCTCCATTTCCTGAAGGCGATCCTGAAGCGGAAGCATTTTCTTCCGGTAATGGTGGTTGCGCAAGAATGTCGTTGCTCCCTGGGGTGCCACCTGCACCGGGAGAGCCAAATGTTGCTGAATCGCCGTCCATTGTAGACGTGACTTTATCCTTTGATAATAATGTCGTCGCAAAGGAGAGCTCCAATCACTTTTCTCCTGGATTGCTACGGGAGATAAGTATTATTGTGATTCTTGCGCATGCGCAATGATTGTGCCAGAGCCTCGTCCCTCGTCTCTATTGGCTAATATCTAGTCAGGAAGATGGCAGTTGGTAACCACAACGCGTTTGATGATGAGCAGAAGAATTGTCGCGATTATTGACCAGGCGAGAGAAAGCGCGAAGGATTGGCAATTGATGATGCACGTGATTGAATGCATTTAATGCCTCAGGAACCAAAACACCGATCGCGGCTTGCCTCGGTTATCGGACGTGGGAGGAATATCTACAGTGCTTAACCTTGCCCGGATTCACAACGTTGTGTTGAAACCAAGTAGCCGTCAAAATGTATTCGAGGGTAGGCCAATCGATATTACGCCAGCATGGGAGCATACTAGCCCAAAGAACTGGGACAATTCCTATTGCCTCTCTCTCAGCTCTTGCCAGATTACTGTCATCACTGGCCGTTTTCGAGCAGCGGGATGGAGTACTGAGTCCAAGTTCCCTTACCTCTGTCACGGCAGCGCAAAAGTTTGGGGGTCCAGTTACAGCATTTATTGCAGGAAATAACATTAAGGCGGTAGCTGAGAAGGCCGCAAAAGTCAAAGGAGTTGAGAAGGTCATTGCAGTGGACAACGCCGCATATGAAAAGGTAGACAATTTGATCCCGGTTTGAAAGACAGTCCTTTGCAATTGATGCTGACCAATTCACCTCCAGGGTCTGCCTGAAAACTATGCACCACTGTTAGTAGAGAATATTAAGAAGGGAGGCTTCACACATGTCGTTGCTGCACACTCGTCCTTCGGCAAAAGTCTCCTACCTCGAGTAGCTGCACTTCTTGACGTGCAACAAGTCTCAGATATCACAGGTATCGAAAGCGAAAATACATTTGTACGACCTATATATGCTGGCAATGCTATAGCCACTGTGGAGTCAGTGGATCCCATCAAGGTAGTTACGATTAGAGGTACAGCCTTCCCTCCAGCAGAAGCAGAGGGAGGTTCTGCTTCCATTGAAGAAGGTGCAGATCCCAAGGTGGAATCACCAACTGAGTATGTCTCTGAAAATCTCACAAAATCGGACCGACCAGATCTGGGTTCTGCCTCGAGGGTCGTTTCAGGTGGTAGAGGCTTAAAATCAAAGGAGGACTTCGACAAAATCATGTTGCCGTTGGCTGACGCATTAGGCGCTGCCGTTGGTGCCTCAAGAGCAGCTGTTGATAGCGGATATGCGGACAATAGCTTGCAAGTTGGCCAGACAGGAAAGGTAGTTGCACCAGAACTATACCTTTGCGCAGGAATTTCTGGAGCCATTCAGCATTTGGCGGGAATGAAAGACAGCAAAGTCATTGCTGCTATTAACAAGGACCCAGATGCACCAATATTCCAGGTTGCTGATGTAGGTCTTGTTGGAGATCTATTCGAAAAGGTGCCAGAGCTTACTGAGAAGCTAAAGCAACAATAATGTACAATAAAGAAAATACATGTTATACAAATGATACCATCACTAGATTCCTGCTCTTATTCAGTCAATCACCGAGAGCATCTCTGGGATGGTTCTGAACTTTTCTCTCTCCTTGCCGGATCTTTTGCCCCTTTCCTTCTCCGCCCTATCAATTTTTTGCCAGTCATTCCAGCTCACCGGTCGACAGCCGCGCTTTCTAGCTTCAGCTAGAATCTCGTTCGAATCTAGGCCTGAGGTACCAAGTTGCCCGTTAAGAAATAGTGCATGTGAATTCCAGTCTTCCACAATTGCATCCGCTGTTGAGAAAGCGTCCTGCATAGTACTTGCTATGACACCGGTTGGGCCGCGTTTAACCCAGCCAGCACAATAAAGACCTGGTACGTGATTTGACGAATCATCAGATCTCGCTCGTTCATGCATTACCCGACCCATACCGTCGTTAGGGATAACACCTAAGCTGCTATTGAATGGAATTCCCAGATCTGAAAATCCTTGCAAAGCCTCTGACTTGTATCCTATTGATCGAAAAGCTAGCGATGATTTGAATTCGGTGAGCTCTCCGGTCTTTGAAGCCTTTGCGGATAGATCAAATGGATCTGGTACTAAAGTAGTTTTCTCAAATTTTATACTCCCCAATCTATCGGGGGAATTCACATCTAGATTGAAAGCAATGGGAGATAGGCAGAAATCGAGGGACCATGACCTTTCCGTGGAGGAAGGAAGAGTAGTTGAGCCTTTTGTAAGCACTTCCATAATACGTCGTTGTGCGCGTGGTAGTTTTGTGATGTCAGCCGGAATTAATGACTTGTCAACCGGATAAAAACCAACGGAAGGTAACTTCATAAGCTCTCGAACCTCCTTGATAGTAAATGCAGCCTTAATATGATTATTAGTATTTACCCAAAACGAGTAACTAGTAAACTAACCTGTAGAGGCCCTCTCCTGCCTACAACCCTCACTCTTTTCACCTTGCTTCTCTTCAAAGCTTGTATTGCAGTCTCGGTGATATCGGAAGATCTAAGAGACTCAGGATCTTTTAAAAGAATTCTAGCAACATCAAGAGCGACATTGCCCTGACCAATCACGACAGCCTCCTCGCTTTGAGTAAGGTCAGGCTCCAGATCTGCATATTCAGGAAGTCCATTGTACCATCCTACAAAAGCACGTGCTGAAAATACTCCTTTCAAATCCTCCCCTGGTATGTCCAGCGTTCGATCTTTAGAAGCACCATATGAGAACAGGATCGCATCGTAATGTGGAATAAGGGATTTCAATGGCAATGATCCGTAGTCACCTCCTATTTCCACATTTCCTATGAATCTGAAACTCGGTGAAGCAGCCACTTCCTGAAACTTGTCTTCGCAATTCTATTAGTTATTAGTAGCGGAAGCGTATCGAATTTCATATCGGAGAAGTTAAATACCTTCACTTCTGGATGGTCCGGGGCTACACCAAATCTGACCAAACCATATGGAACGGGCAAGTGTTCATACATGTCAACAGCAGCAGAACTAATTCGAGACATTACTCTATAGGCAGTGTAGAACCCGGCGGGTCCAGAGCCGATAACGGCAAGCCGAAATGGTTTATCATTATTTCGTTTTTGAGTCGTGTACGATCTATTTAGCAATTGTCTAGGTCTAGATTGAATATTGGTCTTCAAAGAATACGCACATCGTGTGCATAACCACGGCCGAACGAACCCGTGCATTTTCTCCAGGCGGACGATGTCGTCATTGAAAATTTCCCACTGCAACCTTTATCTCCACGATCCACGCGACTGATAGGGCGGTTGCTGGGTCAACCATAGTGTTGTCATTAGCTGCAGATTGTCGCGATAAGCGGACAAGTCAAAAGGTACCCATGTCTAAAATTGGGAACACCGTATCCATTGAGACTCCAATCCACCACATCTAGATCTGCAAATTTGCAAATATGGGGAAAATTGAGCCTCCATTTCTGTATGATCCCGTGAAGGTTGACCCTTCACGGCCTCAGAAAGAATTTGACCCCAAAGCTGTTACCCGTGCCAGCTTTGAGCCCAAACAACCACGACCGAAGCAAGAGGGCCCACTGGTCACATTTAATCAACATCCAGAGTGAATCCAACCCAATTGTGCGGATAAGATACAAGGCGGAGCTAATATAGATTATAGTTCCTATATGCGTCTTCCAACTCGAGGTTCTGGTATGCCAATGGATAGAGCATTGAAGAAGAGGATTAAGATTATGAGAATAGCCCAATGGATTTTAAGGTGCTTTGAGCTTGTTTGCGCAATTGGGCTGCTTATTCTCTTGATTCTGATCAAGGGAATGGATACAACATCTGGATGGATAATGCGAATTGCTGTAAGTAGTTGGAGCTCGATGGGGAGGTTATTGCTAATATTTGATAGCCCGGCATTGCGATGTTCCACTCTCTTTATGGAATCTATCATCTTTCCAGAAGCGCTTCGGGTAGAACACCGGCATCAACGGCATCTTATATGCTATTCGCGTCATTTTTTGATACTGGAATTATTCCATTTTACGCCTATACTGCCCTTCTGTCCAAGACGAAGGAGACTAACTGGACTACAATACTGAGCAATCAAGCAGTCATGCCAACTTTCGTTCTGGTCATTTTCTATGCGGCTACTGTGGGCGGTGGTCTCCACTTGATATCATTGATTGATTCTCTTTACTTGGCAGTCCAATTTAGAAAGATCGCAAGTCTTCCTCCAGATATGAATCCGCTAGAAGACAATTTAACTTCTCGCCACAAGAGAAATAAGTCGTCGATCTCCACGGTTACTACAATGTCGGAGGCTGAAAAACGACTCTCTCAGCCATTGGAGTCAAAGCGGAGTTCTGGAGCTGTCTATGAAGATTTGTCTCGCCCACCAGCAATTCCCTTCTTCCACACCAGGTCAAATTCCACTGAGTCTTTCTCGACCTATAAGTCTACACCACCTCCATCCCGGGACTCTCGCCTGGATCTCCCTAGTCGCCAGTACCAGATTCCTGCCGCCAATTCTAACAGATCTTCTGTTGTTGAGTTAAAACGAGCTTCCCTTACCAACTCGTCAAAGCCATCCCCGCCTTCAAAAAGGGGTTCTTACGCGGAAATTCCCGCAGAAGACGATAACTCTCCACCACGTTCTCGGCCAAATAGCAAATTAGCAGATGGATGGTACGCAAATGATTCGCTTACAAAGAAAAATCCAAGAAGCAGCCGTAGCGCGTCTCCAAAGAAGGCGTCGTATCAGGTATTGACTCAAGATTATTATGACGAAGATGATCTCGCTGTTCAACATCCCAGTCCACTGGAGCTCAACCCCCCGACACCACGGAGTAGCAAGAACTTTACGCGCAGCCAAACCATGCCCCTTGAAGAGGGTGCTACCAATAGAAGACAAACAATGCCTCCGAGCGGTGACCTTGGTGACATGTCTGCCCGTGGTCGGGATCTTATCCATCCTCCTGAAGAATTCAAATCAAAGTATTACGGCGATTTGCAATCGGCCACTCCACCAGTTATGGTTGGGGCTAAGAATAGTAGACAGATATCCTCAGGTAATGATTTCTTAAGCTCCTTCGGAAAGGGAAGCTTAAGAGGCAGAGAGGTAAGTGGCAAGGTAGCCGAAGAGGGTCGAGGCGGTCCAGGTAACGGCAATGGAAACACATGGGGCACACGGCTTAGGAGAATCAGCGGAAGGTTCAGTGGGCAATAAGGGAAAGCGGCTATGGGTACGGAGAAGTAAGGGGTAGTGTGGAGGTGTTGTGTTTTCTTGGCGTTCAAGCGTTTATGGCAACATGATCACTGATGTTTTTACTGAATTATGTATGAGTATTGCGATGATTCTGCATCGATTTTTATGTGCATTTAGAAATCGAAGCATGCTGTATGACTTTATCATAATATCCTTTTGTCTTTGAAAATTTTTTTACTTTAGTGTCTTTCCAAGTTTTGTTATGATACAGCATGATAAATGTAGTTATACTCAATCGAGATAGATTCTTCACCTTGATCTTTTAATATATCCAGCCAAATCCGAAACTCCAGTCATGTCCTCATTCCAGCCGACCTCATCCCACGCATTTAGTCCGCACAGATGTCTCATGGTAGGTCTTCCATGGGGGCAGTTCCACGGCTTATCCAGTTCGCCCATATGTTTGACCACTTTCGACATTTGAGCCGAGTTTAACGTCTTTCCAATCATGATACTACTTCTGCATGCTCGCATAGCGAACATTTTCCTCACTTTTGACGGTCGTGGTATAGATCCTGCAGTACTTTCGGCTAGAAGAGAGATTAACTCCTCCAAGTCCCGAATCGTGAATGTTGTTTCTCGACTCAGGGGTAGTCCGATTAATTGGCACCTTCTCCCGACTGGATAGTCACCTGAAGTATCGACACGGACGACGAAACCATTTGTTTCCAGAATGGGGAGATTCTCCATGATGATTTCCTCTTCTAGTGCTGTTAGATCTAGAGTCTTTGGGTGGACGAGGGTTTGTGATTGGACGAGAGTTGTTGCTTGAAGGCGTTCGAAATTGTATTTCTCATCCGATGCGTGTTGGTCAATGATGAACAAATCATTCGCTGTTTCACGCTCAGAAGGATGTTTCTTCCCTGATGGGCGGGATGTGATTATGAATCCTAGGTTAAACTGCCCAATGACTTTCATTCTTGCAAAGTCGTCCTTGGAAATCGTAAGGGAGAGCAACTTGTCTGAAGAGGTTGGGTCGAAGGTTCCATTATTCGTGTTGGATAGTGTCGAGTCCGCGGATCGGCCTAACTGCTCGTTCAAAGAGGCCTGCATATTCTGAATTGTGGGCAGGCTTGTATTTAAAGTTTTTACAAGGCTGACAGTAGCATCCTTTTTCTTGGAGCCGCCTTTCAGAAGGCTATTAGCGCGCATCGTATTCTCTTGCGAAGGTCGAGTAGATTCCTCTTCAGCCATCTTGATCATTTGTTGTACTTTCTCTTCTTCCCTAATCTTTTTGTCATCTTCGTCGATATATTCGTCATCATCACCATCTAAACCATCATCGGGTTCTCCCGGTGTCGCAGATTTTGGTGAAGAAGCCAACTTGGTGACAGTCTCTCCATCTTCATTCCGCGACTCAAACACGTTCTCATCGTCACTTGATACCTCATCTTCATTATCTTCTTCCTCTTCTTGTTCTTCTTGCTCCTCTTGCGTTTCAGCTGGGGTTTCCCTAGAGCCAGGAGCTGCAAATCGTTTGCTTAGACGGCCTCTGAACGATGGGAGAGGAGATGATGTTGAGGTCTGTTTATAGTTATACTTAAGGGGAGAGCTAATGTCAATCCTTTGTCGTTTTGGAAGTGAACCACCAATTGGACTAGTAATAGTGTGGTCACCAATTTGTATTGTAGCTATATCTGGGGGATTCCTGAACGGACTGCGCTTTGAAAAGCTATCTGCGATGCTTTGAGAACTTCTCGGCGTAGATGAAGCCATAGATTGAATAGGCGGTTCTGGTTGAACAAAAAGAGATCCGTCGCCCTGTCCTTCGAACGTTTGTCGAGGCTCCGCAGCTTCATCATCCGAATCTGCAGAAATTAGGGCATCAACCGACTTCTCCACGAGTTGTATTTCCTCATCTCCATCGGAGTCAGGCCCATTGTCATGGGCGCCATCAGTAGGTGCAGTATTTTCGCCCCCTATCACAACCTCCTTATGGGGAATTTGTTTGTATTTGAAGAGAATAGATCGGGTTTCCTCAGTAGTTTTAGACTTGGCGAATTCAGTTTCAGCTGCTATCCTGGAAACAAAACTCGATGTATGCTTCGGATCCTGGTTGTGAACGTTTTTGCCTCGTATAGCAGCCGCAGCTGGAGCAAAATCTGTGATAGAAACGCTTTCAAGGTCTTCATCCGAACTCCCATCTGAACCTGCTGCACCTAAACTGTCATCTTGTTCCTCATTACTCTCATGCTGTAGTGTCTTTGGGGTAGGTTTCTCATGGCTCTTCTCATAATCGATAGTAAGTTGCTTATATGAAGGTGTATTCTTTGCAGCGAGCTGTGATATAGGCACAGTATGATCTTGCGATTCAAACAATTCAATAAGGGCTGTTTTCAGGCTCTCTAGCATGCGAGATTGCTCGTGCAGGAGTATTGTTCTCTTATCGGGACTGACATTCACATCGTATAAATGGGTATCTAGCTCAATATTGGCGAAGATGAATGGAGACTGATGCGTATTGTATGATTTATATACCTCATTGAAAGCCTTCGCAAACTGAGGCAGGCCACACGGCCTCCCATTTACAAAAAACATTTGCCTGTCGGGAGTTTGTCGCCCTTCCCCATAGTTTGGTCGCGAGATATGACCAGTGATGCGAATATCTTGCTTCTCTGGATCATCTCGTGTGTTTGGCTTCAGACTTGGCCCGTCAGTTGGATCCAAGTCCAGCTTCAAATCTAAAGGGACCAATGAAGCCAAAGCTTTTGCTCCAAATACGTTTGCTATATTTTCCCTGGTAGTTCGATTACCCTTGGTAGAAAACAGTACTGTCTTCTTGCCTTTGGGATGCTGTTGCGTCACAGTGAGTTTCACCCCGGTCTGAATGCAAGCATACTGGCCCAAGACACCGATCACACGGTTCCATTCCCTCTTTATATTCCTCTCTAGTTCTCTTCTCCTAACCGGCAGAGTTTTGAATAGATTCTCCACTATGACCGTAGTCCCTTTCTGTGCTGCCACCATGGACGTATCTTTTAATTTTCCGGATACCTCAAATTCGAGCTTCGAGCCTTTTGGAGCATCAGCTGCTAGGCATGTGATCATGGAGAAATTCGACAGAGCACATAATGACGACAAGGCTTCACCTCGGAAGCCGAAGGTCTGGAGGTTTTCGAGGTCGGAATATGAGGAGAGTTTGGAAGTGTAATGCTTCAGGGCAATGGTTTCGTAGTTTTCGCGAGATATCCCATTTCCATTGTCCTGGACCTCAATAGAATCAAGTCCCTGGTTCTTGAAACGAACATCTACCAGCAGTTAGTCCAAAGGATCTAGTAATGGCGTTGGTAATTGGTGCAACCTGCCGATATTCGTTGCACCGGCGTCGAGACTATTCTCGACGAGCTCTTTTACCACTGAACAGAGGTCGACGATGACTTGGCCGGACTGGATTTGATGCACCTTTATCACTCAAGATTAGCTGTGCAAGTCCGATCAACTCACATCTGCAAAGTTCTTACAGTCCGACCTTCGATAGGCTTTATCGTTGCCATCGCGTCATGGCGTGCAGTTGATAAGGGACAGGGAGACGCGATCGGTACGGGTACGCGACTTTGGTCATACACCTAAAGTGGTTCCGCCATGGCCTGTGCCTTACGAAATACCCTTTAGCTAATTAAAGCTTCACGGCGTCTCACGAAATTTTGTGATAAGAGTTCAGAAAACTGTGCACTTGAAATGACTGGGTACACAATTAAGTTTATTTTTGTCGTCGCAGTTGCACAATAGGTACACATGATAGGTTAGGTTTCGCTCTTACAGATTTGAGATTCGCAGCTAGCTGGAGCATGCCTTCAGAGTGAGTGCTATTCGGTGTTCGCAGAAGCAACTATTGGCAATTCAACAGGTGTGAGAACTACCAGATCCGTTGCTATATCCACCTCGACAATTTTGAGTCTGGGATACACAAGATTACTGATTATTTGTGCACCAGCAACTGGGCTTCAAGGAGAAATTCCTGTATTTGATTAGTTACAAATAGACATCCAGGCACAACTGGCCCACACCGGAAGTTATGCACCTGGGGAGATAAAATTCCCGTCACTTGCAACGGCACACAGAATCACTTCAGCTCAGGATGCTGTAGCAGCTCTGTTGTCAAGTAAGCAGTTCCAGAACTTTGAAGCTCAAGATATTACAAGGTGTACAAGTGGGTTGAGAGATGTATAACTTTGCGGCCCTTGGGGGTATGTCGAGTATGATCGCCCAGGTGTCCTCGGTATGCAATTGGTTAATCAGACAGTTGTACAACGCAAGTTAAATCCTGTTCTTCACGACTGTCTGCTCAGTATTTGAGAAACCAATCATCGCAGGTCCAGAGTTACAGATATATACGTAAAATCGAGCTTGACTTTTAAGCTTATTGCGCCCGAGATCTATGAAGGGAGCTGTGCCATCGGACAATCTCTGTGCGATACGAGATTATGTTACAGCACAACGAGCTGAAGATTGACAGGGACAGAAGAACGATCCGGTCCCGTGAACAAAGAAGTATACGCCTGGCTGGGGAACTGGATGACAGAAGGGAAGCCGGTACGGGATCTGGCAGGACCAAGACGACTGTTCGTATGATGCGACACAGGCCCAATCATGGCGATCGAGGGTGAGACAGCACCAAGAAAATCTTTGCAAAGTTGGCTACTTGAAACAGCCGATAGGTACCGTACTACTACAAGTACGGAGGTAGCGATGTGGTACTCCTCCATAGCCCCCATATAGTATCCGGCTGGTATTGGTGTTTTGGTGTTGGTGGTTGTCGGAAGGTGTTGGAAGCGTAGTCCCATAGCAGGAGAGGATCCCTGCGCGAAGCAATGTCGTCACCTGGGCTTGCTTGGCAGCAAACGCCCATGCCAGGGCCAGCTGCTGCGTCGTCATTGTGGGCCCGCGATCTCCCAGCCCTATCAGCCCTTCGATAGCTTCTGATAAACCCTATCGCTGGTTATCAGCCGCGCCATCACTTCCCAACTGCGGCCGCTCGGCAAATGCCCCGTGCACGCTAAAAATATCGCGACTGCCAGCCGGCAAGCGATATGCATCGGTATGCAGCGATATGCCAGGTCGCTCGCGTTAAAAGCAAAAAGTCATGTCGGGCTATGCCCGTTGATATGATGCCCGTTGATATGATGCCCATCCAGCATGAAGCTCCGGGTTACATGGCAGGTTGGTATTTCAAGGTAGAGTCCACTTTCCACTCTCTCACTCCCTGGTGGAGTATTCGCACACTCTCTGTCCCATGATCCTATATTTCCCATATTACTTCTCTTCTCTTCTCTTGAGGCCCGTTTTGTCACTCGTTGTTCGCCTTTTCTCTCAGCTTCCAATCTTCTCTTCCTCTCCTCCCTTGTCGCACGTACGTTCGTTACAGTGTCTGTCCTACGGTCAATCATCCGAGATTGATCTTCTCTGCGGTCGGCTCTGTCCTGCCCGCCGTGGTCGTATTAGTCTCCAGGTCGCATTCCATTTCACTTTCATGACACCCAGCACCTGCTCCCGTGCGACCACGCCGATAAGGTTAATATTTCGCACTCAGCTTCTGGAAACGAGTTACACGCAACAGTAACCCCTCCAACAAATCACACTTTTAGAGTCGGTCTTGGCTTCCTTGGAGCTTTTAATGCCCCAATGTTCGTTGCTTTTTCGCGGCATTCAGCTCCCTTCAACCACTCTCGTTCCACACTGCCAGCTGTCAGATTCTCCGAACCGAACGTTGTAGCCGCCAGCGATCACACCTTCAACTAGGGATCATCAAAGGCATCGTTGCATTCGTGGAGGGTGTCGAGAATCAAATATAAAATGGATTTGTTGAAAAGACCGTTCTCGTCGTTGTGGACGCGTGCGAGGGGTGAACCAGGCGAGATGATGCAGCAGGCTGGACGTTCCTCTTCTACACTGATTGCCGAACGAGATACGGCACAAATGCGAATGCAGGCTTCAACTCCACCGCCAGATGCTCACCTGGCTGCTGGAACACCCCTGGGTCCGTCAGGTGTCGAGCCCGGTAACCCGTCGAGTGGGTTGGCACGAAGCCAAGCGTATACTCCCGCAGTTTCATCTCCTTTGAACCCAAATCCTCCAGCACCAGCACTAGCACCAAGGGACTCCGACGAAAAAGCTGGGCTGATTGATAACGGACTCTCCCTGACCAATTCATCTTCGGCCGAAGCTGCACGTACTCCCAACTCTGGGAACATATCTGAAGAGGGGCGGTTGAAAGGAAAAGGAATTGGCCTTGTATATCCCAGCCAGCGCACAATGCCGCAGAGCCCTGCAGCAGTTCCTGGACAGTCAAGTTTGCAGCAACAGATCAATCCCAGAGAAACGGGGTACAACCACGCACGCTATTCTCCTGGCTCAGAACCTTCAATGAGCTCAGCAATGCTAATTGGTCCGCCATACCTAGTTTCCAACCCGGCAGCTTCAAGTTCGAGCCTTGCAAACACAGCATCTTCGAATCCTTTTAATAGCTCACAATCAAACCTTGAAAAGCTAGGCTACAGGGATGATGGCTTAGATATCTACTCCCCCTACCATTCAAAAGAACAAGGACTTATCGTCTATGTTGATGAAATTGAAGACGACGATGCCTATCACTTACCACAACCCGACGATGACATTGTGTTCAAGCCAACCTGGAAAGATTACGATAGAAAAACCATAATTTCTGCTATTGGAGGGATATGCTTCGCCTTAGGCCTGTTGTGCCTTTTCATCGTGGTTCCGGCGCTGCTCTTTACCAATTCCCTCGCTTCTCCACCACCCCAATCCGATAAAGGTTACGATGGACCTGCTTGGGCACATGTTAATAATGAAACCTATCCCCTACTGAAAAATGTCAGGAGGAGTCTAATAGACCCAGCTACGCCCATTGGTGCGCGAAAACGGATCAGTACCTTCGACGGCTCGACTCTCAATCTCGTTTTCAGTGACGAATTCAATGATGAAAATAGAACCTTTTATCCAGGAGACGACCCCTTCTGGACCGCGGCCAATGTTTGGTATGGCTCAACTCAAGATCTAGAATGGTACGATCCTGTGGCCGTTACGACTGGAGGTGGTACTCTGCAACTCAGACTGGACTCTTTTCCAAACCACAACCTACAGTATCAATCTGGAATGCTGAATAGCTGGAACCAAATGTGCTTCAAAGGTGGAATATTCGAGGTTTCCGTCTCTCTGGCCGGACCCGCTGGAGTCCCTGGTTTGTGGCCTGGGGCATGGGCGATGGGTAACCTTGGACGTCCGGGATACAAGGCTACAACGGAAGGAGTCTGGCCATATACATATAACAGTTGTGATCATGGAATCACTCCTAATCAGTCATCTCCAGATGGTCTTTCCTTCCTACCAGGCCAGAAGCTCTCAGCCTGTACCTGCGAAGGGGAAGACCATCCCAGTCCCGGTACAGGACGAGGAGCCCCGGAAATCGACATTTTCGAGGGCTCAGTCGACCCAAATAATCGAATTGGCGTCGTCACCCAGAGTGCACAAATTGCGCCATTCGACATCTGGTATCGGCCCAATGCAGATTTTATGCAGATTCCAAACTACAATACTACGCAGATGAACACGTACTGTGGCGGCCCGTACCAGCAGGCCGTCAGCGGCACGACGCTGCTGAACAACGACTGGTATGACGGCAAGGAGTATCAAAAGTATGCATTTGAATACGTGCCGGGGACTTCTGAGGGTAAGATCGCGTGGTTCGTGGGAGACGAGCGTTCCTTCATGATGGACGGCCGAGCCATTGGACCGAACGGAAATGTGGATTCGCGAGTCGTATCAGAAGAGCCGATGTCGATAATTCTTAACTTGGGAATAAGTAACTCGTGGTCTCAAGTCTTGTTTGATCAGTTGAAGTTTCCAACCATTATGCACGTGGATTATGTACGGATTTATCAGCATCCTGACCAAGAGATGCTTACGTGCGATCCCCCGGGATACCCTACCACGGAGTACATTGCCAGGCATCCTAATGCTTATAATAACCCGAATCTAACGGTAAGTCGAGATCATGGGGTCTGCATAATCTAGAAAGGTAGATGTACTGACAATCTGATAGTCATGGGCAGAAACGGGATTTCCATGGCCTAAAAACACCCTGATGAACGGTTGCAAGGCTTGAAGCCAGCACTATCGTTTCTTTTCATTTATGAGTTAGTAGGATGACCTGGATTATAGAGATCTGCATTGAGTGGTTGGCCGGCTACACTGTTCGCTGTGCATTGAAGGGATATATAGACGCATTATCAGTATTTAGTCGGGACCAGGCGTTTGGGAGTTGGGGATGGGCTACAGTGATGTATGACTATGTTGAGATGATTTCAAGCGTGACACACCGCTGCATAAATTCTGCTATTTTTGAGAGGGGGCACTAATCAATTATGTATGAGTTATGGGATCACCACAAATTCGATGAGTTTGTAGGTATTGGACTGCGTTAGGTCTTAAATTAATGATATCTTCCTTAATGCAAACAATTGCATTACAAAATAATTGGGAGCAACCTTAAGACTTCTAAAGCACACAACACAGGCAACAAAATAAAGAAAATGAGAATACCTTGATTATGGAAGAGGTAGAAAAGGGTCTCCTCACAGCGCCACACTGCAAAACGCCACAGGTGACTTTAGCCCTGAACCCCTATCAAGTTCTCCCATCCTATGAGGGGTCCCCGTGGGGATAGACAGAAGAGACACTCACTACTCGAAGGGGCAAAAGCAGAAAAGCAGAAACAAGCTCAGACAAGCAATTACCTATCGGAAGCGGGATCAGCAGCGGAGTCCGCATCTGGCCAGAAAGGGTTTAGCGGACACGCGCCCCAGCTGCAGCATGCACGATGACGGCGCTTTTTTCTTGCAAGCTAGCGGAGCACGGGGTGTGTGTGCATGTGGTATGGTCGTATGGGGGCCATGTGAAGGGTGTAATAACTAACCTCCTCATTTAAAGAGTTCGTTACCTGTTTCTTTTCTGGAGGATTCTTCTTCTTCATTAACTACAAGTACACTTCTGGTCAATTTCTTTGCATCATGTTCACGGTTGCGCGTGATGCGGGTATTTAATACGGTGCGGTAGATTGAGCTCTTCGCCCCTCGCTCTTTACTTTACCCCCGTGGTAGCCGGTACACTAGTTTTTGGAACCCGGCTGGCTATCCTAATAACTGCTACCTTGAGCACCTTTTCTCTCGAGTTTTTCGCAATTTGGAAAATGCTTTGGAATGTGAACTGTGCCGGCTTTCTGCAACTTCAAATCAGCTCTCGATAACATACTCTGGTAATTAGGCCGATCCGTTATGGATATCACTCTGGGGGGTCACCCTGAGCCTAAGCCTAGGTTGCCTGGGAAGAGGGGAGGAGAGACGCCGCATGGTCTTGAGGATGAGATTGACCATGGCAATAGTAGTAGCAACGGCAATGGCAACGGCAATGGGAGCCGCAGTCGCAGTGGAAACGGGAGAAGAGTAGATACCGACGAAGAAAGGAATGAGCTCGAGCATGCCGGGTCAGAGGATTTGACTTTCAAATTCGGACGATTGAAGTTGAGGGGGCAGAGTGATGATTTACCTCAGTATGTTTTGACTTCTTTTTTTGTTTGCTTTTCTGTTTCACACCACAAATCTTTCTCTATTTTATTAAAATCCTACTTCCAAAGCTCTATAGGTAACTGACCTTCTATGACTCCAGAAATTGGTGGTTTGCTTCTACGGCTATCCCCCTACTAGCAGCTACTATTGGCCCGTTGGCTAATGTCCTCTCCATTGCCGCTCTTGTTACAAAATGGAGAGTAGATCTCCCTAATAATGGCCAGCTGCCCGGGGGCGAAGATGATGCGGGCGTGTATATTCCCGATCCTCACTGGTACGGTCCCCAAATCAGATATTACCTCATTTACGCATCATGATCTTGCTAAATACCATTTGCTTAACACAGGTGTACTATCCTCAATGCTATCTCTCTCGGCTGTGGATTCATGGGCAATCTGGCCCTGCTATTTAATTTCACGAAGCGTATTCGATATATTATTGCTCTGCCCTTGTCTATCATTGCTTGGTATTTTGCTACTGGAATAGTATGTCCCTAAGCGAACCTCCCTCTTTCAAAAGATCCGCATTGACACTGAGATTGCAGCTCATAGGTATTATCGTAGCTATGGACACTTATGTTCCTCCTATTAGACCGGGCCAGACTTATTCCCAAGGATTCTGGTATGCCATTATTGCTGCGGTCCTCTACCTGCTAGGCTCAGCAATGCTTATGGTTAACATGCTGGGATACTTCCTGGGACATTATCCCCAACACTTTGATCTCGATGACGACCAGAGAACTCTTATTCTACAGACCATGATGTTCTTCTTTTGGCTTGCCGGGGGTGCTGCCGTCTTCTCCACAGTTTGCGATTATAGCTATGCTGACGCTCTATATTTCTGCGACGTGACAGTTTTAACCGTTGGATTCGGAGATTTTTCCGCAAACAACACAGCGTCTCGCGCTCTATTAATGCCCTATGCGGTGTTTGGCATCATCTTCCTAGGTCTCATGATCAACAGTATTCGCAAGTTCGCTGCTTCTATGTCCAAGGATAATGTTATCCGGAAACATCAACGTCACGAAAGGGAGAGGACGTTTGAGCGAACGGTTACTAGCGAAAAGGAGCTCCGTAACCGCCTTGGGCTCCCTGAAAGTAGTTCTCCCAACGCCAAAAGACCGCATATCTATGCATCGGGTGGTCGACTTTCTTTCGAGAGAATGGGACATTTGGATATCCAGGGCCATAATGTCACCTTTCATGCAAATAGGGGGCACCATCACAGTGGACGAAGGAAGTTTGATAAGTTTGAGAGTGCAAAAGCTTTAAGTCGGGATGCGCAGATGCTGGCCCACGGGGCTCCCGATGACAAGCACGCTCAGCATCTGAAACATAGAGCCAAACTCATTCTCCTTAAGGAAGAGAAAGACAGGTTTGAAGCTATGCGTGATATTCAGAAGCATACGACTCGATATAAACAGTACTGGGCCCTAGCAATGTCGGTACTAGCATATAGCATCTTGTGGTGTATAGGTGCACTTATATTCATGAAAGCTGAGGCAAGATTGCAACAGCTCACTTATTTTGAAGCCCTGTATTTTTGCTACGTTTCTCTTCTTACAATTGGTTATGGCGATTTCAGTCCTCAATCAAATGCCGGGAAAGCATTCTTCGTCATTTGGTCATTGATAGCTATTCCCACGATGACGATTCTAATCTCCGATATGAGCGATACAATTGTGTCAACTATAAACAAAGGAACGTTTACCCTCGCAGACTGGACTGTTCTACCGAGAGCAGGTGTGGCGCGCGAGTTTTTGGACAACCACCCACGGTTAAAGAACTGGTTGATACGTAAAAAAGAGCAAAGCGAGGAGAGGAAACGCTTAGAAGAAGGATTTACCGTCCAAGACCCCGACGAACCTTCTAATACGACAGAGCCTAACAACCCTGATGATCCCGGGGACAGATCTGCTAATGCGCCTGATAACCTCTCTCTCGAATCTTTAGCAGGAGAGCCACCACCGAGCGAAACGTCCCATGAATTAGCCCGCAGACTTGCCGTGGCCATCAAGCGAGTAGCAAACGATCTTAAAAGCAAACCTCAGCGAAGATACACCTATGAAGAATGGGTTGAGTTCACAAGGTTGATCAGATTCAGTGCTCTTAGACCCGAGGAGGTTGAAGAAGAGGAAGAGGAGGAAGGGCTTGTGGAGTGGGACTGGATTGGTGAGAATAGCCCAATGCTCTCAACGGTCAGTGAGAGTGAATGGGTGCTGGATAGACTTTGCGAGAGTCTGAATCGATATACTCGGAATCAGGCTGCGGCGGAAGTAAGTATTGTCCTTCATTTCTTGACTTTCTCGAAACTAACATGCCTAGAAACGCAAACAAAGACAGGCTCGAGGCGGAGACCAGTCGTCCCGTTCTGATACTAGATCTCCTTTCGATGATCAAGAACAGCGTTCACAGTCCTCAAGCGAACCTTCTTCCCCTGGCTCTTGTCCTTTGTCGCCCCAAGACGAACTGAAGCTTACAGTGAGCAAAGGGCAAGACCAGAGTCCTCAAGGTGAAAACGAAAAAGAGACCAAAGATAATACGCGCCAAAGCTCTGGTGAGAGACAGAAAGAGTCAGCCCTTGAGGACAACATCAATGAAGCGTCAAACCAACAATCAGAGCTGCGCGGCTCCAAACCGGAAACTACAGAATTTGCTTCTGATAGAGGACAAGAAGCTTAACTTCATTAATCTATGCATTTCAGGGAGCTTTGGGTATACTTACGGCGTCTTAGGGTATAATTGATGTGGGTAGATACACGATTGCACATATGGGTTGGTTTACGGTACGTTGGAGTGAGTTTTCTCAGCTGATGTGGCATATCATGGGAGCATAACGAAACATCTTGGAGTGGCGTTTATTTTGATGGAGTGTAGCACTATATACATGCTTGGATGTTAGAAACCATTGCGGTGTGAAATTGTGAGTATATTAGAAGTTGATAGTAGAAAAATAATTGAAGTAGATGAAGCATCTCAAAACCCTGTCTTGTTCTCACTCAAACCATGATTCTCTATTACACGTTCCTCATTGTGGCCCTGTACTCCTCTGGCTAAGCCTTCGAAAGCGCTATGGTGTTGTGGAGTGAAACAAGAACGACACTCAACTGTTCAGATACTTGTACGTTCCAACATACGCAGGATAGGTAGAATTATAATTGCTGTTACCCGGGGTGACCAGTCGCCTTGCTCTTCAGAAATCCGATAGTTTTCTGGGTCTAGAATCCATACCTTATCTCCATTTTCCAAGGATTTGATAAAAGCGTCTCGTTGGCTGTCTTCGACAGAATCAAACATCCCACTTTTGCTCCAGGAGTTGTTCCAATCCAGAGGGTCACCTCTTTCTTTAGTTCATATGCCCAATCTGGGCTCGAGAAAATTGTATATATTATCATAGCAAAGAGAGATTATCAATTAGATCTCATGGTAATCGAGGTGAATTTCACCAATATTGCCATCTTATAGTCCTGGCGCCCAGCGCCACGAACGGTATAAGTGATATACCTGTGTCATTTTCGTGCTTAGTATACCATTTATAGCTGGGCTATTCATCCATACCTAGTCCGTTTGAGCATCCAAGGTATTCATCAAAAGCTTGATCATCTCTCCCGCTCAAGAGAATCTCTTATACTACTCTGACGCTACACAAATCTCCGGTGTGAGTATTTTTCCAGGTAGTATTCCATTGGGTGTGCTGCCGGTTTCCGGAGTAAGCTTTTTGCGTATCTTTCATTTTCTCGTCATGGGCTTGTTCTATCAGCTTTATTTTTCGGTTCTCGTATCCGGTGAGCCTTTTCTCATAGAGTATCGTGGTTCTCGCCTTGGAATTTTGAAAGTAGTTATTGATAGAGTTTCTGATCAGACAATCTCACAGAGCATCGATCCATTTGCACAAGACTACTGATGAAGAGAGTGTGATAATGAAAAGAGGTTTGATGTCTAGCTTGAGTGCACGTACACTCCTGACGGAACGTCGTCACGTCGCCACTCTTTGGTTTCACGGCCTACCACTTCATAGCCTGGTATCTATGACTTAAAGATAGCCACTATATTGAGACAAGAGTGTTGTGGAACAAATTGTAAAGGAAATGGAGTAAAGGGTGACGATCGAGGCTTTAAATAAGCATGGAAAAGCCGAGTGAATGGAGAATTCACCAATCTAAAGAGACTCAGATGTACCTTTTATTCACCGAACCTGTGTTTAGCACGTCAGTTAACGTTTTGAGAATATCTTCACCTCTCATATGCGATATTCAATATTCAGGTTATCATTAACTTGTCCTTCTACTCTGCACTCTTACTACTTATACATTGCCAACTGTATATCACTTAATATTTAACCGACTAACTTACAGAATCAATTGAAAATCTATCTTTAGAATGGAAGCTGACCCGCGTATGGTAATTCTCATCTTCATTATATCACTTGAACGCCGCAATCTTCTCATCGCAAAATCTTACAAATCCTTCTGCAACACCAGTACCACCCTCATCCTTTGTCTTCAATGCAGCTACCAAATCCTTCCTCGGCTTCGGATGCAGTCGACCCCAGGGAAGCACGTACTTCCCACCATCCTCAATCTTCAAATCACCTGACAGTCCCGCCCACAGCTCCGTATAGGCCCCATACCTGGGATGGTGCATCAAGGGCCCAGCAAGAAATGGCACCCAAGCCGGTAAATGGCGGGTGAGCTCCGTCTTTAGATTCCCCGGGTTCTGCGTGAGGCTCAGGATCCCATCACCAGCAACCTGAGCCGACAGTGCATGAGCGAGGAACCAATTGCCGAGCTTGGTGATGGTGTAGTTATGCTGTGGTTTGGGAGGGAGGTTCTCGAGTTCTTTCAGATCTAGCCCACCTTTGGGTGCGTCCATGTCGACGACGATAGATGACGTCCAGATCACACGCACGGAGGCTGGGGACTCATTCGTGGCAGTGCGGCGGAGGATGGGGAGGAGGAGCTGGGTCAGGAGGTATGGGCCGAGGACATTGGTTGCGAATTGGAGGTCATAGCCTTGTGGTGAGAGGGTGCCAGCAGGAGGGTTGGAAACGCCTGCATTGTTGAAGAGGACGTCAAGTCTGGACTCGTTGGCTGTGAAGGTTGTGACTGCAGGCTTTATGGTGGCTAAGTCATCGAGGGAGAGAGGAAGGAAGACGAGCTCTCCCGTTACAGTAGCAGAGGAAGAAGAGGTTGGCTGTAGCGATCTAATCTTTTTGATCGCGGCATTGGCTTTCTCTTCTGAGCGTCCGGCGATGTAGACTTTCCCACCGGCTTGATAGAGGATCCTGCTTAGTTCATAGCCAATGCCGGAATAACCACCGGTTACGATGAAGACCTTGCCCTTCTGGCTAGGGAGGTTGGCTTCTGTTAGGGAAGGTTTCGGGGGGAAGAATAGCGAGAATGTGACTCCCATGATGGCTGGACGAAGATATAGGCCGAGTCAAATTGGTCGATTAGCAAAGCATCGTTCTGTGGTGGTCAGAACAGAATGATGGAAAGAAGGAAGAGGCTGAAAGGAGAGGGTTATATAGCTATATCGGATTACCGTCTGGATATATCGCGAGTCGAGAGCGTGCTATGCCGCCCAAGCCTATCATTTTCCCGAATAATTCAAGAAAGCATACGGCCAAGAGTCTCATTTGTCAAGATAAGCTACTGTTGCAACGAGGCTAAGTTGCGCCGTCATCTTATTCGTGAGTTCGTTGGAGACCGGGGGTTGTGCCGTATGCTAAATGTGCTGTCTACATTTCTGTACGTAAAAGGAGAACCCGGCGTCTAGGGAATAGAGCAGTAGACGCAGCACACTTTAGCCGCTGTAGCGTCTATCAATTACCCTGTGTAACCATTAGACGTCTACGTACTAGGGAAGGTGGCGTTCTAGAGCCGCACTACCGGGTAGCCATGAGCCTAGACCACTCCTTATTTTGCTTTTCTTCTACCGGTAGACCATCTCCTGTTGACTATCCTCCATGTTTTCTACCCTTTGCGTGACCTGGCAGTTCGTTCTATTGTGTGTCTCTCTGCTCATCTCATCCATCTAGTAAGCTGTGCCGCAGAGTCAAAGCACTCAATTCTAGTCCCAACAGGCTCGCTGATGCTCCCCCTGATTTCAGCCCGGAGAAGATGGACCGCCTGTACGCGTATAACGCATTTAAGTGTAAACCGACCAATTAGGTGCATTCATCTACGACCTGACGTTGTATTATTTTTCTTGAAATGATTGGATAATGCAGCGTCTAATGGATGACATCATTTGATAACCGTAGCTAGACCTCGAAGCTCGACAAGCCACAGTCAGGGGGATTCATTCCTTAGATATAAGGTTGAAAGATGCCTTGATAAGATCTGGTTGATGTGGCTGGTGGATGCTCACTTGCAGTGGGGCTGATTCTCTAATCTCCATCGTGAATGCGATACCGCTCTTCCTGATTACCATGTGACTTGTACTTCAGCCCCTCAATTATCTCAGATGCCGAGTTACCCACATTAAGATTGGAATCCTATTCCCATCAGATATCTTTCACATAATATTTCTCATCTCTTTTATTCAAGATGAATTCACGCTCGCCTCTCTACACAGCACAATTTAAGTAATAAATGTATCCTGTTCCGTAAGTTAACGGTGCTTTGACATCCGCACTATTGTTTTTATTGTGGGGTCCGTCATCATCTTGCTTACCCACCCGCTGATAATGCCCTCATTTATTCCCGATATCTATCTATCCTGGGACTTAATCTTCGCACAAAAAAGCCCTCCACAAAAACACCAAAAACCAAAAAAAATGTAATAAACAGGTAAAAGAACCTCTCCTTTAAAAACAATCTATCCAGTAACAAAAAAGCATAAATGTAAAAGGAATGAAGAAATACCACAATACCACCCACCCGCGGCACCTACCCCTCCAAAAACTCAAAAAAACAGACTTACGTGGAGCCAATCATCAAATTCCCTTATCTACTTAATTGGATAGTACACCGCACACATCAGATGCAGTACAGTACCGTATGCCCCATGATTATCTTATCTCTCATCTACGGATAGATAGGCACCCTCCCCCTCTTTTCCTATGTAACATGTACCGGCACAAGCTTACGGAGGTACAGCCGTCACAGCTGTACTACCGTAACTCACGATCTAAATGGCTGCTGCACAACAACCCCATCACATGACGGGTAAGAGATTTCTCTACCAACCACCCAAAAGCGCATAACAGGTATGATTTCGAGCAGGTTTGGGCTCTTGTCCTGTTCTGGTCCACCTGCAATCTGCATCGTCATCAGGCGGTGTGTGAAGAAAGGGCCACGGCTTACTGTTCCGGTTCTAGATTCTGCAGATATGGGGGGAAAGATTGCAAACGGCTGGCATTTGTTTGGTTCGGAAAGGTTAATTTCTTGAGCTCTCTTTCGTGTCTGGTGCACTCTGTTTATGCACCCTAGGCTAGAAAGCGATATCTAAAGCGCGCAGCTGGTTGATGAGAACCAACCGCACCCATACATACTTTTTTGCAGACAGATATTGCAGCATTGGCTAGCCAAAGAGGATTCGCAAATGCACAAGCCAACGGCTGTGCTTTAAATTAAAAAAAGAAAAAAATATATCAGGACCCCCAATACACCCCCCCTGTATATGTCTACTCCCCTCATTCCCGTGTATTTTCCCCCATGCTCCCATGCGTAACCTAGATCAGACGTCGACACTTTTTCAATAGTCGACCCGTACCCTAGGACGCACCAAAAAACCCTCAAAGAATTTCCCAAACAGCTCACACAAAGCATGTCCAAATCCTGTCCTTTAATCCGCTGAGCCTTCCTGCGATAATGATAAAGTGGTGGAAAATGATATATTCCCAGCGAATCCAAGTAGAGGAGACGCATGGAGTGGTTTTTTATTAGTACCGACATTAGTAAAAATGGATTTCCCTCCCACCCTCGCCCGATCCACCCAGTGCAACCGCAACTTTTGGTAATAGGAAATAAAGATAAATAAAGATAAATGTAAAGATTTTTATGTTGGTACAGAGTTGTGGGGAGAAAGAGCCAACTGTGAAACCACAGTAGTACGTTGATGTGATGTGGATATTGAATCAAGACAACCCTCCGAGTGAGCTAGCCCGCTATCGGAGATCAAAAGGAAAAGGTCGTTAATTTTTTTGGTATCATCGACAGAGAAAAACAACAAGGAGAAAGAAATCCCGCAGCGCAGTGTCCACAGCTGAGAAAAAACCCAGCTGCGAAGCAGAGGTATGAGGTTATCTCAAGATGTAGCAGATTGGGGTGTCGAGGACTCGCTGTCTCCAACCATATCCGCGACCCGCATCTTCTTGGCACGTGGCCCTCCCTCTTTCAGCTCAGCGAGTTCACGCTCGACGTCGTCAAGACGACGCTTCAGCTGGTTTTCACGTCGCTGGGACTCTTCCAGGCGCGCAAGAAGGCTGGTCTCGGACTCCCGACGCATCTCCTCCCCTCTTCTAGCATTGGCTTCATCTTGTTCGAGTTGTGTGACCCGACCTCGGAAGAGCTCATTGATGACTTCTAGTTCACTGACGCGGGTTTTCAGTGACGAGTTCTGCGCGATAAGCTGCTCGTATGTCTGCGGGACCTCTAGACCATGTGTACCATTCAAGGGAGATGTGGATCGCCCAGGCGAGGGTTGGCGAAGATGCATTGGTGGGAGCGACGGAGAGTGATTGAAGTGGTCATCGACTAGCGGGTGCCCGTTGAAAGCGGGGAGATGATTTCCGTACATCGAAGGCGTGGCAGTCCTCGATATTGGGGAGTTTGAGCCATCTGAGTGACCATTTGCAGACTTCTGGGAGGTGCGACGGTGACCGATCGATCCCGGTGGAGGAGTGCCAGCTTGCGATCGCGCATGATCAAGGCCATTGGAGTCGAAGAGACTCTGCAACAGAGTCAGTGATTACCATGCCGGAATATTATGAGTGATAGCTTCAGACGACTCACCTTTTTCTTCGCACCTTGTGCTGCGCCCGAGCTCTTCACCCGATTACGACTCTTGATAACATCAGTCTTTAGGCTTATCGGGCGCGGCCTCCCGTGTAGCTTGAGGAACAGGCCACACGCATTGCAGAGCACTGATCCGATCTCGTCGCGGCGCCAGAGGGGAGTTGTAGATGTCGTGCAGTTCTGGCACGTTGGCTGCGAGGTTTCACGGTCAGTTGTTGCTATCGTGGCCATGATGTGTGGTGTTTTGGGGGGGAGTTCTGCTATCGGATTGTGCGATAAGGGAAGGGAAGTTGACGAATTTTTCGAGATGGGCAGATATCGCTTGAGTCGGCCGCCGAAGGATCATTGGTGTGAGATATGCGCTAGGTCCGCTAAGACCAATACGTCCTCCAGCCATATTATTGTGCATCCAGAGCGTCATAATAAATGATGGGATAGACTTGATAACGAATGTAGGGGAAAAGGCAAGAGAGAGGAATTGCAGAGGGAGGGTCTGCGACTTATGACGGTATGAAAACAGTGACATACCGGTGAATTGCTCTGCCCCCCACCAGAAGTAGCTGAAGGTGATGAACTGGCGTATCCAATACCAGCACCTGGTGGTCCATTGTAGGGCCTATTTCCATCGTTAGCTTCATGTTTTGATGCTCGCTCTTCGGATAGCCGCCAAAAGCAACTATATTGCAAGGAAACTCTATCGTGCCGCCTTATCCGCCGTGACTTATTTTAATATTCCCAGAGCCGACTTCTCACAAAAACATATGCAATCTCATCTGGGAGAATTGTCTATTTCATCTCAATAAGGCGTCCACCCGTATAACGCTCTTATATCCCGCAATATTTAATTTCTCGCAACCCCTCCATAAATATAGAACACTTCCAACACGTACCTCATATGGGGTGAGTTATTTGTCGAGGCAATTGATGCAAGTGTCGAGAGTCCAGGGAGCTGTGGTAACGAGGCGCTGTGGTGCAGCGAAGATCCCGTGGTGGAGGTGGACGAAGGGCGAGAAATGGGGTCCAAAACCGGCAACGTCTGCCTCACATCTTCAGTAGGATGTGCTGTCGGATAGGAAACCAAATCTCGAGAAGGATCCCTCGAGGCTGGAGGAAGGTGATCCATAGGTGGAGCTCGATAGACCGGGCCAAGTGTCGAAGCCATTGTATGTAGAAAGTAGAATCTAGATATTCGCGTTGACTAAACGCGAATAAAGGGGAAGGTCGAAGAGGCGTCTATCGGGGGATTATTATGTAAATTCGTAACTGTCGTTCACAAATAAAAGGAGTTCGACTCGGTTTAACAGGATCGTAGCAGCCGTTCTCGCAAAAAATAATGTATATATTATATGCTGGACCTGAAGAATGCCGCTCTGATGGCAAAACAAAATTTCGTGGGAGATCTGACTGACGGGAAAAACAAGAACCGCAGATTAACCTTTTTACACGTTGGAACGAGTGACTGGCTGAAACGATTCTTAAGCGATGGGAATCAGGGCAAGTACAGGAGTCGCAGGTACGATTGGTGATACAAAAGAGTTGTAGAAAAAAAGAGGAGGAGTTGTTCTATGAGGAGAGACGCTTGGAGGCAGATTGCTATTGTGGACATGGGGTCGGCCCCTTATCCAAATTGCACGCTAAGCACCCGATATGAGATTAGAGATCTATAAAAAGGGACACTCTCCAGGCAGCCCGCCAGGAAAGTGCACAAAATTCCTCGTATCCCCCGGCAAAGCGGGCATTAATTATTCTGGATCGCTGACGGATCGATTATCATACTGAAACTGTTTCTCGTGGAGTTGCCCGAATTGGTGCTGGTTTTGACTCCAGCTGTCAAAGATCGCGTCGGGGGCTTTGGGCCTGGAGGTGGCTTGCACTTGACTTATCGCGATGATGCAACGTGCACAGCGATCGCACGGCAATGGGGGAAGCAAATCATAAGCCTTGCATATCCTCATCCCCTTTTGCTTCTCTATTACCTATTTAAAATCCCATAAATCAATAATGATTTCTACAAGCCAAAACATTAGTAGGTCCAGAGATGTCTACAGTGTCCATAATATTGGCATTCACTTATGCGTACCGTACCAGAACAAGGACCCGCGGTGCCGAGCACTCTTGGGCCCTCCCCGAAGTCATCACAATACATGTTGACATTGACCTGGCTGATAAGGTTTCTCTCTCGTGCGTCATGCTTTGCGTGCGATCATCTTCGCAATATTAAATGAAAGAGAGAGCGGTCTGACAAATGGAATATCTTCATAACTGATTCTCCCAGAATATGTATTACTCCCGAAAACGATCTGAAGCCAGTGCTGGAGCTGGACCTGAAGCTGGATCAAGGGGATACGAACTGATCGTGAAATTTGATGTGGCGTAGCAGCAGGTAATCTTATCGGCTATCTTTATTTGTTATCGCTCACCCATGTGCCCTGGCATCCCGGAAGAAAAGGGGCGGTTATTCACGCCTGAGGCTGATATGCACAATGTAAGGCTTCAGCATAAACAAGCTTCAACAGTGACGTTCTTTCTGTGAATGATACCTGTCCTGGGATTATTTAAACAACATCCTCGTACTCAACTTGGCTGATTCAATCACTCATGTCATGATACTACGGTCTCTACCAAGGCAGATTCGACCAATTTCGTTCCAGAAAGCTTCAATGAGCACTGCATCACGGGCCATCTACTTTGGCCCGTATGAGGTAACTGACCAGGTAATAATTATGCTACTTTCCTAAGGTTCTGCATAATTCTTTGTGCACCTCATGTAACTTCAGATTACAATGGCATTTATTAACAATTCTGTAGATCTTCTACTCTTCTCCTTTGTCCCATGCCGTCGTCAACATCAAGCCGCTTCTTCCAGGTCACGTGCTAGTCATTCCTCACCGCGCCGTGGAACGTTTCACTGAGCTCTCCGTAAATGAAATATCGGATCTCTTCGCCACGGTCCAGAATGTGCAACGGATGCTAGCCCGGACCTACTTCCGGCCCCCACATAGTCCTGATGGGACTGGCCTGCCTCGAGATGGCAGCTTCAATCTCGCCATCCAGGATGGGGTGGATGCAGGGATGACTGTGCCGCATACACATTGTCATATCATCCCCCGCATAAAGGGGACTCATGATGGGGATGAGATCTACACAAGGATGAACAGCGAGGAAGGGAATGTGGGCAGTGGCTTTTGGGATTCACGGCCAGTGCAGAAGGGCATGTTCCCCAGGATTGAGGACAAGGATAGAAAACCAAGGTCGATGGAGGAGATGGTGAAAGAAGCCGAGTTCTTCAGGAAGCAGATGGATGGTATACTCAATGATTCTTCATGATAGAACTATTTCAAGTAGTAGATATTGCATTCCTCAATGTACAAATAACCTATTATTAGCGCTAGAAGGAAACACACGGCGAGTAAGCATAAGTGTAGACCCCCTGCAAACGTCCAGGAACCAGCCTTTCCCTTATTATTTAAATGATGTCTCAAGTCCGAGCTCCAGACGGGGCTTCTCAAATCACTCCGCATGGTTCTTAGACTTCCCCTTGTCCACGTAGCCCACTCTCTTCCCTACAAGCTGTGAACTACCACTAGCCAAGTCCTCTGCCATCAAGTTTGCAGCATCTTCGCAGTACACAGTGTATTCTTTTCTAATCTGGAATAAAAGATTGAGAAACATCCCGATGAATGGAATACGTCTTACCCATGAGTCCTGCCAGACAGGAGGCACATCCGCGCTGACGATGAGGTTGTCAGGTCGTGGACCAGGCCAGGGCTCAACTTTAGGTGATTCTGGCACCACGCGGGCTACGCAGAGTAATGACCACTGGACGGAATCCGTAGGGGTGCTCTTAAGGACTTTATATGTATCCATATGCTGGACGGTGCCCAAATGCGGCAGACTGAGTTGGTAATGAGAGTCAGCCGTAGAAAATACGCACGCCAAACATCAATTTGAAATTGCACTCTTAAATCATGAAAAAGAAGAGAAGAGAAAATATGTAAAAACCATCATAACGAAAATGAAAGTTAAAAAAACAAAAAAAAAACAAAAAATTAAAGGAAAAAAGGGGATAAAATGAAAGAAAAGAGAGACATACTAATCCCGCGTCAACTTCCCCCCAGACCCAGGATACTCCAACAAGATAACTGCCCCACAAAGCCACGCCCTCACAGGCTTCCCCCCTCTCATCCTTCCAACCTCCTCCGCAGCAACAACCACTGCCTTCGCAATCTTCGGTAGCTCATACTCTTTCCACGGCCACACCTGGTTCCCGGCGCAGTCGACGACAGCATCACAATCGTGCTCTAAGAGGGCGTTCTTAATTCCCTCACTGTCCGTAGCATCTCCCTTGACGATCGTAGCTTGAGAGAGAAGTGAGGGGTGGATTAGAGATTGGAGCTTGGGAATGTTGCGAACGTAGATTGTGAGGGTGTGGTTGTGTGCTAAGAGGGCGGGGATGAGGCGACTGCCTAGGGAGCCTGTTGCGCCAAGGAGGAGGACACGCATGATTTCCTTCCGTCTTTCTGACTTTTCTGAGAAGTTTTGGGATGGAGTGAGAAGGAGGGATATTAAAAGGATTCTGAGACAGAAAGGCTTGGATGACAGATGTTTTGAGGATGAGCGAGGATGAGTTGATACTTGCTGTTAATATGTGAACTGAGGATGAGGGCGAAACGCCGATTGTGCAGAGCGAACGCCGAACATCTATATCCGAAGATTGGACATGTTATTATTGGAATAAATCTATGAATAGTTCCCTGTTGCAGATGGAGATGAAATCAGGAACGGTTGCATGTGATGTCGTCCTATATCTCAGGTGAGATTCGCAGGTGCATGAGCTACAGTAGCTTATGAGCTTATCCAAGTAGCCCCTGTCCTATCGAAAGCCTCACTTTCAGCAATGGAGGATTCAGAACGTGCTTAGCAGACAAAACCGGCATTCTCTCAATATCATTTTCACTCTATCAAGGATGGAAATATCAGACACTGGTTAATTCTTTCGTAGATTCCATAATATCTAAATTTCTATAGACCCCTCATTAATTCTTCAACCGTTATAGGCTTTTTCACTGCATTACTATATCCTTCATGAAAGGTAACCCACACACGAGTCTGGTCCTTCTTTCTTTTACCGGCCTCCTTCTCTCTGACTCTGTTCGCATCAATTTCCTGCAACGCTGACCCCAATGTCTTTATGATCCTGCCGAAGAAGTCTCTTTTCACAGAAGCATTATCATCAGGCTCTTGGCTGTTAGTACTTCCATCTTTGGGCTTCTCAGATCCATTGCTATCGCCAGCATGATACCGCGCCTGTCGAGCTGCGTTCTCTCGAGTTATGATATTTTTCTGGTATTCTTGGTCGAGAACTTGTCGGACAGCATACCGCACCGGTGGATTCGTAGACGACCCAGATGTTGCTGTTTCAAAAGTAACCAATGTATCAAGCGGTCTACAATAGTTAGTAACCTTCAATATTAGGCGGAGCGTCTGGAAAACTTACGGCTCCATTCGATACACCCACTGTGTAGCTCTGTGTCCTATCTCGCCTTCTATTCTACCTCGTTCGAATATAACCGAAAAAGTACTCATGACATCGACTGCTCGTTTCACAAGCACCTTCTCACTTTCTCTTCTTACACTGGCGATTCCCTTTTGCTCACCACTGCCTCCTACGATAATAGGCTTAACCTCCGGTGTTAACATTCTCACGAGGTATGGTAATAGATCCGTGGCGATCTCTTCTGGGCTCCTAAAATTTCGAAGCAGCACCGCATTTAAGCTACTTTGTAATGTTTGAATCGTTGCTCGGTTCAATTTTTCGGCTTCATGGGCAGAATAATCGGCCCTTGGTCCTGTAAATGGTAGAGGTTCGGCCTCTTCTTCTTCTCCCCACTTCTTCCCTTCGTTTGTGTTATTGAAGTGGTGTCTAGCTGGGGAGGAGAAAAGATGATGACTGGCCAGAACAGGCTGGCTCAGATAAGGAGCAAGTTCGAATTCCTGCTTCGTAAATACTCGTGATGAGCAAGAATCATGAAAGTGCAGCCACTCATATGCCGCATCCGGTTTCGAAAGAATATTGTCATCGAAAAAAGGTTGAGTGGGATATGTCGTGAAAATATCAGTCATTATACGATCTATATCGCCTGCTGTGTCGACCATTTCGCGCAGACGATCCATAGCAGCCTTTTTAGCCATCTCGCCTACATTAAGCTGTGCTTTTGGTGCATCGTATGTGTTCTTAGAAAGCGAAGGGAGGTTCGACGTTGCGGGAAACCCAGCCCCTTCTAAGAAGACTCTGTTTACGAGATCCTTGACTCCACCTCTACCAATACCTCTTGCTCCTCCTCCACCATGAGATAAATCTCCCGTGATATTCTGTTCGACCCATTTTCTGGTTAGTCGAGGAGCAGTCCCGTTACTCGACGACTTCAACTTCCTAGCCGCCCATTCACCCACCACCATGATCCCTCTTAGATCTCCTTCACCGGAACCCTCATGACCCTTACGAGACTCGGCAGCAGTTATTCCCCATGTTGCTTCACAAAGCCTGCGGACTGCATCGCCGTCACAAGACACACCCTCCTTCTCAAAGACCGACTTCATGCGAGTGATCACAGCCTCTAGAGGTGGTTTTCGGACGTGTATGATTTCAGCTATGCCGGACTGACGAAGTGGTCTCAGCGACGGATGGTAAACATCGTTGCAGATAAGGATCAGAGGTCGCATAAGTCGGAAACTATCGCCCTTCTTCTTCTTGTTTTTGGAGTAGGCTGTATTGGTACCGACCGCTGAGCTGTTTTTCTGATCCAGTTGGATAAGGTCAATCAGGGCCTTAATAAAACCACCCTCTCCGGAACTTCCAGACCCCCCAACAACACCGTCTACCTCGTCCACTACTACACATAGCGGATGCGCTACCTTCTGGACTTTACCATCCCTAGTAGTCGTTGTTGCACCAGTTTTGACACTCTCAGTACCAACACTGGTCTTAATCCTACCTTTGACAACATCACGGCTTCTCTCATCGCTGGCATTGATTTCCATCACCTCGTACCCAGCTTGCCTTGCACAAACATGAGCCAATGTTGTTTTTCCGAGACCTGGTGGGCCAGTCAAAAGCAGAATCTTTCGATGAGTCTTCTCTTCTTCTGCTTCGGCACCGGGTCGCTTCGTAGTTGGCGCTTTCGCTTTGCTAGATTTTGGGAATACTATCGGATCCCAGGCCTTGAGCCACCTTAATACCTGCCGATGAGTTCTATCATCACCCACAAGCTCCAAAAAGTTCCTTGCTCGATATTTTTCCGTCCACATCAACGTCCTACGAGGAACTTTCCGGGGCTGCTGCTGCTCAAGTGAAGGAAGGACCTCTTCCGATGGCCCAGTTCTTTTTGGCTTTTCATTTGCAACCTCTTTTGATGCATCCTCGATTAACTGGTGAATATCAATACCGTAATAGCTTTTTTTCGCCCGCCCTGCCTTGACCGTAGATCTTGCTGCAACTAAGTTCTCGAAGGGCACTGGAGAAGCCTTCTTTCTCTTTCCTATTTTAAGTGATTTCCCAGAACACGTCTGAACATCAGTTATGCCGAACCGGTTGTTAAGGGTGGAAAGTAAAGATGTGGATCCGGTATCTGTGTTACTGAGTAGATCTAAAAGGCGAGAGTTTGTAGAATGTGGTTCCTGAGACTCGGGTCTAACAGTGCTGTCTTCTTCCTTATCGGCATCAACGGTAATACCGCTCACAATTTTTGTAGTTGTCAGAGTCTGTACAACCTCTTTTATACCCGGATTATCATTGATAATATCTTTAGGCTCGGCATCCGCTATTGAACTTGGCTGGGATTCTACCATTCTTCGTTTTGGACTAGGCCCTGGTTGCGATTGCTCATCTTCATCGGAGTCGTCATCCAGCAGGAATCCCCCAACGGTTCGTGGTTTAGGATCATTACCATTACCCTCGTCGAAAGGCCTAGGACGCTTTCCCGGTCGGGGAGACGGGCTTCTGCCATAGGTAATCGGTGACGATGCTAGCTGCATTTTCAAGGTGGGAGGCGAAGAAGGAATGACAGAAAGAAAACCAGGATGCGCCCGCGGTCGAATTGGTGTCTCTTAGAGAGTAGTGAGTAGGAGTAGTTGTAACAATTGGTTAGAAATTATCACCTTGAGGGTGATCCAAATCGCTCTTGAACACCTCTCCTAGCTTCCAGGCTCTGTGCTGGATCACAATGCCTTCCTTGTTCTTTCTCACAATCGATTCCTTTTGGACCTGATAGAGCGCATCGATGTCGTCCGAATTGGTAAGGGAAGGGAGAATCACGGGATCAAAATGTTCTTCCCAGTCGAGCAGTGCGGGATCAGAAGTTGGAGGAAGAGAAGGCGATGAAGTTTTGCTCATTTTTCAATTGCCATGGCTCATGATGGTTGAGGCAGCTCAATGCGCCTTGGGTGAGTGTTTGAGTGTTTCGAGGACCAGCACTCGCGAGACGCGTTTAGACGCGACTCTGCAAACCACTTTACGGGTAAGGGCACGCGTGCGGGTACCTGATATATAAGGCCCTAAATGTAGGACCTCTTGCCACAGCGGCACGGCGTCTAGACTGCGGTGGATTGCCCCTAATGATTAAAAGCTCCTAAGCTCCCCAGCGCCTAAGGACCGCGCAGGAGCTTCCCCGGCTTACATCGCGTTCCCCGCAGTCCCCATCGACCTTCATATTCCCGCAAGTCGCAAAAAGTTATTCCCATCAACCAAATCTGCGACATCAACTCAGATCCATTTGATCTATTATCGATGCTCCGGCTGTGCCTCCCTGCGGCTGCTATTCCCGGCTCGGCGACACCATGGACATGAATTATCTCACCCATTCCCTCGCACAACAGCAGCAGCCACCCGACAACCTCTCCCTCTCACAATCCCCAGCCACTGAGAGCACTTCTCACGCGTCACCGCAGCTCAAATTCGAACAGGGTGCAGATACTGGGCCGCCGAGAAAGAAACAGAAAAGAAATAAGCCTACCTTATCCTGTGCAGAATGCGTTGAGCGGAAAACTAAGGTAAGAGGCCCTTTTTACCATGTCTCCAGATTCTCATCGAAGACCATCAATATATGAGATCGCGTGAAACTGGGTCTCTCTTTCATAATTTGCTACAAAATAAACGAAACCGCTCATTATGAACTCTTGTGTGCAACCGGATGTCTCTTGTGTTACACATATATGCTGACACAATTGATCTCACAGTGCGATCGAGGCCGGCCACACTGCCTCGCATGTGAGTTCATCTCACGCATGACTTATATGAGTCCAAGCAATTGATTCTTCTTTTAGGCATAAAGAGACAGACCCAATGTAAATATGCACACGTTGCGAATATTTTGGAGTACGACATTCCCTGACCTTTTAATGTGCGAATCTTTGTCTAACACAAACCAGGGAGACCAGCAGGTCGGTGAGCACGTCTCGACGGATGACCAAACCTCCCAAGAAGAAACTGCCACTCACCAATGGTCTCATAACCCCCCGATCAGGCCAAGATGCCCCCAGCAATGCGTCAGCCAGTCTCTCTCCAGCCTCGTCCATCGCACTCCTTTCTCATGTCCCATATTCTCATCCCACGGCGTCCAATGTGTTTGGCATTGGCTCGGAGCACCCTTTTGCAAACTACTGGACATGTCAGGGCGGTTTGCCTGAGGTTATATCTGTGCTCCCCGACAAGCTTCAAGCGGACATCCTCCTCGAACAATATTTTGAATGCGTAGACCCTGTGTATCCCATGCTCCATCGCCAAACCTTTTATGCCGATTATGAGCATTTCTGGTCTATGCCACCCGAAGAAAAGCAACGCTCTGACGGGGCCCTGGTTGCTTTAATCTTTGCCATGCTGGCGCTGGGCACTCAATTCGTCACTACAACCTCGACAAAAGAACGACAACAGACTGCAGAGTTCTACGTCTCAGCATCCCATCAGTCCCTCCGTATATCCTCATACCTTAACAAAGCATCGGTTAGATCAATCCAGGCCATGGTTCTAATCACGTACTTCCTCATCAATGATAACCATGCCTCAGATGGCTGGGCCTTTGCAGGCATACTTGCTCGGCAGGCCTACGCTATGGGGTTGCATCGAGATCCTAATATCGTTGTGCCGAAAGCCAGTCCATTTGAGAAGCAAGTCCGCCGTAAACTCTGGCAGGCCGTTCTTCTACAAGATACCTTCCTCACTGTGCTCCTCTCTTTACCACCCAGCGCAACCCACACGGACGTCAATGTTGAAGACCTTATCGATGATGAGTCCAGCATAGCTCACTCTAATCCAACTGACATGGCCTATATTCGTGGCTGCTGGGCACTCGCGAACCTAGTCCAAGAAACAATCTGCTCTCCACGTTCCCTTGACCTCCCCATCTGTACCACGCCTCGCCAAAAAGCCAAACTCTTGACCGACTTTCGCTCTGTGTACCGCTCTTTCCCTGATATATTTAGATCCTGGAACGAGGAATCCATCACTCTCCTCGCACAGGAGAACAAACGTATCGTGCGCCAAACTCTGTTTCTCACATCCAATTATTTCCACAACGTGATGCTGCTCCATTCGAGCGCCAGCGCGGAGGTACCTGTGAATATCAGAGGCACGTTGGAGGCCGCTCATGATGCTATACACTCTTTCTTTTTACTGTATGCGCTGCTGGGTAATGAAGCCAAGGTATGGTGGGTATTTAATCATAGAGCGTTTCTGGAAGCATTGTGTATTGGTAATGTTTTAAGGGAAAAGGCTAAGGAAGAAGGTGGTGAAGAGGCGTTGGTTAAAGATCCCTTGTTTGTGAGGGCAAAATCTGATATTGGTAAGTTGTTCTATCCTATACAGCTTTTATTGTAACGATTTCTTTTGAGACGGTTCGTGTTCCTGTTGTTGAGATTATCACTAACTAGAAACTAGTACGAATGATTGAAATAATGCAAATTATGGGTGAGGGCGAACACGGGTCCGCAGTCGCAAGGACAAGAGTCTCTGTATTAAGTGCCTATCTATAGTTAAAGCCATTGCATAATGACGACCGACATCCAGTGTCCCTTCCATGATGTCACAAAGTCCTGCAATGAGTGAATGTTTCGTATTTGTTCTCATGTCAAGCATCACCAGCGTGGCTCATCACGTTTTTGGTTAATTCTCAACCAGTATGAAAATTTTCATATATGAATTAGACCGAATGCCTTCATGCAGGTCATCAATGTGCTATAGCCCAGTAAACAGAGAAGTTACAAACTCTACAGGTAAACCAGTACCAGATTCTACCACTTGTAAATCATGTGGAAAATCAGGCTTGCAAATAACGCCTTGTTCATTAGTCTTGACGACGGCCACCTCCTGAAATTCGTCGGAACCAGGAGCTAATGCCGCCGCCTCCACCACCACCAGAACTACCATTGCCGCCGGACTGAGAACTTCTTCGCGAATTATCACTTCCACTCGTATATCCCCTACGGCTCTCACTTCGTTGAACATCGCTCATCTCAGAGTCACGTCGTCGGAACGGATTGGTAGCTACAAAGCTTCCTGGAATATTAGGAGGAGATACCGAATGAGTTCTATGAGAATGTCTATGGTCCCTCTGTGTGTGAGGTGAAGTAGGTGGTGAATTGTCGTGCGCAGGCGAGAACGCGGCCCCGGATCTCGTTCGAATGTAATCAAGTCTTGCCTCGTTCCTGCTCATTCTCCGACTGCCATGCTCAGCTTGAGATCCTGAATGGGTGGGTGAAGTCCTACTTGGTCGGCGGCTACCAGGCGTTGCGGTAGGCTCCTCGAGACCCTTACGGCAAATTGGGCATGTATTGTGCTCACCTAGCCACATGCTGGCACACTGCTCATGGAACCAGTGCGTACATGGCAGGACAACCACTTCATTACCAACGAAAACATCATCCATACACACACTACATTCTCCTTTTAACTCTGGCCCAAGCATCTCTTCATCTAATTTCTTTTTGGGCAAAGATGCAATGGCAGATGGAGAAGCAGGACCAGGTGCGTTTGAAGTAGGATGCTGTTCCATTAAAGTCGTAATAATTCGATCAAGTGCTTCTTGGGAATACACTGCATCACCATGTACTGCATTAGCAGGATTAAAGATTGAAGCAAAAAGTCCCTGTAAGCCAGCAGGCATGCCTCGTTGGCCTTCTGCACCATCCTCTTCTCGGGGTGGTGGTGTCATCTGGCCGAAAATACTACCAAGAATCCTGGCAAGTTGGTCAGGAGATGCTGTTATGCTAATAACGTATATAGAACGACGACCACTAGGTGAAATAGAAGTGTTGGGGGGAGGAGCGTACGTAGCTAAGTCATCAACCGGAGGGCCTCCTGCTTGAGGCGCATCGGCGTCTCTTGGCCGTAGTCCTCCTGTAGAAATGGTATAATGTCCGCCAATAATTGTTGGCCCACGACCATTTCCATTTCCACCAAATCTAAATGTGCCTCCACGTACTTGTGGCTCACTTGCGAACAGTTGATCCGGACCAGACCTGCCGGTCTGGCCCGGCTGTTGTTGAGGACCAACTAAATTGCCTATCAAATTATGGAGATCTCTTATAATAGTATCAGGCTCGTTCTGGGTAGGAACGGCTCTTCTCTGTCGAGTTTGTTGAGCGAATCCAGTACCAAATGGAGAGTGCACAGTTCGACGGTAGTACATAGGCCCTCGCGAGGTGAAATGTCGCTCAATATCTGGCTCTTCAGGATCGGACACATCGCTATCCCAAGGATCATGATGTAGTATTTGGTCAAGATCTGGAGGGTCATGGTGCTCGTTTGGACTTTCCATGCCGGGACGAGGGTCACTTTCGGGAGATACCTTAAAATAGATTTAGTAGATATTCTTGTAAAGAGCTTGCAGCTGGAGGTCCAAACTCACTATCTCCGTGATCTCTCCATTACAACTCGGGCATATCAATCCATGTTCATCATTATACCACTCATTGTTACAGCCGTAGCAGTATACTACCTCCCTGGGTCCCGAGGCATCCAAATGCCGGCGACCATCTGGGCGTTGTGGTGTGAAGTCCATGCTGTCTCGAGCGTCTCGGGCTTCTCGAATGCCCTGGAGGGCGACAAGGGCAGTGAGCCCGAGGCTTACTGCGAGACCAGTTGTCCGTAGTGCTCTGAACGCCAGAGTGAGGGTGAGAATTCCTAAGCAACCTCAAATATGCTTAACATGTATGTGGCGATGGTTTTGGTGGTAACGTGAGCTTGTTGCGCTGTGTTCAGGGACGCGGGTGAATAAGGCGCAATCAGAGGATATGATAACTGTTGCGGGGGGTGAGTAAGAAGATAGGTAGTATCGCAAAAATCCAACTGAATAACTACGGAAGAACGCTAAAGCAAACAGAGGGAAATATATGGCTAGAACTGATAGATCGCTTGTAGCAATAGTGATGTTTTTGTAGAAGTTTAGTTTCGGCAGAATGAGGCTTCAACTTGGGCGGGTGCGTGACGCATTATTGAAGCGCTGCCGATAAAGTGGGAAAACCCCTGCAGTTCCTTGTCTCAGAGGGCGGACGCAGGTGACATAATGGGGCAAGAATGAATCCGAGTTTGTTGTTCACAGAAGACAAGTCACGGCAGCATGCATCAAACCTAACTAACGTTTCATAAGAAATAGCTTTCATCTGGCAAGAGTCTTCCCTTTCGATAGCATTCTTTAAGGTTCCCGGATCAGGCATAAGCGCGGCGTTAAGCTGGTTCTTCGGTCAGCTGAGAGCCTGAGGATCAAGTGTTTTCTTGTTGATGAGCGGAACTGTTGGGAGCTGTATTAGTGATCTAGCCAAGGAAACCCGCATGTCATGATACAGTATTTAGGTGTGGTATTTTTGGTACTGTGCTGAGAGGATATACTAATATTATACAATAAAGCCGCTTAGACTCCCATTATCGTAAACACGATTTACATGAAAACGCTCATTAGCGACATTACCACGTCCTTTTCGTAGATCTCGACCCATTACCTATTCCTCCTTCCTACGCTCTTGAAAATCATCCCTCCAACAACACCAGCTGCAATAGCAACTCCACTCAAGATAGCAACTCCCATCAAACCCTCTCGGGTGACCTTGTCGTCAATCAAACCTCTCAAACTGCTAGCTTGCAAATTTGCGGGTTCTTTGTCCAGCAATATGTCGCTCAATCTTCGTGCCTCTGCATAATTTCCAAGCTTGTAGTTTCCTAGGGCGAGATAGTACAGACACTCCCGTCTCCGTTCTGGCGAAGTGCGGAATATTTCTGAGAGAAGACGCACACCTTCCTGTTGATCATGGCGAGCATTCGATTTGATTAAACCCTAGAGTATGTTAGATAGTTGACGCTGAGAGGTAGAGGAGGTATAAGTACCCATGCATAATTGAATTTTGTCTGTACTCCGACATGTTCACCTTCTTTTTCGTATTGCGACCGTAAAACTTGGAGCTCTTCTGGTTTTAAGGGACTGATTCCATGTTAGATAGTGGGCTAGCATGAAGAGTATTTTAATAAAAGAAGTGAGGTATTAATAATCTATGCGCTTCTTCGAACTGACCTTTCTGCATCAGCAGCATCTAAATGGGACAGGCAAAGTCAGTAATTCAGCTCCGAGCTCGTCGTCATTCAAACAAAGTAGTAGAACAAGGCTGAAGTCGCTTTGGATAAGGTGGGGTAAAAAACTCACATGGAAGACTGGAGCCCATTGTGGCAGGTTTTCTATGCGATGGCGATTAATATTTCAGTGGTATAAATGCGCCTGATAGAGAGTTTACCAGAGGATCTATGGGTCTATCGCAGTCGTGTGACGGGTCCGGTATTTTGAGGAAGTTTGAATGCAGTCGGGAAGCTTTGGAGATACGTCAGGTGGCGGTGCGTGGCGGTGCTCGCGATTGTTGCTCCTGGCAACCTAAGATATTTGTTTCGCATACTGGGTGACGATCACGTAGAAGAGACTACTGTCCTCAGCTTCAAGATAACGTTAACACTTTACCATACGCACACAACACGCTAAATCATACTTGCAAACAACCACCTCCTCTTCGCGACTCTTTACAATGCTCTTAGACGAAGATCCATCGACGGTAAACCTGTCATCATCTTGTTTCTGAATGCCAACTAACGTGAACCAGCTTATTCACCACACGATTGGTAACTTCAATATTTTGCCCGATAAATTATCCATTTCGCGCATAAATGAATCAATTTCCACCCTACAACAGGCGCGTGATCTTCGGATCCGAGAGGCGGAGAGCGCGCTGAAGAGTGCGTATCTTTAACACATGAAAAGCAACAACTAGAAGCTTACAATCATTGCAGAACTCTCTAGGACCCTCACAGCGCTGAATAATCATCATTCTGAGACAGTAGCATCTCACTCTTCCGCCGCACACGCTTCCGAGATAGCAGCTCTTGATACACAGAAATTCCGCATTGCGAAGGCCGCTAGCGATCTTGAAATAGAATCTGAGCGGTTATCATCGCAGCTAGCAGATCTCCAAGCTAAATTGCAAGAACTTGAGCTACAAGGCATAGACGGGGGAGACAACGCAAGGAGATCACTGGTAGATGATGAAATAAGCCTGAAATTGATGGTATATCGGAGTTTAGGAATTGATATCGAAAGGGAGAATGGAGAGTATACAAAAGCAGTTATCCGGAACGGGAAGAAAGGGGATGTTCACGTCGTCAACATGGATAGTAAATTTTCGAGGTTTTTCTATGCCAATTATTTTTGGGAGACGTTATAGGTCAGAATAATGTCGGATCTGGCGAAAATTTGGCGTAAACCGGCAGTTATTTGGAACTTTCGGATGATTGTTTTCATGCAGAGATACCTAATGATACCACTAATGAGTTTAATGAATATATTGGTCATTAATCAATAGATATCTGCTCAGATGCCATAAACCACAACGCCCTCTTAACCGTCATAAGTCATTACATGCTAACGCAGCCCCAGATCTTTTGGTTTCTTCTTGATACTCAACGAGCCAGAGCTTTTTGAGCTACTACCAGATGAAAGAGAAGCCGTGGACATTGCCATTGATGGTTGCTTTGGAATTCTATTTAGACCAAGTTGTTGTCCGAAGTAGCCGTCTCCTACAACGGCTGCGTATGCTGGTGGCGTCCTTGCTCGTGAAGTATTTGGCGAATGACTATAGCTCCTACCATGTTTTATCTCGATGGGTGAGATAGGACCTGTTAATGATCGACGATGCCTTCGTCCATGATCGGCTGGAAGTTCAAGGCGCGAATTTATACTCGTCCAAAGGCCGTCATCTTCTAAGGAATTCCCTAGCCGCCAACCTCCTACACCTTCGTAGTCTCGATTAGGCCCAACGGTTTGAATCCATCCAATATTTGTATCGGTTGCGATAGGTGTAATTGATCCTGCGCCGGAGACATTGCTGCTTGTGCTACCTCGCCGTTTTCTCCTTCGTGATCCAGTATTGGGACTCGAGAAGGACCTATTTGGTGTTATTGCAATTGCGTCATGCTTGGTGGTGACAAGATAAGACGGAATAGTCGAGAATCCTAATTCAATATAGAGCAAGGCGACTCGAAACGTGAGGACCCAAAAGGCAATAGAGGTAGTGATAGTGGCGAGGACGGCGAGAGGTATGGAGAAGAAGAACACAAATGGCAGTATTATTCCATGAGACGGGTTAACTAGTGCCATTCTCCTTAGGATAATTGAAGAGCAGTCTACATTAGAGAATAACTTGACGGAAAGAAGAATAGAAATGATGCTGGTTGAGTAGGCGAATTTGAGATCTGCATCACATGCGACAATGGCATTCTAGAGTGTGGGGTAGCTGCCCCGTCATAATCCTTAGCGGCCCCTGTGGGCCGGTACGTACATTGGCTGCATCATTTGCATCATTGTTTGCTTTCGTAAATTGACTACGTCCATACATTCTAAGATCAGTTGTTGTTGGTTCTCTAATCTATACTGTGAGTATTCGAATTTCACACACTCTGCTTCACTCTGGCAACTTGAAATAATTTCTCAATAATTATGTCATCTGCAACTGACGGAGATGGCGGTACATCTGGGCCTCCATTTCCATGGCACTTAGGTGTGTTCGATGCTCATTGCCATCCCACGGATAGCATGAGCGCCGTGTCTACAATACCTAGAATGAAAGCTCATGGGTTAACCATCATGGCTACAAGAGGTCAAGATCAGGAATTGGTAGCCCAGGTTGCACATGAGTACGGTATAGAGCACCACCCCAAACAAAATGAGAATCCCGGCAAAGAACGCATCATTCCATGTTTTGGTTGGCATCCATGGTTCTCTCACCAGTTATATGATGATATACAGAATCCAAATAATGCTGATGCTACTTCCGAAGAGTTCAAAATCAAACATTATCAATCTGTCTTAGCTCCCAGTCCAAAGCCTGAAGACTTGGGTTTTCTGAAGTCTCTGCCCCAGCCATTGTCTCTTTCGGAATTTATTAAACAAACAAAAGGCTATCTGGAGAAGTATCCGTTTGCCCTAGTGGGCGAGGTAGGGCTTGACAAGTCATTCCGCCTGCCTTTTGAATGGACTCCAGAACTTGAGGAATCTAGAGATAACTCTCTCACCGCTGGAGGGAGAGAAGGAAGGCCACTCAGTCCTTACAAAGTCCACCCAGACCATCAAAAAGCCATATTGAAGGCCCAACTTAAACTTGCCGGCGAAATGAAACGGGCTGTCTCTATTCATGGTGTGCAGGCACATGGTTTTATCTTCGATACTCTTCAAGAGGCATGGAAAGGATATGAAAAAAGAGTTCTTAGCAAAAGAGAAAAGAAGAAGGCAGCGGCCGAACAACTGCATCAGGATGATGAGAAAGAAATGGGGTCTGAGGACGGGTCTCCAAAACCATTCCCTCCTCGAATTTGTTTGCATTCCTACTCAGGTCCTCCACAGCCGCTAAAACAGTACTTCGATCCTTCTGTTCCTGCAGACATCTTTTTTTCATTCTCATCAGTCATAAATATGTCAACATCAGCTAAGGCAAAAGCCATCGAAGTTATCAAGGCGGTGCCGGATAACTGTATTCTCGTCGAAAGTGATCTACACATTGCTGGGGATATGATGGATCAGATGTTAGAGGATATGTCTCGGAAGATATGTGAAATAAAAGGCTGGTCCCTGGAAGATGGGGTAGCACGCCTAGCCCAGAACTGGAGCCGGTTTGCTTTTGGTCGAGAATCAGAGTAACGGGCCTTTCATGCTCGATACACTCTGTTGTTAAACCAGTAGAACTGTAATACTGCTGGGGAGCTTGTAAAAAAGAATACACTACAATAAATGTATTTATTCACCGTTAAGGATGAATTTCTATTTCCAGTGTTACAATATTTAGCGCAGCATGACAGCTCTATACTGCGTACTAATCCAGACAAAGCAATGGCAGTTTTCAATTTTTCAGTCCAAGTATTGTATCAGATACCAATCTGCTTCCGGGTTACTTGAGACTATTGGTAGATACCATTGTACGGCCCATAAGCCATGTCATATATATAAAGAAGTAGACTAGTACAAGGGATCCAATAAACTTCAACGATTATATGTTTTTGCCTGTATGGAAGTCCACTAGCAGGCAAGAAGAAACAATCTTCTATCTATGTCACCGTGTCAACGAATATCTACCATTAATGAGCTCCCTGACCGTTGTCAATTACTATAGCGTATTGTCAAACTTACTGATCTAGCGGGCTGACATGTCAAGGATTATTTCGTTGTCGATACCAATATTCACTATTCCTTGATATTCATATTTGCTCTCTTCACCTTGACCTCAAGTCTCTTCACATCCACTCCAACCTTAATTCCTCGAATCACTACTGCAGACACCTCACCACCATTAATTATAGTATAGTACCTCTCTGCTTTGATTGATTTCACTTTTATTTTCCAAGCTGTGCCCAATCATCTAATCTTCCTTCATCAATAACTACCAATCTCAAAATACCGAGCCACTGTCAAAAGTACGTTAATAAGCAAGGCTTTATGTTACCAAGCTTAATACTTTCAATTCTGTACTTCTATTCCACTATCATTGACAGTATTACATATCCCTCCTAAATGTTCCAGTCTTATCTCGATTTCTAGTGAAGTGTTTCCTTTATTTTCCCTTGACTCGATCTTATTCCTTGCAGACAAAAATCTCTAAAGAACACTTGCTTGGAAGCCTATCACGCCTGATTATTGGCTACTCGTGGAAGGTATGCTGGCATATCGACTTCAATAGCAGTGTATGGCAGGCATGGACACTACAAACTGAGCGAGTTTGACGTTTTCATCGATAGTGAACTTTGCTTATTGAATATCGTCAATAGCATTGCCAACGCTGATTTCTCTGTTGTTGCCGTTCCTAATCCTTTCCGATATAATTCTCATGTTCCTTATCATTCCTCAATTTTGACTTCACTATCGTTTGCCTTCATTATAATCAACTTTCTTCAAAATATTCTGGAATCCGTGAATAACTGATACTGATCTAAAAGCAGCTCAGCAACGTCTTGAAGCACCCACGGCTAGCCAGCGTCCTCGGGGAAGTGGTGATAAAGTTTCCATAGAAGAAGGAGAAAAAACCAGGATACAAGCTAGTAGAGGGGACAGGTCTAGCCCTATTAATTCAACATCGACAATATAACGAGGAGGGCGTCAAGTTGGCAAGAGCATCTCGGAGATGCCACATCACGATCAACCCAGGGCCTCTGCTTTCCGACCTCAGCTTTCAATTCCAGACTCATCATCACTCTTCATTCCTGAAACTGAGGAGACGCCGCTCAGGATGGATTCTCCTTCATCTTATTTGCATCATGATCTACGTGAACACCAACTTGAAGCTACCTTTACATCAAACATTGTTCGCTCTCGACCATCGCAAGGATCTACGCCGGGCTCGCCTGAGCAGTTTGAAAACTGCCTTTCAACTCAATATAACAGTACATCCCCATCGTCAGCCATGTTCAGTTCGACAGTGTCTGAAGCAACGGTTGATTCTCCCAGTGAGAAACAAGGACGCTTCTACAATCATGGCCATGGTTTAGATCCATCAAGATTTAGTGGCGTCGATGTACCGTGGGGAACAAATAAAGTTCCTGAGACAGTGCCCCAAGATGCGGTTTCAGATGCAGCACTACTGAAAAGAGGGTTGAAGCGTGGGAAGGGACCAAGAGTTATCAAGAGAGGAGCAGGGGCGAATGATCCAGAAAATATTGCAATTGTTAACATGAAGGAAAATGAAGGTCTCTCTTTTGCAAAGATTGCAGAAATTTTGAACCAGCGAAGAGTTGAGGAAGGGAGACAGCCAAGTCTGACTCAAACCGGCGTGAATGGTAGATATAATCGCACAGCACCCCTTCTGTTCGCAGCTGAAGGCAAGGAATTCGTCCCCTTAAGCCAGCGTTCGAAAGACAAACAAGGGGCGGAGAGATTTAGACCAATGTGGAACGATGAACTCAATACCGAACTTGTGAAAGTAGTCAAAGAAGCGGAGGCACAGAAGTGGGAGGTGGTTGCCAGAATGTTCGAGGAACGAACAGGTCTCAAAGTAGATGCCAAGACGGCTGCAAGACAATACAGCAATCTATAAGTGTTTCTTAATTAGGCCAGGCGTTTTGGGAACCCACCAAATACTAACGCCTTCCCATAAGGAGGTATCAGCAGTGCCGTACGGATGTCTTTCGAAGTTGGCAATGCAAAATATAACCAGACATCCACATTCTCAGTTGCTGACCAGATCTTAAAGGAGAACCAGGATCCGGAGCTTGGAGATAGCGCAAAGTGGAGTCAGGAAGACTTCATAAAGACGGAAGTTGCTAGGCGACTCTGTGAGCAAACCTGCAAAGTCCTGAAGAAGATGGATACAGTGGGATCGCAGAATGATAACAGAGGGACAATTTTACTTAACCTACTGATTATGGGATTTTGGAGGCCATTGGGATAACACCTGGAGACGGAGGAATCATTTTTTATGCGATATTACTAATTGCAGAAACCTGAAAGGAATAAATAGGGTGTCGCAAATATAGTTTCTTTCATGGCCTCGCAGTAGAAAGGTTAATGATACTTGTGAATACACTTTCTTATGAATAGTGAAATATATCACCATAAGTAATGAGAGATCAGGTGTGATGCGAAAACAAGAACCTTTCAAGGATAACAGGAAAGATTCAATTGAGATGAAAGTTAGAATCTGGATTAATAACCCATATCGTCAATGGAAAGAACACCTTGATGTCTTGAGGTCAACCGGAATCCGTGCTTCAACTCCTGTTGATCAACACCCTTGTTTAGAAGGGGAAGGGCGTGAAGTGACGTCTGGATTAACAATCAACTAGTTTGAAATTGGATTGGCGTTGCCGTGGTAGTCTGATCTCATGACTTCGCGACGCGTCAAAAACCACTCTACGCGACCTTGACACGCTCTCCCTAGATTCCTATCCAGGCTATGAGACCTCCATAGCAGTGCCCTCTATCAAAATAGTAAGTGCCTATTTTTCCTTCAGCTTTCCTCTTATAGTCATGTATTCTCGTTGCATCTCAGTTTGTAATGTCAATCCGTACATCCTAAGAAGCAAGCAAACCTTGAAAGGGGGGTGTGTGCATCAAATTGAAGTTGATATCTGGGAATTCTCTTGAAAATGGCATTACCTGGAGACTTTTTACTAAGTTATCTATCTCCAGGGCTGTGAAACGTTAATAAATCTGGCATAAATTGACGTTCATATTTTAATTTTCGCTATCTGGGGTCATCATCCAAGCCGAATTAGGGGAGTTTCATCCGGACCTATCTTCCGATTATAGTATTTTAGCTTGAGGGCCTGCATTTATCTGCTATTAAAAGCTTATTGCTATAAATTATCAAGATGAGCTCCAAAATAAGCGATGAGGGAACTGATTCCCCTGATACCGAGTCAAGACTTCCGACTAGCACACCATCTTCACCACCCGATGTAGGGGCAGACGAAGAGATAGACCCTGACTTGGCCACAGCGGAGGAAAAGCAGATGATTGAGGAAGAGAAGCGTGCTCACATCGCTAATGAAAAGGCCGAAGAAAGAAGACGGAAGCAAGTACTCAGGAAGAGAAAAGATATTCAAGAGACTAAGGCAGAACGGGAAGCTAAAGCCCGACAACTTGAAGAGCTACTTAATAAAAGCGCAGCATTCTCTGATATCCTAACAAAAAAGACCCAAGTCCTTGGGCGTGTAGGAAGTGGCTTCGATGGCAAAGCCCTGGGCGAGCACGATCTTGAGATGGCAAAGCAGCCAAAGTGTATGGTGGGGGGGAAAATGCGAGATTACCAGCTTGAAGGGCTTACATGGATGTATGAAATTTGCTCACAAGGCATGTCCGGAATTCTTGCAGATGAGATGGGATTAGGAAAGACTATCCAAACTATTTCTCTGATTGCTCTCCTGCGAGAAAAGGAAGGCTATCTCGGGCCTCATCTTATCATCGCTCCATTAAGCACCTTGTCAAATTGGATTGAAGAATTTCATAAATGGACTCCTTCTGTTCCCGCATTACTGTACCATGGTACGCCAACGCACAGGAGAGAACTTCGAAAAACTCGTTTGATGAACCATATCGTCAATAATCGGCCGGATGAACAATTTCCTGTTGTCTGTACGAGCCCTGAAATTATACTAAGGGACCATTCAGACCTATCAAAGATTAATTGGGAGTTCATAATAATAGTACGCTACCTTGATTTAGGCTTTAACTACCATGCTAATGTTGAACTAGGATGAGGGACACAGGATGAAAAACTCGGATTCAAAGCTCTTTCGTGAATTGAGACATTTTACCTCTGCAACCCGTCTTCTAATCACTGGCACGCCATTACAAAACAACCTCAAGGAATTGTGGTCACTTCTGAACTTTCTGCTACCAAACATCTTCACAGACTGGGAGTCGTTTGAGAGCTGGTTTGATTTTAGCGACCTTCAAGATGAAGAAGGTACCGAGGAATTTCTTGCAGATAAAATGAAACAGGATCTAGTAAAGAAAATCCATCTCATTTTGCAACCTCTTTTACTACGCCGGATAAAGGCAGACGTGGAGCATATGCTTCCGAAGAAACGAGAGTATATTCTATTTGCGCCAATGACAAAGGAGCAAATTGACTTGTATAACGCTATTAACGACAAATCTACTGATACCAGGAAATATCTTGAGGATAGAGTCGCAGAAAAGTTAAGCGGTTATGCAAGGGGTAAGACAGAACCAGCATCAGCTGGCTCGGACAACGAACAGCCAAAGATAAGTGTAGCTTTAAGGACACGACAAAGTGGGAATCTCAAAGTAGAGACGCCAAAGAATGCTTTTGAACAAATGATGGGCAGAGGCCGGCCGCCTTCTTCAAAACCAAAATCAAAAGCAGGGCATAAGCGCAAATCAGAACAAGTTGCTAGCATTTCTCCAGCTTCTAAATCATCGAAATCTAGCAGGCAATCAACCCCTGCCGGTCTACGCACACGCAGATCTCAGGCACGACGGATATACGAAGAAGCCGACGCATCCGATGAAGATAAACTAAGTGATGATGAATTTGAAGCGAAGTTGGCCAGAGAGTTGGCTGAGCTCAAGGAAGCTGACAGAGAGCCTAAAGAAGAGGATGAGGAGTCTGAATACCAAAAGATTTTGGAGCAAGCAAGTATGAATTTCTAACCAGCTCATGCATGTCTTTGTTACTAATGCTATGTAGAAAGGGAAATGTCGAATAAAAAGCTAGGAAACCCAGTAATGCAATTGCGCCTAGTATGCAATTCCCCGCACAACTTCTACAATCCATGGTCATCAAATGCAGAGCTTCCAGTGGATGAGTCTGTTGTAACATGCTCTGGGAAGATGCTACTTCTTGATAGGCTTCTTCCAACCCTCTTTGCTCGAGGTCATAAAGTCCTCATATTTTCGCAATTCAAGACACAACTAGATATTCTCGAAGACTATGCTCGCGATTTACGCAAATGGGAAGTCTGTCGTATCGATGGAGGAGTTGCACAGGATGACCGACGGCGACAAATCAAGGAGTTCAATGAGAACCCCAAATTCAAGCTATTTTTACTTTCTACTCGCGCTGGTGGCCAGGGTATCAATCTTGCAAGTGCCGATACGGTCATTCTTTTTGATAGCGACTGGAATCCACAGCAGGACTTGCAAGCTCAGGATCGTGCTCACCGAATTGGCCAGACAAAACCGGTGATAATATTCCGACTTGCCACCAAAGGCACTGTTGAAGAAGAACTTCTGCTCAGTGCTGATGCCAAGAGAAGACTTGAAAAGTTAGTTATCAAGAAAGGAGGTTTCAAAACCATGGGTCAGAAGATGGATACTAATGAAGAAATGACTCCGGAGGCGATCAAGGCATTGCTTTTGAAGGATGGACAAGTGTATAAATATACTGGGAAAGATAAGATATTAAGCGATGAAGATTTAGATGTTCTGTGCGACAGAACTGATGAAGCCTACTCTAGGGCAGAGAAGGGCCTTGGAGATAGAGCAGGATTCAAAATTGTGGAAACTAAGGCTGGCGGGCTTATGACGGATATGGGAAAAGGAAAATAAGTATACTTGTAATATGCAAATGTGTAATAATAGAATTCACAATGTAAGATGTACATCTACTTGCACGGGTGTAAATTATATGTGAATGGAAAAGGTCTATTCAACAAAGTGAATCTCTAAGACAACATTACTTATGTTTCACATTACTTGTCCACGAACCACGTTTAACATCTCATACTCGCAAAACGGAAAAAATACCCGGTAAATCTGTCAAATGCACATCCATTACCCATGAACTGGACATCGATATTGATCACAATCGCCATGGCGTACTACCTTACCATAAATACCTCTATCAGTGGATATCCACTCCACTGTCCTGATCTAAACCGAAACACCCTCCTCTCTCAAAGACCATCGCTGTCACTAGCAAAGACCCAGGAGAAGGCTGAAATCCGGACTGAGAGCTACGCACTCGTTAGCAGTATACTGAGAAAGCTCGGAGTTATCAATGATGCTCGCCCGAACGAAGAAAAAGTATTCAACCAAGCAGAGTATCAGGATAATAAGATCAATACCCCTATGGGCGCAGAATCACGTTGCTTGGATTCACTATTTAATGGTGTCAAGTTGAAGGAGCTCCCTGAAGCAATTCAGTGCGTACTGGTATCCGGGCTAATAGCAATCGGAACCTGGCTCTATGGATATTAGGAGGCTGGTGTACGATACACTGAGACTGCTTTTCAGTACTAACGTATGGATTTCACAATTGATGCAGCACATCTATCTGACCATTAAATGTTTTAGAATTCTTTTGTCAAAACCGGATCCTTCCCCCACGTGAGTGCCATGAACTATCGATGTTGGAGGATATTGGCGGCCCTATCAATAAAAGAGACGCCAAACCCTAGAAGACGGAGTATATAAGGAATTGTAAACCATGAACCAGCCTATCGACCACTCTTCTCATTTTCAATCTCTTCTCTTAATCGTTCCAGCTCCTCCTGGCGTGTCTTCAAATGTGCTTCTAAGCCGTCGACCTGTTCTTTGACAGTACTAATCTCATCTGAGATGCCCTTAAGGCTTGACCCAATTTTGACCTTGCCATCTCCTTGCTCCAGATCCCGTAGCTCTCTTCTCTTGTAATCAAGTAACTGTTCCAGCTCTCTCTTTACTAAAGCGGGCTTTGTGTCACGACGTCCTCCAGATCTAGCCGTAACTGCCGCTTCAACCTTGTCAATCTTGGCCTCTAATTCCGCTAGTTGTTTCTTCAGTCGTACTTCCTCCCAGTCATCAGTAGTTTTCGCTGACGAAAAATCCGTTCCTGATGGCCGATAGCTGCTCTTCCCCCCCAAACCTAGGCGGCTCAAGTACGTATCACCGAACTTGGCTTTTCGGCCTGTGCTGGTCTCTTCATTACCAGGGGTACCCCATTTCTGCGCTGGTGATGATGTACGTTGGTTATCCACCTGGTAATCAATCTGGTTTCGCTCGAAGCTCGCTCGCAAGGAGGCAGGAATTGTGCGTGGGATACGATATCCTTCGTGTCGGTTGTTCAGGATGTGAAGAAACGCAAGCGTAGCATCTTTGCCAATGGAAGTCGACGCGGAAGGATTTACTAGGTTCCAAGCCGACCTAATATCGGTGTCTGGGATATCAAGAGACGAATAAAGAGTATCTAAGCTTTCAACTGTGTGGATTATTAGAATCATATCTTCAGTATCGGAAGTGGAGTGAAACTCACAGGTAATATCTCCTCGTCTATCTCTATTCGCCGAGTATATTTCCTCATACTTTTCCTTGTCCGATGGGCTCATATACCAGTCGAATCCATCCTTCAATCCTGGAGTGTCATCCTCATCCTCAACTCTCTCGAACTGCGGCTGCCGTCCGGTAATAGCACGACTCGCCTGTACTAGATGCGCTTTCGATTCCGGGACCAACCAGTCGGGCAACGATTTCGGTACATCTGCGTATTCCTATAAATATACCCAAAAACACACAGTCAAATCAGTTCTCCAAATCACTCAGACCGTAACAAGAATCAACACATCTATCCTTCCTCCCACTTCTCCCCATTGTAAAACGAACAAGAAAACCTACCCCATTAACCAAGTCAAAAATCAACCTCATAGCCACGCAGAACTCTTCAAAGTCTAGGTTCCCATCATTGTCCACGTCCGCAAGATCCCACACCCGCTCGAGCTGCTCATCGCGTAGCTGACTGTTCTTCAGGACCGGTGCTGCTTGCGCGCCGGTAAGGATTGTGCCGCCATTCGATAACGACGCAAAGATCTCCCAGTATTTCTCAATCTCGCTCTGCTCGATCCGTTTATTTGACATGGTGTGGCTTTCCAACAACCGTAATGCAGCTTGTAATAACGGTGAGAGAGATAAAGGCGGGCAGGACGACCGAGGACGCGCGGGCGAGTTGGGAGATTACGGAAACTTGTGTTCGCTTTGTGATCTCCTCTTCACAATGCTCCACAGTTGGGAATAGGGTTTAATGGGATCTCCAGCTTTGAAGGAAATAAAACCTTTAGAAATGCTGTTAATTCTAACCTGGAGCTTTCCTGGCCGTCATCCGCGGATTACGCGGGCGTTGGAGCTCGACCCTTTGACGTCGCACCTAGGTGTGGCTGGGCACATGAGTCCTTATATGTAAGGCATTAACTGAGAAAAGGGGCTCAGGGGCTCAAGCAGAGAATCCTACGAAGTAACGATTGTCGCAATTCCAAAGCTAGGGGAGTAGTTACAGCATGATGTAATGATATGCATCGATTGTGGTTATCTAGTCTGCTTCTATCGTACTTATATACAACACAGTTTCTATCGCAAAGGACAGAAGAAGGCAGGCAGTGGCGTCCCTGCAGGCGGTTCTTTTGGCGTTTATACCGGCTTATTTAGGCCTTTTTTCTTAATATTCTATTTGTTCTCATTACAAAAAAGATAATCATCAGGAAAGACGTGATTAAAAACGGTGGTACCATTCAAATACTTCTCGTCCTATTTACATCGTGGTTGTTGATGCCTAGTGGAGAATTGTATAGTACCACGAGAGTGAGTTATTATTCTAATCATACATATTCCCATAATAAACCCTAGTCCGTTCTTTCAATTAGTTCCTTTATCGTCCCTGAATTCCATGCATAATGCATATCAATAAAGACATGGAAATCTGCATGTCTCTTCAAAGATCAGGCTGATATTGGCTAGCACTCGCTGCTCCAGTATCAGTATCGTGGAAGTTCGTAGGTGCAAATGGAGCTTTCGCCATGCTTAATTAATTCTACGAATCGCTGATGTCTTTCTTCTCTTTGGCGGAGGACCATCTGCATTATTGATTGAGGAATTGCGAATTGGCTGGTTTGCTAATGTTTGGGTGTTTTCTGGTGTGGGTTGGTTTTGTTGCATCGCACCTCCATCGTTCACAGGTACACACTGATCTTGTGGGATTGGTACTCCAGAATTCTCACTCGTGTTGAGCCACCAAGAGTGTTTCTCGACGCTTTGTGGTAGTATAAGCTTCCCACCCGGAGGTGTAGGTACGTTTGGTGGCAAAAGACAGATGACACTGTAGTAGGGAGAGTGGTAGCCCTTATCAAGTGATTTCCTTCCAAGGTAATTGGGATCATCTGGATCTGCTATGTTTGTTCCTAAATAATAGCAACCTCTCTTGTCGAAACATTGCCCATATACAAGTCTTTGCGGGAGCAATGCCGGGTTGCCTGTGGCAGGTCCGATTTCTGTATACATTGGTCTTAGTATTTTGGCACCCTTACATATTTCCAAGCGAGACTTGACATCTTCAAGGTAAGCAATGTGGGCGTCTGGACGGGCAATTCCTTGTTCTTGGTTAAGATAATTCTGTGAAGCAGGGTTTTCATTGTTAAGCGTATCTGAGTCCTTTGCTTGAGGCTGTGACCTATAGAAACGAGGTGAACTAGTTTGTTGCTTGTCATTTGGAGCGCTTTGCGGAGACTGCGAAACGACCCTCATGGGGGGTACAGCCGGCTCCATGTATGGTTGTAGACCGAGCTTTAATGCCTCTAGGTTAATTTGTTCACGGTGTAGAGATTGAGTAACTGGAGCCGAAATATTTTCCGTGCCATTCTCAGGTATTTGAACAGTATTGTGTTGTGCCACGAGAGGATTCACGTTCGCTTGTAGGTTTGGATCTTGTTGTTCAGATATCTCGCCACTTGCCGCAATCTCAAGACGAGCACAACGGCGCTGAGAAGCGACAGAAGGGGTAGGTGGCACAAGAGAGCTTTGATCTTTGAAACTGGAAGAGATCAGGTTTCTCTGATCGGACCAGAACTCCTCATAGTTTCGTGCCACAGCCAGAGGTTTCTGAGTATGTTTGATACTGCTGTCATCAACCGAAATCGGATTCTGCGTCAAATGCTGTTGTTGCTGAGCCTTATCAGCAAGGCTTTTGGCAATACGTACACTAGTTCCAGGATTCGGATCTCCAGAAGAAGTAGAGCGTCCATTGGACGTATTTGGAGCTCTACGCTCAATGGAAGATAGAGGTGGAAGCTGGGCTCTACCAGAATTTGTGTTGGGAGGAGACAACTGAAGTGGCGGTAGTTGAACTGGGGAACTGTCCAACGGTACAGTAGGCTGTTGGTTGATATTATGGTTCCTAGCGTGCCGGTGATTGGACATTCCAGGGAGTGACTGAGGTGGACTGGCAGCTGTAGAACCTGCGGTAACGAAGGAAGTCATATTCGCTGGTGATCGTTGATCAGGCTGCGAAGTTTGCTGAGACAAACCTCTAGCACGGCGTGTTCCCAAAGTAGATGAGGCCAATCTCTTTGCAGGAGGGCCTCCGGTTAGTGGAGGTAGCTGGGACGAACCTGGACCCGTTGTTAGATCAAGAGATGCTGGTTCAACGGATCTGCATCCTGAAGTACTCTGATCTACACTAGGTGAGACTTGTGGGAGACGTGTAACTTTGGGTTTTGGACCTCTCTTAGCCGGAGAGCCATTGCCAGTGCCGGTAGATGACATTGTAGGTTGATCAGAACTTGTCTCTAGATCATCAGCAGTAAAAGAATTGCGCAAGCGACTAGGACCAACAGGTGTCTTTCTGGGTCTTCCTCTGGGCCTGCGTAAAGGAGGCCCATCTGAAGAAGATTCCGTCGCTTTGTTTGGCAAGATAAGTCGAATGCGTTTTCGTTCTTGTTTTATCGGCGAAGTTAACTCTCTGGAGGTCGTAGCTGAGGTAGTAGCTGGAGTAGAATCTGTAGTAAGAGCGCTAGGTTTTGTGACAAGTGTTTCTCTAAGAGACTGTCGAGCTAATTCCTGAACATCATCTTTTGAATCTGGGGATTGTGGAGGTTTGATAGGAGTCTCATTGTCAAGAGGATGAGAGACACTAATAGATCCCTGAACTTCTCTTTTGGGATGCCGAGAAGAGGGCGGCGATGCTGTCTTCTCGGCGGTCTCACTATGACCCTGAATAGCAGCTGTAGTCCATTTCTTAGGGCACAAGGGATAGCTATTGCGACAAGTCTCGGCGCCCAAATATGTCCACAGACGAGATACCAACCCAGCAATAAGTATAACTGGAGAGCTCGAAGCACCACCCCGGTCAGGTCGAAATTGATGTCTTCGTCGCTGCTCATCTTCTTCTATCAAGTTCATAGCATTACCTAGAAAGGAGGCTCCAAGCTTAATCTCATCATGGGTGATGAGAATTGTTGTGTGCTCTTCAAGGTCGTTCAATTCCTCCATCATATCAGCATATTCATAGGTCTTTTCCGTAAGATCCCCCCTCATCAGAAGCTGCAAGTGTTTCTTATTGAGAGCCTCTATCCTTTCATCCTCTTCTCTACTGAGCCGCATTTCCCGTTCATTGAGCTTGAGAAGCTCTGCCACTTCCTGTTCTTCTAGGTTTAGATATTTAACAGCCAGTTCAAATGATATACTCTGTGTTAGTTCCCTTATAATGGTGAGTTTCACATTATCACTGACATCGTCCCATGAAGCTAGTGGCTCTGGCTGCAGAGCTATAAATGATCTAGCACGTTCGTATATTGACAAAGCCTCCGCATCAGCATCGTCGAGATTATCCTGCGATATCTCTGTCTCAGGATTGTCAAGACTATCCTGCGATGTCTCTATATTAGGATTGTCGAGACCATCTTGCGATGTCTCTGTATCAGGATCGTCCAGACTATCCTGCGATAAGAATACACTGCTCAGATACCCCGAGTAACCTACTTCAAGTATTGAAGCAGGATCCTCATTATCTGTGAAAACAACGTCCCCGTTGGGATCAGAACTTGATGCATGTTGAGATATCTGCAGGCCCAAACTAGCAGCCGCTGTATCATTTCTTTGTTGGGATTCTGTGTTTTCTGTGGCTACCAAAGAACGATATTCACCAGGAGAAACGGTTGGGAAACATGCTTCGGGTAGATCAGGATTGTAAGGAATCTGGCGATGAGTAAATTTAGGAGGTCGAAGAGACGATGGAAGATCAGGTATTTCTTCCTCTTTGTATCGTCCTGGAGGATGAAGATTCTGTCTCAACTGCATTGTGAATGACATTTTCACGTTGGCCTCCTCCTTTGCTGTCAACAGTGCAGATTTTTTCTGACGGAATGAAGTTGAAAGTAAAGGCGGAGATCTAAGGGATGCAATCATACACGGGCTTCTTAACCATGCCTCTTTGCAAAAAGTGAACTTAGTTCTAACGGGTGGAGAATGAACGGTTGGTTAGAACGCTTATTTGGTTGCTCAGACGCCATCTCCCAGTGACCCTAACGCTCAAAACAAAATGAATCAAACACTACAGAAAGTCACTTGACATCTTCACCATTTTTCAGAGATTCTGCATTCCTTCAGCCACATCTATTGCACCATGGTATCCACCATATAACCTAAAGAAGCAAAAAAAGCATATAAGACAGAACCTTGTGGGGTATATTAACGCCATTCCCGGCCCCAACGGCAGCCATCCATGGCAATCTACCCATAATAATAGCAGCTAAAAGTATTAAAAGTATACAAAAAAGAAAAAAAAAGCAATGCCCGATAATTCTAACAAGTAAACGTTGAAGTTGAAGTGTCCTTCAAAGATCGGGGTCATGAAAGGGAACAAATCGAGCACGACCGCTGAACCGCTCTTCATCATCGGCTTGATCCATCTCCATCTCCACGTCATCATCCACAATCTCTTTCCTTCCTCTTTTTTCTCTACCAGAAGGAGTTGGTCTGAAGGCCAGCTCCCGGTATTCGGCACTTTGAACTTCAGCGATTGACTTTTGTGCCTGTAAAACATCCTGGTAGGATAGCAGTAAATGCTTTAGAGCGTCATCATAAGCCACGCAGAATCGGATGGATTGGATAAACTGTATCGCGGTCACCAAGCTCATATCGTACACCTTCATCATATATGCAGCTACAACTGCAGCAGATCGCTCATTGCCTGATTCACAAAAGACTAGGACCTTCCCCATTAACTGACTAATGTCTTTGATTTCTTCCCCAGACGCTTTTGCTTCTGCGACTCGCTGCCGATAGATGGATACTAAATGTTCGTTGATTATGTCAATAGCGCGTGGGAATGCGGCGATAAGTTCAGGATTCCCATCGACATCGATAGATGCAGATTCGATACCCAGTTGATTAGCAACTTTATCCCCGCTCATAAGCAGAGCCTGTGCAGTCTTGGTATTTCTAACAACGAGTAGCATGGTAACTCCCTTAATCTTCAGTGCTTCGATATCTCTAGCCGCAGATGCTGGCCCAAGCTCCAAAAAGGAGAGAATCGGTTGTGATTGTCGCCTGTATTCATACTTCCAGTCGCCAATCCATTTGACTGCTCTTATGTGTTGGCCTTGGGTAATCACTCTTAGTATTTCCTCCTTTGTGTGTACAGGACCAGCGCTTGCGACGACGGGTGGTAATGATATTTCGGCGCCATCAGGAAATGGTGGTATGTGGATGTGAGGCGGCGACGGAGCCTAGCAGAGTTGTTAGCAGATGCGTCGAGACATGATTTATAGCGAATTGATTTATTAGCAACTTACGCGCCAACTGTATTCGCCGGTTGGCGTGGCTCCGATTTGTTGTGAAGTTCGATGCATAGTAGCTTCGGGTCGAGGATATAAATGGAAACTAGCCGCGTTGTTGCTCTCGAGACTGCTCGTATCAGTCGTGTCCGACAAATTTGCCAGTACACTCTCTATATCTACCAGCTCCTGTTGATGCATCCCGGCGCTTTGGGAGAATCAAGGTGTCCGTGAGGTTGGTCTCTCGTTTTAAAGCGGAGAGATGTCCCTGCGTAATTTCCTGGGGAAAGAAATAGCGTCGTTGCCTAGAGAAGTTGAGATGGCCCGCAACGGCCAGCTTGTGCTTGTCAAGCTAGGCGAATAGCGGGACTGGGTGGTTGAGGTTGGAGGAGAAGACATTAGGGTCGCATTCCAAAAATGGTTTGATCTAGAACTTGCGGCTGCGATCTTGGAGGTTAAAATAGAGCTGCCTTAAGTAACTCCTTAATATGTAGTTCGAGTGTGACAATGCGACTCGCTCGGCGGGGTCCGGATCAGCCCCCCGCTTTACCGCGTTGGGATCTCTGCGTTGCGGCGAACTCTTCTTGTGCTTGTACCTGGTGCTCTTGGCTACAAGTGCAGCCTTTGGTTATTGCCGGATAAGATGAAATGCAATGAGATCAGATGATGGAGCAAAACAGAAACGCTATATGGATTAAGTATTAAGAACATGCTAAAATATTGACAAGTGATTGCCTAACTCTATTCTATCTAAGTCTGTTTCGGCGTCCTTCCAGAGGAAGACCTGCGACTAGAACTGCCAGCAGCCTTGGGAACTCTCAGCGCCCTATCCGAATCGCCTTCTCCAGGCGTAGGAGGACGGTCGCTCTCCAAGGAGGACAAACTAGTAGCGCTGCTTTCTCGAACTAGAGGTGAAGGCTTATCAGGTGTTGCCGTTCGCGATCCAGGAGGCGCAAGCCGCTGTGATCTGGTTGACCCCGTTGCTGTATTTCTTCGTCTCTTGTCCGATGCTACGGAGACGCTACTGCCTCGTCTAACACGTCCAGCTGTGCCAGTAGCTTCATCAAGCTCTATAGTAGGCGTGGAACTCCTTGACGAAGTTCTAGAGTGTGATTCTGAGCGGAGACTTCCACTACGAGAATGTCTTAACTCCTTCTCAGAACGAGGGTGGCGATGTGGATGGTGATGGTGTGTCTTCTCAATATCCGTAGCACGAAACTTCCCACGATTCCAGCCTCTCCATCCTGTCCACCAGAGCCATCCTCCTTGCTGCTTCGCAAGCTTCCTGTCGCGCTCCTTAATTTTCACCCTTAGCGCTGCACGGCGCTCATTCTCCTTCTCCCAGTATTCTGACCGATAAACATCCCAATTCTCACGGAAAGTTGCAGAAAACGGTTTTGGCAGCAGTAGCAGCTTCACATAATCTCCCCCCGGGGCCAGGTCTTCCTCGCGCCCCACAAGTTCATCGTCATGGATATTTGTAAATGCAGGGTGGCCGCCTGCTCTCGCCATCTTTTCTGATTCAGCCACAAGTGCTGGGTCGACATACTGGTAAGAACTCCCCGTGTTGGAGAATAATCCATATGAAAAGAAGAAGGCCAGGGTGGAGAGTATTGATCTCCACCACGGTTCCTTGATCACTACCAGCTTGCAGTTGAATTGTCGCAGGCCTCTGTTGGTGGTCACCACCCATCGTCTGGGCCAGCGCACGCCTCGTTCCCAGGTGCCAGTTCCCCATACAAGTAATGCGGTTACTACGCCGCCCATGAGGCAGACCTTCTCCGTAACCTCGACCACCCAGTATACCGAGCCTCCAACGCCGCTACCATCTTCCCGCGGCTTGAGAAAAAGGGCGTAGCCAAAGTAGACAATCCACACGCCGAGCAGCGTCAGAAAGAAGGTATGCTGGCGCCGTCGCGTGCGCAGTTGCAGCCATTGAGCGCGCAAAGAGGCTTCTAAGATTAGGAGGTTCAGGTAGATCTGGGGAGGCGAGGAGGGAAGAGTTGCTATAGGATCTTGCAGAGAAGTTTGCTGATTCGAGTCGGGAGAGGTGACACCACTTGTGGGAGGGATAGGATATTCAGCATCAGGAGGCGGAGCTCCCTTCACCAGCTGGTCGAGGTTGGTAGCCATCTCGGTCATGTTGTTAGGGGCAGTAGGAGAAGGCGCGCAAGGAGATTCGCATGGCTGCTTTTGTCGCTGAAGCAAGGGGGTTGCGGCCGCTTCACATAATCGCACGTGAAAGCGGAGCGAGGAGTAGAACCGCGAACACAGTCTCCAGTTAGAGAAGATATGAAGATGAGGTTTTTCTTCTCTACAATCGGACAGCGAGGAGGGGCAAAGCGCTGGCGTTGTGGATATTTCATCTGGGGAAAGGCCCTTCAGGTTTGTTGAGCCACACCCCGACCCTGCTGCTGGTGCTCGGCAGCCAACCCGCGCGCTGGGCGGCCGCAACAGCGTCATCAACAGAAAAGGCTGGAGCTGGGGGCCGCATCCAAATGCCCCAATGTCAATGAGCCCGAATCAGCAGCTTCGACCATCCGATGCATACTGAGTCTCAAGTATGCCACAGCATACGGCGTATTACAGTAATGTTGTATTCATGCTTGTATGCCACAAAAGCCAAAATATGTATATCAGATACAGTTACATATGGAACGTGACCCCGCGCAGTATTACGGGGTGCTTCGATCAATAATGGCAGCATCGCTTTCTGATAGACGGACGAGCGCACCAAATGCCTACTGCATCAAGTCGTGCGAATCCAGTGCCTGCCTAGTGGTGGGTTTTGCTGGGCTGGATCGCCCCGGAGCTCGAGTTCCGCCGGGCTTCCGAAGTCACTGACAGCTCCCACGTGGGACCAAAGTGACCTGCTGTCCTTTTTGCCTCCGAGTAAATCCTCAACATAATAGTGAATGCTGTAGACACAAGCCATATAATACTAATAAGAACCCAGGCCAGATCAATTGGCTTCTCAATCGCCACCCATCAGTGTCTTCAAGCCCTACAAAAATCAACAACCTCCATTACGGCCGAGAAATCAGTGGCAGTGAAGCGATCAAGGCGCTGCTTATTACTGCTGCTATTACTGCTACTACAGGACCATACGGTGTTCGGCCGTGTACTCACCGTTCCCGTAGGAAGCGCACCGCACAAGCGTTTCGTCATCCCCCTCAGACTTCCCTCGGCACCACTGCACGGCGCGTATTTTACGCCCTAACTCCGGATTCCAAAACCTTAATAGCTGCTCGATATATATATTTTGAGAGGCAGTTGCCTTCGTGGCCTCCTCTCACCTCTCTCATCTTTCAAGTTGACTTCCAACGTGGTGCTGTCGCCACTCCTGGTGCGCACCCTTCCCTCAGACGTCTTCGCGAGCCATCGATCCGCCATCCCCCACATCCGACATATCTCAATCCGCCGCAATCGTCCGGACGGCACCAACTACTCTACCATGGCCTCGACCGCAGAAGCAACTGCTCGAAACCAGCAGTCCATGCTTGCCTCGCAGCGGGAGCCGGCGCGCAAAACTACATTCTTCCCGCTCGGCTACAAAACCTCCGCCAGCCAGTGGTGGGCCAATATTTCTCCCGCCGTTGCTGAGCATAATGTGCTCTCTTTCATTCCGTACCTGCAAAAGCCAGCAACTCATACCAAAACCGGGTCGGCTCCACCATCTGCCCGCTGCTCGAAAGTCAAGTTAAATGAGGAGCCTGAGACCGAGGAAGTCGCCACCCGGACGACCTCGATAGACGATCCCTATGGTCCCCGAGTATGGCACTCGAACATGGTTAAATTGAGCGGCAAGAACCGGGAATTGAATGAATTTTCCGTTGAAAGGGTGGGTGAGCCGGTCGAGGAGAATCTGGTAATGTTGCATGGTTACGGTGCTGGCCTGGGCTTCTTTTACAGGAATTTCGAAGGATTGAGCAGAGTTAAAGGATGGAAGCTTTATGCCTTGGACATGTTGGGAATGGGTCGAAGTAGCAGACCACCATTCAGGATCCATGCTAAAGACCAGCTGGGCAAGATAGCAGAAGCTGAAAGCTGGTTTGTTGATGCTCTTGAAGAATGGCGGGTTTTGAAGAAAATCGACAAGTTTACGCTTTTGGGCCACAGTATGGGAGGCTACATGGCTGTGGCGTACGCACTTAAATATCCAGGACATTTGAATAAGCTTATTCTGGCATCACCTGTCGGCATTCCCGAAGACCCATACGCCATGCAGGCCGATATGCCAGAGCCTGAAGAATCGACCCTAGCGAACGAATTCACTCAAGACGCGCAAGATGATATAGTTGCACAGCCCAACGGGAGGACCGGAGACAACAATAATTTCCTCAACGCCCGCACTAAGGCCGAAAATAAACCAGATGCACCACCTCGCCGGCCAATTTCAAAATGGATCAGTTACCTTTGGGATGCCAACATCTCTCCCTTTAGTATAGTCCGCTGGGCCGGTCCGCTTGGTCCACGCTTCACTTCCGGTTGGACGTCTCGGCGATTCTCTCATCTGCCGGAGGCCGAATCCCAGGCACTACACGATTACGCCTATTCTCTCTTCCGTCAAAGAGGAAGTGGTGAGTATGCACTGGCTTACATCCTTGCCCCAGGCGCATTTGCGCGCAGCCCTCTTCTCCGACGAATCCACGGTGTGGGAAGGCAACCACTCCCCTCGCCTACTCCCAATGGCCTAACCAAAGAGACTGGAATTCCAGTCGTGCTTATGTATGGTGAGAACGACTGGATGGATGTTGCGGGTGGGTTTGCTGCCGAGCAGAAGCTCAAGGAAGAAAAGGCCAAAGTATTGGCTACTGCTACTGAGGAGGAAAAGAAAAACGAGAACGGCAGCGCAAGGGTTGTTATCATCCAGAAAGCTGGTCATCATCTTTACCTGGAAGGTTGGGAGGAGTTTGACGAAGTTATAAGACGAGAGATGAATGATACGTCGAGATACAACAAGAAGCACGCTGCTGCTACCGCTTCTGCTTCTGCCTCTGTATAATTGGGCCCTCAGGACCTTTTCATAGCTGGTTTTCGGGAGTTTGCGGAGTCGGCACATATACCAGGCGTTTTGCTCTGTGAACGGATCATCCATCCTCTAAAATTATCAGAAGATATGGCGCATCTCTCTTCCCTAGTGGGTACATCAATAACAAGATAAAGATAGTATGGAGCGAGCATGTTCTATCCATGGTGTGTAGGCATTCGTGGTGGTAGATGCCCTAATAGTCCTATCTCATGGGACTGGGCTATTGTATATTAGTCTCTTTTGAGCATCTTGTTCTCATTTATTACAAATAGCGGAGAAGAATTGTAATGCAAGCATATAGAGAAATATGTTTTATAGACAATTAGACAATAATCATATGATCTAACTTGGGTTTTTAACCCTGCTATGTTCTGCGCATGTGTATGGGAAGAAAAGGAGTAGTACTGTGATGTTGTTAGGATAGAAGTGGGAACTAACAGAACTTATGCACTATGATATAGTTGCTAATGTGTAAGGCAAAGATATTTGACGAGGTATTTGGCAGGGTTCACGTTGCTAATAAACTTAACTGTGAGCAGTTTTAACATAAAACACTAGAATGTTGTCGTTATGAAGTAGATTCTTAACTGGCACAAAAATATTTCATGTCTCATTCTCACTCGAGATGTGGCCAGCACGGAGAGACTTACTATACCACTACTGCCAGAAGACAGGAACACGAAAGTTTAACAACTATTTTGGATGAAATGATTATAACGCAAAAGGGAAGGAACTCCTTCGTCATAGCTTTTCGTCTCCTCGGCGTTCCTCCTTTCCTTGTAGTTCCCACTAACTTCGAACAATAACATGACAACCTCATCACCAATCATAACAGTTACAATAATAAATTTTACCACTACGTATACCCCTTTAACTTCACATATGGTGAGCCCATACTATCCCAGCAACTCGCAATAGATGTTGCCCAAATCAAAGAGGATATCACATACATCAAGACGAGTGAGACCTCATACTATCAATCAGAATATACCCCACTGACTCTCAGCACTAAAGGCTGATTTAATCCTATCTGGTTTGTAAACCGACCCTCTTTCTAGAATATGACGGTGCCCTGTGCCAATTCAACCTGACAAGGGAACCTATTTGAAGCTCGCAAACCCAATAGCTTCTAGGACGGTCAAATTTGGTACGGTGATCCAGTTACAGGAGAAATAGAGATGGCAGAATAAATGGATAACAGACGCAGTTTCATACCCATTTTCCGTCTCAAGTTATACTGAAAGGTCCATACCTCGGAGACAGGCCACTTATGGAATGGAGGGACATACTCCCATGAACGAAACCTTGGCTTACAACAGTACTAGATGCCCAGGCTCCAGGCGACAAATCTTTTCCTAGTCAAGTACAGCTCCATCCCGAGCCGTCCTTCGCCAGCTCATCCATCTACGCACAGGGGTTCCTGAAGACAATATGGACGGAATGTAATCGGAACCAAGTTGCATCGCATCTCTCGATCTATTAGTTTTCTGGTGATTATTCACAAAGGGCAGATCTTCTCCAAATAGTTTGCTCCATGAAACTCGTGGCTAGCTAGGACCAAGGCCGAAAATCGATGCACGTCCGTTCTCACCATTATTTTTTCCGAGGAGACGGAATGGATGGTTTGACAGTGGGTCATAACGTAACGTGCTGTGTTGTAGCAAAATCGTGAAAGACGCTTTACCACTTGGCAAGGAAGAACAGTTCTAGTCCATGGTCTATTTGCCCCGAAGAGAAACTTCCAATCCAAAGTTCGAGAAAGCGAAAAGGGCGTTGGGCTAGTTTAGGGGAGGATAGGAGACCACCAAGAACTAAATGCCCACTTCGAGATTTCTATTAATACCGCCAAGTACGGGTGAAACAGATCAGTTTTCCGCGGCACTTGGATGTCAGATTTTGGTGAGATCTGGAGCCGGCCGAGGGGCTACCGGTACCGTATGTCGAGTTTCTAGGCTCTAGGGTAATAGCGTACCGGCCGCAGGTCAAAGCCCAGGTCTGAGCGTGGTTTTGCAACCAGCTGAAGTCGATCCATTTTAATGGGCAAGATCAACGGCGTGAACATCCATGATCATTATTTGGGGGCCATCGGAGAAGCATGGCAACAGACCGCACAGACTGAGATACTTCCTGAGGGCTTTTGTCTTGGACGAATTAGTGCGCATGATTATATTGATAACCAACTGCGCCGCTCGCCAGCAATTGTCAATGAGCGCCTCTTTTCTCCTGCCCAGAGGGACACGGACGCAGCTTCATGCAACAAAGATCAGGAGAAGAATAGCGGGCAGGGAAAGCCAGCCGGGCACTTGGCTTCTCCCTGTGAAGCGACACAGGCATACCGAAATACGGTACGGTACCTGAAATGCGATAGAATAATCGGCAATTCCGTGAATGTAGCGTGACATCAGAAGAAGGAAAAAGGGCAAACTCCTCCAGGCGGTCGATCACCGGTCTCTTGAGTAGGCGGGCATTCTGACTCTTTGGAAAGCAGCTGATGGACTTCTCGAGCGTTCGCTCAATAGTTTCACGTGGCTCCTGGCTAATAGTCTTCGCCTGATGGCCACACTGGAGGCCAAGGCCGAGCAGTAACTTGGCACCAGAACTCTCGCAGCAAACTACGAATTTGCTTGCAATTAGACAAGTTGATTATTACCTCATCAAAATTGGAGGCCATTCTGCTCCGGATTGATCGAGCTTATGGCTGCTCCAGACCTTCTCTTCCGGCACTGAGCAACACATCAATCTCCATCTAAGTTCCAGGAACCTGGGAAATACGGAGAGTAGGACGAAACTGCAGCCAGGTGCATTCGCATACTCCGGGGAACCTGCGGTGCAACGGTACCAACCCAGCGCTCCACCAGGCCATCATCTAAGGGACCCTACTTCCCCTAGATCTACCGCCAAGCGGGCCATCCATGCAGCTGCAACCCAACAACCATCATACGGTGCCAATGTACTTACAGCGCAGCGATTGATAATTGCAAGAATCAGCTTGGCGACAGATTCGTGACGGAGTATTCAATTGTGCCATATCTGAAGACGCCGGCGGAGACCAGTAGGGGCAGCTTACTCCATGCCGTACGGTATTCGCAATGGCATCGCCATCGTCCACCTTTTCCACCCGATCACGGTTCTGAGAAACCGGTTCAGCCAACCTACCGTGACGGTGGCACGCAAGCACTGTACGCCACGCTGCGCCTCTAGCCCGCCCCTGGTACGAGCTGCTTCTGGGCAAAGAATTCAGCATTTTGAACCACCACAGTCGGCTAGATTTGGCAAATGATCCTGCAAGTTGGATCGAGAACGACCCTGACCTTCACAACAAAACCGCCTGACCCTGCAGCAAACACTAATGATTTCCTCCTGTTCTGAAAGGAGCACCTAAAGGCGCTAGCCCGCCTCGTACCTCGCTCGATATATCCCGAGGAACACCCTGGGATATGCGCCATCTAGGTGGAAGATGCTCTCTCTAGTAGCCACTCAGCTGGCCCCCTACTCAGGAACATTTTAAGTATGGATACCGTCGACCACTTAGCCAACCTCCGATCCACAGAATAAAGTAATGCAAACCTAGTGCTGGGGATACAAGTACTCGGGGGGTTCCACACTGTGGATCTTTCTTTTTCGGAACCCAACCTTCACCTTCATCCAGGATTAAGCTATCATCGAGGTTAATTCTCCTTGAAAGTGTCGGGCTACTACTTGAGCCATTCTGGCTCTCATACGCTGTCGAGATGGACACGATGGATGGTCCTGCTAATAAGTCCCGCCAGCAGGCCATGATCGTTGTGTCGACTGTAGCAACTGCGATAGGAGGTGCGTTCTTGTAGATACTTTCGGGTATATCATTGTTGGTGGATTTATTATTGAGTAGATTGTCGTAGGAATTGCTACAATCTTGCGGACTCTCGGAAGATGTCTCGTCGTGAGGAGGCTGGGCTGGGATGACTGGTTGATGATGATTGGTATGGTAAGTCATTACTCCCATTGCGTTATTATTAAGGTCAAATACCTGATTAACGTGGAATAGGCATGTACTGCCGGATATCTCTTTGAAATTCTGTATGGTTTACGGTTTGGTGTCGGCCTTCACGGAAGTGATATCAATCCCAAACACCTCAATTCCATCTTGCAGGTATGTACTCCACTGCAGTTCCCCTGTGGAGGAATCCCTAGTCGACTATATACAAAAACCTAACTATGGCTAGATTGTGCTGTGCATGGAGTTGACCTATAACCTCATCGTCGTTATCATTAAGTTGTCAATCCTGTGTTTCTATCTCAGACTAGGTAAGTTTGCAAGAATCATCCGGGGGTTTTTTAGGAGGGTACCCCAGATGCTTACTAGAATATCAGTATCGGTAGAAGGATTCTTCCGAACCAGTTGCAAAGTCACCATCTATCTCCTGGTCCTTTCCGTTGTCCAGGCCGAAATTGTCACACTCGCACAGTGTATCCCCTTTCGCAAGATCTATGATTCCACTGGGACGGTAAAAGGGTCATGTATCAATACAACTGCATACTATTATTGTAGGTATCCTTCAACCTCTGCTCAAAGATCAGAGATAACTTATACAACCTGCAGTTCTTGCTGTTTTCAATGTCATCATGGATATCTGGATTTTAGTGCTACCAATCAAGACGTTAACGAAGATTAAACGGCCAAGACGGGAAAAGTTCATCTTATATGTAGTATTTGGTGCTGGAATATTCTCCTGTATATCAGGGTAGGTTCTTGACTCTGAGCCCGGACCTAAACTTGGGCATCGGCACTGATAGTGATTGGCCATAGAATTGTTCGTCTTTACACGGTTGGAATGTTCACCCGATCAAAGGATCCGTTCTACGACGCCGTTCCAATCAATATTTGGTCATTCGTCGAAATAAATGCGGGCATTCTTTGCGCCTCAGTCCCAGCAATGAAACCCCTATTTACATCTGGCAAGCACTCCATAGGCACACACTCAGGCTCGAAGCCGTACTCTCAGCGATATCGTACCCACAACAGCATACCACTTAGTGGCACTGAGCCACGACCTCACTTAGGCGACAGGGCAGATGCACATGGGTTCACGATCGAGGCGGGAGGACGCACAGGAAGCCAGGAGCGAATTGTGCCAACAGGCATCGAGTACGAGCGAGAATTCAGTGTTCAGGAACATTATATCGAGTTGAGTCCAACACAGAAGAAGAAAGACGATGATCTGACTGATTCATCATAACGTATGGTCATGTGTACATCAGTCTTTCTCCCCTCCATTAATACAATACCGTACGCTATCTCTTTACTCGGCAGCAGCAGCTAGGCATTTTACGGCAAAAAAAAATCTATTTATACATAAGCAAACTTTTTCAGTGACTAGAAAACGGAGTGATCGGTTAGAGAATGTTTGCTATTATTGATACCCCGTGGGACAAACAAGGAATACCATATAAAATCAAACACCAGAAATATTTGTTAATAGAATAAAAATGGTTACATTACCAAGGAACCTTGGAGTAGAATAACGCTCACTGTGATCAATTTCTTGTTCTGCGGGGATTTGCAAACTGGTGCAACGATACCAGGTCCTTGGCCCGGTAAAAACCGAATAGGTTTCAGGGGCTAAGGTGCTGGGGTGCACCCGAGGGGGAGTTTGTCGATCAAATTGATCTACCAGCACGGTACGGTACCGTAGCAAATCGACAGGTCATTTTGTGACCGTGGTGACAGCCATGATACAGTATCATTTCTTTTTCTTTGTTCCTTTCTTTTTTGCTCACCACGTGGTAGGCACACGATGCAGGGTTCGAGTGTAAGGGTGGTATGGTTCCCCTTTTTGACTTTAAGGTACGGACGGGAAGTTGTTCCTAAGAATCTCGATCGACAGGCATTAATTATAATCAATCGGATATTGCGTGCATAGAACTGGGATGAAGGAACGAATGCAACCACGTCATAAATCGACATATTTGAGGAGAGAATACTGGTGCATTGAGTCGTGCTTGCTTATCCAGGCACTTAATCTCTAATGCAAATACGCTCCCTTTCTCAAATCTCCTCCAGTTGTCAACTATAACCCCTTAGACCTCGAATTGTAGGCTATCTCCAATTCTTCAGGTATGGAACACCGTATGACGAATGCAGTAATGTCAAATCCGCGCATCAGCTGGCTGCTCTCAGGTTTCTGGCAGAAAGGTCGGCACTTCGGTCGCAAAGAAAAGCTCTCCACATCTTTGAAGCTTAGGAATCTCCCCCTCATGCCGAGGTCGGATGAAGCGGGAATAAGGTTCTATAGACTCAATACGAAACGCTATTTAATTCCCTTCTTTAGGAAAAAAAAGGGAAAGCATAACTAGTCGCTGATATGCCTTATCATATGACACTCCTATCCCCCAATGGTAGAATTAAAGAGTTGGTTTACTATCAGTAGTTTCAGCGAGAGATAATAGAGCGCTGGCCGTAATCGGCAAGTGGAGCGAACCGTACTGTGGATACCGATGGCCAAAATATGTGATCTGATTTGGCTTCCCCCATGGGGAAGTGGACTGAGATGCCCGCTCCACACACTATTTGGACCTCTTTCATTCACCGGATAGGGCCTCCAAGTTCAATCTAGCTCCAGCCGTGAAAGATGCAATCACCGCACATTAGACATTGATAAACGAGAGATAGTTGGGGTTTCTGGTTTGGACAGGACACCCTCATGGTCATTCTAATATAAATAAGGTTAATGACGGTGCAAGGAATATGAGATCGTACTCGATCATGCATGCACAACACAGTGTTTTATCATACAGACTGCACTGTAGGTCATGGGTGCGAGTCCATTGCCAAGATTCTAGATTGCAACCACAGAGAGTTGGAGGTTACTGAGATATCTCCAGCAGAGTGAAAGGCCTTGCTTCTTCTGTGTTGGTTGCTGTGTACTGATGTACCACGGCATTACCAGCTCGATTCGTATACACACGCAGTGCGCAGTGCCGAACTTGCTGAGAGAAGCCACAACAGGCTCTAACCCTCAAACGGTTATAATACTCGTCGAATTGCTCGGCTCAGCCGGTAAGCAGTACTGTCGGTATGGTGACTATGCGGGAGTCACAGAGAAACGCAGACTCCAATAGCCCAGGAGATGCCGTCCTGCTATGTTTTATGCACCCGTACAGCTGTATGTGCATTACCAAGCTCGTGTCACCTGCTGAAATTTAGGTTAAGGGACTCACGCGTCAATACCTCCGTAGGGACTAGCAAAAGCCTCCTGGGGTCAAACCGAGGCGCAGACAGGCGGGAACAAGCGCGAGAAAAACGTGGAGAGGAAGCATGGATGAGGCGTGTCTGGAATACGGTACGTTCACCGGCATGTGGTCCAGTAGATGTCGAGGCCTGAGTGTGGTATGCCGGGTACAAGTACCATACCATCGTGTAGGGCCGTCCTGCCAAGGCATCGCCGGTTCATTCGTCTGATGGCGAGCTCTGAGAGGCGCTGGGGTAGCCCGAGTCTTGAATGACCCTTTGCGCTGCTGTCTAGGTGATAGCTCGGCGTCAAGGCGCCGACAGCTACCATGCGAATACGCATTAGGGAAATCCCCAGTTTGCGCGGGGAAGATAGCTGCAGCTCCACAGCTTACCTTCTCCAGACGCGGAGCAACGCGCCCTGTGTGTGGCGATCCTGGGGAAACACTTATATTCAGCATGTAGCTTGTTTTCCAGATTTTCTCTGTGAGAGAGAGAGAAAAGAGTTGCGTGCTCTGATGCTCGATAAGCAGGAGTGGATACGTCGTGTATTACAAAGTCAAAAACAACATACAAAAAAGCGGCGAGCCGGTCAGCAGCGGTTAGCCGTTGCAACCACGATAGCGTATAGTTACCGCTTTGGACAGTAACCTAAAGCCCTCTCGAATTTTCCCTGTCGTTTTTCAATCCCTCTCGAAAAGCCAGCAAACATGGAAAAGAACGAGAAAACGGACGTTATTCAACCATCGGTGGAGCAAGAAAATGCTGTGAGCATTGAGGAATCCGAGAATCGAGCTCCCGTCACCACTACCGTTGATCCAGCGCTGGATGAGAATTACCATATCAATCTGAGCTGGAGATCATGGCTTGTCGTCTTTGTTACATGCTTTGCGTGAGTTATTCGCTCATTCCTGCCTCCAATTAGTCTTACGCATGGTGGTCAAATTCTGCTGGCGATTGGCGAGTAGAGACTGGCAAGCTTGTGATAGTTATCTCCTACATCATTACAGTCATGCAGCCTCGTAGACAGAGTCTTACTAATGTATCCTTGTGAATAGCATTATGGCACAAGTCTTCGTCGTAGTCGCCGCCGGTAGTGTTATTGCTTTCATCATTCGGGATTTGGGTGAACCATCGCTGGCTGGCTGGATCATTCAGGTAGTCTCGCCTGTATCTGATTCTAATCTTGCAATTGGAGGTATTGATATCATTTAGGGTCCTCTCCTTATGCAATCTGTGCTTTCCCCAATCGTGGGCCGTCTCTCAGATGTGCTCGACCGAAAGTATCTCGCCTCGATCCCACCTCTGATCGCTTTTGCTGGCGCAGTAATGTCTGCCCGAGCAGAGGATATGAAGACCTTGATTGGTGGGGGTGTGTTGATCGGAACAACGCTCAGTACAATTGCTATTGTCCAGGCCGTTCCATCTGAGGTTTTGCCAATGAAGTACCGTGCCTTAGCAAATGGCTTTGCTTTCCTTGGTGGTGCTGTTGGTGGAATGTAAGCTCCACCCTATCAATCCTATTGATTCTCGTCACGCTATAAAAATGGCAGATACTGATAAATTACCAGAGTTGGTGGTCTCGGCGCCGGTGCAGTCACCAATGCTAACCCTGGAGGCTGGCGTGATATCTTCTGGATGCAAGCCGCCTTCCACTTAGCTACGGCTGTTGGTCTCCTCGCCTTCTACTGGCCCAAACGACACCCCGATTATCCAAAGATGAGTTTCAAGCAAGTCATATGGGCTATTGACCCAATTGGCTCCGCAATCTTTATCGGCTCCGCAACATTGCTACTTTTAGCTCTGGATTGGGCTGGTGGTGCATATCCATGGCATGACGCACATGTCGCTGCACCATTGGGTGTTGGCCTTGGACTGTTGGTATTGTTCTGCTTGTACGAATGGAAGGGTCGAGATGATGGCCTCGTTGCACATGTCTTCTTCAAAAACGGTCCAAATTTCATGCTGTCGGTGTTCGCCTTTGCTGTCGAGGGGTAAGGCTCCAGTATCCATGCTGTTCCTTCATGTGTTTGCTAACTTATGTCCTTAAAAAGTTGGATTTTCTACTCCGCGGTTAACTCAATCACACCTCAAATTATCCTCAACCTTGGATTTGAAGATAATTCCTGGAGGATTTCCATCAGACAACTCAGTTATAACATCGTATCGCTGGCTGCCTCGATCCCAATTACACTGTACTCGACCAAGTACAAGGACTTGAAGTACCCGCTAGTAGTAACATTCACTATATTCCTCGTTGTTTGCATCTGCTATGCCACAATCACACCGCATTTGAACCATGCACAAATCGGCTATAATGTACTCAGTGGATTTGGACAATCTGGTCCCCTTACTCTACTCGTTGCCCTGGTGCAGTTTACTGCACCACATGAGTTCCTGTCTTGCGCAACTGGGCTTGCTTTCTCTGCCCGTGCCATTGGAGGTGCCTTCGGCTCTGCTGTGCTAGATGCCATTATCAATGGCAAACTGGGTTCAACATTGAACCAAAACATTTCGAAAGCTGCACTTGCAGCTGGACTGCCATCAGGTTCCGTTGAGGATCTAATCACGGCATTCTCATCAGGCAACGCAACTGCCATTGCTGCCGTCCCAGGTATCAATAGTGAGATTATTGCTGCTGCATCAGATGCTAGCCACTGGGCTTATGCACGCGCCTATCGATTGGCATGGGCAAGTATTATTCCTTTCGTTGTATTGGCCCTCGGCGCTGTGTTCTGCTTGAGGGGAGTGCGCGATTTGATGACGGAGAAGGTGGAGGCCACCGTTGAACGCGTTCCCGTCTTGGAGAAGGAAGTCGCATGAGCAAAAATTCAGTTCTTATCCCTTTCCTCTTGGAATTCTTTATTTTGCCATTACCGTTCAGTAGTGATAAAACAGAAAACACTATGAAAGAAAAGCAAACTTAGAAGGAAGAAGGAAAGTGGATGTTTGTTTTAATTAATGTGCAATAGCCATCCTTTTAGACAGCGTCGGTAATTGGTCCGAGTGACCAACAATTGACAGTTTTATGACTCTCCCACCTTGATATTGACTGAGGGAACGCAATCATAGCTATCATTCCTTTGACTGGAGATCTGAATGCCGAATTAGAGCATTTTATTATATGAATCAAATTGAACAAGTAAAGTCAAATGATCGAATCGAAAGATTTTTCGGATCATTGTTATCCCCTTGTCCGAGCACCGAACACCCGAGGGGCTCCACTTTTTTTAATCACGGTTTTACGGAGCATCCGCAGGGGACGGCAAGCACATCTAGCCCGATCAGAATTGACTGATCGTATCCTAAACGGGAATCCGAAGGCGTTACAGTACTCATTAATAATGGCCACAAATGCAGATTCCTTATCAATCTTTGCTCGCTGAATACTGGGGTAAAACGCAATGTGGAAAAAGCCGTTCAGCCTTTCCAGATTGAAATATAGCCTTGCCGAACTAATGTTGCTAAAACAACCATAGTAAGGATAGTTGACATTTCGTTCGGCGCGAACTTGCGTATACTATCCAGGCTCGCAAGGTAGTTTATCTAGTATGATGGTGCATGCATACATCTCGAAATATATGGACTTCTGGACTTTGTAGACATAAGGTAACACAACAGGAGACTTGTGATTCGGCCTCCGAAGAAGCCTTGCCGCCTCGGAACGCCCTTTCCGAAGGTAATCCAGCGAAGGCCCAATGAGAGTAGCAGACGCAGCGGATTAATTTATCTCCACTCCGCAGCCTTGCGGGTCTTTTGTCAACCTCGCGCTATTATCCAAAAAAGGCCTAGTGGCCAGCCTTAAGATTTGTGTGATGGAAAGGCACAGCTGAGGAAACAGCAAAGCTCGGTGAGACGCTGTAAAGTATTGTGTCAAATACTGTAAGTAAGCGGCGAAGGACCCAATCTTGTCCATTATGATACCGCTTTCACTGTAGGACGGGCAAGAGATATGCGTAATCTGCGGCCACCTTTCTTTTGTATTATTGTGCCAAAAGTAAGATGAGTCTGCTCTTTCAAAGCAGCATGACCGCTGACGGAACGGAGGTAAATTATCTGCACTTTCCACAGCACGGGCCAACGTCATGCATATCGGTAATCGCACTGTTGCAATCTTACTTAAGCGTCCCCTGGCCATAGGTTTGGATTTGAGAGCTTTACTAATATGCTGCTTCATGAGGACCAGCCTTCGTAAACAATGCTGGGATGGTTGGCTTCTGCAGGCTTGCGCTGCATGATACTTAAGCAGGCTGACGGTCCACCGCTGTCAGCGCTGTTGTCCTCGCCGTGGTTGATAAACACTTCCTGTCCTCTTGGTTGCTGCTCCTTGCTTCCTTAATATATACCCTTTGCCCTACGCACCACTTTATTGAGCTTATCAGAAGACATAATCTGATACTACCGCCAATATGGTTAAGACCATCGTTGTTCTCGGAGCATCCTTTGCTGGATTGACCGTTGCTCACAAGTAAGTCTCCGCTATGGACCTTAATTTCAGTCACGCGTCTACTTCTTATGCTTGATGCTTATTTCGATCAATCATAGGCTCTTGAAGCATACCTATAAGGAGGTGAAAGACTTCAAGGTCATCCTTGTGAGCAACACTACACATGCCTACTGGAATCTTGCTGCCCCTCGAGGTTTGTCAACCCAATTAAGAATATCCACCCAGTTCCTGTTCAATTTTCTGACAGGAATTATACAGCCATTATCGCTGGCCAGATAGATGAGGGAAAAGTATGTGTACTCCCTTTTCCTGTCTTTTGACGGCAAATTCCTACAATTATTAGACAAGTATTCCTAACATGAGATCCTACAGCTCTACCTCCCAATTGAACCTGGTTTCAAGCGTTATCCAGCTGGGTCCTTCGAGTTCGTCCTTGGAACTGCGACTTCCCTTGACCCCGCGACCAAGTTCGTCCAAATTTCCACTGAGAGTGGAGAGAGGCAGCAACCTTACGACATCTTGGTACTGACCACTGGTAGCTCTGCTATCGGTGAGGTCCCCTGGAAGGCTTCTGGAGATGTAGAAGCGTCCAAGGCGCTGCTCCACAAAACTCAGGAGAAAGTCAAGGCTGCAAAGTCCATCGCCGTCGGCGGTGGTGGAGCTACTGGTGTTGAGACAGCCGGTGAGCTGGGCTATGAGTATGGCAAGAGCAAGGAAATTACTCTGGTAAGCTTTGCACCCAGAGTCACCTCTTATCAGCCTAGGACTAACTCAGACTTTACACAGATAACCGCTGGCGAATTCCTCCTCCAGGGTTCTGTCGAGAAGAAGGTTTCCAACGGAGCCGAAAAGGTCATCAAGAACCTCGGTGTCAAGGTCGTAAAATCTACCAGAATCATCTCTGCTACTCTTCTGGAATCAGGCAAAACCGAACTTTCTCTGTCCAATAACACCACCCTAACCGTCGACCTTTACCTGCCAACCACCGGTCTGCTCCCTAACACCTCATACGTTCCCGCCAAACTTCGCAACGAGGGTGGCTATGTTAAGGTGGACAACTTCCTTCGTGTTAAGGATGCCGAGGATATCTGGGCTGCAGGTGACGTGATTGATGTTCAGCGTGCTCAGGCTGTCAATACTGCCACTCAATCTACGCATGTCGCCAAGAACATCGATGCTCTGCTCAAAGGCAAGGCTGTGACCCCATACAAGCCCGGACCAGCTATGATTGTTGCCACCCTCGGTCGAAGCAAGGCAACTGGCGTGATGGGATCTTTCAAACTGCCTGGATTCCTCGTCCAGTATATGAGTAAGTTTTCACCAATACGTCTTCAAATTTAATATAATCATTCACAAATGCTGACCACCTGTAACAGAGGGCCGAACCATGCTGATCGAGAAGCTGCCTGGATTAACTACCGGTTCCGACTTGTAGGCCGATTCTCGTCTGCCAGGATATGAAAATATTCGGAAGAGAGAGATGATGAATCCAAAAGTGGAAAGTGAGAAGTGAGCTAGGAGAAGGAGCGCGAGGAGACATTGTTTATTTCGCCCTGGCCCTCGGGCGCGTGCTGATACCCATTCTCTTGTGTTTTGCGTAATTTTAATGTAGTGCAATTATATCATGTCAAGTGGTAATACGCCTAATGGATTCTTTCGTTAAGTGCTTCTAGGATGAAGCTTTACTTGGAGATCTCTGTTGCATGCATTCGGCATAGAATATGTTGTGATGAGGCTGACAAATTCATATTGTATGTCTAGCCCTGCTGTGATCAACATAAAAGTAACAACATTTCCGCCCTGTACACCTCTACTAATCCAAATTATGTAAGTATAGTAATCTTTAGTGAACGCAAAACTAAAATGCGGGATTTAACGCCAAACGCCGGAAATAGATCAAAAATATACAAAAATCGTCTCGAAAGTTTCAATTGACAATTTCATGCACTCAATTTTTTCTTAGGAAACCAGATGCAGTCAAAGATCCTTCATTCATGCAGGTACAGGCCAAGAGGGGGGCATCGAGTTCGCTCAAACGGCGCTACAATATTACACGATTTCCCCTCCCACCTGGGATAACTTGATGAAAAATGGAGCCACAAAGCGCCAGAATGGTGTCATACTCCACATTCGGTAATGTTAATAACACTTCGCAACATCTAAGTTAACGAGCGCTTCATATATACAAAACAAAATGCGACCATAACAAAATTGCTAGTCAGAGAATCCAAAAGGTTCATTTTCCAGTTATGATTCTACAAGGAAGAGACAGACAGACAGACAGACAGATAGCCAACAACGCGCCACAAAACCAGGAGTACTAAGATACAAATCGCTCTGGAACAGGAGCAGAAATATGCACAAATGCATGCGGAAGACACTATTAAGAGCCGTATCGAATGAAGCTTAAGCAGAACTCCAGGAGCCATAACCGAAATGCACAAAAATCAGCTATCAAACGTTTTTGAACCTCCAATCCGTTTGTTAATCATTATAATTACCGTCATTCTCTTCTCTGTATCTCCACATTTCCTCTGAGAACTACATGATCAATGCGTCCTACTTATCCAAAAATGCCCTCCAATCCCATACCGCCCATAACATCCATCCAAAATACGCCGTCCACACCACTATCAGCCCTGGACCACGTCTCTTTAACCAACATCTCAGCACGCAAGATAGGTTTCGCCGGCATCATAGTCGCGAAGTCTTGGAAGCGACGCACTACGAAGCGGCGAGCTGTAGCAATTGAGACGTCCTGAGGTGTCAACGTAGGAATTGAGATGGATGGGGCTGCGAAGAATGGGTCGGTAGAAGGAGCAGGTTGTGGTGCTGCGGGCGATGAGAAGCGGAGTTCACTACCTGCCGCTATGAGGACTAAAGGCTGTAGACAGCGAGTTCCGGAACGGGAAGGAATAGACTCAAGCAGCGAGATGATGTGTAGAGCAAGTGAGACTAGGAATTCACCCGGTGAAGTGGAGGCAGCTGCTGAGGAAGGGAGGAAGTCGAAGAGTCGGTTATCTGTCGTATATGGCCGCTCTCCTATCCCAATTCCGAAGTCGAGACCTGCTACACTTGCTGTGCTAGGTACGCGCTTCATGAGGATCGATGGGAAGACACGGTATATCTCTAGCAAAGCTGCGCAGCGATAAGTCTCTGCCAGCAGGATATAATGCTGAACAGGCGTGTTCTCATCCCCAGCATCGACGAGGGTATCTATCCCTGGAGGATTGAAAGCCAGCAACTCCTCTTCAAGGTCCTGTGCCCTTGCAGTTGCCTCAATCGCAGCAAGAGAATCCTGAGGTATATTAATGTCCAATCCCAGTTCCATGGAGAGGAAGGTAAGTGAAGAGGCATCATGTAAGGTGATGCGACGATATTTTCGAATCAGACGACCAACCTCTCGGAACAGTTTTGCAACTCGAGGAGCTACCCCCGTCCAAGGATGTGGAAATACTTTTTCGTTGTTATCAACGTCGTTAAGATGATCAAGGTCGAATGCTGAAGGCGGAGGATCGAAATCATCCATATCATCTACAAAACCTGCAAGCATGTCCCAATAGATTATACACTGCTCAAAAAACTGGTTCGACCTGCGAACTCTGCTTCCAACAGCTCCAGTGCCAGTGGCAGCTTGGATCTCAAGTCTTCGTTGGTTCAGCCTCTTCGCAGTCCTCAGATGTACCAGTCCTAAGTCGCCTGCGTCATGCCAGCCCGTTGTCTGGCCTACTAATAATACTGTGAGGAGCATCTTGTCAAGGTCCTCGGCCCTCTCACACATATTAGTCCCCATTCCATCCAGACTTCCCGAATACAGACTCCGAAACGTCTCCCGTTGCATCTGGACGCCTATGGAGTTCATTTGGGGAAAGTCATTAGCCAATGACGCTGCTGCCATGCTCTGGATAGCATAATATATCGGGGCGGAACCGTCCCAGAGCCGGCCAACAGTGGCACGGAAAGGATTCAAGGTGCCATCAAAGGAAGAGAAAATCTTGCAAATAGAAGAGAAATAGTGCGAAACGAGAATGGTTGGAACGTGCAATAGAGAGCTCGGGACGCTAGATTGAGAGGCATGAGGGCGTAAAGCGGTAAGGTTGGTATCTGCAAGGTACGAAGGTGGTGAGGCCGAAGTAGTCGATGACGTGGGCGTTGCAGGAGAGAGGAAGGGTAAATTTGGTCCTGGTGATATATCTAGAACTTCCTCCTCTTCAGGGTCAATTACTATCCCCATTTCCACATCCACTTCGGATATTTCGGGCTCCTTTTCCCGCTCCCTTTCCCTTTGTCTTTCTCTTTCTTGCTCCTTATCTTTCTCTTTCCTCATCTCTGCTTGGCTCCTTCGTCTCTCCTCCAAGGCTGTTTCTTGTTCTCTCTCACGTCTGTTGCATTGGTTCTTGTCTTTTTCTCTTACCTTTTCCTTCTTCTTCTCCACTCTACCCATTGCAATACTTCTCTCCAACTTCTTCGCCAGCCCTACGGCCTCCTGAGGTAACTCAGGGCTCTTCATTCCCCCGCTCTCAAGCATCATCTCATACTTAGTCGACCAGACCAGCGGCTTAGACGCATAGCCAGGACACGTGACCTGCTTCCTGCTACATTGATAACAGGACGGCTTCGTCTCATCACACTTCAGCTGTTATGCGTCAGTTTGCCGTATGTGATGATAACGCCAATGGTAAGTTCATTTTAATTAGAAATGGAAGATAATGATTCATACCCGTTTTGCTTTACATCTCAAACACCCACTTCGGGACTTCGGAGCTCGTCGACCGCTCTGAGCAGGAGTCGGTGTATTAGACGGCGGCGATGTCACCTGTGTCTCCATCTCATCTCTTTTCTGTGCTCTTTAAATATAACCAATTCCGAGGAGTCCTCGATTGGTTTATGAGAACTAGGAGTGACAATGACGGAAAACAAAGATGAATATGGAATAATCTAGCTAGGATGAATGGCACCCTGGCGGAGCCTCGAACCCGGGGATGGTAACCTTAGGCCAACAGGTCTTCCAGACCCTGGAACATGCGGAGGTAGGTCCGACAACGAATAAGGAGACTTGGTGGTATCTTTAGTTGCAGTGTGATTTCTGCACGCACTCATCGTTTAAAGAGAGAGTCGTCATTGAAACACAAAACGTTGGGCTGCTGTCCATTTGTACGGGAATAGATCGCCCTTTTTGGGGGGAAGCTCGGCATTGGATGCCAGAAAGCGGAGAAGAGGCACGTGATGAGATAAGACCCTGCTGATAAGGCCTGTTAGCAACCAATCAGAAGAGAGATAGTACATGTCAAGAATACACGATTGGCCAGTTCAATAATAGTACGGTTGTCATGGCTTGTGGATCAATAACAGCAAATCAACGACGAGGAATTAATGATAGGATTCGATGGACATGATAACAGACAAATACATGAACAAGCAAGAGGTTTACTATACATCTCGAAATCTTCTAACATCTCTTTCAAATAGGAGTCAAAAGTAAATAATTCAACTCATTCTAAACTCGTGTCCATATCATGTACACCTGTAGAAGCACATACGGGGAAACACTAGTAGCCGCATCAGGAAATCTAGACCTCCTCTATCTCCGCTCTGATAATTTTAGATACACAATATAAGTACGTCCACCTTGTTCCCTAGCAAAAAGCTTAGCTTCCGCCACGTACCCTGTGCAGCACTGCAGTGTACATGCATACGCACGATTTAGGTACGATAAGATCCTAGTATGTATCCATTGTAAGCTTAGGCGTTAGAGGTACAGTACTACAAATGGTCAATACTGTATCCACAATATGATGTGCAAGGGAATAGAATGTTGGCTGAATATGAAGCTGAATCAAGTAAAATGCACTCCTGTACTGGGAATATGTGCTGTAACTCCTGGCCGGGGAGCAAGCGTGTGAAAATCTCTGCAGTAATGATCCACTAATATCAAGTGTAGGAAGTCGGGAGTGGATAGAAAGCAATACTTTGAAAGTGTATAAGGTTAGGGGTATAGTATATATTAGTTCTTTTCTAAAGCTTCGTTCAACCATCCGGGACCACATTCTGTCATGCTATACTATGCTAATGCAAATGCTATATTATATGTCATGCCATGCCATGATGCACATTGTTCACGTGAAATTCGTTGAAAGTGTGAAGAAAGAAGACCCATTGCTGGAAAGGAGGCCGTATGTACATTTCCATCATGCGAATTAAAGGAGTAACGCTTGGACATTTTCCTGCTGTGGAAAATTATTAGGTTCGGGGGTACACAAAAGCAATATGCATAAGGAAGAGGGACGAGAGAAAAAGATAATGAGGAAATGCGGGATGCCAGCCAAAACTGATGCTGGCCAGATCGGCATGCTGCTCTTCTTTTCCTCTTCGCTCTGCTCCTTCTTTCTCTGCCCTTCATTGATTTAGACAGTGGCCTTTTCAGGATAAACATCGGGCAGGACGTCTGCAAGAGTACCATCGGTGCCCTTAAGATCTTCTTCCACGGGGACGTGGTCCTTGATCTTCCAGAAAATGACGGGGGCGGCAAACAGTATGGAAGCGGAAAGTAGGGCCCAGTTAGAGGCGAACTCATTCAAGTATGGCAGGTTGTGGTCATCGAGGGACCACATGACGGCAGCGCCGGCGGATTGGAGACCCTTGTAGAAACCGACGTAGTTGGCAGTACGACGGCCAGAGTTGGAAAGAGCACCCATGAACCTATTGCACAATTGTCAGTTTGAGTTCCGACGGACAGCCATTTTGTTATAAGAAAGAGGTCTTACCAGTAAACAGAAGTCTGCCAGCAAGCGTCAAAGCCACCGTAGAAGATATATAGGAACATAGGGCCAATGTAATCGCTGTCGGTCCAGTCGGTGGGGATGTAGCCACTACCTGGTGCGACACTTTCACGTGTGTATTGCTTCTCGTAGGCATATCCACCGCCGTAGATAGCCATAGTGAGGACTAAAAGAACTACCAAGCAAGTCTTGGCCTTGACAGAACGTCTTATATTGCCGTAATCGAGAGCACTACCAAAGATCGCAGCACCGACAATCTGTGCAGACCAGTAAAGGCAGTCGTTAAGAGCTTTAGTTCGGGTGTTGAATCGAGCAGCGTTGATGCCGTTTTGCTGGTAGGTGTAGAACCAATTGGAAGACCAGAACATGGGGAAGAGGAGTAGGATAAATGGTTCGTATCTGATAGTCTCCCAGAGACCCATGATCTCGGACTGCCAGGATGGGTTCTTCATGACGACCACACGCGAGCCATCTTCACGGACGACATCGGTTGCATTGCAGAGAAGGAGAGCAAGGACAGCACCAGAAAACATGAGGATGATAAAGGCAATATAGACACCATCCTTGACCGTGCTGTTAGTCTTAGTGTGGATGTCCTGGCCAAGAGGAATCAAACTGCCGATGACACCTCCCAGGTTGAAGATCATCCAGAAAGCGGCGAAATATCGACCCTTCTTCTCCTCAGGGGGGTAGGAAAGAATGATGGTACCCTGCGCAGTCCAGAGCAGACCTGCACAGACACCGAGGAAGGCACCAGCGAAGATATTGAAACCACTGACGCTGGCATGGACGGAGACCAAAAGAGCGATGGCATAGATGCAGTAACCAAGGCCACCAAAGGCGAGAGTGGCCTTGACACCGAGCTTGTTGACGAAAGTTCCACCAAAGAATCCAAACACAGCGAACGTACTGTAGAGAGCAGTGTTCTGGGATCACATATTAGTCATACAGCTCTTTTCAAGGAAGAATACTTCAAGGCGAATTAAATATCGACGATTCTAGCAACAATCCTATGCTGACTCTTGAAAGAGTAACACTTGCCCTCAGTTTATGAGAACATGGTGGCGCCCAATGTCTAATGAAAAGAACAAGGCAAAGTAGAGAGACTTACCATGCTATCAGCAGTATGTGTAGAGGTTTTCCCACCACCACCGAGACCACTGAGGGCATTGAACATGCCCGGACACATGAAACAGACAAAGGCGACCATACCGACCTGGGTCTTGGGCGAGGCATACCATGGAAAGGCCAAAGGCCCGATCTTGAGTCGTTTGTATTTCCATCCCTCAGGGCGAACAACGTCGGGAGGAGGACCAGAGGTGATCTCCGTTGAGTTGCCAGTGCGCTCATGGGGAAACACGTCCTTTTCGTCAGCCATTGTGAAAGCTTTGAACTGTATCGATTGATCAAAGTGAAAGGTCCGTGGCTATGCCGGTATGTAGCCTACGACTCGAGAGAATTGGTGTTTGCAGCGGCCTTGATCTCTTGCTGGTCCACAGGTATATACTCGGACCCTGCTCCGTACACGGGGGCACACTACAATCAGGTGCTTGGGCGAGTGGCGTCAGCTTGTGAGTGAGCAGGTCGACCGGAGAGTGACTTTGCTTGATGTCGACTTGACTGAACGAGCATCGACAGGACTGCAGATCGGTCGCGCGCGAGGGCGCCGTGAGAGTGATATACATTTTCTGCTCTTCCCCCAATGCCCATCTAACGTTGACGCGAGAGCGCAGAAACCCGCCCCCCTTACCCCCGGAGTAGCATCGCGAAAGCGGCAAATGCACTTGCAGAGCAACCTAGCGCGACACGTGAGGGACCACCGTGCCATGCGTGCCCCTGGAACACCCCTGCGATCCCCATATTTGATATACCTCGATTCAGCACTTCCGGGCTGGCCTTTCCTCATTCTCTTCATTCTCCCTCGTACTTCCCGTCAAGTATTGGATCTAAGCATTTAATGCTGGTCCAGAGATACGGTAACCATGTCGCCCTCTCCATGCGTCAAGCATGCCTCAACGGGCGGCTGCATCCTTCATAGTTTCGGCATGAACGACATATTCTTCCAACAAATGAGCGCGTAATTAGACAGTTACTGTCTGCCTTTCTTCTTATCCCCTCTTCAGAACTTGTCCAGTGGTAAATGGCTGCATCCACTACAGTATCATCAATTGCTAAAGACTTGCCTTTTTGTCGTCCAATTGCTAGGCCGAGAGCGCGGAATTTGGTTCTGTATTGACTTTCGAGCTGTTCCTGGATCGCGGCTTAGACACACGATGCAGTAATGATAGATGTGGATGAGAATTGCCTGAAGGACAGGAGCATTGTTTGAAGAAGGACTTGAACATTCCTAAGAGTCTTTGAAGGTCTTGTAGTCCATACTGATATCATTCTAATCTTGACTCTCAGCAAATGTGCCATAGAGTACGGATGTACCGTACCGTGCTGTAGAATCGGAGAAAGACAAGCATCAGCCAACCGTGCTCTGGCTGCAAGCTTGTCGCGTGCCAGGACGGTCTCCAGCCCAGTGGATCGGGCTGACAGGAAAGGCAATGGCCTGTGCTGAGCACTCATGTAACGTTCCAGCGCGGGCTTGAGCGGTCGCAGTCCCTACAGCACGCTGTGGTTAGGCTCATCATCACTGAGCACATCGCTGTGGAGACCACTACAGCCTGGTTCTAGGGCTCCATTATCGATAACAACAGTCCTCAGATAACTATGGGCTGATAGCAAGCCGCTGAAGCATATTATCTTGTAGTCAAGAATTCGAAGAGAGTAAGTAATTGATCCCTCAATGATAGTAATTCAACTGATCTTTTTGGCCAAGCTCTTATAATGCGATCATCCCGGGTATTGTTTCCATTGCGCTTTCTCTCCATTTCATTATTCTTCCCATCATCTCTTACGAAATATCTGGCTGACATGTCTTCGTGTTCAGCTGCAAAGGCACCCAGGTTACTAGGGTCCAAGGCCCTATCTGCTGCCCTGTGCCCCTACCCGCAACCTAAGGTTTTGCTGCAGCGCTCTCCAACCCGCCTAACTCAGCGCTGACCGGCGAGTGTGCCACCCTATTCCCCAGGCGTACTCAACCTTTGGTAGCGGACTGAATGGTGAATGGGCTGGTGATCTCGTAATATCGGCTGTGCCCAATGCTGGAGTCGATAGCAGGTTATGCCAATTGGTTTCTGCTCAGCACGAAGCAGGCGCCGATTACAGTATTCTAATCTTGATCACGGTGGCGTCCTCGCATACGAGGTTTGGATACCTTTGATTTGTGAAGGACTCTTTGCGCATGATTGAATAGAGAGAGCCAGCATCATCTCTAAAAATAACGATTCATACAACACTCAAGACTCTAACAAGCACCAAAGAGCTAGTTTCGTATTGCCATATCACCGTGCCAATTCCGAGCCAGATACCGGTACGGTACTTCGTACTCGTGAATTCTGTGGAAAACCACCACCGCCAATCTACGGGGCTGCATGCAGAAGCGGAGAAAAAAGCGGCAGTTTTACTTTCTTGGGACGGAATCGATATCGATGAGACCCCGCCCCCTTTTCTCTAGCTCAACTGGTTTGATCCACCGCAGACGCCTGTATTTTGTTAATCATAACTCCTAGGCGCCATCTGAACTCCAGCCGTAAACAAAGCAACCTGTACCCCATACTGTTCCAGAGGTTTACACTCTTGCCACATCATTACGGCACATGACGGAAGTATTTGGATCTCACCACTCTGCATTGCTGTACACGAATAACAATAACGGCCTTCTCCTTCCGGAGAATATGCGAGCTTCCTAATTGTTACTTTCAGGGTGTGAACTCTCGGCGGTACTTTGGGTCTGGTGGCGCCCACGGCCCTTTTCTGACGGACCGTAAGCTTCCAGCCACAAGCGTTGCATGGCTGACGCGGGCGTTTTGTGGGTTGCCTCACTTCGGAAGATACCTGCCTTTAATATAAAGAGGTAGTAATTAGTTTATATTAAAGCATTAAAGCAATGTATAGCGATGTACGACATGTAGAAGAGATATAGAAATACTGTAGTACCGTAGGCGATTCCTAATCCAGGGTTTCTGCATACTAAAACGCAACTTGCCGTAGTATCAAAGGAAAGAGACATGAACCGTAACTGAGAAGCAAGGCCATATCTCCCTCAATACACACCACTCTCTTCTCCTAGCCGGTCACCCATATTGTAGCAAACAATACCGTGTCTCGAGTCGTGTTACCCTACCATTCTCCTATCACTGGTACCCAAAGCAACATCCTGTAACTGAATTCATATCACCCCACAATATCGAGCAACACAGCTCCAAACAACCTACTAACCTAGATTATATAAAAAACACTCACCATTTGATTTATCTAAACACCTGCAGTTACCACGATCTAACGATCGTCCGTTTCCCTGTCGCACATCATCTATTTACCCGGCTTGGCTGCTTCTGCCATAACCATCCCGCTGGTACCGTACTGGTAGATTGCTTTTGCGGCGTAGTTGCCAAGGACGAAGTCGAATATGGTTGGACCTTCCGAATCGGTCACCTCAATTCAAGCTCGGTAACGCCAAGAAAAGTCGTAGAGTTTGGTGAGTTTTCAGTATATTGATACTTGTAATTACTTGGTTCGGGAGCACTGGCGGTTAGTGAATTATTCTTCGCGGTTGTGAAAGATCCAAACGTCAAGATCAAGTATGACTTTTTGACTTTGTGGGGTTCACCCCAGGGCATGCCATTATATCCATATTCCATTTTGAGAAATCGATGTGAAGAGTACATAGCAATCTATCTATAATGATCCTCATCCCCCGTATATGAGCCGTTATCTCCTTGCATTCCCTCTCTATATGTATCATTAAGTATTCAGTGATATCATATGGATATCCATAAGCAAAGGGGAGAACAGGCGCACAGTTTATTCAATTTAAAGAGAGTGCAAAGTGGATCAATGCCTTCATTCTAGGCCGTAGTGAGACTTTCTACTTACATATCCCTTCGGCTACATTAGGACTTCAAATAGTGATCAGTCGGTGCCAGTTACTGGAGTAAAGAGGTATTTCACTACGATTTTAGGAGATGAATAAGTGATCCTGTCCGGACCACCCCATATGTTCTTTTCTTTGGTAGCTCCTAAGAGATAATGCTGTGAGAACCATTATCAATTTCTGGACTAGAGCTCTGGAATGATTATAATTACGCAAGGTATATCGTAGCCCTGCCAAAGCTTTATTTGTGGGATTTGACTATAGTGCTCTCACATCACTTAGGATCAGTATCTCTTCTGCGTTTCCGACCTCTTTGATTATCAATCCAGGTTGCTCTCCTGTTCGAGGAGCTGAGCTCTATATAATTAGTTCTCCCTATCATCCAAACTCTCTTTCCCTGCCACATCTACCACATCTACCCATTTGTCAGAACACAGATATAGGGGGGTATAAGCGGCCAGTTCGACTGGAGTTCTCCTTTTGTTCTAAGACTACTTTAATTGTATCTCCTTATGCTCCGTAATTCCAAAGCATTAATTCTACACCAAAGAAGAAAAAGCATTCTCGAAGAGATACATGGTTCCGGTAGTAAGCTGGAGGAGGAATTTTTCACTGACAATGGTTGGTACTGTATTGGAGAGAATGACATCCGAATACCAGAGGGCGAACTTCATCGAATCGCTCGGATCCAAACCTTGCTTTAAGAAAATGGTCTCGTTGTAGGTGCTAAGGAACCCATATCGGCACCAGGTCATGGATGCCTCCATTGGAATCAATTGATTACGCTATGTTACGAACATCCGCCCGTCTGATCTGGTGCACGAGATTGTAGATGAATGCTGGCAAGGAGTACGATTTCAGAGCTTAGCCAGTATAGAAGCCTTATGTAACAATATTTGTTTTCTCAGCTCTTAGGTGACTTTCTTAGAGTATAACAAGATAAGTGTTCAGTTAAGCTTTTCCTCTGGGCAAAATACCTTTTCAATGACTTTAGGCGGTTTGCGTCGGGAATGCCATTTGCGTATGATTTCGATAAGTGAGGCATCGACTGATACGTTGACGATGGATAACAGCGACTCTAAAGCGGGCTTAAGGCGCAACTTCTCGTTGTAGGAGACTGCCTCTGCTACTTGCCCGAGAAACAAGTCCCGGTCAGCAGGCATTGCCATTATTTCTTTAAGGGAATGGACCCAGGGTGTTTTTATCTCCCCTACAATACTCATAGTCCTGTGGTCTGTGATACAGACACAACCAGGTTCAAGCTTAGACTTTCGCACCGAGAGAAGAGCTGAAGCTTTTAACGTCAGCAACTCTACATTTGACTCCATTAGGACGCTCGTCATTAGATGACCGACATTCTGGCCGAACATGGCCTGTACGGAGGGTTCATTGCCACATATTAGTTGCTCATGTATAACATGATTCGGACTTGCTAGTTATACGGTACGGGGCCGATGTCCGAAGTCCTCCGAGTGACCTCTCTACCTCGTCACCAGTGCACAGATCGTCCGCCTTGTACTATTTTTCCTTCTGTATCTGTAGCCGGCATTAGTACTAGTAAGTTCATCCCGATCTATAACTCTTACCTGATTATGCTGGCCCAGCAAATAGCTGTTCCAGTTTGGGTTTCTTCATATCTTCCGCGCACCTCCTGCTCAAATGCATCCCGGTTATACTTATTGGCCACTACAGTGACCGGATGGATTGTAGACTCTCTTGAGAGCGTTGCAAGAGTTGACACAACTGAGTGATGCCAGTAGCTGGTAAACTTACAGCTGATGAATTGGCTGTTGAAGGGTGGGCTGTAGACACCTCAGATTGGCGCAGGTTTCGGCCTTATCGTCTCCATTGTCGTCAAAGAGTTGAGCCTTCCACGTCTTAATTTGATCTTTGCTCCAGAATACTAACAGTATCTAGAAGAGGTGTTCACGGCGAGGCTGGTTCTTTTCTTTCCCTAAATAGAACGGAAAAATATGGGACATCTGAACAGACGTCTCGTCGTCACCGTAGCTTAACTCGTTGATGAGATTTTAAGTTAAATTAACCCGAATAAAAGGTATAATTTGGACATTGTCTAAATTATACTCTTTTATCTTTACTTACACTATCTTATGCGTATGTGTATAGCTATCGAGCCAGTTGAGCCGAAGGGAACGAGCATACTGTGTCGCTAGATTATCTCTAACATCTGTGAGTCTTTGCAGTCTTTTTAAATGTTAACCGGTCCTCAAACATCGTGTCCCTCATGGACGCGATGCTTAAATTCCATATTTACTCTTCACTTCAGTTCTAGAAAAGACAGAGTTGGATAGAGAAATGGTGAAAGGTAAGAGTAATATCATGAATACGTCGCCTGTAGGTATCACTCGCATCCTCACTAATAAGATCTGGACTTACCCTTGTTGTACTAATACGATAATTACTCTAGCCCTCTCCTAGTCATAGGATTTACTCTTGACTTTTCGAGGAGCTAGGACTAGAACGCATCGAAAAATGAGGTCGAAAGTCCCTGGATCAAGAATAGGAGATTCCTCAATCCTCTTTGCTGCAAAGGAGCAGGCCAGAGGCATTTTTACTGCATGGTGTTCATGAAAATCCCAAAACAGCATTGATTTTGATGGAGTATTTTATATTTCTTTGGAAGTTTTATAGCGTTGTGACTATCGGTATTGCATATTTGAGCGAAACCGGTGAATACTGCAATATGTGTCTTTGACATAGAAGGTGAATCAGGCTAGTTCTACCACTGTATACTACTTTTTGAATGTGAAGGGATCTCCGATTCACTCAGCTTTATGAGATTGAATGGTATAGTTAGTCGATTTAGGATTCACTAGAAGGTTTCAGTTGATCGAAAAGCTACAGCAATATTGAATCTAGTAATTGTATGCTCGAAGATGAAGAAGAATTTGGAAACCTGATAAGTTACTATCTAAGAAAAGAATCATGCTATAATGTACAAATAACTACATCATATTGAAGGGATCCAAATTGGCATTCAGTAGTCTTAACAAAATGTTAGGAGGCTGAGGTAGAAGAGTTACTGCTCTCAGTAGCTAGTTTAGGAGCCTATTGAGGAAATTTAATAAATACTTATATAACAGTTGATCTGGCAACATTTGATGAAGGTTATAAGTTACAAACAAGGCACCATCGATAATATAAAACAGTTGCACGTGAGTTGATGCACGAATACCTTGCTGTGCTGCTTGCTTGAAAGCTCACTGTGACCAAAAGTTTTGTTGCATGTCTGTAAGGGTGCAGATGGCTCAAGCTTGCTCTGGTCAAAGGTTTTGTTGCACGTCTGTGTCGACTTGCAAGATGAATTAAGATGAATTACGGGCAAATTTTACACAACTTTACCCAGCAGGCTTGATTGGGCTTACTTTGGCCAAAACTTTTGTTGCATGTCTATGGCAGCTCAGAAGTTGCTCACGAGTAGGTGCATGCATACTACTGGAATCGAGGTCTGCAGTTCTACCTCCTTCTGATTGTATTCTTTAAGTATAGGAAATTTGAAACACGCCTCATAAGGTAGTGACGGTTGTGTTAACAGTAAGAGTATCTATCGCATTCCTATTCACAATCAACTTCACCTACAAATGGGAGCTGCTTGCTAAAGGACAGAATATTAGTGACTAAAGGTCCAGGCCATCAGTTATCAATAACAGTAATCTTGTCTGTGTCACAGTACTGTTAAGGCTAAAGCGGTATCCTAGATATTGGAAATACTGTAGCGGTCTTTTACTTCGTAATTCCAGATCTGTATTAGTACAAATTCGTCCTTCGCCATACAAAACCAGGAATAGTCTTCACTGCTGACGATGAATTACCAAATGTTGCAAAGAGCAGCGTTAGAACGACGTCAGACAAAGGTGCAGGGGCAAGCTACTTAGCGTCCCAACGTTACCGTCTCCCCCACCAAACTTTCCCTTCACACCCCGCACCTCTTGAGCTTCTTTACAACTAAAGAACCAACACCAAAGAGATCTCAAGTAAGTCACCGTCCAAGTAATAGACCCTCTGACCCAAACACACATTCCTTTGGGAACAGGAAGCCTGGTAGGTGCTAACTGATTTGCTTATTACAGCTACGACGTCACAACACAACATCAACAACATCAACCATGTCTGACTTCGAGACCGCCGTCACTGACTCCAAGAAGCTTACTTCCAAGCCAAGCAACAATGATCTCCTAGAGCTCTACGGTCAGTACTTATTCCTCTAGAGTTTTAAACATTGCGCGAGATCCTGTACCGGATGATATCGAGCTGTACTTTGGGTGGAGATTTAGAGAAATGATCCACTTCCTGTCATGTTCTGACTGCTTGGTTCTAGCATTGTACAAAGTCGCTACTGGCGAAGACTTCTCCAAGGCTACAGCGCCAGGTACTTTTGACTTGAAGGTACGTTTCCCGGGAGTTTCCCTGTATTGTGCGCGCAGGAGAAGATGCAGAGACTGTGACGGACTTGTTTTCTAGAGCTTTCATGGTGTATGCTAATGCTTGTTGGAATTTTCAGGGCAAAGCGAAGTATCGCGCATGGAAGGAGATCGTCGAGGAAGGTGTCTCGCAAGAGCAGGCCAAGGAGCGATATGTCAAACTGGTCGAGAGACTGAAGAACGAGTGTGGATATGATGCGAACAAGGCACCAGAGGCTGTCGGCGGCAACTAAAGAGGATATGTTCATTTGGGATAAGTATGCTTGCGTTGCTCGACGTGATAGATCTGCTATAGCGACCTAGGATACCTTTCATTGAAAGCATTAATGATACATGCGGCAGCACGATTATACCTGATTATGTTGCTGTCTCTTTCTAAGCTAGAGTAGTTCTTTCTTGGAAAGTCGGGCTTTATTTCAGTCCATATTCCACTGCTGCCCCATCCAGTCAGGCTCTGTATAGGTTGCAGTCGCTACCCAAGGCTCATCATCTCTTCCATATGGTATCAGGGGAAGGCTATAGGGCATTCTTGCTCCAACGAGCACTTCGTCTCCTTGAGCAGGAGTATCCGGCGTATCGCTCTTAAATGTAGGAACCATCCTCGCGTTTTCTCCAAATAGTCCAGGCCATACTAAGACTCCGATCTCGTAACTGCTAACTCTAGTCTCTCCAGCGGCATTAACAACCTCTCCCCAAGCTTGTTTAGAAAGATTAGCGGATGTAACCATCATCCACTCAATTGATGAATGTGAAGAATCTGCAAATCGAACATAAGTTTTAATATGGGGCGCTGCTCTTTTCCTTCCTGCATCTCGCTCGATTTGATCGTTCGAGGCTGAGGCATGCTGTTCTCCGTCACCAGCCCAGTGATGTAACAGAGGTTTGAGATAGCGAAACTGCTTTTGCTGTGCAACAGATTGGATCTTAGTATGAAGCGCACTTCCAGAATCGTAACCATTTAGACTCCGCCTGACTTCATCTGCGGTGGGAAAGATTATACGAAACGACTTTGAACCCTGCACGTCCCCCTTTGACCGCATTGATTTAAAAAATGTATCTTTAAGCCATGTGTCTGTCGTACCGAGAGTTGCAATAGATGAAATCTGTATTATTATCTCCGGCTCTTTGCTTTCTACTGGGATCACACTGATTGCTTTCTTTAGAGCCTGCCAACCATACTGTGTTACAGACTCGTTGGCCTTGTGTTTCCCAGGCACACTGGATACTAGTGCTGCGCGTATTTCCGAGAAATCATAGTTGGACAACGCTTTCACTAAAGGTGCACAAATGCTTCTCCTATCGTCGTAAGATCTTAGGTAATTGAGTAAATCTGTCTTGAACTTTGCACCTGTACCAGGTACGTCGGACTGTGGTATTTCATGATGGCCACTAGTTATTTCTGGTAGCAGGGGTGATCTCCAGACCGCCTGTGTCATATTGGTCCAGTCAAACGGGATCATATTTGCCGTGTGAATGATAACTTGGGCGGTTGCGTCATGGCGAAGGAGAATAAGCATCTATAAAGCTGTAAGAAAATATTATAGGATCTAAGCAAAAGTACATGATTGCAGAAATAATGTATACAGGGAGAGTTAAAGAGAGGAGGCGATACTGCTTACCTTTGAATGGTGGGTGCCAAACATGGCCCCCATATATGCCGTATGAAGGGTGATGTTTTTATAGCTCTTAGCTTTTTCCTGATTAAAATCAGCACTGCATTGGGACTCCATGCAAGAGAATGTCTAAGTGCATATTTATATGCAAAGAGAGTTATCTCAAGGCCTGAAATACTAGAAATAAGATACCTGGATCTTCGTCCGCCTGGGATCGTCATTCTTCCAGAATCCATGGACCACATGAACTTTCACAGAATCTTTCACGTCCGGATCAAAAGCATCCATAAGGAAATCTAAATCATGAAGGTAGTTGAACTCCCAACATTCAGCAATGAGAGGATCTCCTAGGATGTCTTTCAGCGAGACTGTGTCTCGGTTTGCAGAATCGGGTAGATCACGAATAGTTGTAAGTTGGAATTGAGATGGCAAGACCCCACTTGCAAAATTGGATGGACCTGGTGTGCTCCTTTTGCTGCCATTTCGTGGAGGAGGCGGCGAGATAGACCTCTCTAAGGTTTTATGAGGACTATGCCTGTTATTTGTCTCGGGTTCCAGCCTACGTCTCTTGCGAGCTCGTTCTTCAGCTTGTTCCTCCATTTTGCTTTCCTTTTTAACTATTTCGTGAAAGTACCTTAATTGTGACACGTTGTAACTTTTGAGATTAGTAGATTGGAAACGAATGCCGTAGCACTTCAGCCTCATGGCTAGAGGGTAGTATGTTGAGGGAGTCGATGAAGGTCACGTGCAAGATCCCTTGATGACCTAAGACAGGAGGCGGGAGGCTTGGCGCTAAGAAACCTTCCGCCTTGGGAACTCCGCGAAATCGATAAACGATCGTGTCCCTATTCTGCAGTGCTCACTCCTGAGCAATCAACGCCCGGGGCTTTTATTTGACTGATTTCATATCCTGTGTATCATACCCAATCTTGTTTGTTTCTTATACCTTACTGCGACTGTCTGCCTACTAGGTTTTCGGCGGATGCGCCGCCTTTTACAGCATCAACAACCTATTTTAATTTGATAAGCAGACCTCAAGATGCGTCTACTTCCGATTTCTTTAATAGTCACTCTTTTGACTTCAGTGGCGGTTGGCGCTCCAAGTGAAAAGCCATCGAATGGAGATAAGGCCAAGGAGGACAAGGTAGTAGCAGCTGAAGATTTTGACGATGAATCAACAATATTCAATGGAGTTAAGGTCCCTCCTATCCCAGATATATTTGGTGATAGTTTCAATGAAACTATCAAGGACGGTTATTGGTTTGTGAAGCATCACTCGTAAGTATTCTAGGACTGCCGGATGATATAAATACCTTCCATGCTTACATGCCATTGTAGTCCCTCCTGCCCTCATTGTGTTCATATCGCCCCCACCTGGCAAACGCTTTATGAGTATTACTACACATCGAAACCTGTTCCAACAGAAAAATCTGCCGATAGTTCATCGACAACACTCAATTCCTTTACTGCTTTCTACAATCTTCACTTTGGATCTTTGAATTGCCTTGCATTTGGTACAGCATGTGAGAAAAATGGCGTTGGATCTTGGCCCACTTTCGTACTGTATAAGGATGGCAAGGAATTAAAGCGGTTTGATGGCATGAAGACTCTGGAAGGATTAAGCGAATTTCTCGAGGAAAATCTAGAAATGATTCGGCCAGGTTCTCGACCAGTTGGTGGTCCTAATTTGCCAGCTGTTAAAGCGTCGACCTCCCCTGATTTCGACAAGGGAGAGAAGAAATCAACAACTACCTCCGAAGATAAAGAAGGGAAATCGGAGAAGGGAACACAGGAGAAGGATGCTAAAGATGGCGAGGCCAAAAACAAAGAGAAGAAACCAGAGCCCCTTAAAGCCACCAGAGTCCAGGATAAGCCCGCAAAGGCTACAAAGACTCCGAAGACTCCGAATGCTCTAGGCCAGTCGATTAGCCTTACTGCGGAAAGTTTTCAGGATCTCGTTACAATGACTCAAGAACCTTGGTTCGTGAAGTTCTATGCGCCTTGGTGCGGCCATTGCCAGGCATTGGCACCTAATTGGGTGCAGCTTGGAAAGGAAATGAAAGGGAGACTCAACGTTGGCGAGGTCAACTGTGAAGTTGAGAAAGCGCTCTGTAAAGATGTTCGTGTCCGAGCCTATCCCACGATTCTGTTCTTCCGTGGAGGTGAACGTGTTGAGTATGAGGGCCTCCGGGGTCTAGGAGATCTCATTTCATACGCGGAAAAAGCAATTGATCTTGGAAGTGGTGTAAGGGACGTTGATGCGGTTCAGTTTCAAGAGTTGGAAGAGAAGGAAGATGTAATCTTTGTTTACTTCTATGACCACGCCACAACAACTGAGGATTTCCAGGCCTTGGAGAGGTTAACGCTAAGTTTAATCGGTCATGCAAAATTGGTAAAAACGAACAGCGCAACACTTGTGGATCGATTCAAGATCACGACATGGCCCAGACTGCTAGTCTCTAGAGACGGGAGACCGACCTACTTCACTGCTCTTGCCCCTTACGATATGCGTGATACTCACAAAGTGCTCCACTGGATGCAGTCTGTATGGCTACCTATTGTACCAGAATTGACCGCATCGAATGCCAGAGAAATTATGGATGGAAAGTTAGTAGTACTCGGCATTCTTACCCATGACCGACCAGACGACTTTGCGCAAGCACAGAAGGAGTTCAAGAGCGCTGCTTTAGAGTGGATGGATAAGGAGACCCAGATGTTTCAGCTTGAGCGTCAAGAGCTTCGAGATGCAAAGCAGCTTAGGCTCGAAGAAGCTGAAGACCGGAATGATCAACGGGCTATTCGGGCTGCAAAGAGCATTCGGATCAATATGGACAGATCGGATAGAAGGCAAGTAGCCTTTGCTTGGGTGGACGGGGTCTTCTGGGAGCGATGGATCCGAACGACTTACGGTATCGAGGTTAAGGATGGTGACAGGGTCATCATCAATGATGAAGATGTAAGAGGACACCACATCTCAGTTTATATTGAACGATAGCTAACTATCAGCAGAATCGACAGTACTGGGATACCACCATCACTGGAAACCACATCACTCCGTCGCGAACGTCCATCCTTGATACTATTCCCAAGGTGGTCATCTCGCCGCCCAAGATCAAGCCCAAGTCTACCATTGGCAGTTTCGAGAAGTTCTTCTTCCACCTGAGAGGTACTATATCCCGACATCCATGGCTATCGATAGGAGGGATCATTGCTATCGTTTTTGGAGCATCGTCATTCTTACGAAGACGGATGCGGAGAAGCCGGGGCGGCTTCTTCAGGCTGGATGAGAAGGATGTTTTACTGGGAAGCAATACCAACGGGAAGGTTGATTAAAAAGGGAATTCCTCTGTGTATTATATAGTAATAAGGGCAAGCTATTTCTTCATTCTTGCCCAAAAATTTCCTTTGTTTTCCCTTGTTGTTTCTCTAGTGTTTTTGGCGTTGTGTTGGTTTTGTATCAGACCTGAGGAACTTGCGTCTAAGAAAGGAGCAAAGGAAATTTTGGTTCTTGATCTTAATACGAGAGCATACGATGTCTAGAGTCCGTTAAGATCTGAAGTGAGTCTGAAAAGTATCACCATGTCTTTTGTCAGTATCATTTGAGTGGCTCGGCCTGAGCCATCATTCTCCCCAAACACTACTTCCCAGCTCTGCACCATGGGAACTCCATGGGGACCCCACGGAGTAAAACATAATTCTCTGCCTACGGAGTAAGGCCCTGCAACAGCGAGAGCAGAGAAAGCCATTCAGACCAATCAACCCCGCCGGCATTTATTGGCAACGACGGCACAGCAGCGGCATTCCAATTACGGAGTAAATTCGCTCAGCTGACTCCGCGTTCTTCTCGCGTACAACTCCGACGCGATATATCACCGATTTCTGGAGGTCGGGCGCATCTTTGAGCAGATTTCTTTCCCCTCCTTCTCGCGGTGGTTTACTGCAAAGAAGCTCATAATGTCAAGAACGAACTATTCCGAAGTCTTCCTAAGGCTTCGAGGTATGGACCCGCAATTTCCAGGCAGAAAGGGCCCTCGGGGTTGCGGCGTTAGTCGGTTTGGTAAAGTTGAAGGGAGGGCGTATGGTATTAGATGATGGTGAGAAGTCCCTAGGACAATAAGTCTTCAATTAGTTGATATTGGGAATATATATTTATGCAAGAGATTTCCTTTCTTTCTCCCCCCCCCCTTTTCCTCTTCTTTCGCTGCCTCCTTTCTGTAGAATTTTGGAAGACTAGCTCTCTTAGACAAACCAGCTTTAGAATACCATAAGAAACATATATACTTCGTGTCACAATCTCTATTTCTATATCATAATGCACCCTCCAGTCGTCTTCAATCCCTCAACACACTCCCACCTCCTGCCCTCCTTCGTCAGAATCCACAGCGAATGCATCACCAACGACAACGCAATCGCCACCTTCGTTCCTCCCCTCGACTCCGCCGTGATGAGCAACTGGTGGTCCGATCGATTCAAAGAATGCACCGACGGGCTCCGTCTCATCGTCATCCAGACGGTGTCGGATCCCAGCACGGGCGAGGAGGATCTCGCGGGGTGCGTCTCGCTTGATATGCATTCCACGCAGACGGTGCCGTTCAGGGGCTACGTGGAGAAGTTGCTGGTTAGTCTGAGGTATCGGAGACTGGGGATTGCGAGGAGGATGATGGAGAGATTGGAAGGGGCTGCAATGGAGAATGGGAAGACATTGTTGGTTTGTGGTCCTTGTTCTTTTTCTGCTTTTCCTGCTTTTTTACTCTTGTCTTTTCACGTTTTGTTATTCTTGTTCCAAGTGAAACGTAGGGCTGATTTGGTGGTTTGCTTTTTTAGGTTTTAGATGCTGTGGAAGGGGGCCCTGCTGAATCTATGTATCCTAAGTGGGGATATATTGAGGTGGGTTTGATTTATATTCCTCTTGAGTCTCCTTTTGTATGCTCTAGGATATCATGGCCTGACGAACCTTGTGAAACTTCAGCTAGGTACAATACCGAATCATTCAGTATCACCGGACGGTACGCTCAAGGGCTCTGTTCTCTTCTACAAACACTTGAAGTAGACTCCTACGCATTCCATATAGCTCTTTTCTCCAAGGAGGCCATTGGCTTTTTCTTATGGAGCAGGATGATTTAAATACAACACATATTCTTCGGACCGATGGTTCTAGCTACGAGAGGGTCTTCTACAATATTCAAGCTTCCGTCCATACGGAGCGTAGAGATGTGAAGTCGTGGTAATGAACAATCCGAGAAACCGATCTCCTCCAATAAAATTCAGCCTAAGAACGAACCGATTCAGGGGCATCGGCATAACGTTGTGAGACGTTGAGACACTCATGCTGGATAACTCTCCCTACATGTATTGGCCAACCAGTGCACTTGTGAACAGTTGCGCGGTAATTTGCAGCGTGGCTATGCTGGTGGAGTCGCGGAGTTAGCCTCTGGTCACTGCCGAATTCGTATCCCAATTCTGACGTACTGTACTCCATTCCTCGTACTCCGTACAAACAGGAAATTGGTTTCTCTCTAGACAAAAAGAAAAGCTTGGGACCTCTTGGCGACACTGCCAAGGGCCCTCATTTTATGCACGAATCCGCGCCGGTGGTGAGTTGGAACAGCGATCTGCTTGCCCATCTGGCGCCACCAAAGCAATCATAAGGCTTGGGGCCGAGAAACAACATGTTTGCGTCAGCACAACGTCTACAGCCCCCTTATCGTCTCCAAACAGTATCGTAACTCGGGCATTTCTCACCTGCTAACAAGAGGAGATTGCGCCTCGAATAGACGCTTAGCGCTGCTAGTTGCACTATTTTGGCACTAGGACGGCCCGCACCAAGCGGGAGAGAAACCCCTGAGCGGCTAGGTCTCAGGTGGTAGAGCTTGGCGAGACAGACGCTGTAGACGCTTTTCGAATGTTCCCCGGTTTCCTCCCTCCGGCTACAGTACGGAGTAGGCAATGCCAGACGTGACGCCGGTTTCTGCACAGCGGACTTTCCTTCGCCGGTTGGGGGATCGCAGGCATGGGCGCTCTGAACGATGCGATGCCCCACAGGCGCCGAGTGGCCTGGGCTCATCTGCAAGTGCGCGAGTTTCGCCAATGGCTGCGGTTTGAGACGTCAGTACCAAGCGACTTGGCGGGCTTTGTTGTCAGCATTTCAGCTGAATCCTGAATGCCACAGCAGATCTTCGTAAAAACAAACGTTCACTTTTATTATATTTTCTCTTCTAAGGGCGCTGTGGCAGTTGGGTAGGTTTTCGTTGCCGTTATTGTCGTTTATCGTTGTCACCATAACTTCTTCCCCAGAGGCAACTTCCGAGTGGTGGATCTCTGAAAACCAGTTGCTTTCTCTCATCGAAACAGATAGACCGAGGCCAGAGCTCCCTCTCTGTGAATCTCTCACCAGCGCATACCAGTTCACTTTTCCCTTCTCTCTCAGTTACAGTTGATTAGCATCATGAGTCTCCATCGATTGCGCTCCACCGCGGGTGCCGAAGCGGCAGAGCAGGGCAATCCAGCAACGGTCCAGACAGCAACGGAGGCATCTTCCTCATCAGAAAAGCCTGCCAAGGAGGCCGGCCACCACCACCACGGCATCTTACCAACTTTCAACCACAATGGACACAAGGTTACCAAAGGAATCAAACCCGAGGGCGAAAGTGGTAGGCAGGGTTTTCACCCGGGGCACTTTTTCCGGATTGTCGGTAAATCGACCAGCAAGATCTCCATGATGGTCAATATACTCTGGCCAGTGGTCCCAGCAGCAATTGCGGTCCGTTATGCTCGGCCAGAATGGCACATTGCGAGCTTCACTCTTAATTACATCGCTATGGTTCCCTGCGCCAACTTGATCGGATTTGCGGGTCAGGAGTTGGCTAGGAAGTTACCCAAGGTGTTCGGAGTATTATTGGAGACTACATTAGGTTCTGTGGTCGAAATCATCCTTTTCATGGTGTTGTTAAACAACAACGAATTTGAGGTTATCAAGGCTGCTATATTGGGCTCCGTTCTGGCCACACAGTTACTGTGTCTGGGATTGTGCTTCTTCGCCGGTGGTATGAGACGTGAGGAGCAACAATTCAATGAGATCATTAGTGAGGTTGGAAATGGTCTTCTCTTAACAGCGTAAGTAGTTTACATTCAGGATCCTAGATCGATTCTGCTTATTTAGACGACCCTGTTTTGCTAACATATCAACAAACAGTGGCCTTGGAATAGTTGTCCCTACTGCATTTTACCTGGCATTACAAAGTGATACCCGCTTGACTGCCGAATCACTTGACGACAAAGTGCTTCACATCTCACGAATTACCTCCGTCCTGCTTATCATAGCATTTGCAACCTACGTCTGGTTTCAGATGCGCACCCACCACGGTATTTTTGACGAAATTCTTGAACTTGACGAGCTACGCGACGAAGACCGTCATATCGATTTGAAAAAGGACAAGCTCACCTTCACAGAATGTGCCATCGCCCTTACCATCTCAATCGCTCTCGTAACGATTATAGCCATCAACCTTGTCAAGGCAATCCCTCACATTATTTCTCACGGAGTGTCAGACAGCTTTCTTGGTCTAATCCTCGTCCCGCTTGTGGAAAAGGCAGCCGAACATCTCACAGCCATCGACGAAGCCTGGGACAACCAAATGAATTTCGCGCTTGCGCACGTTCTAGGCGCTACGATCCAGACATCGCTCTTCAACGGCCCGCTTGTTGTCATCGTAGGTTGGGGTCTGGATAAGGCGATGGACCTCAACTTCGAGCTCTTCAACATCGTTATTCTGATCTTGACTATTATTGTGGTAGGCAATTTCTTGAAGGACCAGAAGAGCAATTACCTCGAGGGTGCATTATGTGTTATCGTCTACGTTAACATTGCTGTTGCGGCTTGGTATTATCCTAACCCCGTAGAGGGTAGCGAGGACGGTGGTGAAGGTATCAACGGAACAGAGAGCGGTGCTGGCGAGGCGGCAGTAGAAGCTGCAGCCCGTCTTGTCAGGATGATGTTGTGAGGATAGAAATATTCTCTCCCCTTGTTTAATGGATAACATTATCCTCGTGGTAGTAGCTTATCGCTGATCCTTACACCTATCATTTCACTTGTTTTGAGTATTTTGCTACTGAGGGTTGTTTCTGGTGGGTCAGGAGTTCATTGCAAAAAAGCAAGTCAGACTTTACATCGCTTTTTCCTATTTTACCTCACGGTTTTTCTTGCATAGCGGGTATTAGGGACTATATTGAGCCATACAACCGAGTTCAATTAGAAGATTTTTTTTAACATTACGTCAAACTCTCACATGACTATAGAGAAGCAAAACTAGGAAATAAGATAGCTTTACTTGCTCTATAAATGTGCGATGTTGAATGAGTAGAACCCTTTTACGCTCGTTTTTTGATCAGGGGGAATTCATTCACAGTAATTTCGTTTACTTTGTCTAATAGTGGAGGAAAATCCCATGAAATTTATCTATTCTAGTCCATGAAACCAATTCAAGTATTTCATTAATAAACCATCAAAGAGGGGGAAATCCATTCATCTCCATTTCAACATCCTGTTATGATTGATGTATGCGTTTTATTCTTCTCAATCCAAGAAATGAGATAAAAGAGGTGACATGAACAACAAAAACATCTCCCTCCATGTTATTCCCTAAATTTCGTGATCTCCAACTGTGGTACCAGATCATTATTGGAGAAGCTCATCCATTCACCCATCCATCCATTCATAGTAATCAAGCTCACAGGAACCGATAACGCCCAAGAGTTATTTTGGAGATGGTGGTCCCTGGCAAGGATCTGGAGCATATTCGATCTGATAAGTGCTGTCGAGCTCCCGAGTGATAAAGAGGTACGCATTAAGTGCTTGGCAACGCAACGAGCCAAAATGCCATTCCTGCGATCTGCATCCTGGGAATAGGCACGGTACTTCAACGATCTTGTCAATGTCGTACGTGAACCGTTGACGGAACAATTCTTGAAGGATATTAACATCCATGAATCTATCTTCTCCAGTGATTTTGACGACTCGCGATTCCTCAGTGTAGATGTGAGCAGGGACTTTTATCTTGTTCCAGCGAATATCTCGAATAACGTGGCCCATCACTATAAAATTACCAGAATCTGCAAGCGCTTTGAGACGTTCAGCATCAGCACGGCTGAAGAGAACGATTTTAGCTGCGGCGGTTGGGTGCTTTCCAACTGGGGGATTGATCACTGTTGCGTATATTTTGCCCACGTTGCGAATGGCTCCAAGTAGACAAGTGTAAGTTACATCAGAAGGAAGTCCAAGGACCCACAAGGAGCAGTTCTGATTATCCGGAATATCGGCACTTCGATTTCTCTCGTTTGTAATATCACCAGCATAATTGGTGTGACCAATCAATTCTTGTGATAATATGGCTCGTTGAGTCTGAAGTTCTGGTGCTAGACCTTGTTCGAGCAAGGCTGTATGGGACGGTCGAAACTTCCTACGAGGGCCACCTCCATGTGCTGCAGTGAGCTGTTCTTGCCTGGCAAAAACTTCTGCTGCTATTCTGGAAACATCTTCATCACGAACAGTGGATTTGTTGAGACCGGATCTTGATGTGAGAGTTGGTGAGGTAACAACTGTGTTGCCGGATAAGTAAAATTCTGAGACAGGGTTGGCGGCGCCCTTCCTTTCTGGAGTTGTATGTAATTGTTGCTGGTATGTTGCCTTGGTGATTGGAGAGTCTATACAACGTTAGCACCGCGTAGAGTAAGATATAATATTGGACTTACGAATTTCTTGTGCTTGGAATGCAGACTTGACAAAGTCATCCGTTCTTGGGTTAGTCAGTATAAAACTACCGAATGCATCATAGCAGGATGGATACAATGTCCTTTTAGGAGAGCTGCTATAACTTGATTTAAGCTGAATTTGATTATCTGTATTGATGATTATCAAAATTAGTACAGTAATGGGTCACTATGAGAGGAAATAGAGATTTCTTGGCAGCCAAACTGGGATAGACAAAAGCTTACTTAATGAGGTTCCTGCCTCTACTTTATCTTCTAGGAGCTCCTGAACATGGCGTATATGATGACTATTTTCCAGATCATAGACTGCAGCTTGATATTCGTCGCTGTGAAAAAGCTGGCTTTCGTCTCTATTAACAGTACTAGCAACATTACTGGTAGTTGGTGCGGGAGACAAAGCTTGAGCATGAACCCCTAAACGATATCTCGATGATGGGCTCCCGAATTCAGGAGAGGACTCGTATATCGGATGATAACTCGAATTTCTGTGCGCATCATTGAGATCTTCACGAATATGTCTAAGTACGAGCCGTTCAAAGCTATCCTGACTACGTCCCCCACTACTTAATGATAAAGCAGGAGAAGGTAGTATTTGTTGAACCTTGTGTGTGAATGGTTGGTGTTGCATGGCGAAAGGCAATATGATCCAGTGGGTTCGCAAGACGCTGTTGCTTTAGCAGACTTCAATATCGTTAGGTTGAGTCGACAAATTTGCAGCAGATATAGAGACGTTATAAGAACACAGCTGACTAAAGAATCTGGAAGCTCCCTGAAGAAACTTGAAATGGGAGTTCGAGCAAAATAGGAAACTTCCCCTTTGTCCCTCCTTAGGTCCGTTGTATTGTAGCTACAAGCAGTGTCTTTGTTGATTCAAACAATCGAAAAAGCGTTGTTGAACTTGAAACAAAGAAGACTGTTTAACCATGGCAATAATCTCATAAAGTAAAACTGCAATGCCACAAGACATGATTGCCTAGCGACAACATTACACTAGCCACTATAATTTAGTGACATTTCAAGAAAGACAGCTGATAGGCTCTTGATAGTCTTTTGATAGACTTGTTCCCCAGACGCCCACTAAACGGATGCAACATCCATACAGCCTATTGACTTTCATAATACCTTGTCCAAAATGCCTTTCAGCTAGCAGTATCAAACCCAGACACAGTAAAAAGCTAGTGCCATGAGTATCTTGTTTCAGGTAGTTCTGCATCCTCTATCAACACCTCATAGTCTGATATGACCACATGGGCGTAAGCAAGCATTTAGTAGGCAAGGCCTGTATATTCGAGATATCTTGAATGGTTCGTATTGAGTCAAAATAGAAGCAGAAATCCAGTTCTCTAATTCAAAACATAGACAGTCACTAGCAATCACAATGGGTTATTCCTCTGTACCTATCGGATCGTCAAAGTTCTTCATGAATCAGTGTAGGATGATGGTCATTCCCACTTTCCACCTCAAAGACAGTTCGTCCACGGCCTAGCACGGGTTCTGCGAGGACTACAGTTTCGATACCGGCCGGACTGAACTCTTCAGGGCCCATTGGCAGAGCATCGACATCAATATCCATGTTTAGAAGGCTCTTGAAGATAACCGCACTACCCGCTTTACTCATGACTTCATTTGCCTCTTTGCACTGAGCCCATGCTACACATTCAAGGCAACCTTGGTGACAATAGCAGCCTTCCACTCTTCCCAGAGCTTGCTTAAGCAAGAGGTCCACAAACTCGAACGCTTTTGTATTGATTCCTGAGCCGCCTGAGCCACCCTTTGCATCATAGAACGTAAGTCTTGCAGGTCTTTTCCTTGCTGTCTCACGTTTGGCGAATTCTTTGAGGCCAGCCTTACATTCAGTTCGAACATCCCCAGGCATGCTAACGACAAAATTTGGCATGAGAGCTAACATAGCATGCTCTGCTGCATGAATGGCGCCAGCAATATTGAGCTTCCTCTCAACTAATATTTCAAGTGCTCTCTCTGGTACATCGAGCCACATTCCTTTGCTGTGAATAACTATAGGAGGATTATTAACCTCTACAGCGTCCAGAATGCGTCCTCTCTTATCGACTTTGAAGAATCCAAATACAGTCGCTTGTATCTTTATGGAGCCATAATATGCCCGAGAAAGGGAATTTGGAATTTTCCTAACAGCTTCTGTTTCGACAGGATCTACATCGGTAAAGTCTCTCTGCTGAGTTGTCCAGTCCACTTTGACTCTTTCTACCCGCGCCATCTTTCGATCCGGATTGAACTCTTTGACAACATATGTATTACCTTGATGTAGAAATATTCCTCCATCATATATAGTAAAGAAAGCTCTCGATGCCTCTAATTCCTCTAATACAATATTTCGACCATGAGTGATATCCACTATAGCGAAATGATCTTCTTCAGTATCCCTTATAGAAACGAACTTGGATGGGAAGGGTCGGAATCGTTCGTTACAGTGATAGAAGCCCATTTCATCTTTCACCATGCGTTCATTTGCAATCTTTACCAATTCCTTTCCAAAATAAACGGAATCCGCTTCTGGTCGGATGGGCATCTCATAGGCAGCACATTGGATATGACCTTCCAGGACCAGCATATTCTGGAGATCTACTTGGAGCTCGCAGTTAGGAGTGGTAAATATTTCGTCTGGGTTGTTCATATAGTATTGATCCATTGGGAAGGAACTTCCAAGTAGAATCGATAATGAATCCTTATTTCGACGGCCGGCTCTTCCGCTCTGCTGTCTTAAGTTTGCAATTGTATAGGGGAACCCAACCGTGATAACTGCATCGAGTGATCCGATATCGATACCAAGCTCCAGCGCTGAGGTAGCCACGATGCCTAACAGCTTTCCCTCAAACATCTCACGCTCGATCTGGCGTCTATCTTGCGGAGTATAGCCGCCTCTGTAACCCATCACCCGATTTGACACCCCCGAACGGTTCAAAGAGCTCAGCTCCTGCTTCACTAATCCTACCAGAATTTCGCACATCTTTCTGACAGTACAAAAAGCTATCACGCGAACACCTCGTAGTATAAGCTGGCAAAATAATCTTGCAGCTTCTGCCAACGAGTCACCACGTCCGCTTCCAGGATCTCCAGGTACTCTATATGGTGTATTCCAACATAAGAATTCTTTTCTTCCGGAAGGGGATCCGTCAAAATCAGTCATATGTACATCCTCTATACCGAATATGGTCTTGAAGTGATCCTGAGGATTTGCAACAGTTGCTGAACACGATATAAATTTGATATGACGGTTGCCCACAGCTGCACAGATTCTTCTTAGTCTACGCATTATAAATGCAACATGAGATCCAAAGAGGCCACTGTAGACATGAACTTCGTCCACAACAACATATTTCAGATTTTTCAGAAATGTTCTCCATTTTTCTTCTTGAGGAAGGATAGTGATGTGCAACATATCGGGGTTTGTAAATATGATCCTGCCTTCGTCTCGAATGAGGTTGCGATCTGACATAGGGGTATCTCCATCAAAAGTTTCAACGATAATGTCTTCAAGCCCATGCATATACCGAAGCATCTCCTTTAGACTCTTTCTTTGATCTTGAGCCAGTGCTTTGGTGGGAAATATATACATCGCTCGAGAATTTGGGTCCCTTTCCAATTCATATAGAACTGGTAACTGATAAATTAGAGACTTACCAGAGCTCGTAGACGTAGCTACGATGACATGATGGCCATTGTGAAGGTTGTTAATAGCTTCTGCTTGATGTGCGTAGAATTGAGTAATCCCTTTGGCGTTGTATAGCGCATTCACTAAATCCTGGCTGAGTTGAAAGTTGAGCTCACCATAAACCGGTTCTTGAGGATCGAAAACACGATATCCGTCTGGAACGATTTGGCCGGTATACCATTCGCTAGCCTTGAGTTCGGCTACGATCTCAGAAATTGACTTTCGTTCATCTGGGATTGACTCTGGTAAAGTACTAAAATCAGGCTTTGGCGTACATGTCCCCGAAGACGGAACTGGGATAAAATTTCTCGCTCTTTCCCGTAGCTCTTCCTCCGGATTGAGCGTCCGATCGTTGCATCGATTTAAGAATTCATTCACTGCTTTAATGAATCTTGTATTCCTCTTTTCAATAAGAGTTGACATTTGTTTTTGGCTATACGATGGCATCTTCAATGGTTCGTTTCTCAACTTTTTGCCGGAAGTTTTGGTAGTTTCACCGGTTCGTTTGTCTTGAACTCCACGCTTCAAATCACCATCCAAGAACTCGAAAAGCAAGACCTCTTTGCTGCCTCCAACCTGTTCAATGTCATCTGTCTCCAGATTTTCGTTGATGCCAATGGATGCGTCAGGAGCATGACTAGTGACATGCCAACTCCTTGTCGTACCACTCTTGAAAGAATCATCTTTTTCGGCTCCCTTAACATCAATTTCAAGCATAGCTTCATCGACATAGGCAAAGCTGATACCTTCGGGACGCAGGGCTACAATTTGGGCAACATCTTCGATTTTGAGCTCCCGCTTGATGTGACCTTCAACTGCGGTTTTGATAGTTTCAAAAGTAGTTGCCAAGTTTTTTCTGGTACAACAGAACGTGAACACAATATTCAGCGCACGATGTGTCTTCTCGAGCGATCTGAAGTATTCAGGCCATGGAATGTCCGTTCTGACTGGATTTGAACTGTCGGAGTCACTCCTTGACAATTCAGCTGCGGCTGTGCCCTTGTTTTTGCGTCGCGGTTTCCGGCCGCCATCGTTGGTCTTTGCTGGGATTATCGTCGTATTCTTCACAACTTTATGGTCGTTCTCATCATTGGACGATATGAGTGGCTCTTCCTTATAATCTATCCATTTACGTTTTGTTGTGGATTCATTTGATTCCATGGTTGTTCGTAGCATTAATGCATTATTTTAGCCTCACATAATAAACACCTTTAATAATAATCTGTATATGCCTAAAAGAGATGTAAAAACACGACTTGATCACGAAATTGGTGAAGGTGGTTCAACAGTTCTTGACGCGCTAAATCGCCAAACCACCTGACTCAGTAAAAAGCACTTAAAGGTGTGCCTGATGGAGGCGTGTGCTTATTAAGAACAAGGTGTACAACTACTCCGTACCATAACTGTGGGGTGGCGCCGGGCTCCTCGTAGCCACTTTGAATGAGACCCCAAAAGTTAAACATCGACCTGGTCTGAGAATTTGGATCTTCCATTTTGTAACAATGATATCGATCAAGCCACACCGGTGGTTTTGGTGGGAGTAATACATTGCTCTTACAAATTCAAACTTAAGAATGGCTCGTCCTATCGAGCATGAGGCCCCGTCTTGACCTAAATTGTCTTATGACTCTGAAACTCATTGAAAAGCAAGGCGCTCTACGCCTAGAATTTGAAATTATGACGGGCCTGCCTCTTCCAACATAAATTCTATGCATCTGTTTCGTTCTCGACCTCCACACTTTAGTAACTAGTCTCACAAAACCAATTTAAAGAGGCGCAGCTGCACTGACCGCGACCTGGGGACACTGTAACGCCATCCATAAATGTCTTTGTGACATCAATTGCACAGGTTATAAGCGTTCCGTCGTTGTCGAATACAGACCTCCGTGATTTCAGGAAGAGGCTGTATTGTTGGTATCGGATTGGCGGCGAGCAGTAGAATATTTCGGAATGAATCTCCTGCTCATACCCAGCTAACATTCTCAAGGCCCATCACAATAAAGCCTTCTCCATAAATCGTCCATTTCTTTCTCTTGCGGCCACTCATCCAGAAACTTTCCAATCTCCTCTCTCCACCCTTTGATATAATTCGTATTGATCGCTGTCGTGTACTCCCAATACCATGGATACCAGCCGCCCATCTCCCAATCCACAATCCCTACTACTTTCCCCTCTTTCGCCAGAATATTATTCAGACTAATATCCCCATGCGTAAATATGGTCTTCATCTTCCTCTGCTCTGATTCTCTGTGCATCTCGATCAATTTTTGGACCTCTGCCTTCGTCTTTGGATCTGTCATTAAGTCTGTATTCGAGACTCCATTGCGAAGGAAAAGGTTGAATTCTGCCTCATTCGAGAAAGGACCCATTCCTTTCTCCCCAGCGGCGTTCCATATCCGATAATCATGTAATTTCCCACCATAAGCGGCACACACACCCTCATCTGTAATTCCCTTTCCAGAAGGCTTCTCGAGTGCTCTCAGTCTCCCAAAAATGCTTTTCAACTGTGCTAACAACCTATCCTTCTCTTCTCTTGAACTCCCGTTCCAAGTATTACCCAATTCTTGCCCGTCAATTCTTTCCATAACAATATATGTCGGTCTGTTTTTGTCATCTCGGAACGCGCAATGCAGTTTCGGAACAGGGATGTCAGGCGCAAAGGAAGCCAGGAAGAGTAGAGCTGCAGCTTCAGAGAGGTAGACTGTACGGCCAAATTTTACGAGTGTAATTGAAGAGAGATATATGATTGAGCAGTTAGAGTGTCGTCGGGAAGGTATACGTCTAGAAATAGCAATCTGAAAAAGGATTTTCCGGCGGTTGAAGGGGGTATCATTGTAGCCGTTGGCCCAGGCTGCATATGGGGCTGAGGAGGAGGCTGTAGTTGGTAAGGCCGGTTCACTCATAGTGAGGGATATCGGAGCCTAGGTGTGAAAACGTAAAGCCAATGAGTATTACATTTTGAATATTTTTCTGTTGTGAAGGATAGTATCAACCTGGTTCATGACTAATGCAGTTCACGATCTGCCACTCACTCTATACCAAGAGAATGAACGACCGTTACGTGTCCAATTCCCTCATAGCGCACTGCAATAACATCACTTAAGTCAAGATTCGATCATTTATTTGCTTTAAATGTCGCTGATCTCGGCAGGTGTGAAAACTTCTAGGCAGAAGACCTTTGTGCGTTAAATTTGGCGTGCAGCTGAACTTTATTTTGACTCCGAACCCCGCTACTGGAAAGGGCCTAGTGTGGATCCCGCCCCCATGGTAAATCATAGCGGGGTAACATTTGGAGCCGAGCAACCTCGACCAGGTCCTGACTCTAAAAATAGGCATCGCGGCATGAGCATGAACAAGAAGTACTTTTGTAGGAGATACAAGTCTAGCAATACGGAGAGTTTAATTTTTGCTATTTTCATATTGTAACTCATTATTTGAAGGATTACTCTACCCTGGTGCACAGCCACACTTTTCTCGAAGGACTGCGGGCAGATAAGGAAACCTACTCTGTAGAGTTTCTTGATATCTACCTATGCGGATCTCTTCTTCGATTATTCCCATGCCCATTCTTCGCCCGGCTGATACACAGAGAGATATACCGTAGAATGAAGGCAGAATTTAGCGACAAAGAATCGGCTCTGGGCCAATATAAACACACAACTGGAGACGCTAATACCTTATAACTCATGTTCCTTATAACTCGTGTTTGATGGAATCTATTTCGGATCTGAAGAGGCGCGCATTGGCTTCGGACATCTAGATATAAGTTAGCGGCAACGCAATGGCATAATTTTCATAATGTCAGAATTACCTTGACTAGAACATTAAGAGGTTTATCTCCCTCGAAGGCAGTGAACATTATCTGAGTCCCTGAGCTAGAAGGTTTGTCTTTGAATTCCATTGCTCGAACAATTATTGTATTTAGAATAACGCGATGGGTATTTTCTTGCCGCAAAATAAGCCGTGGTACTCGGGGTCCGGTGGAAGACTCTTCATCTTCCTCTTCCAAGCCAGACGCATCAAACGACCCCGGAATCACAGCACCATTATCATCAAACTCGGCACATGCCCTAGGCACATTAATCTTTAATGTACCAACACCTCGTTCTTTCCATCCTACTTCTTTTGAATCAAGGACAAACAGCTTCGCCCGTACTTGGAGCATCGTCGCTTCTCCAGCTTCTCCATCATCTACTTGGACTAAGAGTAATTGTTAGATCCTGTATTTGAAGACTCTTTGGACATAATCGAGCTAACCTTTGGCTAATTTCTTCTTTTTCTCCTCGTTCACCTTTGATGCTTCTTCGTCGTCACTTGCCTCTCCTCCTTCGCTGCCATCATCCTCTACATCTTCTTCTTCATCACTTTCTGGTGCACCGAATGCTTTGGCAGGTTTGGCAGACACAGACTCTTTATTCGGAGCGGCAAAGCTAGTAAGTTTTGGACCCCCAGCTGTGGCGAAGCCATTGCCAAGGGAGCTGCCAAAAACACTGCCACCAGATTTGGCTCCAAGGGCGCCAAATCCTGAGGTGCCTGCATTTCCAAATGCCGAACCAAATCCGGCACTTGGTTTATCGGTGGTGGATGTAGATGGTGCCTCTGCACTCGATTGCTTCCCACTACCTAATCCACCGAATCCACTCGAAGATGATTGTAGGTTTCCACCAAAAATGCTCGGTTTCGAAGCACCTAAGGTGCCGAAGGGAGATGTGCTTGAGGAGGCAAGGGCGCCAAAACCCGAGCTGGCGAACGCTGAAGAGGATGTCTGTGGTGGTTTGTTGAAAGCACTCCCAAAAACGGGCTTGGTTTCGGATGGTTTTTCGTTTGAAGATGTGGTGTTATTCGCGTCTTTTTCGTTGCTAGGTATATCCTTTGATAACATTAGTTACACGGCCACGATTGCATATCGTTACTGGTTTGTGGCTAATTACCTTTACTGGTGTGATTTCTTCTTCAGTAGCAGAGCCTTTCGTTAAATCTCGAGGGCGTTTCCGGTCTGGCTCCAGTCCTGTTCCATTTAGAGCACCAGCATCAGACACCGTTCCTGTTTCGTCTTCCTTGGCCTCACCAGCTTCTGCAGCATCATCATCTTGGTCCCGACCGCGCTTCTTTTTTGGTGACGATAATCGCTCACGCAAAATTTCTTCTCTCGAATCAGAGATCTCTGGTTCAGGTGTGCTGGACTTTCCAGCACCGCTCATTTCCTTGTCTTGATCGGAGGACTCGTGTTGCGTTTCATTCGTCCCAGCGCCGGGTTTCTCTTCACTCTTGTCAGAAATGGAAGTATGTCTGAGCTCCTCACTTGCGGCTACTGTCGCTGGATCTTCTTTGTCTGCATCATCGTAGTCTTGCGGTTCAATGGCAATTTCCTCGGGCGCATTGTTGCTCGCTTCGCCAGTGTTGGACGGTTGTTTCAGCTCTGTAGACTGCTCTGAGGTATGGTGAGGATCTCTATCTGCTGCAGCAGCTGAAGTCATTATCGTTGTCCTTCGTGCTTCATGAACGTGGACGCCGGGTTTCCTTTCTCAGTGATGTCTCAAGACCGAATCGCGAATTTCTATATGATGGTACCCAGATCGGAAAATCGAGGCTCCTGCTAGTGGAGCAGGTTCGCTAAACAAGGCCCAAGTGCAGGGGATAAACTCTTGGGTTTAAACGGCTGCTCACGTCACCACCTTTATTATTCCAACGAGACTGGAGTTAATATAAAGTCCGCAAAAGTATAGATTTGTTCTAAGCCACAATGATTCGGTGACGCGTAATCGCATTTTGCGCTATTTTGCTATGAGCATCTCTGTCTTCAGTTTCTCAGCCTTGTGATCTTTATGTATCTACATATCCGATGTGTCTGTATAAAAAGGGTTCATAATGCCTAGTAGCATGCTGATATCTATTCTACATTAAGTGTAGTACGTGCAATACTTATGATGCATCACTATCTATTTAAATAAGCAGTAATTGCAGTTATTGGTTCGAATATGGTTGAGTTACACCAGTATAGTTACACCAGCATTGTACGTCTGTCAGGATTAAGTGTATCTTCACATCATAAATGCTCGCATGGTACTTACGTACATAAACCAATATGTAAGCTTCGTGTTATCTATCAATGTATACAACCTCTCTTTACCTGGTATGGACAAAATGTGTGGTTATTTTAGATTTCAAGATGTGCATAAAACCTACTGTTAAGTTAAGGCCTAGAATTGTTTTGCGTTTCCAGGGAGTAATCATGGAAGATACTACGGAGTACCGAGCCAGCTATAGATGATCTGCTTGTATAAGACTCCAATATTTTCAGCGGAGCGACAAATGAACTCTATGAATGTCTGTTTCCGATTTAAATCTTTCAATTGACGGCCCGCTTTGAGACGATAATGGATAAGGGCATACTACTAGAATGAGCTGTCAAGAAGGGTTGATCGTTCTGTGACTTTTTGGCGATAAGAGTCAAACTTATGTAATATGTTAGAATAGTGGAAATAATAATCGTATTACAGTCCTTTGCTCGATAATCCTATGTAAATAGACGTAAGTCACTAGGCAAGCTCTGATACGCAATGAGTTGTGGATAACGCCAAAGCTACAGCAGAAAGATTAGCCACCAAAGAGGCAAATAATGCGGGAGGCCTAATCGTCATTGGACATAGCGCGGGAGCTCGGACCACATCTAACGACCGCGCAAGCGGAATAGAGGCAACCGTGGAATCTTGAGAGCTCCCATAGCTTCAATAATAATTCGATTGCCCTAACGTCTAGAACCCTTCGAGAGTAGGAGGTTTAAAAGGTTCCAATTAGCGCCCTCGAGTTGCGGAACGAGAAAGAAAGAAAACTTTTTGATGCCTACGATACCACAACATAAGCATGGCTTCATCCTCAAATCCATACGAACATTACAATCAGCCGAAGGTAGATGATGAGGAAGATGATGATCTGATTGATCCCGATGATGGTATGTATTCTTCTATTGTAACCCTGTAGCTCTTAAACATAGAAGACAATTATTCTGTATCCAAAACGATCTCACATCTTTCCTCACAGCCGGTATTGATGATCTCGACGACCCTCTCCAAGCCACCGACTCCCGCGCCCCTCTAACAGGAAACATAACCTCGGGGAGCAGCTCCAACTCCCGTTTGCAGAACCAGAACTTCCTCACCTCCCGCATCCCAGGCGAAGACCGTCGCGCGCCAAGCAACACAATCGATGAAACAGTCTGGGAAACCCTCCGGCGTGACCTCCTCGCCGTCTGGTCGAAGATGCGCGAAGTGCTGTACCCGAAATACCTCTTTGGTGGCTCCATGTTAGACAATGCCACATCGCTGCGTGGTGCCTACGAAAACCTCCGTGGTGCTGGTCTGAGTGGTGCGAGGGAGGAGCTTGTCGGACTTGCGGGAAGGGCTATGGATGCAGAAGCATTGCTGAGTCAGAGCAATATGAGTGAAGGGTTGCGAGATTGGGATCTCTGGGGTCCATTGGTATTCTGTCTGTTGCTGAGCTTGCTGTTGAGCTTTAATGCGAGCGGCGATCAAAAGAGTATAGTATTCTCGGGCGTGTTCGCCCTAGTGTGGATTGGGGAGGCAGTGGTTACTTTACAGATTAAACTACTTGGTGGGAATATGTGAGTTATTTCCCCGGTTCCACCCTTTTTTCTTTGGCATGATTATATTTCAATTGGCTCTTTACTAAACGCATCATTGAAACAGCTCCTTTGCTCAGAGCATTTGCATCATTGGATATACGCTCTTCCCACTTGTTATCGCCGCACTGCTATCTGCGATACATCTCAAAATGATTTTCCGCATACCAATCTACCTGGTCTTAGTTACTTGGTCGCTAGCAGCAGGAGTAAGCATTTTAGGCGGAAGTGGAGTCGTGAAGAACAGAGTCGGTATTGCCGTATACCCGCTATTCGTGTTCTATCTTGCCCTGGGATGTTTATGCTTCATAAGCTAGAGGATATAAGACACTATGCAGCAGAGATGCGCGAAGATAAGTATTAGGCACAGAAATCGGCGATATGAACTCGTATCATAAAGGCTTTCGGGGTTTGGCTTGCGTGTTTTCGGAAATAGAACCATGTATCTATCTATTACCGTGGTCCTGATGTTTCTTTTTCGACTGTACGATTATATATGATTATGCGATGTTCCTTCCAATACTGCTATTGTTATAAAACGTGCAAAATGGGTATTGAAATGAGATGATAGCATCTGAGGGGCTATCGAGTTGTAGTCGAGTGATCTGTTTACTAGCCAGCATATTGGACAACATAAGAGGGCAGGTAGTACTGCAAGCTGAACATAAAGTGCGTCGCTAGGGTGATCAATCATGATATGTTTTTGAACGAAATATAATAGTATTACTAGATGTCGAACAGGGAATTCAGAAACAACTTAGTACAAAGACGTGGAAAGATTGCTCGTTTTATCGGTTACACATGCCTTTGTATATCTCTTAAGGAGCTCTTCTATTGATGGAGTTTAGATTTGCTATAGAGGTACCTTTAGCTCCAGATTTTGCTCCGGATAAAACTGTTATTATTGCATCAAATAAAGGGACGATTATACTTGGTGGTGGTATCCAGCACTCTTTTCTGCGGCATACCCCTGTATGTCCCTCCAATATTCAACTCCCGGTAACGAAATACCGATTGGCAGAATTGGAGCATCCATTTAGCAAGTCCTCGAGGCTTAAAACATATGTACCTGGGAATTAGAATTTCATTTCATCGGGGTAGTAGTCGTATATATCTCTACATCCAATGAAAGTATTGAAAATATTCGAAAAGCCTCAAATCGTCATAATTATCTCTCTCTGCGCAATATTCATTTGAAAAGAAATCCCTAGCTCCATACACCCCCACACAAATTCCGCCCAAATCTTCGCGCTTTCGAAGGTCGTTATAAATCTCCATTAGATACACATACAAAAGGGAGTATGAAAAGTATTCTCATCTAAAATATCCGCTCAATACTTGCAACTATTATGATATCGTGAATACCGATGTGGGTATATATACGGCACCAGCTAATTAGGGGCCCCAGCGTGGTTGGTTACTGAGAGAAGATGGATTGTTCAGGTCCAACTCTGTGGATGTAGAAGGCCATCCCTCATTTGGATGGTCTCGATGCTCTGACTGTCCTCGTGGCTGGTAGTTGTATTGGTCTTGTGAGTGATGCAGTGCTTCTCGCCCTGCATTATGCCCTGCAAGAGTGTAGGAGTTGCTGTCTCGTCCACCAGGAGTAGTGTTGTATCTACTTGGATAAGAATGGTCGCCTTCGAGATTGAGATACCCATATGGGTCGCCCGGATCTTTTGATTGCGCACTACTCTCATCCATATAATCCCACCCTACAGCTGATTTTCCCTTTGGTGAATCATAGTCCTGTAGACCGTGGCTCTGAGGCTCCCAAATAGGTAGCCCGTCCGGAGGTTGAGCTTGTCCAGTAGGAGTGCCCCGACTATAGGAAGCAATATTGCCATTGATACCTATCACAGACCAAGCAAAGACAGCAAGCGATCTAATAGACCGCATAAAGTCATCGGATGAATGTGTGCTACCTGTAATAGGAGCATAAAAGGGTGTGTCGTTGGGAGCAAATGCGTGTTGTGGGTTATTAAGATGCTGCCGGCTGCTTGGAAGTCGTACAGGTTCTAACCCCCAAGGGGCAGCGAATATCCCACTGGCCATTTCATGTGAGACAAGATGTTTCTGGGCATCTGGGATAAGAGGTCGAGCCCGCCTCAAGACGACTACTAGGCCGTCAGACGTACATGAAACAACGGCTTCAATTTCCAACTGTTCAGGCTGATTCGGACCAGTGTTACCAGGAATGGGATTCTGGCTCTGATGAGTAGGGAAACTAGCATCCATATCTTCTTCGATCTTCACCACCACATCCTCCTCCTCATCATCACTTCCACTAGTGGTATCCATCTGGTCGTTGTCGTCGTCTTCAGAAGACAGTGGATCGCGGTACCAAAACCGCAGGTAAGCAATAGAGTCATTGGCTTTGGCACTCTCCAGGCATAGCACTGCAGCACGGAGACAGTTCTCTTGGATAAATTCATAGAAGCTCTTGCCAGTTATATCCTCAGCAGAGATACCTAGGATAGCTGAAACTGCGTTAGTAGCGTACATAACAGTCAGCGTTCGGGTAAACCGGTTCAAGATCAGGGCAGCTCGAGGCTCTCGAGGGCCAGCTTGAGGATCTGTCTTGAATTTGGAAGATAGATACTCTAACATATGGTATCGTGGGTCCCGGGGAGAAGAAGTGAAGATACGACGAATAGTCGGCGCTTCGATTGCTCGTCCTTGAAGAGTGGGTCAGCAAATGCTAGTTCAGAACAAACAGCCACTTTGATACGGACTCTCATTCTTTGCATCTCCTCTATAGATGCTGGTGCAGGCCACCATCACATCATAGACAATGGTGAAAATGCATTCACAGCCAATCCAGTCTCCGTGCTTGTTCTGGATTCTGCAATAGTGAAGGACAGCTGCTTTGTCTAGCTGGACTCCATTGTTATGGATGTAGCGGGCCATAGGAACCTCCTCTGGATGGAAATAGTCGAAACACGACCTGCCCATAACATCCTCGGGCGAGTAACCTAGGACATCCGTGATGGAGTCCGAGGCAAACAGAACGTTGGCATCTGGAGTCAGGTCTAGTGGCAGCACTCATTAGTATACACGGCCTACACTCTGATACGCAACCGAGCTAGCTGTCCACCATAGCTCCTGTGCTCCAAGAACAGAGTTAAATCAGCCACATACTATGAATGGTTATGAAGGTTGTCTCCATTGGGCGGATCGGGAGTGTGTATTGTCACCAGGTGCTCAGTTCCAACCATGGGAGACAAGTGCTCCAATTGAGATCGGCTAGCAGTGGGATTTATAGATATGAGCTGCTTCAGTTGCCTTCAGAAGGTACTACGTCTTAGATTTTTGCAATGCTGCAACACACGTGAGTGTACTCGGGTCGCGTCACCATAATATGTAGGATGGCCAAGAGAGAACTCAGTGACAGGGCTGATTCCATTATCCCTGGGTGATTGTCTCCAGGGCAGGTGCAGTATTGTAGAGTCGCGGCAGTGACTCCGGGCTCCTGGACTTGGTGCTTGGGAGGGATCACCCACCATCAAAGCGCGCAACATGGGGGAGGGGCCCGCCTGGACAGAGGCACGGGCACCCACTGCGGCGCTGGACCATGCTGGAAACGGGTGCTGAGGCGGAGGCCGCACCCTTCCCAACAGCCACCGGGCGATCAAGGCTCCAGGACATGGCAATGTGCAAAAGACTCTACGTGGGAATTACAGTACAACAACGCTGTTGCTGCTTGGGCACGATTGGGCAGGGCCATCGAGGTCTAACGTTACTGGATCTAGAGGATGGCACAAGGAAAGCTACCGTTGTGGCTCTTGCCCGCTGTACTGCCTTTCTGCTGCACCTACAGTTGCTGCTCCCTCCGTCTGTCGACACCCACATGTCACACCCCGAAGACCACGGCAATCGCGCCTAACTACCACACCGTTCTATCCGGATAGTAACAACTCGCAAGCAAAGAGATATGACAAGTCATACCTCAAAAGGATCCACGGAGAAGATTTGCCACGAGAAAAGCCACCAAGCAGACTTCTGGTGAAGACTGAACCTGGAGCTCTCTAACCCAGAGGATGCATGCAATGGCGGTCAACGGCATCTTGAATTGTGATGACCAACATCAACCAACTTTTCTGTACGACGGGTTCGAGTGAACGATCTTCCCAATAACTCCATGTTTGAACTGTGCATTGGATTTGCAAGCTCCCATGTTCGTAGTGTTTCCGGCGTCTGAGATGATTGAGGGGCTGGTCCGATGCTACCCCCCACAGGCCCTGAAGATGCTACGCCTCTACTTCTCTACGACTGGATTCAACCGCCCCAATCCACCGAGAGCCATGCCATCTGGGCTTCAAGCCACCGCCCATGGGTCGTGTTCAGAGAGTGGATAGAGAATACTATATGTACTGTACTATGGCCCATCTACCACTGTTCTCATCTATATATAGCTTTTGGCGCTGGCAGCCAAGGGTCCTGTACGCTAGATAGAGGGAGAGGCCCAGCAAGACCTGAGAGTTCGAACTGGAAGCCAAACGAGATTGATAATTTGGGATGATAGCCCAATAGAATTCCTACGGGTGTGCGGTCCTGGGCGCAAGCTAGGCTTGTTTCTGAAGCAGGATGCCATACATGCTGGTCCACAAGACGGCAATGCCAGGGAAGTCTTCACAGGTTGCAGCCACTCGGATCCTGCCCATAGCTACTTGGCCTGTACAACCTAGGACAGATCAATTTTAAGTCGCACTGGATGTTGGTTGTTTGTAGCGCTTGTTGAGCGGTCCGTTGCGCTACTGTAATTATGGGGTGCTTTCTTGACGCTGTCTCAGGAAGTTGAGCCCTCAACCTCGGTTTGTCGGCTTGCGCGGTAAGAACTGCCAGTTTGTAAGAGTCTAGGGGCAGTACCGTACTCTCTCCTGGATTATGCGGGTTGTTTGCAGTGGTGAGAGCAAGGGAAAGCGTTTTCTGTCGTTGATGTTGTCTCGAATGCGAGATCGATGGGTAGGACAATGTGGCCCGGTCTCCCACAGGCTTGTGTCTAGGTCGCTTCGCCTACGCGCGCTGCATACGTCTAGAAACTTTGTTTTGTGCATCCCCATCACCGCCTCTTATGCCGGGGAGGGCTCCTATGCGGCCAAGACGAGACCTCTCGTGATCAACCAAGATTCCGTATCAACGTGTTGCCCCTAGGTTGGGTGTTCTAGAAGTCTTCCGGGTTGTTCACAGCACATGGGAGTCGTGGATCGACGTGCTCTGCATGATCTCGCACGGTGGTGTGGCTTTTGCCTCGACTCTGGAGTTAGTAATGTTGCATTTCCTCCTGTATTCGCTCTGCTTATTTGTCCCAATCCCTTGGGATGATCCCATGGCGTCCTGCTCTCAAGCAGCAAGAGCTGGTAGCGAAGTCGGGCTGCGGCTGAAGCGTCGTCCCATGTATTTAGCTTTCCATCCTCTTGGTATTGAAGCTCGCGGCACCGTGCATAAGCTCCTAGAGCGGACCTCATCCCAAAGACATGGCTTGATAAACGCTCTCGAAGGGGTGGAGAATAATAGCCAAACACAGCGCCAGCCCTGATGCTTTACCCTGCTTGATCTGATAAAAGTGATCAAAGTTGATACATTGCCAGCACTAAAGCACACGCAATACTAATTCCTGCTGCGTGCTCACCTAAAAGGGAAAATCTTCCTCAGGCGATCTTTACTTCGAAGTCACCCACGCGTAACTAACTGCCTATTTTAGTTCAAGAAATTGGAAGCTCCAGGCTCCTCTAAGACATCATCGCAGTATTGCTTTCTTTGACAGGCTCCTGCGGACAGGGCTGACGACCCTTGAACTGTGTCTCACCCTATTCAGTCCGTGCCTCAGCCGTCTGTACTCACTACATGCGGCAACTGCATTTCCCTCTGCATTATCAAGCCAACTATCACAGATCCTTTTCACTTTCTTAACCTGCTGCGTGGGTCGATTTGCAAAAGGGTCAGAGGAAGACACCGCGTGACGGGCTCTCTTGATCAGCCTACTACAACGCTGGTTTGGTGACCTGTTGATTCCGCGCCTGTGCGACACAGTGATCAACGTCTTCCTCGCGGGGTTTGGGCATTAGTAGGCAGTTAATTTTCAACTCTCGTTGCTCAATACGAACAATGTCTATTAATAAGGACAAGCAGGAGTGGGAGCTCCCGCATTTACGAGAGTCACATCAGTTAGTAGTAAGTCTGTTGCTACTCCCTCACTCTCATCCCTGAGCATCATTCTCCCCCCTCGCTGTCATCCAATTGTCAACTACTGCAACGACTAATATGGCTGCAGTCAAGCCAAACCGGTATGCAGCGAATCAGACTCTGCAGCTACCAAATCATTTCTCATAGCTAAGAAATACCACAGATTTTTGGCAAGTCAAATTTTATCCTTATACCGACCCCGGAGTCGATCCCGTCTTTGCCGTTGCAGGAGGAAAACAGGTTTGCATTGCTACCCTCTCTTGAGGAGAGGCTGTAAGACTGACATACGCACTAGGTGCTCATCTGCCGTACGCCTCCACCTGGCTCGAACAAGCAGGTTGAGGTGATACAAGCAATTGTAGACGATGAAGTGAGTTTTCCTTTGGCCCTCACCAGGATCCCACCTAACTCCTCACAGCCCGATGCCGACCACTATACCTGCGCATGGACTAAGAACATGCAAAATGGGGATCCCTTGATATGTATTGCGGGAGCCACTGGAAAAGTCAAGGTCATAAATGCTTTGACTGGAGAATTACAAATGGTAAGTGAGGCCAGCTTCTAAAGTGTGAGACTATTGGCTAATCATGTTGCAGACACTATCCGGTCACGGAGGAGTACAGAGACTTCTTCACCCAATCGAACCTTTCGTCACTAACGTTCCTAGGATGTTAACGATCTGGCGGTCTCACCCGTTAATCCCGAGCTGATAGCTTCGGCATCTGAAGACTCTACCGTCAGGATATGGAGCCTTAATCCGGCTCATGCAAATCAGCCCTGTGCGGTGATTCTGGCGGGGGACGGGCATAGAGAAACAGTGCTAACTATTGTAAGTTGTGTGACCCGAGGCAAGTAACCAGAGCTGACCATCCAAGTCTTTTCATGCGAATGGTAGGTATCTGCTCTCTGGAGGAACGGACCACATTATAAATCTAGTAAGACATTGATTCCTGAAAGAGTAATTAAACGCATACTAATACAATTATGTAGTGGACTTTGCCAGAGCTGCCTGATAGCAAGACGGGAACAAACAAGCCTACTCTGGTTCATTATCCCCACTTCTCTACTTCTGAAGTACACTCCGACATAGTGGACTGGTAACAGAAAACCATTTCGCCGCTTGCCAAAGTACAGTGTCTAACATCTTTAACAGTATTGCATTCCATCACGATTTGATACTTTCCAAAGCAGCAAACGAGAACTGCATAGTATTGTGGTCTATCAAAGGATTTTCTTCTTCTAACCCGCCCCCGTTACCTTCTACTGCGCCAACCACGCATGACGCGCAACGAGACACAAGATCCGCATTCTCCCCGCCCACATCCAATGACAACCCATCAAGGCAATATACGCGTCTCCTTCAGTTTGCAACTCCAGACAGCGAAATCATCTGCATGAGGTTTGGACTCTTCCGAGGATATAATGGTAGCAATCCAGTCCTAGCAATGTGTAATACTGGTTCAAAAGTCTACTTCTGGGATCTTTCCAGACTGGAAGAATACCATGACTATTTATCTATAATACACCCAACAAAATCATTCACGGTTGATGGTCAAGAGGTGAAACGGCCGCCATTCTTGGTACCTTTTAAGCATCGCAATAGAAAAGACACCGTTACACGAATTAGAGAAGAGACCCCACCTTCTGAGCATTCATCCTTGAATATAGACAAGGATTCGTCTGCTTCCTCCGAAGTTGTGAAGAGCATTGAGATCTGGGATCGTAGATATAATATGTCAGAACCACTTCATAGCATACAAGCACATAAGGAAGAGGTTGTGAGGTCACTGGCGTTTGTTGGCAGACAGGTGGCGTGGAGTGCTGGTGGCGAGTGGTGTATTGTTGCTGGAAGTGCAAGTGTTGTTGCAGTACTTCAGAGATGGTCCAGGTAGAACTTGGCGCATAAAAGTAAATGGAATAATACTGGTGGTCAATATTTAGAGGGTATATCTTGGTGTCCAGGAAACCCTTTAACCTGACTATTTTCAACACTCCTCGCTTCACCACCACGCAACGCAATATATTAGGAGAGGAGAAAGATTAAAAAAATTTATACTGTAATATTCAAATAGAGACAAGAAGAAAAGATATATGGCAAAAAAATTAGAATGACAAAAGAGTTCGCGCCCTATGTATGCACTAACATACATACGCCTACATCTCCCCTAACATCTACACTTGTAGATATAATGTTAGGCTTTATTATCCTATTCCTCCATAACACAATTTGACCTGACATTGTACATAATGGCGCCTGTTGTGTTACATAGGTGTTACTTATTTGGGGTTATGAAGAACAGGGGGGAAGGTTTGGCCGCTAGGAAAGGTGAAGTAGAACTAACTAATGGTTGCTATTGAGACTCGGAATAATACTACCCCCTTTCTTAGCTTATCCTAAGTCAGGCATCTTTCACAGTCCCCTGTCTGCAACTGATACTTTTGAGCTACTAGATATTTGAGTTTCTCGATGTTAACTGGAAGTATATTACAAAAGACAGTATTTCCCACCTCAGTATCATACAAAAGTATCTCAGCCCTCATAATCAGCATCGTAGATCTCCTCAGAAGGATCATCACCACCGCCTTGGGAGATAATATCCTGGATGCTCCCTCCAATACTACCTCCTTCATCTAAGATCTTCTGGAATAGCCTCCTGGCATGTTCTTTTTCCTCTTCCTGCTTCTGGACTCCACGCTGTCGTTCAGTTTCTCTCTGTCTCCGTGCAATTCTGCGTTCAGCATCATTCTGACTACTATCTAGTCGACTATTCTGGGATTGCTGTTCATGGTCGTCATCGATCTCATCAGGTGGCAGCTCGGGGATGCTAAGATCACCAACGTAGAGTGCTAGCATGCCTCGGAGACGTAATAAAACATGGCTATCCGAATATGGAAGTGTAGTCATTAACTCATCTATCCTGTTTGCCAGCGTTTCAGCAGCTTCAAGGGCTGTTTTTCGAACCCCTTCTCTTTGCTCCCATCTTCTGTGTGCCCGTTTTGCACGCCTGCGCGCCTGTCTCCTCTCTTGGAATGAGAATCCGTCGTCATAATCGTCGTCTTGATAGTCAGCTCCATGATCTTCCTCATTGGCAACATCCTCTCCACTATATGTATCCTCATCTTCATTGTCGTCATTTTTATCCCTCTCTTCTTCCTTAGAGATCTTCCATAGCGCCCCCTTCTGCGTGAATTGTATCCCGTAGATCTCACATCCCAGCATGGCAGGCCAGAAATCTAGGGCACTAACCGCATTTGAAAATTGACGCATGTAGGGATATTGTAGTATCAGCCTTTCGTAGTATTCTTTAGCTTTCTCTAACCCTTCAGGTGTTCCCCATCTTTTAGGTGCAGAATCTTGACTGCTAGTATCACGTTTCCTTTCACGGACCACTTCACCGTCCTCATCTGGGTGGGAATCCTCGATATCATTGTGACCTGTCGATGCATGCTCACCTCTCTTTTTTTGACCTCGAATCAAGAGTTCTGCACCAATACCCCAGAACCCAGTGTTTCGAATATCAATAGGCAATCCACCAAGCTCGGCCCTTAGCAAGAGAGCCCACGCCCTCCCAGCACGTTCAAGGTCTCCTTCAGCTAGGCACCTATGCAGTAGGGTAGTAAGAACAACTAAATGATGCCGCCGTAATCTTGGACCTCGGTCCTGGCGTCTCTTGCGTTGCTTCACAGATATGGAGCCATCACCTTCTTCGTCGTCATCAAATTCGTCCTCGCCTTGCTTGATAACATCAATATCCTCATTTTCATCCTCTCCATCAATCTCATCATCGGCCAATTGGCTTGCTGGAGCCCTCCTCTTTCCTTTCCCCTTAGATTTAGATCTAGTCTTAGGCTTTCTAACCTTCTCATGGAAGAGCACGTGTCCAGGTAACCCTCGATGCGGAAAACCCTTCACTCGCTGAGACGGTAATACTTCGTCGAGTTCTAGCCCGGCCAATCGATACTGCATGATCTCATCTGGGGTCAAGCTCAATGGATTTGTGGATGCTGCATAAAGTGATCTTGTATCTGCGTCATCCTCATCTTCATCCCCATCTGCGTCTTCATTTTCGGATGAGGATGGTGGTGAGGGTGAAGTGGATGGTGAATGTTCATTGCGTTTGCGCTTTTTACTGGAAGAGCTAGCGGGCTGGTGATGTTGGTCTTGTCGGAGATGAGGATCTTGAGTGGAATAGAGAGATGGTCTATATATTGGAAGAGCATAGAGGGGCATTTTTAGAGTAAATTGAGTGCTCAGATAAGATGAGGTCAGTAATGCGAAGGTAGTTTGAGATCGAATGGGTGATTAATAGTATTAGCTGAGCTTCATCATAACCATGGAATATATGAAAGGCGCTACATTAGGTTGTTATATTAGTCTGATTGTCTTGCGTAGCTTGTCGTGCACATATGTGTTGAACCTTGTTTGTTCTCTGTCGATAAATTAATTTCGCCACCATAGTCTTAGTCACGGGAGGCGATAAAGTTATTGGACAATTGCTTCTTTAAACCTTCGATGTCTTACAAGTAGTCCTAGCTAGCTTAAACTAAACAAAGCTACGCCTCTATGTTTCTTAAAGCAGCTTTACAAATGGCTCACAATACTGGCTCTATAGGTTTAGACACAAAAATTAAAGAATATGACTCTTACGCTGTCCAGTTGCTTGTTTCAGTCTAGGTACTTTTTAGTCCGAAGAACTATGAGATCTTATTTCAATATCTAGCCACTCAATGGACCTTTACCGTAGAATACAGCCCAAAAAAAGTAAGTAGTATCTTCTTTCACTAAATCATCAGTAGAATACGCTGCACTGTCGACTTGAGATAATGATCTAATTCGAGCTCACAAGTCGACCTAGACATAGAATTCGAAGCAAAAATGGACCGGTATATACTTTTCTTACTATACAATGCTTCTAACCTAACCCATCTAAGATGCAGGCGATCCATCTCGGCCATCAAAATAGGTCCATTGTCCTTCCACAGGCTTCTCTTCAAGATCTTCCCATCTATGATTATAATTAGCTTGGCAGTTCGATTGAAAATAATAAGGTGTCGGAAACATACGGTTTTGCTTGTAACATGACATCTACGAGCTTTAATTCTCCCTCTGCTACTTGAATAACCTCCTCAATAAGACCTGCGCCAATCTTGTTCTCTACTTCTTGTATTCTGTAACTCAGTCAGTTCTGATGCCCAATATGGTTTGAAAACAGGCTCGAAACATACTGTTCTGCGGTCAATGCAGGCTCAGGTTCCCATTTAATTTGTTTCTCATCTTCTCCAGGCCTTCTCTTGCTCAACACACTTAAACTCTTCTTCTCTTCCGCTGTTCGAACACCCTCCAACTCAGGTCCCAAATCTGGCTCGCCATCCCACTCCAATCGTGTCTCATCAAGATCCTCCTCAGCCTTGGTTGTAACAAAGCTTCGGCCCCCAAGAACCTCCTTTAGATGTCGTCCTTTATCATAGTCCACGCCTCCCTCGGGGGTATTGAATACCTCAGGGTGTTCCTCGAGCAACTTCTTCGCTTTGGCCGCCCATTCATCGTATCCCGCGGGTTTTACAGAAGAGATAATTTCCATCCGATGTTTGGCTACAGCTTCGGAAGATTGTCTGTAGACTGAGCTCTCTGGGATCTGCTTCAGCTTCTCGAGCGTCTTGGAATAGAGATATATGAGGGTGGAACGTGGGGCAGGATGGGTGTAGAGTCCAGCCAAGCCAGTTGGAGTGTTGGCTTCGAGGTAGCGAGCGCCAGATTTGACGCTCGCAAATAATCTGGTTGCCGGCCGCATGTTACTTGAGGTCAATGGCTCGACTTGTGGCCGGTGTTAGTTGCGACAAATTGATGGTCGTGATATTGTGAGGTTCCGGCAAGAGCTCGGATCTCCCTATTTGGGTTTAGCGTTGATTGTTGGGTCAACCTATCGTCATTCTTCAAAAACTAAGCGTACATGAGAACAAAGCGTAGAATACCGCACTGAGACTTAGACTCATACGATTATTGATAGCTATATGGATGCAGATGTCCAAGCCTATTTTATTCCAAATGATTTTGAATAGTATCCCGACATCTCCAGCCTCGTTAGAAGCTGCGTGATCGTATTTTCCTCGACAAGATCGTGGCTATCAAAAAGTGCTGCTTCATCCGATAGCTTGTCAACGGACCTCTTTTCGCCATAACCCTTTTTCTCATTTAGGCCCTTGCACACAGCTATAAATACTCCAACCTTCTTATGAAAGATCTTATACATTTCCTTGACTTCATCATCTGCACCGTCTTTACTAACAATCCCTATGGCCCTAGACCTGGAGTATTTCGCAAATTTCAAGATTATAGTGAATATTTCTTCTAGGAGCCTCATGACTGGCTGTTGGCGTTTCCTTAGTAGCAATGCAAATAAAATCCTGTCCAGCACTCGTTCGTGATAGTCTCTAAGCTGATCTATGCCTTCGTATTCTCTGAGCTTGAAATCTTTACTCTTAAGCCGCGTCTCAATTTGGTCAAGTTTTCGCTCAAAAAGTCGCCAAGTTCCCTCAACGCCAGTATCAAAGAAGTATGCACTCAAGGTAGATATAAGATGATGTGCTTCAATTCTGAAACGTTGGGCAACGTTGTCCATTCCCTGCCAGTGTGACGTACGATCAGTGGAATCACGAAAGAGAGCTGATATAACGTAAAGCATCCGAAGAACCCGAAGGAGTAACTTGAATATCTGATCGTATTTATAAAGAGTGAGCGGTGTAATCACCGTTTCAAGAGGAGGTGGTGGCTTGTATGAGAGACGGAGGAAGTCCAAGGCTTCGATTGTGTCAGGATTGACGCATTTCTCGATCTCTTCTTCTGACATTTCACGAACTGCAAAGCTGAGATCGCCAGGGAGTGTTTCTATGCGTGAAGCATGCTGCTGCTGCTTCTGCTGACTTAGCAAATAGCTTTCCGTTAGAACGCCCATAAGAGCCAGGCGTAGCTCTGAGCTTGCAGGAGGCCATGTATCTCTACCGCCAAGTCGCAGACCCATAATGCCACCGGTGCGCGCTATACCCTTACGACGCTCAGCGCTTTCAAGTTCTGGATCGAATAGGGCATGAGAAAGCCTGCTACAAAACACGCCGTTTCCTAACAAATGGAAGCTACGCTGGAGAGCAAGGTGTTCTCGAAGGTTGTGCGAAGTAAAAAATAGTCGCATGCATATTTCATTGACCACACGAGCCTGTGCTGATATAACTGGACTGAAATTCAAAATCGGTGTCAAGGATATGGGTGGGGAAAAGAGGGATCCTTCTTCTTGGGAGTTCTCTACGTCTGAGGAGAGAAAATCGCTGATTAAGCTTGAGAAGGTATCTGAGGACAGATTGTCGTTAGGTGGTTGACTGAATTGCTCTAGGGATCCAAGTAGCTGCGTTTCCATCTCTTCCCCTGGGTGGCCAAAGAAGCCTCGTTGCGAATCTTGTCCCGAGGCTGCGGGAGTGATAGAATCGACAGCATTAGGAACATTATTAGAGAACTGCTCGATTGCTTCTCGTAAATCCTTCTCATATTTCAAAGCTTTGACCTCAACCTGCATAATATCCTGCCATGAAAACTTCCACTCCAGATTTGGCGGGTTGCAAGTTGCTAGGGCGTCCGGATCGGCTACATACAGTCCTGAATGGTGCTCCCGAAGAAATCGAAGACTTCTTCCAACTTCAAACATAGAGCGAGCGAGGTCAGGAGCAATAAAGGAAGGTACAAGATCGATATCCAAGATATAGTCTGGTTCCGAATGCTCCAGTCCTTGTTCATCAATCCATCCACGGTTCCCTACCTTTACAAAGCTTTTTCCCTCTCGATCTTTTGATAGGGGTATTCCCGATTCTCTCTTAATACCGAGCCATTCGTCTGCGAACTCAAGCCATGGTTGCGATACTCTAGATAGGACTTCGAGTAGTACTGCTCTCAAAGAATCAGCTCCATGCTCAAGCTGTTGGATTTCTTGAAAGACTGTAGATATCAAGGATTCATCATGGCGAGCCCTGGATGTATTGATAATAATTCGTCGGAAGCATGTCAGAATAATATGCGCAGGTTGGAATAAAGCTTTTAGTTGTAAAATGCTCTTTTGTGATGTACCTAGGGCACTCAGCTGTTTCTGAAGTGTAGCTAGTAGAGTTGAAACGGCATCTGCCAATGCTACCCGACCAGAAGAGCAATCTGTTGTATATGTTGTGTCGACGAATTTCTGTAGAGTCCTCGTGATATTGCCGCATTCCATAAACATGTTGAGAATTCCGGTTAACGATTCTTTTGTGCACCCAGAAATTCTGATCTCCAGAAGGTTAGGGACGAAGGAGCGTTCTTCCTCATTATAACTGAAGAGAATTGAGCTATGGCCTAAACCCAGAGCATGTAGACAGGAGACATATATTTTTGTATCAATAATGCTATGGCTAGTATTTTTGACTTTCAAGTAATCTTGCTTCGCAATAAGTGCAGCATCAAAAATCGTAGGCCCTGCTTCGGTAATGAATGTATTTTGGTAAAAAGGTTTCCCGCTTGTAAAAGCTTCCCAGCTCTTATACTCTAATTCCTTCGGGGGTAGAGTCTCTAAGTAGTCCCATCCTTCTTCAGGGTCTTGAGGTTGTTCGATTTGCTCCTGTAATGGCTCGTCGGCTGGTGGGGTTGCGATTTGTGCTGGAGAGGGCGGAGTAGATTCAGATTCAAAATTTGGTATATTGAAAAACAGATTCTTAATATCAGGTTGGTCTTCACAATTAGCCAGTTTTGTTCTAAGCTCTATCTGACTGTTAGTACATGAAGCTCCTTCCAGGTAGACTGAAATGGGACAGAACATGCCTTCAAGCCCGAGATGAGAGACCAGAACATCTGAATTTGTTTCTTGGAACAGTTTGGACTGGATGTTAAGATCCGGAATCTTGAAGATCCCTATAGGATCTAGATCCTGATCCATATTGCATCCTCGTAATGGACACTCTCATCGCGTACAATAGATTGTCGCGACCTGTACTTCACCCACTACGTATCGGCGCGGAAGCAGGACCGCTCCCGTCGCTAGCGCGCGTACGGTACCTGAAATTCCACGCCCATCACATGTTCCACTTTACTACCTTGTCGCTGAGCTCTGCTTCTCAATTAGGTTTGCTATGACAGCTTGAAGATTATGCCGCCTCGAAAGAAAACCAAGGGCCCTGCCCAAACGCCGTCGACACCGACAGTAGATGAAGATGCGATGGATATTGACCCTACTCCGGCAGAGGAATCAAACAAACCTGCTTATGATATTCTGAAAGACCCCTGGACGGATGAGCAAGAGACGTCACTCTTTAAGGGGATTATTAGATGGAAGCCTGCAGGTATGCATTTCTACCTGTCAATTTTGATCCTTCAATGAATTGACGCTGATTATATGTTAGGCATGCACAAACATTTCCGTATGATTGCAATATCAGAATATCTACGAAATCATGGTTATAACCCGGAAATTCACGAACATACGCGCATACCTGGGATCTGGGAGAAGGTAGGAACGCTTTATAATCTTCCAATAATTGACGAACGGGAGAATTCGTTCGATTACGAAGATGATGTGGAGCAGAAGTTCCTCGAATTCAAGCTTCCTGAAGCTGATTTTGAGGATCTTATGTGGAATAGAGGCAAGGCAAGAGCAAGTGAGGCTCGATCCTCCCCCCCACAACTGAACAGATCCCCGTCGCCGCAAACCGGCAGGAAAAGAAAGAAGGCGGATACGGCCACCAAGCCACGAGCGAGTACTGTAGATGATACGGACGAAGCCAAGACATCACCAGCGCGCTCACCTCAGCCAAGGATTAGCAGGTTAGGAAGAGGTGGAAACAGATCCTCGGGGAGGTTTAGAAGAGAATCCAGCTCGAGACAGCCGAGCAAGGATACAACAGTAGACGAGGAAGAAGATGATGACGATGAAGACGAGGACGAAGAAGAGGCAGAGGAGGAAGATGGAACGCCTTCTCCAAGGCCCTCAAGATCCAGCGGTCGAGGGCGAGGAGGTGCTGCAAGCAAAGCACATAGTTCTACGAGGAAGAGCAAGCGAAAAAGATAGAGCTACTCAGAACTTGGGCCTATGTACTCCTGTAACATACTGTAGCATACAGGTACTCTATGGTAATTATAATATTTATTTATCCGAGCTACTTACCAATTGCTCTTTAAAAAAGTAGATAATAGCCAGTCCTCATCCTATTTGTTTGTGGCTGATCTGGTACCGCGGGGTCTCCGCAACGAAGATTGCCTCTCATTAGGTCGGCGACATGGAAGCTCTCTCATCACATGCTAGACAAAGGCTCGCCTGACCATAGTGAGGCTGAAAGATATCCAACAACCAAAGGGAAAGTGTGCCTCAAAACAGGAATACCGTACCCTTTAAGGTGCTGGAATAAACTGGATCCGAGTCGCCGAGGGTCTTGGTCCATTATGCCGAGAGCAATCATTTCATCGAGGCATTTGCCACGAAAAGAAGCGACGCAGCACCATGACGCGGGAGGTGGACTGGCCGCAAAGCGCTGACACAGGCTGGACCTCGGTTCGTTGCTCGGTCAAGCGCGGATTCCACGATCTTTGCCGATGCATTTTATAACAGTTACACTGCTCTGGCCAACCAGGCACCAGGTTACCGTGGCAGTAGATAATATCCACCCGGGCTCTTTCATTTGAGAAATTTCTCCTGCGACCTCCTTTGTTTCTTCTCTTCTCTACTTTCCTTAGATACGACGTTGGGATGTTGAAAGCGCTCGCAAAGGGACGTACGCAGACCTCGGTGCTTAGGAGCAGTTTCACCCCATCCAGACTTCCGAAAGTAAGCGCAATTTCCTGAGTTTTCTATGCTCCAGAATCCTGATTAACTCATGCTCGCAGACCGTAGGAATGGCGCCAGTCAGTAAACGGAGCAACAGCTCGTTGCCAGCAGGTATGCTCGCGACCATGCCCCGCAATGGCACATGCTAATTGGGCCTCACAGGCTACAAAGAGGATGCTTCCAAAGGACGCATGCTGCGATTTGAAGACTCGCTGCCCAAGCTTCCTGTGCCGGCACTGGAAGAGACTGCGGCGAGATACTTGAAATCCGTGCATCCACTGCTCACGTCTTCTGAGTTTGAGACCACGAAACAAGCAGTCTCCGACTTTGTTAAGCCAGGAAGCTTTGGCACTAAGCTTCAGGAGAGATTACTCTCTAGAGCAGCAGATCCCAAGCACAAGAATTGGATCTATGAATGGTGGAACGACGCAGCATATCTTAGTTATCGGGATCCCGTGGTGCCATATGTCAGTTATTTCTATTCTCATAGAGATGACCGAAAACGGCGGGACCCTTCCAAGCGCGCAGCCGCAATAACTACCTCCGTGCTAGAGTTCAAGAAGCAAGTTGACTCAGGCGATCTGGAACCTGAGTATATGAAGAAGCTCCCAATATCTATGGAGAGTTACCAGTGGATGTTTAATGCATGCCGAGTACCTAAGAAGCCAGCCGATCACCCAGTGAAGTATTCGCCAGCTGAGCACAAGCACATCATTGTGATCCGCAAAAACCAGTTCTTCAAGGTTCTACATGAGGTTGATGGCAGACAGTTGAATACTTCTGAATTAGAGCAGCAATTCAAGAAGATCTATGAGAAAGCGGAAAGAGTACAACCTGTGGGAGCTCTCACCTCTGAAAATCGCGATGTCTGGACCGATGCTCGAGAAGTATTACTCAAGGCACACCCCTCCAACGCTCAGGCCCTTCAAGAGATTGAATCTGCATCCTTCGTCGTCTGCTTGGATGATGCTGCACCAGTCACACTCGAAGAGCGAGCACGTGCATACTGGCACGGTGATGGACAGAACAGATGGTACGACAAGCCACTTCAGTTCATCGTAAACGAGAATGGAACATCTGGCTTCATGGGCGAGCATTCAATGATGGATGGCACCCCAACGCACCGCCTGAATGACTACATTAACGAGCTTATTTTCAACAATAAACTCGACTTCTCTGACCCCTCGATCCGCTCCAACCTCCCAGAGCCAACTGTCGTCAAATTCCATATCACTAAGGAAGTCCAAGAGGAAATTGAACGTGCCACAAAGGACTTCACAGCTGTCATTGGTGCTCACGAGCTCCGAGTTCAAGCATACCAAGGTTACGGCAAAGGTCTTATCAAGAAATTCAAGTGCTCTCCTGATGCCTACGTCCAAATGATAATCCAGCTTGCTTACCACAAAATGTATGGAAAGAACCGCCCAACCTACGAATCCGCTGCTACACGTCGTTTCCAACAGGGCCGAACAGAGACTTGCCGATCTGTGTCTGACGAGTCTGTCGCATTCTGCAATGCAATGGCCGATGCTTCCGCGGACCCTAAGACCACCGTCGACCTCTTCCGAAAGGCTATAAATGCACACGTTGAGTATATTAGCGCTGCTTCCGATGGTAAGGGTGTTGACAGGCATCTTTTCGGCTTGAAGAAGTTAATACAGCCTGGTGAGGAAGTGCCAGCTCTTTTCCAAGACCCAACATATGCCTACTCCTGCCATTGGTTCCTCTCAACTTCGCAGTTGAGTTCTGAGTATTTCAATGGTTACGGATGGAGTCAAGTTGTGGATGATGGTTTCGGTATTGCGTATATGATTAACGAGAATAGGTAAGCTTTCCCTCGTATTCTGCCACATTACCAATGGGCTCCATGAAGCTAACATTAAGTCTAGTATCAACTTCAACGTCGTTTCCAAAGGACTTGGAAGCGAGAGAATGAGCTTCTACCTCAATGAGGCCGCTGGAGATATCCGTGACCTCCTAATTCCTACTCTCGAGGCACCAAAGGCCAAGTTATAGACTATGTATATAGGGTTTCTTGCTGGGGGCGTCGGAGCGCATGGACGAAAGAGTTATCTTGAAATATTTAGCGGCTTCAAGTACAGGGTTTTGTAGTACTTGTATCAATAGAGGCATCTAGACCATTTCATTGGATTGACTTTATGGTATATAGATAAGACATTACATGAAATGTTAGACCTTTTCACAATGTTCATCTAATGATGCTGCAAAAAAGATGTGAGATTTTACACATAAATGTAGAGCTCTAAATCCGTTAGTCTACACGTAATTCCGCTATAAATACACTTCCTTTTTTTGTGTCCCTCTTTCATTTAAGCCAAATACAGATATTCTGTACAAGATACATAATTTCGTCATCATCTACCTCCTCCGAAGGTACCACGTGTACGCTAACTGCTGTATATCCGCCGGGAACGGACTTGGCACCTCGGCTAGACCGGGTCTGGCAACCGGGTGTCGAAGGTAAACTGCAGAGCAAATGCTCTGGTTGACCTCCAGGTATCGAGGAATGAATGCAAAGGCAGACATATATTGTCGAGGACGCCATGGAGTCGCATATGGCTTCGACTCGTCGATAGGGTTCTCTTTCGCCCGGCGGACGGCCTCTTTCAGTGTGAGTTTTAGCTGTGCCTCGCTGTTGGTTTGGGGTTTTTGTTCTTTAGGTTTTTCTTCTTCGGCGGGTTGGGTACTAAGGACGATGGATTCGAGCTGGGTAGTGAGGTCCTGTAGTTCCTTTTCGAGATCCTCGACCGGTCTGGTGTTGGCTTTCCCGATGGTATTACGGAGAGTTTTATGTAATGCTCGAAGCTCCTGCTTGCGCTTGGCTGAAAGTTCGGCCTTCTTGTCTTTGGCTAGCACATTTGATGATTCTAGGAGTTGTTTAAGTTCCTTCTTCCGAAGCTTTCGTCTCGTCATCTCATCCATCTGCTCAGGGTTCGAGACTGCAGCAGGCTCAGTCTTAGCAGCATCTTTAGATTGGGCTATTTGCCTAGCTCTAGCCTGAATTGCTCTTTTCATTCCCCGGCCTCTTCTGATCTGAGACCTATCTTTTGGGGCTCCAGTGGCATAAAGGACTCTCTCTGGATCTACCTGGAACATATCACCGGGATTTAGTAGATAACCAGGGTATATCATCTGCCGAAGCATTAGAAACTGCGTGTAGAGTGATCTTGAAGCAACATTATTTTACCTTCTTGCCATTGACCTTCACCGCGCCATGGACGACGAATTGGCGTGCCTGCCTAGCACTACTTGCAAATAAGGCTCGGAATATCGCTGTATCTAGTCGTCTTTCGGCTGGTGCGTAGGTCATGTGCATATATGGAATTGGATTTCTCTCTCGGGGTCTTTTATTCGAATTTGGGTCAACATCTTTACCAGACCCACGACCTTCCGCAAGCTCTGAACCGTCATATTCTGCTAGGTATCGGTGGTCCATTGGGACGACGGAGCGCAGTCTAGATCTGAACATTCGCTGCCAATGCTTCTCTTTGATCTGCTCTCCATGGTATGCTCTGCTTGTAGACTTTGCCATCCATTTCTGCTGGAAGAATGTGAGGTTCAAGGTATTCGGCAGCTTAAGCCGGGAGAGATTGTAAAGGTTGTGTTTGTTCCATGACTGGCGAATTTTCTATTGAGGTGATGGTGGGTTAGTTTTTTGATCAATCGAAAATCCAACAAGCAGAATTTCCCGGCCAAGCTCACTATTCGTTTCAAGCCATGAAACCTCCTCGACCTCATTGTTGCGGACTGGCAATGGACCTGCTCTCGTGGTCCACCTTTATATCAGCTGGTGGTCCAGGTGGTCGTCCGCGAACAAAATATTATGTCCCTGTTGGAGACCCATGATGCCCGCTAGTGTCCGTGGGCTGATTCGCTAACCGGCAATGAATTTTCTTAGCCGCTTTTGGGAGCTCTCCCACATTTAGAGTGATGCATGAGTCTTTTCGGTCTGATTCATCCAAAACTTTCCCAAATATCTGCAGAGAAGAGTGTTTTGCTCCATTGGATTGGCCCAATCCCTCTTCTTTAAGGAAAGCGACAACAGTGTGGATCGGACTTGGGACCAGTTTATCACAATAACTTCTAACTAGTGGGGACACTGAGAGAGCCTGCACCAGCCACTTTTTTGCAGAACCTTCACCCCGCGCTGCTTGATCGTCGCGCGTGCTCTTAACCTTGAGCTCTTGCAACAGCACCCATATATCTAAATTCCGGTGCTCTTGATTCTCCACCACCTCGGCCCAAGCTTATTTTTTGCTGAAGTCTTCATATCTCCATATCTTGCACGACAATCTAAGATAACACAATGTCGCAAGCTGAAGCAGAGGCTGTAGCGCCAGAGGCGACAGCTACCGCTAGCCTTCCGGAGCAACAGACTGAAGGAAACGGTGCTGAGGTTGGGAAGACCACACCCGCCAATGGCAATGCAGATGGAGGACCTGTAAAGAGCGAAGATGAAGAGAAAGTAAAGTCTCCAGAACGCCATGTCAGGACGGATGCGAATGGCGTTCTGAAGACCTCTGCAAGGTCTTATGATGATCCTCGAAAGAACAGTAAATATGATCCCTCTGTGCTTCCTGAAACAGATGACCCAAAGAAAATTCGGGCGCAGGTAGGTGTATACCATACTTCCTTTTAGCCCGCTTTCACTGATTTTTTCTGCAAAAAGGTCGAATTCTATTTCGGCGATGCAAACTTGCCGGGTGACAAGTTCATGTGGGAGACTACTGGGGGCCCAGAGAACAAGCCTATCAAAGTTGAAACTATCTGTTCTTTCGGTCGCATGAAGCGCTTCAGACCAGTCTCTGCTGTTGTGGCGGCACTAAAGGAGAGTGAGTTCCTAGAAGTTTCGGGGCCAGAAGGGCAAGAGGAAGTCAAGCGCAAAATTCCTTACGATGAGAACTCATCAGGCAGATCCAAGGCCGAATCCAGATCTGTCTATGTCAAAGGTTTCGGTGATGAAGAGCCAAGCTCTCAATTTGACATTGAAGCCTTCTTTGCCCCGTATGGACCTACCAATGCGGTTCGTCTGCGCCGCACTAATGAGAAGCTCTTTAAAGGCTCTGTGTTCGTTGAGTTTCAAGATGATGAGACCGCACAGAAGTTCCTTGCTCTTGATCCAAAGCCAAAATGGAAGGGCAAATATGATCTGATCGTCATGTCTAAGAAAGAATACCAAGACAAGAAGGAAGAAGAAATCCGGGAGGGTAAGACTGAACCAAGTGAGACGCGGGCCAGAGGCCGTGGAAGGGGACGCGGTCACCGAGGCAGTCGTGGAGGGGATCGTGGAGACCGTGATCCTGATGACTGGAAGAAAAGGAGAGAAGAGGATATCAAGTCTGGCTTCAAAGATCGGCGCAATGGCCACAAAAACCACAGAGGTGGTAGGGGTGGTCGCCGCGATGACAGAGGCCCACGTAACAATGATAGAAACCGTGAGCGTGAGGAAAAGAACGGGTATGATCCATTGACTCAAAGGGTTGGAATAGAGAAACTGACAAATTGCCAAAGCGCCGATGCAGCTGTTAAAACCGAGAATGAAAAGAAACGTCCCCGTGAAGATGACGGCGGAGCTGAAGAGGCGCCTGCAAAGAAGGTTGATGTCAAGACAGAAGTTGCAGCAGAATCTTAAATGATACCCCCTGATTCAGACTGATGTTCGCAACAACGTAGCATATTCACAATCGCCGTCATTTTGCATTGTCATGGAGTGGTATCAGTCGGCGTCAGTAAGGGATCTTGCATTATCGAATTTCTCATAGACGGTTTGCTTTCTTATTGGATTCAAATCTTTCCTTTAGCTTCCGCAGGACAGTCATAGGCGCACATGTGTATTATCATTTTCATAGGTATCACCAGGCCAGGGTCAATTAGTCTCCCTGAAAAACCAAAAAAAGTTTCTGGAATTTTATTCTGTATCATACCTACATGCTCAAATGTAATGTTGGAGGGGATGCCATTGATGCTACATGAGTCCATATCATATTCTACAACAGTCGGCAAACAGAACTCCCAGCCATGAGCTCTCCTTAGCTCTCCCATGATGCATAACTGACATGCAAAAAAAGTTTACGTTAATATACAAGACATCCATGGAGTTCATCTATCAAGACCGGCTATATCCTTGTGCCCAGTTCGTAAATAGCTTTACACAACTTCTCCAATATCGATGTGTAAAGGTTCCCAAGGAGCCGCATTCTCGGTCTCCATATCACTTGGGACCCTCACATCGTTCCCTGGAGAATATAAATACCACGCCTTAAGAGCTGCTACTGCAGCTCTTATTCTAGCGTCTCCCAAACTTGAACCAGTTCCCTCCCCTAACTTATCTTCACCACTGAAGATGCCTACCACATATACCGGTGATATAGAATTTCGACCGGTTTCACTCAGTATTCGAGCAACTGGTGGTTCAAAATCCTCACGTGCGCATAATCGGGAGAGATCGCGTAGAGGTTGCTTGAAAGAGAGAAGAGAAGCCAGTGGAAGGTGTCTCGAAAGGATGTGAGCATTCACAAAACTCTTCGCCGCTTCTCTGCCACTATACAGATATATCGCACCAACGACTGCCTGCACAAACTTAGAGTACGCACGCTCAATATAGAGCCGAGGGTAGTCCGGCATGTCATTTGTGTTCACGTCTCCAAAGTCGTCATCGTATACTATTCGACTTGACATGCCTCGTCTCCAGTTTATGCTGTAGTCAGAACGCACGAGAGCGTTTGTCTGTGGTGCTGTGGCCTTCTTCCCGGAGAATTGGAGCAAGCCAGGATCAACTTCTGGGCCTGGCGCTGCCGCTGTATCAACACCCCACTCCTTCCCTATCATCCGTAACGTCTTAGGGCCACTGTAGGCATATGAAGCGGCGAACAAGATGCCAATGGGTAATCGAGGATAACGCGCAAGTAGCCATTCGCCGACATGGTAATTGATTAAGTCACTGCCAACTTGTGCAAGAGCGGAATTGTTAAAATTCTTATTCGAGTCTGCTGAGGCATCGACAAGGGTGCGAGCGAGTGTCTGTAGAGGAAGTTTTTTGGGTAAGGCGAGTCGTGCATGTAAAGCACCGAGTTTTGCAGAATGAAGGGCTGCTTCGGGAGGTGGTGAGGGGAAGGTACTAGTGTCGAGGGGGTTTATTATGGTAGTAGTGGACTCTGGTATGGCGTCCCCATCTTCGTATACAATGTCTGTCTCCGGCGAGGTCGTCGATTGGAATCGTATGCTACCAGCAATTCTCTGGTGCGGTTGAGGCCGAATAAAATATTGTCTCCGCCTAGGTGAGAGCAATTGTCCGCTCCATCTATCTAACCGTAACCTCTTCATCAGTGCAATTCCTCCTCTTATCTACCCTTGGGTAGCAATGTTGGTTAATCTGGAGGGTATCGTCGCAGTTCCTGAATTTGTCCCTCGCCTAGTCCAAAATTTCTCGAGCTCTCGTGTGCTCATGCATTTTCTGCTTACATAATTATATACGCTAAACCAGCACCTCACGCATGTCAACCTCGTCTGGATCGGAGAGTTGAACGAGCTAGACTTAGACCACCCCAGACAATCAATTGATCAAAATGGTAAGTAATCTTCAATCTATCTTCTCAATTAGCTATACTAATACCATATAGGGCGGCGGAGGCAAAATCCCGTAAGTACCAGCCATACTACCTAACGAACTCTCCCCGGAAGGCAGCTTGAATCTGACGAACGCATAAGATATCCCAAGCATGTATGGTCGCCAGCTGGTGGCTGGTATGCGCAGCCAGCGAACTGGAAAGCAAATACTGCGGCGTTTGGTGCTGTAGTTCTTGGGATCACTGCCTTAGTATGGAGTGTTAGTGCAGAGAGGGAATTTAGGCATAAGATGCCAGAAGAAGGACGGTTCTTCCCAAGTCGATAGTGCGTATTTCAACAAACCGGTAAAATCAAACCCATCAAAAATCGCATTCTAACCTTTATTCCAGCTGGAGCAGGCAAATTCGAGAACACGAGAGGAGCAAGAAGGAAGGTGGGGCATAGAGCTGTTTGCCGGAATTGTACATATTTTAAACGGGATCATGTTCACTGGGATCAACAATAAACTACTTGCGGACTAGACTTTTATCTCACAATTCCACTGCATTAGTCTGCTCCGATCTGAGCGTGGTTTTATAAACGGCTAAGTGTACCATTAAATACACAACTGAAGATTATATATCGGCTTGCAGCCCCAATGGAAACACTCCCTATGTTACACTGGTCTCCAAATACAGCAGGCCTCTATCATCTATTCTAACCAGCATGTTCAACTATTTCACTAACGACCTTACCATCCTTGTTAACATACGTTCGGATTTGCTCTGGTAAGGGCACCTCCTTGTAGTCTTCCTCCTCTCCTTCGATAATATTAAGGTTAATGCTACTGCATTTGCTGGAATACACATCCGTATGTGTGCTTTCCTTGCTCAAATAGATCTGCGCACCGTCTACTTGATCCAGCATGATGGTTGGCAACGTGCCAAGGACCTGTAGTGCAAAATTCGGAGACTTAATAGCGTCAACGGAAGACACCAATGTATCAACAATCAGAGACAGTCTTGGCGAGTTGTCGACAGAGATTGCATTTGCTTTACCCTTGATCATAACAGTTACCTTGTTGCAACGGCTGATGAGAATAGAGTGTTGCAGAGTTGCTTCGATTTCGATAGGCTGGCTCTCATTCTCATAATTTTCCTGGGCAGTAATCAGCAACTGTCAAAGTATCACAAAATACAAGACTTACAATAAACCATTTATTACCATCTAATTTCTTCACAGGTGGCTTCTTTGTCCGCATACTTTCTGGCTTAGGCTTCTTCCCAGGTGGGGCGGGGCTCTTTCCGCGACCTATGCTAGACTGGCTTTCACTTCTGGTAGGTACAGTTGCTCCAGCTCTGAGCGATGGGTTTTTGTGTGTCATCTCACTGGCACTAACTTTTCGAAGTCCCTTTGTGACAGCCTCGCCCTTGTTAAGCTCCGAGAAGACTGCATTCAAGCCGCTAGCAGCAGGAGCAGGCTTGCTTTCATCTTCAAACTTCACAGGAGGTGGAGGAGGACCTGGTGGCGGGGGTGGCGGTCCGCCCGCTGCTGGTGGATGTGGAGGTGGAGCTGGTGCGCCAGCTTGGGGACTCTCTACCTGCTTGATGGCTTCTTCTGCTGATACGCCTTTTGGGTTCCATGGAATACCATGGGGGAAAGTTTTCTGAACATACTGGGTAAGATCCTTGAATATTTGGTAGTATGCCTGTACCCATTCAACTTGCTTGGCATCTCTAATGGTCAATTAGTACGTGAGAAATAGATGAATACGAGGAAGGCTTACTTGTCTTTGTACTCCTTCAACACGCGGTTCCCCCAGTATTGCGCAGACCCTAAGGATTCCTCCACATGTTTATGTGGCTTTGGTTCAATAGTGATCCAAGCAAGAACTCCTATACTTTCTGAAACAGCACTGAGATTATTGAACAGACTTGAGCCACGATTGGCCTCTCTAATCTCGGTGACAGCTGTAATGGATTGCTCAAGTGGTTTCAAGAGTTGCATAAACGTTTGTCCGCCCATATCTGGTTTTTTCGACTTGGTGGTAATGAGAAGAAACTTGCGCTGCCCCTCAAACGCGGCCAAAACACTGGCAGCCTACTTCTACATCAGCTGGGTACGGATATTATCAGATACACTGAACGCACTTGCTTGCCTACAGCTCCTCCAATTTCTTCGCTAATTGTGAAATATTTCTTGACCGAGGAGTTTATAAACTCGTCAAATTCTTCGATGGACTCTGGAATTGACTCCTCTACGGGCTTTGGGGGAGCTGCTGGAGGAGCTGGTGCAGCAGAAGGCGCAGGAGGCAGAGGTGATGCACTTGGAGGGGGTGCTGGAGCTACGATAGTAGGAGCAGAGCCGTTTGGATTGAACGTCGACGATGCCATATCCTCCAACCTGGAGGTGGCTGCCTCGAGCCTATCCAAGAGAGCTGTCAGATGTGACTCCATATCTGAAATAATACAACGCGCTGGTGTTCAAGTTTCTTCGACAAATTATCGTTGCAAAGACAGGTGGTATATTACCGTTTAATAAGGGTAGTAAGATTATGCATATTGTTCGCTGCCATGGTTGTAGCGTCCTGTTATGACAGGTGCGTTACAATGCTAGAAAGGATAGGCCGAGACAGGTGTGACGTGTCCGAATTCAAGCAGACGAAGCCGTATAAAACAGAGCACTCTGACAACGTATGAATCCAACTTTGTGAAAAGTTTAGCCCGATACGACGGCACAGAGCAGTTGAGCTTAAGGCGATGTATGGTCAAACATAAGCTCCCTGAAGCTCGGTCCCTGAAAGTAGCTTCGAGCCTCATTTACCAGGCCGCGAGTTGTAAGGCTAGGCTTAAACTCAACTTTCTGAATCTGACAGTCAGCCTTCTCCCTATTTTACGTATTTTTATGTCAGTCTCCCCATCTGGGGGCAATAAGACTATTTAGCCAAATAATTTGCCATGGAGAATGAAGAAGATATATCTCCTTCTCAGGAGATTGATTTTTGCACGCTGGGCATGTTCATAATTGGTAAGGGCACTATCAATACTTGGTCATATGTGTTATTATGCAATGCCTCTGCTTTCCTACCTCAATGCCCACAATTTTAAGCTTTATTTATGCATGAATAAGTTATAAAGGCTATTCCATCATCACTATATTCTGAGTAGCCTTTGTCACAAGAGCAAGGAGAACTGTGATCTCGAATCGGTCATATCTGAAAGAGTACCGTCATAGATATCTGATAAATATCTTGCTGAAGAGCTCGCTTCTTCCCCCTTGACTTAAATAATACTTACCGCATGTTCACATATGCTCATTCGACATACCTAACAATCGCTAGACGAAATTCATTACCTTCCTCCAAAACCACCTGTGTATGACATTCTTGGTGGAGCGGGTTCGTATGCTGCTCTGGGAGCACGCATATTCTCACCGCCTCCCAAATCTAAATCTGTTTCTTGGATAATCGACAAAGGTAGTGACTTCCCACAGGAACTCCTTGACCAAGTCAGCTCATGGGGAACTTCCTGCCTCATACGCTCGACGCCGGACCGTCTGACAACAAGGGGCTGGAACGGCTACGACGATAATGAAAACAGAGCCTTCAAATATTCCACCCCCAAATTGCGGCTAGATGCCACTTCACTTACTGATACACTGTTGTGGTCAAAATCGTTTCATTTGATATGTAACCCCACAAGGTGCATAGATCTCGTCACTACTATACTCCGAAAGCGCAAGGCTATAGACAGAAATGCCGACAAGCCTGTCTTTATCTGGGAGCCGGTCCCGGATCTTATGACTCCAGATGAGCTCTTGAATACAACAAATGCCCTCCCTTATGTTGATATATGTAGCCCTAATCATAGCGAGCTGGCTTCGCTCATGGGCGATCAAGGGGAGGGGATAGATAAATCCACAGGTTCAGTTGATACCGCATTTGTTGAAGGCGCGTGTGAGCAACTTCTTGCCTCGATGCCTCTACACTCATACGCTCTTGTGGTGAGATGTGGTGCAACAGGATGCTACGTAGCCAAGAATGGTGGGCGCACCCGTCGACCCTCCATCATAAAGCGGAAACGGCCCGCGATTCACATGCGTGGTGGGCTAACCCCAGATATTGATATGGTGGCTTTATTCGAGGGTTTAATGGACGGCGAAGGTAGCTTCGAGCGTGAGGAACCAGTGATCGATCGTGGGACCGAGTTATGGTTACCGGCTTATCATAAAGATGGCGAGAAGGTCATTGATCCAACAGGTGGTGGAAATGCCTTCCTAGGCGGCTTAGCCATCGCTTTAGCCAGAGGGAAGGGGCTAGAAGAGGCTGCCGGTTGGGGGAATATTGCTGCTAGTTTTGCAATTGAGCAAGTAGGTGTGCCGGTTTTGGTGGTAGATGAGGATGGCAATGAGACCTGGAATGGCGTCAAAGTTGAAGATAGACTAGAGGAGTATCGGGAGATGGTAAAGAACAAGGCGAGATGAACGATATAAACAGACGAATAGCGACATTGAAAAAACAATCTATGGTTTTTGGGAGGTAATATCTTTAAAAGCATATAGACTAAAGTAATAAGACATAATAAGACGAAAGGCGCCGCTCTGTCTGTCCATTTTTCATAAAGATCTTCATTAGCAATCATCGACGCCCAGCTTATGAAATATCATATCCATCCTAACAGGTATGTTATCAAACAAGGTCTAGATCTTGTATACAATTTCTCCTTCTGCGAACCTAAAGGAACGTTAGTTTCCGGGCAGATCGTAATACACAAATACGGGAAAGACAGGATACTTACATGATCTTATTCTGATCGTTCAATTTATTAAGAGCTGCTATTGCTTCTGATCGGTCGAAAGCACCACCTGCAGCACCTCCAACCCGCTCGTTGACAGCTCGGATAATATCATTGACTTCAGCCATGTCATCATCGAAGAGAGGCGTGTCGAGAAGTTGGCCCAGATTGGTCTGGAAGACCTGAAATCTAGCAGGTGTGACAGAGGGGGCGATGGAGAGGTTAGCAGTTCCATCAGCAAGTTCATTTTCCTCTTGTGAGGGTTCTTCAGATTGAGTCTGAAGTTGAGATGCAGGAACTGACGAGGCAAATGATACTTGCGACTGGGTAGGCGCAGTACCATTAGCACGCGTAACCCGAGAGCTCTGCGTAGTCCGTCGTGGCGAAGCCTCATAAAGATCTCCTTCATCTTCATCGTCAGACACTTGGGAAGATCCATTTGTTCCATTTCGCCGCAAAGCAGCCGCACGCGTCCTTGCAGTACCCCTTGGAGTTCTCGAAGAGCCGGCCCTTGAAGTAGGAGGAGGCGAATCAGAATCGGAGTCTGAACTCTCATTACCCGAAGATTCATCTTCAAGAGGCCTCGTCTTACGGCGTTTACTCCTTTTCTCATCTTCAAATACTTCCTTAAACAGGGCAAATCGAAGTATACCTTCAGCGGCAAGAGCATCTCGTTCCTCAACACGGCTAGAAAGGCGTGACTTGGCGTGTGCAGTAGCCAAACGAATAATTGTTTCGAGGGTACGAACGGTCATGGGGCTTGTCTTCCTTTCATTACCCTTCAAATCATCGTTACGCAGTCCAACGTATATTTCGCTAATTCGAGAAGCGGCTTCTTGAGTGAGGACTGGCTTTATTCTCGTTTTCGCGTACTGAATATACTTTTTGATAAAGGGAATACTCAGCACCTCAACCCTCTTATTGGATCCTCTGCCTGTCGTAGTAGTGACTCCAGCATGAAGCATCTCATTGTACTTCTCGAACATTTCTGTTGGTTTGTTGGAGTCTGCCTCTTGTTCAGTTCCAACTCCTAGAGTCTGCTGAGATTGCTCTCGCACAGGGGCCCCCTCCTCGAGCGAAGGATCCCGATACCGGTGCATTCTAAGAACGTGTTCGGAGATTTGCCGATCTCGAGAGTCATCAATGTCATCCGTTACGATGAATAGCAAGTCAAAACGGGAGAGAAGGGAATCAGGAAGTGCGATATTCTTATGAGGGTCCTTATGTGTGTCGTACTGGCCGAAAATCGGATTTGCAGCAGCAACCACACTGCAACGAGCATTTAGAGAGGTATGGATACCAGCTTTAGCAATAGTGACTGTCTGCTGCTCCATGACTTCGTGAATTGCGACACGGTCAATATCGGACATCTTATCAAATTCATCAATACACACCACACCTCGGTCTGCGAGAACCATTGCACCGGCTTCCAGGCGACGTTCTCCGGTTTCCTTGTCAGAAGTCACCGCCGCTGTCAGACCCACGCCAGATGATCCTCGTCCCGTCGTCGCAATGGCAAGAGGTGCGGTATTGAGCACAAAACGTAGAAGCTGAGATTTCGCCGTAGACGGATCTCCAACCATAAGAATGTTGATGTCACCTCTCAAATGAGTTCCATTTTCAAGATTCTTCTCCTGACCCCCAAGTAACATAAGAAGAATGGCTTGCTTGATATGATCGTGACCGTAAATACTCGGTGCAAGTGACTGAGAAAGAAGCCGAAAGAGATTTTTCTTTTTGGAGATTTTATTGATATTGCGAATGTCCGTGTCAGTAATTGTGGCGGACGCAATACCTCCCCCTGATTTTGAGGAGAGAAGAACAATATTGTTTGCGAGTACAACTGTCTTAAAGAGTGCACTATTGTGGTTCATATTTCGGTTTCCAAGAGATCGATATATCCCAACTAACTGTATCCTGTCGCCAGGTTTGACCTTATCTACCAGGTCATCATCCAGAATCACATCCACACCACGAGGAAGCTGGCCGGCTGGTGCACGTTCGGGCATTTCCTGGATAGAGATTGACTGATGATCTCTATATGTACTATAACCGTACTCCGTAATTAGAGGATTGCCGTCTGCATCTTCCTTAGGATAGATACTAGATGTAGTAATACCGGTAGTTGTCATCGTCTGATCCTGGTACTCCCTAAAATGGAATATCTTCTTCTTCTCATTATAATGCACACTCTTGACAACCTTTGGTCTCACAAGCGAGCACCTCGTAACAATGCCTTCCAAGGATATCATGTGGTTGAGATGCGAGGAGGAGAGTGTTCTTGGGTTGCATGCATATTGACCAAAACTGCCAGAGAAGGCACAATAATACATCACATCCTCCAATGTTTGCTTCTTTGGGACGTTGGGTAGGGAGTTGACAACATTCTTAAGTGCTCTATCGAATGCAGGCACAAACTTAAAAGGCTCTTCAATGAGACCTTGGGCTAACTTGGCATTGTGAGCTCGAACTTCGTCAATGCTAACAACTAAACGTCGTTGAAATTTTTGTAGCATCAGTATGATCTCTGATCTATAACTCCTAGCCTGGGGGTCATCTGCTAGAGGTTAGCATCCGTAGACAGAGGAGAGAAAATTCAGGGGTCAAGATGCATACTGGGATCGAGAAATTCCTCGGCAGCACGAATGCGATCTCGAGTACCCTCATCTTTGAGTTGGATATCATCCATCTTGAATCTTTGGCTTAATTTGTTAGATTGTTTGGAATTATGATTATTCTCCCAGAAGTAGGTGAGGATTAGATTGCACAAAAGATTAGCTCGGAAAGTAAACGCGTCGCACTGGAGCGCGTTTGACGTGGCGCGCTAAAACTCGCGTTCAAGGGTTCGATTGGCTGTGATAAAGTGCTTGCAGCATCACCTACAACCCCAGACATGGGCTCTACCTCTGCACAGCGGATGGGTTCTCCATAGGACAACCAATGCTTAAAGAACAGGCATAGGGCCAATCGAGGTCTATTTATATATACTGAGATATACCTTTTCGCTAATATACATTATAACAGCTGTCTATTGAAGTAACTTTTAAGCCAAAGGTGCGCCCCCCTTTCTTAAGACTACGCTGGACCAGCCACCCGCCTTGCCCTTGATGCATCCACACCATAATTGAATGTATTTCGACACAGTGGACAAGTGCTTTGGTTACTAGTGGCAAACCACTTAAAAAGACAGCTAGAATGAAACATATTTTTGCAGGTCTGGCACCTCTTATCCGGAATTTTCTTGTCAGAAGAAATAATAGAGTAGCAAATGGCGCATTCAGTTTGTCCCTTAAGCGCCCCTGTAACATTCTTTCGGAATATACTGAGTCCGTCTGTTATAGAACCATTCTATCACTGGTTAGCACTTCATAGCGAATATATAGCAGACAATTACCCACCGAGAAGGTGACCACGCCCTGAGTAATCATAAGCCAACTCGTCCATTTCTTCTCTGAAACGGCAACGCGATTTACGCCATCGACCTTTACACCCTCAAGAGGATATATTTCTGGTAGACGGATGACAATCTTCATCTCTGTATCATCAACCTCGTACCCTGCGTATATTTCTCTTGACTTCTTAGATACCTTAACCTGAAGCTCCTTGTCATCCTCCGATGGTGTTTCTTGTTCTGCTGCCCATTTGGTGACCTCATCCAGAGCATCCGCAATGACAAGAGGGGAGAAGAATTTACCAGTCCATCCTTCCACTGCTATCCGCGTCTGCTTCTGCTTGCAATCTATCCACCAGTTCTTCACTAGATTTGGTGTATATTTCAGACAGAGGTAATAGAGGTTTATAAGAAGCCACTGCATGTTGCGCTCATCTGTTTCAGTTTCAGCTAGTTTCATGTCGTAGAAGCATATTGATTGTGCGTCAAATCCTGCTCTGTCTAGATTTAAAGGGTGTCCAGATGAATGCCCTAGGACATCTGAGAGAAACCCCAAGAGACCAGGTAGGTAATTGCCTGCCTTCAGATTATCGGTGTAATCATTGCGAACTTTGAAAGAGGCGCCAATATAAGAGTCAAACACAAGGTGCCAAGAGAGAAGATAGCTGCGAATTGCTGTCGGGAAGGTAGCAAGGATTTCATCAGGAAATTCATCTATCGACGGACTTTCGAGGAGAAGTGACATCAGTTCTTCTGGTAATTGCGCATCTGATAACTCTAATTAGCATATTATGTTTTTGAGATTGATAGATTTCTCACCTCTCTTCTCAAGAATAACGTTTATAGATAGTTGCTCCTGTGCCTCTTGTAATGCTAGCCGTAAAAGATGATACGCTCCTGATTGAACAAACCGGAAGTCTGATGCCAGTAATGGATAGAGCCATGATAAATCGTCATCCACCTTTTTGATATGGTAAAGCGGGATTTTCAAAACATCCCGATAGATCATTTCGTCGACAATTCTCTGAGGTTGTGTATCTCTCTGGCGGTTCAGCTTTAGCAAATCCTGAATACCATGATGAATTTCTTCCGAGTGTGAGCTAAAGGCACCTTTAAGAGAATCGTCATCCGTATCATCTTCTGCGTCTTCTCCTTCATCATCGGTATTGGCTGCCAGCTGACGAAGCACCGTGACTAGTCTTAACGATGCCTCAACGGAGGCAAGTTTATCGTCTACAAAGCCATCCTTGGTTGTTGACCATATATTCTGGCACAGATTCAATGTTCTGACCCAATGTGGGCCATACATATCCTTAATTGTCGGTAATAGTTTTTGTAGAGTACGGCAAATCTCTGCTAGCACTCCATCTTCTTTTAGAGATTTCTCTGCTACAGGTGAAAGCTCCCTCCGAGAAAGTATCTGCTGTACGGCAAAGATAAGTCGATTTTTGGCAACTGGTACTTCCTCTCCATTATAAATTGATAATGCAGCATTTGCTAACACTAACAGTCTGAGCGTCCTTTCATTGTCATCTATTTTAACGCCGGCTATATCACTGATCAGTCGATTGCAAAGATTGTTTGCAATCTTGCTTGATCCCAGCGCTTCGCGCAATCCGGTGAGAATAGCGATAGCCCCAAAAACGTTTGATGTAGATGACTTTAGGACGTCAATCCTACCAAGCCAGTCTTCGCTACCATTTTGTTGCCAACCATGACGTTCAACTAGCTCCGAGAGCAGACTGCTAAGAGCTCTTGCAGCATAGAAACCTGTAGGAGTGTTTGAATTTGAAGTCTTAAGTAGCTTGGAGATCAAAACACCAATCACAGAAAGTGACCCGTCCTTGTTGTCATCGCGCCACAATTTTGCACCGTGGACGGTAGAGGCAATGCAACTCCGAACAGTAGAGGTAAACTCTTGAACTTCTCCAGCCACGTCTGGATCTAACAGCGATGACCAGAGCATGTTCTCCTCTGATAATCCAACCTGGTCCGTTGCAATCTCTGCCACGACCATGAGCAGATAAAGTATATCTACCTGAATCTCAATATCTAAATCTAGAAACTTCTCCTCTAACGCCAGCTGCGAGCTATATAAGGCCATTCGAAAAGCAGCTGAATATCCTTTGAGATCTCGCGGTAGTGTTACGCGTTGCGGAGAAGAAACTTCTATGAGAGAGAGGGAGCCATGTAGAGGATTCGTTATTGATAGGGCAGGATTCAAAGGTCGACTTAACAGGGGACTCAAAAGTTCCAGCCATCGCTTTGAGTTTGGGAATAGTGAACCTATATCAATAGGCGGACCCTGGGTTTGAATTATAGTCTTTGCCTGTTGCAAGAGCGTTTCGATACTGCATAGTATTAGCCGGTAGCCTAGGAGCTTTTAATATGAAAAAAGTACTTACGCTAGAGACTGGGGGCCAGCGATCTCCAAATTCTGCCGGATAACGTGCAATATTGGAGATTCTGCTGCATCTTGATCGTTATCTGCCTTACTTACATTCTCGACCACAGCCCTTAAATTATTAATACGAGGAGTAATATTCTGGTCCGACAGCTCGGTCAATGCCAATAACGTTGATAATAATGCAATATGAGTATTGCCTGGTTGCTGTAACAAGGCTGGTTTTGTTGTAGACATGATCTCTAATGCTTTCAAACTGTTATTCACATAATCTCTTCTCGTTGACTCCAGATATTCAATCAGCAAGTTAAGCAATTGTTTCAATGTCGACTCGTTGAACGAATTAAATGAGAGTGCAGATTCGAGTAGTGCCAAGTTAGAGCCCTCTTGCAGCGATTTAACTGCAGCTTCGTAGAGAAAGGCTTGAAGTTCTGAATTCTGCTGTGCAAGATCCGCAACAGCATCGTTCGATATAAGTGCTGTGGCCGACTTAAATTTATTGTCATCATTCTCATAAAGAAGTAATTCATGAACGGCAGAAAGCCAGACATCTTTGAAGAATGTCCCAGGGCGTGGAGAGGCACGAAGAGAGTTCAAAGAGGAAATTAGGTATTCCGCCGAGGGAGAAATAATCAGCTTAGATAAATAAGTGCTCAAAAAAGCTTCTATAGCCTCCTGAGTGTCTGGTAAAATTTCCAGTAGCGTAGGAACTTGCTGTATTGCTGCATCTATAGTAGCAGCAGCAGAATATGGTTTGCCATTTCGTGAGACCAAAACCTCCAAAGCACTATTTATTATCGCAGATGAGGGCTGCACGAGCACACCTATAGGTGAATATAAATCTAATTTAGGCACTTGAGGTTCAACTGTTTTTAGAATTTCGGATATTAATCCAAACCAACGGCGACTCTCAGCAACAACAGAGGTCTGGGATTTGTGAAAATCCTTAGATTGCTCCGGAAGAGAAGTTTTGATGCTAGTAATAAGAGTTTCAGCTAACCGCTGCCACTCATCATTGAATGACTTTTGAGACGAATCCTCTTTGATTGAAGTGCATAGAATATATGCAGTTGCCACGACAGAGATAGAATTGGCAGATGCCCATTTGTTGTTCTCCAGACTGGGACGTAAATATTGTTCAAATATAGGGTACACAGACTCTTGGCAAAGCTTTCCCTGATCCAAAGGATTGGATAAGTTGGACAGTAGTAACTTGATTGTCTCAAAATAGCAAGTCCAGGAGGCCGTGGAATTAGTTCTAACCTCTTCTCTATTGGTAACTCCTCCTCTCAAAGAAGTTAAAAACTCAATTGATTCTTCTAATGCAACTGGCAAAACTTCCTGTGGCAATGATACGACCAGTGATTGTAGAGAATTCCAGTATTCAGCTGGCCCACCTTGAGATCCTTTCTCGACGAAGTGCCGGAGCCTAGACAACGGTGGTCTCTTTGACTTATATGCAGAAGTCCAAGCGTATGAGAAATGTACTGTTAGTTTTTCCAAAGCCTGTATAAGCTGGAAGGCAGAAGTAGTCTGTGAGGCTCGTAAACCTTCTGCAATGAATGCATGGCTTATAATCTCCAGGTCCTGCTCGACGATTCCGGGCTGTTTATCCAGACAGGCAATGAGTAATTGATCAACAGTCCTCCTGACGAATGCGTCTTCAGCAGATGTAAGAGCCCAAAGCTTCTTATTATTTAGGAGAAAACCCTCATACTTATCCTGATATTTTGCTATAACGGAGTGTTCTAGTTTAAGTAGGAGATTGAGCACAAGAGACAGACTTGCTCCGAGCACCCGATAATATTTTGATTGTGCGTCATCAGGACTGACGCTTCGCTCATCACTGAGCGTTTCAGGTGTCTCATTGATTGCTTCTTGGGCGTATTGAAGGATTTGGGCTTGACAACGTTTCCAGAACAAAGCTTGTTTCTCGATTGTATCAAGGAATGACGAAACCCCGTCTCTTGCAGCTCTTGCTACACCCCTATCTCTATCATATGTTCCCGCTAGCCAGCTTCCAACGATCTTTGGTATATGCTTTTCCATTCTCTTTCTAGCAGATTTTAAGAGTTCGTATTGCACGTCATGAGATAGTTCGCGAACTCGACGAGAGTTATCTATTGAAGTACGAGAGTATAATTGGACCTAATATTAAAATTACTACATGTTATTGAATAATATGTTCCAACAGTGTAGCACCAACCCAAGCATCTAATATTGGCTCCTCTACTCCTCCGTCCTTTTCGTATGGATGTTGTTGGACATAAGCCTTCAGATCCTCCAATGCTTTCGCTTTCGTGGTGCTATCTTTTTTTAGGAGATTTTTGAAGGATACAACGACATTTGCATCACTAATAGTGGAAAGATCAGGTGGCGCGGTAAGGTAAGAAAGGGAGCTGGCTGCTGAGGCAAACCCAAATCCACCAAAGCCAGTACCTGTAGTAGCACGGCTGCTGGATGCCTGCGACTTGAACTGGCGCTTACTCATGGTGACAAATCCTCTGCTATCGTAAACTGCAGCTCAGACCGTAGCAAACTGAGAAACTGGGACAGTGCTTGTGATCTATTTTGAGTACTGTATCTTAGCCTACCATTTCAGAGAGTTTAAAAGAACGGAATAGCAATTAGAGCGCGAAAAGATCCCTCCATTCGCGACTTCTATGCTTGTCTAGAGGCGAAAGTTCTGGTTTGGAAATCAGAGACTATTAGAATCACTGACTTACAACACCAAATGGTGCGAAAAGCTGAAGATGCAAATATCCCACCTTGCAGTGACGCACGCCGGCAAAACTTAGCCGGATGCAGCCTAGCGCCATGGAGGTATGTCGGGTATATTCCCCAGGCAGCCACTGGCTTATCTACCCCGCATTTGCATATGATAGTCGCTCGGGTTGGACCGGTTGTTCCCCAAGTTGATCACTTACTCCCTACCAAGTATTTCATCATCCCGAGGACAACTATACCTGTACTCTTTGTCAACAACTACTCTTCCAATCCATCCCTACAGCTCTCCAGACTCTAAGGACGCGGAATTTTATGCTGCAAGTTTCCACGTCACCTCTGTTCGTTGCGATTGAACTCTGTACAGGTGGGTCATCATCACACGACTCTAATCTCGTATCCTTTGAGCCGGCGATAACACGTATCTTAGGTACATGAGTATGATATCACAATCACGGAGTTGAAAATGCTCTCGTCACAGATCACTATCGTCTCAAGGACGCACAATTCGTCCAGACTCGTGCGCAGTCGTGTCGCGAACACGGTTATTCGTCCCTCTGCTATCACTCTTGGAAGGTCAACACCAGATCATCAACAATCTCGTGCATTTCGACTTGGATTTTGGTCTGCATACCTCGATCCATCTTGTCAGAAGGAATTCCAACGTCACCGCCGAACTCTGCAACGCAAATACATCCAGGCGGTCAATAGAAAGTTGGCGTGGGATGGCGGCTATCGAGGCGCGTATCCGAAACACTCAGATCTTAAAGGCTTCATGACCAGTACCTGGCGTGGACATGTCATGAGACCCGCGGCACGATGGATTGACCTTAATTCATGGCACGCAGCTTCAACTCACTCACAACCAGCCAACTCTGCTGGCATTGAAGAGGTGGAGCGTAGTGCTCTTGATAAGCTTCTAAACCATAAAGATGTTGTAAATGACTATGTTCGTGCCGGCTCACAAATGATTGAGCGTGGTTGGAATACACTTCTTATGTCCGAACACAAGCTATCAAGCAATCTCAAAGACTTATCGAAGACATTACATCAGGCAAGAAACCATCATCACAATCACACACCTGAGAAGTCATCAAAGAGCAAGTTTGCGTTTCACGATGGTCAGAGTCTTGAATACGAGATTGATCCCATTACCAATAGAAAGGTATTCAAGAATTTCACAACTGGTTCCGCAAAATCCGACGACAAATCCGCGAAAATCCCAGTCAAGAAATACAAAGGATATCAATCTCAATTCGTAGAATTCATGCCGCCAAGTATCAATGGATCAGGAAACCCAACTGGAGAGACAGGAAAGGCCGATCGAGTTAACATGTCTATATTTGACATGCCAGCCGCTCGACAGCCGGTCTTTGAGGAATATCACAGTACCATGCCTGACAACTACAAGCCATTTCGCTTTAATGAGCCTGACGGTAAGCCTCCCAGTGAGTCGAAAAACGCAGATCCATTGCACGAAAGCCTGATGGACTATGAACGCCGCATTCCGAACATATATGGGGCTTTTCGTTACAACGAGCCGGACGGGAAGGCGCCAGAGCAACCCTCTCCTGTAGACCAATCTTTGAAGGAATATGATTTAGCTTCAAATGGTTACAAAGCTTTTCGCTACAATGAACCGGATGGAAAGCCACCCGCTGAGCAGGATCCCATGGCAGAGAGTCTCAACGAGTACGACAATCTAGCTAAAGATGCTTATAAACCCTTTCGATACAACGAGCCTGATGGACAACCTCCAGAGAAAGAGGACATTACAGCCAAAAGCTTAGGTGAATATGACAACTTGGTCGAAGGCGCCTACAAACCTTTCCGCTTCAACGAACCTGATGGAAAGCCGGCTGAAAAACCGGATCCCCTAAATGAAAGCTTGAGGGATTATGAAGTCTCCTCCGAGGGTTATAAGCCTTTCAAGTATAACGAGCCTGATGGTCGCCCACCTGTCCATCCGGATATTGTGGAAAACGAACTATCCAACTTTCACAACAGCTCGTACAACTATTCTGGCTCGCCATCACGACTGTATGAACCTTTCGACTCCTCAATGGACCCTCAGTTCAATTCTTTCGACATATCATCTGCAAGGAACAAGGCGGATGAGTTAAATTCTTCGACAAGAAGACGGGAGTTAGAGGAGGATTTTCTGAATACTCACAAGGCTACCTCATATGAATCCGAAGAACTAGCTGCGGTTGAAAAAGTTAGAAACACTAGAAAATTATCGGAGGATATAAAGGCAGAATATCAAGAGCTAAATACCAATATGTCAGCCACAAGAAATCGGATTGACGCGAAACTCGCTGAGATAGAAGAAACTACTCAGGAAGGCTCTACTAAGCACAAGCTGACTGGAAATTTCATTCATGATTTCCCAGAAGAGTTCAAGACTAGCTGGACCACTAAAGGAGCTGATGGAACCCTGATACCCGAACAGTCTAGAGAAAGTAGTGTGCAGAAAGCGGAACGAACATATATCGAGGGAATGGCCTCTCAGAATCTATTTTCAAGGAATCCAAACACTCCTCGACTACAGACATCACTTGACCGCTCCAAAGCTGAAAAATCCCATACAAGCGTGGGTAAGGCCCAAATCCAATCAGACCCATACTCGAAAGAACCCCAGGGGCTTGAAACCGCCTATGACGAAGAATGTGGCAATGGACAGCCAGTATATATGTCTTCTTACGAGCCCCAGGGTTCTGATAAGACTGCTTCAACAGAGGAAGCCTTGTCAGATATGGCTGGACCTATCGTTGAGTCCAGAAACCAACATGAGAAGAGAGATGGAGGGCTTAGCCGTGAACCAAACGCAGAAAACGTAGAGGGTGTAAATAAGGACGCCTCAGTCACGCCCGAGCAGCCTAACATCTACAAGATACTAGCGTATGATCCGGCTACGCAGTCTATCAGTTCTGCAGAAACGACATCCGTAGTGCCGGACCTGTCAAATCCCCTCACACCTGCTGAAGCTCTCCTTCGACTATCGAATCCTACGAAATTCCTTCCCCATCTTGAAACTTTAAAGCAGAAGGGGTTTGAAATAGTTTCAGGTAATGATGATGTGCTTGTATTTCGCAAAATACGCAACGCCGCGCCCTTCACCTCAGAAGTTACCATAACTGGAGAGATCAAGAGAGCAAAAATGAGAGTTACCAACCCAATAGATGGTATGACAACTCACGCAATACCTGCCACAGGAAATTTTGCCAGCCCAACCGGATTTGTTAATCACGATCTCCCACTTGACCCTGCAGAATATGAACCACCATTCAAGTCCAATATCGACGTTCGTCGTGAGGAACCCATTTTTAGCGGCAAATCTTCCTGGACCGATGGAACTGAAGGGTCTCAGCGAGCCAAAGGTGGGAAGCGTAGGATGAAGAAAGTCTTGGTTGGAGCCACATGGGTTGCGGGATGCACATATGCCGTGGGTGTCGTAGCGGAATTCTTCAAGACTGGCGGTATTGATGGCAAAGGCCCCGTCGGATTTTAAGACGCTAGGTAAAGTTTCAGTTAGTGCGCAATGTTTATACCCGGAAGGCGCTGGAGGTCAAGTATTTGGGCATTTGGCACAGCTTGGTAGCATTCACTACTTCTTATGTTTCATAGAACATGTGGGGAAATACTCACACCCAGTTCTGTACACAGCCCCCTTCGGACTTGTATCCATTCGTTTTTCTTTGATTTCATATTCGGGAAATTGGGACAGTTTTCTTTATGTTAGTTAGAGTAGCATAACACAATCCACTCTACTGCTTGAAGACCAAAAAGGCTCCAAGTCAGTGTTAACAGCTTCTTCTTATGCATAAGGGTAGAATACGAGAATGTCCAATTATAATCGGGCACAACCTGATAGTCTTACTGACATTGTTGATCTATCGATCCCCTAAAGCTAGGTACTACTCGACCGTATCATCCAGACGGGAATCTATTAGGGAATGCTAAACATGAACTTTTATATTCTAGGCGTGCTGAAATTCCATGAAATGAAAATTGATACAGAACTAAGTCTTTGCTATATCAAATGACACTTTTTTTTCAAAGCATATCGTGTACAGTAACAATTCAAAGACCAATAAGGCTCACTTTTTGAAAAGGAAAAGACCTGCTGGTAAAACTGAAGATACCGATGCCATCAACATATCACTTCTGCCCAACCAAATGGCTTTTATTCCCCTAGATTCATGCACTCTGCTCACTGAAGCCCGCCATGCCTTCTCTTTCAGATGATTTGATCTCATTCATAAGCAACTCCCTCTTCAGATCTTGTTGGTTCCAACTCTGTTTGCGGTTGAAACTTGGTCGCCAAGTCTCTGTAGGAGAGGCGACTTTCTCGCCTTCCACCTTACGACCATCTGGTATGACTATGGTCTTGGGTTGCCTTGTAGTCTCGGTGGAAGTCTCAGAAGATGAAGAGTTCACGGATTGATGATTGATTGATCGGTCAGGGATGGATTGAGACATGATCGATGTAATTGTGATTTAATTAACGTTGGTGAGGATGAGAGTTTTGGGACCTGAGAATTGGGGGAATGTTAGCTCAAGATATGGTCCCCTACTTTGTCTATGACGTTATTTGACTGTGGCGTTGACGCATGAGACGATCGCTTGAAACCAGCTTTGACGTGGCAAGAGTGGAACTGTCTAGACTTACGATTGATGTTGTTTATCGGTATTCCCAAGTATCAGCATCAAAAATTATGGAAAGTTGGTTTCCAGCAGAGAAGATGTGGTCGAACGCCTTCACAAGAGTTGCCTCTGTTAGTCCAAGCTCCAGCCACCTTTGCCACAGTGGCTCGGGCGCTAATTTTAGTGCGGGGAAATGAGCTCAAACGCGGGGTCGATAAAGATCACGATAGCGAGAACACGACTACTGTACAGTATGCTAATCATACGGAAATAGAACACTAAAAGATTGTCAGGAGTGCCGAGAAAATTAATTGTAATTGCATTTGCTTCATAATACAGTATCTTCATGAGCTTTTGAATAACATGACACCAGCCAGCCGACTTATGCACATAATCAATAATCAACAGGTAGGATGCATAGCAGACAACAGGATGAACAGAATACCTATACGCCTCGCTATGCACCTGGGTATTAGAATAACTTGAAAGAAGAAAGTTATTTTAAATTTGGGACATCATCATTGCACATTTGAAGTCTCTGGCCTCGTGACCCGACGAGACAGCCTTCCAACAGTACTTAGCGTTTCCCTTTGTTCCTTTTAAGGGGTCTTGGGTCGCTTCCAATAATATTGCTATAGAAGTTAGCGTGGTCTTTATTAACAAAGGAGGAAATTATACCTTATGTTGTTTTCGACAATTCCTCAAAGAGGGCTTCCTTAATCCATCAACAACAGCTTTTCGCTGCTCGTCTTCATCTTCATCTGCAATGTAGTAATATTCGCTTTCCAAAGCTTTCCCAGCTGCATCTTTGCCCTCCCGATGAATCTCTCCAATGCATTTCGTTGCATTCAGTAGCTTCCTGAGATCGTCCTTTTGAAACCCTCGATTCTCCACTCCGGTGCTGTGAGGATTTCTGAGCTCAGCTGGGAGGTGGCTCATAATCATTGAAATGGGCGTAGAAGAGAGTCGTGAGAAAGCGAGCTGGTTGATGACATGATTAACAATAGGAGACGGCGGCGCAGCATTGGTTGCTTCTGAGCTGGACCGACTCTTCTCAGGCGAAGCTTTGACAGAACGTACGCGTCCCCGAGGTGGTTCAGGGGAGCCGGCAGTAAAAGAAGCCATTCGAGAAGAGATATTCGCACCAAAGGGCCCAAAGGAGAGTACTATAGGGTCATTTTCCTCGTCTGGATCTTCATCTTCTGGGTCGCTAAGGTCACTCGATTGGCTGCGTCCAAAATCAATCCCCTGAGATCTAGATTGATCATTTTCCTTGGATGCTTCTTTTTCATTATCTGAACCCTCATCCTCATAAACTTGAACGATAGTGTGGGCAGCGCTGTTAGTAAACAAGCTTGTAAAACTAGCCGAGGCAATTGATGGACCACCAGCGGGCGTAGGGGAATCCGGAGATTGGAGACGCTGACTACGGCGGAGAGGGCTTGACTCGATAAGATGGCCACGACTATTCATAGCGGAATTGCGACCTGATGGAGAACCCTCTTCATCCCATAATGCCTCCGCGAGAGATCCCTTACGATTCTTTGAAGGCCAGGCGATTAACACGCGCGCATCTTGAACATCCAGCATGATCTCGGCATTCTCAGTCTCTGATGTGAAGCTATCACCTTTGGCTAATTCCCAAGTCCGACCTTGACAGTGCAACTTTATTCCATTCCAGCCAGTGCATATTATTTCCACCTTGTTTGGCTCGAACGGTGAGCCAGCTTCAATATATCTTGCCTTGACATGCACACGTGAAATAAGACGGTTTGCAGACAATTGGTAGTGAGAGGAATTACTAGACCTTCCCATGAGCAGCTCTTCACCATTTTGTGGTAAAGTTACTGTCCGGACAGCTGACAATGGTGCTCGTTCAGACACAATGGACTCGGCTCGTGGCCGACCACCCTGTCTGGAAAGTAGTCTAGGTGGAGAAGATGAGAGGATTCCAGTTGTGGAGGTAGGAATTGGAGTAGGATATTTGGCGTACGGAACATCACGTTCCGAGGAAGAGGATCTTGCCTGCCGCTTCAGGGGACGCGGCAGACTTGGTGATGAGGAAGGCTCAAATGCTGGAAGCAAGGTGGGTGCTGGACGCTTCACACCACTAATTTTAGGTAACGTTGGCTGCAGATTCGCTTTGCTTGGAGATGAATCCATCGTTACTGTTCAGTAGAAGTTGGTCAGATTATGTGAGGATTGAGTGCTGAGGATACGGTAGCAAGAGCGCGTGCCTCGAGATTTAGACGCGACTTTGACCAGAAGTCGGCGTGTGATTTGATATTGCGCACTCGTGGGGTAGTAAGGATAAAATTCGATGAAAGAACACGCAGAAAAACAAACTTAAAGAGAGTAAAGTGGTAAGGAAGAAGAAAACCTTAAATGGTCACGAACATGGCCGAGTGTGGATTTGAGGAGGTTAGAGGTCTCTGAGCAGGAGCCCCATAGACGCGATCCCACCCTGCAGCGCGTTACTACTAAGCTAAAGACCCTCCGCCTAGAGTGCCTGTGCCGCACACACTTAATGACGCCAGAGCGCCCAGAGCCCATAGAGTGACCGAATTTAAGTGACCGTACGGAGGTACTGCCATCGATTCAACAAGCTCTAAAGATTACTGTCACAACGCAAGCGTATGGAAATAGAATTCCTATATATTCACTGTGCCTATCCTTTACTCGCAATTCTACGTTTTCATATCAAAAAACACTGAGTTCTTTCGGAGTATTGCTCCATCCAAGTATATGTATGGGTCTCGCCCCGGGTGTCGGCTTAGACGCGATCCTCCTCGATACACGCTCCCCAGCCTCCTCAGTCACGCTCATCACACACGCTAAAGTTGGGCACTGGTCAGCCAATTTGCAATTTTTTACGCGCCTTGGACACGAGTGCGTCTTCCGTATTATGTTACAGTACCAATTTGTCACGGGCTTCGGTCTTATTTGCTACTCTAATCCACCTCTGTATGCAGAACGAAAAATTGTTCCAAGTTCGGTGGGAGCGTTTACATCAGACGGCGAAGCCATCCTCACCTCGAAAGCGGTGTGACGGTCACAGAAACTGCCATTGCCATTATTAACAGTGCAGTTTCCTGTTTATGGGTCATCGGTGCAGATAGTAATCCGCTGTACATGGCCGAGTCTTCAAATTTAGCCATCGACGCGTACCCGCATCCCGGAAGGTTTTATGCCAATATTGTGCATTTATGGAATCAATTTATCCAACAATGAAGTAGTCATATGGGATTCATTATTACTACATGGAATGGTACAACGCCTGCTAATATATCGGGAACAAACAAAGCATATCGGCCTATCATAGCTCATCTTGCCATATATCCGGTTTTGTCGTCTTGGAAACCTTCACAGGACCATAATATTCTTCAAACACCGTTTTCAACAAGTCGCTCGACAGTCTCATATGACCACCGCTAGTAACCTTAAACTCCAAGGCGCCCTTCTCATCCAGGGCCTTCAACCCTATCCAATCTTCTTCGTATATAGTTCTATTCCTCAATGGTATAACTTCTGTTCCATTGACTTCTGCGAACCAGCCCGACTCCTTTGGAATAACGGTCTCATCTTCCTCGAACATATACATTACAAACCTGTCCAATGTAGCTAGGTTCTGTTTGTATGTCTCATTCTTGGTTTCTCTCTCGTTGTTGATATCCGCTAAAAAGTTGCTATATTGGAGATAACTGTCAAGTTGATTCGGATCACGGAAGTATTGTGCTGGAACTAGTCGTGATTGGACAAACGATGACCAGGTATTAAGTCGCAAAAGACCTTGGGCACCTTTGCAAATCCAGTCCGTTGAACCGCAACCCTGAAACTCGCTGATGCCGTTGTGTTGACTTCCAAAAGTCACTAAACTCCTCACCGGGGGAAAGTTACACCGTTCAATGTAAGCTCTAAGGAACTGCCCACCCTGGGAGAAGCCTAGAGCATCTATCGCTGGTGCTGTTGAAAGGATCGGATGCGCTGCTAGGTCGGCACACACCTTCTCAACATGGAGAGTGAGATTCCCAAGGAAGCTTGCAGTTCGGTCCGCAGAAGCATCGTCATCGATGTGGATGTAATACACAAGGGTTCCAGGATGCACCTCATCTGCTAACACTCCAATTTCTTGGAGTCCCTCGGCTTTGTAGTTATCACCCAGTCCATGCCAAATCACAAGAGGTAAAGGAGTGTCATCGTCGTCGTGGTCGGAAACGGGCAGGGCGGACGTCCGAATGAAAGTGAGGGCGGCCAAAATTGACAAAAAGGCAGCAAGGCGTGCCATCGTGCCAGAATATTGCCAGCCGAGGTGCTGCCGTATGGGAGAATGAGTGATGTAGCTTCTTTAGTTACTGCTGTCGTGGATTGTAGATAGGCAGAACGATAAGAGGTTGCAGGTTGCGATAAAGCAAGGAGTGACGCGCTAGTCCTCCAAGCTATCCTAATATGGGTCCATGTATTGCCGCTTTAATACTATCTTCGCGACGAAATCCCAAGCTCTCAACTTTCTGACGCGGCAAACTATTCCTTAAGCCCGAGAACGTCAGAGATGAACCACCAGGTATAAGGAGCGGGTCCAAATGATCGAGAATCCAGAATTGGAGTATCTGTATCAGATCTCGCAGAAATGGCACCTGCGCCGACCACAACGGCTGAGCCAACCTCAATTGCAGTAGAACCTGGGCCCCACCCATCAAATATTCAACTCGCAAAACCATACATATTCCAGCAACAGCTTCAGGGGCAGCTGGTAGCTACAGGAACAAGTCCTCCCCGGGAAGATTCATATAGGTTGCAGGGGGTACAATGGATCAATGAAGTAAGAACGGCTCTACAACTGTAAGCACCTACAAACTCGACTCTCCTATCTTAGGTCTTGCCACTGATTCTCCCAGGCCTGTTCGGACGTTCAATACTGCTGTTTGTTATTATCACAAATTTCGTCTCGTCCACAAAGACACCGAGTACCAGTTTCCAGATGCGGCGGCTGCGGCGTTGCTAACTGCCTGCAAAATCGAAGACACCTTGAAAAAATCCAAGGAGATTCTCTGTGCGGCCTACAACTCAAAAGTATCCCTAGCCGAGCAGCTTAGTCCCGATGATAATGTAAGTATGTCACGTTGAATTGAGCGAATTGTCAACTAAGTTTGGTATCTTGACAGGCTTTCGAAAACCCCTCCAAGATTGTAATCGGTCTTGAACGACTAATGCTTGAAGCGTCCGGTTTCGATTTCCGTGCCCGATATCCACAAAAACATCTCATAAAGCTCTCAAAAGTATCTAAGATTGACCAAGATGTTGCTAAGTTATCTTACAAAATCATGCTCGATCTCTACCGAACTTTTGCACCTCTTAAACAAACCTGTGCAACCATGGCATTTGCCTGTATCGAACTAGCAACTATTCTAGAGAAACAGGAAGATCTTATACATGGAGACGACGCACCCAGATATGCAGATTGGCGGACAAGCAGGGCTGAGGTGATGGAGACTATGCTTGATCTGCTGGATCTGTATACGCACTTCTTAAAAGCATCTACCGTGGGGCCGTCATATAATATCGAGAAATTCATCAATATCAAAATCAAGCTAAACCAGGAACTGGATGAAAAGATCTCGCTGGGTCGATACACTGAATTTATCGAGGCTGCGAAATCAAATGGGACGAAACATAGCATCAAGACGCCAAAGACTCCCATTACTCCAGCAAGTCCCTCCGATACCAGGGTGAACGGAAGAGACGCCGCTTCCCCTGCAACCTTAAGCCCACGATCTTCGGGCTCTGGTCGCCGAGGTAATAACGTTCGAGGGCAAGATGGAACAGTGAGGTTTATGCTGGATGCGGAGCAAGCGAAACAAGAGAAGGCGACTGTTGCTGAATATTTTAAAGTGGAATACGAAGAATATGAGGAAGAAGCTGAGGAACCTATCAAGCCCCCAAGCTCGCAGGGTTACAACAGAGAGAACAGAGACAATAAAGAAAGACCGCGGCAGTTAAGGGATGATCGATTTGACAGAGATTTTAAGCGTGTTCGAAGGTAGTGATTGAAGTGACTCGCTTGAAACTATCACAGGGCATTGGCGATATGGCGTTGGTGGACTTGTAGTGGTATTCTTACGACGGAAACACCTTAGATAATATATGGTTTTGGCATTCAACGAGTCTGTCTGCTATTAGGTCCCTCGAGTACTGAGAGCAGCAATTGGCGGTCTTGCCCGGTAGTGGTGCGATAAATATAGAATCAATATCCAATGGGGACTAAAGCTGCTGTCTTATATAGGAATCTTCTTTTCTTCCAGTTACTTCCTACGTCACAGGGTATCGTCGTTGTTCATAAACCTACGAAGAAACTCATGGCAAGAAAGGGAGCTTTCTGAATACATAGAATGCCTTGCTTCAATACTCGAATCTAGGAAACTTGTCAAGAGGATGATTTCCCAATTAGGCTCTACGTAGAATCGAGACCCAGGATTTGGGGCCTTGTGGCTGATGATTGCTGCAGTACGTGCGCTCATTGGTAGCATGCTGCAATCATCACACTTTAGCCTGACCGATGACGAAGTTGTGGCAAGCATGCAAGTGGGAGGTCACGATAAATGTTACGGAACTGGTGCCAAACACGCTTAGATCTGCGCTACGGGCAAGGGGGCGGAGGGTGCCCTGTAGCTATAGTGGCCTTCAGGCTACAGTGCCCTGTAATACGCTGTAATTCCAGGGAGCTTTGGGCGCTCCAGGAGCCGAAACGCCTGCGGGAGAGCTATGTAATGCTGGCACGTGCGCGGTTGGCGTCTCTGCCCAGTCTCATGGTATTTTCCCGCATCCCACCGTGTCGCAATGGGCTAAGTGGCTTGGGATCATGGGAGGCAACAAACCTGCCAAACATTACAACACCTCATTTATTCTTTCTCGTCATTCCTCTTGCACTTTACAAGATACCCTTCAATCAATTGAAAAATTATCACGAAAGAACATAGCTTGCAAAGTGAGCTGTCTCAGTTGAAACTCCACCAAGTCGCTTATCGCACCCGTCAGGGAATAATCCCCCTTCCCATCTTCCAGCTTCTTCGCGCACTTAGGTTCCCCTCCAGCACACGACATCACTACCAGTAGCACCACTTTCTCAACAGACAAGTATACAAACCGAGCAGAAGCAACACAGCCAGATCATCTTGACAAAAAGAACTAAACACTTCCTATCATGGCTCCACCGCCTTCTGCCTCGTTGCCCTTGTCGCAACGGTTGATGGCATTAGCACAAACCCTTCAGTGTAAGTAGAAGCAAACTCGAAACATTCCTGCAGAGCTGCCTATTCTAACAAATCTTCCTAGTTGCATGGTTTGCCGGGTAAGTTGGAACAATCAGTTACGTTCTGGAAGATTTCTGCACATTCCCCTCCCTTCAGCTGTTATCATCATTCACAACAGCCAGCTTGTTCGCTTTAGCGGCTACGTATACCAATATCATGTCATAAAATATGGGTAATAGCCAAGTTTACTGATCTTACTGTACAGGCATCTAACCCTCCTATTCTGCATTTTCCGATATTCCTTATCCTATATCTCATTCAACTACTACTCCGGATGGGCTCAGTTTTCGTACCGAACCGCGTTTATCTCGGCTGCTGTGACGTATGGCATCGTCGTCTACAAGGCGTTCCGTGCTCGCGCTCGAGCCGGAAATAAAGCACCAGGAGGCATATTCACAATAATTGGGGACGAAAATGTTCAATATCTTGGTTAGTATCCAACCGTACTACTACTTTAGCATATGAAGAATTTCTGGTTGCTGACCTTAAAAACAAATGAATAGCTATGGCCCTTGTCTGGCTCTTTTCCCCTCAATATCCACTGGCCATGCTCCCATTTGGCGTTTACTCTATCTTCCACGTGGCAACATATACTCGTACAAACTTGATCCCAACAATTCAGCCTCCCCAGCCAGTTAGTCCAGGTGCCACCTCTCCATCAGGAAAGCCTGCCTACAAACCAAACCCAACTGCAGACACAATCGGTCGATTTGTTAAGGAATACTACGATGCATCCATGGGACTTGTTGCAGGCCTTGAAATTGCGCTGTGGATTAGAATTTTGCTCTCTGTCATCCTCTTCCGTAAAGGCTCATGGATCCTCATCGTTCTTTACACCGCTTTTCTCCGTGCCCGTTTCGCGCAAAGCACGTTTGTTCAAGTTCAGTTCAAGAACTTCGAGGCTAGAGTCGATGCAATTGTCGGTGCCCAGTCTCCTGCCGTAAGACAGATCTGGGACAATATTAAGAACGCTGCAAGATCATTCCATGATCTTACCAACATCAGCAAATACGCCGGAGGTGCAGCAGCTCCTAAGAAGACATCATAAGCAGATGCAAATACTGTGGCCATTCGCAGATGCCTAGGGTATGAGGCTTCCTTGATGTGTAGGTGAACCACGGATCGGACAGCTTCAGCCAATACGGAGTGTTATGACAAGAGATGAAGATGACGGCAAGGGGTAAAAGCTTGAATAGTTATGTAGTAGGACTTATTATTGAAGGAAAAAGCTATGCTTGATGGTAATGCATTTCGGCGTGGGGTGTCCTTCCGATGTCTGATGTCTGAGTGTTGTTTGGTGAGGAGTGAGGGCTTGCGCAGGGTCGTAACTGTATGCCTTTATGAGTTTTCTCCGTTTTTGCTGCCTTTGCGGATTGATCGATTCCCATCCTTCTAAGTAGCACAATAATAGAAGATCATGAAAGATAATATTGTTTGTCATGCAACAATTGTGATGCCTCCCAACATTGTGAGACCGTCAGGTCTCTACATCCATGGCTCCTTTTACTAGGAGATCCAGTAAATAGATTTATCCAAAGAACCAATTCCGGAATCTACATTTTACGAATATGCATAAAATGAGTACTCTACTGATTACAATTCATATGGCGGTGGTGTAGCTTGTAACCTCTTCTGTTTGCAATACGCCGCATCAATGAAACATGTGAATTTCCAACCCCCCGGCTAACCTCGGGCGGTTGTCTGCTGGTGACGTCGTCATCAGCAGCGAAAATAAACTCCCCGGCGTTTAGGAGAGGCTGTTAGTTGTGGAGTTAACGGACCCGCGCCCGAGCTTTTCCGCTCAAGAACCCTTTCAGCCTTACCGATTTTCATCCCACTCCCCAACAGAGCTCTAATAGATTGCACCAAGGACCCTGCATCTTTTGATATGTAGCCTAATGCAAGGCTACTCGCATGCGAGTCATATTAATTGATCCTTCTCCAGGGGCAGATAGTTTTTCGAGAAGAGATAAAAATGCATCTCGGTGCTGAGGCCGCTCGATTTCAGGTCTCGCGGTTTTGTCGGTGGGAGCCCCGAACAGAAGAGCATGGCTGAATGAATGAATGAATGCGTCTATGATGGTGAGTTGAGATAAGTATCGACGACTCTTTCTCCGTTTTTCTTTCGAATATCATAATTCAGCAACTTGAATCTTCTAAACCCATCCGTGCATTGCATTCGAATCCTACCTCTAGCTTTTCATCTCAGCTGTTTCTTATTTCGATATCAAAATCTCGAAGCACCTCTAGACATGTCTGGTACAACTACCGTCCCTGCTCCACGAGCTGTTATCACATCTCATGACTCCGCCGGAACTTCCATCATTGGTAGCGACAGTATTCTTCCTTTCTCTCAGCCCTTCGGGCCGGGTACATCTGTTTTCACAACGGCACACATAGCTCCTGCCGTACCGGCTTCCAATACCTCTCCACTTCCATCCTCAGCACTAGCGGGTATTCCTCGACCCCCAGAGAAGGGTGCCGTGTTCTGCACGACCGACATCGCGCCCGGCGGTGCCTCTCCAATGCATCGAACGGTCAGCTTGGACTACTGCGTTATCCTAAAGGGGGAAATAGTGTTGAAGTTGGATGGAGGGGAGGAAGTTGTGCTGAAGGAGGGGGATTATATTGTGCAGAGGGGCACGATGCATGCTTGGATTAATAAGTCAAACGAGTGGTGCAGAGTGCTTTGCATCATGCTGGCTGCTGAGAAGGTTAAGCGTGAAGACGGGAAGATACTGGAGGCAGCTATTGCCGGGAAGTAAGGTGTCCGCGCAAGGATTTAGTGTCAATATATGGGCAATGCATATCTGTACGTGATGGACGTTGAGTGGTCTATGCTTGTTTAGGTTTGATAGGATTTTGTCTGGGTAATGCTGATGGAATGGAGCGGATCAGAGCCTCAACAGTATTTGTATATCCATGGACATAAGAAGTTGGGACGATAATCAAGCTATATCCACGGAATTTGATCAATAATTACATAAGGTAGATTGTGTGTGCGTATAAGTTACGCGGCGGAATACTGTGTGATATAAATATCAAGAGTCTAGACAAAGCTCTGTTGAGTAATCGCAAAGCTCCACTCCATTGGCTGTGCTGTCGAAATGAGCCAATGATAATGGAAGCCGCTGTCAACTAAGTCCAACAGTGCCAGCAGAGTATGCTTATCTTCTAATATAAGCTGTTGCCTTACTACAGACGGGCTTTTATAAAAGTCCATAGTCCATAATCCGCAATCCACAACGGCCTATTACTGTATAAGATCTCATCACGCCATGGGGAAGCCCGGGTACAGTAGAGTCATCAACAACGCGTCCAGTCATTGCCGCGGAACTATTCTCCATTTAGCGTAATCTTTTGAGGTGGCAATCTTACAGCAACTAAGGAATCCGGAGGCTCGAGAGGGTTTCATGAAAGACAGAAGGGCAAGTAGTGAAGCAAAGATCAAACCGCTTTGCATGATTGGATATATCGAAGCATATCGAATCATCAGTAGGAGATAGACGAAGAGTTCAGCATTGCGATTTCAAATCTATCTGAGCAGTCGTAGATGGCGTTTTGCCCTTTTGCCAAAAGAGGCAAAAATTAAGGTTTTACGTTCGGGCGTAAAGTCCACGGTGATGTCATCAACACTGAAGGGACTTTACTACGCGCTAAACTCCACTAATTATCGTCCACCCAGGCTCGATTAATCAGCTGCTTTGCAGTGCGCCCACAACACAGCACTCTCTTCTCTGTCGGACTTATGGTGGCGGATCCAGTCATACCGGTAGCCTCTTGCATGCTAACGTCTTATTAGTTTACTAACCAGCCAACCTAGCAAAATCTGAATCTAATCAAATCAAACCTGCGCATCTCACTAATCGAGATTTCAGATCTCCGACAAGCGACATGGAGGAAAGATGCCCCGTGCCTAAGCTCCATCTCTTTCGAAGGTTTTGCACATGGCTTGCCAAGAAGTCCATTACGCTGTCTGGCCATCACTGTGGTGGAAGGCTAATGCTTCCCGTAGAAGGCTTGCTTACTCACGGTCTTTACCAACTATTCTCCGTTGCTAATTGCGAATGCTTAGTCCATCCGTGCTGTTAGGCTGAGAATGATAGTGGTTATCTCCATGGATGACAGAGTCCACAGGTAGGTTAGCATAGAGTTGAAGGTGAAGTACATATATCCTACTCCTCTCCTGAGTAAGTCGATTTCCATTCTCATCATCAGCTCAAGACATCTCCTCTAGAGTACTCAAGTACTTCACTTCCTGGAGTTCCCTATTTACTCTCTTGATCTTATCAAACATCCTCCATTACTCCTTTCTTGGTACACTTCATCTCTTCATACAACCTTAATTAGAGTACTTAAATTGTCCTAGCCTGGTCACTACCAATGGCGGACCTCATCAGAGATGCCCCTTTGGGCCAGCTCCTTAGATACATCACCAGAAACAGAATATTATTATACCCAGAAGAGAAGCCCGGCTTTGAACTCCCTGATGAATGGAACACCGTCCTGAATTCATCCGAAAAGGAGGAACATCATCGACCTCGGCACGTTCGAGGCCTATCTAGCAGTGGATCGAGCGAGACCACTGCCGAGCCCAACGACTTGGAGAAGGTGGATACCGAGAAGCTTGACCCTCAGCGAGACGATTTAGAGTCGGGATCAGTCACTCGAACACGAAGCCGTTTAGAGACTACACCATATACCGAAGAGCGTCTGGAGGTTGAGGCCGAATTAGCTATTGCACGAACTAAATCTAGGTCGTTAGCTCCTAGAAAGACGGCAGATGGAAATATCCTTGTTGATTGGTACAAGACCGATGATCCAGAGAATCCACAGAACTGGTCGAATGGCAAAAGATTCGTTGTCTCGTTGATCATCTGCATATACACATTTGTCGTCTATGCAGGCTCTGCCATCTACACATCTAGCGAAGAAGGTGTCATCGCGAAGTTCGGTGTTACGCCTCTGGATGCTTCACTACCTCTCTCACTCTATGTCCTGGCCTACGGAATGGGTCCCCTTCTCTGGGCTCCTCTCTCTGAGATCCCAATCATCGGTCGATCTCCAGTCTACGCAGTGACTATGGCACTCTTCACAATTCTCTCTCTGCCAACCGCCCTGGTTGACAACTTTGCCGGTCTGCTTGTTCTCCGCTTCCTTCAGGGATTCTTTGGCTCCCCATGTCTAGCAATTGGCGCTGCAACAATGCAAGATATGTACAGCCTTCTCTACCTGCCATTTGCTCTAGTTTCCTGGGTCTCAGCAGCCTACTGCGGACCTGCTCTTGGGCCACTTCTTTCTGGCTTCGCGGTTACAGCAAAGGGCTGGAGGTGGAGTTTATGGGAAATTTTATGGGCCGCCGGACCAGTCTTCCTGGTCATGTTCCTGCTTCTGCCCGAGACTTCTACCCCAAACTTGCTCCTTCGCCGTGCCCAACGTCTCCGAAAGCTTACTGGTGACAAGAGACTCATGTCCCAGTCTGAGATCGATCAGAAGAACCTCAAGCCTTCGAGAATCTTGGTAGATGCCATCATCAAGCCGATCGAAATCACCATCAAGGACCCTGCAATTGCATTCGTTAACATCTACACTGCCATTATTTATGGGATATATTATTCTTTCTTTGAAGTTTTTCCTTTGGTCTACCCAGTCTACTACGGCTTCTCCCTCGGTATGATTGGTGTTGTGTTCACCTGTATCTTGGTTGCTTGTCTCATCGGTGTTGCCATTTACTGTGCTTACCTACAGTGGTATCTGATCCCAGATATCATGAAGAATGGTCTTCGTGCTCAAGAGTCGAGGCTCGTTCCCGCCTTGTTTGCTTGCTTTGGCCCCACCGTTGGTCTCTTCCTCTTTGGCTGGACAGCACGAGAATCTATTCACTGGATTGCACCTACTATTGGCATCACCATCTACGGCGCCAGCGTGTTCATAGTCATGCAGTGTATCTTTGTTTACGTTCCTCTGTCATATCCCCAGTACGCTGCCTCCCTCTTCGCCGGCAACGACTTCCTCAGAAGCGCTCTAGCTTGCGGCTCCATCTTGTTCGCTCGCCCATTGTTCCTTAACCTCGGCGTTGCTAGGGGTGTCAGCTTACTTGGCGGCCTGAGTGTTATTGGCATTATCGGTATCTTCCTACTTTGGATCTATGGTGCGAAGCTGAGAGCTCGTTCGAAGTTTGCCATCGCCTAAACTGGATTGCTACAAAATTATACTTGGTTCATTTGTTATTGGTTATGGGTTTATGGATCTGGACTGTCTGCGGCTCGGCGGTTAACTGCGGACTTTTGGGCTGGGTTAATGATTTATGATCATCTCGTGTTAGTGATGACTCAACTGCATTGGGAAGCGAGTTTTTATAGAGGCGTTTCTTTTGTCTAGCGATGAATTCTGCTATGGAAAATAGCTTATAATGATGAAGTTACTGTTTTAATAGATTTTGCTAGATGTATTAATACTATGAATAGATCCCTTACTGGCATTACTTGCTCATTAGATTGCATAGTGTGAGCTCACGTGCAGCTATGAAAGCTAAGCAGGAGGATAATTTCAAGCCTCAAATTTCTCCCACGCAGATCATTGGCAGTAGCTTAGCACGCCCCAATCTTAAATCTCAACGTCGGAGGCGATCTGATGAGCTTTCAGACCTACCCTGGTGTTTCAGAGGCCGACCGTATTCCCCAAGTCATCAGCAAGTTATCTCCGTCGTGGACGACCCTGCAGCTCCAGGACCCAATGAAGAGCTGGCACACCCTTCTGGCCGGCTCGATACGTGGACTCAATCTCAACGTGAAACGAGGATGGCAATCACGTGATCTTATTCTTCATCCGCGAATAGGGTGAGCGGGGTGGGTCCGCAGTACCGGATGCTTGTGAACCCTTGGAAATGATACGAAGCAACGAAAGGACAGAAGGTGTCAGAAACGCGATGCAGCTTGCTGCCGCTTTTACTATACGATCCTGTAGGCCACTGCAACCGCGAGCACAATAGATCACAGCCAGTAGCCAATAAACAACCCGCACAGCCGTTGAGGGCATCTCGAACTCTCCAGCGAACCCTGCACCTCTCCAGCTTTGCTTGCTCCCAGCTCCTGAGCCCACCGGCTGGGCAAAGCTAAGCTGGCCTGTTCCTGGCCGGCGTACCCCTGAATTCCGGCCGGCCAATCAGCGGACAGGCAGCCGGCAGTTCATCTCTGGCACCAGGGCCGGGCTAGAAATGCGGCGGATCACGTGACGCGCCAACCCGCAACCGAGATGGGTCCGTTTCCCCTTTCCTGGCTGTGGATGGCGCCTTTTTTGGGAGCCAGGAAGGGGATCGCTGGGCATTGACTGATTATTACTTGCGCGCTGCTGCCCTTCTTGCTCTGGGAAAGAAATAGGCCCCCTAAATTATTAGATGATTATTTTCTCCTTCCCAGAATCCATCCTCCTTCCATCCATCCTTTCTACCTTCTTCATTCCCTTCACTACTCTCGTTCGCTGGTAGCTCCCCCAAACCCCCTTTTGTTTATAATTTTTCTCGGATTTGATCCTTCCCTCTGGTTTTTACAGACAAGAGGTACGTTTTGCTTCTTTTGATTTCTGCCATTTTTATCCCTCCTTCACACACTCTCTCTCCGTTTCTCGACCAGAGCAAGAGATCCACTCCGCCAATTCCAAAGGGGCGCCGCTGTGCTGCCTTTCTTTGCTGAGATTGTCCGCATCGAGCATCCCTGTCTCCACCCCGTGCACTTTTCCCTAGAAACCCCCTTTTACACCTCTGGGAAAAAAAGGGCACGTCCATCGAGTCAACCCAAACCACCTCTTTTTTTCTCCATCACCCATCATCACCTCTTTCCCTTCAGCGACATCTCCACTGACCTTGCTATCTGCCGCTGGACAGTGAGATCGACTTCATCCTTTTTTTGTTTTTATTTTCGCCGGTCAATACCTTCTTACCGCATCCGTCCATCGCTCAGTTCTGCTTCTTTTTCGTGGGAAGACGCGTCCGGTATCCTGATCGACGCCAAATTCCTGGTTGGTGCGCCAATTCCACTCTCGTATTATGCACTCTCTCCGCACACCTTCCCACCCTCTCATCATCGTCAAAGCAACTGTTCTCGTGATTCTGTGCAACAAGGGGCTAATTCGTATCTGTTTTTGTCTACTGTACAGCTTTCCCTCCGCGTACCCGTTCTCGAACCTCGCTCCCCGATCTCGCTCGACATCAACTTCTTGATACACAATGGGTAAGCAAAAAACTACTTTTTTTTCCTTCTGGGCCGGGCACGACGAGTATTCGAAAGGAGCTTCGAGAAACAATGGGGCAAGGGCGGAAGAATGAAGAGCACTCTGGACCTGCATCACTCTGTTTTCCCCCGCGAGAACAGCTTGCATTTGGAATCGGTAATACATGCGATGTCCTGCAACTAGCCTGGCAAGCCACGTATGAATCGGAATCGTGCTGCACCAAACGCCCCAGAATTATTCTCGCCTGTCAGCAGGCATTCGATTGGACCGGCGGGAAGAGGCTGTTATTATTTCTACCGCCCGATGAAGTCAATACCTTCGCGGTGTTTCTTGTTGCGGTCAGGTAATCTAATAACCGTTACATCTCAACACAACACAACATGGCTGCAAACTTCAACGGAGCCTCTGCTGTGCCGTCAGCTGCATCTCGACTCTCTCCGCTACCACCGATTGCACCGCTAGATCTAGAGAAGATGGGGTCTCAATATTCGGCAAGCTTGCTTCGCCAACAAAAGGGTGGTGCTGCTCTCCAAAGCTCCAAATACCGGAGCATGCTTGACGTGGAGGCCTCTCCAATCTCGGCAGCTTCAACACATTCCCTTCCACTGTCTCAGGAGTTCCTGGATATGCAGAACACTCACCCGGCCCTTCGGAAACCGATGACTGCTGCTGAAGTATGGGCTAACGAATCCTTATCTATAGCTTCAAATGGTACGGTAGTCACCCCGCGGGGGTCTGCACCATCTATCCCCAATGGCAAAGCTGCTACGGCCACGCCTCCCCCTCAGGAGATCCCCCAAAGTGTGAGCTCGAGCAACCCCAAGGCTGCTGCTCAACAGGCCAACGATATGACCAACATCGTCCGACGAAAGTTGACCGGCTACGTTGGTTTTGCAAACCTGCCAAATCAGTGGCACCGCAAGAGTGTCCGCAAGGGATTTAACTTTAATGTTATGGTTGTTGGTAAGTTTAGGGCTCATAGTTTGACTGTCTCCTGCTTTTTGCGTGGGCTAATCCGTCATCTTAGGTGAATCTGGCTTGGGCAAGTCTACCCTGGTGAACACACTGTTCAACACTTCTCTATATCCTCCTAAGGAACGCAAGGGACCCAGCCTCGACATCATCCCAAAAACTGTTTCTATCCAATCCATCAGCGCTGATATTGAGGAGAACGGCGTTCGTTTACGTTTGACTGTTGTTGATACCCCTGGTTTTGGCGATTTTGTTAACAATGATGAATCATGGCGACCAATCGTCGATAATATCGAACAGCGTTTTGATGCTTACTTGGATGCCGAGAACAAGGTCAACCGGATGAATATTGTGGATAACAGAATTCATGCTTGCGTTTACTTCATTCAACCCACCGGCCACTCCTTGAAGCCCCTAGACATTGAGGTTATGCGCCGACTGCATACCAAGGTCAACTTGATCCCTGTCATCGCAAAGGCCGATACTATGACCGATGACGAGATCTTGGCTTTCAAGTCCAGGGTATGTTTAACTGATTCTAGCTTTCTATTAATTACGCTAACTTTGAATAGATCCTTGCGGACATCAAGTACCACTCAATCCAGATCTTCGAGGGCCCTCGCTATGAACTCGATGATGATGAGACCATCGCAGAGAACAACGAGATCATGTCCAAGGTCCCATTCGCTGTTGTCGGTGCCAACTCTGAAGTCACCAGCGCTGATGGCCGCAAAGTACGAGGACGTAGCTATCCTTGGGGCATCATCGAGGTAGACAACGAGGAGCACTGCGATTTCGTTAAGCTACGACAGATGCTCATCCGAACACACATGGAGGAGCTGAAGGAGCACACCAACAACTTCCTGTACGAAAACTACAGATCCGAGAAGCTCACCGCCATGGGTGTTGCTCAGGATCCAAGTGTCTTCAAGGAGGTCAACCCAGCTGTCAAGCAGGAGGAGGAGCGCACCCTGCACGAGCAGAAGCTCGCCAAGATGGAGGCCGAAATGAAGATGGTGTTCCAACAGAAGGTATCCGAAAAGGAGAGCAAATTGAAGCAGAGCGAAGAAGAGTTGTACGCCCGCCATCGCGAGATGAAGGAACAGCTCGAACGCCAACGTATGGAGTTAGAAGAGAAGAAGGCAAGACTCGAAAGTGGAAGGCCCCTAGAGGAGAAGGGCAAGAGGAAGGGATTCTCTCTTCGTTAAGATACCCAACGTTAATCTTCAGGACCTACCTCCTTAATGGTAGTTGCCGCACGACTCGCAGCCATTTTACTTTCAATTTCTTTGTCTCTTTAATCACTGATCCTTAATAACTGCGAGAGAGGTGTATTATGTTGGGTGAAACTTTTTTGGGAGAGGGGCGCTCACAAATAAATGCTTCTGCGAGGCTGGGTTGTCCTTATGGAGACAGATCTTTGGAGTTCTCTTGCTTTTCCGCAAGTCACGACGACGGAGAAAAAAGAATGGCTTACTCCCCTTTTTGAGAAAAAATTGGCTTTTTTGCGTCGATGTTTGCCAGATAACTCAACTTTTCCTTTGCTCTGTTCGTTTTATTCCCATCGGCTTACCAATTCCCACCGCACAACCTTTTCTGCGTCGTCCAAGCTTGTCTTAATTCGGATGATCTGTATTTATTATGATAGCTCGACATTTGCTGCTGCGCTCTTTTTGGCCTTTTCCTAGTGTCTCTCTAGTCCAATTTCCTTTAGTCACGAATGAAAAGAGGTCTTGATCTCAAGCTGTTTTGTGTGCCGTGTCTGTTATACTGTGCCTGTGTTACTCGTCTTAATGTGTTATCCTTTGATATTTAACAGTGAACAAATCTAAAAAATAAGAAAGCAAAGTCCTAGGTGACAAAAGAGTTTGGACCATACAGCTTTTTTTATCTTTTGTTTCAGATATGTGTATGCTGTATGTCCTACATCTCCCCTAGCTGCATGTTGAATACAGGTAGGATTGGCATTTACCTCCTCGCCCAGCAGCAGTTCGACCTGACGACCACTAGACCATCACGGCACTCCTTGCCACTTTTGTTGGAAAGCATGTTTCCTATTTGGGTCTATGTAGAAAGTTACGCAGTAATTAGGTGTTGCTAGCGCTCGTTGTAGTTTCTATGGAAGGTGCGCTAGTTTGGAGAGGATTCAGGGCCCCCTGACCCCCTCGCTTCTCTGTGATTCGAAAGGGTAGGTCAAGGGCTCTAGCATTAGGTACACATTTCAGTACCTGGTAGTCATTGTTCTCATCTTTTTTATTGATTGTGGCTCTTTCAATTACTTTGTTAGGGTTATATTTATACTTGGTATGACGTGGTGCTCTGAATACAAAGATGAAATCTAGACCAGCCCCTTTTTTGTTCGATTTCCTCCTGCCTTTGATAGCAGCCACTATCTCTTCATTATATTTTAGTTCTTGGTTCTCGATTTATATACCGGGCTGTATCGGACTAGACTGGACTAGGGTGTTCTCGGGTTGAGGTGCTTTTTCGAGTGGAAGCAAACAAAGAGAGTTTGGGGCGTGAGACTGGGATCTATCTGGATCGAGAGTTTCTTTTGTCTCCTTTTTGTTTTCTTTGTTTCTTTGTTTTTTGAAGTCGTTGAATTTTGTGGATTCGTATATTTGATTGTCTTTCGAGGTTTGAGGTGGATAGATGGGTGACACGGGGTAATGGTGTGCCAGAGTGTTCTATATTGTTTCTTTCAGTGGTGATGGGCTTTGGTGGCTGCTGAATATATATACTAGTCTTTTTGCTGTGTGATTGAAGTTGGTTAATAGTTATGGGTATAGCCCTTACTCTCTCTGCTTCATGTATTTGGCACTGGCGATCAAGTATCAATGACTTGGTGAGGATACATAATATACATCCATTGATACCAGTACTGGAGAAAAGTATATCTACCCGGGCTAATTATAAAGAGCAGTATTTAACATATTTGGGTTACTGCATTGCTAACATCATGTCTAGATAGTAACATAAAAACCATGGAAAGAGTCAAAGTCGAGCCACTGGAAGATATTAAAATGGAAGAAACTTGGGAGCACGTTAAGAGAGAAGATATTCAGGATCAGGAGCATACACAGGGCCTGCCATTACGTCGATCAAGTCGGTTGCAGGAGAATGTCAAGATCAAGAAAGAGTCAAAGACATCCCGGTCCCCTAGTATACCAGATGTAAGACGGTTACTAAAGAAGAAGAGAAGGATGAGGAGAAGAGGCAGGAAAAATAGAACCAAGCGTCAAGCTGGGGGAAATGATCCAGGTGTGCAGAAGGTGACGAGTGATAAAGTCTTTCGTTATATAAGTAAGAAAAAGCCTCTCTCTTAGTGAATACATCCCATTTTAGTGTTACTGATAACGGATCTTGAACTAGGAGTTGATGATAGAAGCGATATTCCTAGGGAGATCTGGGTGATTGTAAAGGATGAGACTTGGCTGGTGAGATGACTTATTTAGGATGAAGGTTATGATGATTGGTGAATGCATGTATGAGATACCTCATTATAGAAGAGACAGGAAAGATAGATTGTCATGGAGGAAAATGAAGTTTTCATCTGTCTTTAGCATCCTACCCATAGGAGGCTATTCAAACAAAGACCTACCCATCGCAGTAAGTCCTTCAGCGTGGTGAGCCAACCTCCACCCAATTTGATGATTTACCCCAAGATGATCCTGTACACGTGGATTCCTATCCACCAAGCTTCATCCCCGTCATAAGGCGTTACCATTCCCAATCGCATCATGGACAAGACCTATTGACAGCGGTTTAAGGCCACAACCCGCTCTCTGCCTAAGGTGTGGAGCTCCTCACGTGCTGCAGCCTGAAGGCCCCTGAACCCTTGATCCGCTTCAGGATAAGCGCCGCCTCGTTGCCTAGCATAGATTCATCCTCCAAGTCTTGTGACTTCGTGTTCCTGGACGCGTTAGTCTGCCTCCTTGAATCTTTTGATACCGTGGCGTCTGGGAAGCATGGCGCTGGGTAAGCAGGTTGTGATATATAAGGTGAGGATGTCGCATTCTGTAAAGGAAAGTATATCTCTTCAAATCATTCAAGGAGCCTCCAATTCTCTCAATTGAAGTCTTTGGTTTCTATATTTCTGCAATTGGCTTGGAAATTAACAATTGAAGTGTCCAAGTGACCATTTTCTTTGATTAGTCATTCCACCAAGAATAAGTCAGAGTCATGTCCGATTTAACCTCATTCTCCCTCTTCACCTCCTTTCCACCCGAGATAATCGGTCTCATCATCTCTACCTGTCCGGTAAACGATCAGATATGCCTCCGTCTGACATGGTGCGCTCAATTCTCTTCTCACAGAACGTTTTAAGAGTCTAACGTTTCCCAAAAGTAAATTTCTTTACAACTTCCCCACCTTGACCAAGATCTCGGAAGTCCCCCTCTCCCATAGCGAAATCCATCCCTGTGAATGGAGAAACCCTCCATCAGGCGCGAGATGTTCTCACAATCGCCAAATGTGCCACGAGATTGCTTACAAAAATGCCGTTGCTCAAGCTGAGCGGCAGGGCCTTCGACCACCAGCACGTACACGCAGGAGGTGCTTTGGGAGACGATGGTGGGGCCACTGCGAGTGCTATGAGGGAGAACTATCGCTCCACCGACGACTTGCTCCGTGGATGCCCAGGGGATTGAAGTACTGCGATGCATGTGTCAAGTTCACACGCAGGAAGAAGGCTCACAACAATCGCTGTAAGTTCATCTTGATTTCCGTGCCATTCTGCGACGGAAGTATTAATTGAGAGGAAATGATAGGCTACCATGGCCAACCCAAACCACGAAAGATGAAAACCACTTGGTGGACATATCGTACGGGACGTGGGGGATTTGGTCGTAAATTGTGGAAGCGGTGGTTCAATAACGCAGCGATGAATTCTTTAGAAAGTGAACTCCGAGAAGGCAGGGATGGGAATAACAGGTGCGGAGCTGGTCGATATGCGATGAGGACATTGAAAGCCAAGGAGGTTGATACGAGGGAAGAAAGGAACAACTTCTCGCTGGTTTGTTGATTGGATAGAGGCTGTGGAACGGCGTTGGTTGGATTTTGTTCTCCGTTATGTTTGCTTATGGTCTGGTTGATATCATTGTATTTTTATTTTTATACATCTTTGGAGTTGGGGTATTTATTTAGATATGGCATTGGGGTTTTCATATCATGAATAGTTACATGTTTGTAAGGATAAATCCTGATCTTAGGCGTATTATGAGTGCTCGGTAGACCTATCATATTGTTCATTGTCATAATCGTATACTTCTCTCCTATCTGTTGCTCGGAGAATAACTTTGGACCAGTATTCAGCCGGATGCGGAATCGACATTTGTTGTACCAATCCGGTGATAAACATGCAGCCAATGCCTAAGTTACAATGAGATGTGTTGGATATAATTGTACAAGAGAGAGTATATGCTACTTGTAATATCGTACATGCTATACAGCTCCAGACTCTACTGGCCCTCCCACTGCATTGCTAGGTTTAGCGTCTCTACCCCAATTATCTCGCATCCAGCTCTTCAAATTATGTGTCCCAAGACCTCGCTCCTGCATCTCGGATAATATATCCCAGGCTCGTTTGTCGCCAGCAACAGTGCATCTCTTCACAATGGTAGATGCTGTCCCTCCTCTCAACCACCACGCAGGGTTAGTAGTTGTCATCTCCTCATAGTAGCGGAAGGCATCCTCATAATCATTCTCATCCTGACAGCATACCAGGATCAGGCGGTCATAAGTTAAATCATCGGGTTTGACCTTGTATGCTCGCATTTCGGAAGCAAGGGACATGGCCAGATCTTTTCTCCTATGTTTTGTCGCTCCCTGGAAAAGCACGTTGAATGTGTTTCTATCCGGACCTGCTTCACAAATCTTGTATAACTCCCGGTAAAAATCTACAGCTTCGACAAATTTACCCACTGCAATGCTCGCCTCAATCACTACATTAGCTGCGGCCGTAGGTATCACATGGCCATTGTCATAGAGGGATTCAAGGATCTCCCATGCTTTTGCGGGGAGGTCCAGCTTGGACTTCAAGTAAAGGTATAGCGGTCTCGTGCTAGGGGCATCAAGTATCATACCAGCCTTTGACATGATGGAAAGGATCCGCATAGCAGTTCTGAGATCCTCCACGCCCACGTAAGCAGCGAGTAATGCTTCGTAGTGATGGAGGGAAAGGGGGCAGCGTGATGATAGAAACTGTACCGCGGAAGTGGCAAGTTCGGGGTCCCCATGTTGAGCACAGAGATTTAGGATTGCTGTACACATGCCATCCGAAGGGTTAAGGTAATCCGTTACAACCCGTGCACGCCAGATAAGCCTTGTGCCTTCGTACTGGATGCATGTCAGTATATGAACGAAAATAGATCAATTGGGAATCGCTCACATGATGGACACTGCAAAATTGGTCTAGCAGGTAATACCACATACTAGGCGATACATGTTGCATAGCATGATTCTGAAGCAACCTGAAAGCTTCATCATGCTCATCCGCCTCGCAAAGCTGGCAGAGGAATATGTCGTATAACCATGGCTGAACCTGAATGTTCTCTGCAATCATCTGCTCTAGTTTATCCATAGCCATCTCAAACTGCTTATCTCGAAGTAATCCAACCACTAGATGATTCCAGCCCTCGGAAGAAAGCGAGAACCATCTCTGCTTTATCTCGTGCAGTACCTCATTTCGTAGGATATAATCCGGGTGAATAGCCAGGACCTAGAACCAGAACAATTTAGCTGGCCAAATCTAAACTATAGTCACAAAACATGGGACAACGTACCTGTAAAACGCCATGGTACAATCCCGCATCAGGACCAATACCCAGTTCCTTCATTTCCTCTAATAGCCCTTTTACGATCTCCACACTGCCCCTCTCAGGGTCGGAATTTGCCCGTATCAGAGCATCGTAATGTATCAGATTAGGCTTTTGTCTCCTATCCCTTAAGAGGTACTCAACCAGGGTCGCAATGTCGTCGTAGGCGCCTTCTTGAGTTCGGTACCACCTGAGGCGATCATGGAGCGCAGCAACAGTTTTCCCTTCCGTTTTTCTAACTTTAGGCTCCTCCCTGCCCTCTTCCTTGCCCTCTTTCTCGCTCTCTGCAATTACGGGTTTCTTCGGACCGTGCCTTACAGTGCGCTTCCGACTCGGCGGCGGCGATTGTGTTGTCTCGGAGCTGTGAAAATTTCGAGATTGCTGTTGAAGGCCAGCCAGTGCAATGTTTTTACATGATGGCAGTTGATAGGTAGCCTTTGTTGCAATTGGGGGCAGTCGATTCGACCTGGAAAGGAGGATAGGTTCAACCGAGGGACATAGGCAACGCCATAGCCCGTCAATTGCTATTCGAGTGCCCTGCATTGGGACACCTCGTTGCACCTTTTGCGATGCGGACGTCCATCCGATTAAAGTTTCTCGAGGTGGGCAGACTCTTGGCAGCCTTGTGAGTCTAGTCACGTGCGACTATTAAATCTCAGCCTTGGGTTAATTCACAACGAAAATTCACGGAACCTTGAGAATATCCAATTATAAGTTCATTGGGATTTTGGTGTTCTAGTCCTGGATATAGCCTGTTTTATAGTAGACATTTAGAGAGCGCTGTCATTCTTGCACAGCCTGCGTCTCTGAACGCCATATGGAAGGCGAAAGAGCATTGACTTTCGCATCCCAGGCTTTCTTTACCTCTAATATGTCTTCCAATTATGTAGATTTGAAGACATATGATATTAGTGTATAATCTGCTTCGTTCCCATCGTTGTTCCTGGACAGGTGTTCATGCTCCCCGCCCTCTTCCACGACCCCGCCCTCCACCTCTCCCACCACGTCCTCTGTCACCACCTCTGCCGCCATGATCACCACGCTGCTGGGAGCCACCACGGCCACCTCTGTAGCTGCTCTGCTGTCCCTGTTGTTGTTCTTTAACTAGGTCAATGATTTCATCTGGTACTCGTAGGTATTTGATCTAGGCGACTTCTGTTAGCACCAAAAACCGATACCTGCAGCCAATTCCAGCATTCAAACATACATTATTTCCCTTCACATAGACTTCTGGTAATCGGAAAAACTTGTCACCCTCCTATAAGGGCATGTTAGTCCTTGCTGGATATCTTTTGGATTTGGCAAAAGCTCAAAATGATATAATGAGGTAATCGAACGGGAACATATATACCGGGCTGGTCTGTACAACTTCCTTCAATGTCAGATTCATCCATGTATCGCATGTCACCAAGTGGCCGTTTAGTGTCTCGCCATTCTTGAGCTCTACTAGCATCGGGTGGCCTTGCGCCGCAGTGAGCAGACCGAGGGGCAGCTAAAATGGCAGCGTCAGTATATCCATAGACTAAAACAAAAGAGTGTATAATGCAATGCAATTCGATCGGCTTTCGGCAGTAGAAGCCAACGTACCATTGTGCTGACTCTGGGTGCGAAATCGTGGATGTTCCTCACTCTGCACCGTTGATCCAGGTTTGATATTGCTGGACAGAGCTACCTGATACAGAAGTGGGTTACCGTAGTTTAAGCTTACTTTATGGGAGACTAGCTATACCACTTGTGCATTTCTCAGCCTCGGTGCTCTTGCCCTCGTCCCGGACTTTCTCTCCATTATCTCAATCCTGAGGGTAGCAACCCCTCAGCGTGCCTACCCCGAACCACATTCTGGCGCTGGCAATGCTGCATCCTTCAATGATTTATCCAAGGTAAATGTTTCATCACGACAACCTGAACTGGTCGTGGTCAGTGCATTGGTGGGTTTGTGATTATGGTTAGAGTAGCCCAGCGGCTCTAGAGCAAGGGGCGCAGCAGTGCCGAGAGGCTCCTTCGGGGCTGTCACGCTGTCAACAATGCAGTGAGGAGCGCCCGCTCTGGCCAGCTTTGCTGCGCAGCGGCTCTGTCCCTCTGCTCATTTATCTCCCTCTAGGCATCCACATTTCTTTGGTCCCCCTCCAGTCCTTTTTCTTTACTCGAAACTCCACCCCAATCCTCCGGTTCGGATCCTAAGGGGACTCTTGCTCGTTCTTAGGCTTCGAGCTACCCTAATACTCTTGTTTGTTTGATTTTGTTTTCAATTTTTGTCGTTCCTTTCTGCTGATTGTGCTATCCGCCATGCGGGGCCTTTGGAAGGCCGTGCTATGCCTCGCCGCTGTAGTCGCACCAGCAACTTCTGAGCCGGGCTCTACTCACAACACCGGTAATGTTCCCTTCCTAGATCATTGCAAGCAAAATTGAAAATTGTTCTCGGCGTATTACTGTGCACAAGGGCAACCGGTCTGACTGCGTCATCCAGCCCTTTCAAGTGAGGTTGTCGTCGTGAGGCCGACCTTTTCTGATCACCATACCACTTCGGCCCGAGATCTTGTATTCAGAGTCGATATCTCCGGCTCCCACGATGTGTGTGGATACACTGATATTAGGATCAATGGCCAACCTCTATCTACCCCATACGTTCCTCCTACGGGTCATACACCCGGCCATGGCTACATACCTCTCGACGACAAGCGCATCGTCACGGCGTCTTGGTCCTTACAATGTATCAACTCTGGTGACAAACCTGATCATGTACTATTAGAATTCGATCTCGAAGCTGTCGATGGAATGCCAATTGATCGGTCTCACTTTAAGCTGGCCTTTAATCAGACCAATCATGCGCGTTTTCTTTATAAAACTGTTTACGATGCCCAAGCCTCCACCCCATCCTCTCTAGGGCCAGATGATTCCGAATTTAACTTGGACAAGACGCTTGCTGAGCTTCAATGGTTGAAGGACCAAGTCAAGGAGCTGCAAACAGCCATTAGAATCAAACAGCATGCTCTGTCACAACATGGTGTTACGGACTGCGATAACTTTAAATGCGTTACGCAGATTGCGTTCTCTAAGGCCAGTGATGCTGCTCATACAGTCATTAACAAGATTACCGGCCATCAGGATGGACACCAGGACCAGGCAAATTCCTATAGTACTCCTCCAGCACCTCCGGCGCCTCCAGCGCCGCCGAGGTATGAATGCACTCCTGGCTACCATGAGCGGTGGGAACACACTTCCCCCCGTTTGTTTAAATACCTCCTCATTATGAACATTCTCATTGTGGGAGTTCCGTTTATAGTTATCTCAGCTTTGATCTTGCGCTGCTGTACTTGTCGGCCTACGGGATTTAAGGAATGGAGACGAGCAAGGCGAGAGGCTCGTCGCGAACGTTCTCCCCGTCGTCCAGCTGCATTCAGAGCCGCCTTATCCAAACTATGCTCTCGATTTTCACGCAGGTCTGAAAAGAAAGATGAAGAGAAGGAGGCTGCCCGGCTCTCCGATGCAGAAGACGGAATGTCAACCACTATGACCGATGAAATAACCCAATTTCAGAACGTGGTATCTATTGTAGATGACATGGTTCACGCTGAACAAACCCGTACCCTCTCACGAACTCCGCTATCCATGCCTCCGGAACCAACTCCTCCTGTTTCTATTCCCGGTCGACGACAATACTATCCTATTGACGAGATTCGAAGTGAGGCTGACGACGAGGAGCTCCCCGCTTATGCTTCCTATGACGAGAATCACGCCATCTATCCTCCTCACATTGACGAGCCCAGTGAGGATGTTGTTTCTAATGGTTTCCAATATAGTAGTAGTCCTGGAAGCAGTATATACACCCCTTCGTGTTCATCATCAGAGACATCTTCTATAGTGGAGATTGCTGATCCAGAAACCAAGCAATAATAATCTTCGTAGAACGTGTGTTTTCAGGAGTTAGAAAAGGTGTTTTGCTCTTTATAGGGCGTCGTTTTTAGGCGCATATTTCTGTCGCTGGGTTTCCTCTTTGGCATTGCATCACTTTTATTGTACGACGCCCTGGTAATACGATAATAAAGCAGTGAAAGCACTGGGGACTGTTTCAGTTCTAGTTACACATATTGGACGAATATGAGTTCAAGAAATCTTTGTGTCTTAGATAGGATGCCCGCCATAATTTCTAATTAAAAGGAAGACGAGGTATATTGGAACATACAATTCTAAGTAACAAAAATTCATTTCTATAGGAATGTGGTATCTAAAACCCATAAAACTACCGTCTCTCTCTATGAAGTAGCCAACGCCCTAGAGATGGATATTCGCCTATACAGGAGGATGCTCCTATTATCATCTTATTTCGTAACCCCTAATTCATAAAAGCTTCATGCCTCGACCGGCTTGCCAGCAGCAACCTCCTCAATATTCGAAATCACCACTCCCACGGGGTCGAATCCCTTCATCTCTTCCTGCAGCTCTTCGACTCTCTTCTTGTACTTTGGATTCGTCGTCAACTCCTCAGCGGCGTTCTTAATCTGCTCCGAGGTGGGCGTAGCCGTCCTTAAATTGACAGCAATACCAGCCCACTCTGCTCTGGTCGAGACCTCGGGCTTGTCTTCCGTAGCACCAGCCATGATCATTGGCACGCCGCTGTAAATACCGTGCTGCATGGCGCCGTAACCACCGTTGGTCACGAATACGGAGGAATAGCGCAGGATCTCGTCGAAGAGGATGTAGTCCTCGACGTAGGCATTTTCCGGCACGACCGTTCCATCTGGGAGAGTCAGACCTTTTCGACCGAGCGAGGCGACGACAATCCATTCGGGATTAGACTTGAATGCTTCAAGGGTTGGGAGCACAAGCTCTTTCACGTCGATCGCTATCGTACCTTGGCATACGAAGGCGATCTTCTTACCCTGAGAGGCGGCGGCGGTCATTTCTCCCCACCATGGTGGGTGCGTAACGTTCTTGGCTGGGCTCCTGGGTAGACCACCTGAGAAACGGAGAGTTGGAGGGGCGTCGCTGCGGTGGTACTCGATGCTGGGAGTGCACATCTGGACGAAGCGGTCGTCGACCAGGTAGGGCAGATCGAGTGTGAAAGCGAAATCTGGGAACTGCTTAACAGCACCTGCTTCCTTGATCTTTGCTATGCAGATGGGGATGAGCTTGCTGTATATTAGATCGTCGAATTGCTGTCGGAGGGCCGCATAGCGAGCTTTTCCCTCAGGAGAGTTTTCTGGTGGGAGGCCGAGACCGAAGGGGGCGAGGTCAACGCTGGATAGAACGATTGGGATAAGGCCAACTCCTACGACTCCTGCGATGCTTGGGTCCGCAGCACCAAGCTTTAGGGCAATTGACCCAAAGAAGGATGTCTCGGACAAGACCACGATCTTTCGCCCCGGGTGGGCTTCCTTGAGGATCTTGGTAGCTCGCTGCAGTGCATTGGTTTGCTCGGGGATACTGTTGAGGAAGATGTTTTCAATGTCGTAAAGTAGTTGCTCTGGTCCTGGGGGAAGGTCATTGCGTGCCGCCCAGCGAACGTTGATATCTGCCTCGGTGAAGTCGGCGTAGCCTTCGAGAGGAACGAAGTTGGCACCAATAGCCTCGACGAGCGGCCTGAAGGCCGAACCTGTCACGAGAGTGACATCGTAGCCCCGTTCAATGATGCGCCGGCAAATTTCTCGGAAGGGAGAGAGATGGCCAATGATGGGGGTAGAACAAGCTAGGATGAGAGGTTTGGAGTTGTCTGCCATGGTTGGGAGATTTCAGGGTCGTATGGATTGAATATGAAGGCTGACGGGAAAGTTGAGAGCAGTCTTCTTGCTTAGAATGAATATGAGAGATATTCAACTGGAAGGTTGCTTGCCAATATTTATATCTACCTGAGCCCCATCTCCACATAGCAGCCGTGCCATTGTTGGGCATAATATTTTTTGGAAACCTTGCTAATAATTACTGGGGATTCGCATATACTCACTAGTAGCCCTTACATACCTAAATCGGGCAGTAGAGCGTAGTTAAGTCGAGCCACTCATACCAACCTAGTTCATCCCCACCACTTGGCTGATGTTAAGTGTTTCAACCAACATCACAGCTGGTTACTTCGGACTCGGAACGATTTACTCCGTGAGTACAGAGTATATGAGTACGGCCGTACGGGTACCACTGCTAACAGAACACAGCAAATCAACAATCACCACTTTCATGGGACTGGACCCTTGAGTATTGCGTACCTCGAACCGAGGACTTGTTAAGCAAACTTCGTACTACGGTAATTCCCTTGTTGTGCTGACGTGAGAGCTGTAATAATTGGTGCAGGAGTAGCCTCATTAGCCACCGCCGCACGTATTGGTAGCTGGTGCCAATTCCAACGGTACCATAGATACTGAGATCTATTATGAGTCAGGAGATGCCTGGAAATAAGATATCACATCGGATTGGCCCCATCGCTTTTTCCATGTTCCTCATCGGGAAGCTATGTTTTCTTGGCGGAGGTAGATACGGGCTGCCAGCCACACCTAGGATAAGCTTATTTTTAACCCAGTCGAAGTCAAAGTTGCGCTATCGGGAATGACTACGACGCCGATGAATCGTGTCGACCACCAAGTATCAGATTGTGTATGGGTACTCTCGAATGTCACACCGAATTGCTTGCTGCCAAGCGGGATTTGACTCAGCGCATGGCCCTAGTGACCAAACACCGCGGCAAATAGATTCCTGATTAAGTTGTGTTGCATGTATCTTTGCCTAGAGAAAAACATATGTTGCTGCCAATGTAACCAAAGGCGAGGGACTTCTAGGTCTGTCACCAGTCATCGGCTCTTGTAGCTCTTCCATCAGCGCTCTAGCTGAAGTTCAAAGCTGATATTCCAGGAACTTTTACCGTAAATGGAGACGCGCCATCTGGACTTTGTGGCCATGGTTCAGTCGATCCTCGTATTTTTGTGCGGATATCAACTTGCTCGGGAATAGAGGCGTAAAGTGCAGGATCTCGAGGATGTATCCATCCGATTGAATGAATGAGTCAATTATTTTGCTTTGTCTTGGGTTGCTGGAGTTTGTTATGGCTCGCTTTGGATATGCCAGTACCATAGTTCATCCTTTATGATTGAAACACTAGCATCAGCCTCCCCTAAGACGGAATTCCTAGGCAAACCACAGCAGTTGACATTATTGATAGGTGATAGCAAATATGTATGAAAAGAAGCTAGGATGCAAGTACCGGTACCCAACGGTTCGGGCCTCACGGTACGGTATTTATTCAGAGCTGATAGCCAATCAAATAGGCAACAGGCGGCTCTTTGCTGATTATGTAATAATAAACACGACGAGGCTGACGCACGTGGTGTGGCTTGAAGCCGTGGCGGGGCATTTGTTTGTTGGGTCGAGACTCAACGTTTTCGACATGGGTCCGCACTTCCAGCTTTTTTGACTGACGACATCGCCCGATAAACAGTCATGTCCCGCATTTTCTTGCTTCTCAACTCCTCGAGTGGAATTCTACAGGCTTCTTCATGGTATCAATCAATGCACCTGAAGGCCATTGAGCCGTGGTTTGCTTTTTGTATTCCTTCCATCAATGTTCCCGTTAGTAGCAGGCTGTTTTCCACACCAGCCAACGTCTGTAACTAGCGGCCTTGTCAGAAACCCCCTTCGGCCAAGGCGAGTTTCCTCAATTGCCCAAACACGTCGATCATGGCGGGGCTGGCTATTAAAGAGTAACTCCCCCACTCGAGAACCGCCTGCTCGTCCTTCGGATTCGTCGAATCCATCCAAACGCAAACGCAAGATGTCCACCTTTTCCCGGCCCGCGCTCTTTGGTTTCACCACTTTAATAATTGGTGGCAGCCTGTTTTACCTTCTCTACAGAAACGATTATGTGCAGCCCTTACCTCCCACCCAGTCAAGAAGTGTGATTAGAGCCAACAGACTCAAGCGAGAGAAGCATGCTGCCGATAATAGAGAACAGTTTTCCGAGCTGCCCTTCCAGAAGGGTAACCAACTCTCTACAAGCGCTGATGATAAGTCAGCATGGACGAATTTTGCGACCAAGATTGAGGCCTTCAGTTCAGTTACCGATATACAATGGGCAAGAGTGGCAGACAAAGTGACGGATTTCATCATGCCAGAATGGGCGAAGAACTTCCCGGCCGCAGTACGCAAACTGCAGAGGGAGTTGTCAATGGCTCCAGGCTCCTTAGCAGATGAAATATGGCAAGAGGCGCGTGATCCTGACGTTAATCCTGAAATCCGATACTCAGCTAGCGTGAGAGTCTCTTCCGAGCTTTGTGAGGAAGAAAAACGCTTTCGTGCAAGGAGAAAGAAAGTCACCAGCGCTGCTCTGGCAAGGTATTTAGGGTTGCCGGAGTCCGAGGTGCATCCCGATGACGTGCCATGTATAGCTGTTGTGGGATCGGGAGGTGGACTGCGAGCATTGGTTGCTGGAACGGGCTCCATGCTCGCTGCTAGTGAGGATGGACTGCTCGACTGTGTTACCTATACGGCTGGTGTCAGTGGCTCCTGTTGGCTGCAAGCTCTCTATCACTCATCCGTTGGTGGACAACGATTTGAGAAGCTTGTCGAACATCTCAAGGATCGTATAGGTATCCATATAGCATATCCGCCTGAGGCTTTTGCGGCTCTTAACTCTGCGCCAACCAATAAGTTTCTCCTGAGCGGGTTCGTGGAGAAGCTGAAAGCAGATCCCGATGCGGACTTTGGGTTGGTGGACATATATGGGTTGATTTTAGCCGCAAGATTATTGGTCCCCAAAGGAGAACTTGGGGTGGACTATCGAGACCTAAAGCTGTCGAATCAGCGTAACAACATCAGGCATGGCGAACACCCAATGCCAATATACACAGCTGTCCGTCACGAAATACCAATTCTTGAGAAGTCTTCCCCGGAAGAGAAGGCAACTGATTCGCCGTCAGAGAGCACCAAAGAGAAAGCCAAAAAGGAGGCCTGGTTCCAGTGGTTCGAATTCACACCATTCGAGCTGTTCTGTGAGGAGTTTTCTGCTGGCATACCTACCTGGGCAGTGGGCCGGAAATTCGAAAATGGTCGACATGTGGCCCAGGACAATAGCGGTTACTCAGTACCAGAAATGCGGCTTCCCCTACTCCTTGGGATGTGGGGGAGTGCATTCTGTGCAACACTCAGTCATTACTATAAAGAAATTCGACCGCTGGTTAAGGGGATTGCCGGATTCAAGGGAATTGATGGCATGATTGAGGGCCGCAATGAGGATCTTAGTAAGGTGCATCCCATAGATCCAGCATCCATCCCAAATTTTGTCTATGGGATGGATGGGATGTTACCAGACTCGACACCAGAAAATATTTACAAGAACACGCATATTCAACTCATGGATGCCGGCATGTCTAACAACCTGCCGGTCTACCCTCTTCTACGACCAGGCAGGGATGTTGACATTCTCATTGCCTTTGACGCATCAGCTGATATCAAGACGGAGAATTGGCTCTCGTTGATGGACGGTTATGCGGTTCAGCGAGGCATCAAAGGTTGGCCTATAGGTGCAGGATGGCCCAGGCCTAAGGATACGACTCAGAAAACGACGCAGCAGCTCGAGGAAGCTGAAGCCCGGACAGCAGCAGAATCCGATACCAAGCTCCAGGAGGCAAAGGCCGCTGATAAACAACAGCACGATATGAAGGAAGCCGTGGGCGCAGAGGAAGAGGAGCCCGAGGATCTAGGCTACTGCACAGTCTGGGTCGGGACTACGCAGGAGCGTCCGCCAACAGCAGCGTCGGCGCCGCCGCGACCCAAGGCTGTCAACGAGGACTGGCAACTGATGGAGCCGGACGCAGGCATCGCGGTGATCTACTTCCCGTTCCTGGCGAATCCCCAGGTGCCGGACGTTGATCCGGCGACGTCGGATTACATGTCGACGTGGAACTTTGTGTACACGCCGCAGGACATTGACAACGTGGTGCAGCTGGCGCGGGCGAACTTTGAGGAAGGGCGGGAGCAGACGCGGATGTGTGTGCGAGCGGTCTACGAGCGCAAGAAGAAGAAGCGGCTGCAGCGCGAGGCGGAGGAGATGCAGAGGTTGTTCCGGAAACACGTTCGCCTCGAGGTGGAGAAGATTGGGAAGGGGGATCATTTTTCCTGAGGCAGAGGCGTCTGTTCTTACAATTGGCTTTTCACAGAGCATTTTGATGGCGAGCGGTGTTTGTACTACTATGGGGCTTCTAGGGCGGTGGTTAGCATGTGATGGTGGTTTTTGGTGTATGATATTGATGTACTGTAATGATTGATACCCAAGCTAAAATGGGAGAAAGGGGGGAGAGCATCTGCATAGGGCACATATACAGTAGAGAGGGATTGTCCATAGAAATAAAGAAGAAAAAACACTGAAGATATGGAATCTTTGTCATGGTTGGTAACTACTGATTCCATAACTAGTTGCATAGCTGCATGAATAATAAGTACAGCTGTGCAGTGCAATACTTGTACAGTACTGAATAATGCTTACAAGAGTTATGATTTGATGGTATTATTACCGCATTGGTCCAAGTTAGCCTAGCGAGAAAGTCGAAGCGAAAGGGTAGCGAGAAAGTAGCAACAAGAAAGAAGCGGGATTGGCATGAGGCTGTGTCAGTGGATCTCTCGTGATCTGTACGAGTGAGAATACGAGATATTCATGCCTGAGGCTACAAAATAGTTTCCCCTGTCGATCCAAGAAGGAAGAGGGCAGGCGCGGCGCGATCGAGATTTGGGGAAGGGCAGCAAAGAGGTGGCAGCGTCGTATCGGCAAGGAAGGGCAGCGAGTTGGGAAATATTCCGAGGGGTGCTGCACGCATCGAGACTGTTACTTGCCTTTTGTTCAATTGGAAGTAGTTCCAGTGCTGTACTGTAATGTACAATAATATTGTATGTCAAGGAAAGATCGAATAGCAAATAGCAAGAGTCGGACCATATATCACCTCTCTACTACAGGTACAGTACTGTTCACCTCGGCTGCTCGTCCCCGTAACGCGTCTCCACGTAACTGTGGGGTTTCCCTCTCTCGATATTTAGACGAACGATGACAACACCCTCTCTCTCCTCGCCTCGCTCACCTCACACCGCCCGTCTGCGTACCCTCTACACTCATCCCTGATTAGGCCTAGTGCGGACCACTTGGGCTGTTGCTTTGGTTTAGCTGGTTTAGCTGGCTGAGCTGCCTGTCTTCTTCTGGCTGGCTGGCTGGCGGGAGACAGAGACAGACGAGACAGAACAACGAATACGATGGGACCATGACGGATGGGCGGACGGGGGTGCAGTGGGGAATCGGCCGGGTTTTTCTGGGCGTTTGGCCTTCTTGGGTGTAGCCTTGGGCTTTGGGGCGCTGGGTTGACGTCTGGTGCGTTCTGCTTTGCTTGCGTGCTACCGTATTGCTGTCCTTCACCGGTCTTTCCTCTCTTATTCTTACTTTTGGTATTATTATTTTATGTACCATTCGCTGGCAAAGAAAGAAAATTCACATTATTTGGTCCACTCAGCAGAATTCTCCTAGGGAAAGGAAATGTGAAGAGAGGATTGGATCGTGGTTGGTTGTATGTACTGTATGTGCATGCTACCTGCGGCTACGGGACAGGAAAGTCAATATTCCAAGTTCAGCCTCACGCGCTTTCTTGGGCTCTTGACTCGACTCTGAGAGGGTGTGCTGTGTCACTTTTCCAATAATTCTTTGCTGTCCCGTTTCCCGCTGAATACACACAGCATTCATTCAATCGACATTCCACCTCTGCTGCTGTGTCCGTCTATTACATCTACGGCCCTTCTCCCCTCCCCGCCAGATGTGAGCAAACAGCAACATCAACCCAACGTGGACTTATTCCCATTTCTTTTCCTTCCTGCACGCACTTCCCGGTAGCATAGCATAAGCATTGCTCCGTCCCTGCCTCTACACCGACCGCTAGAACGTCCTCCAACTGCCCCCGGCGGCCAGGTCGGCTACAGTATCATCAGTCGGGGCCCCCAAGGCTGGTTTGCTGGTGCTCGTGCGTCCAAGGGAGCTGTCAATGCTACGGCACTGCACAGGTCCAGAGCCAGAACCCTTGGGAAAAGGCACTCCCGCAACCTTAGCAAAGAACCAGCGCAGAGCGTCCAGAGCAAAAGACCCATCTGCTCTCTACCTCCATTCCTCCTTCTGGCCGTAGATCTGCCGGATCCGACCACCTGCAGAGCAGCGTTCCAGCCCTAGGCTGACAGTTTTCCCCTGCACTCACTGTCACCTCTTGTCCGCTTCTCTCGTTCTCTGGCTCCACCTTGGCGTCTTGGGGGCGTGTTTTCTCTGGACCTTCGTTGTCTCCAGACGTGGACAGTACTTATACACTGCCCAATTCTTCTTTACATATACTGTACCGGGTGTCTTTTACGTCTCGCTGTCTGGATACTCCATTGTGCTTCTCGTGGTTGTTCTGCATTCTACTTGGTTTCTTGGTTAGAAGAACGGAAGGTGCTGGTCACTTGGAAAATAAAAACGAGAGAACAGGGACGACGAACCGAAAAATCACAGAAGCTCCGCCAACTCTACGTATCATTACCATCGTTGAAGTGTGACTCTGTATTTCCTTTTTTTGCGCCATTAAGCTCGACTCCTCTCCTCGTGCCGATCCCCAGGTCCATCGCTTCTACCTGTACATCCGCATGACATAATACCGAATGATTCTGGATGCTATTGACAGAGGTCTGCGCTTCTGGTCGCACTACTTCTCTTATCCGCTCCTCGAACCCAGCTTCATCTTCCTCTTCCAGTTCGGCTTGAGATTCGACCTCTTTCGTCGTTCTATATCCACGTCCTTGTCCTGTCGAAAGCTGCGTTCTGCATCCTCGAGCAGCATGGATTTCTCAGCTCCTCCCTCGCTACTCTCGGACACTTCGGACGACGAGTCCCTCTTTGGAGATGCTTACTTCTATAACACCTATGTCCCGCTTTCCAACTTGCCTACGCCTCCATTGGGCAAGGCCAGTAGCGTCTCCAAACCACCTGCTCCCAGATACGCACTGACCTACGAGAACGAGTACTTGGAGAAGGAATACCTGGGTAAGTTTTGCCAGTTGCCCCTGCACGGTTTCCAGGATTGAAACTAACCATTTCTTTTGCAATATACAGGTGCTGCAATCTTACTCACAAACCTCATACCGCTCTCATCATCTCCCTCTACGCCATCTCTGCCTCTTGTCCATGCGATTCTCACTCGAGCTGACCTGCCCTCTGAAACTATTGCTTTAGCCATCTGCATTCTTGACTCATTAACCTGCAAGTTTGGCCGCACGTGGAGACGAAATTGTCCACTTCCCAAATCATCCAGCGCTAGCGGGAAATCTGCCTTACCTGGCTCCCGTGGCGCCAATAGGCCCCAGGATTCGAAACCAAGCCAAGAACGGGCTCCTAGCAGCTCCAATTGCGGCTCAAAGTCTCAGCCACAGGATGGGCCTCAGCAACAACACATCGATTCTGTCAAGCCTGAGATTATTGCCCTCTGTGCTATCATCCTGGCGGTGAAATATGTTGACGATACGCCTATTACCACCCTAGACTATGCCACGGAATGGGGGCGAGGTATGTGGACGTGCGAGCAGATCAATTTCACGGAATGGACTCTGTTTGAGAATCTCAAGTTCCAAGTGCTGGCCCTCTACGATGAGAAGATCCTCAAGGAGTGCATGATGGATATGGAACGAGCTGGCCTTGATGCTGCGTATAACTTTGGCGACGATGACGAGCGACCCGGATGTGGAGCCGATGGTAACGACGATATGGCATGGATGATGAGCGTGGAGACATTGACGCCTCCATATACACCGCTTGAGTTTCCTCAGTACTTGTCCTTTGACGAATCAGAGAGCATGACTCGGAAGGAGAGCAGCATTGAGCAGGATCTCAGCCTGATGAAACGAAAGAATGACACAAGAGGAATGGAGTTTATTACGAGTGCTGATTCTCTTGTAACCGGGTTTGAACGCTTTAGAATGGGATGAACTTGCATTGGGTTTGCTTGATACCGCACAGGGAGTTGTCATTTTATTTACAAGGGCCACAGGGTGTCCATGGAAGGGTTCTTCCGAATTGCATTGGGCAAGGCGTTTTATTTTGTCAGAGACACGCCGCACTTCTACGAGATGATGCTTGGTGGTCCTGGATAGCAAACGATATATATATATATGACTTTAGTGATTAATGCATCAATTGTTCTACTTGTAATAGAAACGAGGCTGAATACAATCAAACCACTTTCTTGGCAACTTGTGTGACTGCATGAGATTTGTGATTATATCTTTTACATTGAGCTTTACGACCTGAATTCTACTTGATGTGCATGATTGAGGGTTATCGATTAAAAGATGTTCAGCTGCTCTAGACCTTCTGCTCTTAGGATAAGGCTGACGTCGTGCCGAGAAGCAAGGGTCCAATCGCCAAAAGCGGTATCGATGACGTCGGTACCGAAGCTCAGCCTTCCCATCTCATCAACAACTCTTCCATGTCCGGTTTCTCCTCCTCTCTTCATATATAAATTTCACAACAGGGGTCTGAGGGAAGAATCTCAAAACAGGTGAAATCAAAAGATACAGACTACAGAAGAAGAAAGAGAGAGAGAGAGCAAACCACAAAAGAAAGGACCAAAATTACCCCTCCCAAACACACAAAACGAAGGGAAAGGCAGAATCAAAATGGCCTCCCTCCTCCGTCACCTCGTCGCAGGCCCACGCTCCCGCCACCCCGAAGCAAACCTCGACCTCTGCTACGTAACCAGCCAAATCATCGCGACCTCCGGCCCCAGCGCAACCTACCCGCAGCGCGCCTACCGCAACCCGCTGGACCAGCTGGTCAAGTTCCTGGACCTCAAGCACGGCGAGGAATGGGCCATCTGGGAGTTCCGCGCCGAGGGCACGGGGTACCCGGACGAGGCGGTTTACGGACGCATCAGGCATTACCCCTGGCCGGACCACCATCCGCCGCCGTTCCGGATCGTGCCGGGGATTATGGCGAGTATGAGGAATTGGTTGAAGGAGGAGGTTGAAGATGGGGATAGGGATGGTGGGAAGGAAGGGAAGAAAAAGAAGAAGAGGGTTGTGGTCGTGCATTGTAAGGCTGGTAAGGGCAGGAGCGGGACGGTCTCCTGCGCGTATCTTATTTCCGAGTGTGGGTGGAGCGTGGAGGATGCGTTGGCGCGGTTCACGGAACGGAGGATGAGGCCTGGGTTTGGGCCGGGGGTGTCGATTCCGAGCCAGAGGAGGTGGATTGGGTATGTGGATCGGTGGACGAAGGGGGGGAAGGTGTATGTTGATCGGGAGATTGAGGTTAGTGAGGTGCACGTTTGGGGATTGAGGGCTGGGGTTAAGGTGCAGATTGAGGGGTTCGTCGACGAGGGGAAGATGATTAAGCTGTTCCATGTGTTTAGCAAGAAGGAGCGGGTCGTGGTTGATGGGGATGCACCGGGGAGTAAAGGGTTCGCGGATTTGATTTCTGATATGGCGGGGTTGCAGAATAGCAGGAAGAAGACCATGACGACGACTGAGACGAAGAGGCAGAAGACTATTAGTGTTGTTGCTGGGAATGGTAATAATGTCGATGATGGAAAGCAGAGGAGCTCGACAGATCCAAATGCAACGGCGCCAACGGCCACAGCTACAACTCCTGCGGTGTCGGTATCAGGAAATAACGAGGAAAATGGACCTGAGCCTGGAGGTGGAGCAGTCATTTTCAAGCCCTTGAAGCCGGTTATTCTACCCACCAGCGATATCAACATCGATTTCGAGCGCCGGAATAAGGCTTCTTATGGATTCACTATGGTCACTTCTGTAGCCCATGTCTGGTTCAACGCATTCTTCGAAGGAAACGGTCCCGAACAAGGTGGTAAACCTGACTCGAGCGGCGTCTTTGAGATCGACTGGGACGACATGGACGGTATCAAAGGCTCCAGTCGCAAGGGAACCCGGGCATTCGACCGATTAGCCGTAATCTGGAAGGTTCACGAGCCTGGACCAGGTGAAGCAAAGAAGGAGGAAGTCATTCATGAACCCGGAATTGGTTCTCCTGTACCGCAATTGGCGCCTGCAGATTGGCACGGTGCAAACGAGACCTCTCCTGGCATCGGGAAGGACCTTGGGCTGCGGATTGAGTCTCCTGCCAGTGCTGAAGTGAGCAAGGCGAGTAGCATCAAGAGTCAGCGCGAGGAAGAAACTGAGGATGTCACCGAGAGCGAATCTGTGCAGGGTGTGAAGACTAGTGGGCCTACTGGAGAGGAGGATATAGATGTGAACGGGCCTGCGAATAATGATGATGCTGGGGATTCGGCTTCAATGAGTTCCGTGAAGAAGGCTTGATCGGTGTCTATTGAGGAGGGCAATTGCGAAACAACAAGAGAGTTGTATACTAAACCATATGGCGTTTGGGAGATATCAAGGGATGGGAAAGGGAAGGCATAGCATTCTACATAGTGAGATGAGTATATGATGGCATTTCATGTTTAGATATGTGTTCTGTTGCTAGGCTTAATTTCTTCGAGAATACATTATGAGCATCGAATAACCTACTGGAGAGGAGGATATAGATGTGAACGGGCCTGCAAATAATGATGATGCAGGGGATTCGGCTTCGATGAGTGCCTACACACGAAGGCATCCCAACACTGAGCCTTGTAGCTTGATACACAATCAAGCCTTTTCTACGGATGTCGCGTTCAAAAGAAATGTCCCACGCTAAGAATGCCATCTTTCCGTAAATGGCCATACGCTGTAAGGACCCTATAACTAAGCGATTCTTAGGCTGCCGATGCCCTATAATACGCTGTAATTATAGCGTTCTTCAACGCTATGGTCGCCGTAGCATTCTATAACCGCTTACAGAGGTCAAAATTGTGGCGTTTTTTAGCGCCGCCCGAGACATTTCTTTTGCAGTCTTCCTCCCTACCCTTTTGGACTAAATCGATTCCTTGGTCTCCGCTCCTCTATATGGTGTGGTTATGCGCTTAATCTCTTAACTATATCTATTCATGCGCCGTGTATTCTAACTCTACAGGCACTACTTACTCTCATAGATAGTATTAATGACTTTATATAATTGTAGAAGGTTGGATGTGGCATATAAAATATTATAACGAGCATAAATCAAGCACGAATGGCAAGATGGCCGAGTGGTCTAAGGCGTGTGGTGAGTCGTCTAATTCCGTTTAATTACATAACTATGACACATATACTAACATGTCTGACATTAGACTCAAGCTTAATCTATAGGCTTAATTGACAAAGTCAATTAGGATTCACATAGAGAAATCTGCGCGGGTTCGAATCCCGCTCTTGTCAGCGTTATTTTTTGCCATTTTGCATTCGCCTTTGTCTTTTACAGATAATGCGAGTTCATTACTATCGTCGGGCGGCGGGCGAGTAAGGGAAAACCAGGTTACAGACAACTATTTTTGGAGGTCTCTTTAGTATTAGAGGTATATGTCCCAACATTTTACCATGGAATTCACAGATAACGTCAGGAGGCATAACTTGGCACACCTGGCAATTTCAACAATTGTAGATGATGGTTTTGTTTGTATTATCTCTAAAGTTCGTTTTTGTTGTCAATTTAAGGTTCCTTTACAATAAACAGCTTCCTGAGCGACAGATTTGAAAGTAGAGTCTACTGGCTCTGTAGGACAGTTTTCTCTTGACCCCTCCCATCTCCCATGCTTTCCTGTGATGATAGGACACATTCGGCAAGCTAATCTACGCCGAACATACAGTCCTGTTGCTATTTCGTATATTGGTGCGGGATCTATTCGCCTGGTACTCGGATGCTTACAATTCGCACACTGGATCCAAACAGTAGCCAGGTCCCCTTTGGTGCTATCTGCATTCATCAGTAAACCTCTAGTATTATAATTTTTCCGTTTTCGGTGTAGTAAGGTAATATCTCTGAAATATGTCTTTTCCTGAATTGCCCGTCCCAGCTGCAATGCCTCTAACTTTCGCCATATTGGTAAATTGTAAAATCCCTCTCGCTGCTTGAAATAAGCTACAATATCGGGATCCGGTGAGAGCAAAAGGCTTTGGGAGCCTCGATACAGCTCTAGCGCTGTTTCAACGTTCCCTTCGGTCACTGCCTTGCAATTGTATTTTTGCCGTAATGGGGATGCCCGGTTAAGATGGATATTAGCTTCATGGATCGGAAAATTTTGAGGAAGAGCTATTGATAGAATGGAGGAGGGCAATGTTTGCCATGTGAGACAACTCCAGAATTCCATGAGATTATTCATTGCAGACTGGTCATTATCACTGAAGCTTTGGCCTTTGAATCCAGCCAAAAGAACAAAGAAATCCCGTCGATTATCTACGTTCCATATGTGGTAGTGAAGACACCGTCGGCTGGGAATTTTTCTGAACTTTCTGTGTTGAGCAATCCGTTCTTTCACATTCATCCCAGCCCCAACGTATAACCAGAACACGCCATAATGCTTTTCATCATGGATGACGTGGAGATAGATTCCCGGCCACCGGTAGTTTTCTGCCTTCGAGTGATTAAGAGATAGCAGAGTAGGAAAGTCAAGTGTACCACTTTGATAGACTCCAACAAGTTCTGAGTCAAGTGCAGCTAACAAAGCTTTTTGGACTCGGTCGATGGTGATTCGATTGATAAGGTCCTTGTAAACGTTTTCGCTATCCACAACCAAAATACTTGAATTATCTCCAACAATTTTCTGTAAAATATAGTATAGGATTGGTATATGAAAATTCTCAGGATATCTTTGAGTAATATTCGCCGTTGTTCGTACCTTTTCAGGATATCTGAAAGAGGAGGTATAATCCATGTAATCAAATTCCAAAGATAATCCTTGAGAAAGAACCTATAAAAGGTTAATGTCAAGATACTTCTTGTAGATAATAGGCTGTGTCACATACCACGTCATTATCAAGGGCTGAATTCTCTTGAATGGTATCGTCAAAATGGACCATATCGTTCTCAAATACTATGCTGATATCAGGATAATTGTTTATGTAGCCGGAGTCGCTTTCACATGTAGAAGGGCCGACATCCTCGAAATATTTGCAGTTTATACTGTACATCTCAGAATTTGACTTCCCTGGTTGAATACAATATTTGATCCCATTTATACTCGGCCTAGACAAAGGGTGTACGTGAGTGTCACTTGGTCGAGAGCTACTCTTGACGATTTGGATAGCTTCAATCCAGTCTTCACCAGGCAGTTCGCCACCATTTGGCAAGATGGGTCGCATGTCTAATGCCCTTATAGATATAATTATTAGTAAATCCAAGGTAGAAAAGAGACTCAAAGCCTACTATATCGTGATTTTCAAACTTTGAGTGGGAGATGGAGCAAAGATCAATATAGATTAACACTATGTGTGAACTGTTTAGCGACAATCAAGGAAATATGGCTTGTGATCTGAAAGTGAAAGAAAATATCTAAACTCATCTTTACAGTTTTCTAGCCAAGCTAGGTTTAGAAATACTGCAAGGCCAGTTTATTGCAAAAGATATCACTACTGTAGAGGGAGAAACTTAAGTATATATTCAAACCAGATAAGGTATGTACAAGTAGAGACAATATATTTTAAAATTAGTTCCGGTTCTGAAATATAGCCCAGACTTATTATTAACGAGTACAATACGTAAATAACGTGTTCCGTGAAGAAGGCTTAATCAGTGGTAGCTTTTAAAGCAAATTTAAAGCATACAATAAATAACAAGAGGTTGTACATTGGACCATATGGCGTTTAGGAGATATCAAGGGATGAGAAAGGGAAGGCATAGCATTCTACATAGTGAGATGAGTATATGATGGCATTTCATGTTTAGATATGTGTTTTGTTGCTAGGCTTTATTTCTTCGAAAATACATTATGAGCATGGAATAATCAAGAGTTGACCACGCCTGATATAAGTGCCCTAGAGACAAGAGAATATCTTACGGGTTTCATGCAGTCGACGGTACTTCTTTGAAAGCTAGTCAATGCTTTTGAGTTTTCTTTTTGACATATGCATACCAATCTTATCCTCTGATATACCCCAACCAGTACTGTCCCCATAGATTGAATATTTTCCCAAAAAGAAACAATCATAATATGTCATGCGGGTAAATGTTGCGCTTTTGAACTGTGTGTCTTTTATACCAATGTTTGCGAGAAAAAACTAGAACAAGCTCTGATCAGGTTATACTCCTTCTCCCATGCATTTGCTTTTTACAAAAATATACAGGATTGAGATGTCAGAATTCGCTAGCTGTTGATGAGATCATGTGTTTCATAAGATCGCTCGTTACCTTCACGAAAAGAAAGGGTGCTTAAGAGCCTGGTAACAGAACATATCAGTAATGCAAATATGGGGAGCCGGGGAAGTTAATCACCATACCTGCTCTGCCGTGTACCTCTCTCTGCTCTCGTAGCGCACCAGTTCCGTCACCAAGCTTCTCGGCACTTCATCCACACCAGGTAAGAGGATTTCCCATGATTTGCTGGGAAACTCCTGGTACCACTCAAACGGCGGCGTGCTGAAGTCGACAGCCTCTGGCCAAGTCTCTTTCGTTGGCGTGCCAATCGTCTTGAAAATGCTCAGAATCAATCCCAGTTGGTTCCCGTCCTCGGAGGAATCTCGAGACTCGAATAGGGGACTTGGTGGAGTCCGCAAGCACTCAGCAAGCATTACGCCTGCAGACCACATATCAAGGCAGGTCCCATATGATCGGTTTCCGAAAAGAGTTTCTGGTGCTCTGTAGCATGTCGTTCCGACCTCGAGGACTTTATGATCTATGGGCTCGTCTACAATTGAGAGCTCTGGATCCCATGCTGTGCCAAAGTCTGAGATATAAGCCGGTCCAGTTGGTGAAGCGAGGAGTACATTGGAAGGCTTAATATCTCGGTGTATGATGCCTTGATGGTGGAGATATTGCAAGCCCGAAAGGATGTTTTTGAAAAATCGCTTTGTGGAACTAATGGGCAAGCCTTTGTGTGCTTTGTCGGAGGACAAGAGTGATTGGAGTGTCAGAGGAATAAAAGGGAAGACCAGAACTAGTCTTCCTTCGGCATCTCTGCAGGAATCTACGAATTGGATAATTGACTCGTGACGGAGCCGAGTAAGAAGCTTTACTTCTCGCGAGGGATTATGCGGCTCTATATTTCTAGTTTCCGTGATCACTTTTAGAGCAAGGTTATCGACCTTGTATATCTCTGAAATCAGACCACTCTCGACGTGGTGGCAATTGGAGTACGGTCCAATGGTGATGCCCGGGCTTTCCGGCCGTGAGATATCCTGGTCCTTAATTGAGGTGTATTCCTTAGGGACTTCACATGCTGCATCGTAAGCTTCCTTTAAAGAATTGTAAGCATGTGCAAAATATAATTAAAAAAAGTAATTAAATCGGATACAATTTAATCGTAAAATGTTTAAATAACCAATCTAATGAAAATTGCTGCGAATTTAATGAAAAATTACGATGACGATAATTGTGGCAAAAAAAGACTCACTTTTGATATGGATGTATTGAATGCTTCTGTTTCTCTAGCAAAGGCTTCTCTGCGCGCATCTGCAGCCAAGCCTCCAATGGCTTGAATGGCTCTTGATCTAGGTCCAAGTTACTATGGAAAAGAGAAAAGTTATAAGATCTTGCTAGACAATTTGGAATCCCTAGATACTTACAGTCTCTCGATGGTATCATACCGGTCGGACAGGCTCACTGATGACTTCCAATCCGTTACAGATGCCATGTTTCGCGTGAATTGCTGCGGGCTGATTATCTAGAATTCTAGAGTCTAATAATTAATACCCCATGTATTGTCGCGGAGGCGGGCACTTTGGAGGAAAGAGGCTCAACCAGGTCTCAGATCTGGCCGCAACAAGGCCCATCGGTCGCATCTGCCTTTACTGGAGTGGCTCTGCTAGCTGGACGGTCCAAGGAGCGCTGTGTGGCCCAGAATCAAGTTGCCATGCTCGAGATTATGCTTAAGTTACGTGGATTGAGCCATTCGTGCCAGTTGTGCAAGGTGGATTCGACGACTTATGCGAGTCGTTAGTGTGCTTGTGCAGGGATGCTGGAAGTGGATGTCCGTCAGACTATGAATGGAGCCGTTCACGCCGTTTGACTGGGGAAGGGAGAGCTCGGCGACGTATGCCAGTCTCTTCTCAATTTCGCTGCATCAGCATCGCATGACTTCATAGGATTTTATTATGCGAACATCTCCGGTTTTATCGTGATCGCAGTGTTCCAATACACTTAATATGGAGGGGTTATCGAGGCAGGAGTATCCTGCGATGCTGGTAAGCTTGTTGTCGCAACGCCATCTCGACCCGTCAATTCCGCGCGCACTTCGCACTGACTCGAATTGTAGGAGCATTTACAGCCAGCGGGTGCTGTATCGAAGTTTAATGAGCGTGTGAATAGGATCGGCAAGGTCAACATAGAGATTGCGAACTGGTTACAGGTACTTGGGCTGTGCGTTGTTCAAGATCCATTCTGAGTACCTAACATCTTCTCGATAGGAGCGTCGGAAAGTAGAGGAAGCATATGTACAGGGTCTCAAGAAGCTTAGTCGTAGACAATTACAAGACGTTGGTTCGGATCTAGGGTAGGATGTCCTCCATAGGTGTTTTCTGGATGAGGACTAACGACCAATGCTGTAGGGTGTTCGAGGCTCCTTGGAGGAGAATACTAGACTCAACGGATTCAATCGCGAACTCACACCAGCTGCTATCTCAAAGGATCGAAAAGGATGTCGAGCAGCCGCTTCGGGCTTTTGCCTCGACGAATCGAGAGATGCAAGCCATGGCCACAATACAGGGTAATCTAGTTTCCATGGCTAAGGATCTGGAAGATGCCCAAGAAAAGTCGGACAAGCTCTCTAAGAAAGGAGGCAAGGCGAGTGCTCAGAAAGTGGATAATGCTGCATCGAGGCTGCAGAGTGCAAATCAACAGTGGGCATCTCAGGCACCATTCATTTTTGAGACCCTCCAGGCGCTGGATGAGACCCGTCTGAACCACCTGCGTGATGTCTTAACTCAGTATGAGACGAATGAAGCGGACCAGATTGAGCGCAGCAGGGTCACTGTAGAGCAGACACTGGGTATCTTGTTAGAAATTGATACGGCCCAAGAGATCAACAACTGGGCAAGTACCGTTTCGGGGAAGCCAAAGGTGGAGCGAAGCGGCACCCAGTATACTCACAACTCTAGTGGCAGCGCGAGCACTAATTTACAGGTCCCTCCGCCTCCCCCAATCCCTCGATCAAGAACCGGTGATAGTGCTAGCCAACATTCTGGTAAATTTGAGCATTCTTCAGGTGGTTAGTTTATTCTATAATTCTGTTTAATCATGCAATACCACTTAAGACATCGGATTCTAAACTGAATGGATGGGACTCATGCTGATGTTTTCCTTTTAGATTCAAAGATAAAAAGATTGGGGACCATGTTAGGTAGAAGGCGGCAAAGCATACATGGCGGATTTGCTCGTGCAACATCACCTAAGCCTTTCCCTTCATTCACTCGAAATTCTTCTAGCAGAGATGGCGGCCACCCACTTCCGTCTCCAAGGGCATCATCTAGCAACCTCCGAGAATCTCCTAGTAGGGAGCATAATCGTTTATCATCACTCGCAGAATCGCCTCAAGCCCTTAGCCCTGCTTCTCAAGTCAATGGTACTTCTCATGAGACTCCAGCTGGTGATATAGAGCAACCACAGTCTCCTTCACGTACCAATGGCGTGTCAAGTCCGACGCTCCCTGACCTGTCGGACGTACAACCTCCTCCTGGGCCACCGCCTTCTCATCTGAAACCTGCCGCTGAGATGGAAAAGGATTCTGAGGGATACTCTGTCCCAGCCGCAAGGAATGACCCTATTTCACAGGCAGAGAGCGAAGCGGCGCAAGAATCCGAACAGCCATCGTTCAGGCTTGACATTAAAAAGGAACCTATACTCGAACATGACGATGATGCACGAGCAGCTTTGTCTAATGTGGCCAACACGTTACGTTCATCTTCAATTGTGCCTCCAAATCGTAAGGCGGGAACAGTGAGAGGGAGAAGGGATGTGAGAAATACGATATTTGTCCCTCCGCAGCCTTCGAACAATCTCGACGTATCTCTTGCGGAACATCCTCTTCCTCCTTCGCCGGGCCCTGTTGCTGCTCGAGCAGCAGCTTTGGCAGCTCTATCATCTGGAGACCGACAAAACTCTGCTGCCTCAGATACCACATCCATTCGCTCAGGTCATTCGCTCTCTGCCCATACTACGGTAAAGCATCCCGATATGCATGGTCCGGGCCTCAATGCGTCGATTGTCGAGACTGTCAGTGCAAGCTTCGAGAATGGTGCAGTCACGTCGGCTCGGATTAATGGAGAGATTGCTTTGACTTACAATGCTGTAGAAGATGAGGAAGTTGGAACTTCAGGTACGTAACAATATGTCCTGTCATTATCGCTCACATACTAATTCCTTCCTAGCTGATCAACTAATCCGTATAAATGACTTCCCGGCTCTTGAGGCAATTGGTCCAAATCGCACATTTATACACCCTGTCTCACCCGACAAGCCCGATGAATTTACAGTCGATATCTCTCCATCTGCAAGACCAAAGTCATCAGTTGCTTTCACATATAGAGTACATATTGATGAAGCTAATATAGCATCCCATGTGCCGCTTCTTATCAAGCCGTCATGGAAAGCACAGGGTGATAAGCTAGGTCTGGTCATCGAATATTGCCTTAACCCAGAAATGCAGACCAACGGCGGAGAGCTCGTATTCAACAATCTTGTTCTAATGGCTATGTATGAAGGCGCTAGAGCTACTGGCTGTCAGACCAAGCCTACCGGTACCCATCTGAAAGAAAAATCACTTGTCTACTGGAGGTTGGGTGACCTAACTCTGGATAAGGAGTGGCACAAAGTGATCTGTAGGTTCATTGGTGCTGAAGGCGCTGAGCTAAAGCCGGGTCACATTGAGGCTCGATGGGAGGTTCATGGATCCCAAACGCACCCATTAACCAGTGGTATCTCCATCTCAAGACTGGATGCTGGAAAGGGGAAGGAGAAAGAGGAAATGGTAGATCCGTTTGCTGATGAGTCTGCACCACCAGCTGACTCATCTGAGGGTCCAAAGTGGGTTGAGATTGAGACCGCGAAGAAGTACATTAGTGGGAAGTATGAGGGGAGGCAGGTGGTGTAGAGACGAAAAGTAGATGGGAAAGGGGATTGATGACTAGCTTAATTCAAGCATACTTCTGTATGACTACAGACAGCTCTTAGTGTATTTTCCATAATGTTCTCATGCCATCTGCGCACATTTCCTATGTCATATAATACCATGCAAATACTTCAGGTCTAGGAACTTTCTTTTACATAGTATTTAACTACATTCTAATATCTCAAGATATTGGTATCTTTTATTATGGTTATGTTGTGATAGTGACTTGAAAAGAAAGCATTGTGTAGAGGCCGCTGAGAGAATACGAAACATATCAAGCGGTCTTTCTAAAAATATTTCTCTTCCTAAAGCCTACTGTTATATAATTTATATAGAACCAAGTTCAGTGAAACAATTGCTGGGAACATCATCCTAATCGCAAGTAGCTTTTTAAGCATGGCGAATCGATAAACTCCAGGGGTTAAATTCGTGGGGCAGTTAGTGATACCAATGCTATCCCGCTTTGGTTGGCGGTGGGACGCGGCAAGCCCAAAATACGCGGTAAACAATAACCAACAATCCACCACTGTCGCGAACTCTAGAACGCACCCAATGTGAAGATGATATGAGCAGCATTGCGACAATATCGGAACGCAATCTTGCTTTGGACCATAGCTCCACACTTGCGTTGAGCGGACTACTATACTACACGACCATAAGGCTTCAATAATTACGAAGCTTCCCCCTTGGCGCGCGGTTGAGGCGGGAAACATACCAAAACAAACGGACCGGCTGGTCTGTCTCTACGATCGTTACAGAATTCTTATATAAATATAGTCAAGATGGAGATTGCTGAGGTTGCCGACCAATATTTCACATATCAAGATCGCCTTGCTTCTTTTCAGATCGCGCATCCATTACCAAAACGAACTGGGTCAACTGTGAACTCGAAGGTGAAGCCATTAAAATGGCCACATAAATTCCTATCAGGGGACGCGGTATGGAATGAGAAGGTTCCCCGTTGCTAAAGGAAGCATTGCTGACATTTTAAAAAGCTTGCTAAGGCTGGCTTCTTTTACCATCCACTCGAAGCAAATCCAGACAATGTTGCTTGTTTTCTTTGCCACAAATTCCTCGATGGATGGGAGAAGGGTGATGATCCTCTACGAGAGCACTTAACACTTTCTCCCGACTGTGGATGGGCCATTCTTGCGACAATTGAAAGCCAAGAGCAAGACCTAAGTGAACACAATCCAATGGCCCCTGGGATGGTTGCTGCTCGCAAGGCTACCTTTGCAAATAAATGGCCATATGAGAGTAAAAAAGGGTGGAAGTGCAAAACAAAACAGGTATTAAGGCTCAGACTCGATTCGCATACATTTCTAACTTCTCAAGATGGTCGACGCTGGTTGGATGTACACGCCTATGCCAGAATCGGATGATATGGCAACATGTGTATACTGTCAATTGGCTTTGGATGGGTGGGAGCCGTCAGACAAGCCATGGTACGTTAGCTGTGTCGCGACTTCTCTTCTTGGGAAAGTGCTAACATTAGCAGGGATGAACACTATGCTCGCTCCCCAAGCTGCTCTTTCTTCTTGCTTTCTGAAGAAAACAAACAGACCAAAACCTCCAAGAATAAGAAAGACAGATCATCCAAAGCATCACGTCTCTCAACCCAGTCAGCTTTCACAACTGCATCAGAAGCTCCATCCTTGGCAGACTTACCTGTGGAAGAAGACAGTATTCTCACAACTGTAACAACTGCTTCCACAACGGGGACGAAAAAAATGGCCAAAGAAAAGAAGGCAAGCACTAGAGGCCGCAAAACAAAGGCTAAAAAGAGTGAGGCCGTGGAGATTGAGCAACCGCAGCCTGACCAAGCTGAAGTTGAAGTTAAAGCTAATACAAAGGCCAAAAATGGTCGCAAAAGGAAGAGTGAAGAGGCTGTGGATGTCGACACATCTATGGTTGATGCAGAAGTACCCCCACCAAAACGTCGAAACACACGCACCAAGGGAAGCAGTGCTATTGATGAGGGTATATCTGATTTACAGGCCTCTGAGGATGGCGAGCAACAACCACCAGCAGGTCGTAGGAGGGGTCGTTCTTCGACTACAAAGCCCGCACGTAATACTTCAACTTCTAAGAAGGAATCATTAAATGCAGCTATTCCAAATGATGAGGAGATTGACCGGGCTCTAGAGGCTGATCTCGAACGACAATTAACGGACGAAGAGGATCACTCTTCAATACAACTACCTAAAAAGACGGTCAAGTCAAGTAAGAACTCTAAAGCCAGTTATGATATGTTTGATCCGGAGCCGCCAGAGATAGATGAAGCTGCCATTGATGCTGAGATGGAGACAATGGAGCTTGAATCAAAGCCATTACCGAAACCCAAGGGTTCAAAGGCCAAAACTACTCGGAAGGTTTCCGCAAAACAACAAGCTGCAGCGAAGAAGAAGGCTGTTGCCGCCGCTGCCGCCGCTGCCGCCGCCGCCGCAGCAGCAGCGGAGGCTGAAGCTGAAGCTGAGGCCGAAGCAGCTGCTCAGCTTATCAACGAATCTTTACATAATATTCCTGAGCCTGTTGCAGAGCCTGCACCAACCAAAGGGAAAAGGGTAGCTTCTCAGAAGCATCCCCAGCAACCGGCCGCTAAAACTGTCAGGCAGACTTCCCCTGTTGAGCAGCATACTGATGCCGACGCCGACGTGAACATGCAGGGCGACTCCGTTCTCGAGGCCGAAGATAGCATTGTAATCCACTCACCTATGATCCAAACAACACATTCACCCAGTGAAAGTGCAACACAGAAGGCTCTCACTTTGCAGGAAGATGAAGAGAATGCTGAAGGAGCGTCCGAGATAGTACCTGATGTTCCAGCTATTAGTGAAACCAACCAACCGCCTGCACGCCCTGTGAAAAGCAAAAAGCCGCTGAAGACAGCGAAGAAGGTTCAACAGATTGATAATGTGCCTGCTCCAGAGCCTGAAGCGGTGGAGAACTCTGTTATTTCAGAAGTTCCACCAACCAAAGCACCAAAAGCGCGAGGGCGGCCAGCAAAAGTGGCTACCCATGCTCCTCAACCGACTACTTCTGCTGAAGGGGCGCCTCGATCTCCTTCACCTTCACCTAGAGAAGCAACCCCTTCTCAATCACCGCAGTCTTCGGATGCTGAAAACCATCCTCCATCATCAAGACCATCGCTAGCCAAATCGCCACTCCCTCCCGTATCCAGCACGCCGCAAGGGACAAAGACTCCTACGATGTCACCATCGAAGCGAAATGTCATTTCTGGCTTACAAAGCACCGAGCCTTGGACTGCTGTCGACCTCGATACATTCTTAATCTCCCCCGAAAGCAAAGGCAATGGCTTGTTCGATCGTCAAATTGAGAATTTAAAGAAGGGAGAACTGGCAAGTCCTGAAAAGAAAATGACGGTTGAGGAGTGGATCTATCACAATGCTCAGTTAGCGGAAGAGAAGTTGAGAAATGACTGTGAGAAGATGGTCGGCGATTTTGAGCGAGAAGGCGGAAGGGCAATGAAGGCCCTAGAAGGAATTATCTGTAATGAGTGATGTTAATATGCATTGGGAGTTGGCTAATGATGGGATGGTTGGCTTAGTGTCAAGAGGGCGTTTGGGAATCTATACACCAGTATCCATAAGTGATAAGGTTTTGGGGATCAAATACTCATTGATAGGTTAAGGGTTGAAATATTCGCATTGATTAGGCATTGTTGCCCTTGATTTCAAATAACACTTATTTCAAACAAAATATCATGTACATTTAAATCCATGAACAGAAACCACCCTTGACGCCATAGTTCCGTAGATCGTTAAACCTCTCAGGCCCGCTCATTATATATTAGTTCGTACAAAGTCTATACCTCTACCCGTAATGTCCCATCCCCCCTGGCTTCTTCGTAAAACTCCAATGTCAATGCCGCCAAAAAGCATGGAATGCTCCCTCTTTCGTTAACCCAGAATCGGATCTGACTCATGATCTTCTTCGCAAAAGCGCTCTGAGGTCCACCACTAACCTTCATAGTGCCCTTTTCACCATCAAAGACAATGGAATTCTCATCGTCTCCCTTGGAAGGATAGAAGTAGCTCGTGACTCGCATCTTACCATTCGGCATGAAGACAACATCCCATCCGAGTAAGCTGACAACAAGTTCCCGGAATTCCTGAGACTTGGCAAGCCACACTTTCTTAAGGCGGTCGTTGCGCTTCTTTTCAGATCTCAGTGCTTCTTCTGCATCCGCTACGTCTCGTTGACTGGCTTCTAGGGTGGAAAGAGGCACCGAGTCAATTTTTGAACTACGCCCGCCGCCATTCTGGAGTTGGGCTAGGAGGTCCGCATTCTCTTTACGGAGAGCATTGAGGGTTGAAAGCTTTATAGCTTCGTAGTCAGAGGTGGGGTTAGAGCGGAGGGAGAGAATGCGGGTCTTGGATTCTGTAGTGGCGACTTTGAGGCGCTCTTGAGATACAGAAAGCTCTTTTTGCAGGACCTTGGTAGACGTCTGGAGTTTACTGAGCTCGTCTTGAAGCTTTCGATTCTTGCGCAGCAATTGGCCAAGTTGTTCACTCTCTGCGGACTCTTCATGGGAACGCTTAGAGCCTGTTGTTTCTTGGGCTGGCTTTGAAGATTCTGCTGAGGCCAGCTCATTGTGTAGCGTCTGGATCTCCTGTCGGTATTTGTCCACGATGTCTTCCAGTTCTTGAACTCGATCAATCTTGGCTTGATCGACGTTTTCTGGCTGAAACATTGTATCTTCCGTATCAAACGCCTTGAGTTGTGCCCGAAGGTATTCAACCTCCTTAATAGCTAGAGCTCGTTGGCGTTCAAGCCGTAATTTGGCTTTGCTATCACTTCCCTCGCTTGCCGTAGACTTCAATTGTTGCATTTGCTCGGCTAGCTTGGCCTTTTCGGCTTCGAGATTTTGGATAATACTGTCCTTCTCTGTAAGTTCTGGTTCTAAGCCTCCTAGCTTCTCCACTAAGGTTGCATTTTGTAACCGTTCCTCGACTAGGGCTCTAGCTACAGCTTCGGGAGAATCAAATTCCACTTGTCCATCAGCTCCTTCCTGGCTCTGAAGGTAAGCCGTCCAAGCCAGACGTTCATCCTCCAGTCTTTGCCGTTGTATTCTTGCTTCTTCGAGTTCATTCTCGAGACCCTCTTTCGCTTCTAACCTTACTTGGAGCGATCTCTTTTCTTCTTCGACAACCTCAACACTTTTATGAATGGCCGTATAATGCTTCAACTGGGCAGCTTGCTCTCGATTCGTGGCTTCTAACCTTCGAATGTGTGTCACTTGCTCGCTAAGCTCCCTCTTGATGATTTCCAATGTATCTACGTCTCCTGCCTGAGCCTTTAATTTTAGGACTTCACCTTCTAAATTTCCATATGCAGCATCTTTATCAGCCAGCTCTTTCTGAGCCTTTTGAAGAGCTTCTTCTTTCTGATCTGAGTCCTGCTGTAACTCTTCTAGAGTTTGTTGAAGGGTCTTGTTTCTGGTCTCTAGCTCTCCGGCTTTTCTCTCGAGAATTCGCACGCTTTCCTCTCGCTCAGTCTTTATATCCTCAAGTTCTTCCTGAATCTCTCTTTTGCTCTCATCCAACTCCCTCAAGCGCTTCTCTAATGCTGCCCTTTCATTTGTAGCTGTGTCCTTCACCTGTGCCATCTCCTTTGATAGAGCCTCGTACTGCCGTACAGCCCTTGACCTTTCTGCTTCTGCAGCCTGCATCTTTTTGAAATCCTCCTCTCCTTTCCTCCTAGCTTCACGAACTTCGCTCTCATGCCTCAGCCTCGTTAACTCTTCTTCCTGTTTGTGTGAATCAATTGTATACCGGAGAGTCTTAATCTCAGCTTTAAGCTCATCCAATTCTCTTCGATGATTTTCTTGATTGGAATCAGGCTCAACGCTGGTCCTGTCTCGTCCGAATGGCGCTGATGGAATGCGTGATACGGACATACGGTGTGCTTCTCGCGAAGGAGGACGAGACGGCGGCCTTGCAGTGGTTTCTGCGCCCGTCATAAAATCGAAGCTTGGCTGTGTGTTGGCGGCGCGCATTATTGATATCCTTGACTGTGCTCTTGGAAGACTGCTGCTCAGGCTGGCACGGTTGCCGGCACCAATGGACGTCCTTCCGGACCTTGACATGTCATTCTGTTGTTGTGGAGTATGCGCCCTCATGTTCTGTCGTTCGCAATGGTCGGAGGGGCTCGTTGTTGCTGTTCTTTACTAGTACACATTATTCCATGCCAAAGGATTCACGGTAAGAGAGCGTGATCACGTGCGGACTAAACAAACCAGCGAGCAGCTTTGTTGGCGGGGTGAAGCGAATGCGAGACTAGGACAACAATCAAGAAGCTAAGGAATATCCCTTTTCTCTAGAGATTATAATAGAAGTGCTAGTAAGATAGATATTTGTATTACAGTATCTATTTAAATAACTTTGTGTAGCTCTGATTATCTTTAAAAATATTCAAGAGCCTATTTTTGTGCAAAGAAGAGCTGAATATTATCGATAGCTGATAGACTTATCATGCTAGCTCAAAGCTAGACAGAGCATCAAGAGTAGATAATGCAGCTAGTAGTATTAGCTGTCTGAGACACGTTTCTAGAAACTGTTTGCTTTCCTTTAGCATCTAGTTAAATAAAACTGTCGAACGGCCTAGAACCGATCCCTAGGTTGGTCTCCGCCGCTAATCTAGCAGCGCGTCATATTACTAAGGGTTTCGGTCTCTCTTCTCGAATCGAAAGCCGCGACGGTTTTTGAAAAGAGATCCCCAGCAAACATACCCGCCTACCCACTTCAACTCCACATCTGCTATGTCCATGGCCTTACAAAACCGGTGACGATTCCGCAGCGCTCGCTGCTTCGTAGTGAACCTTTCCATGCGAGCAATTGACTAACTCACATCTCACAAATGGCCGCCAGGCTTGTTTCGGTACGCTACTGAGCGAGATCTAAAGGCGATCAAAGTTCAACTGCTAACCACTATTATGGGTTAGGTCACTAGACCGCTTCGACTACGTCCAGAAGGTTTACTGTCGTCAGGCTATAGTATAGCACGTCATCGATATGTTGCGTTACAAGCTTCTTCCTTTCCGCGCCGAACATGGGCTTCTTCATCCAAAGAGCAAGCAGTATCAACCAACCAACCCGGTGATCATGGATCAAATGCTTCCTCCTCAGAATCCACTCCAGCCTCGTCTGCCAGCAAGTCCACTTCTTCGTCAGCCAGCCCAACAGATAGCATCCCAGCTGATTGGGAAGAGAATCCCGATTTCAGCATTTCACATTTCTCTCAACTCCCACATTCGAACTTCGGTGTTAACCAGCATATGCTTATAAACGATGAATTCAAGGAAGCGTTGCGGCAGATTCTCTGGCAGTTCCGAGCTCCTATTCGGTATGCTTTTGCTTATGGATCTGGAGTATTTCCACAATCAAATAAACCAGCAACTTCCTCATCGGCATCTATTCACCCGAATCCGCCAGCAGCTGTTGTGAAGGCGCAGAACGGAAATCCTAAGATGATAGACTTCATATTTGGTGTCTCATACACTCAGCACTGGCATTCACTGAACCTACATCAACATAGAGACCATTACTCTGCACTTGGATCACTGGGCTCTGGCGCGGTATCATGGGTTCAAGACAAATGGGGCGCGGGTGTTTATTTCAACCCCTATGTTGTTGTCAATGGAACACTCATCAAGTATGGTGTTGTGAATCTCGATACACTCTGTTCCGATCTCTCCGAGTGGAATACTCTTTACCTGGCCGGACGTCTCCAAAAGCCCGTTAAGATCCTCAGAGATGACCCACGGGTCCGTCTAGCAAACCAAGTGAACCTTATCTCCGCCCTTCGAACTGCTCTTCTCCTTCTCCCACCCACCTTCACCGAACAACAACTCTATGGCACTATTGCAAATATAAGCTATCTAGGCGACCCTCGAATGTCCCTACCGACCGAAGATCCCCAGAAGGTAGCAAACATAGTAGGCAATAACCTACCTAACTTCCGACGACTCTACGGACCATTGATTGAGAATCTTCCTAATGTAAGCTTCTCGGATCCGAAGTGCTCGGACCCGTCTTGGGCGTTAGATGATACAGCGAATGTCCGACTGCAGCAAGATATGGACCCCGTAAAGCGCGGAAATATGGTTCGCCGTCTTCCGAAGGCCTTCCGTGAGAAGCTCTATTTCCGATATCAAGAGAAGTTCCAGATTCCACGAGCCGAGTTCAACAAGATGCTTGCGGCTTCAAGTGACGAAGATGCTGGCGGAATTAAGCGGAGACAGGGAGGTGGATTCGAACAACGAATCGCCCGTGAACCACCAGAGGATCTTGGCTTGGAGGTAAGAAACGTGATCAAGAAGACCATAGGATGGCCTAGCACAAGTCAAAGTCTGAAATCTGGCTTTACGGCGGGTATCGGAAGGAGCATTCGATATATGAGGGAGAAGATGGAAAAACATCGACAGGGAAAGACGAAGGCCGCTGAAGAGACGAATCTCATCTCGGAGAAGAAGGAAGAGAATTCAGAGACCACGAAGACATCTTCCTCTTCCACATCCTCTTCTCAAGAAAAGGAAAAACAAAGCTAATGGAATCTTGGCAGCAACCACAAAACTTGTACCAATCGTACAATTTACGAAAGTGGTGGGACCTAGATGCATTCGCGATTCACGAAAATTTTCTTGTCTGTTGTATCTCTACAAAAAAAATTCACACAGCACCTCTTGTTTATGTATATAGAAGTTGGCGGATATCACGGCGGGAGCCTCTGACGATCTTGTCCACCAAACGTGGCCTTTTCCCTTTTTCCTTTCGACTTTCTTGTGTCAATACCAACAACCAAACCACTATGAGAAAAAACTAGCAGGCGGGAAAATCACGGGTTATAGACTTCCTTTTTTTTTCCTTCTTCCTACGACATGAACGTTTCCTTTTTCTCTTCTGCCTTTCCCTCCCGTGTATTAGGGAAACACGACGAATGTAGGGGGAATTTCGTTGTATTTTGTTGCATAGCATGGGATAGCGATGGGTGGTGGTTGTTACGTGGTGGGAAAAGCCAATGAGGGCTTTATTCTCCTGCTACGGAGGTGCCAGTTAGCTGGATTCCTCATATGGAAAAACTCTAAGGACTAGGAATAATACAGATGAAAACTTTAAATTGATTTCCCTGGGCTAAACCTCTAATAATGCAACTATAAAGTCCAATTCAAAATACTTCGAGTCACTCTATTTCCCTTATCTCCAACGATAAAGGGAGCGTGTTTCTCCTCTATTCTATATATATAGGTATATGTGTATGTATATGTCGAAGGCTGTCCAGTGCCCGAATGCCATAACGCCGTAACTCCTTCCTGCAAATGCCCGAGAAACTTTGTCATTCCCACCCAGTCTATGTATACCAGTTTCGCCATTCAATTACAAGAACACCCACGGCCGAAGATGGTGGAGTGTTATCTGATCTTCCTTTACACAACCTCTCAGAGACATACCTGCTTGTCTCCACTCCCGCTGGTAGTACTACGGCTGGGCGAAGAGGTGATAGAATTGGTTGCCCTCTCCAGCCCTTCCTCAACCTCTGCTTTCCTGTTCAAGTAACTCAGATAGGTCTGCCATCCGATGGCAATGACACCTGCGAAAATGCTCCTGTGTTCATGTGGAATGAAAGTAAAGCTGAAGGCCGTGACGGCAGGCCACAGCTTGCAGCTGTTGAGCCAGGAAATTGGCACAGTGCGCACGAGGCGATCCCAGATTTGGGCAGGGGTGTCGCCAGAGAGGAGGGACTGCATTCCGAAGAAGTAGGTGTTGAAGATAGGGGCGAAGGCAACCTGGTTGACGGCTACCTTTGTGAAGAGCGAGAGGGCCTTGGAGGCGTAGTTGAAGTGATTGTTTAGAAAGATGAACCTATAGTTGAGATGTCAGCCCCATGTATTAATAATACCGACTTATAGGTCTGAGAAAAGGAGAGCATATGGGGATTTTCCTACCACTTGTAACTTGGTATCGATGAACCAGCACTGATAACCAAGGCGCGTAACGTTCTCATAGGATCATAGTCTCCTCCACTTATGCTCTGCGCCGACAGGTCTCCTAGGAAGTATATCACCAGCGAACTGCAGAACTGCGTCACATAGGGCCGGTTCCTCTGCGACCTTCCGTACGCTTGAATGCCTCTAGATAGCGGTCCTAACCTCTGCCATAGCGGTACGGCCGATACAACATTGTGCACAGGCACTGGAGTTGGAGTATTTGCGGCTCCCCCTTCTTCTATTCTTCCATGGACAGTGTTGACAGGTCGGCGTTGTTGTTTTACAAGATTCGGAGAGCGACTGGGGAAATGCGATCGTCGCAAGACGGCTCGAGTGACTGGAGTCGCCTTGATCGCAAAGACAGCCATATTGGAGAAATGGGATCGGAATTATCAAATACATATAATAGAAATAAGGAAAAGAAAAGAGAAAAGATCGTTGAAGGTGGGATTGCGAAATAGATTTTCTTGTTTGCAGTTGGTCACAATCAATTATTCCGAAAGTGAGCCGTAGAGAGCCGATAAGGCGTAATCGCCCGTTGGTGGACAAGATCCCTGTCGACTAGCGACATCATTGGCAGCAGGAGGTTCAGGTACGCGACGCATCGCCCTCAACTATCCAGCAGCCAAAGGAGACGTGTTCGACAACTCATCAGCTAGCTCTAGCGATTGACAGTTTTCACATAACAATGGATCATCTGAAGAAGGAAGAGCCTGACACCTATCCTAACGTCCAAGCATTTGCAGACATCAACGAAAGAAGCCATGAGGGAAGCGCACAGGCTGAATTCGGTGCGCAAACAGAGGAAATGGATCAAGTGATGGACCTTGATTACGAGGAGTACGATGAACATGGGGAAGCAGAAGCACATGAGCAGAGTCACGAGACAGAGACACCCGCGCCCATTTCCGATAATAATAATCACCAGGAAGAAAGAAGGATATATAAGGAAAATATGCGGCGAGCATTCCAGTGGATGGTGGAGAATCCGACCGAATCCCCCAGGGCTGCGGGCCGAATCTTCAAAGTGAATGGAGCCTCTCTTGCACGCACCTGGAACCGTTACAAAGATCGAAGAGGCGCACCTGCACGAAAAGGGGGACGACCGAAGAGTCTCCTTCCACGGCAGGAGGAGGCGTTGGTGAAATTTTGCCGCGAGTGCTACGAGTCGGGCTCGGGAGCTACAAGAGATATTCTTCTAGCAGCAGTTGAGATGATACGAAGTCTGGAAGATCCACCAAAACCACCGATTTCAAGAGGTTGGTTGTACAACTGGCTAAGGACTGGTCCGTTACACGTTATTGCTACTAAGCCACCGATGAGTAGAGGACGGAGACAGGCCGTTGTTATGGAGAATGTGAGAAGAAGGCTATCCAATCTACCAGAGATACCGAAAGATTCGTTGCTCGCACCATCGCGCAAGGCCGTTCCCTTCAAGGATCAAGAGTATGAGGTTGTTGTGCCGAGAGATATTGTCCCAGTAAGATACCCCTCTACTTCCACATCATCATTTGTCGTAGGCTGCTTACTGGAATAGCAGAGTACTCCGAATCCTGAACCATCTCAACTTGAGTCTCCGGTTGCTCCTTCGGGTGATCTTGCTCAGGCAGGAGGCAGTCCTGCAAATAATGCACCCGTGATTGTGACACAAGTACCCCAAGTGGGAAACCAAGAGGTGCCCACCGAAGGCACATCAAGCCTCGCGTAGAAACATGAAACGAGTGTCGAACGTGTAGAAGTTCGAGTACCGGTACTGCACTTCCCTGGTATTCCCCTGAATAATGAAACTGCGCACTGCGTAGCATAGACCTAAATAAGGTTGTTTCCGTTTAAGCTTCAGACATCGCTTGCTTCGTACAACTGCCGTGCAGTGGGGACGAGATAAGTAAGCAGGGGATGCTGGAATAAGGCATGGTGCCATAGGGCTTAGCCAAGTATCGAGACGTACAGTACTGAGGACTGTTTCGACCTGTACTTTTGGGATTAGGAAGGTTACATTTACCCTAGAGTTTTAGAGTATATTGGAATGATCGATGGTTTGAAGGGACGACTGGCTCGGCATCGAGGTACCTCCGTATGGGCGGAATAGATTTTCTCGCTGAGCGATGAGGAGACGTGCACACAACACGAGGTCAGCTTATGGTGAAGCTGTACGAGTATGTATGATGGCGCTGAAGGATGCTGCAAAGCGATGGAGCCTGCATATACGGATTCGTATAGTTGTACTTTGGATTGTTGAGGACAGCACAGCTCAGTGGGAGCTTCGGTGGTATTTGGAATCTTCATACTGGCCAGAGATGCGCTTCCGGAAGCACGATGTGGTTACCGTTTATAGCAAGAGCACCTGCAGGCTTCGGTACGGAGATGCCCAAGGCCCAGTACATCCGTACTTGTGCAGTACAGTACAGTATTAACTGTACTGTGAACTCCTGTCAGAAAAGGAAGATCAAACGAACTGGATGAAGTGTTTCTGTTCGCGCGCATGGTGCATGCGTAGGCGGTTACCCGGTATGCGACGCCGATCGTGGAGCAGGACCCTTATTACGTCGGAGCGTTGTAGTTGGAACGTGTGTGGCTGGCGAGAATTGCGTCACTTGATATCCCATCATAGAGACAACTACAAGGAAATACCGTTCAAAGACTATGAACGAATACCCAAGAAAAGGATCCCGGATTCCCAGCTCTTGCCAATACCTTTCAAAGAGACGTCAATCAAGGGAAATGTCCAGATTAGTCGCAGACCCGATGCTCACAGAAAGCCACCTGTTGCCAGAAGTATCCTTGCGAGCCTTGATTAGCATGTTCAGAACTGAAAGCAAACATGAGCATCATACACAGCACTACAAAAGGCAAGAGCTATTTATATATATCATCTTTCGGGTCCATGGCACCCCTGGTGCTGGATCGTCTAGATGATGTAGACACGGAGCTAATTGTGCTGTACGGTAGATTATTGAATATGTAATTGCCTATCTGGGCTTCCAAGTAACATCGCCATGGTCGAAATGCGCGAGTGGCCATTACGCTCCCGTCAGCAGTAGTAGCAGCAGCAGCAACCTGCGAGCTGCATGCAGAAGTTTCGGCCAGAGGAGCTCCCGGGTCGCCCACTGCCAATAAACTCTGGTGCGTTTCAGCGCCACAGGTAAAACAGGGACAGCTTCCGTTTCGAGGGGAGTACGCGCAAGTGCAGAGTACTTTAACAGTACAGATTATGACTGTATGTTGTGGTTGATATGGAAGTATTCTCCAAGTACCTGCCATGCACAACCTCGACCTGGCCCAAGAACCAGCCCCCCTCCTTGGCGCACGCGACCAGCCAATCAGTCAGCCACACAATGACGCCGCGCTGCCCCACAAAACTCCGTCCCCTTTCCCACCAGGCACAAGAGACTGTGGTAGATGCACCAGCCCCAAAAGCCTGCCTGAGCCTGTGCCCAAGGTCCTTCTAGACTTTCCCCCTCCGAGCCCTTAACTCCACACTTTCCCCCTACGTACCTCTTCCCTCCCTCTCTCTCTTGCTCTTGCTCTTGCTCTCATTTTTGCAGAACCGAATATCTCCTATTTGGTTAACAGAGTACATTATTCTTCAACTCAGGAAGAAATACATATTTTATTATTTCACAGTCCAAGTCGGTCATCGCTCTGACGCCCGGCATCCTCGGCTCCAGCTCCATTGTCTTGGCCCCGTCAGCAGAGCACAAAACACAACCCCCAGCCTCGCCTTCCAGCCTCCCCAAACTGCTACAAACTCCCCCAGCACGGATCACACCCGCCATCTTTCGCTCGCAACCCCAATCGTTTCAGCAACTCCCACCCTGACACGATTGCTGTTCTGCAATTTCACCCTTCCAACTCAAATCACCGAAAGTTTAGTTTCTGGGCGCCACGGTGGACACACGGGCTTCTGGGAAACAAACACCTAATTTCCTGACGCTCTTTTCTTCCTCTTGGTTTCTTTCAATCTTGTTGCACCTCTTGTACTTCACTCGGCACATGTTTATCGACACCAAACATTGATAGAAAACGAAAACGAAGACGAAGACGACGATAACGATAACGAAATCAGAGAGGGTTACGCTGCACACTATGCTGCAATAGCCATACCTGGGATTTTACGACTCTATTGTACGGGATACAATCGGTATATATATTTTCTTATTCGCAGAAAATATATACCTTGAAAAACCAATCTCTCTGGATTCTGGAGCCCTCGAAATTGCAGATTCACACCTTTTAGGATAAGGATTGACTCTCCCGAACAGCTACGGATAGCAACAAGCACCACGAGCACGGCATTCTCTCTCACCAAGGAGGCTCTCTGCCTCCGCCCCTCTCCTCTTGCCCGCCATGGATCACGCTGCTCGAGCTCTCCAGACGGCGCATGTCATCTACGCCCGAGCCAACTCCACTGCTGATGCCACCGATTCTCAGAAAACTCCTCGACCGCCCGTCTACAAGGCGGTCGGAATATCCCTCGCCATCGCATCCGGCGTCTTCATCGGCATCTCCTTCGTCTTGAAAAAGGTCGGTCTGCTCAGGGCCAACGCCAAATACAATGAAGTTGCTGGCGAAGGCTACGGCTATCTCAAGAACGCATACTGGTGGGGGGGCATGACGCTGATGATCATCGGCGAGATCTGCAATTTCGTGGCCTATGCTTTTGTCGATGCCATCCTAGTGACACCTCTGGGCGCACTCTCCGTGGTAATCACCACAATCCTGTCCGCCATCTTCCTGAAGGAGCGATTGAGTCTGATTGGAAAAGTGGGCTGTTTCCTGTGCATCGTGGGCTCCGTGGTCATCGTGATGAATGCCCCCGAAGAAGCCTCGGCAGATACTATCCAGGAGATGCAACATTTCATGATTGCGCCGGGCTTCCTGACGTACGCTGGGATTATCATTGTGGGAAGTATATTTACGGCTCTGTGGGTCGCACCACGATATGCGAAGAAGTCAATGCTGGTATATTTGTCGATTTGCAGTTTCGTGGGAGGACTCAGTGTCGTTGCCACGCAAGGCCTAGGAGCTGCTATCCTAACGCAGATCAGAGGCACCCCACAGTTCAACCAGTGGTTTTTATATGTCCTGCTTGTCTTTGTCGTTTGTACGCTTGTGACGGAGATTATTTACCTTAACGTAAGTTACTCAACCCAAAATTTCTGCAGAGATTCAAAAGCTTGGTTACTGACAGCATGCTACAGAAAGCTCTGAATATTTACAATGCCGCATTGGTAACTCCAACATATTACGTCTTTTTCACCAGTGCGACGATTATCACTTCCGCAATCCTTTTCAGGGGGTTCAAGGGCACCGCCACATCCATTATTACCGTGGTCATGGGATTTTTTGTCATCTGTGCCGGGGTCGTCCTTCTGCAACTCTCCAAGTCAGCCAAGGATGTCCCGGATACTGCAGTTTTTAAGGGTGACCTGGACCAAGTTCGGACAATCGCTGAGCAGGAACAACCAGAATATGAACCAAAAGCGGACTCTATCCGAGGCGCGGCTGCTATTGTCCGGAGGTTATCAAACGTGAGACAGAAGAATGAGTTAGAAGAAGCCCGTCGACTACATGAGGAACAGGTAGCGGCTCTCGAACCCATCGGTGAAAATGAACAGATCGAATGGGACGGTCTTCGAAGGCGCAGAACGACGCTCGGTACGCACTCAACCATACGCTCAAGAGGAAACTCAAGTGTCCATCCATTCCCCGAATTCAATCCAAATACGCCCACTCCCCACCCACCTCTTGGCATGTCCCGATTTCCTAGCGACTCTGATTCGGAACACGACGACGAAAGTCGCCCGGGCACTGCTTCCTTCTTGGGTACAATCCGTCGCAGTTTCATGCCCAGTCGGAACAGTAACGCCAGCAGTACTTTGCCATATGTCCAAAGCCCCATGCATCCAGTACCTCTCACCGAAATAGCTGTCCCAGGCTTCAAGCAGGAAGATTACAGTGAAAATCGGCATCATACATTTGGCGTTCCACAGGATCAGAGGACGGAGTATCTAGGTGTGGGAAGTCGTCACGTTCAATACGCAGATGAGATCGGAAGACAGCGAAGCCCAAGTAGAAATAGCGATCTTCCCCCAACACCTCCACCACATACTAGTAAGCGAACGTTCTCGTTCCAGAACCTGCTTAGGAGAAACACTCCACAGCCGCCAGAGAATCCAGATGAAAGTCCATCTCATCACAGGAAAGGATTAGGTGCTGGTTCGAGAAAGAGTAGCAATACTGCTATAGCCCAGCAGGGTGCCACAGAAGAGGAGCGGTTAGGATTGGTGAAAGGAGATACTAGAACGGGAAGAGAACCAAGGGATGATGATTACGAAGGAGTAGACGTAGAAGATGATGACTACAGTGGTGACGAGTGGACGACGGAAGATAAACCCCGATATGCGAGCCCCCCACGGCAACCCGGAAATAGGGGTCTAACGCCGCCAAAACTTCGAAATAAAGAGAAGGAGGCCGAAGCTGAGGCCGAGGCTGAGAGGGATCGCTATGAAGAGCAACGAAGAAAATGGCACGGTCGTGACGGTAGCGATCCGCCGCCCCCTTTTGATGGTAGAGGCGGAGCGTTTATATAGGGAATTTGTTTTGGAAACAGGCGTTTCTGGCGGGTTTTTGAATCTTTAGCGACTTGTTTTGGTCCTTATCTACGGGTCATGTTTCTCCATTTCCCACGGGCTGGGTTGGGACACTAAAACGAACGAATGGATTGAGCATGAGAAGGCATGGGCTGAGCGCTCTCGGACTACTTATACACGTATCTGGCGTCTTGGAGAAGCATCGACATGCCCTGGATTATGAACAAGTGCCTGTCTAGTTCATTTATATACCGCAACATCTATCGAGACGCAAGCAGCGTTCATTGTTGTTGGATGTAGCAACAGTCTTTTACAGACAAGGAGGAAAAAAATGAGATGATAGGCAATAGCACTGATAGCAACAGCTAGTTGCTGATTGTGGGTATTAATTGGGAATTTCTGTTTGTTTTGCATCATAAAATCTCGGGGGGCGGAAACCTATACCCAGGGTGGGTTATGAGCATATTCGCATTATACCATGTGTCATTGTGTTGCGATGTTTATAGATATATCATAGAGAAACCACTGTGACTTCAGTGAAGTAGTTAATGATTATGAAGATAATGATCCAAGTAATATACATGTCCTAAATCTATACTCCGTCCGTTGCATGCATCATGTGATTCCTCTTCTCCTTCTTAGCGTCCCTCCCCCCTTACCCAAGGAACGCTAGCTATACAAACAATCAACACAGTCTATATAACCCCAAATAAGCAACCCCCCTGCAACAAAAGCAGCAAGGAGGCCGTGATGGTGTAATTGGTCAGGTCAATCTGTTGCTGGGCGAGGAGGTATATGCCAAATCCTAGCAGTATTCAACATAACAGCCAGGGGAGATGTAGGACGTGCAGCATAACCGTCATATATACGCGTAAAACAAGCGGATATGATATATAAGCTGCATGATCCAAACTCTTTTGTTTTTTTTTTTTTTTGGAAGAGGTGGACTCTCTTTCTTTTGGAATTTTTTTTCTCTTAGTTCTTGGATAGAAGGGATTTTTACTTAGTTCTAGCTCTTTTATATTTGTTAGTTCGTTGGTGGTTACTGTGTTGTTTATTGGCACAGACTCGGTAAGTTAAGCTCAGTTATGTACAGTATGTATATTTGATCGAGTCATGCTATCGTCATGTATATATAAATAATATATTTATTTATTTTTGTTCGTGACAATGCCTGCCTAGAATTGAATCCCTATATCCCTACAGAAACGGGAATACTATATTATTTCTACTTATATTCACAAAAAGATATCAAGTGGTTGTTAAGCTAGGTATTTACCATTTGTTCATTTGTTCATTGAATAAAAACAGAAAGCAAGAAACGGGAGTTTAAAAAGGATACTGATGGATATCCTCCTCCTTGCTCATATCCAATCCCGCATCAAGCTGTTCCTGGTGCTTCATATCCAGATACTCTAACAATACATCACCGTACATCGCCTTCCCCTTGTATTTACTGACATCATCCCCCCAACTTCGCACTGCGCTCGCTAGTCTCCCCGGCACGTACGGTTCTTCACAGATCTCCGTGATAGGGTGGAAGTACGTGCGGATAGTAAAGACCACACCACCGGAACGTGGCAGGCGACGGAGTGTTTGTCGCTCAGAGCGGAAGTAGTGGTATTTGACGGGCTTGTTCTTTTCAGAGGTGAACCAGCCTACGGATCCAGGTTCGCCATCCTCGGAACCGATGCTGTGGGACCAGGGGAGAGAGTCGTCGACTTGGATGAAGTAGTTGTTCTAGAGATAGTAACCATTGTTAGTGGGACTCCCTACAATCTCAAGTTTCGACGTATGAAAGTGCGAGGGAAATTGACAGGAGATGGGCGAAAAGGAAAGGAGAGACATACTCGTTGGACTGGGGCATTAGGTTGCACCCTCTTGAAGAAGTTCATCATCCCCTTTTCCAGCTTCTCTTTAAAACCAGGAACATCGCCGCTGGTATGGATCTCACTGAGTGGCATCCCCCACTTGTCCTCCAGTCTCCAAAATCCAGCTAGTAAAATTGCACCAGCGAGGAGGTAGTACTGTCCATCTTCCTTCTCGAACATGATGGCCAGGTCATCCTGTACCATGCGTGCCGCCATCTGCATGGGATCTTCCTTGAGTGGTCGCTCGACAATGTTGAAACTCTCACCCGTGACAAGGTTATCCATTCCTACAGGAGTGGCCTTGTACAAGGAGGGATAGCGCTGGGGGAGATAGGAACAGAATTCTTCGAGGAGTTCTACCGCACCATCAAAGACTGAGGGATCGGTTCTGCAACATTTGGGTCCACGCTCTTCGATTCGGCGGGCTTTATCGGCATGGAATTTTAAATAGTGATTGTCGAGTTCTGTAAAGGGGGTCAGTTCTTATGCTGAGTAAAAGTGAAGAGGGAGACTGCACCAATCCACTCATTCCAGTTCATGCTGCGAATTCCCATGGTTATGTGGTAAGGACCCCATCTGAACGGGCGATATGGGTTGGGCTTGGTCTTGTAAAGATCCCAATTGGGCGCAGGGACCGCAGCTGGGCGTTTGAAGTCCACTGGTTCCCACACTATAGAAAACATAAAACATTTCTTTAGAGCAGTTCATAACCAAACAAGCTAATATTTCTAGGCTAAACACAGTACTAACCTCCAGGTTTCCTTGAAGGAGTCTTGAAACTCTGTGACGGGGACCGGGGCTTTTCTAAATCTGGGGTGCCCGGACGGGTCGATGTCGTCTGTTTCTTGAGTGCCTGGACCAGCCGACTCAAGAGCAATACGGAGACTGAAAAGATAGCAGCGACGAAGAGGAGGTTCTTGGGGTCATTGGCGAACTCCTGCAGTGTTGGATGGGACGCAGTGTATCTATTGGCTTGGTCCACCCACGCGCGACAATGCGCCAGCATCTTGTCCTTCATGATGAACAGTCGTCACAAGAGGAAGTCAAAAGGCCCTTCTAGACCGGCAGCAACAAGAATGACGACAATCTAATTCGGTCCAGCTCTAGAAGGAAGAACGGGTACAATAGTAGATAAGAGACAAAACGGGTATATATATGTATATATAAACAAAAGTTATGAAATCCAAGCAAAAAGGAAAGCCTGCATACTTATAAACCACTAGTGAGTACCTTACCTCCAAAGAGATATATATGTAATGAAATAGTAAAAGCCATTTGACCAAGAGTGGCCTTGCTGCAGGAGGAAGCAGCAAGCTAGCCAGCCAGTCCACTTGGAAGTACATCAATCGTTACCAGAAATTCGCCTCCAGAGGTCAATGAGGGGCTCTCCCGCATCTTATCGCAAGCCCTGGACTTGCTTTCCCCATCGGGTAAAGGATGGGACGTTATCGGCGAACTGCGACTGCTTGCGTACATCTAATCCTGCGGGGTCTCCTTGCTGCTTCTCTGCGGCTTCTCTTCTTCTGTGGGATAAAATAAAGCTCTGCTTCATCTTCAAAGCTGATGTCCTGATATTTGCAGAAGATTCTCTTTCGGGCCATTACAGCCGTTGAAAATGCTGCGGTCGTTTCTGTCTCTCATCATTGCTGCTGATAGAAGATCAGGCCATCTGTGGAGATTGTCTGTGGTTTAATATGAAATATGGTCATAAAGAAAGTCAAATGAGGCAATAGAAATGAGACCGTTTAGCATGACTGCTTCCGTTGCGAATTCAAGATGTGGTTAAAGAGGGTCAAGAAGCCGGAGTGTGGAGGTAGAATTCATTGGTGCCTCAGGCTACAAGCTGCCTTTCAAGGCATCACAATAATAGGACTCCTTTTCCTTTGCTCTATTACAATGCTTCTTTTTTACATTCCACCGTAGGTAGTCTATTCTAAATTTATATATACATAACCGGGGTGCATCATCTAGGAGCCGTCATGAAATCATTGCTATCGGTTCCCTCCTTGTTGCCCTTGCTGTCCCTGCTGATTCCACTGGTTTGCGGCATTGCCCTGTTGGTTGCCAGGGAAGAATGCCGGGTTGATGAATGCTCCAGCGGGTAAGGATACAGGTGGTCCCATATTAGGCCAACCTTGCTGTTGATTGGGGTAGGATTGTTGATATGACTGTTGTTGCTGTTGCTGCTGCTGGAAAGGAGGCTGAGGAGGATACTGCTGCCATAACTGCGGTTGCTGGGGTGAGTATTGATTCTGTGCTGAAGGGAAGAAGTTTGGAGGAGGCACTGGCATTCCTTGGGGTGGCATAGAATATCCCTGTCCTTGGGGCCCTTGTGCCATAAAGTTGCCCGTGGGGAGTTGTGGTGGTTGACCGTATGAACCCCCTTGAGGAGGCTGAGAATAACCGCTACCATCACCACGCCGGTCCTGGAAATGGCCTCTTCCACCACGATCACCCCCTCGGCCCCGGCTTCCTCTGTCTCTTCCTCGTCCTCGACCGCCAGTAAACTGGTCCCTGTTCCGCCCTCCACGATTTGAAGGCTCACCCCTATTCGGATATGGGCTTTCTTGGGGTGCTTCACCCCTGCCAACAGCCTCCGCATACCCAGCTGGCCTTGCAAGAGTCCTGTATGGTCCATCTTCTTCTCCATCATCATAGCTTAAACCTCCACCCTCATGAGAGGCACTATGGCTCTGTTGTAATGGATGAGGTCCACGGCCTGATGCCCCACCTTGTTGACTCTTTCCGCCTCGTTTCTCCTGTCTCTTCTGCTTCAACCTCCGCTTGTGTTCCATCTCTGCCTCGTCATCGGAGAATTCAATCTCCTCATCTCCAACCTCTTCATCATGCAAGTTTGATGCATCTGATCCCTTGAAGGCTTTCAGGGCCTGTGTAAAAACGTAAGTTGAATGCCGTTCCGAATAGAAAATTGTAGTGCCAACAAAAAGTCCGGTTTCGTCGATTTCCGCCTCACTTGCAAATCGTACACAGTATAATGGCTGCTCTACTCGGCCCAGAGTTTCTGATACGGCGCCTATTACCGTTCGATCTGCCAAGCACAGAACTGATCCACTCTCCAGGACTCTATATTCACCCGATATTTTAGCTTTGACAAGCACAGTGCCCTCCACGACTGCTGCAACATTTCCGAGCTCGACAATGGGCATTTCCGGAGTAATAGTTACATCAGGCTTGGGAATAACCTCCTCTGGTAGCTCATTTTTGGTCCGCAATTGTGCGCCGGCACCCTTGGGTCCTTTTGAGCCACCTTCATCGTCTGAACCTCCATCACCTTCCATCAATATCCTCGCTTGTTCTTCCGGTGTAAGAAGCGTATACGCAGCACCCTCTTCATCACTATCTTCCGAAGAGCTATCATCTGATGATGTATCGTCAGAAGATGATTCGTAAGGCGACGAGTCTATCTCCCATTCAGGGTGTTCTCCCTCTCCACCTGCCTCTTCTCCTTCTCCTTCGTCTCCAGGGGTAGTCTGTTCAACAGTAGCGGTTGCTACATGCCGTTCCAATAAGGATTCCAGTGCGTGGGTGAGTGGAAGAGGACTTTGCGCCCTATCTATCATAGTCGTATCTTCCGTTGCAGCAGCTCTACTAGATGCTGCTGGAACCGAGGCATTGTGTATTGACTCTCCGTCTTTAACACCACCTGTGGCATTCGTTCCATTTTGTATATTAGAACCCTCGTCGGTGGTGTCTGCTTGCTTCGAATGAATCGCCACGCTCCGCTCATCAAGGCTAGCTTCCTTTGAATCGTTTGGGATGTTGACGTCTGCACTGCGAGCCGGTTGTTCGGACACCTCGATTTCCATTGACTCCTCAGTCACATGTGGCAGAGAATCCTTAGTTGTGAATTCCTCTGGTCTGGCACTCTCTTTATCCATTATTTCAGGCGCAGGTTGAGCATTCTGTGCGGCTGTTGCGCCTTCCATGGCAGTTCCCTCAGCGCCATCACCAGTCTTGGCTGCATTACCAAGGAGACCCAATCCTGGTATTCTAGAAAACCCACTGGCAGACTGTCCAATTGTCGATCCATTTTCAGATTGAGGTTGTGGTGCAGAGCCAATGGCTGGTATAGTACCAGTTGTGCTTGGAGTTTGCTCCATATCGGATATTAATATCGCGGGATCGTTATCGCTGGCAGAGTCGAGACGTGCGCGCTTGGCCGGAGGAGCTTGAGAAACGATGTCGTCCGTCTCCGTTGTACTCATAAATATGATATTATATAACTGGGAATTCTTCAATCCAGCTCCATGATATATTAGAAAAGAATAATATCAAAGGCGTTGCTAGGAAAAATAAATTTTCGCTGGCGGTCTGGGGTGGAAAGGAATTCTGCAGATAAAGTTTCCGCGGTTCAGAATTTCTTGAGCTTCCGGGGGTCCTAGCGCCACAATCCCTACCACCTGCCGATGTCATAGCGCCAGAGCTTAATTCCTGAACGTGGCCGTCCCATCCCACCAGATATCAGATACCTCGAGGGAGGATTTCGGCCACAATGCCTCCAAAGACATCCAAGTCGGAAAAGAAGAATGTGTCTTTCCAGGAGCCTCCACCTTCATCGGGGACCAAAAAGAGGCAGATACCATACATGTTATTCGCGCGAAACGAAAGTACCATACTAACTTCCACATAGGCCCCCGCCAACGCCCTTCGCCGTGAAGCCATTGGGGGCGTTATATGTCTTCCTCATTTCCAATATCATTGCAGCGATATACGCACCGATTCAGGACTGCGATGAAACTTTCAATTACTGGGAGCCAACACATTATGCTGTCCACGGCTATGGATTGGAGACGTGGGAATACTCGCCAGAATACCAGATTCGAAGTTGGACATATGTTATGTTTCATGCCATAATAGCAGCATTTCGGCGACTGCTGCCGTTCCCTACTAAGGTGTGTTTCTAGAATACATTACGTGGTAAGAAACGACCACTGATAATAGGCTTCTAGGCCGGAGAGTTCTATTTCGTTCGCTATGTACTAGCATTTGGGTGCGCATTATGCCAGACGTTCCTATTCAGAGCTATCAACAACACATTGAACCCACGAATTGCGTTATTCTTCTTGATGGCGAATGTTTTTACCCCAGGCATGTTTCATGCGTCTTCTGCCTTCCTTCCTTCGAGCTTCGCAATGTATTGCACTCTGCTTGGCATGGCTTCGTTTATGAACTGGAGGGACGGACTAAAGACTGCACAAGGCATTTTCTGGTTTGCCTTGGGAGGTATACTCGGATGGCCATTTGCCATGGCGCTTTCTATACCGTTTCTACTTGAAGAGATTATATTCGCATTCCTAAGCAGCAAGGATGCACTCATTGATGCTGTGATGCGCTTTGTAAGAGGTATTGTTGCTGGGCTTCTAGTCCTTGTATGTATCCGGTCTCCCTATTCTCTTTTACAATGACTGATCTTGACCGCAGTTCTTTGAATTCGTCATCTCTTCATTCCTGTATAAAAAGCCGACAGTGGTGCCTCTCAATATTGTTTTATACAACGTCTTCAGTGGTCCGGGAAAAGGCCCCGATATTTTTGGAACGGAACCGTGGCACTTTTATATTCGAAACCTCTTACTCAATTTCAATATTTGGTTCGTTTTGGCAATGCTCTCGCTTCCTCTGTTCATTCTGCAAAAATTATTCTCTCAAAGTAGAGAAAGGTCGCCCATCACGGGACTTCGAACCGTTGTCTTCATGACACCGTTTTACTTATGGTTAGCTATATTTACACTACAACCGCACAAGGAAGAGCGATTCATGTATCCAGCATACCCGTGCCTAGCTCTTAATGCTGCTATGGCGCTCCACATTATCCTTGCAGCTTTTGGACAATCAGATCCAAAGACAATAGTAGGAAAGATACCAGCAACATTGAAGCTACTCTTAGTCAGCATAGTTATGATGGCATCTGTAGATATTGGCCTGGCTCGAATCTATGGCATGTATACTGCATACTCAGCCCCTCTGAAGATATATGAACCCCTGAGCGACATCGGCCAGAGTAACGACCAGGTTTGCTTTGGAAAAGAGTGGTATCGCTTCCCAAGCTCCTTCCACCTACCAGGAAATATGAGAGCGAAATTTATCAAGAGCGGGTTTGATGGATTGCTTCCTGGGGAGTTTTCGGAGTCAAAGGCTGGCTTCTGGGCGGGAGCATATATGATACCATCAGGGATGAATGACCAGAACATTGAGGATATGGGTAAATATGTAAGTTGTTCTATCTTCTAACATACTCTACCTCTCCAGTACATTTCACTAACTATTATCTCCATAGACCGATATCCGAGCTTGTGACTTCCTTGTGGACACTTACTACAACGGTACGGAAGCCACATTCTTCGAGCCGCATTATATATTGGACACGGAAAACTGGGAGCATGTAAAATGCGTACCGTTTCTAGATGCGTCGAAAACTCATATCCTTGCAAGGACCATATGGTTACCTGACCTACCCTTTATACCAGATAAGTTCCGTCGGGTATGGGGACAGCATTGTTTGTTGAAACGTAGAACAAAGGCATGAAGTTTATGTAAGGATCATAAATCTTATTGTATAGATAGAGACTAAGTATAATCATGAATGTAAACGAAGATATTTATCTACGATCTGTCTCGAATATGTACAGTGAGGCCGGGTTGTATATACGTACCGACAGGTAACCATCAATCTCATAAAGCCTTCCTTTTCCTCATTCTTGAGCCTTATTTTTTTTTTAATAATCTGGCAATGAAAAGAACCGTCGTCCATCGTAGCTCACTTAGGCCTTTAATCAACGGCGGTAGCACCATTGTAGTAGTGAATCTGCAACCACACACGTCAGCTAAATCCAAACTCATATCGCCATTACTTAAAAAGTAGAATAAGACCACAGAGAAGAGGGAAAAGGAGTACACTCACCGTCTCATCCGCACACCCAGCCGGCGTCCCATAATCATATGCTCCCAAATTAATAAACAGCTGCTGGTTCTGACAAACATACCACGCTGCTGTATTCGGTCTCTGAATCCCTGCCACGCTCCACGTTACTGCATCACCCTGGAACGCAAACGTTCCGTACGTATTGGGCGTCGTCTCAAAAGTCACTGCCAACTGCATCGTCTGATCATCCGGTCGTACCTCGACGTTCGCATAGAGCAGTCCACCTGAGACGAGCTCGACCAGCTGACCGTTCACGATGTTGAATTGTCCGGCTGTCGTGTAGGAATCCATTATGGCGGTACCGGGGACGTATTCGGGGTTGGTTTGCAGGTATTTGTGGAAGTTGGGGGCTTCCACGGCGCGGATCCAGTAGTAGCCTGATTGGAGGGTTGCACCGGGACCGGAGCCCCCGGAGATGGTAGTTGATGGGCCACTGGAAGTTGTTGGAGTGCCGGTCCGGGTGGTGGTTGTTCTCAGCGTGGTCTGGGTAGAGGAGGAAGGTCTTGTGGTTGTTGTGGTAGTAGCGGTAGTTGTGGCACCGGTTCCTTGGAGACATTGAGAATACCCTTTGGGGGAATTTAGCTAAAGATTATGGGCAGAGAGTGAGATCTTGAAATAATCACGTACATTGACTATCATATTGTCAGATTTTTTGCCTTGTATAGAATGCCAAGCATGACAGCTTACTTAGAATATGTGCAGACCCATCCCGATACACAAGTAGTTGGCCCTGTCCAGCCCTGTCCACCGCCTTTAGTTCCAGGCTTAGCATTAGCTCTCAGCTCGAGAGGTTTCCTATAGCGCAAAACGCAAGAGTACAAGTAAGGGGATACTTCATACATTGACCCCAAGGGGACTGCTGGGCGTACGCAGCAGTAGCAGCCATCAGGACTGCAAGTCCCTTCACAGAGATCATACTGGTTGTATCTTTCAATCCAAAAAAGGAACAGCAATCAACACAATACCATGAAGCATAGATTTCAAAGAAGAAAAGGAGAGTACCAAAAGAGAAAGGAAGAGAACGAGGAGAGAGAAAAGAGCGAAGAGGTATAAGTAGACAATTCCAAAAACCATCCCTACCTCTATACAACCTTACCTTACCTCACCTTTCTACATAAAGCTATCCTTGCATCATCTATTCACCCAATCTATTTCGTCCGAGTGAGTGAATACCAGTACCGATCCAAGAAAGTCTCACCAGGTCTTCGGCATTTGAACCCGTGCTCGCCAAAGAACCTTAATCTATCACAGACACAACACATAGCCGGGTCTTCAACTCTCTCTTTTTTCAGGCTGATTTGCGGGGAAATGCCCGCGAGTGGGGCAAACTATATAAAAGCTGGAGAAAGTAGGACGAGGCCATCTATTGATGTTTCGGTGTTTTCGGTCCGTTGGTTCCGTCACTTTTATTTGGGTTCGGGCAAGTTTTTAAGATGGCGATGATGTTGTCAACGACTCTTGAGGGGGGGCTGGATGCCTGAGTATAGTATAGTAAGCCGGAACGCAGCTCAGGGCCCCTATAGCCCAAATTCACTGAATTTGGGGCACCACAGCCACTAAGCTACAGCCTAGCCTGCGCGCCACACCACTAGAGCATCATTCACTCATGCAGTGAATCGCTCCGTGTGCTGTACAAAACCACCTCGATCTTCCATTTCCGAGAGAACAAACATCAAACAACTACGATAAGCAACTCTCCAATCTGCTCAAGCTGGAAACCAGCAGTTGGTATCCCAAACATGCAGCTAGTATGGCTCGGCTCAGCTCAAAGGCTCCGTTGCAAGGGATCACTATATCATACCAAGTTGTAGGTGTGCCATGCGAACTAGATGCGTGAGAATATTGGAGACTTGAACATTGTGCTTATGGTTAACGACGTTATTGCCCAAGAAATCTAACGTTATCATCTTTCTAAGGCATAGAGGCTATATCATTACTTTGCAGCGCATTTCCTGATGCTCTGGCATAGACTTTTGTATGTCGGAGTAAATGTTAAGCTACCTAAGACTTCATTATCAGAAGACATCAAGCGCTTACATGAACTTCCTACTCGATCCGACCACAATGGAGGGTTGATAAAGTATCACGACGGACTTCGGATAGCCCACAAGGATATTTCCTGCCGGGTTCGATACTCTCTGACGAAACAGGTAGAATGATTACAGCAGGAATTCTCGCCGCAAAGGATAATGAAAGAAGGTTAACGGTGGCAATGCACTGTTGGCAAAATGAGCTGGATAAAATCTCTGTGCAAATGGGCGATCCTGAGGTCTTCCGCACCAAACAAGCCGGAACATATGTAGGCCATGTCAGCAGCAGACTCAGAGGTACCGATATAAGGCTTACCACATTGTATACATATGACGGGATTGACTTTCGGAACAAGTTCATGGACCTCCCACTGGGCCAAAGAAGCCACTACACAGTAATATGTTTAAGCTGAAGCAATATCCTTTTGAGCGGCAAGGAAGGCTAATATGCTAGGGAGTACGAGTTGTCTCCGACGAGGGCAAGCATGACAGTTCTTAAATATGGGCGCACAAGTGGATGAACCGGAAGATCTTTGAACCAGATACGTTCAGATTGTCGAAGAGGATCATTGGTCACGACTGAACTCTGCATTGCCAATCCGCCTGATGTGGAAGCCTTTTCATCTCCTCGAGATTCCGGAGGACTCAAAACAAACGACGAGTATCCAGCGAGGCTGTTGATAATGGTTGGATTGTAGCAGGAAAGAGAAAGTATCTCGAGTTAGAAGATCCACTCGTGGACTGAATCTTTGAGCCAGCTCTTGACAAAGCTTGACGAATGGGTCAACCAGGCGATATCTCTCTCTTGGCTAATGGCTACTCCTGAAAAGAGTACTGCGGGAGCTTCCGCCAGCTGCACCGCGGCGGCGGAATGCTCTCACCAGTACAACGCTTCCAAGAAATATGCCGAAGAGATGTTATTCAAGCTGCGGGTGGTGGTGATGATGATAATGACGACGAAGACGAACCTCCCAACCTCGTCTTCCCGCCTGCAAAAGACGAAGAATTTGTAAACTTTGCACCTTTTAACTGGCTTCGCATAGTTTCTGGGTCCTCGAGTGGGTGAAATTCAAGCCGCAGTTTCGTAAGGATCTTGTATCCTTTAGTATTTAAGCTCTCTGCACTGCTATGACCTCGGCTATTTGGGTTGTGCCATTAGTCATTCATGCCATACTTCACGATTACAGGTAGATAATCACAAATTACTAGCTATTATATGTGTTTTATTACTTATCTCGTGAGCATTGTTTTCATATCCGTAGGTTGGTGGTCTGTAGGGTCTGGACTCCCTAAGTTTCAACGAGCTACGGATACAGTAACGGCCTATTATTACTTGTGCCCTGTAATGTATGCCCCGACTACAGCGCCTTAGGCACTCCTACCGCCCAAATCAGTAGCCACAGCTAGATCTACCGTAACATCAGTCGCACATGCAGTGAATCGCTCTGTACTGCACGAAACCAACTCGAGTTTCCATTTCCGCGAGATCAGGGCGGCTACGATAAGCAGCCCTCCAATCTGCTCAAGTAGTGAACCAACAGTTAGTGATCCATACATGCAGGCTGCAGCCAGGATAGCTCAGATCAAAGAATCCGTTGCAAGCACTTTACTGTTGTACAAGCAAAATGTAGTAACCTAGACTTCCCCTCCTTGCTACGTTATGTAGTATTCTCTATATGAAGAGAGAGCAGTTTGTTGGTGGATATTTCTCATGGTTTTTGCGCAGTCATTTCCTACTTTTCTTTTCTTTCATTCTCTCACTCCCGGTTTTGTTATCAGTCATACCCTTTTGATTCGAATCCTTGGCCCATGGCTCTGTTGTTGAAGTATTTTGAGCTTCGTTGAGTATTTGGCAGACCAAGCAAACATGAACGCCACCCTGTTGGTTTCCCGAGCTTCTCCAGAGGATGTCTTTGGCCCTCAAATACATGATAGTGAGGCGGGCCATGATTTCGATTTCACCCTTCTCTTTGAACAGGGTCTTTTGTCGATTGGTCCTTCAGCGTTGCTTCTACTTGTGTTTCCAGTTCGCGTCTTTCAGCTGTATCGCAAAGAAAGGAAAGCTCGGCCAGGATGGCTGTTGGGCGCGAAACCTGTGCGTATATTCTTCCACTTATCTTTTGGTTATGATCAGACTCCATGCCTGACATCTTATAACTAGACAGCGGTAGCTATTTTTGCCTGCCTCCAGCTTGCGCAGCTCGTAATCTGGTCATCGCCCTCGGCGGTACACACGCGAGCCTCAGTGGCAGCAGCGGCGCTATCTTTGGTGGACTCACTCGCTATCTGCATCCTCTCATATGTAGAACATACGCGATCTATCCGCCCATCGAATATCCTGGCATTTTACCTCTTTTTCTCTACCCTCTTTGACATTGCTCAGACCAGGACCTTATGGCTCAATCGTGGTCCCTCGGGATCACGTTCCCATAACATTGCTGCACTATTTACTGCGAGTTTAGTTATGAAAGTGACGGTACTGGTTTTGGAAGCAGTTCAGAAACGATCACTGTTGCTAGGCCCTTATAAATTCTCTTCTCCTGAGGCAACGAGTAGCATCTTCAATCGTAGTGTGTTTTGGTGGATCAACTCGTTGTTCAAGAGAGGATTTCGGTCTTTGCTGGGTATTGATGATTTGTCTACCATTGATGATGAGTTCTCATCAAAACATTTGGGAAGTGCTTTACAGCAGGCTTGGGATAGAAGTAAGTATGCTGCCAAATAGACCACACCAGAGTTAACAAGCTTTTAGATAATAAATTAGGAAAGTATGCACTCATTACTACAGTCCTTTGGACATTTAAGTGGGCTTTCTTAGGTGCTATTGTCCCTCGACTAGCCTTCATTGGCTTCAGCTTCGCACAGCCGTTTCTCATTAATAGGTCGATTGTGCTAGTATCGGAGCCTTCGACTCCCGGCTCGAAGAACGATGGCTATGGAATCATTGGAGCTACCGCTCTTATCTATACTGGTTTGGGTGTAAGTTTGTTTCTTCTACCTCACAGATATACATTGCTAAGTATAGAAGGTTTCAAGAGCCTTTTATAATCACAAAATTTACCGATCAATCACCATTTACAGAGGAGCCCTTGTCTCCCTGATATATAATAAAGTCATCAATCTTTCCATTGGTACAGTTGATGATTCCGCAGCTTTAACACATATGAGTACAGATATTGACAGTATTGCTACGGGCATAATTGATATGCATGACATCTGGTCAGGTGTTATAGAGCTAGGTATTGCCATCTATTTGTTAGAAAGATAAGTCAAAGAAGCTTGCATTTTTGTTGTCATTCCAGCCGTGATCTGCTCGATCTGCAGCAGCCGCCTTGGCAATGGAATTGGGCCAGCAAGGATGGTTTGGAACAGAGGCATCCAGAAGAGAGTCGGCGTCACTTCATCAGTCCTTGGCCATATGAAGGGTATCAAAATGATGGGCTTGGCCGATTACATTTTACAAAAGGTCCAGGGTCTCCGGGTTACAGAACTGAATTTATCAAAGAAGTTCAGGGGGATGATCGTGTGGCTTAATACGGTTGCTAACCTTTCCGATCAACTAACACCAATTACGGTCATTGCAGCAGCCGTTTTCTGGACCTCAGCAAGTCGTCATGAAGAGCTTGGCGTGGCTCAAGCTTTTACAGCCCTGTCGATTGTCATTCTAGTCTCCACTCCACTTACAAACTTGATTTCAGCTTATCCAAACTTCATGTCAGCAGTTGCTTGTTTTGATCGCATTCAAGAATTTCTCCTTGCCGAAGAGCGAAAAGATCATAGGTTAGCCAGTGAAACTCGCCAATATTCATCTGAACGTTCGACAGGGATATCTCTCGGACTTGAAGGGAATACTACCTATGAGTTGATACCAGTTCAAGCCCAAGGTAAGGACGTAGGGGCGGTGGGAAGTGATATTGTGGTTGAGGACGGGGTTTTTTACACCAATGACAGGGAGACGCCCATCCTCCATGATATCAACGTCATATTCAAAAGATCTACTTTTACTATGATTGTTGGCCCTGTTGGATCAGGAAAATCCATTATGTTGAAATCACTTCTGGGAGAAATCAATAATGCCAAAGGCTTCGTTCATGTTAGCTCGCGGTACGCCGCATACTGTGACCAAACACCTTGGCTGCTTAATGCCACTATCAAACGCAACATCATTGGATATGCAAATGAATTTGATCCTAAATGGTACTCGCAGGTTCTCCATGCCTGTGCTCTCGATGAAGATATCGCTCGCCTTCCTCTTGGTGATGAGTCAAATGTGGGAAGTAAGGGCATCACTCTCAGTGGCGGCCAGAAGCAGAGATTATCACTCGCACGGGCTCTCTATTCAAGAAGACGCTTAATTATACTAGATGGGATATTCAGCGGGCTTGATAACTCCACCGGAAAGGCTGTCTTCTCTCGATTATTCGATAATCAAGGGTTATTCCGACGGCTGGAAGCTACAGTCATCTTAGCCACACATAATATCAACCACTTATCAGCCGCGGACAACATACTAGTCCTTGACAAAGGTGGTGTAATTATACAGCAGGGCTCACTTGCTCAACTACAGTCTCTAGATGGCTATGTGAAGAATTTGGCCTTGAAGCCAGCTACTGATCCTACTACACATTCAAGCGAAGAAATCGAGGTTCTAGAAGTGCCAGGAGCACCAAGTGTCAACCAAGAAGAAGATGTAGTGGGAACTGTTGACAGTAAGCGTCAAGTTGGAGACTTCCAAGCCTATAAATATTGGTTCACGTCGGTCGGGGTAACCTATTCACTCGTTTTCTTGGTCCTGGCAATGTGCTATATCTTTTCTGGCAAGCTTCCGCAAATATTCCTTAGAATCTGGACGGAAGCAGGGACTTCCACAAAACCGGCAATATGGTTTGGCCTCTATGCCGCGTCTGGAATGGTATGTGTACTTGCTGCAGGAGCAACAGTCAGATGGTTTATGATCTCCGTGATTCCCAAATCTGCTGAATATCTTCACTTGCTTTTACTCAAGTCTGTAATGAGAGCCCCGCTCTCATTTTTCTCAATGACGGATAGTGGGACTCTCCTCAACAGGTTCAGCCAAGATATGTCCTTGATAGATCAAGCCCTACCAATGGCGTTCTTTACAACCACCTTTGATGTCCTCAATGTCGTGGCTGAAATTATTCTCATTGTATCTGGCGCATCGTACGTGGCTGCTGTAGTCCCACTCTGTATGGTTGCGGTCTACTTCCTCCAAAGATTCTATTTAAGAACCTCAAGGCAGATGAGACATCTCGACCTCGAAGCAAAATCACCATTATACACTCACTTCACTGAGACACTCAGCGGATTGGCTACAATCCGTGCTTTTGGATGGCAGGAAAGTTTTCGTGAGCTAAATAGAAAATACCTAGATACTTCCCAGAAGCCATACTATCTTCTGTACTGTATACAACGGTGGCTGAATCTTGTTCTGGATCTTTTTGTTGCCGGTATAGCCGTTGTTCTGGTGTCTTTCGCTATTAACTTACGAAGTACAACAAGTAGCGGAGCACTTGGACTTGCTATGATCAATTTACTAGGATTCAATCAGAGTTTATCGATGTTGATAAATTCCTGGACTAATCTAGAAACTTCATTGGGGGCGATTAATCGTCTGAAAGATTTTGTTGAAGCTACTCCTGATGAAAACAGGCCGACGGAGATGCAAGGCGCCCCAGATAACTGGCCAGCGTATGGAGAGATCGAATTCAGGAACATATCAGCATCTTATAGCGAGAACAGTGAGCTCGTTCTTATCAATATATCGATGAAAGTCGAGGCAGGACAGAAAGTTGGAATTTGTGGTAGGACTGGAAGGTAAGTTACATGTGACTAGCTATATTGAAGGCCAGCTAAGCTAACAAATCTACTTCAGTGGTAAAAGCTCCCTTATAGCCACCATTTTCCGTCTTTTAGAGCTCAGATCAGGCAGTATGGTTATCGATGGTGTTGATTTGTCGACTGTACCACGCCAGCTCATTCGCTCTCGTATCATAGCACTGCCACAAGATCCCATCATCCTGCCTGGTACAGTGCGTTCCAATTTAGACCCTTTGTCTCACTTTGCAGACCAAAGCATCAATCATGCACTTCATAAGGTTGATCTTTTAGACAAGATAAATGAGAGTGGGGGTATCAATGCGGATATGGAACAAGTGACACTGTCTCATGGTCAGCAGCAACTATTTTGTCTTGCGAACGCAATCCTCCACAAGGACAGTTCGAGGATTCTAGTTCTGGACGAAGCAACAAGCAATTTTGATGACGAAACAGATCAGAAGATGCAAGTGTTGATTAGAGAAGAGTTCAAACAACACACTGTATTGTGCGTTGCTCATAAGCTTGGTGGGATCATGGATGTGAATAAGATTGTCGTTATGAAGGATGGGAGACTAGTTGAATTCGATGATCCTCGAGAATTATTGAAGAGAGATGATGGAATTTTTAGAGCTTTGGTCGAAGGGAGGAATAGGACCCAACCGTGATCATCTTAGGCTCTGTATAATGTGCTCTATGCTATTGTTGTGGTGTTATACATACCCCTGACTAGCATCTTCTCAGCTAGTAGACTCCCATATTTCCATTGCTGATTTGACGTATGACTTTCACGAGGAGCATTTTATTACAATGTAACACGATCTAACCTGCCTTCAAGACTCCCCGAAATTGCCCCTATTTGTTCGGGCCGAAGAGCTAGCCTATTAGCCCATCACCTATTCAGCTGGCTTCTACACCAATGTAGTTGTTGTACTTGGGGATATTCTCATCATTGCATATAGAATGCAAATTACATAATGGAGCTACAATAGTGATACTTTAAGTTGAAGTAGTGTTATGACGTATATATAAATGTCGATAGCATATACAGGCCAGAATATCTCTTTAACCTACAAGGGAATCTATATTATTTATAGCAGAAGTTCTCATCCGAGATTCCAATCCTGTCTTAGCATTGTTGTGCATCATAGTGATGAAGTACAACCACCACATCTGCACAAGTGCAACCACATGCTCTGTGAAAGTATATACCGGGACCATGCCATGAAGAAGGATTATTCTCCAAATATGCCAGAGTAGCCAATTCCAGGTAGATTGTAGGCTCCAAAGATCCCTCTTCTTTACTCTTTTCTCAGATACTATGCCCTCACATACTTGCAAGAGCCGGGAAGTAGTCTGCTCTACTGTCCATTCAGCTCGAACATACTTGACACCGGCAGCTCCCATAGTTTGACGACGGTTGCCATCACGTAAGAGGCATACTGTCTGTTTAGCAAACTCTCTCTCGTTCTCCTCTACCACCATCGAATACTCATTCCCAAGGGTATCAATAGTTCCCAATTGTGCTGTCGACACGACTGGGAGTCCCATAGCCATTGCTTCCAAAATCACCAGCCCCTGAGTTTCTGTCCGAGAAGCAAACACAAACACATCGCTAGCACTATAACAGTCAAGTAACTCCCTATCATAACTTAAGTTTCCAACAAAGAGAACATTCGTTATTAACCCGAGAGACTCAGCCTGTTTTTGATGGTGTTGGCGTGCCTGTCCATCCCCTGCGATAATAAGAAGAGTGTCTGAAACCTCCTTTACCACTTCAGCCAACATGCGTATAAGAAATCCTATATTCTTCTCGAATGCTACTCTTCCCGCAAAAAGTAGAATTGGGGTTTCTGGACTAATCCCATACTTTTGTCTGAATCTCAACCCAGTTCCACGTTCTTTTGTGAAGTGATACGTATCTATACCTGTAGGAATGGCATGTATATTACCACTCTTCACACCGTACCTCTGTCTTAACTCTGCTTGCATAACGTTTGATGGGGCTACTAAGACATCAACGGCATTACAGAGCACGGTGGTAGCTTTTCGTGTCAGATACCGAGTCAGATCCATTGGCATAATATTGACATAGTAAGGAAGATATTCTTCGAAATGTGTATGCCAAGTCATAATCGTAGGTAGCCCCTGTGATCTTGCGATTTTGATGCCATCAAAATGCGCGACTCCCACGGTATAGATATATACCAGATCGAATTTCCTCAAATCTCCGAATACTCTTTTGATTGCAGTCACAATTTCCGAACTGTACATGATGCGGTCTTCGTGGTCACCGGGGACCGGGAAAGAAGGGACTCGAACAACATATTCTTCATCGTCGAAAATGGATTTTTTAGAGACGTAAGGATATTCAGGTGCTATTAGGAAGATTTCGTGTCCTGAATTGCGAATTGCATTGTGGAAGGTACGAATGGAGACAGAGACGCCGTTGATTCGGGGGAAATAGACATCAGAGAATGCAAGAATTCGCATTGTAAAAATACCTCAGCACGGCTACTTTCAATATCAAACAACAAATACGATAGCTGAGTTAAAAATAGAATTTATGACATCGTTTTTAATAAAAACAAAAACTAAAAGATCAAGCTTCCTGAAGCTGCACAGATTTTATAAAACATTAATAAATCTCATAACTAACCGAAGTTCATTCAAACCATGACGGTAGAATGCGCCTGTCAGCACTAGATGGTATGGAGCTATTCAGCTGATTCGAGCATCAACCCAGTCAGCCACCGTAATCAATAATTCCTAATCGTATGTGCCAATGTATTGTATTGGTAGAGTGGCCCCCGTGTAAGGCTCATCCTTGGCATACGATCCCTATAATATCAACGTTCGCCTGAGCTGTACCAAAATAGTTTTAACCAATGTATGGTTTCTTTCGTTCAACGGCAAAGAATTAAATTTTCAAGAGTTGAGCATAATATCATTGTTGCTAAGTAAAAGCGCTGTTTATTTCTAGCTCTCTTTGAACTTCAGGAACCCAGGAAGGCAGCGTCCATGCGGGCCAACATTCGGCGTTGTAGCCTCCGCCGATTCGGTGTTGTAAAATATCGACAGGCCTTCCGTAGCACTGTATAGCATAGTACATTTCTGCCTTCTTTTATGAATTCAAGACCGGAGATATCAGGAGAAACTAGTTCTTCTCTAGCATATCTGATACAATACTACCCATTCAGTTTTGAGCTCAAGAAACATGGTATCGAGATACTGGTGCTGTATGCATCATATAGCGGGCAAGGCGATTTGGAATTACTTCTTCCTCGCACGCAGAATTGACGTAAGTTACTTTCTAAAGCCAATTGACAAAGTTTCTCTTCCTCTGTCATTTAAACGAGACATCCGCCGGAGACCAACAATCTTGTTTTCACTTACTCTTCTTTCTTCACCTCATTACCTAAATGAAGATTTTTAGCTAGCAATGATATAACAAATGCAGCAGCAGCGAAGGCTGTAAGGGTAATCCATATTCCTCTGCCGATACTTTTCGCCATCATCCCTCTATACACTATCTGAACAGAATCTGGGAGGCTATTGAGAATGGCGTATTCTTGAATGATTGCGTTTGCACTAATGAAGTATTGTTCTGGTATTGTCCCCGCTATGATTTGTTCTCTTATATAATGATTCCATGAGTTTTGGAAGGCTGCACCTCCCGTAGCAACACCACACGCTTGCCCAAGACTTGTTAAGAATGCCACAATGGCCGTGGCAACAGCAACATCTTTTTCGACTTGGGCTGCTTGAGCAGCGAAGACTTTCGCAGGAAAGATGACTCCTCCACCAACGGCGATAAGGACTTGGTAACCATATTGAGGGCCAGAGGAGGTAGTAGAAGTCAAAGTAGAAAGAAGCCCAAGACCGACGGTGACAAGGGTCCAGCCGGTCCACATAAGCTTTTGCACACGACCGGTAATGGCAATGACAAAGCCAGCTACAGCGGCAGATGGTGCTACAATAGCAATACCTGGAAGAGTTTCAAGGGATGAGTGCAGTAGAGAATGATTTTTTGCAATGAGAAACTGTATGATGAGAGGAATATACTATTAGCTCATGGGATAGACAAAAGACATCTGTAAAATAAGTACTGGGACTTACATAAAGGATCAAATAATAGGAAATACCCCACAAGACAAGTCCAAATACCCAGGCCGAAAAAAAGGCGGCCACGGCTGTTCTGGATGCAAAAATTCGCAAAGGTATTAGTGGCTCTCTAGCTGTGACAGCCTCGTATATGCAAAAGGAGATCATTCCTAGTATTCCAAGAAGCAATGGAACCAGAGAATTTGCTGAGCGCCAGGGGTATAGAACACCACCTGCTGTGATGGCAAATAGCATCGAAGAAAGGGATGCTGATAACACACATGTTCCAAGCCAGTCGAAGCGTTTGAGGAATTGACTCCAAGAGGGTTTCTCTAGATGATTGCCGGGAAGAAATAGTGTTATACCAGCCAATGAGATGACACATACTGGCAAATTTATATAAAATATTCTGTTTGAATATTCATATCAGCCTTTATCCTTGAAAATTGGACCGAAGGAAGACACAAGAACAAAGTGACTGTATTGAAGACGTGTACCTACAGCCTCCAGGTGGACCTTTCCGCAATTACAGCGCCTAGGATAACACCAGATACTAAGCCAACAGCAGTAGCCAGGGTCATGAGCCCAAAATATTTTCCACGCTCCTGTATGACAACCATATCAGATATAATGATATTGACTAGAGCATTCATACCACCGGCGCCGATCCCCTGAAACTGTTTATGGTTATTTCTGTTAGTTTGAATATCAGTATAGAATGGATTGGCCTGAAAATATAAACAAAAAGACTGACCACTCTGGCGATGACTAGCCATGTTAGACTCTGTGCAGTGGCACAAAACAAGCTGGCAATTGCAAACACAATTAACGAAAATTGCATAAGGGTCTTGCTTTTGATATAATAAGACAATGAGCCGCACAATGGCTGAAAGACCGTCTGCGCAATAAGGAACCCCGTTCCACACCAGTATGCTCTGAGAGTGGTAGCATGGAGGTCGGTGGTAATGATAGGAAGGGCATTAGCCAGTATGACAGTATCAACGGCTGCAATGAACGCGCTCAAGCAGAGAGCAAGGAATGATAGATAGAACGATACATGTCTGTTGGGTAAAGTAGAGGTTCCCTCTATCAAGATTTCTTCGGCTGGTGGCCCCGCTTGCAGCGATATACTGGACACAGGGATAGATTTGGCTGGAAGGTCGGTAGACTGTGAGGATAGCAGACTATCTGCCATTATAGTCACAGGCAAGATACATTCCTCAATTTAACCATGCCCAGGTAGTTTTATTGATGTTTCTTGGTGCTTGCTTTTTGAATTCCTGTAAGATATCAATAGTCTTCTTCCACCCTCCTCGTAGCGCTGACGTGAGGCAACACCATGCTATCGTTGCACCCTGCCGCTCAAACAGAAATACCAGCATTGTTTAAGATTTCGGCAGAAATTGATCACAATACCGTAATAAGACTACATAGTCGGAGCTGCTAAAGCTGCGGGCGAACCCCATCGTTGTTGAGGATGGATACGAGAGATATGATATCGCTAGAGCAGCCCACACGGCCAAGCCTACGAGTACCTTGTAATATGCCTAGACCACTGCGCATCAGGCACTCCAGCCGCCCGAATTAGAAGCCACGGCCGGATCCACCGGTACCATAGCCAGCCAATTTACCATCCAGCAGCCAGTCGTTAAGCATAATCCCCAAGGAGACCCATACATCGCATCGATGGATTCAAAGGATAAGGACTGCAAGCGCTAATTAGTGAGGATCTTTTACGTCCGTAAAGTAACTAGTGGGAAAGCCTGCCCCAAAATTAAGCATGCTCGTAACTAAGAGCAACCGGAGACTGGATCTGCCAGAATTGTTCTATTAGATAAGATGAGTTGATTAGATTATTGAACCCCGAAAATTCACTGCAACAAGATCGAGATATGTATTTAAAATATCGGATTTGTACCCCTATATCCATGTTAGTAGAACATTTGATTTTTATGAGCGTTTCAGCTCGCCAGCCTACCACCTGAATCGCACCAATGACAGTTAATACCTCTGCAAGTAAGCGCAAACAGGAGCGTCGTTAAAGGGGCCATCTCCGTGCATCCCGAAGGCTTCATAATCGACCTTAGATCTGGCGCAAGCTTTCACTTCTCTAGTTTCTGCATCTACTGATTCGGCGCAATCTTGATTTTGATCTGATCACGATGCAGAGCGATTTTTGGAGTGCAAGGCTCCCAAAAGGATCCGAACACAGCCTCGTCACTTCTATCCGGTCCTCAATTTCGATCACAAGAAAATGGTGGCCATCGCTATGGATTCTGCCTTTGATATCGGCTATCGCTTGGTCAAGTACGTTTATCGCCTTCATTCGGAGTATCTAGCATCTAGGTGATGATGAACACTGACTCTGAGATATTAATGTAGCTATGCTTGGGGTTATGCTGGTTTCATGGATTCAGTTAGGGAAGCCACATATTGGTGGCATGCAACATTATCAGAGAATTGCGTGAGTGTAACCATGCCTTCAATATCACGCTACGAGCTTTAACTTGTCCATGGCAACATGCTAATATAAATTAGCTTTGTTTCTGGTAATTATATTTCCTCGCTGAATCTGTATTTCTAGAATTAACATACCTTCCAGATGTAGGTTCACTGGAGGATATGAAGCCCATCTTTGTCGTTGGATCCAGTGTTATGGCTGCCTTTTTCTCGTGCACCGTTTGGGCTGAATGGCACCAACGGCGCGATATTATCGCCCAATTGGAAGCAAGAGTTCCTAATCTAATAACAACAAAATCTTCTATGACTGGTCCTCTGGCTGGGTCCATCGGATGTTTTGGCGCAATCCTCGTTGCTATCTTTGATGTGGCTACCCATTTTGAAGTTCACTTTATATGTCTCCTTTTTGCAAAGTGAGTGCTGTTGACCTCCAATTGTCCAGGCTTGTGATAGCTAATCTCTGATAAATAGTCTAGCATATCTTGCCAACGCCTGGTTGATGTGCCGAGAACTCTCTGGATACCTGTCCATCCATAATACAGGCCTCTACGGCTCGGCGTCTTCTGGGAGCTCAACTATTATTATACGATCAAGAAAGGGCAAGTCACTCGAAGTGGCAGCTCTTACGATCAGCATGTCGACCTCGCTTTGGACTAAGACTATAGTCATGTCCACCGAAGTTGTGCTTTGTGTGATATGTGCTGCTTGTATCAAAGATTATGCTGACGCGGCTGCAATTTTAGAGTGGAGCATGGTCTTTCTTTTTACACTTTATATCCTAAGTTTTGCTGTCGACATATATGTGCTGCCTACGCCTAAGAAGATAAAACTAAATTTAGACTATATATCCATTAGAAAGAAACAATAGACGGATGTTTTCTTGTTAGTTCAATCACTTTTCAGTCGCAAAATCTGTCATTCGTTCATATCTAAATAATAACCAGAGTTCAACGTCAACAATTTACTTACCACCTAATCCAGTGTCTTCATACTTGAGATATATACAGTAATACCTAGCACATTCAATGCGATAGTTGCTGTCAGTAAGACTGAGGCTCTCAAGTACCTAAAAGAAAGCCCCTCAAAGAAAGCATGGGGGTCTTTAAGAGGGCATTCATCGTAATAGCTCTGTCTTTGCCATACCAGCACGAAAAACATATAAATCCGTCTTTTGTCTGAGGCTATTTACTCATCCTAGTACTTTCCTTCCAGTCTCATCATTCTCAGTATACTTATTCATCGTTTAAACCTAAATTTTGATCTACCTCAGTCAAGACCTGCCCCCATTCCATCGTCTCAAATCCGAATCCATTTACCTTCAGGTATCTTATTAGAATAGAAATATCATGGTTCCATTGGCAAATTTCCGTCGGGATACACGATCAGACGTTGGCAATACCTCCACACGCCATTTTTGCAATAGGGGGCCAGCATCAATTCATTCCAAGGGACAAAGAAAACGATCTTTCTCCATTTTTCAAACGCTCTCATACAAACAATGTTCATATATCTAAGATTCATTGTTCAGGTACTCTTTCATATATACTGCCCTCGAAGCGTGAATAAAGTCTGTAACTCTCCATAGCTGAAAATACTGTAGCATCTTTGATCCACCTGCACAGGAGCTCCTGCGATGCATCGTATTTTCTGCCTATTCATACATCAGAGGAGGGTGTATGATGCATGGACAACTGGATTTCACAGTCTATGCGAGGCAGCAATTACGGTGATGGTGCGGAGTATTATTTGGCGTTTATCGACTTATACGTGTTGTAACTATTGTTTGTAGTCTTCACTGATAACTCTTCAGTTCAGCCCTGTTATACAACCCGCAGTTATTATGATTAGGTCTTCAACTATTAGAGGTATCCCCTCTCATCCGAAGGCTGTACGAGAGGCTAGGTCGTTTGGTGATACGCAATAATTTTTCGTCAATGGCCCCCAAGCTCGATCACGGGGCGACTGAAAGCCAGCATAACATCAAGCCGGGATACCGACACACCAGGTATTCTGCTGAAGAGTGGCTCGCACTCCACGAGTCCGATGACTCGACCCAGACTGCGACCTTCGAGTCGGAGATTTGCCTTAATACGGTATGAATTGATGCAGCTGCACAATTGAGCACCAGCAGTGTAACTGAATAATTACGGAGTATGATTGGAGAAGATAACAAAGACGTTGGTCCCAGCCTGTTGGATACAATTCTGCCAATTTGCTTCCGATTGGCTACCATACAGGCGGGAAGCGCCTGTTCCCGCATGCCCCGTTGCGGGGACAATGGTCTGTGCGACTCCTAATATGCAGGTCTCGTAAGCCAACAACATGAGAAAGGTAACAAGGCACAGTCCAACAAATATAGTAGTATTATGCTCATGGATTGGCAAACATAAAAGTTCAGATGCCTCACTGGTCTTTTATCTCTCATTCTCTTGGCGCATACAATACGCACACCCACCATCTTCCGCATTGGTTCAACTCCATAGCAATATATCATTTCGCCACAAATTGCGGGATTAGTTATCTTGAATACATTCAAATATTGGATGCATAGCACTTGATATTATTGCATATACCTATCCCCCTACAAATTGACCAGCATATCACAGGAGGATAGGCAGTAAACGGTTACTTATGGCAACTTAACGCGCTCAATATATAAGAATAGAAGTTACTGTGTAAACTTTCTCTCTTGACTATTAGGATAAAGGTCGTATACACACAGCAGCCGCCACACCGAAAATCCTTCCTTGTACCGGCCAAACACGTACCACATGACAGTCGGGCTATCAAGGACATCTCGATTCTATCAGCTACTGAATTATTGGACATCAGAAACTAATTACCAGAAGGTCATATATTTCCTAATGCTGTATTTCGTCCTTCTTGCTCCATCTAACCGGATAAAGTGCTCCGTCAGGCTCAACGTCAGATTCACGCTTGCTCCATCTAACCTAACCAAATCATCAGTAACAATCATTCTCATCATTGAGCACTGAGAAACTACGTGCTGGATAGAGTGCACCATCTGGTTCAACATCGGTCTCACGCCTAACTGCTAAATTGGCAGAATCAGACAAAGGAAGTGAGTGGATAATGTTGACTAATGGCAAAGCTGCCAGAGAAATCTTCATGAATTGCATAGTGAATAATCAATAGTTAACACTTGGATGTGTTGATTTTTCTGTTGTGATCGAATACTTTCAAAGGAGTAACTTGACTGAGAAACAGAGATAATAGTGGAAAAGTATCAGAAGGAATGGGAGCGAAACATTCTTTATAGAACTCATTGGATAGGGAAAGAGATAAATTAGTTAAGTAACACGACTTCTGACCATGCGCCGAGGAGTCAAACATCCAACATTCAATGTACGTGACACTTAGTGATAACTGATGGCTGAAACCCCTGGGTTATAAACAAGGGTGCATGGTTGCTCAGGTATTGGTAGCTATGCACGTTCGAGGCAAAGCTATCCACTTTAGATAGTTACATATTCGAGAGCATGTATTCACAATGCTTTGCTTCGGTTTATGTGTGGGACTCTATGTGGTGCGATAATCCAACATAAGCTGCATTAAATACACCCTGTCATGGTGACGTCCGGGGATATGCTTTATACGAATAGGTGTGATTGACTCAGTGTTGGTGTTGGCGTTGGTGTTGGTAATCTTGATCACATGTAAAGGAGGGGGTTACAGCTTCGCCCTACACTGTGATATTGCATAATCTATGCACTCTAGCAGGATCTGCCAGAACTGTCCATCATTCTAGTTCTTCTTGGACCTTCATTCTTTGTTCATCTCTCAATCTCTCAAATTTTGATCGAAACTTCAAAAATGGATTCTGTTGCAGAGCCATACGAAACTCTCCTGAAGAGAAAAGATCACGAAGATTATCTAGATGAAGAAGACGAGGAACATTTCCTTCGCTCTTCTACAAAAAGAATATTGAACAAAATACAATATTATCTCTCAGGAGTACTTGTCTGCTCTCTTTTAGTCAATGTTACCTTATCAGTATATATTTTGCAGTCAGTCAAGAAGACAGCAGAACATAATATTCCATTCCCTGGAAGACTTTATAGTATGTGTTTTCCTATAAATGAGGCAATTAACTTCTAACCGTCTGTAGCCCCAGCACAGGACGCTATTTCGTATAATCTAGTCAAGTTTGACAGTGGTATCTACGGAGGGGAAACTCCATATCAAGGCTATCCAACGCCGGAAAATAATGCTCTTTGGGAAGAGCTCTATGAGCGTGAGTTACGAACAAAGCCTTCTCTACCATTCCGATATTAAGATCGGAGAATATGTTTAGATGAAACGAGTCATATTTCTCCAGAAGTTGCTAAAATACTACCAAATCGCACATCGGCAGAGGCGCCATACGAAGGCAGCGGCTACCTAGTCGTGTTAAATGTCTTCCATAACCTTCACTGCATTGACAGCATTCGCCAATCTTGGTATTACTTCCTTGACCCTAAGTGGAATGCGACATTAAACCCATACACGTTGCACCCTGAAGATCCGGAGCTTGGTCTACAAATTTTGGGGGGGAGAGATGTAGGGACTGTGCATGTAGATCACTGTCTTGATGCTTTGAGACAGAGTGTCATGTGCGAGGGCGATACAACACCGAATGTCTTCCAGTATTCGGAGAAGCATCGTGAGATTCGGGCATGGGCTACAGTTGTGCACGAATGTAGGGATTCCAATAAGATCAAATTCTGGGCTAGGGAGCATAGAGCAACAGCATTCCAGGGATTTGATGAGCAAGCACCGGAGTTGGGAAAGTGTGGAGATACCAGTGAGTGGACTTGTTTGTATGAATGAGCTACGGTGCTGTAAGGCCTGGATTAGATAATAGTAAAATCGTCAGAGTTTATTATAGTAATTTAATGAACTAGAGTACCTTCAATTGTATGATGAAGTTCAGTTCGTATTTCTGCAACAAATAATCGACATAGCTGATTAATCTCTAAATATAGCGTATATATGAAGATTTCTAATCTCTACCTCTGTCTCCTCATAGGGCCTACAGCTCCATATCAAGTATGCAAGCTCTACATATTATGGCCCTTGTGCTCTTCATCAGAGTGTAACTTATCTCTCACAGCTCCATTCCTATCTCCACCAAGCATAATCACAGCCCTTGTGCTGGTCTCTTTTAAAGGTGTTCCATCATTATTTAGAAATGCCATATGACAATGCTTGATATGACTCTCTCTATCATACCTGTCCTCAATCGTCAATCCTCTCTGCCGAGACCGGAACTCTTTCCTCCAGTAGAAGCTGCAGTGACTCAAGTGCCACTCAAATGTAGTCCAGAAATATGCTTGCTCCAATGGCAATTCTGCCATCATAGATATCTCATGCTGCGTAAGAACTGTAGTTGCATTGCGGTCAGCGTAATAGATCCATCTTCCAGAGGGCGAAGATGATGACTTTTTGAACTCAGCCGTAAGCTGGTCATCACGGCATTGTGGAGGCAACCAAGAGGCTGAGAGACTATCGTATTTGCAGCTCAAAGAATGAGCTTCCTTAATAGTATTGCCACAGTTGCAGGTGATAGGCCGTGGTTCACATATATCTCCAGAATGCCAGCGTTGAGAATAAAATAAGAGAATCAAGAGGGAAATTAAAAGAAGAGATGTGAGGTAGAGCGCAATAAGGTAGATAGTCCTCTTGGCTTTCCTATGAAAGATATCATCTGAGAGGAGTTGGAACTCTTTCAATACGACATCTTCGCTCTGAGAGTTGAAATCACTCTCTAGTGATTTGTACTCTATTTCTTGCCGACTGTTGAAGTGTGATTTTAGGCCTGGCATTGGGAGTTATAGGCAAGCGGGTATAAAATTAAGTAACGAGGGTCAGAAAGACAGTTGAACAGAAGTTAAGAATCTTAAGGAGGCTAGGTCAGAAAATAAGAAAGTCCAGCTTTCTTTCAATCGTAATTATAATTGTTATTCAACTAGGCTACGCTCACGAAACTCGTCTGCACCAGCTTACGGATTGGTAATATTTGTGGCATAATCCTCGCCAGTGGTCCAGATGCATCATTTCTCATTAGATCGGATAAAAACTGTATCATTCGAGTGTAGTTGTATTGATATGTTACATGTGCGCACACCTGCATGCGCCACATTGGAAACTGCCTCCGACTTCCTCTTGAGGACTATGCTCCGGTGTTAGTTTGTTAGTCCGTGTAACCAATCAAAACCAGAGTTATTTTATACGTGCCAGAATTCAACCTACTTGTTGGTGAGGTAGACGCTGGTTAGGTATTGGAACGGAGGATAATGTGAGAGTGATAGACGACGCTGTGATCCCTCAATCGGAGGCCGAATACGACCTTGTGATATATGCTGTCCCTGCAATTACTGAGAATCTTCGTGTAGTAAACATTCTCAAACGTATGATCAAGATAGGCAGACATTGGGCAAATATAATTTTGAAAATGGAGAAGTTACGGCCGTTGGTGACAGCAGTAATTAAAAAAGCCCTGAGCCTGTAGGGCCTGAGCATATAGATATTTGTAACTAGCATTCACGACTTTGAATTACTAGGAGACTTGTACTATAGCTGAGACATTGAATTAGCTATATTATAAAATTTTGAAGTTTTGGTGAGGGAATGGTCCGTACAATAGCTGATAATGAGTGCATATAGGTAAATGGTGAGTGCCTGTACGGAGTAGCTCAGGCCTTATTCAGCTATTGGTCCCCTGTGTTGCAGTTCCTCGCATCCTATCCCCACCATCATCAAAAACAAAACATGGAGAAATCACAAATCTATCACGAAACTTTAAGTGACTCGGAGATAGTTCAGCTTTGTTATGACCCAAATCGTCAAATCGTCGGCGGCAATCTTCACGGCAATCTTGTAGTTAAAGTATCTGAAGAGGCTGTAGTGAAATTTGGTTGGGGTGTGACTTCCGAGGAGGTTGGCAATCAGACTAAGGTATTCGAGCTACTTGACAATAATATCATTCGTATTCCTAAAGTTTATCGTTATTTCACGCAAAAAAGAAACGGTCACTTGCTTCCCACAGGATTTATGGTTATGGAATATATCCATGGAGAAGTCTTCGAATCGCTTAACAATGATCAAATCAATAAGATTGCGCATATACTTTCATACTTTTCAAGTGTACATGGCCAAGATCCTGGTCCGTTACAAAGAGGTATTTCACATGGGCTTCTTTGGCAGGATAACGGAAAGCCCTCTTTTAAAACTGTGCAGCAAATGGAACGTGGTTGAATGTCAGGCTCCCGGATATCAAATCCAAGTTATCGCTCAAAGAATATCCATTGGTTCTATGTCATCTAGATCTTGCCCCTCGGAATATCTTGTGGTTGCAAGATGGATCAGTGTGTTTTGTTGACTGGGCTTCGGCTGGCTTTTATCCTAGATTTTTTGAAATCTGCCTTTTGAAGATTATGGAATATAACCATGGCGACTATGAGATAACTTTAATAGAGCGGATGGAAAATCTGACGGAAGATGAAGAATCCCAGATGTCACTTTTGGCACGATCATTTTACAACGGCATTAGATATTCGTTTGTAAGTCTCTCACTATTCCATACAAATCAACGGTTAATGACCTCAACCAAGCCTTCAATAGACGAAGCTCTAGATTAGTAGCATTGAAAAGGATCTATCCTATTTTTGGTATTAGGATGTGATGGAGCCTAGGTGTAGAATTGGGTTTGAACCGTGTTAACGCACTCAAGTTGGTCTAATACTCAAGCTTCGCATTGACATTATTGGACATGGAATTCAGATATCGTTATTAGCAACTACATAAGGCTCAAATCTATGATTCCACGTCATGTTTAAGGCACGGGCATAGCACCTAAAAGACAAATAGTAGCGTCCAGCGAGTTCGTGGCGCTTTAAAGAACTAGTAGAAGTCATAAAACTAGGAGAATGGTGGCAGTAAAGATAATTCTCGACCTTGACCGTGAAAGCTCGAATCTTCCCATGACTACCTGAACTCATATATGATAATGAAGAGCTTTTTTTAAACAAAAAAGTTCTACTATGAATTCTCAGCCGCCAATTCTTAAAATACCATACCGGGATTAGCGCCAGATCTGAAATGTTCCACTATTCCAAAAATGGTATAGTAAATTTCGACTGAACTCCAAGCTAGCGCGTGCTATTCAACCTTTTGCGAAAGCTTGTCTTATCGTAGCTCTCAACCTCATCACCACCGCCTACTCTACCTCCACCGTCAACACCCCGCCAAGATGAGTTTCGTACCTATCAATCCCCGGCCAATGTTGCAAGGCCTTATCAACAAACCTATCTGCGTACGGCTGAAGTGGGGCGAGGTGGAATACAGAGGGACTTTGGTCTCTGCAGACAGCTATATGAATTTGCAGCTCTCTGGCACCGAAGAGTATGTCGCAGACAAGCCCACAGGATCGCTAGGCCAGGTATTAATCAGGTAGGCTATTATTCTATGCTTCCCTATTCTAGAAGAACAATCCTCGTTGGCCTGCTAACCGCGGAAATGTTACAGATGCAATAACGTCCTGTATGTTCGAGGCGGCGAAGAAAAAGACGAGAAGGACGCGTCGATGACGGGCTAGTTATGATATAGTAGCGAAGGGTTAGATGAGAGATTGGAGATGGGAGGAAAACCGAGCGCGCACGACTTGCTCGTCCTGGAGTTAAATGGGAACCCGACTATTGGAGCTGGGGAAATATCACTAGGCCGCCTTTCGGGCTTCCTAGATTATCTTGTTCGTGAAAAGTTGAAGAAATCGAGAAACGGATTCAAAAAGTTAGCTGCTGCCATGTGGAGTTATTCGAGGAAAGGCACAATGGATTTCGTTTTGAAGGGGTGTCTCTGCATATCAGAACAAATAGATCATCCTCAGGTGGATACGCCCTTAACTGTTACATTTTGACTTTGGGACATTACGGCGGCCGTGTACAATTGGCACTGCAACATGATTATGTCTTGTGAATCTTCTGTTAAGCAAAATGATTTATTACGTATTCATTCCCCTATCTCTTCCATTCGTAGTCTCAATGACTCCATCTAGTGCGGAGCCATAGGGCTGGAGCTCAGACCATACACAAGCAATGTTTATTCTGATAAGGTTAATGATATGTGGAGCCCGCAAGGACGTCTAGATAACATTCACATGAATAAGTTTCAGCAGCTTTCAGCATTCAGATAACTGCAGTATAAGATGAAGCACTACATAGAATATACTCAGAAACCGCTACACTGATAGTATAAAAGACATTTACACCTTTGCTATTCCGACCTCAAAAGAGTCCTGGTCGCTTCGATGTGGTGCAGACTACACAGTTCTAATGACCCAAAACCTAGTTAAAAATGAGAACCAAGGCCAATTTAATTGACAATCAAATACGCCTGCGTATGTCTTCAAAATTTACTACAGAGAATGGAAAGTCTAGAAAATATACTAGTTTAAGACTTGATTTAATTTCAGTGTCGAGCTTACTGCTACATGAGGTGCATCCCTTTCCTAATCACCTCACACACAGCCTCCAATTCATTTCATATCATCCATTCCATATCCTATCACCCCCACACCTCATACGAAGCTAGCATCAAGCTTTCAGCATAAGGAAAAAGGTTCTCCTCCGCCATGGGACCAAAGCCCGTAGAGAGAAATAAAATAAGCAATATCGACCGGAGCCATAAAGCTAGTGGTGCTGCGCCGACAAAATTAAGAAGCGAATTAGGCCAACGGCCAGAAGAGAGCAAGCGAAAAGCGAAAACCATCTTGGGGTTACAAAGAAAAATCATGTTTGCTTTTTTTCTTGATGTCCACAAAAGAGGATGCCTTGACATTTCGCAGCGTTGTGAGAAGCACGAGTAGGATATCGCCATTCACTCGGTGATAAGACTGAAAAGGAGAAGGCCCGGCAGGACAAAACGAATAAACTCCAACGAACGCCACATTTTGGAATCCCAGTGGATATGACGCTTGAAGACGGGAGCTCAATAATGCGCTATTAACACATATCAAGTTCTAAGAATAACATGTCTGTTGAATGGTTTTGGTTCGCTAGACACGCAAGTAAAAAAAGCATCTAATAGCAGAACCAATTGACAATCATATCACGGCATTTGTCGTCTACAATGCCTGACCAGGGACCGGCTTACGGCCAACAGGGGTTCGTAGTTCTGGTGGAACCCCATTGCTAGGCTGACTAGGTGGGCTTGGTTGACTGGGTTGCTGAGCTGGCTGCTGAACTGGCTGTTGAGCTGTCTGTTGAGTAGGTTGCTGAGCAGGTTGCTGAGTGGGCTGTTGAGTGGACTGTTGAGTAGGCTGCTGACTAGGTTGCTGGGCAGGGTTCATAGCTGATGGTCCTGGAGGTGTGAGCCGACGAGCTTGTTGCTGAGCTGGGGAAGCAGGTCGTCCTTGATTTGTGGGAGTCACTGGACCATTCTGTGCTGGCGACATGGGACGTGGGCCTTGCTTCATTGCTGGAGACATTGGACGAGCTTGAGCCGGTGACATTGGACGAGCCTGGGCTGGAGACATCGGGCGAGGACCCTGGTTTGCTGGAGACATAGGGCGGCCTTGTGGGCCTGGGCGCATTCCTGGCGGTGGGGGACCGCGAGGGCCATTTTGCGGTGGACGAGGCTTGACTGGACGGACAGAGAGACAGGTTCGAGGGACAACACCTTGTTGAGAGCGGTCAAGGCGGATACAGAGGGCCTACATAAACACGTCAGGAACAGAAACATCACAAAGCATATGTGTAGGAAAACTTACCCATCCATCATCATACTCATGTAGGAGTCTGATGAGTTGTCCAGCTTGAAGTTCGAGTTCGTCCTCCATAGAAGGCTTGAAATCAAGCTGTACACGATGAACCGCGCTATTAGCAGGTCCACCTGCCGCAGCAATTGCTGCAGCAGTATTGCTTGGTGGAGGAGCAGCGCCAGGAGCTTCAGAAACGCTGTATTCGGTGATGGCAGGGCTTGGAGGACCCATAAATGGGCCTTTCTTAGTGAGATCCATTGGCTTGGGACCATTTCCACTCTTCGATTGAGAGCGAGCCAGGCCAACTGCAGCACCTGCAGCGGCTGTACCTGCAAGTACCGCACCTCCAGGGCCCATACCTTGGACCATTGATGGTCCCGTAGCGTTGGCCGCATCGATAGTCTCGGCATGGTTTCCAAATGGATTCTCTCGGTTGTCTTGAGCACTGGTAGGAGAAGTGTTACCGCGAGCTTGAGAGCCAGCAGCAACAGCGGCGCCAGCAGCAGGTCCAAATTGGGCAGGTTGAGTAACGGGGCGGGAAGCAGCTGGAGGCTGGGTGTTCAGACTGCGCTGCGGTGCAGGAGCAGCCGTGCCAGCAGCGAAAGCATCAGACTTCTCATCGTCCAAGCGTTGAGCGCTTTGTGCATTCTTCCTCCTCTTGACAAAGAAGAAGCACAGGCCCAAAATAACACCCACAATTAGGACGATACCAATAGCCAACCCAGCCTTTCCTCCTGCGCTCATACCTCCCTTAGAAGCAGATGTAGTTGCACTGCTTGATGATTGGTCCGACTGAGCTGTAGGCGAGGCAGTGTCAATGGCGAGACCAGTTGTCGTGGGTGCAGCTGCAACAAGTGGAAGAGAGAGCGCAACCGATGATGACGGTGCTACAATAGAAGATGGCAGCTCCGTTTTATGCGTAGTGTGCGTAGTAAGAGTTTGGTGGGTGGAAGTTGTAGGAGCAGCCTTGGGCTTCTCTGAAGAACTGTCTTTTGAACTCTCCGCTTTGTGAGTAGGTGCCGTTGTATGGACACTCGTAGTGGTATGAGGGGGAGCAACAGTAGGCTTGGGCTCATCGTTCGATGCAGTCGAGTATCCGGCAACTGGGCCATCAAAGGTGGGCGATACAGTGTAATAGACCACAGACACTTTGGTTTTTGGCGCTTTGTGTGTGGGTTCAGGATCAGGTTGATCATCCTGAGAGCCATCATCACGGCCGAAAGCATTTGATATGGCACTGGCTGCAGCCTCTGCCATGGCAAAAGGATCCGGGAAAGAGGCGCGCGCATGGCGACGATGGAGATGGAGGTGACTAGGCATCTTTGCAGAGAGTTTGTCCAACGACAAATACAATCGCAAAGAGAACTAGAGAAATAGAGAAGTAGAGAACTTGTCTTCACAGCAAAGGTGATCTTATCTTTAGGTGAAGTACCTAGGATTCCGCAGGCACTTTTCAATCCGGGAAAACTGAATAATGGCGATGTCGAGTCGCGAGAATATGTGGTATCGTGACGTTATCGTATTGCGAGTCGAGATCGAATCGTAGGGAACGTAGGCTCAGGATTGAGCGAGTGTGGTTCGCAGCTGCGGTGACACGTCGATAAGAGAAGGACGAACGTGATCAACACAGACTGAGAATTGAAAAAAAGAAGGTGGTGAGCCGTACCTTCACGGTCGAAAGAATGACGACGGTAAGGAAGAAAAGAAAAAGGAAGGGTGGAAAGAAGGTCGACGAGGGAGTCGAAGGGGGTCTACAAGAGAATCGGCCAGGGCGAAGGAGAGAGACCGAGACAGCCCTTAGACCAGACTTTGGGTGCGTGTGGATGGTGGCAGCAGAGCAGCGGAATCCTGAGGCACGGATCATGGCTAGGGCGTGCGGCACGTAGCAACGCTGTACATTGGTGCGAGAGTGCTCGTTCCTTGCTTGCGCTCCTTCCCTTCTGTGCAGAGCGCAACTGGGGTACTGCTCCTGTGTGGCCCCTCATTACCCTCTCATTGGTGGCTGGCTGGGAGCCTTCAGCAGCTAATGCAAGGGGAGCGATGCACTTGCCCCGAAGCCGCCTAACTCAGGCACATATCTGCCTGCCGTGGCCGTGTCATTGGCCCACCAACCACGCCATCACCCGCGCGGGCCCACCTCAGCGAAATTGCGATCATCCAACGAGCAAACGAGCAGTCCGCACAGGCATCGTGGCTTGCTTGAGCAACAAAAGCTGTCGCAAAAACATCATGAAAATACCGTATCCACTTCTTCGATAGCCAGCAATTGACGATAAGATGGATAAGACGGCGAGCTAAAAGTCAGAATAATACCCTACAGTAGCATCAGCGTCATCGTGAAGCAAAGACCACAGAAAAGGCCCTGTTTTCAAGCTGCATTGTTGCAGTATTATACAATACAAAGTACTGTACGGAGTACACTGCAGCAGAACCACCTCGTATGGAGATCACGCAGTATTCCTTGGCGTCATCACTAACACCCACGGCGTTGTTCCTGCAGCTCCAGGAACGTGTGCCCGAGACTTTGTTGACCGCGAGCAGGTGCATATCGTAATCTGCCTTCCGACGAGAGGCTTACAGTGTAGCGAGACATGCCAGAGTATCGGTATGTGCGCATGCTCCGTACGGTATGCAGAGCAAAGGAGCCCGATTTCCCGCAAGCTTGACAAACGCCCAAGAAATCGTCGATCGTCTCCCTCCGTGGTCCTTGTCGCTGGTGCTACTGAATCTGATTGGTGTGACCAATGCTTCAATTAAAGTGCCGCAATTTATTACTGGACGAAATCTCGCACCTCAGCAATCACAAGAAGCCGAGTAACCTCAATATCCCCAACAGCAATCATCCTGATTCTCCTTTCTCAAAGTCTCATCCTATGTAGCCACCGAATTATCCCCTCTCTCATCCCATACGGTACCATAAATTGATGACCAAAGTTGTGCCTTCTCAGGACTTTTCATCCCATCTCTGAGCGGTATCCGAAACACGCCCCAAAATAGCCCAAGAAAAAAGGGTCCCGTCCGCCTCAAAATCTCGCCCCGTCATCCCGGCAGCACATCAGCCGTTTCAGGCCCCTGCCCAGTCTGCGCCTAGCGTAGCCCGAGAAACCCGGCAAGTGTCTAAGATTGGAATAATGTGCATGGTGACGTGATGGTGCTTTTCTCTCATTCAAAGCGCCAATTTAATATTGTTGAAGGCAACGACAATGAAGTGTAAATCCCAAATCCATTATGGCTTCTCAGGTACGTTAAAAGACATGATCAGTAGCATTTTCTACGAATGGCAGGCGTGCAGTATCAATTAGCCCGGATAAACAAGGTCAGTAATACAGTACAATACTAAATTGGGGTGCCCGAGAAAGCACCTTATTCTCACCCGAAAATGCAGCTGTGGCTAGATGTGGAGGCGGTGCCACCAGGCTGGTAGAGCTAAAGAAGCACACAACGGAGCTACCGTATCCTTCCGGGAAAGCCGTAACGGAATTCCTTCTCTTACTCTGCAAGGAAGAAGAAGCTGGGTCATCTGGTACTGTACTGTAGCAAACAACAAAAAATTACTCGGTGAATTACACCTAGAAGCAGACCTGACTCTAGTGAATAATATCAGTCAATAGACATTCAGCCTATAAATTCAGTATCGCACTCTTCCCACCTCCTTCCCCCTTACAACTATCATAGGTTCTTCTTTGAAGCATTACAGAGCTATTTTTGAGGCAAACATTGCCTCGGCGGGCTCAGCCCCTAGTTCTATCTCTTGGTCCACATCAAATGGAGCATCGTTTAGAGAATATCAATAGGTACTGGAGTGTGCTGAGATACTTTCGGACCTGTGGACAGGTCAAGAGCACTTGGGCCACATTCTGTCCACACCCGCCTAAATAACGTGGCTCTACTGATTTGGATGGTATTTACATCCCCCATCGAAATCATTTACACGGTGTGCCTTACGACCGTAATGATGGGTTTTGCAACCGACAACCATCATTGATGAATTGAGTGAGGCGGCGTGAAGGGGGGAGTGGATAAATTGTCCTATAGGTCCTCAGCTAGGGGTTTGGTATAAAACTGCCAAGTCGATATAGCTCACATACCCTCGTGGTTACGACAGAAAGGAACGGTCGCGGAGGCGGGTTCAACTGCGCTGGCAAAACCCAGAGGAATAATGAAGCTGATGCGCTGCCCGAAAAGGGGTATTACTACTACCTGGGACAAAGATCTGGATTTCGAGAGTAAAGATGACTTAGACGAGGCTCTCAAAATTGCAAAGGAGAAAAACTAGCCAATTCCTAGTAATTCGAAAGAAGACCCCCGATCGTCTGTCTGCGGCAGGGTTCCGAGATGCTATCAGACGGCAATATAACTGCCAGAAATTATTAATAGACATCAGAGACCTCGAATTGCAATACAGAAATAAGAATCTAGCCAAGGGCGGATTGAGCAGACATCTTACATGACGAGTGGATAGGTTCGTGCAGGATATTCGCAGACGAAATGGATACCGATCTGGGCATCCGCGCAACCTATGAAGCTGTAACGGATTTGGAGACGACTGTATACGAGACTTTCGAACCCCCCGTAGCCTTGTCCCAGTACTTCGATACGTCTGGCGGGGACGTTACCAAAAACGAATCAGGCACAAATACAATTGCACGAGCTGCGGTTGTGCAGAAGGATGACGAAGGTTACAATCATCCGAACATACTTCAAAACTTCCAATAACGGAGACTTATGTTCTTTCACTTATAGACAGATATGGAAACGCTAATATCCTACCAAGTCGTTGTCCTTGACGAAGCTCAATGTGTGAATAAAAGAAAGCTAGTACGACACAAAGTAATTAAGAATCTCTCTGCGAACACATTCCTAATTGTGTCTGGGACCTTAGCACATAACAAATGGTTTGATTTCTCTGGCTACTTGGATTTTCTACAGAAGTGGTGAATGGGTAGATCGGGATGGAATTGATGGGATTGACAGCGGAAAGCTGGAATCATAGGACTGCTTGACGAAGGGTTGGTCTCAATTAGGAAATCAGTATGCAACTTGAAAATAACTTGAAATTACAGTGAATCTGAGCGTTTTAGGGTGCGGTAGAGCAGCCAAACACTTTTAGAGTACCGTAATTCTAATACCCTGAACAACAATCAACCATTAGCATAACAATTAGTAGTCAAAAACTCACTCACTCTACGTACTTACAATACCAACTTCAATTCAATTACTCCGTAGACCCGGTTGAAGACACTAACTACCGTATGCAGATCTCCCGAGACCGAACACTACAAAACACGGGGTCCGAGGATGCTCCACTGCCGCCACCAAATAATAAGAAGAAATCTGCTCCGTAAAAAGCAGTAAGGCAGAATCGGACCCAAAACGCATATTTTTTTTTACTCTCAGCCACGCTCAATACCAGGCGCGCCACTCACTTTCATTTACGTTTCACCTCTCCGCCACTAGAGAGATGGGGCAGTGACGTCGACCAAAGTTGTGATTGGCAAGTTTGGTGAAGTCTAAATGAACATCCAAAACCATAACTATGCCGCTTTTTCTCGGCATCATCAGTATCATCAATTGATTTCAACTCAGAGAGTTTTTGCTCTCTGATATCATAGCAATTCTATGTAGAAAGCTTATTAATTGTGATTAGTAACATCGCGAATAAAAGAACATGGTAGGGTTGTATCCTGTGTTGATTGGCTATGTCCGGCTAGCCTTGGTGGATCAAGCGAGGGTGGATATTTTGATAGCACAGAACAGCATCTAAAAAATTTTCTCATCCTTTGCCCTAACAAGACACACTCCAAGCGATTCTTAGACGAGGAATAAGAGAGAAGAAGGATAAAATTCCAAAAAAAAAAAGGTGACAATAGTTTCTCATCAGACTCAAAAAAAAATTCTTCTTGAGGTGTGTATCTGAATATTTGCTATTCAGGGCCTTGAACTCAAGGAGGATGATGTTATTCCTCTCTGACGGGGAGTCGAACCCCGATCTCCCGCGCTTTGTCAGTTGACAAGCGGAAATCATGACCGTTAGACCATCAAAGATGCTTCTTGTTGAGGGACTCTTGTCTTATTTCAATTTATAGACCAAGAAGTCCTTATCTGTGATAGTGGAACTGTGTTAGATGCATGTGCCCCACTGGTGCTCTATAGCCGAGTTCGGCTAACGCTTTTATAGCTAACTTCCCTCACTAAATAGCCACACATCAGACTGTTAGTCTAAGAAACATCTAAGAGGCAGAAGTGCAAACACTGCAGGTATCCATTATTGGGGAATATTTGCCATATTCTCTATTGCATCAACCAATCTGATGCTCTGATGCCATTACCCTCCTACGAGAACTACATCTTGCCTTCATTCAACCATACAGCTCTCCATCTTCCACCTCATCCGCACTTCCATCACCATCGAAAACCAATTCCAGGTGCAAATTGGAAACGACTCGAATCTTGATGATATGCTTGTATGTATCGAACCTTGAAATTCCGGCAGAAGTATTACCGAGAATTTTAGTTGGAGTTGAGTTAATAGCAAGGGCTATAATCTCAATTAATGATTTCATCCCAATACAATACCATCCCGACCATATAACTATTACCATGTATATGATTACGATGAGGATATGAACAAGAAGAATCCCTGCAGCTAAACGACGAGTCACTCCCCGCATTGAATAGCTGTATCCGTTGCGATCAACAGTAGCTCTGAACTCTGTCCAGTTACCCGTATTAACGTCTGCATGCATCTGGCTTCCAGTGAAAACAACCGTATTATTTGCGCTAACCCTAGCCAATACATTGGTAACGAATATCGAGACAGCCGCCCGAAAGTTCTCCACGAGAGGTCCACCTGACAGTTTTATTTGGAGAGGAGCCAAAGTTGCATTTGCGGGGATTGCAGTCTCAGCCCAGTCAATATCAAACTTAATAGCTTTAGATCTTGTCAGATAAGATGGATCGTAAGCAAGTTTGAGAACATTGTCAGTAGTTGGAGAACGGAAAAGATCACTGCTAAGAGGATATGTATAAATTTGGATAGGTTCCCAACTAGAAATCACGGAGCAACATTGTGTAGTACCAGGAAGCTGGTTGTCGCGGCCGTCTATACCAAATGATGTAAATACAGCGCCAATAGATGGAGAGTCCTCCCCCAAATCTGGAGCTTCGACCCAGATTGCTGCATAACCCGTGGTGTTGCTCCATACATCTAGGAGTTTGGATAAAGGGGCAGACCATGTCTTGCCGTTCGGGAGCGGAAACACTAATCGGGGCTGATCACTTGAAGACAGAAGGTCCGTGAGCGAGCCATTTTTCCACTCATACACACTTTCTATACACATGACGGATGTTGAAGGTGCTAGGATAAGACTATTATTCTTCATCAAAAGTCCAAATCTAAAAGACTCCGCAATTGGACCCTGGTTAAATGCGTCTTGTATTAGAGACAGAAGAATATCGGCAGCTAATGGAGTTGTCTGGGTCAAAGCTACTATTGTCTCAGATGGGTTACTAAATTCACCCAGTGGAAGTCCACCCAGGGCACCTTCCAGATACCTAGAGAAAGATACTGGGCTTTCAGGGAGAAAAGTAATGTTCCACCTTGGCAAGTAGTTCGAGTTGTCGATTAACCAGAAGTCGTCGGTCAAAGTGTATTGCGTACTTAAATCGAGAAGTGTTGTGAAGCTTCCAAGTGGACAATAGACAGGTACTGTCTGATTGGAGAAACTACACTCTGGCAGATAGAAATTAGCGAGGGTAATATGGCTTGGCCAAAGTGCGGATTCTTTAGTCTTGACGAATATTCGAGCATCATCAGTTGTAAGATGATTTCCGTAATTCAAGTCTGTCATCTGCACCTCCCACCAGTCAAGTGACGGTAACATCAAAATAGCTGATGCGGGTCCAACGATAGCCACTAATATAATTAGAATGATAATGAAGAAGACCCAAAGTAGTTGCTGAATTTTGGCCATTCCCACGACAGCAGTTGCCCATAAGCCAGGGCTCCAGAGAGTATTGAGGTTAGCAAGTTGGAAACCAGTGAGAATACCCCCGAACGGCACCCCTTCTTCATGTAAAAGTCGATACTGGACATAATGAATCGCGATATTTGAAAGCGAAGCGGCTATTAAAATTTCATGAAACTTGGCCGCAAACTGGAGCGCATTCGATTGGACGGGTGTGTCCCCGGCATAGACCTGACAGAAGTTTAAAACCAGTAGGACGATTGTAATACCAGTCGGGAATATGTGAATACTACACCCGCTTACTGCTCTCCATTTGCTCCTGTTCGTGATTGCCTTTGGTTCCTCGCATTTGAGCCAGCGATTCTGAAAAAGGGCATTCACGATTTCAACCTGTCGGAAAGGCCACGAAAGAAAATATGGTAGACTTGCAAAGAATGGCCTGAGATAATCCAACCATATATGCCTAAATGATTGCGGTTTTCCTTGTTGTTTGTCTGGAGTGGGCTCAGGGTCGGTCCAAGTAGGGCGATACTTGTGAGTTCTCCGGAACATGATATGAAATCAAAGACGCCGATAACCTTCAAAATCAAATATGCCAAGCCATAAACTAGAGCTATTGATTGGAAAGTATTCTGGTAGAGGGAGTGAGGCTCCATCGCGGTAGTGCCGTTTATACATGTATGTAGGGAACGCGGCATCCTTACTACAATAACCCCGGATCTCTGAGCCTCATCAGAAGGCGCCTCTACTCAGAGCTGAATAGAGTACAGCCTCAATCCTCCCATTCCGCTGCTTTCCACGTCATCAGCCGATCACCTTCCATAGTTGACCGAGTGTTTGCAGTATCTCTACCTCCCCATGCTGCAGGCTCAGCCCTCAGCCAAAGCTCAAGCGATAACAGAGTAGGCTGCAGCTAAAATTCGGTACCCTGCGTATTCATTGGCCAATTAGTTTAGGACCCCTTCATAGTAGCTGATCATTGTTTGCAAAACTGAGATACGTTATATGAGAGAAATGATTAGTCGCTTTTATATTCATATTCCCGTAAACCAGAGAACAATATCTGAAACTCGCTTACTCTAATTCTGAGCAGCAAACTCACCTCTATTTCCATGATTGTTATTTAAGGTAGTGTAAACAGATTTTCTGGGTTCACTTATTTTCGTAACGAGCTGCTTAAATGACCGCTAGATCATCAAATACACTTCCTATTTAAGAACTCCCGTCTTATTTCCCTATATATTCGTGATAAAGTATGTGGATAAAAATGCCTTCTAATTTAGATACTGCTACTTCTCGGTTTAGTGAAGGTTGATTCATGTTGTTATCGACCGTTTTGCTTCATAACGAGTATATATCTCTATTATCATATGATAGATGTCTCAATTGTTTTATGTCTCTACAGTATTAGTTGATCCAATGCTGCTCTTCCGTGGTTAAAGTCAGCATCGCGATGGAGTGTATGCTATTATTTCATTGTGCATAATTCTATACTGGGTGTTGGATAGGAAACCTCAGAGTTCGAAGGCTCCATATCAACTAGTTGTTGACTTGGCCAAGATCTTTGATTAAAGAACCAGCTACTTCTTTCATTTTATGTTTCCTTCCCAGCCAGCTTACATTGGTGAATACCATGGAGGTTACGGGATTTAATTGGTTGATCACCATGATGGAATTACTCCGATTTAATCATTTCTTTATTTTGGATCCTACTTCCATAGCCCAGCAATGACGCATAGCGCTCTTATGAGCTGAGCAAGGACTAAGTAGATCATGATTTAAGCGGGTAGATCCATCACATATCTTGCATATCGGCAGTATTCCTCGCTTTTACTATATTCCAATTAAATTATTAGACTACTTATTAGGTACTGGTACTCTACTCATACGCATATTGGGGGGTATCACTATAACTTTCTATCCCAAACCTCGGCTTTAGAACATCGTAGGCACCGCAACAAGTACCGTATTGCACCCGAGCCAAACCCACGCACAAACTAGACCGACGAAGCCAATTGAGAGCCACCAAGCCATGGATGTTTGAAGCATGGACGTGGTCCACTTACTCACTCTCAATAGAGCGGACCTCTTCTTTTTGTTAACACAGAAATCCGTGCCATAGATCAAGCATCCTCTTCCACCAGGTTGGGAGTCACATTCAAAATGTTCCCTTCTTCGCTTCATAAGAAGTCTGCTCATGTTAACGAAGTCTACGGTTGTCAATGGGAATAGAAAGGAGAATAAAAGCCTATCCCTGGGTTGGAGAAGATGACGAAGATGCACATACCTTATGCTCCCTCTACAGAACTTAGTATCGCTCCCTAACTCACAACCCTCACGGGGACAGTCTAAATGTAGAAGACGTCTTTCAATGAGCCACTCAATTTTCAATTCTACTCCGGTATCAATAATGTAGAAGAAATGCTGATTCGTGTGTTTGAGCGCCAAAGCATCAGGGTAAGTTAAGTATCGTGAAATCTGGAGGTGGATTTCCGTTGGCAGAGACATAAGCCGCGAAACTGATCCATTCCCCCCTTCACTCCGATCATCTAATTCCTCGTTTTTGAAATTTGTGAAGGGGGCATGAGCCGTCTGTCCAACCCAGTGGGAGAGCATTATATCTTTAAGGGGGGGGAATTGCAATCACGTGATATAAATGACGATAAAGAATATAAAAGACCTAAGAATGCAAGACTAAGATCCAATAAAGTAGAATTGTAATAAATACATGACTGGAGCCTGTTTATTGTGTTTACATGTTTACCTATTTCCATTCGGTGTAGAGCTAACTACGCCAGTAGCCCAAAATAGCTGAAACCATGCTCTAGGCTGCAAATTTATTCCCCCTGACTCACTTCATAATGCTTGCAAGGCAGAACTTGGACAGGCTCATTTTTGAAGTTTCGCACATGTGGTCATTCACCTGTGGATTGTCAGGTACTGTAACACAGCGCTGTAATCTCAAGGCAGCCGTGTTAGAGCTCTACAAGTTGATATCTGTGGGTCCACTATCACATTTAGGTAATACAGCACAATTTCATCGTTGTGCTCTAATGTGATCCGCATTGAAAGCTTGAGTTTGAAAGTATTCACTACAGAGTGTCAAAGAACGAAGGTTGATGAACTCAATCAGGGCGGTTTACTTATCATCACGTGAACACGCGACTCGGACACGATGGCGCGTTTTCCCTTATCGATAAAAACTTCAAGCAAGATCTTATCATCATTGCCACCGCAACAGACCTTGTCCTTTCATGGACCAGGAAACGTACCCGCTGGCATGGCGAGCCCTGCCATTGCATTATTGAATGATGATGAAAGTGATTACGGATCAGAATTCTCACCTGAACAAGAGGAGATCATTCTTCAACTTATTTCCACAACAACAACCACTGTTACCTTACCTCTGAAGGATATTGAAGATATCTCTTTTGACACGCGAGTTGAGGATGATGGGACAATCCGTGGCGCAGACAGCAATGCTACGGAGGCCCAGCAGTCAATTAACTTGGAGACAGCTATCTCAGCACGGTGTGAGTATATAGAACATATTGATTCTGGAGATTTTAGTTGATCTGACTGACGCTTAAGCTACGTGCAGCTAGCCAGCTGCTGCCTCCAGATGTAAAATCTCAAAATAGAGGATCTGCAGCGGCGGCTTCACCTCGTAATGGATCTAGAAATACTCGCTCTCCCCTTCAACGGTTTCGCACTCCGCCTAAGAAACCTCTATCAGTAACAGATCTGGTGTCTCCAGCTTGGTGTGAATTGCAGTATTGGTACACGCTGACACGGACCAAGTATGGGAGGAAAGATCCAACTCCAGCAATGAGACGCGGAAGCGAAGTTCATCAAAAGCTTGAATCAGAAGTACATACTACTGTGCAAATTGATGTCGAAACAGAAGAGGAGAAATGGGCCCTCCGATTATGGAACGTCATCATAGGACTGCGCACCTTACGGTTCGAGGGCCTAACAAGAGAGCTAGAGGTATGGGGAACAGTGGATGGTCTTCTTGTTAACGGCGTAATCGACGAACTTTCCTTCAATTGTCCGGATACAACTCTAGAAGAAAGCCTTCAAGTTGGACATGACGATCACCTCAACGGGACTCCGATAACATCACAGAGGATATATATTACCGATGTGAAAACGCGGCTGGCCAAGACTCTACCATCCGGGGTTGCCTTTCGCCCTACACGGATGCAACTTATGTTGTATTACGATCTCCTCAACAGACTTGCGAGCAACGAAGTTGACTTCAGCATAATATCATCTCGTTATAATCTTGACGTCAACGCACCTTTCTCTGACTCTTTTATTGTGAATACCGGAAGGCTTGATGACGTTTTTTACGATGCATCATCGCACTTATCTCAAGACGGTGATATGGAAACGGATAAAGATGGCATTTCTACTCTTCTTGCATATAATTCTCTCTCCAAACTTTGGGCTCTCATGATTACTGAGTTTCAAAGGACCTTCGATGCTGATAAAACACTTAGCCCCATTCTGAATGCAGAATATAGATCAAGCATCGATGGTAAGGTCGTTGGAAATAAGTCGTTCCTGATGGATAAGGTCGCCTTGGATGAATATGTGAAACGGGAACTAGAGTGGTGGAAGGGTGAAAGAAAACCCGAAGGTGTTGCAATTCAAGAGGCATTCAAATGCCAGATCTGTGAATTTGCTGATCAATGTGAGTGGCGACTAGAAAAAGTAAAGATGACGGGTCGTCCGCCGAAAAAGAAGACGAATAACGATTAATATGAGACCCCTATACATTTGTAGTGGGGATAATGGGAAATGAAAAATCTACATATACAAATCTATGTCAAGATATAGTACAGGCATATAACTGGAGCATCTCTCAGCAAAATAGCATTTTCATAACCTGCTTTGCCTTAAATGTACAATTAAAATATCATAATGACTTCTCAGTCATCATCTTCCTAGTCAGCTAGACCGCACCACTTTCCTTCCACCAGATATCAGCATTAGGATGCACTCCAGGCCCCTCGATTCCTGCATCTGCCCGCCGCTTTGCCTTTTCCTTGTGGTCAACATCATACCTCTTGTTACGCGATTCCAACTCCTTGTCCAAGTCCAGCTGACCATCCTTGACCAAGGCTCCCATAAGCTTCGGTACTCCTACATTCCGGACATTGCTCGCATTAGCTTGGAATTTCAGAAAAGAATGAAAGATAATTCTAAAATTCAGATGCATGACATTGGTCAAGCTTACCAAGTGGTAGTTCGTCTCCCTTGTCAATCTGCCAAAAATGCCACGTCTTTCCATATAGTCCAACAACTTGTTTCATTGCCTCCAATTCCATCTTCTCCCAGTTGTCTACCGTTGCTTCCTGGGGCTTTGGCATTACAAGCATACCGGAGCTGACTTCATACTCATGTGAATGCCAGAACTTCTGCTCTTCTGGGTCTAGGGTTTCGTAGACGTGTTTGGGAATCATATACTCAACACCTATTAATCGTGCATCTTGTCTGGCAGAATCATATATTAAGCATTGGCGGAGATCTGTCAGTATAAGTTAGTAGGCAGGTACTGGAATTGGATGCTCTGGCTGGCCCCAGGTGAAGATCTCGTACCTTTACCCACATGCGAACAGTAATGATGTGCTTCTACGTGCCTAACCACACCTTGCCGGGCTTCATCGGCATAGATATGCACGGCGTTTAGGAATTCACAAACTCCATGAAGTGGTCTGAAGGCCTGAACATTTGTTAGTTGGGTATTTTGACGATTACATTTCGCTCCTCAAAAATGGTTTAACCGCCTGTAAGTTATGGTTGCAAGTTCATGGAGCTACTCTAAGCATGTTTCTATTTGACAATGAAAAAACAAGAAACTGACATACGGGATCTGAATTTATTTTGTTTCCTCCTAGATTGCCTCTACCCAGGAATAACTGCCCAATATTGAAGAAAAATGAAATTGAGGAATCCATTGTTCCGAATATCGAATTCGACCATGCACTCAAAAATTGCTTTATTTGAGAAAGGCTCATGTTTATTGTGCTTGTGGCAATTGTTGTGGATTAAATGTTAAGTTCACTATAACAAGACGTCATCCATACCAGCATCGGGTCTGGCAAGATGTCGTCAGAGCTACAAGTGTACATGGGAGCAGCAAGGGAGAACATATGCACAGCAATATCATAAGTCCGTTCTAATCACACTTGTGTAACTTGTATATGAACCCCAAAGGACTTCACGCTCAAAATAGCCCGGAATGTAGAACGACAGACGACTAGTGTCTCTCTGATCCTCGTTCAAGCCCGCTTTCGTAAGTTGGAAAACCTACCCCTGGCTTACTTTTAAAATGCACATCGAAGCCCCGTCTTTAATGAAATCGAACAGCACATATTAGGTTTGAATACTTCAATGCAACATATTTTCTAAATCCCATCCCCACCATAATTATCGAAAGTTTAAGCAGTGGCTTGATGTTGTGCAGGTCTGTGCAGCTAGTTGACGTAGCCGTGTTGCACTGAGCTGTCCGTGTGTGTGCGCCCCAAGTGGCCCACAGAAATGCGCAAGCGCTTTTAGACCATTCAAAAATATCTATTTCGGAGCCTCTTCATCTGAATCATCACTTTTATCATTATAATATTTCATATTGAAAGTATAATTTCTTGTCTTGCTCCAACCAATCAAAAAGGATATGACCAGCATTGCTGACACGTGATACAAGCAATGCGTCAATTAACTGTTTCGGCTTCCGGCTTAGCCGTGTTATGTGCCCGTACAGTAATCAATCATAGCTACGCCTTACGAGATCATATTTCAATAGATTTTCCTTGATGCCCTCGTTTACGTTTACAATTGTAATACTAGAAATGGTTCCATAGCATTCAATTGACGTTTTTGGCTTAAGCACGAGCATTTTATCATGGTTGCAACGGAGGGGCAGCGCTCCCGGCGCGCCCCGCGATATGAGGGTGAGGATACCACTGTTACGACCCAGAGGGAGTTATGGGGTTGGTATGCCTATATGATTGCGGCCGAAGTATTTGCAGTTTGCGGAGTTGGTAAATATATATTTTCCTGGTTAGAAACTTCCTACAATCTCATCGGCTGACGTTATCTGTAGGATCATTCCTTCCCGTGACTCTCGAGCAATTGGCTCGAGAGCGAGGAGTATTCTTTTCAGATAAAACTACTCCATGTACTGCCAGTGCACCTCCAGTATCAAGCAGCCCAAGTCGATCTTTGGGGAGGTTGCTCGCAAGAGAGGCTGAAAGACCTGCTGACCAATGTGTGGTCCGGATTTTTGGATCAGATGTTACAACCTCTAGTTTTGCGATGTATACTTTTTCCCTAGGCGTTTTGATTCAGGCCTTTGCTCTTATATCATTCAGTTCTTTAGCAGATTATGGTATGTGTAACTGACGATATTTTCGTTCACGATGAGAGAGCTAATATCGAATTCCAAGGTAATTATCGAAAAAGGTTGCTGGTTGGATTCGCCTTCACCGGATCGATATCAGCCATGTTTTTTATTTTTGTTGTACCGAAGATATTTATTGTCGGGTCTTTCCTAACAATTATAGGTGTAGTATCCATGGGATCGTCATTTGTATTATTCAACTCTTTTCTGCCAGTGCTCGTAGCGAACCATCCATCGATTAGCACTAGAGGAAATAATTCCAAAGATGACCCTGAATCTGTTCCTTTGGAAAATCTTCAATCGGACGACAGGGACTCTTTATCCATCGATCTTGAACCCGAAGACTATGTCAATATACCATCGAAGAAATCAGACTCTAGTCCGGATTCGGTAGAACTTCAACTCTCAACAAAGTTCTCATCTAGAGCCACTGGGATTGGCTATGCAGCAGCAGTATCAGTCCAGTTAATCTGCGTAGTCATGCTCTTCGTCATGTCAAAAATCAGCTTCTTCTCTTCTTCATCTACCTTGTCTCTCCGCATTGTCCTGTTCTTCGTCGGTTTATGGTGGCTTGGATTCACAATACCGACTCAAATGTGGCTCCGCGATCGCCCCGGTCCACCACTATATTCGGTTTTGCCTGATACCAAGAGTAACTGGCGCGCTTTTTGGTCGTATTTTACTTTTGCCTGGTCTTCGTTATGGAAGACCATCAAGATTGCCGTCAAACTTCGGCAGATGGCTGTATATCTCATTTCTTGGTTTCTTCTATCTGATGCTATATCTACTGTCAATGCTACTGCTATCCTCTTTGCTCGTACAGAGCTGAAACTGAGCACCGTTGCTGTTGCTCTACTTTCTATCACTACTATGGCGTCTGCATTTTCCGGGGCAATGCTTTGGCCTATCATTGCTCGAAGGTTCTCACTAGAGTCTCGTCACACACTTGTTCTCTGTGTGATAGTTCTAGAGCTCATCCCACTTTACGGATTGATGGGCTATCTGCCATTCATCCAATCTTGGGGAGTTGGCGGCTTGCAACAACCATGGGAAATATTTCCACTAGCCGTAGTTTTTGGCTTTGTCATGGGCGGGATAAACTCTTTCTCTCGGTCATTCTTTGGACTCCTTATACCTCCAGGAAGTGAGGCGGCATTTTATGCTTTATACGCCATTACAGATAAGGGAAGCTCCGCTGTTGGTCCGACGATCGCAGGGATGATTATTGATGCTACTGGAAAGATCCGACCAGCGTTTGGGTTTTTGGCTGTTCTGATAGCTTTGACAGCTCCAATTCTCTGGATAGTCAACGTAGACAAAGGGAAAGAAGATGCTCTTCGCATGGCAGGCATTTTGAAGAAGTTATCAGGTAGTGATGAGAATATAAGGGAGGGTAATGGTGGAATCCAAGAAGCTGAGGGGCTATTAGCTAACCATAGCTGATTCTGATATGGCTATTAACCTTACCTTGCAGATCTTGGCTAGAAAACCACAGTATCAGGACACGCTGATGTGAGGCTTCATGCATAGTGGGAAAACATGTAACAGGCTTAGAGAGCATTATTCTTCATACACCACTGAGTGACTATATCTAGTTCACAGCAGAAGACAATGCCACGAGTGCCATACTCTTCTAGTAGAGCACATGACATGCGAGGGGAATGTGCTTCTGTAATTGAGACCTTAGACTTTGTCGATAAAGTTTTATACAGATAGTAGCATTGTAGGTCTTTGCATTCTGTAAGGACTTACCTATGCTTTATGGTTAGATACCGTAGAACATCTTTGCGAGACTCTAGGATGTGATTTATAGCAATGTAGGACATTTTTAGTTCAGTGCCTAAGCTAATAGAATAGTTCTAATTTGATATCTGATCTAGCGTGCGCTATGCAATAAACTAAATGGCAAGTTAGGCATGGTAGCCTTGCAGTTGACTGAACCTCACTAGCGAACCTCCCTACCGTTGCCAAGAATCACCACTGTTCTATATAACCCCAAATAGGAAACATGGTTTCCAACAAAAGCAGCAAGGAGGCCGTGATGGTATAATGTCAGGTCAATCTGTTGCTGGGCGAGGAGGTAAATGCCAATCCTAGCTGTATTCAACATATGGTTAGGGGAGATGTAGGACATACAGCACACTCATAGCTGTATGGTCAAAACTCTTTTGCCTTCTGTGAAGGATTATTCTTTTTTTTGTCTTACAACTACATTTTTGTATTAGATTTTGACTGGTTCGTGTCAGTTTATATTATAATCCATATCCGTGGTTTTTGTTACTTATCACAATCTGTGGTGATGTTTGAGGTAAGTAAAGATGTATTTAGGATACGTACTGTCAACTATTTTGCTATAAAGTTCTAGATACCACTGTAGAAATTTCTCTAAAGTAATATCTACTGAAGCACTGTACTAGTTCAAATCCCTTTAAAGCAACTTCCACTCATAATTGCAACGTACGGAATTACTGGACGGAGTTTAGAGGCTATTGATGCCTCAGGTGCTTCAATCGAAACTTCAAGACTTCCTCTCTTGAAACCAACCTAGAATCTTAAATATCTGTTAATTGATTGCAGTGTATAAGCATGCTTAAAGATTCTCCTGACATATAATCAATGGATCTCGTACAAAATATCGATCCAGCCAGCCCTTCTATTGCCATAGAGGTGGGACTTAGTCTCCCTGTACCACAACAGTATGAGATTCGAGATGCGGGCGAGGATTGGACAGGTAAATCAAATTGGGTGTTGAGACGAAAGTTGCAGAATCGTTTAAACCAACGGGCTCGAAGTAAGAAGCTCCAAGAACACTCTGAGATAATCGATATGTAACGCTCATGGGGACTGACTCGGGACATCTTTCTTAAACAGGGAGAAGAAAGCAGGATAAACTCAATCCATATCCTTCGGTAGCAAATGTCATTCAGCCACCTGGATTCTGCATGCACCCCATAAGTCGTCTCAATGTCATTAGAGCAGCTTCATTTTCATCGTTTGCCTCCTCGAATATGACACCGCTCTCGTCAGACCACTACCTCCTTACTCTTCTACACTTTAACCTAGTACGAGCCATGACAGAGAACATATTGAGGCTTGGCATAAACCCGGACAGGATGGCCGACGATATTCCATCTCCATTTGTTGACGGATGTGGTAACCTTACCTCCCATTCAGACTCAGTATCGAACAAACACATCTCCTCCTTTCCACCGTTATTACGTCCCACTCAAGTACAAAGAACTATCCCTCATCATCCTGAATACGACATCTTGCCCTCAGCTCGATTACGGGATAACATCATCTTGCAGCAGGATACCTTTGACGATGTAGAACTCTGTCTTGACATGATATATGGCGTAGATTTTGATCCTACTCTCGATCGCTCCAATCTCCTCTCCCGAGTCAAGGAACATAGCGATGAGTGCAGGGTAGTGACTGGAGGAACTTTAGGTGGGAGGACAGGGTTGATTGTCTGGAGTGATCCATCACTCCCTGGAAGTTGGGAGGTAGACGAAGCTTTTGCTCGAAAGTGGAAGAGGTTGTTTGTCGGTTGCGAGGAGCTCTTGAGGAGTACTAATTTTTGGAGAGAGAAGAGGGGGGAGAAGAAGCTTGTGCTTGACTTTTGATTGTGGGAACTGTCTATGATAACGCTCCGAGCTGAGGTATGAGCAAAAGGCTTGGATTACAAAAAGAATGAAGATAGACGACTAATATCCTTGACCGCGTATAAGAGGAGTATAAAAATAGTATGGCAATGAAGGCGATGAAGCAAATTAAGTAATGATATACCAAACTTTACCTTGAAATTGGTATGGTGTATGCAGCTCAACTGCCCAAACTCATTCAGCTCTTTGGTGACGAGCTGAAATTTCCTATTTTGACTCCCCACTTGGTTTGGAAATAGCTGATTCTTAAGTCACGACAGGTAATCCTTCCCAGCTGCTCCATTCTGATCCACCGGTCCAGCCCCAAACCACGCCATAATGCTTAGCTAGTAATTCCCATTCCTCAACTTCATCTAAACCCTCGAGTTGGTTGACTCTGCGTTTCTCCTCGTCTGGAATCCATTTATTCCAAATATGTTCAATACTCACCGCTTTCTGAGCACCCTCAGGGTGCCCAAACCCTAGCTCCGCTAGACGCTCTTTCTGATCATCTAGGGTCTTGTACTTCTGAACAGTAGGCATGACTATATTCCGAGCTGCAAGATTTGCAACCATCATTTGTCCAAATGAGTCATGTGATCCGATTGGTTCATATAAGATGATTCCTGCTGATGGTATCTTATCACAGAACCATTTTATGACATCTCTTGCCGTGTCGACTTCTAGGTAACATAGGCAGCACTCGGAGATGATCAATGTGGGAATATCACCTCGGAGACTCCGCAAAGTCTGCAGCGAAGGAAGCGAGGTGAGATTTCGCAGGTCAAGTGGATGGCAGATGTACCCCCATTGATCCTTGCCGTCAGCCGTGTGTAGGTATCCCCACTCTGAAGCTTGACCGTTCAATTCTCCAGCGTTCGGCCCGTCGAACTTCTGAAAAACGTTCTGGCTGCGTAGAAGTGGACTGTTTTGCACGATCCTGTATTTGATTTCAGTGATGCGGGGGAAATCAAACTCATGATAAATGACGTGCTGGTGCAATTTTTGATCTCGTATTCGGAAGTAACGGGTATCTGACCCAGCTCCTAACGAGATGATTTGTCTGATTTGCGGTTGCGTATCAATGCCAGATGGAGATGATGGTGTTGGTGTGCTTGGGTCAGATGAAAGAAAGGAGTTTATTAGTAGGTCAAGGGCTGAGGTGCGAGTATACGTTCCTATTCAAAGATTCTCGATGTGAGTTGGAGTCAAGAGATAAGTAAATCCGACTCTACATATCCGAAGTTTGACAGAGATTGGGGCTTACCTCGATTGATGATCGGTAACCTCCGAGTCGGGGGTCCACTGACGAAGTGGTTAGCATATCGATCCTCGAGATACCCTAAATTGACGGCACTCAGGCGTGAGACTGCAGCATCTGTATCTGTGCCTTGGATCGTCTCATCGGTCTGAGTCGCTGATCTTAAGGAATTTGCTGGATGGCCACCACGAGCTCGACCACGGCCCCTGCCTCTACTTCCTCGTAAGGATAGGAGGTTTGGAATCTGTGGTGCTGACATATTCTCTTACTTTCCTCTTTAATAAAAAGAAAAGATAGACAAAAGGTACAGACGTTGCGCCGAGGCAGTGGGGAGCTGCAAGGCTGGCGAGGCTGTACAGTCGAATGACGTCGATCATACCCAACCAAATTCGGTCAAACATCAGCCTTCATGTGGGCATGGAACAAAGTTCTTACACCATACGGGCACTTACGCCTTTTACTGAGATTTCTGGTGGCTGAAGTTCCCACATGTCATATACCAAGTCTGGCTAATATGGAGTCTGACTCAAAGTCCCGGATCCTCAAGAAGACGGTAGTATTGTGCCTCCATCCTTTCCTGGTATGCTCTGCACAAACTAATGAGATTGGTAGAAATGTTGAAAATACATCTGTACTTAATTCTGCCGAAATGTTTGTACAATCATCCTAGAGGATGATTTTTAGACTTTTGCTCAAGCATAGTCTTGAGATTCCTATTATAGATGGAATACTCCGTACGCCAGCTATGTATCAGACGAACAGGGTCGTGGTATACAACATCTCCACTCTAAGGGAGTTAACCTATGCAGCCAGCTGAATATTTTTTCCAGCTCTATGAACGCGATTCTTGCATTGTAGCATCGTATTCGAGCTCGACCACTGTTCAAGGGGTAGGAAAGATCGACCGTCTAGCACGCCTAAGGAGGTACGGATTATGATGACTTCTTTCGGAAGTAACAGGATGTCCTGCACAACAAATTTTACAGTGGAAAACATCGGGGCTGCGCCAAAGTTCCCCTCACTGTCTAATAAATTGCGAATTTGCCCATATTGTCGCCTTTCAAGCCCGAGCACCAAGCCAAGGCAGACAAGATTAAGTCTTTGCACATTGTCGTGACGCTGTTGTTATCCCTCAGCACAAACAAGATTTTGTGGATAGGGTCTGAGAGCTCTCCGCAGTGCGAATAGCCGAAGGTGTAATTACCTTTACGCTACCGCAACTGCAAAGGGCTAATGAGAAGAGAGAATCGCGTGAAGGCATTTCCAGTCCCTCGTCTGATAAATTTGCTAGAGCACGACTGGGAAATTACCTGAGCCCTCTGGCTCGCCACGCCGCTGTCTGCCATTGGCCCTGTGCTGGTTTGGGAAAAGCACGGCCGAGGTCCCTTTGTGCACTAGCGTCCGCCTGTGGCTGTAAGCGGAATAGTCATTCCTGAAGAGGCCTAGCGCTCAGGGGAAGGGCCAACCGGGGCCAAACAGGATGCGACGTTGAGACTGGCCTCGACCTGCAGCTCATTTCTCCTGTGGCCGCCTCTGGCGCAGGAACAGGCAGAGGGGGAATCAGCACTTGGCCCAATCAGTGATCAGGCCATCCGCTTGCGGTGCGGCAGCCGGGGACACCAGGGGCCTGGAGAAGGGAGACAGCAGCAAAACTGGCCTGGTCGCTGTCGTTGGTTTCATTATGGGGGTTGCGGTACGGAGGAATGGGCGCTCCTCTTCAGGTTCGTGGGTCTCTCTGTTTTGTCTCCATCTCTTTCTTATTGTCCATAGTCGCTCCTTTTGGTCGCTCTGTCGCCACGACGTTCTTTTGAGTCTTGTAGACAACTCACTCGAGTCACTCGTTCCCTTCTCCTTGGTGCGATCCTTTTCTTCTCTCTTGCTCCTGCAATTGAATTCGGGCGACGTCCTGTACATAGCCGTCTCCTTCAGACCTTGAACCCGACGCGGTCGAGCGGTCAAGACGAGCAGGCACTCCAGCAAGCCGTACACTTCGAGTATACACTTTCACGATGAGATTCTTGGACCTCCAGACCGCAGCAGGCGCCGCTGTCCTTCTCCTGTCGCTGCAGTCCGAAGCCAAACATGGACATAGCCATCAGCGTTTTACAGGCCTAGGGAAGAGGCACCAGCAGCATACGGTACTACATGAATCTCCACGCGCAGGCGGGGGCCAGCAGCCAGAGTTAAAGAAGCGTGGCACATGTTCCTTCCCAACGGATGCCGGCTTGGTCGCTGTTACGCCTGATGCTCAGAATGCGGGATGGGCTATGAGTCCCGACCAGCCGTGCAAGCCAAACTCGTATTGCCCAGTAGCCTGCCCTCCTGGACAAGTATCTATGCAATGGAGTCCCGATGCAACTTCGTATAGCTTTCCTCTGTCAATGGTATTTCATTCAACACTCCGAACGCTTCTTTTTCACGGGCTAATATCTGTAGGATGGCGGGGCTTTTTGCAATGCAGATGGCGAAATTGAGAAACCCTTCCCGGATAAGCCTTGGTGTGTGGATGGTGTTGGTTCCGTTATCGCTGTGAACGACTGCGGGGAGACTGTATCCTTCTGTCAAACCGTCCTGCCCGGCAATGAGGCCATGTTAATCCCTACAGCCGTAGATACCACAGCTGTATTAGCAGTACCAGGACCGGACTACTGGTGTCGCACAGCAGCACAGTACGATAATCCTGTTCCTCTACTTTGTTTATACAAGTATTGACCTTTTGTTTTAGCTATTATATCAACCCCCCTGGAGTCGACACAGCAGATGCCTGCGTCTGGAGTGATGGATCAAAACCAATTGGAAACTGGGCTCCATATGTTGCCGGAGCGAATGCTGATGACTCGGGAAACACCTTTGTGAAGATCGGGTGGAATCCCATCTGTACAAATTCGAACCAGTGCGACACCGCACCAACTTTTGGGGTTAAGATCGAATGTCCCGGTGGTGGCTGCAACGGCTTGCCTTGCTCTATTGACCCCGGCAAAGTTGCTATTGGGGGTGTAACGAGTCCTGATTCAGCTAGTGGTGCGGGTGGTGCAAACTTCTGTGTTGTTACAGTACCGAGCGGATCGACTGCTAACATTGTGGTATTTAATGCTGGTGATGGTGATTCTAGCTCAGGATCCTCAAAGGTAGCAGGCAAAGTAGCTATGGTTGAAAGTTCTTCTACAACAACTACGACCACCACGACCACCACAACTACTACCACGACCACATCTACCACAACTACTACCACGTCAACTACTACCTCTACAACTTCCACCACAAAAGCTACCTCTTCTACGAAATCAAGCACAACCTCTTCAAGTCTTACTTCGACAACATCGAAGAGTAGTAGCTTAACAAGCAGCTCCTACCCCTCTGCTTCTCCGCATATCTTCTTTGAGAACATTACTAGCAGTGCTGGTGGCGAAAGTTCCAGCTCCGGTCCAAGTCCTGTCAGTGTGGCAGCATCTACTGCCCTTTCAGCAAGTGCGACGCCTTCTCCTTCTAAGAAGAATGCCGCTGCTAGTACACTCATTTCTGGCGGCCTAGCTAGTCTCGGTCTTCTACTGGCCATAGCCGGAGAGTATATCCTCTAGACTTTTCCAAGTTGAAACGATTCTTCCAACGCTTCCAGCGTCTGTTTGCGCGTTAGAAGTAAACCAAATATATTCACCGTTCCCTATTAGCATTTTATCCTTCAACTTGTACCATTCCCGGGTGGCAAGCATTCCACCAGTTACATACCAACCGGATCTGAAGCACTATCTACATATCTTTTCGGCCTATCATATTCTAATGCGTCCGAATCGCGTAATTACGCTTTACACATAATGGGCATCCCTTCTGTGATCCCACGATTACTGCGGTATATATTCTTCCTGGCGACTTGCTTTCATTCTCCGGTAATTCCTTATCGAATTTGGATATGCTGCTCGATGCAGTGGAGGTGTAGTTGGGATTCCAACTTCACTTTATCTTCTTCGAGGACATATTTTACGTCTGATTTTGCGCATATACCCGTCCTTCAGTTGCTTTTTGGTGGATTCGGCATGCATGGGTGTCTAGTTTCTGCATCTTGGAAAAGTTTATGATTCTCTTCTCACTATTGTTGCCCTTCTTGTTGATGCAACACTTATATGGAGGGGGTTTTCTGTTCAATTGCTTGATGATCAATGGATTAGGGTAGCGGGAAAGGTGTGTGGTTACGGGGAAGGGCTCAATATAATATTTAAGCCGCCTTTATCCCTCTTATGTTATGGATGTGCCATGATCTTGAAGATGGAGGATGATTTTGGCAAATTGCTGAATCTTTCTATGCGCAAAGGAAGATTTAGATACTTGCATCTAGCTAACTAAATAGATACGTAATCTACATAATTTAATAAATATTCTTCCTGGACCTCTGAGTTCAACCTTATCATGAAGTTGATTAGCTCCATGTATGTAACCTTTGTTACTCAGCCACAGGGTGCATGGCTTGAGCTCGGAACCGCGCCACTTCCCCCATCTGGAATGCACGCGCAGATAGACGTACGATGCTCGGACCCTTCATTAGTTATTGCGGACCGCGCAGAAGTGCATTCCATTCCCTTCATGCATATGCGGTGAGATGCACGACTGTGCGTTGGTCCGATTCGAAAATATTCGATTGTGATTCCAACCTATATAATTGTGTCGGGGTAGGTCTAAAACCAAAGGAACAAACTGGACATCTTCAAAGAAGTGGCCCGTTCTGGCATATTCTGATCGACGGATCTAAAATACCACTCCAGCCACTTGTAGCAAGGCTGGCCAAGCAGCTCTACAGAAAAATATACAGGGCGCCGAGCAAAGACATAAAATTTCAAGTGCTGCGCCTTTACGTTCCATATCCTCTCCTTTCCTTTCTTTTTTCTGTCTGGAGATACCCCACGGCAGGTTCGTTATATTGTGGACCCCTCCACCGTCACATTTCTCCTGCTGGTACTTGCACTCCAGAGTTGACGGCTCACTATCACTACCACTATCACTCTTTCTTCTCCGCTTCTCTTCAAAGACGGATACCATGCCAACTTACCTTTTACACGGCTTTCGCTGGCACAGAAGATCAATCCGGGTTCACATAGTCTTAAACAACCTAGACGACGCAGCGCCAGAATGGATAATCGCTCCGGCAACATCTATCACCCTGCTCAATTCCTTTTACTCGCTCTTTGATTTTCTACCCCCTAGTCATCCACCTTCTACTGGTATCGCGGCACTTCCAATGACAAGAACGAAGAGGGATATGCAAGATAGAAAAGATATAGTCGCGACTGAACCAGGAGCTGCAACACGACCACCCGCTACCTCAGCTGGAGAGGAGACGACAAAGGATGCTGGTGGTCATCGTGTGCTAACTAAGAAGAGGTCCATACCGAGCTTGGGATTGCTGGCGCGGCCGGTATCCAGAATGCTCAGTACATCGGACGGCCCATATAAGTCTGGACAGTCAAGCAATGACAATGGCAATGGAAATAGTCACACCAATGGTCCAGGTTCGAGCACGGAATCCAGTCCTGAAGGTACTTCAGAGAGTTTGACTACTCTCAAGGAACCTCGGTTCAATGACTGGAGTGTAGTCAAGTTTATCGAACAGTATGACGCTAACGAGCTTGTGGTGAGTCAGCCATGGGCCTATGTGGCTGATTACGTGATCGAGGTTAAGCTCGGTGCATCTATCACGGAGGAAATGATGAAGTATGAAGCTTGGAAGAATGAGATTGAAGGTGCTGCTTCGTCTGCTGAGGTTATGTCTCCGGGTGTTGCTGGATCGAGGGCTAGCACTCTCAGTATGAGTGCTCATGGGATGAGGAGGCGGAGCAAGTGGATAGGATGGCTCGACAAACTGAAAGATGCGTTGCAAAAGGGTGAAGAAATAGGCTGGCATGTGGTGGTATGTGAGGACGAAGAAAGGCCCTACTCGGCTACGGATTCAGACAGAGAAAGAGAGGATGTGGTTCCTGAACAGTTCGTGGAGCGAAAGACACACAGGACTAGTCTGATCAAGGATCTCCTGAATAGGAGAAGGAGTGCGGCCTAAGATACATTAATGATAGCGTGGACTTGTATTCATCTTTGATTTATCGCTTGGGTTTAGCATGGAGTTACAAGATACCAATGGATGACTGGGAGTTGGGATTATGGAAAATGGATTACGACAGCATGTATTCGCATCCGATTATGGGGCATCATATGGAGATGGAAAGAGAATGAATCACAGTAGGAATTTATTTAATGGCATTCAATTCCTATTGTTTTCCTTCATAATCCCTCTTCCAAACCTTATCCCAAAGCTTCTTGTCCAGAGCATACTCTCTTACATAATCACTTTCCAGCTCATGCACTCTTCGTCCAAGCAATACTAAGCTATGCAAAGGTCCACCTAGGATCTCATCTGCATCGCACAGTTGCTTTAAAGTTCCACTGACGAATTTCTCTGTCTTCCCTCCAACTCTTGCAGCGCCAATCGCCAAACTCTCTTCGCCGTACACACCACCTTGTCCATCACCTTCCTCCTGCTTAATCTCCTCGATCTCAAGCATTTGTCTCGCGCACTGCCCTACAGTCATGTACCTCGGAGGTTCATAAATCTTTCTACCCCTTGCCATATTCTCTAGACTCTGTTCCTTGACTTTTATATCCAGGAGGACTAGGGTATGCAGACCTATATTTCGGTTCTCTCGTATGCGGTCGTAGAAGGATGCGGGTTTCCAGGTCTCGGTGAAGAATACCATGGATACTGTTTGGCCGAAGTTATAGAGTTGGAGACCAGTTGCGCCAATGGCGGACATGATTGAGGCATTGGGAATAGTAGACACTTGAATAGAGAGGGAGCGGGCGCGGAGGACGAGATCGGTGTGGGTTGTCGCTCTGAATGGGATCATTATGTTAGCGTCTGTAATGCTTACGTTCCTGATCATGGGATCTGACGACTCAATGGGATAACTGGGGTTTTTACATACCCGAATGGATCCCCAACCACCAAGAACGCAACATCTACATTCTGCGCGTCGTTCAGGATATCATCACTCGCACTCTCAACCATCTCCCGGTCCGCAACAATAACCTCCCGGCCATAATATTTCTCCTACTGTGCATCAGCGTCAGCCTTGCGGGAATTAACTCAAGAGCAAAAATAATCCTGAAGTCATAGCATACCAGTACGGTTTTATCTACAAGTAGAATGCTGGTGTACGCTTCGAGGTAGACCCTCGATGCTTTGCGCACTATTTCAAGCCCTCTGACAGTAATGTCAGTTTCATCGGAGAGGCCTAATCCAATTAGGTACAGCATCTCGGAAGATTATGGGTTATCTTTTTATCTCCTAGAGGAATAATAGATATAGCTTGGGGGAAAATATTGTTGCTGCCCCTCTGCCCCTCAATTGACGTGGTGGGGTGCAAACAGCGCAAACATGCTCAAGGTGTGCCTGGAACACTTCTGGACTGCCGAACAATAGATGCATCAACATCTTTCTCAGGAGCTTGCCACAACACCTGGCTTCAACACCAAATCCGTTAATCCAGTTATATATTAAGAGAAATTCTATAGAAACTCATTACTACTGAGTCGCGATGTCGTCAAAAAAGGGTGCCTACGATACCAATGCCTCCGATACCGACTTCCGCAAAAAGTACGATCGCGCTGAGTACGCCCAAAAAGCTGCCGAACGCGAAGCCAAAGAAAAAGAGGAGCGCAAGGCCCGATATGAAGCAAAGCTTGCCGGAAAGAAATACTATGCCCCATTAACGGGCGATGAGGAGCTTACCCAGGCTCGCGCTTCGCGTCTAGATGTCACAGCCAATATAGGCAAGATAATGCTCATGCCCGCTGGAGCATCAACTGGGAAAAGAGGACGCGGAGCGGGATTCTACTGTGCTGCTTGTGACGAGACATACAAGAATTCGCTTGAATGGGTAGAGGTGAGTTCATTGGCTTGATTTTCGGTGGAAAGGGAGGAAACTGATGTGTTTATAGCATGAAAATTCGATGAAGCATTTGAGAGCCATTGGTCAGACCGGCGAAGTAAAGAAAGCTACGGCTGAGGAAGTGCATGACAGAATTACAAGGATCTGGGAGAGATTGATGGAGGAGAAGAAAGAGGAGGTTCAGACTCTTAATGAGAGACTGGAACTTAGAAGGGAAGAAGAGGAGAAGGAGCGGGAAGAAAGAAGGAGGAAGAGGAAGGAGCTACTAGAGAAGAAGAGGGCTATTAAGGAAGAGGAGACTCGGGTCAAGACAGAGTACGGCGATGATGTGAGGATTGAAGGTGAGCATGACGAAGACGATATGATGGCTGCTATGGGCATTACAGGATTTGGTTCGTCAAAAAAGTGAAGTTGCCGGATCCATCGGTGATTTAGGCCATTCACGATAGCATCTAAACGTCCAGAGCCATCGTGAATACCTGCTCTTACTTTAAGAGGGCAGATGAGAGTTGGATCGCTGCCATAGACGACAAAGCCGAGGACACAGGCGCTCAGATCCATGGGTTTTGGCTACTGCTTTGGGATAGGTGGGTTACTACTAAGTCTCCCGCCTCAATGGTAAGTAAAATCACTGCCGGATATGGTGGTAGGCGAACGCCTATTTCTATGAGGATGATGTTTGGGAGGAGTGGAGATCAAGCCAGTGAAACGGAGATTTCACGTTAAAATCCCGCTTATCTGTAACTGCTGACGATATTTTTGTCAAGATGCATCTTTCTTACATGCATAGACTAGCTCAGTTATTGATGCAGTAATACAACGAGGCTGTGTCTTGAAAATAGTAGCCTTGCAGGAAATTTTTTTTCAATTGATTTTGATTGGTCGGCTCGGACTTGCTTTTCAGGTACGTAAGGTACATTATATTTCTAGGCCGAACCCGGAACCATCCTACACTCTCACTCCTCCCCTCTCCATCATCTACAAGACAACCTACGAAGTACTCACTTCACAATGTCTGGAAAAGCCTCTCCTTTCAATCTAGAGAAATGCGCTCGCCCAAATATCCTAGCACTAGAACCATATCGTTGTGCTCGCGAGTAAGCTTCCAGACTTTTAAATGTCAGCCTTCCCACATCCTGACTCATATCCTTCCATAGTGACTATAAGGATGATGGCACCCACATCCTCCTTGATGCTAATGAGAACGCATACGGGCCTTCGTTGGATACCAATGGCATCCCAAAATCTTCTGGTGACCAAGTTATCAACTTTCTAGGCCTCAATCGCTATCCTGACCCTCATCAACCTGAGTTGAAACAGCTCCTCTGTAACCTTCGCAATACCCACCACCACACTTCTAAGACTCTTGATCCTGCAAATCTCTTTGTTGGCGTAGGCAGTGATGAAGCAATTGATGCTCTATTGCGCTGCTTTTGCGTTCCCAGTCGGGATAAAATCCTAGTTTGTCCTCCTACCTATGGAATGTACGCAGTCTCAGCACAGGTCAACGATGTTGGCCTAGTCAAAGTCCCTCTACTTCCGGCTCCTGAGTTTAGCCTTGATGTACCGGCTATTAAATCTGCTTTATCATCTCCCGAAGCAGAGAATATCAAGCTCGTCTACATATGCTCTCCAGGAAACCCTACTGCTTCATTGATCTCGAAATCCGATATTCAACAAATCCTCGAGCATCCTACCTGGAATGGTGTTGTTATCGTTGATGAGGCTTATATTGACTTTGCTCCGGAGGGTTCATCACTTGCTGAATGGGTTCTGGAATGGCCAAACCTAGTTGTCATGCAAACTTTAAGTAAAGCTTTCGGTCTGGCTGGCATCAGACTTGGAGCCGCGTTTGCGTCTCCACCCATAGCTGCGCTGCTCAACAATCTCAAAGCACCCTATAACATAAGCAGTCCGACCAGTGCCATTGCCTGCCAGGCATTGGGGGAAGAGGGATTGAAAGTGATGCGAGACAATAGAGAGAAGATATTGAAACAGAGAGATAGAATTCTGTCAGAGCTTCCGAAGATCAAAGGTGTTGGCAGATTCATGGGTGGAACTTCAAGCAACTTCTTGCTTGTGGAAATGCTGAATGCAAAGGGGAACCCTGATAACAAGACGGCGCTGAAAGTATATGAAAATCTGGCAGAGAGTAAGGGGGTGGTGGTCAGGTTTAGAGGAAAGGAGCATGGCTGCCTGGGATGCTTGAGGATTACTGTCGGAACTGAGGAGGAGGTCACCAGATTTTTAAAGGAAATAGAGACAGTTCTAAGAAATGTTCATGCTGAAGAAATCTAATGTTGCTTAGATGGATATGGAATATATAGCGGGCACTTTAGATGGCGTATTTTGGGGATAATGATAGACTTTATTTGATGTATTCCGGCTCTAACTTACATGAAATAACTACACTGTTGCTAATAGTAAAGAAACGGCAACTATCAATGATCTGAGCATATTGATTATGAGTTGGCATACTTAACCTTCCTTTTCCAGGTCTCACACTGTCTCCAGGCTTTGCTACAAGAAAAAGGTTATATTGAGCATAGAAATCATTAGAATTATATGAAGAATCATGCAATGTATAATCAAGACATCTAAGAGATTATTTCCTTTGGTTAAGATTGAGAAGCTATGGTCTCTCTGAATGTTCAGAGGTGATATTTTTCTTTCTGGGGATGACTATTGAGATTCTTTATTCATAATACAACCTAACACAGAATATTTATAAGCCATACCATTGGATACTCTTAAAGTAATGGCTCAAGTGCTTTGGCCGTCTCGATGACGCTTTGAGGGAAGTCAATGTACTTAATTCCCGCAGCCTTTTCTGCCTTACTGCCGTCTACCTGCACCGAACCTTTTTTCCATCGAACATACTCCACCTTTCCGCTATCTTTGTTAAATCCCTCATAAGCATTTCCAGGCTCACCCTTAGTAATTTTCTCTTCAAATTTTGTCCCTGCATACTTTTCTCTTAGTATATCTGCAACAGCTTGCGTCGGGCCAAACCCCTGGCAAGCAATATACCGCTCGCCATCTGCGATATCAGAATGTTCATATGCCCAGACATGAATTTCAGCCACGTCGCGGACATCAACGAAGCCACCACTGCCGATGTAAGGTGGGATTGCAGACGCTGTACCTGAAAATATAGAATAAACAGGACGTAGTGTCTCGTTGAGGCCTGAAGGAGAGCTAGCTAAAAGCGCTGGTGGGCCGATCACAACGGACGGGTTTACCGCTGTTATGGCAAAAGAGGGCTGATCGGCTGTTAGTTTTGTCTGCAATTGGGACCAATAATATGGAGAACTAACTTTATGCTCATCCCTAAATTTCCACAACACTTTTTCGGCTGCTGTTTTGCTTGCGGTATATAGTAACCCGGGGGCCGTTTTCTTGCCTTCAGATTTATCCTTGTCTGCAATCGCCAATGCACTGGATGCAAAATCTGATTCAGTATAGACATAATCAGGTTTTGGTGGAGGATTGTTCGTTACAGCTGCGACAGATGAAGTGACAACAACGGAGGATAACTGAGGACCTGCTTTTAGGGCCGAGGCAAGAATCGTTTCATTGCCTCTTACAGCAGTGCCAACTGTGCCCTCGTAGGTATCTACGCTGAAGTCTATGGGTGACGCAGTGTGGAAAATTCCATGGACACCTGAAGGTTATATGAGCTACAAAATTTCGAAAGTTGAATGTCCTTTCACGGTGTATTATAACGACGCTTGCTATGAGATAAGGCAATACTCATGAATAAAGACAGATAACATACCTTTTACAGCATCATCAAATGCTCCATCTACTGTCATATCGGGAACAGGATGGATCTCGATCCGCTCCCTATAAGCAGCGTAGGGGCCTGAGAGAAGCGGGTCGGTGCTAGCTGTTCGTCGTGTCGTACCACGGACATGGTAGCCTTTTTTGAGAAGAAGAAGGCCTAGGACACCAGCAATGTAGCCATTGATACCGGTGATTAAGACGGTCTTGCCATTGCTTTCTGGAATTGACATGGCTATAATCCACCTATTTATCTCTTCTTTGAATGGTGGTGGGGTGACGTCTGGCCACCTGAAATGAACGGATTTGTAGATAAGAGAGATAGCAGAAAGAGAAGTTTTGTGGAACGTAGTGGTATAGAGAAAAAGAGATCGCACTGTTGATGATGCATTGAACTTTCACTTACTCTTATATACCCACATTGGAACCTCAAATTTGATTAAACCTGAGCAATTTACATGTGGGATGATGATTTATCATAGCGTTGTGGCTCCCACGTCGTTTGCCGTCCCATGGTTTGCAAATGTAATCAACTAGTAGAGCCACAGAGCTAAAAGCCGAATACGCCGATGGGGCGAATGAAGCTCCAAGACCGAAGCCATGGTGCATCGACGGCTCCCGGACGGGAAAGACTGAAGATGACGATTGCCTCAGAAAGGAAGAAATCACCAACGCGGCGAGGCAACGAAGGCGGACCTTGGGAATTAGTGATCAGCGACGGCGGCCGCCCCACCCCTGTCCGCAACCTTAATGGCAGCCGACAGCCGCCGTTTAGGAACGAGGTATCTCTAGATACAGCTTCCTTCTCTTGTGCCATCACCACTACAACCCCTCGCCTCAGTTCCAGAATACATGGGCATCCCGCCGCAGAGATGGTGCTCTCATTTATCCTGATACAGAATAGACAGTATGTTTCGTGCTCCTCAAACCCCGGTACCCGATGCAATCCATGGATCAATCTAGCCTTCATAAGCAGGACAAAGCATATCAACTGACTCGTGCGTCGCAACAGAGGGAAAACACGTCTGGCGAAGTGGTACGCTCCGTACAATGACGAGGAAAAGATTAAGCTGAAGGGCGAGGTACGCGCGATCACATCCAAATCCACACGGAAATACCCCAATTATCCAATACCACGATCCTTAACTCCTTCTAATCTCCCTCTATCTCCATCTACTCCTTAGCATCCCAGAATACAACTTTTCGTGACTCATATGCTCACCAATTGCATCATATAGGTTCACCGTCTTGTGGCGCCGCGAGATCAGAAATACCAATCCAACTTTGTCGAGTTCCGTAATAACAAGATAGTCTATCGGCGGTACGCTGGGTTGTTCTTTTGCGCCTGCGTCGACGCCAATGATAATGAACTGGCCTATCTAGAGGCTATCCACTTCTTTGTCGAAGTCCTAGATAGCTTTTTTGGGAATGTGTGCGAATTGGATCTAGTCTTCAACTTCTACAAGGTGTGTGACCTATTTTCGTTGTTGCAAGTTTGGAAACATAGATTGGGCAGCGTTGTGATATACCAGGGGTTTCCTAAGAAGTGATATTGGCAGAAACTTCTCATGCTAATAATGGATCCCAGGTATATGCAATTTTAGACGAGGTTTTCCTGGCTGGTGAGATCGAAGAAACAAGTAAACAGGTTGTTTTGACGCGGTTAGAGCACCTGGACAAATTGGAATGAGTTCAGCTTTACGGGTATCACTTCCAGGGGAGAAGTATTGTGTGCATCATTTGGAGTTTTGGGATTCCGTGTATTAATTAAAGGATCTGTCAGTATTAGCCTGTATTTCAATATCAGTCACAAGAGCATTGAACAAGTGAGAATGCAATTAATCAAGAAAGTTCATCATAGCAAATGGTATCTTCCGTTTGCGCCATTACTACCAGCTATTGTTTAAATCTTGACCTTTTTGCTATCATCGGTTTATCCACCCTTCCGTTAGTTCTGTTTCCGATCTGCTAAAAAGAAACTGTGCATATTAGCTTTTCCATCAATGAGCAACATACAAGCTGCTTCAAGCGCTTCTGTCAGGATAAATACGCATATCCAGGACGCAGACCTCGTCCTAACATTGAATCTGACGGCGATTGTCTTCAGTCAGAATCACACTCATCTTCCGACATATAGAAAGTAGCCCCCCGTCCCTCTTCTAGCGCGGCGTAGTCTGGATGATAAGAGATAGGATTTTTATTCCCTGTGTTACCTTGTGGGTTGGCGTTGTGATTCAAATGATGTTCAGGCGAAGAAGGATTAGCTGTTCTGGAATCGGCTATTAGTTGTGCAGGTGACCAAAGACAGAGTTACTTACCGGATTGGTATATTGAGGATCAACTTCTCTTTACTCTCCTCCCACATGTCTAGAGCATTGACCCGTCTTTTCCGAGTATTCACTAGCTCTCTCATCTCCAACTCTCTGGATTGGATAAGCATATTGACAAAATCACTATATTCCTTAGTCTTGGTGCCATCTTCCGATATCGTATGGAAAGGACTGTCCGAACCCGCCCGCTCTTCGGGGTATATATCAGTGTCATAAGCTTCTCTCAGAGTATCACTTGAATTTTGCCTCTCATCAATAACATCGCGATCTTGGTAGTCTGACGTTGGGCTATCGCTCTCATCTTCAATTAGCCTGAGCTCGGAATCCTTAGAAGCCGTGGATATAAGCTCCTCGAGAGACTCCACAAATGAATGTTTGTCATTCTCGCAAGTGTCATAGTTAGCACTGTGGCCATTTTCCTCGCAAGATCCGGACACATTGGGGCTACTCTCGATAGAATAACTACTCTCTCTCTCCAGCCTGCTCTCTTCTTTTTGTGTAAAATCCATTTCGTCAACGAACAAGTCTGAAAGCCTAGACTTTTTTCTTCTGGAATCTCGAATATCTGGTTTTGATTCGGGATCGAGTGGCATATTCTCAAGGTCGGTATCCGATTTATCTGAGGAGAACCTTCTTTTTGATCTGTCATAGTGAATATCTGCGGATCGTTTTCTTTTGTGTCGTCTATTATGTCTTTCATAGATTCGGTCATCTTTTGGCTGGCTATAAGATGTCTTTGAGCCATGACCGGGGCGGTGCTCTTTGAAGGTTGACTTCGAAATTCCTAGAGCTTTGCGCTTCTGGGTAAGACTGTATGGGTCCTTATTCTTAGGACACAATGACCTCCAATGTTCACCAACTCTTTGGCAGATTATACATTTATAGCTACGGTCTGGAGGGCTGTCGTATGACGGGTCTAGGTTTGTTGGGCAATGTTGTATGAAGTGACCTATGTCATTGTCAGACGACATATCTATTATTTTATGATAGCATACCTTTCTTTTTACATCGATTGCACCTATAACTTTCCGATGACTTTTCACTAAAGTCCGACGAAGTTTTAAGGTATTCTAGCCTTTTTGCCTCTTCGGACCACTCCTCAGGTTTGTAAGCATGGGGAATTCTGTTATTATATTCTTTGTAGCTATGAAAGGCCTTAGAGATATCTGTTGAACTAGGCGGCGATCGAATGTTTCGGTCCTCACGAGGATCGATGCTTGCCTTCCATAGCAAGACTTCTCTTATAATTTCTGACTCAAGGAACCCACGTTCACGGAGTGATTGCGTCCATTGGAGGATTGCGCTAGGCCAATGAGCCGCTAAATGTGTAGGAGTCTGACGATGGACTTCTAGCCATCGGAAATAGATCGTAAAGGTTGTGCGGGCTGAGAATAGCTGATTGAGATTCTTTGAGAGTGTGCTCAAGGAGAGTCTAAGAAGTTCTTTATCTGATAATGACAATGGATCTTTTTGAAGTAGGGTGATGATACGTGGATCTGAAGGAGCCATATTTGCTCTACTATGTGTAGAGTATGTTGACATGAGGAAGTCGGTTGGATGCTGTTGTTGATGGTAGACGCCACTCTATCCTACAAGTAAGCATTGACAAGTACCAGGAGATAGAAAAGCAGACCAGGATATTTTTACCTTATAGGTAACAGTTTCTTTCTGTGGCAGCTTTGTCTAAAACTATGAAAGTGAGTCGGGGGATTGGCTGCGGCAAGCATCTGGAATCCCATCCTTTTATGCGGCGAGCATCAAACACATAACTCACTGGGTCCAGGCGGGAAGAGATTGCCGCATGAGCAGGTTTTTATGGCAAACATCACCAGTTATCCATTATCTTATGCTCTTAAAAACGTTATATATACAAATGACTCCAGGAAACCATATACCGTATGCTCCTAATTCTGCCATGCAAAGACGAACCATTAGAAGATCAGCCTGAACCCTCTATGTCTTTGGTTAATGCTACACGTGGTACTGAGAAACCTCTAAACCACACCGGCCTCATCATCAGCCTCAGATGTATCGATAGGTGCTACGTTTATTCCATCGTGACCTTCTCCCGGTACAGCTTTCCCTTGTTCATATGTGACTCGCTTCCAGCCCGACGGTTGAGACGGATCTTTGATCCACTCCATAGTCGGGAAATAATGATCATTCTTCTTCATGGTGACCACCCATGGGACATTATCGAAAGTCATGGCTTTCAAGCGGAAATCTATTACCGCGTCAGTTAAAATATTCACAAAAGTACAAATGAAGGAGTAATAAACTTACAAGTATTATCCGGAATGTCAACTACCTCTTTAAGGAAGGATTCCAGATCTGGAGTAGGCTTGCCATTAACGTGGGTAATGAAATTCGTTGGCGCCAGGCCATATTGGTACGCAGGCGATCCTCTAGTCCGCGCAGATACATATACTTCGCTGTGCAGTTTACTAATTTGTTGCCTGACAGCGTGATGAGGCCTGTGAAGGATTGCACCACAGAAAGAGATAGCTCTTGTAGTTTCGAGATCATCCGCCGAAACTGTAGGAAGCTGAATGTGCATTTCAACACAGTCTCGGACGATGACCGCGTCCAGGACCTCATAATCATACATTACATCGAGCTCATGTACTCGTGTAATTATCTTGCCGTTGAGTGTCAGGATAACATCTCCTTCTAATAGTACGCCAGCGTCTTCACCGCGCTCGAAAGTTCTCTTTCGTACCATAAAGAGCTGATGTCGAGAAGAGTTATCTTCCGCGACCTTTCTGATCCATTCTTCTGATACTCCCATAATACGGGCTTGGCTCATCTGGATAGCATTGAATTCCACACTCAACATACGCAACTTTGGCTCAATGCCATTTTGTATTTGTTTTATAATTGGAAGAAGCGTGGGTGTGGCAAGACCAAGATGATAATCAGTGTCTTTTGACGTTGAAGGGTTTCGCTCTCCCAGATAAGTTAACCATAATGCTTGAACAGTACCATTTTCACTGACAAGCACACCACTTCCACACTGACCACTAAGGCTCGTATCAACCGTGATGGCATCTACATTAATGGCTCGGTATCTAGGAGCTCCTCCATTGGCAGGGATGGCAACTGCAGTAATATCCGTGATTGTGGTCTGTGCAATGACGATGCGCATATTCTGATTGAAACCAACAAAGTAGGTTGACGCTCCTTGGGTAATATGAGATGTGCTTAACTTCGCACTTTGGACTGGGGCATCCACGAGTGAAGGGTCATATTTGATGATAGCATAGTTCTGTAATGGATGTAGGAACACAACCTTTCCTTCAACAATGATAGAATCAGCAATCGTGATCGCAATATCACAAAGGTCATATGGAACTATTGCTCGAGATATGATAACCAAGCCTTTTTCAGCATCAATCACCACACCCATGCCCCATTTGCGATTGCGAGGGAATCCATCAAGTTTAACCGGCATATGACACAACACACGGACAAAGCTTCGCACAATATCCGCTGCGGCTGGATGTTGAGTGTTCTCCAGCTGAATGAAACTGGCGGAGCGCCGAACAGGGGGAATCTCCGGAAGGGGATCAGCCAGGTCCGTAAAGTCCCACAGCCCGGTCTCATCATTTCTAACAGCTAATCGCATCTTACTTGACCAATGACGGTCAATGTGTAAGATGCTTGTATTTAAGGTATGTAAGTCGCGGAGGTGCCTGTAAGTAACCACGACCCGGGATTTATCGGGAATCCCCTTCATAACCTCAATAAAAGCATCCAGATCGGGAGTCTTCTTATGATCAACCGTCTGAATAATCCACCCATTGTCTGTGCTTTCGAACCTGAAAGATCCAGTGGCTTCACAAACATAGACACCTTTACAAGCCACAGCATACAAACGTGCCTGTTGATATGAGAGATTATGAAAACTTGCTCCAGCGACAGAGACGAAACGGTCTGGAGTAATCTTATGTAGATCACCAACTTCAACCTCAACCTCAAGGTCCTCACCACCACGTTGTAACAGTAACGTAACCTTCTGGCTTACGCTGGAATCAAGAATATCATCCAAACGGATAAACTGTGTAAGCAGTTCGCCATTAACTTTGACCAGGACGTCACCCTCCTCAATCTTCGTATCAGAAGGACCTTCAGGAAGCACAATTTCTGCCACTAGCATACCAGTTTCCTTAGGAAAGTTGGTGCGTATGGCACTCTCCCATTCGGGTGTCAAGCCAAGCCTGCGGCATTCATCAAATGGCTTAATCATCCACTGACATTGTATTGTACCTCGGGTGATTGGTCTGCCTTGTTGCAGGCACTTGAGAGCTCGGAGAGGACGATCTAAGGGAAGGAAATAATCTGTTGCCGCGCCATCCGTTCTGCCACCTGCCTGTATTGCCACTGCATACCCATCAATATTAACCACGGGACTGCCAGAACTTCCACCACTGGCAGCAGCAGCCGCCTGGATATAATTGGTATTGAAATCACTATAGCCTTCGCCATATTCTGGTGCGTTTCTATCCAGTCGACTGATGACACCGGATAAGATACTGAGCTTTTCACCCGCATCATTTCCTACGACCCTGATTTCAGCACCAACTCTTGCCAAATCCGGTCTCAGAACTAATGCAGTCACAGGCATATACTTGATAGCCTTTGGATTGAATCGAAGGATACCAAAATCGTGAACTGGATCGCGATACACCGGGTAACAGTCAACCTCCTCATGATTGTCAAATATACAGTAGCCCCAAAATGGCCCCGACCCGACGACATGGCGATTTGTCATGATATATCTGCAAACCTGTTAGCAGCGATTCTTAACCTGAGAACGACAGCGCAAACCCTTTCTCGGCGTCGACAACAAATCCAGTAGCTTCACTAGTTAACGCCGGGTCGGTATCAAAAGAGCACGTCTGACAGAACCGGATCGATACCACATTCCGGACGACTTTCTCAATAGCTGCCTGCCATTCAGCAGTATCGCCGGGAGCTCCAATAACGGTCTGGAGTCGAGGGCTATCCTCCACCTCGTCATCGTACATGACAACCTCCGGAGTGTTCTCGCCCGCTGACTCCTTCCCGTTGACGACCCGGTACTGCTTCGAGGGGCGTTCATCCGTCGAGGTAGGGTACTGCTTTCTCTTCGCGCGCTGAACACCGTTCGTCCCGTTCATGATTGTGTGCTGGAAGCTCAAGCGCGAGGCTGAAGAAAAGTGTCGAGTCTCAGCCGCAGATGCAGCAGTAAGTTTTGTTGTAAATATTCTCAAACAAGGCGCGATCGCGCTGGTAGACGTAAGTACTCGAGGAGTTGGGGTCAGGTGTCCCGATAAACTAGGCAAGACAGATCGAGAGAAACAAGTTGATGAGCTATGTCTCAGGTGCGAAGGGAAGGATCTAAGCATTCAGTACAGCAGACAAAAGACGCCACTGCCGGTGGCCAACGGACAGAAGGAGCGACTGGATGAAGGGAAACAAAGAAGAGGATGGCCTCGAGCACATATAGCAATTTCTATAAATGCGAAAGACGAGTCCTAGGACTGGTTTAAAGAAAAAGATGTTCAAAAGTTGCCTTGCACAGATGCAGAAGAACCCTGCAGGGGTAAAGAGGCTTGGATTGCACTAAGTACGGGACGCTGCTTCCCCGTCAACCGCGTTTATTTCATCACCAACAAAGCCCCCCTGTCCACGCAGAAGCCTCATCCACCTGTCAAAGCCAATTCTCATTCCTCCTCATCAAATCATCAACGAAACCCTCCAGGTTGCGAAATACTTTTCATGCTAGCCTGGGCCTAGACAATGAATGAAATATGATTAGCTGATATACCTTTGAACCTCATAACTCATAACTTACAGACAGAATATGAGCGTCCACATCTAGAGGATACCATCATCGCCAGATGCAGAATTGGTAGTCTCATCATCCGATACTTCTTCCTTCTTTGCCTGCTTCTTTGGAGTAGCTCGCTTTTTCTTTGGCGTCTCGCCGTCAGCTATTTTTAGGAAATTAGCTTGTTACATCCTTCTAAGAACCATCTATGATGATAATAATAATAATTTGCCTTTGTTGGCAGCTCTCTTGCGCGGGGTAGCAACAGCAGCTGGTGGTGCTCCATTGCCATCGCCCAATGCTGCAACTTCGGTCTTGATCTTCTGCCATGCGAGAGACAAGGCCTTTGGAGTGCGACCTGGAAGGGAGATGTCTGCGAACTTAATAGAAGCCCTTTCGCCACCGAGCTGCTTGATGATCTGGAGAAGCAAAGCATACTACCAGAAAACATCAGTATTAAGACCAAATGGAATGATGTAAGAGATGGAATAATACCTTCTCAGCTTCAGTCCATTTGGCAGCGGCTTTGCCTTGAGACGCTTCAGTGTCCTCCATGGTAAAGGTGATTTCTACTTTCCATTATCAGAAGCGCATCTCTTTCATTCTCATAACTTGTGTGCCATATATCAAGTTCTATACTGATGGATGTATAGACATACCAATAAAGTTCGTAGGTTTGTTGGGTTCGTTTGGCAGATGAGTATCTCTGCTGTTAAGGTTGTCCTGAAAATATACTCTTGAAGTTAGCAAGAGACTAGTTCACAGATCAAGATTTAGGTAGATGATCTGAGCTCAAGCCTTTTCACCTTTGAATTTGCAATGGCTATCTGCGAATATATCGATAATTGCCTCAGATTTGATGAAAAGTCCAAGCTTACTATTAGAAGAGTAAATGCAAAGCTCAGGTGTGAAGAACAAGATATAAATCCACAAGAGAAAGGTTATGTCTTCGATGTTTAGGAACAGCAGAGATCAAAATGGAAATTTTACTTTACCCTAGTGCAGACTGTCTTGGTAGTGTTGTGTGGAATGTATCTCTTGAATGAATTAGAAAGAAGAAGTGGAATTAGGTTGAGTCAGAAATATTATTATGGAAAGGCTCAAAGAAGCCGTTGCTTTGACAGTATATCTGAGAGAGCCTTAGATGTAGTTCTGCGTAGGAAAGTCAGTGGAATTCCACCTTCTGGGTGGTCCTAGTATTACCCTGTCAGATGTATCTTCTTTTGGATGAATGGAAAGGAAGAAGATGGAATAGGTTTGAGTTAGCCAGAATAGAGCGGAACTCAAGAGTACGGCTGCCCTGATAGATTAGTCCTAGGTAGAAAATTCTATTAGCGTTCACATCGGGATTGTAAACATCATAATTTTAGCGGTATTCATTCATTCGCCTTGCCATCTATATTGATGGTAAAAGGATGCTCGCTCAAATGCCTCGTTAAATAACAACAATCGATATGTACCCCCATACCAAGACCAAGTTTATATTAACTCGCTGCAAGACAGATGCCTTCATCTGTCAGCTCCAAATAACATCACCTGCCCATGGATGCGTATGTACCGTGAACGTAGGAGTTGTTAATGCAAACGGATTCCACCACCACGACCTCTATATGAGGAATAAACTAGAAGGGGGAAACAAAGAAAAGTAATTCAAAGGTGGAACCAATAACTGTATAACAAAAGTATGGGGTATGATAAATAATCAAACAATAGCTAGCCAAAGCCAGCTCAAAGGTATATTCGCGATATCAAACTTGGAGCCAATCCAACTTGAGCTCGCAGATGCAAGTGGTAATTGCAAAAGAACATCGAAAAAGGCGGGGATGGAAGGCTCAGTTTGCAGTTTTACCAAGTCCAAGACCCTTCGCTTTAAGCTGTACGCCTTGAAAATGCTTCAATGCAATCTCATAGTCTTTAGTGGCTTCGTTCCATGTGGTTCTTATCTTCTGATCTTCATGTAGTCCCTCTAGATATGAATTTAACAATCCATCACTTGCATGTTCGAAGTCATCCACAAACTGCATTGTCTGCTTCTTTCTCGCGGCAAAATGCAACACAAAACGTGTATTCAAATTGCTCCATTGATTCATATAGAACTTAAACTCAGCCACGTAGTCTGCGTAAGTTGCCTGAGTAAGGGTAAGGGGTGAGGGAGGGGCCTTTGGGATGAATGATTCAGCTGTTGGGAGTATGAGAGATGCACGAGACTCGAAAGGAAGAGATGAGATGAGATCGTCAAAAGAATTAAGGCCACTCGCAGTCGGTTGTTTGATAGGCTCGGTTTGCTTGAGCGAGTCGAGGTTTATCTTCATGTCCTCGCCGTTTGTAGTTGGCTGGGCTGATTGTTTATCTTTAGATCCTTCGGCGCGAGATGGCAAATTAGGAGGTACGGCAACTGGTGATGGTGGACGGTCAGAAGGTGTCTTCCCCATGGCTGGTATCACCGGTACATCTGGAGCACTAGGAACAACTGGTGGGGTGTCAATGTCCATTGCATCTGGACTATCGGCATCAACTGGGGCACCAATTTTGACACCATTTCCCGAGAACGTGGTTCGTCCAGACATATTTGATGCCATGAAGAGAGGTGGTCCATCAGAGCTATCCTCATCATCATCGTCATCTACAACAGCTGAAGTGGATCGTGGAGCTCTTGGCCTTCTCACTCCGCTACGTGGGATTCTGGGTTTAGTCTGCTGCGGTGGGATAAAAGTCTGGGGTTTGAAGTATTGGGCCCAATCTTGAGGTATAGGCTCTTGTGAAGTACCAGGTTCAGTGGATGCTGTTGGGGCCTCCCTTGGCGCTCCCGGTCGAGGCTTAGGTGGTGACCGGCCTCTGGATTTTGGACCGACTCGGCCTTTACCATATTCAGTTCGTTGTTCGGGAGTGAAGAAGCCTGCATCATCAAATTTCCCATCCCAATCCTTAGGAGAGAACGTACTACCAACATTCTCTGCGCCAGTGCTGGCTGGTGGCTTGTCTTGCGCTTTCGTGGTTGTAAAGAGGTCGTCATCGACGTTAAACTCAAAGCTAGAATGGCCACGAACATTAGCATTTAAATTCGAATAATCAAAAGTTTGCCAAGGATGTAGATTTGAAGTAGTAGAATTCTGAAGACTATCACTCGATAGTTCCTCTCTTTTTTGCTTCTTAGTAGAAGTTTCAATTTCGATATGCTTGTTCAAGGTGCTCATGAAAGATTCATTTTGATTCGAAGAATCCTGCCTAATCCCACTTCCCTGGAATTGGAATGGGAATGCTGCTGGGGTTTCTGCTGGCGGCGCATTTTGAGGCTTCTGGGCTCTGTTTGAAGTGGCTGACTTCGAATTTGAATTTGTGACGATATGATCAACAATTGAACGCTGGATAGCTTCGAAAGCATTCAGCGAATACTCGGCACCACCACTAGGAGGTGTGAAGGGTAGTGAATCATTGTCTTGTTGAAATGAACTCTGCCACTTAGTTGTAGGTTCTCTCATATTATAAGCTTCTTTGCGCCCATTTCTCCTTGAGGTGAAATAGTCGTCTTTCACCGAGACTGATTCCAACACTGTTGGAAGATTTGGAGAACTAGCACGACGTCTACTCCGAGATTGACCTTTCATATGGTCCCTGGAAGAAGTGGAAAAATTGCGTTGACTATCAGATATGTTTGGGGGGATATTTTGAGATTCTGCATACATTCGAGTGCCATCGTCTTCTTTCGTATTGGTAGGGCCAGCCTCTATGATGAAATAACTTAGCTGAGCTCATTACTCTTATCGGGGACTATCTATTGGGACTTTGAATGGGTATAACTCTGGGGTTCTTACTGGTTGTCCCTTCCATGGGTGCGCTTGGCATAGTCGTGTTCGCTTTTGCACCTGCCGTTGCTGCTGCTGCCTTCCTTGCTTCAGAAGACAAAAACTTCTCACGGTTTTCCCCTGGTGATGGCTTATGCCCAGCTTTGCCGCGTGGAATATAATCAGAATCCTCGCTATCAGCATCAGTTGCAGGCCGTGCCTGTTGTCTAGCTTTTCCGGCAGCAGTTGGACGAGAAGCTCCGTTGCGGTTTTTGGAACCTAGATTGGGGTCGGACGAAGTTCTGGGCATATCAGTACTAGAAAAAGTCTTCTGTGTAGAAGCAAAGGCAGTGGGTGGCTCGCGGGTACTCTTGGACCTTCCAAGATCAGGAAAATCAAACGGGTTCGTCTTCTCTCCGCCATGTGTCGCATATGGTGTACTAAGTCGAGGCTCGCAAGGGTTATCTGTCTGTTCTCTAAACTGCTTTAGGGGGTCGGCCATCGGCTGGGACGAGCGTGAACTCTTCAAATTGGAGAAATCGTCAGGCGTCGATGTTGGGGGAGGATTGGTTCGACGGTATGCCGATGTGTTTGTAGCAGGTGGTTCGTCTCCTTCTGGATCACTGGGCATAAAACCATTCCTTCTCGGCACACCCGTGCTCCGACTCCTTCTCGGTGTGGTTCCTCGTGGACTTGATGACTCTCCATCATAGTCAAACGAATCTCGATCTCTCGGTACCGAGTATTTCCTATAGCTACCTTCGTCTGGCGCATACTTAGACGCATAGTCCCTGGATTGGTTCTGACGAGCACGTTCTGCTCTTCTCGTACCGAATGCCTGCGCTGCAGTTGGACCTTGACTCTGAAAATTCTGCCAACTTTGAGAGGGACTAGGCTTCTGAGATTGCTTCATATTCTCCCAGGCAGTATACATATGCGCCCTAGCTCCCGGACCCTCTGGTGGTGGGTCATAAGACGATGACTTCGGAGTCTCAAAATTTCTGTATCTCTGTGCTCCATGTGAAGGAGGGGGGCCGGTAGGTTTACGCGCAGTAGGGGCTTTCGGTGGAGGTGGCCATTGTGAACCAGCATTTGCATATGGATTGCCTCGTGCATGCGAAGTATATGCAGTAGATGCGAACGACTTCGATCTGGATCGAACAGCATCGTATCTAGCCTTCTCATGGGCATCGGTCAAAACTTCGTGTGCAGATTGTATTCTTTGAAATTTAGTAGTGACCTCGGATTCTCTGCCTGGGTTGCGATCTGGATGGTATATAAGAGCTAGCGAGATGCCCTGTTAGCAATGTTATGTGTCGCTATCTCCTACTTTGGGTCGATCGCGCGAGACGCACCTAGCTTCTTGAACTGCTTCTTTATATCATTTATATCTGCTGTTGGAGGCAAATCGAGATCACCATAGTAATCTCGATTCATGTCGGCCTTCACCATTGTGAAGGTTGACTGCCCTGGTCAATACTGGACATCAATATTATGTTATCTGAATTTTCATAAACTTCCATGAGCAACATGAAATGTGAGCAGAAGCAATGCAAGCATCAGTGTTGGTCGGTGTGCGTGTGCGTGGATGAGGCTGAATTATCAAAGCGAACGTTCTTAGCGGGGTACAGCAGGGCTTGATCCGAGTGTAAGAACAGGTGATTTCTCGTAGAACTACTGAACCAGCAATCGCAGATGTACTCTCTCCAATAATATGCCCTGACTGCCACGAGAGAAGGTCGTGGTGGTGACAAGAATAGCAAGTTGTCGTGGAAGGGTTTGGTGGATGTTTTTGGGACGTGTTAGGCTACGCGAATCCCAAATTCTGGAGCTTCTGCGTTTCTGCGCTGGCGTGGGCTGGAGATAGCGCTATTAGCTAGCGTGGTCACAGGCTCAAAGCGTCCAGGACCCCAAATGACGTCAATTTGTATTCCAGATTCAGGCAGGAGAAGGTACTGTGTAGAAGGAGGATGGTACAAGTACTTGTACGGCGGTCATACAACTTGGTGATGCGGAAGGAAGCAGACGGGGCAGCAGCTGGTCTCTGTCTTACATGGGACTCTGCTCATGATAAAGCTGTGTGTTGTCATAGGAGAGCGGTGCCAGCCGCGACGGATCAGCTGTGAGCAAACGGCTCGCCTCGCGTGGCTCAAGGCTGCAGAGGGGCGCTGCAAGTCATTGGTAAGATTGGCGCAGGGCTCGCCACAGCGTCCAGGCGCCGAGGCTCTCGCTCTGTGCCTTGTTCAACTGCATCCTGTATTCCATATCAACTGACTGGTCATCGTCACTGCATCTATTCTTATACTAAGCACTGGAATCATATCCATTATTTATATTACTGTAGCAACAGATAAGCCGTCTACCCTTCTCGGACAGCCTAAGAATACCCGCAGTCCAGCGGCCCTGACCGAGATATCAATCCGTGTCGTTTTAACACCCGTTATCCGTCCCACCATGTGCGCCAATTTATGCTCCCGGTATAACTACTAAAGAATAAATGCTAAATGCTTGCCCAAAAGAAAATCAAACTGCTCAAATCATCGTATCATATGTCCACCCGCCCTGTCTTCTTAATCGGTCCCGAGCCTCCAGGTCTTTCTTCACTTCATCCTCCGTCAATCGATCTTGTCCACTCCAGTTGGCACTGGACGTCCTGGCCCTAAACTTGTGCCACCTGTCTTTGCTCTTGCTAAACACCTCTTCCATATTCAATGGACCCGGACGTCCAAATACATCCGCCGGGTCAATGCTCTCCTGCTTGACCAGCTGCTTTCGAAGATCCGGAGAATTGGTCCACGAAAGAGCCACGAAGTCATTTCCAGCATCCGAGTCCTCGTCTTCAGAATCCGTACAAATCTCTGGCAAATCGATATTATCCCCATTTGGATAATGTGGCGACGACTTAGCGGACTTTGCCGTAGACTTCCCTCCATTAGGCATCCCGACCGGACGGGCAGGAGTCTTATGGGATTGACCAACTGCCTGGCTCGAGCCTGATGCAAACTGTATAGGCGCTTTCGATACCTGGGCCATGTCCATTGGGTGAGCCGGTTTGGACTGGTTCAGGTTGTGCTGAGCTATTAAGGTAGATCTCTGTAAGTTAGTTTGAGGAGCGCTGACATAGCCTGTGGGGAAGAGAGACTTGGTTGGTGCATCCTGTAAATCATTAGCATGTACAATGACATCCATAATAGAGCAATATACCTTAGGACGGACACCAGATTGTCGGATAGGCGGCGCCAGCATTTTGGGTTGGGAGTTGGATATTTCCTCGTCGTCATCTTCACCTTCGTTGGTCCTTCGGCGCTTAGTATGAGGTTCATTATACTGATATGATGGGCCGGAACGTTGGATTTGGGGCCGAGAAGCATGTTCGTCCGTCAAATCATGCTGCAAAGGTCGCTTAGGAGGAGCTTTCGTCGTGTTGTGGAGACCCCCATTGACAGGCCTTCCCAATTCATCTTGAGATCGATGCATGCCAGGAGTTACAGCTGGTGCCTTTTGAGAAGATTCGCCACCCAGTTGATGTCGTACTGCTGGAGGAGGAGCAGGCGTCTGTTTTGCCTTCTCCAAGTCAAGTCTTCTCTTCTCCATTGCTTGGCGGGCAGCATTCGTTTCCTTTACTTTTACGCTTCCAGTTAAATTACCTCCCTGCTGGCGTTCAACTTCTCGACGACGCTGCTGTTCCTGCTGGCGTCGCTCTTCCTCTTTCAATGCAGCACGTTGTCGTTCCATCTCCTGTTTTGCCTCACGCTTGCGCTGTGCTGCCAACTCGTCCTATTGGAAATGTTAGTGGCGTAATACGGGGTAAAAGCTAAAGGTACAGACCTGTTCCTTTTTCCTTGCTGCGGCCTCCAACGCTTTAGCAGCGGATGATTTAAAGCTACTGGCTGATGCCTTGCTCTGGAGAGAGCTGGTGCTTGCCTTTCCTTTAAAAGAGCTCTGTGTCTGTGGTCCGGAGGCAGGGGTCGAGAGAGTCTCTTGCAAAGACGCTGCAAGTGTAGTGGTAGACGGGTGATACTGATGGCCTCGTTGAGAACCGGTATCTACCTTAATGACAGTTGGAGGCTTCGTCTTGGATATTTGTTCTTTTGCTGGCCGTAGAGGTCGTTTTACCCCCGGTCTAGTTGACTGTGATGCTGACTTTGGGCGTGGAACAGCTGGAGGAGGCATTGACGATGAATCAGTCATTTCCACATCTTTACTGGATTGCTCTTGAGAGCTAGGAGCAGCCACGACTATACCCTCTTCCTCTAACTGAGCTTTATTCCTGCGGGGGCTACTACGAGTTGCTCGCGGTATCTCTGGCTTGCTTTCTTTTGATAGTCTTTCCTGTTCTTTACGTTCTTGTATTTGCTTCTGCTGGGCGGCCACACGTTCCTGCTCAAGATGATATACTCGAGCTTCTTCTTTTACTTTTTGGCGAGCCTTTTCTAGCTGGTCTGCCACTCTTTGTGCTTCTCTTGCCTCTTCTTCTTTTCGGCGCTCCTCTCTATCCAAAGAAGCACGTGTTCTGCGTACACTTGCCTTTTCTGGGCCGCTAGCATCTTGTTGATGCTGAGCTTTCAGCTGAGAGTCAAGATTAGGATAAAGAGATTCACTAGACACCTTGGTTTCAGCCCGGATAACTTCATCGAGGGAGGGCTCGGAGTCTCCACTGGGTAATGCAGATGGTGGGGAAAGAGCAGCACTCTTTGCATCTGCACTTATAGCCGCGCTACTAGCAAATAAACCCCTTGATGTTTTTAAGATAGAAGAAAACTTGTCCTTTGCTGCCTTGAGGGGGCTTCCTTTATAGCTTCGGAGTGGTGACCTAGGAGGAGTTGTGGAGATCGAACTCTCTGTAACGTTTGAGGGCTCAGAATTAGAAACAGAGACGGCCTTCTTATGACCTAAAATAGATGGGTCATCTACTCTTCCAGGAGACCCAAGTACGGAAGTCGATGCGGACTTAGCATGACCTAGCGTGTTAGGAATCCGATCAGAGTGCATTGCGTCACGGAAGGGGGACCGAGATTTAGTATCCTCAACGCGCTTTGAAAGAGCTTCAATGCTACTCTTCCCCACAGTATTCGTTGTTTGACTCTTCGTTAAAGGTGGGCGAGGGCTAAAGAGTGTTCTTTCAACGGGTACCGCTGTTGACGGCCCAATCCAACTATCTTCATCATCTGGGAAAGCACCAGGTGCAAGCGGAGTTGGACCTCTCTCATTGCGTTGAGGGGATACTGCTGGCCGTGCGTCCCATGCGTGCAAGACATTATTTGGCTGGCTAGAAAAGGAAGGCACAGCCCCCGGTGCAGCAATATTTTTGGGCGCCGGTCGAGTAGGAGCTTGCGATTGACCAAGCATACTGATTTGATCTTGTAGACGTTGCGTGGAGGTTTTGTTATGTAACTGGGTCACAATAGAATCTGCTTCTTTCCGTGGGTTATGCGAATTATCTTCTTTGTCAATATCCATCTCATCACGGTCATTCTCCAATGCGTCACCCTTCACGTTTCCAAGACTTTTGCCGCCAGTATGTCGTGGATAATAGCTGGTTCTTGTCTGATCCAGGTGGCTAGTTCTTGATGTTCGATTTCCAATACTCTTCTTCGTTGTAAGAGGCTCACGTGCGGGTAAAGAAGCAAAATTCAAGCTGCTCTTGCGTACAATAGGCCTGACAGGGCTTGAACCATCTGATGGTGAGTGTATATCGTCAACCTGCTCTTCATCGAGATCTCCATCATGGTCTGGTTCATTCTGTTCTGATTTTGCTGGGGATTCGTTGGAAACTGGTGCGGGCAGTAAATCTTCCTTCTGCTTTTCAATACCATCATCTGACAATTCGATAGTCGATGCTGTAAGTGTTTGAGGTTGAACAACCTGCTCCGAGCTTTGGATCTCCACCACTGACTCTACTGCCACAGTCCGCGTCTGCTCTTCCTTGGCAGATTGAAACGAACCTTCCGTCGTTCGTCGCTCTTCTGAATATCGACCTGTAGGTGCATCTGGTAGGTTTTGTTCGGTTATTTCTATAGTGTCATCAAGTTGAGTATCTGATCCGTGTTCACTTGGCTCGATCAATTGAGTTGCGTCATCCATTTGGCTGCCATGGTATCCCGAATCCACCACACTAATAACACGGCTAGGCTGTACCGCTTTTTTCACCGGAGATGGGGCTATGGTTGGCTTCTCCTCTACTTCCACTGGTTTATCTTCCGCTACCGTAAATGTCGGGGCAGGCCGTTCAAAATTCAGATGGAATGGGTTTGGCTGCGCCCTAGGCGTTGCAGAAAACACATCTGATAAAGGCTATACGAAATCAGCAGGCGTATCAATTTCCTGTATCAACTTGACCTACCACACGAGCCTCTAAAGGATTGTGTTTTCTGATAGTTCGAGGGGTCTTTCCCTTCCATTTTCCGGGGGTCTTGAAAATTTGTGCCACATTACTGGATATCCAACATTAGCTCGATTCGCTTGGAGAAGAGGCCATACATACATCTGATTCTCGCTGAATATCTCCGCCATATGCTCGTTCAACCAGTCCAGCTCATTTCGGACGGAGAATGTAAATTCTTCTGTTTCCGCATCTGCTATCTGAAATGCAGCAGACCGTTCCTCTGATATCCATCCAGCAGAACCGACTTGCGCGCGCGCATTTCCACGCACTGAAGCCATGATGTATCAAAACAATGGCGCGTCACGCTGCGGTGTAGAGTTCAACGTAAGGTTATTCGATAGTTGGTCACTATAAGATCATCTCGTGTGTCCAGTATTTCGTATTTCCGAATTGGAGAAAATTATAATTGTTTGCGACTGTTGACCGATCTAAAAGCTCTGGACGTTTAAAGTACGGAGTACCTTCATTGTTTATCCTCGATCAATTCGCGGGATAGCAAATCGCGCTAACGAAGCCCCACCACGTGATTGCTATTTTCGTCATACGTGTAGGCCTACCTTGCTCGCCTTGGCAATTAGCCCCTATCAACATGCGGTTCAATAGATGGGCTAGCTTCCTTCCCCATTCTTCAGATCTTTAGTATCTTATATCAGTTCTGTGCTTAGTTTCATAGCACATTAATGAATTCTGAATTGCTTATATGGATTGTAAAATACAATTTTCGTATCTTTTATCTATTTCTTCAGATATAAATACAACGCGATATACATTTGCTCAAAGGATTCTGCTTTCGCAAAGCCAGTGATACAGTATGTCTACATGTTGCAATTACTTAGGCAAGACTCGTGTGTTTAGTATTCTATAGCGGCAAAGTTAAACAGAGACTATCGCGACGCCTACCTCGATTTAAAAGAATAAGAACATTTTAGAAAAGAATACTAGAGTGGCATCTAATGAAACTGTCGCCGTCACTCATAAAGTTCACTTCCTTTAATGTAGAACGTATAAAAGAGTCATGAATCATTAGTATATTAAACTACATATTATACTGGCCATAATACATCTTGGGCTTATCTTAACTATGGCAAAGATGGGTTTGCGTCCCCAAATCGCTCAGAATGCCAGTAGGTTGCGTACTTGGACGTTCCCTGAATGAGATTGACGAATTCATGTGCAATTGCTTCATCGGTTGCCTGCGAAGGATGCAACTCGTCGTACCACATAAAATGATCGAGACTTTCAGGCAGCGGGGAGCATACAGACCCGGTTGCTACATCACAATGGAAGTAGAATCCGGTCACATTCGCTGGGGCAGTAAAGAATTCCTCTGGATTGTGATAAACGTATGTCAAGAAGCTGTTCGTGTCGAAGATAGCCATCTGCGCTCCCGGGTAGCGGTCCTTAATTTGAAGCTCAAATGGTACACGGTAATTGAGATAGGCATTCACTAGTTTGGTGTATTCCTTCATCTTGCCGCTGACTTCGGTGATATTGGTAGGCTGTGGACTCGTTTTAGCATCTTATACCACGGACTCTTATAAGACCCGAAAACATACCTTGTCTGGGAAATAATGGCTCGCGGCAACGCCACCTGCTCCTGGAAGTCCGTATTGAGGCGACAGCTCTAGCGGTGCAGTGTTCATCAGAACGAGATACCGTGCACCATTCTCATACAGAGTATCAAATCGATCAAAAATGCAATCGATATAATCAGGTATGGTCTTGCCGGCAATCTGACTCTATAATGGTATTAGCTAAAAGCTACTTCTGTTTTAACTTATTAATTGAGACTTACATCGGTCAAGAACGCATCGTTACCTAAATCATTCGTACCTATCCAGATGCTGTATACCGTGTTGTCCGATCTCCTCTCTTTGTATAAGGTATTGGTGCCTGTGCTAGCACTTATGTAGTTTACATCCGCAACAAAAGCATCTACTTCATACACCACATCTGGGAATGGTGCATTGATAGAAGCAAACCATCTGGGGGTAATCTCATTGGAGCAGACGGCTCCAGAGACTGCATAGTTAAAAAGTTCGGCCCCGGTATAGTTTGAGACCCAGCGATCCCACGTGATTCCTCCTCCTGGGGTCGATGTACTCTCAGGAAGGAGAGTTCCGGGAGGTGGAGCTTGTCCATTGTGGTTTATGAAGTAACCCAAACGGTTCTCATCGGTATAACTATATATATGGCGTCAATAATTTTTCTTGAGTAGTAATGATAGCCAGCTCAAGGCATAGGAATATCACGGTGCAAATTGATGTTATTCTTCCGGCATACCCAAACTAAACAGGAAAGCTGCTTACCTGTCGCCAAAGGTGACGAAGTGGTCAAAATATTTCACCCAAGGCTTAGTTTTTGTGGCCGTAGCACTCACAGTAAGGAGTGAAACCCAAAGGAGCTTCATCATGAAGTTCTTAATCCTTAAAGGTTGCTAGATCCTTAACCTGGGTTCAATTGGATTGTAGGGGAATAGATAGACGAAAACCCAGCGCAAAAGGTCTCAAGGAGCGGGGGAGGCCACAATAGCGACATGCCTGTTATATAGCTTCTCACGAAAGCTGCTGGAGCTTGGGACGTCAAACTACTTTCGTCTTCGGGGAGTGACATTTTCCGAATACCCAGGCGGGTGAGAGGAAGTTCTGGCATTATTGACAGGCTAGCTTCACCAGACTAGAAATCGTGCTGTAACGCTATCAAGGTACGGATGTTCAACGGCGAATGAGAAAGCTCCGGTAGAAGAGGAGGTCACAAATGAAGCTTTATCATCCATGCACGACGCCAGGATCAATCGAAGCGGAGACTGATGGGGTGCAGATGATGACGATGCAAACATAGCTGCTCCTCATAGAGCATCCCGAGGAGAGGAACCAATAGTCACTGTAGTAAGAAAATCGGTGATGACTGCGGCTTTCGGACCAGACGGCTCTAGATCGTGAATCCCGGTTCCTGATAATTGGAGAGGAGAACCGAGATGAAAGCCTGGAGTTTTCAGCCTGAATTGATGTGTGGAGAGGCGGGGAGTCGCAACCGCGAAGAAGGCTATAGGCGGGGCTGTTGGGAAAGTGGTGTAAGGTCACCATACACTAGTGATAATCAATAATTGATGCTCTTCGACCCCTGCTGATAGAATTGCTTTCTCTAATATTATATGTATTATTAATATAAACTATGGCCACAAAAGCGGCCCAGGGTAGGTGCTATCCGATAGCAACCATATATACAAAACTAACTAGGCTACTCTTTAATATTCCCATCAATGGAGAATATGTCTTACGCTTTCTTTTTCTCTTTGTCTTTCTCTTTCTCTCTCGTTTGGACACTCATATGTCTCTCTTCCATCCTATGGGTGCGCACTCGTTGCAGTGATATGGGCAATTGATCCTCTTCTAACGCTCCTCTTTCCGCGTCTACCTCTTGTTCTCGAGACCTTTTCTTCTCTAGGAAAGATTCTCTTCGTAGAGTTGGCCTCCTTCTCTTGAGATCCGACTTGACAGCTTCTACCGGGTGCGGTACTGTGTTATTTATTTCCTTGTCTCCAGCCTTCTCTTTTGTTTCAGGCCTATCAGATGTTGTATCATGGCTTTCGGGTATTGCCGCCGGCTCCATATGTTCGAGAGACTCCCTAAAGTCTGGTCTCGAGAGCATGCCACTGCGAAACTCATTCACTCCAACAAGGAGCTTTGTTAGGTCGACCAATTCTTCCAAGTACTCAATTACTTCAATCTGGCCTGACGTTGCTGCATTCCATGACAAGTATTTCTGTCTCACGATACGTTTTATCATGATTCTTTCCATCCTTGGTCTTATTGCGCCTTGAGAGTCTCGAGATTCCTCGAGTTCTGCAGTTGTTCGCTCCCTCATAACCTCCCGAACGCGATTGATCATGCGAAGATGAGCCAGTCTCGCAGACGGAAGGAACTGAGGTAATGGTAGTTTCGTGGTCAGGGCTTCGTGAACCGCGAATAGAATTAGTGTAATGCTCCCTGCGACGTTCCGGCGATAGGGATAGACGTAAGTATTCAGTTCTTCCAAAACTCCTGAGCCATACTCTTGGCGAATATGAAGCATATTATCCATTCTATCTACTATAGCATGAAGAACATAGAGTACTTCTGCATAAATAAGTGCCAGCCCCCTAAAAGACCCCTTTAGTCTAGGTTCATTAGAGCAAAATGGGAGAAGTGTTTCCGCCGCTGCCAGTGCGGCCTGGGCTTTACTCTTGGCTCTTTCGAACCTTTCTGTAGTGTTTTTCGAATGAACGTTAACGTTGCTTTCACTCTCGATACCAACCGCGAGACAGCTTTCCATCTCACTAATCCGACGTACTGAAGCTGCAAGAGATTCCACGAATCTATCTCTTGCCCTTACTGGGAAAATAATAACCTCGATAAACAAGGCTACGACACCACCAATGAGGAATGCAAGAAGTCGTTTTAAGAAGTTTTCGGTAGCCGTGCCTGGCACAGTTTGGTCTTCGGTTGCTATTCTCATAATAAGTCTTTTTATCCCTCATTAGAACCGAAACACTTACATAGAACCACAATACACATGGAAACTATCAGAACTATGCCGGCCTTGACGTATTTTGTACCTATGTGGATATAGGCAGAAGGTATGATTCCAATAACCAACATTACGACACAAACTACTTTATTGCCGTTTCGAGCTTCATATGCAGCGTAACCCCAAATACAGCCGATTGTGGTCCCCACAGCACGCAAAGAAAACGTTACGATAGATGTTCCAATAGCGACTTCTGTAATCAGAACTAATTGCAGCGCCGCCCATAATCCTCGATTGAGCGAGAACCAAGCATTCCACTGATGTAAAAATGCGGGCCACAAGACTAGAAATACAGCAATGGTCAGCTTCAGAGCGTACCTCACGTCCTCGCTGCCAGTTAAGTATTCTATAAAGTCTGCTAGGCCGTTTCTGAACTGGCTAACAAAACTAGATTTCGTGGGATCTGCATTTCCGTTTTCTGTTTTGACGGTATTCTTTTTGCGCGGCTTCTTCGCCGTTGAATGCTCCCCAGACTCTACATCTCGTGTGCCTACGAGTTGTGCGCTTTCATGCGGGAGCTCATCATCCTCATCATCCTCCCTTCTATGACCTGTCCGTGCATCTTTCCTTGCACTATCTGGAAGTGCTAACATGTCCTGTTCACCTCCAGACATCAACCACTTCCGCCATTTTATTTTTGGTAGATAGATTCTCCTTCGGTCATGACGCATTTGGCGCTTTTCAGCAAGAACCCTAGAATGTTTTAGCATATCGAGAGTGTGGTGCGCAGCCTGACGTAAATTTAATAAGAATGACGATATCAAAAAGGTCTCCATCCGTGGAGCTATATCGATCTGCGGAGTGTCCATGGTATCCAAAGCGGCAGCCTTTTCCAGGGCAATCGAGGATGCTTTGTCAAATTGAGTTATGGCATCTGACAAAATATCCACCCGGATATCAATCTCTTGAAGATGGATGCCTTTTGGTGGTCGGGTCCCTGTTGGTAGTTTCGGAACATCATAGCAGTATGCTAAGCAAGCAGACACCACGTTGACGCTAGTATCAATGCTCTTTTGAAGGTCTATCAGAGGCTTGCGTACTTTGGTGACGAGATGCCTGAGTAGTTCGACATCACCATATTCTATTTCTTTCTTTGGTTTTATGAGTTCTAGATCCTCCTTTTCTCTGTCTAGAGCATTTCGATCCCTTCGCCACCGGCTCCTCTTCCGTCGCTGCTCTGCCTTCTTTCCTTTTTTGTCATCGCTCTCTTCTGACGAGCTTTCATCCGAACTATCACTGTCTGAACTGGATCTCAAAGCTATATCCTCGGCTTCTGTATCCGTATTCACCGCAGCATCGCTTTGTTCGACGGTTCCATCCATACCTACTGTATCTTTGTCCCCCATATCACCCATCAAAGCGTATTTGCTCTCACATGCCCCTATAAGTGCTATTGTATTTGCTACAAGGGAATTCATATAAGTTTTGCTTATAGGCTTCATATCTCTAGGAGGTAACACAGCCCATGCGAGCTCGAAGTTGCATTCCTGCTGAGCGTCTTTACAACTTGCAAGCTTATTACGCAGTTTGGCTTTCGAGTCCGTAAGAGACTTGAGACTGATCTTTTTCTTGGAATCCTCCTGAGCGGTAGCGCTTTTTTCTGTGGCCTTATTCTCTTTTGCATGAAATGGCTTCAATAATCGCCGAAAGGCTGAGATATGTGAATCTGAAGGGGCAGCCTTAGAATCTGACACTTCCGCCGATGTGTTGTTATTTTGAGGATCGTTGTCATTTTCTTTTTGAGATTTGCTTTCAGCAGTGTTGCTTTCCTCAAGAGTATCCAGAAAATACTGGCCCGCATCTCGAAGGACCTCAACAGTTTCGTTAAGAGTCTCAATGGTAGTTGTGCCAAGAAACCCACTAGAGAACTCAGGAAATATGAGTGTATTCACAGCAAGAAGAATTGCAGAAGCCGTGAGAATGGGATAAAGTAGTGTTGTGACTCCAACTCTGGTGACCTCTGTGCTTGTACCTGTCAAGCTGACTACAGATACAATAACTAGAAGTAGAACAAAAATGAAAAGACGAGGAGTATGAGATCGAAGCAGACCATGAAATAACAATGCAATCGCAAGGAAAATTCCCCGGATTGTATATGCTGCAGGACGATTGGTCTCAAAAATAAGACTGGAAAGGTACAAGCCCAGCGTTGACCATGCGGTGCCTAGCAGAGTGCCGGAAATAGCCAAGACAAGTGCTTCAGCCATCATTCCGAATCGCCTCCCTGGGTGGCCGAAAACAGTCGTAATAGCGCCCAAATAAGCTGCTCTGCCATAGATCCGGACAATAGTCGGTGATAACGCAAGAATGATAGTTGCTGTAGTGGCAATTGTATTCTTGAGGATCCGTTGCCATAAGTTGTTCTTCATCAAATTCGCCCAAATGGCCTCCACACGGCCTTCCACCCATTCTCCCCATTTCTTCGGAATCAATTGAGACTTAGCCATCAAGGATACTCCTTACTTAGCCGGGGAGGAGTAAAAAGGGTGAATCTACAGGAGCTTAGGGTATATGGACCGCGAGTTTCATCCTCACCCCCTCTTACGAGACATATCATCTTGGGCTATCTCACAATGGATATGTAAGTGAATAATCACACCGCAATTCTAAGAAGCATCAATAAACATCTCAAGAATTGATGGAGTGGGTCAACGGTTTAATAAGGGAGGATGCATCGTAGGCTCGTAGTGCAGATCAATCAACTGCACTAGTAAGACCTAAAGTCTACCGTACATATCAACTTGCCCCACTACGATCCTGACGGCAACCCCCCCAAAGGCATCCATGTATCGAACAGAAGACATATCACAGAGTGACTAGCTAGAAAGAAGGGACAAAATGGCTCCCTCATCTACTTTGATAGTAAGACTGATCCCGATTGCAATGTTTCGCAGCCGCAACTAATGTGTTCAATCAGTCAAAGCTCAAAGTACAGCTTAAGCTATCCATTGCGCGGCTGCGCATGATCCAACAGAAGGATGAGGCAGTATCCAAGCAGCAACGACGGGCCATGGCGCAACTTCTAGAAGCCGGCAAAATTGAATCTGCGCGTATTCGCGTCGAGAATATTATTCGATCTGATATCACCACTGAGTTACATGAGATCCTGGAGCTGTATTGTGAGCTATTGCTCGCCCGCACAGGGCTCATGGAAGCACCTACTTGCGATCCAGGCCTAGAGGAAGCAGTAAAGACTCTCATTTATGCGGCGCCTCGAACAGAAGTGAAAGAATTACAGACTGTTAGAGCAATTCTTGTTGACAAGTATGGAAAGGACTTTGCGCTACAGGCTATGGAGAATAGCGATGAGAAGGTATCCGAGAAGGTGCTGAAGAGGTTATCAGTCACTCCACCAGCGCAGGAATTAGTTCAAGGATATCTAGAAGAGATAGCGAGAACATATGGGGTAGACTGGCCAAAGAAACCCGTTGAGGATACTGGTGAGCCATCAGGGCTTGACGATGACGATGACGACGATAATCCAAGTGGTGGCATAAAGGAGAAAATTCTTGAACCTCCTCTTCAAGTTGACGGAAAGCAGGCGGATGAGAGAGAAGAGCTGAGTAGAGCCACGCCACCTAGATCTTTTGGACCTACCAGCCCTTTGAGGGTCAACCCGCCAAGTCCCAGAACGGATAACCCTCAACCCCGAGTCCGCGGACCGGTGGATTTGAAGCCTAATAAGAAGATGGAGGAAGCAAATACCAAAAAGACGACCATTCAGAGCAAAGGACCTGTTGGCGGAGCAATCCCGGATATCGACGAGCTTGCGAAGAGATTCGCAGCATTAAAGAAGTAGCACAAACAACACACATATGGAGTTTTGGCGTGGGGTTATAAGTCTGCTTTGCTCGTCAGGATATTTTGATATGCTTTTAACGAAATATTTGACGCATAGTTATGAACATACAGGTATGCCGGAGCGGAATTTAATACGTTACCGTTTCTCGAGAAACGGACGCACATGCGGCATAAACTGTCTCATCTTAATGTCCCCCATGTGATACTGTTGTGCCTAGGAAGTACTGTACTACTTTATAACCTGTGAATTACAGACATTCCTGATCCAGAAAAAGGTTCAATATCCGGAACGAATAGTAATCACTCAAATAGCGGTATATACATAGTAACCTAAAGAAAGAAATAGGCCAAATCAACAAGGGGTTCTTATAGGTATAGGTATCTACGTCAGCTTGAGCTTACAATAACATGTCCTCGAAACTTGAGACCGCTTGCTGGTGAGCTCCCAGCTGTTGCAGGTGGCCCATGCAAGCTATTCCCCGCACGAACAGGTGGTCTAGTTTAGGTGCCGTGGGCGCTAAATTTAAAACCTACAGCTTGAAGTGGAAGATCCACAGGTCACAGTGACTACCCTCTCTAACTTGCAACCAAAGCTATCATTATCAAACCACTTCAGCTGTCCCAATAGACCTATTTAACATATTTTCGATATCTCTTAAATAAGACGAATAGATTCTCCCAAAGCATCTTTCAAAATATTAACATTTTCTTCACTAACAGATACAATGTAAATAAACCAACATGCCTCCTTTGGGAGATATCTAAACAACAATCGTCATGCTCCAATCGTTCCTTTTTGTATCCATAAAGTAGTCAAAACCCCCTGGTACTTCATCACACAAGATATGAAAAATATCAACAGCCAAGAATCACATCTACCACCAATAGAACCCAATTCGCTTTCTCCGTTCCCAGTTTCTTCTAAAAGGTATAATATTCTCGTAGTCCTAGAAAAACGCCATAGGCCGAACACCGTATAAACTTTTTTCCCCTTTGCTCTTCCGAATAAGGTGAAAGGTATATCGCAGAAAGCTGACAGTTGCGCCGTGTTTAAAATCCAGTGCATTCTAATATTCCATACGCCATCCATTATTTGTCGCGGGGATCATTATCTGCCAGAGATTACCGACCCGGTGTATTTTGCGGAGGGGACTGTGAATGTGGTCCCATAGGCCCAGCTGCCATTGCCGCTTGCTGCTGCTTTGCGGCTTGTTCGAGTAACATTCGTTGTCTTAACATCTCTTGATTATGCTGTTGCATTTTTTGTTGCTGTAGTTGAGCTGCATCACCAGCTACCCCGCTAGTTTGCTGTTGTTGTTGTTGTTGTTGCTGCTGCTGCTGCTGCTGCTTTGCCTGCATTTGAGCGGCGTGCTGCTGCGCTTGGGCTCTCGCGGCAGCATTTGCTGACGGTAGAGGTGGCTCCTTCTTTGGATCTACTCCCGGGAAGAGGGCTTGTAAACGTTTATATTGATCTTTAAGAATCTTGTCTCTGTCTTCGTTTGGGATTACAAACTTCTTCTCTTCGGCTGATTCTTCTTTGGTTGGCGATGCGGCGGAGTCTGTTGGTTTGGGGGCTTTTGCTGGCTTTTGTGAAATATTGGGAGCACTCATTATGGCAGGGTGAGGTGGGATTTGATTTGATGGTTTATGGGAACGGTCAGCTATCGATGCCAGATAAGCAAGGTTTGACTGAAGACGACGCATGCATCTACAACCCATTGTTAGATCGCTTGTTTTGCAACGCTAAACACCCGTGGCGACGGAAACTCACTCAAGATATTCTTTCCCAATCGCAGCCTGTGCTTTATCCCTCTCAGTCTTTTCTTTTTCCGCATCTGCACCTGTCGCATTTGCACTGGCGATCGCCGCTGCCTCCTTCTTTGCCTCTGCTATCAGCCCTTGAAGCTGCATTGACTCCAATAACAATTCTCGATTAATTTCTAACAACAACGTCACTCGCTCCTTCTCTCGAGCTTCGGATCCAGGGCTCAGGGGAGTTGATGCGCCAGTGTTCGCATTTCCGGCATTTCCAGAGCCTTGAGGGAAAGTAGGTGTTTGTGGAGTGACCACCGTTCCTCCTTGAGCCGACTGGTTGGTGTTTGTCATCGAACCCATATTTTGAGTCGGATTCTGAGGAGTTGAGAATTGAGATTGTGCCATCGCAGCATTGGGTGGGGTACTTTGCTGCATACCTCCGTATGGAGAAGCGCGCTGCCCTGAAGGCGTAACTGTTGATCCTGGAGGCTGCATTCGCTGATTCTGCATTTGTTGCTGAGGCGTCATATTAGGGGCGTTCATGGAAAAGTTTGGGGGATTGGATGTCTGCGGTAGGAAGTTCTGCTGCATCGAGGGATTAGCTGCTGTGGGCATGCCAGATCCATACGGCGAGCTGGTGTACGGAGTCTGATATTGAGGCACTGCCGGCAAGAGGAAAAAAGAGATGTCAGTGAGGGAGATTCAGCTAAAGATATTTGAAGCCCAAACAAAAAACTTCGGACGGGATATCCATGCTGGGGCGATCCACGCCTTGTTTGCAAGAAACAAGGCATGCTGCATCCTGACAACGAGGCGCAAGGCCCGCTGGGACGAATGGCATGGAGCAGGAGGGAGAGGGAGGAGATGAGGCTGGTGTGCAACATACCATGTCCGCCAGCCATATGCGCCAGGCCGTTGTTCTGCTGGTGCTGCTGCTGCATCATACCAACGGCGGCTGCATTGCTGTTGCCAGTACCACCACCCATGACCACAGAGGGCGTGCCGTAAGGAGACTGGTGCGCGCCGTTCTGAGCGTTGGCATACTGCTGCTGCTGCTGCTGCTGTTGCTGCTGCTGCGGATTGAACATCATGTGGTGAGAAGGATGCTGTTGGCGGGGGTTCTGGGACGGATGGATCTGGGGCTGTTGCTGTGAGGGAGGTGCACCATTGGAATCGAGGGCTTCACGGCCGTGTCGAGTCCTGGTGGTCACTGGGGCCAAACTTCAGGCCAGCTGACTCAGCGATTGGAGGAATCCTCGCTGCGCGTTGATCTTCAGCTCCATGCAAAACCACCCCAATCACTCGTGTTCGGCCGGGGCTAGTCCATTTGTGGTCTAAGCAGCATGTTCTGCAGCCGCCTGGTGCTGCAAGCGACATGCGCGCCTCAGGCAATTGGGAAAAGTGCTTAGTCATGGGCTGCTCGTCTCGGATCGCGGGTTGCCAGACTCGGTCCTTGCCCTTGGCCTTGACGTCGTTCCCGCCGTGCCCTTTACCCAATCGATCGCTGACGCCAGCATGCGTGTGCTGAGATCTCTCTGACTTGCAACAAAACTTTGGGCCAGCTCGCTTGCCTCGGATACTCGTTCTCCGTGCATGTACATCCGTACCCGTCTCCGTTGCCATCTGTGTCCTACACCCGTAGTACCGCCAGAGTTCTTCATGCCACTCTATCTTTGTCTCTGTATGGGATATGGAGAGATTATTTTCAGTAACTTCAACATTTGTTTCTTATATGTCTTGACGTGTATATTTTTCCTTGCTTGTCACATTTTCCTCCCGCAATGATACAACGCCACATCTTGCACCCTTTCCTGTACCCACAGAGAGTGCTTCTGCAATGGATACACGTTTTAAGGAGTCTCCTACCATTATTGATCTGCCTCCGTCGTGGTTATCTCTGCAGAGTTTCCTTCACATTAGAGTTGCCTCCGCCATTTTATTCGTGCTCGGGTGCTCTCTATTCCACCAGTCCTCAAGATCTTCGCTGTGTCCCATTGTAACTGTATGGTATCTGGAACCCCGTATACTTGGATCAGGCACTACTCGGGACTGGTATGCAGTATGACATGGGGAATAGAGAGCACAGGTTTATCGGACACTAACATCTGTGCTCCAATGGCGTGCATATGAGTCCCTTCAGAGTAAAAATATCAAAACACGTATACAAATAATTCATTAAATGACTAGGTAACGCCCATCCCAAAACCATAAAATTTGCAACACCCCGTGCGACAATCCGTAACTTCACAGGGTCACGGCGATATTGACACTTTTTATTATCGGTTAATTATTCTCATATATAAGAGATTTTGAATCCAAATTATCGTTAACCTTTGACAAGGAGGTCATATTAAATATCGGATTGCGATTTCACTGCGTCCAACAGCACGCAAAGCTTCTACCAGAATATCTAACACTACTCACCCATCTTCTATTCATACAAATTAGCCACATCACGTCCCACTCACCATACTGTACCTATGTGCAACTCTTCAATCATCAGTACTACTTAAAATTTGAACAACCAAGTTCTCTGGTAAACCCAACTCGCGCTTTTGTTGACATTCAAGACCCAAAGTGTCGTTACCCTTGAAGGATACTTATAATCTAGACCATACCAATTACTTAGCCCCAGACAGTGTGTTCCCATGGTTATCTGAATGGCTGAAGAACCCCCAATATATATATACCAAAACTGCGGGAAACGTTAAAAAGGTAAATGGCAGCAGCAGCAGTGAAAATGTGCTCTGTTTCAAGTATCTGGCATGGAAACATCTTTTACCAGATCTATAAGAACAGGTATGCTATGCCTGCTGGGACGTATCAATTAGTTACAACGATGGATCATCTTGTTTATCTGAGGCAGCACAGTTGGATTTCCTCAGAAAGCTTTATTGATGTGTGATCAAGAATGCGGCTGCCAACGTGTCAATTTATCCTCTGTAGGTGGAAAATGGCAGTGTTCCTCATATCGGTGTACCCTGATCACTCCCCGACAGCTGCGGTGTTGAAAACCATAGGATTCTCACGAAGGGGGAGGAATGATTAAAAAGTACCTGGATCAACACAGACTGATGAATTACGTAGAGAGATACATTCAAGCAAAGCCAAGTTCACAGCAAGTCGAGTTAATAGCAAAATATTCCTTTCATTTCAACGACTATATGCTTAGCCCTCGCAGAAACAATACTGGAAATTACCAGCTACATTCTGATGCGAGACATTGAGAGAGGAAGAGAGCGAGACCATCATGAGAAAACCTATAGGAGGAAGATGGACCGATAGTGGATTGGTTTCAAGTTAGGAAAAAGTAGGAAAGTCATTCAACACCAGACATAGAATACAGCAGCAAAGTACTCGTAACAGCTCCAGATATTTCTCCCCATCAGAGACCATGAAAGTATCGTTAAGAAAAAAAGGAAAAATAGAAAACGAGTAAAAACGGTTCCCGTACGCCCTGTAGTTTGTTTCATCTCCATTCCGTCAGTTAGTGTGAGTGTGTTGTTGGAAAGCCTTTAAAAAAAGCCCCTCGTGTCATACTCATGAACTTCATCGATTAAAATTGTGTAGACAACCCATTGCTTTTTGCTGTTACTATCTCATTGCTATCCGCCCGGATCCGAAACTTTTCTGGACAAACTCAAGATGTGAAAAGTTTCAGAAGTGTCTCGTGTCAAGACTTAAGCCATTCCCAAAGGTTCGGCAAGTTAGTGAGCAGCAACGGGCGTCTCTCCATGTTTGATATCTGAGTTAGGAGCATTTGGAAGATCACCAGCCTCATAGGCAGATGACTCCTCGCTCTCAGACTTGGTGTCTGGCTCTGAGACATGAACCGAAGGGATGTCAGCCTCGGACTTGCCTGGGCTCTTTGGGCTCTTGGAGACGATTGGAGAGACGCTTCGTCCGCGGTTGATCATCTCCTGGGCCTTAGCGGAGTATTCACTAGCAGCAAGTCTGGCGGCCTCGGTAGCTTGAGCAGCGCGCTGAGCTGCAGCTTGCTTGACGTGTTCGGCTTGCTCATTAACGGCCTCTGAGGCTTGGCGGACGTAGTGGTCAATGAATTCCTGGTTAGTCTTGTAGACCAAGGGGCCGAGGAACAGGATGGAGGTTCCAAGGAGGGCTAGACCCCAGTAAGGGACGATCTTGACAAGATAGTAGGAGATGAAGGATGCAAAGAATGCCTATGCACACGATAGTTAGTAGGAGCTCGTGATCATCATGGTCAAACAACAGAGGAATTGGAACCACGTACAGCGGTGGAAACATAGACATTTTCTGCAAAGAGGATGCGCTGAGACTCAATGACGAAGAAGTTGATGAGATCACATGCGTCGCTAACGAGGGACTCCAACGTCTCCTTGGATACCATGTAATATTTTCTTGGGCGGAATTGAGAAGTCAGTCCCTGGGAGATGGTTGCCTTGCCAATGATCTCGGCCAGAACCGTGACACCCAGTGTCATCCATGTGATCTTGAAGGCATATCGAAGGATGTCGAGATAGCGGGCTGCGATGATAAAGACAATGGTGGAAGAGAACGCAATTGCGGAGGAGCGGGGATTCTCCCAGCTTAGCAGGCTGGTGAAGTACGAGTGATAATGGGTGAGCTGCTCTGGGGCTCCCGAAGAGGGCGATCCGCGAACTGCCAAAGAGTGGTTAGAATATTAAGTTCACTGTGCGTGCTGTGATCAAGCGGTCCTTTGATATGCCCAGGAGCGGACCGTGCGGTGACGTAGGAGACCATGGAACGATCACTAAAGGTGAAGAGCGATAAGACACGTACCTTTGGGAAGAGTTCCATTTCCATTTCCATTGCCATTAGCGGCCTCAGCATTCCGTGCGATGGTAGCCATCACTGCTGCGTAGTCTTATCGTGAGGTTGTTAGCGGACGAAGGAGAGGGGGCAGTTGGATAACTGTTTCAGCAAGAGAACTATTAGCGAACTTTCCGGAACTGCACGAGTGGAGCTGGCGAAGAGAACATACCTCACTATTGTAGGTACCAGAATAATCAAAACTAGGTTGCTGTGGTGTCACACCGTTCTGAGTTGGGTGATAGCCGTTGGTATGTGAATGGGCAGTACTATTGCCGTTGACAAGTGAGTTAGACATTGTAGCTCAAGGGTGAATTTGGAGAGTAGAAAAGAGGGAAAAGTCGATAAGAGAAGGGTAGAGTGGAATTTACTTGGATCTGACAAATGAAGTACCAGGTGAAGAAGGGGCAGGAAATCAATGATATGGGAAAAACTATGCGTGGAACGGTAGAGGGATGTGGTGATGGGAGATGCGGTTTTGCGAGTTGCGAGTTGGGCGAGAGCGTGTGAAGGTGCAAATGATCAGATGTGTGTGGGATGGGGAAGTTTTGGGCCGAACAGGTAAATTTAGGGGAGCTTTGGGCAGTCTGGCGGCGCTAGGCCTGAAGTGTTGCTCTGGGCCAGATTGCACGCGACAATTGCCTCGAGAAGGGGAGAAATGCTGTATCTGTGGCTGGTGGCATGACGTCGAGCCACAGGCAGGGTCCCAAGGCAACTCTTGTCTCGAGAGCGATGGACCAGATGGGCCAGATGGCGACCGCGCACCCTCCTGCTTGCGTCATGCGCGACGGGCAGCATGGACGGTCCTCTGCTTGCTTTGACATCACGTTCTCCTCGTCACCACTGCTTTACAATTCACCACAGCTGCTAGAAGTTCACTGCAAACAAGACTTGTGATCTTGTCCGTTTGGGTACATCTTCTCTGTCTCTTCTCACACGGCACTTTATGAAGTCATTAGCCCATTAGCCCATGCACCCTTGCACAGCTAGTCCAGCAACTTTAAGCTTATCTCCCAGTGGCCAATTTCACGTGCAAAAGGGCCAGCACTTCTCTCTTTACAATTACAGCCATTCTCTTTGACTCCTTTTAACCCACCAAATATAAAACAAAATGAAGGAATTATCGCTGAACAACTACCTGTTCCTTCCCGTCTACTGTGGTACGTCTCTGCTTTGAAGCACCGGCATTGCACAATGTTCCAGCCCTAAACAGAACCATACCGCAACCCACCCACGTCAACGCCTATTCGTGACCCACACCATCCCCCATCAAGCCTAGCACCGCATCCCCCTCACTCCTTTGTCACAGCAGCCAGAAAAAAAATTAATGATTGGAAAGCACAAGTCACCGTCACAGATCATCTTCCTCTCACCTTTGCGCATTTCTTCTGTCCCTTCTCTGATAGAATCCTGTGCCTGGGGAATAACTTATCGTACCTGCATTACGTGGTCCAACTTCCCTCGAACCACTGTGGTTTATCGCAGATACGTCCAGCCAACGGCGAGAGGAAGAATACTCCAGAACGCAGGTAGACGTGGTCGTCGCGAACACCCATCCATCATCGGACCAAAGTGGTCTTTGCATGTGATCCTTGGCACATGGGTGCTCCACTACTACTGGCGAGAAAGTAAGTGGGGCAGCAAACAACACAGCAGAGTCGCACCTGATTATTTGGCGATTGACCAGTGGGACAAGTCCCGTGTGCACAGCGCAGTTACTAGTACTGGTAATTCGAGAGTAAGTAGGTACATTTCGCTCGTCTCATACATAATTATTGGGTACCATATTGGAGTGCACGCAGCTTGCAGCGCAGCCCGCATATATATAACTGCGAGATATATACAACGCTGCCTATTGTATTCCCTTTTCTTATCCACCTGACTGCTACCACGCGTATCACTCGCACCTATCACCGAACCTCGAGTCGCATTATTCACAGTCATCACATTGCTATTCCTCGAGTTTCTAAAGGGACGCACAAATGGGTGGTCCGATTATAGAGGACATTAATCTAGCCGGGAATTATTATCGTCTCCTCGATTCCTAAAATGCATTCCTCCCTTTGCTATTTCGAACCTGGTATCGTGTCATGCTAAATAAAGAAAAGATTAAACCCCGTTCTACACCGTGATTATGTATGCACCCTGAATGGAAAAAGGACATGACAGCGCAATCTTGACCCAATCAAAATCCAAGCCTCTTTTATGAACACCGATGCTTTCATGGCAACGAACCCAATCGGATCCCGTTAGATTTCAATCGTCTGCAAGGCAAGACCCAAGTCTATGATCTCTCTGCTTCTCGACTCTTCAGCGTAGCTTTGCTGCGAGCCTTTCACTCACTCTGCACTGGCTGTTTTCTTCCCCCAGCCCCAGAATCCCCCGGCTGCAGGTGCCGCGGTTCCAGCAACTTTCCCAAGTTCTGTGTTAGATCGGGTCAGATAGCTGACAAAGCCTTTCTCAATGGTGGACTGACTAGGACTGGGTTTATGCCCCAGATTGCTGCCAGGAGGTCCGACCTCCAGCATGCTCATGCTCATCCCTAACATCTTCCTCAGACCCTCCAGCTTGGCCTTCGCCTCTTCAGCCTCTTGCTTCGCTACCGCCTCCGCCGTCTTCGCTTGCACCAGCTCAAGAACCAGCGCGTCGTTTTCGCTGTTGTCTCGGATGGGGGATATCTCTCCTTCGCTCATAGTTATCACAGCAGTAGCACTAAGACTTGACGTTCGCTTGTTGAATGCTGGAGCCTGGGGTCTGTTGGAATTATTCGAATTGGATCGACCCAATTTGAGTTCTCGGAGACCAGTTGTCGTGCTTGACTTCCTCGTTGGCCATTCGCTCTCATAATCCCGGCTTGAATCTTGCATGCTATTTCTGGCTTTCAGTTCCTGGACGATCCTCTCCAAACGTTGTTTCTCGGCATGGGCGTTTCGGATGTGAACATGACTCTCTTTAAGCTGATCTTGGAGGTTGGAGATTTCCTGATCTTGATCCGCAATCCTCTTGGTGAATTCTCGAGATTTTGACGCTTCGGTTACCAGCTGCTCTTTTCGACGTATGAGTTCTTCCCGGAGCTGCGACTTTGATAGCAACATGCTGGATCGTCGCTTCTTGCTCGTGGCCGAGAACCGTTCTTCAACTACGTCCAGGAGCTCAGAAAGCTCTTTCTCGGATATGGATCCTTGGATGGCTTTGGCATCTGTTGCGGTTGGCGATACTGGTGAAAGCTGTTCATCTGTCTCTGTCTCTTTATCTTCCGCCTCATCCTCATCGTCGACTGCCGATTCATCGTCCTCTTCAGATTGCTTATGATTACTGGGTGTGACAGTAGCAACACTGTCATCAGTTGAAGTGCTCACTATTGTTTCAGAGCTGACTTTCTTTCTTAGCCCATCTAATAGTGCTCTGACCGCCAACCTGTCTTCTTCACGCTCTTCCCTCTCTCGCTCAAGATTGTTCTTGAGAATTGCGTGATCGCGCTGCAGCTCACTGAGCGCAGTCAATAAATCTTCAATCTGCCCATGCAAATTTTTGTCCTTATTGCCGCTTGACATCTTCTGCGGGAAGGCGACCGACTGTGTCCGGAGAGATGAATTATCGACATTGGAGTCTCTCGAAATTGATGTGGCGTCAGTTGAGGCTAAGCTCACGGTGCTATCCGTGCCGCTGCCTTCCACAGAGTTTAATGTTGACGCAATACTTTGTTTCGAGGGCGATCGACGCAAGAAAGAAACAGGTCGTGAAGAAGCGGTAAGGCCGGGGCTGAGACCCCTTCCAGATGCAACAGAGCCTGCCCATAATCGTCCAAGAAAGCGTGCCGCGGCGGATCCAACATCAGTCGGGCTGGCCGCCTCAGTTCGCGATTCTCTGTATCTTTGTTCTAGAGCTCGCAGAGCTTCGCGAGTCACGGTTCCTGTCAGGCTAACGAAATCATTCACGAACTCGTCTGCGTTATAGTGATAGCAATCCCACAACCCCCTAGATAACAGCAATTGCATCACATCTTCAAACTCGGTGCATGCCAAGATCTTTTCCTCATTTTTTCGCATCAGCGACAAAGCCACTCTCATTATTGTTTCGGAAGCTCCTTCAGCAAATATGACATCGTATATTCGGAACAACATGGGCAGCGGGCATGTTACAGCAAAGAATGAGAGAAACCATTGCGAAACATATCCAGGTTCGATCTGTAATGCGTCAAGATGTTGTGAGAGGTCGGGCAGATGTTGTTTGAGGAGTTCGCGGAACTGGTAGATTCGCACATGAAGGCCTGAGAGGTCCGGGAGGAAGCAGCTTCTTAAGTCATAATGTTCCATGAGTCTATATGTCGCGGTTAGTAACCACCCTGCGCATACTATTGAGAATCCAACTTTACCGAACTAGAACGCAGAAGGCCTGCTTATCTCCCATATGCATGAGCAATGGACCTACCAAGAAGCCTAAGCCCTGACAATATCCGATCTTAGTGTCATACAAGGAAAAGCATTTCAGCACTCTCCCAAGCATGCGCTGCCCGTCACCATCCGGATCACGGAACATTTCCACACCAGGAAAGCTTCTGCCGAGGTCCTTTCCGATGATGCCCTCATATGGGCTGGATTCGCCGCATAACCTCTCGAACTGTTCTTCTAGAAGCGTGTCCCGCGCGCCAGACATACTTTGCCAAACAACCCCTCTTAAAGGCGGAGGGATCCCGCTACGGATCTTTTTCGATAGCAAGGTAGGCAGGTATTGGGCCGTCCTCGAATAATCTTGCACAAGTGCTGCATAAAACTCGAGGTCGGTAAGAGGAGGTGGAGGTATCATGGAATATCGAAGAGCTGGCGGGGTAGGCCCATGGACGAGTCTCTTAAGGTGCTGCATTGAAGGAGGTCGGGATTGCCCCCGGGCTCGTTGTTTTACGGTAGGTTTAACATTTGCCAGGCCGGATTTTGGATTTGTAACCAAGAGGTTATTCTCTTGCTCCAATCGAGCTAGCAGCAAAGCAGTGGACTGATCTATTAGCAAAAATCATTACTATTAGCAGGACGAAATCGTGGTTCTTACATCGTCTGAATCTTGATTCTTGGGCTCTTTCTCCTCAGTTTTCTCCAGTTGTTCCCAGTTCACCTCATCTTCCACTCCCTCCGAGTCCTCACTCTCTCGGCTGAGCTCTGCATCCACGACATTAGGAGACACCGAGCCTGCAGTGTCTTTCGGGCTCCTGTCCTCCAAATCAGTCATTATCGTAGCCGGTGTATCTCGAACATCCTCCTCCGCCGACCGATCCTCGTCCATCCTCGCTACCTTGTTGACAACTGTAGTATCGACGGTCAATGCCGGTGGTTCAGATAACCGCACCGTCACCATCGAGTCATGCTGGACTTGACTCGACATCTGCTCGACCCGTCGGTTAACGGCCTGCTGCTGCTCCTCCTTTTCCATTGTATCAGCCGGTGGAGGCTGCTGCTGCTGTTGCTCCTGCTGCGAAATAGTTGTGTCCGACATCGATACCGACTCCCCGGATTAGCGGCGTGTTATTTAAACTCTCCTTATCGCCCTTTCAAATGATGTTCCTAGACGCCGCCGCATAGGGCAGATATCGTGTAAGGTAATGTAGATGTACAATCGACAATCCCACCTAGGGACCTGCGAGAGAGGGAAGTGAGAGAGCGCCTGGGTTCCGTATCGGTTACGCCGAACTGGATCTGACGGTGGACTCGTTTCAAAAAAGGGAGAGCGCGAGGAGAAAAGAGCAGAGGTGCCACACCGCGTAAAGTGCACACACAGACCACACAGACGCTACGCAGAAAAAAGATAATGGAAGAATTATTCCGCAAAAGTTTGTTCAGAAAATTATGATTATGAGATGAACAAGCGTTTGTTTATGCAAAAAGCAAAACTCAAAAGAGGTACCAGTTAGTAGGGGGGAAAAAAGATGAAGCGGGTCAGTGCAGAGGTGGAAAGGGGATGGGGAATTAAAGTTGCTTCCCCAAAAAGGGAGAGTACAGTACAGCACAGTAAATTGTGATGATAGACGCTAATCTACGGTAATGAACGAGCACCAAGCAAAGCGCCAGAGCAGAGCCAGAGCCAGAGCCAACACAGGAGCAGACACCCCAAAAGACAGACGCTGTTTCAATGCGGAGGGCGATTATTGAGGAGGCTGGCCCAAATTCGACGCTCGAGCCAAGTGATGCAGATTCAGGGGCTTCCGGGGGTTTGCGCGCTTGCACCACAGATTAGGTTAGACCCCCTGAACCAGTAATTTCCGTGCTTCCCCTCGGCATCGCTTCTTAACCAAACAGGCAAAGAGCAAGCAAAAGAGGTGGCAACAGGTAACTGGCAAAGCCGTTACACGATGTCACGAGATCACGCATTTTGGGTTTTTGCTGTCGCGTTCGTTGGTCTGTATGTGGATCTACATACGCGCGGTACTCATGCATGTCCTATCGACATATAAGCGCATATCATGATATAACTACATGCATGCACGTCGGCATCAACTGCTTGACAGCATGGCCCATTCTTGGCGCCTGGACTGGAGAATTGCGAATCGCAGCCATAACAAATTACTTCAATTGTATCCATAGAACTGTTAGAACTGTGTACTTGTAATACAATCAGCTCAATCACTTACACAGTACATCCATTTCATAGCGTACTACAGCGATGGCACTCTTCGTATCATTATCAAAAGGAAGAAATGAAATCATTGGTATACTGTATGATCCTACAACAACGCAAAACAAACACAGACTGATTGCTATGACCCCCTGGCCCCGTTCAGATATCCCGCCCAACTCATAGATCCCGCACGGAATCAATCTGCGATAAGATACTAACATAAGCAAGAAGCAAAAAGCCCAGTTAAGACGGCTGCATAGCAATACCGGCATACAAGCCCAAAGCACATAGGAAAAAGGTATGTTCCGCAGAGCCATTTTCGATTACCGCGCCCCAGATCCATTCGATAACCCTCACCACCGACTCCCAAAAAGAATCACACAAAGAAAAGGAGTTGTCTAGAATTCATCACTGTCCTCGTCCTCCACCGCGGCCGATTCATCAACGTCATCAATGCTCATAAAATCATCTTCCTCTTCGTCGTCGTCTGAGTCAATGTAGATGGGCTTCTTTGCCTTGGTTGCAGCAGCTCGAGCCGGACGTCGAGCGGCGGGCTTGGCCGGTGGTGCATCGTCCATGAGCAAATCGTCATCATCGTCGTCCTCGTCATCGTCCGACTTTGCTGCAGCCTTCGATTTGCTTTGCTTGGCTGCATAGAGTTTCGCAGCGGGCGATAATGTTTGTGGCTTGGGCGCGGCCTTCTTCGCAACTAGAGGCTTCTTTGGTTTTGGCGCCACCTTTGCAGCTTTCGTAGCTGGAGCCTTCTTTGTACGCACCGGCAGGTCATCGTCGTCGGAAAGGAAGCTGTCAAGTGTGTTCTTTGGTGCCGGCGTCGGTACAGTCTTGTGTGGGGATGACATGGCTAGCATTTCGTAGTTGGTATCATCGTTGTCTGACAGGTCCATAACTCGGCTGATGACCCTTGATTTGGGCTTGGAAACGCCAGAGCTGCTACCAGGGCGGCTATTGTTGCTCTCGGGTCGCGTCATAGCAAAGAGTGACAGTTTTCTGTTTGCTGAAGTCGCGTCACTAGTGCCGCCACTACCACCAATACCTTTGACCATGTCCCCTACATCGCCCAAGAACTTGTCATCATCGCTTTCAGAGTCTTGGTCATCAACAACCCAATTCTTTGGTGCAGCAGCAGCAGCAGCACGCTTGTTCCGGTTGTTGGCCGGTGCAGGTTCTTCGGTTTTGGTTGCAGCAAGAGCAGCGAAATCATTATCAGAGATTCCAGATGACTCGTCTACACCATCGCCACCCTCAGCCTTGACTTCAGGTGTAAACATATCAAGGAATCGTTGGTGTTGCTTCTTTTCAACCTTGACAATGCCTTTCTTGGTACTAGGCTTTTTTGCCGTCGGATTGTAGTCATCATCTGCCTGACGTTTACCCTTCCCGACATTCTTGCCAGCTCCGATCTTTCGTGAGGCACGACGGTTGGTATTGCGAATAGTCTTCTCATATTCTTGATCTTCCTTGAGTTGAGTTTCCCATTCTGCAGTGAATGCGTCGAGATCCTCACACCACAGATCTTTTTCGCTCTTGTTCTTGAGAATATCGTGCTCCTCTTTCTTGCTCGCCATCTGAGCGTTTAGCTTTTCTACACGCTCTTGGGTAAGAGACCAGATAGGCATCTAATATGGTTAGCTAGATTGAAATATTAGGTAAGGAAAACATACTCCAAGTAAATAGTCATAGTCTCGAGCACCTGCTTCATCGTTATCATCAGCTTCCTCATTCTCGACCACAGCTTCGGTCTCTCCTGCCTTTACGGCCTCCGAAACTTTGGGAAATGCTTCGAAACCCATCTTTCGCAGTTCCGAGACAAGGACAGGCTTCTTCTTCTTAGATACCACAAGTTTACCCTCAATGATAGCCATCACAAATCTGGCTTGATTACTGAGTTTGCGATATTCCGCATCTATTTTCTTGAGCCAATGTGCCTATCCATTGTTAGTAGAGATCAAAAACATTCAATATAAACCACAAACCTTTCTTGAGGTATACATTTGCAGACGGAAGTGGTAGTATTCCTCCAAAATATCCTCCACTTTCTCATACTTCCTAATGCGACCTTGGAGATCGAAAGCCACGAGATTACTTGTTGAAACCGTTTTGTTAAGCTTGAATTGCTCAGCAAGCTCTTCTATCGATTTCTTTGCGTGTTTGTCATCCAGCTGAATCACAAAGTGCACAGTTTTGTGGTCATTGAATTCCTTGTAATCTTTGATAAAAGAGGGAACTTTCTCGCCCTTGATGATCTCTTCGAGCCTGGCCTTGAAATCATCGGTCCATACTCGGATAGGAAGTTCCGTGATCTCAATCTCGTTGTTTCCGCTTTCTCTAATAATACCATTGAACTTGTACCTGTCAGGGCCGGCCTCTTCGGGGGTGCCTTTCCATCCTCGAAACCATGGCATCATTGTTTGGAAAGGCTGCTCTTCTCCACTATCGTCCAAGCGGCCCATTCGACGCTTCAAATTATTGACCACATCGATAGGATGATAGTTCGGAATTTGGGTGCTCCAACCCGTACCGATACCATCGGCACCATTGATCAGGACCATCGGCACGACCGGGCAATATATAGTAGGCTCAATTTGGCGTCCATCATCTGTGTTGTATTCAAGGTTGGGCTCGTCAAGAGCCGAAAATACACGTCTAGCAAACGGTGATAGCCTCGTAAAAATATAACGAGGACTGGCAGCATCACTGCCACCGGCAAGTCTACTACCGAAGTTTCCACTAGGTTCGAGGCAGTTAATGTTGTTAGATCCAATAAAGTTTTGAGCCAAACCAATGATTGTTTGATTCATTGAGGCATCGCCATGGTGGTAGGCTGTATTTTCACTGACATAACCAGCCAGTTCAACAACCTTAGTATCCCTGATAAGGTTTCGTTTGAAGCAAGCATACATAACTTTGCGCTGACCGGGCTTAAGTCCATCTATTACAGAAGGAATTGACCGAAGATTATCGGCCATACTGAAAAGGATGAGCTCTTTGTTTATGAAGTCATCGTATGTCAGGGTCTTTGTGGAGTGATCCAGATACGTTCCAGGAACGAAGTTTCCAAGCCACTGCTTACGGGCATCTGCCTTCTTCTTGGAAAAGGCAAGATCGATCAGATCCTCCTCTTCAACCTTCATGACTTCAAACTCTCTTAGATGGTCATCAAGATTACTAAAGTAGACTTGCGCCTCTTCCGGCGCACTAGTACCCAATCCTTTGTAGTACTTGTGCTTCCAACCTTTATCATCCTTGTGCCTTTCTTTCCATTCTTCATATTGAGGCATAGTAAAGAATGACTTTGTGCTAAGAGGCTTTTTGGGGTTAGATCCCTTCCAGACTTTAACAATAGGAGTAATGAACTCTCGGAAAAAGTCCGGTAGCTTCAAAAGACTGGGGAACTGGACCTGTAAGAAATTGATCAATAATCCTTTGATATGACTTCCATCATGATCTTGATCTGCCATGATCATCAGATGCCCATAACGAAGACCAGTTGTATCCTTATAAACCTGCTTATGCTTAAGACCCAAGAACTGCTTGATGTTCTGGATTTCAACATTCTTGGAGATCTGATCTATGGAGGCATCTCGGACATTCAGAAGTTTACCTCGCAGAGGAAATACACCGATACGATCAGGATCAAGGATAGCTCGACCGGCGACCGCAAGACCTTTAGCAGAGTCTCCTTCCGTGAGAATAAGAGTGCATTCGTGACCCCTCTTCGTTCCCGCAAGATTTGCATCGACAAGCTTGGGATTGCTAACACGGGAACGTCTATTTCCATCACTCTTAGCCAATACTTGGTCGGCCCTGGCCTGCGCAAAACTAATAATATTCTGGACTGCAGATGTCTTGCCGACCTTCTTCAAAAATTCCTCTGACAGCGTACATTTGCTTCCGAACTGCTTCACCTTAGTGGTGAGCTGTTCCTTCGTTTGTGAGGTGAATGCCGGATTGACAATTAAGCAATTGACAAAGAGGAAAATGTGGTTACGGATTTGATTCGTCTTCAGTGCAGCTCCTTTTGGGTTCTTCTTCTTGACAACTTCCAATAATTTATCACAAATCTGATCCGCAATATAGTTGACGTGTGTTCCACCGGAAGTTGTTGCAATGGAATTGACAAACGAGACTTGTTGGAATGAGCCATCCGAGACGGCAAAACCAATCTCCCATCGTTCATGGTGCTTCTCATCATCGACGATGACGGAAGTAGAGGGTGCCTCTGCGCCATCCTCAAGGCCCCGCTCTCTGTTAATAGCCTTTGCATACATTTCAATATACTTTTTGAAATCCAGCTTCAGCAAATTGCCATTCAGATAGACCTTGACACCTTTAAGGGTACCACCCATATCGTAGACCCTGCGTTTCACGATGGCTTCAAAGTCATCATCGATACCGTCCATTTTGAACTTTTTCCAATCCGGAGTGAATGTGACTCGAGTGAAATCAGCAGATTTGCTGGAGGATATCTTTGGCTTGCCCATCTGGCTCATATTATCCGTCCAAACCTGTTTGTATCTCTTACCGCTGTTGGTATCTTGAGTCTCTACGGTAAATTCTGTACTAAAGATATTGCAAAGTTTTGCACCATAACCGTTACGTCCGCCGGTAGTCTTTGATTCGTTATCATCATAGTTGGAACCTGTGAGTAGATGACCGAAAATTAATTCGGGTATGTATACTTTTTCTTTCTAAGAGGCTATTAGAACTGTTATTCATCTAGGTGTATAAACTTTGCTCACCCCGTGTATCTCAACAGGGATACCTGCTCCGTTATTTTCAACGCTTATCTCGCCCTTCTCACGATTCACTACTACTTTAATATAACTCATTGAAGGGTCGCGTTGTTTATTATCGGCGGCATTGACCAAGACTTCGTCGAAAATTTTGTAGAGACCAGGTACGTATGATATATTTCGAAGCTCCATCTCCTGGGTCTCAGAGTTGAAAACCCACATCTGCTGCTCAGTGCGTTCTATTGAGCCAATATAAGTGTCCGGACGTTTGATGATATGCTCCAACTGGGTCAACTTCTGGTATTGCTCCGTTGCCGTTTTCTTCTTGGAGGGAGCACCCTGCGGGGCACCGTCTAAGTTCATGCTTTCGTTAGCTACTTCCTGGAGAGGAACACCGCCACCTTTATCTCCATTCGTGTCTGTCTTTTGCTTCTTCGTACTTGGTGGGGTGTTTGAAAGTAACGAAGCATCGTGAAAGGAAGGAGTGTCGGAATCGTTGTTCTCATTTTCGTCATCTTCTGTTTTTGCCCGCTTCTTCGGGACAGTCTTAGTCTTCAAGGTTGTCTGCACCAGCTTCTTCGTAGCCGCTTTTGGTTTGTCTGAGGCTTTGCTGGCTGCAGCCTTTTTTGGTGCTTTTGCTGGTTTTGCCGCGGCTGCCTTGCCTTTAGTCTTCTTGATGCGTATTAGCATTTGTTCAGGAATTGATATGGTTAAATAATGCAGCATCTCTACGCATAATAAGTAGGTTTATGACATACTGCTGGAGGGGAGTAGGTATCAGAATCATCGTTGTCCTCGAAGACCGAATCGTCGTCGAAGTCGTCCATTTTTAAAGCGCGTCGGTATTATAGTACAAGAAAAAGAGTGATCGTATGCGCTGACTTGCGGCGACAATAGTTAGAAATCAACTGTTCATCAGTAGGCGATCATTGAAAACAAAACGCGACTGATAGAGAATGTGTGTGGGTTGTTGTCGAGGATTTGTATCACTCAGGGTCTTTGTTGCTCAGGAACCTCGAAGTGTAAACAAAGCATTGCCTAAAATGGCAAGCATCAGCCTTAGGCACAACAGGGGTGGGTAACAGATTTTATTGGTGCCTCGTAAGGTATTAATTATTTCGTGATGCCTTAACATTCGTACTGCGCGCAAGGCTCCTAACCTCCGAACGTCGAATCTTGAGATCTCAGTCCAACGTTACTCAATAATCAATGTGTGCAACCCCGAATAGCTTTGGGAATGCTTGGAAGTTTCCAGATCAAGTCCTGTGTCCTTCCGTGCTGCAATGCTGCGGAGTGGTCCACGAATGTTGAAAGGCTTTCCTGACTATCTCTATTTCCCTTGCACCACCCATTCATCTCGTATGAAACTCTTCAACGGCCGTCGGCTGCTGGGCACATCCTTCACAAGAAAATTTTCAAGTTCGTGCAACAAACAAATAAACGATGTTTTCACTTGCCGTCAATCATAGCATGTTACCAGTCTTGTATTATGCATGGTTGGCGTAGGATGAAAGCGGACACTAAGTGTCCACCGTGCAACCGGTACCCTTCCGTAGAAAGTGGAAACAACTCCTCTCCAGGCTCTTACTCCGAGCCTGGATGAGAGAAATAGCTGGAGACATAGCAGTGGTACATCGGGCTTGCCACTTTTGGCTGTTGGCACACTGCTCAATCCTCCGTTTGCCCTGCATCCCAGCATTGGCTGAAGTCGTTCTTGATTCAGAGCCACTACGGCGTGGAGCTTACCGTGTACATGCAGTTCTGATACATTTTGGCAAAGTGCTAACCAACGAAGTTAGGAGACGAGAACATTTTGCATTAGACAGCTCCTCTGTAAGCCAATGCCATGTATTCCTTATTTTACTCAATCCGTGTCGGCGTGGAGCCCATTTCGCATTCAAATGTACTCTCTTTACCCTGATTAAAGTCAAGTCCAAGTCTAATTTAAAAGAATACATCATGAACCATTTCTTCATTATATCCTTATTTGTCACTTGGTTGCATCTTCATTATAGTGTCCCATCATGAAAGGATTAAGGTACCACTTCCGAGCAGGGTAGATTATGTCCAGGTCTCCCGAAGTGCGGGAGCAATGGCTATAAAAATGCTGAAATCAAATGCAGGGACGTAGAGAGTCGAAGTCGATCACTGAAATGAGATTTTCACGAATACAATGTGACTGGCCAACTGCTGGGCATAGTCTAGACCCAAATCAATTCAAAATAACAGATCTGCCCCAAGTGTACCGAGTCAGAAATGTTCTTTTCTCGTAACGCCTGATATGGCTTCATGCCTCTTTGTCCAAGTTTCATTATACTGTCAATGTCCAGATTCGTCCATCCGCCAACTCCTGCATCCTCCCGTCAATGACCCGCCACGGGTGCGTATCCCCAGAATTGCTCCTCTTTTCTCAAACAACCTGGTCCATAGCTGGCACTGCGGCAACAGCCATTAAGTCAGTTTATTGACAGCCTGGAGGTCTTCCGTGTAGTGCTGCTGAATCTTGCCTTTAGGCCTAATCACACCATGCATTTGTGGGTAGCCCAGATCCTTCACCTCGATATCGCTCTTTAACTAGGACGTGACCTGAGTTTCACCTGCTTCAATTTTACTCTGCAGCTTTGGTCGTCTGACATATGTGCATTGTATTAGAAATTCCTATAACAGATCTCAACCTTGGGTTTAGATGCTCAGGGAAGAGAGATATCTCTTGCACAGGTAGTAATTCAGGTTGTTTGTGTACTAAGCCGTCTAGATTCCTCAATTTCAGAACAGGTAGACAAACACAAACGCACGATTGCACTTAGACAGGTCGGTTCTGAGTGCAATACTAACAAAGGGCTCTTCTCCCCTAGAATGCTCCTAGATGCAAAACACACAGGCTTGTATACGGACTGCATAAAGCTACGAGACTGCTACACTAGCATTTGATATCGAAGGAAATTCGGGTGCCCTGTAGTCTCCCATTAGGATTTCTTTAAGGCTTGAGGGGTAACTAGCCCTGGAACTCTGTTATAAGGCTGCCACTGCCTCCCTTCCCGAATAGCACAGTGCCTGATTAAGTCTGCCTGCATCAGTTTTCTTCGCTATTGGAGTGCCAACATCAAGCTGCAGGGCAGGAGGACGAACGGTTTACTCAAACGTCTGAACTCACCGCCATGCTTTCCGTAGCATCACTCCTCAACCCGGTCAACGCCGACGAGGGCGATCCTCCTCTGTCATCATATACTCCATCACGCTACAGCCCATGTTCTACATATAGTAGCCCTGGATTCTCCTTTCTTCCAAACAAGAAACCAAAGATGACGAAAGATGGTGCTGTTTTTGCTAAGGGCAAGGTGAAAGGAGAAGTTAACTTTCCTCCGTTCCAGCATCTCGATCCGGTTACTACACGTAGTGTTCAGAGATTCCAGGTCTTTCCGCTTGGAAAAATCGATGAGTTTTGCCGCCACATCCCATACAATAGTGAAAAGAAAAGTTTCCTGGAAAAGACAGGCCGAGAAAGTTTTGAAGGTAGGATTGTGATTCCGTTTGACCATAAAAGGTCCACTGCTTACCGTTTCCCTGTAGTCTTCCAATACACCTTTAAGCTCCCGGGCGAAGACAAGGTGTACACCGTTATGTGGGACTACAATGTCGGACTTGTTCGTATAACGCCATTTTTTAAATGTTGCAAGTATTCAAAGGTAATGCTGAGCTCATTCCAGACAAATACCGGATATTGTTGACAAGACTTAGACCACTCCTGCGAAAATGCTAAACATGAACCCTGGACTTAAGGAAATCACGCATAGTATTACAGGTGGAGCTTTGGCAGCCCAAGGTTAGATCTTCACAGAGTCTCTGTGTGTAAATTTTAGTATTGCTAACTATATAGGATACTGGATGCCATACTCCTGCGCATTGGCTGTCTGCGCTACATTCTGTTCTCATATTGCACCGGCACTCATACCACTATTTGGTCCTGACTTCCCCGAAAAATGTATTCCTCAAGACTCACCCGAATATGGTCGTATGATCATCGATCCTGCTATAACTGAAGCTGCTACTACTGAAGCTGAACTCTTTCGACTGCGATACAGTAACTCAATGTCCAAGTCTTGTCGAGGTGACTACTCACCACAGGAATCGACAAAATCGGAGCCATATCATGAAATGGAGCATATGAGCTCTCCTATGAGTATTGGAAGACGTGTGAGATTGAAACGCGGTCTGTCCAGCACTAGCACTTATGAACCCACCACGACTACTTATCTCGACGGAACCGGCAGCGAGACTAGCAGTCCCAGTAGACAAGTTATTTCTAGGGATATTTCAGCCGGTCGCAGCCGTATTTCTAGACAACAGAGATGGAAAGCGCATAATGCAACATCGCACGGTGCCAATTCGTCGATCAGTATTCCTTCTATGCCGACTCTTTTCTCCAGCCCCAGCCCTTGGTTAAGCGCTATTCCTCGTTCAACTGGTCCTAGTGCATTGGAAATAGAGAGACCATGGGCTACAAAGAGACAACTGAGAGAGGAGCATGTAGATGAAGGATATGAAGCAGAAGATAGCGGCAGCGTTACAGATGATAAAGCAAGTATCGATGAGAAAGATAGTGAAACTGGAATTGATGATAATCACATTACGAGTCCCGGTGGATCAGCTAGAAAGGAGGCAGCATGGTTACTAATGCAGCTGAGCCTTCAGCCTCGCCAAGATGGTATCACGAATGGAATTCTTCAACAACCAGAGTCCGTGGATGGGCCAAGGGTCAAGAGAAGAAGGGCTGCTTCGTTGTAGAGTAAGACTATGATTACATGACATAGCGGATCGGGAACATAGATTAACAGGTTTATGGTATTGGTTGTGAGATGGATGTTCAGATAGATAGATGTTATTATGGATTGCAGATACCATCTCTGTATGCAATTAGGGGAGATTTATTTGTCTGATTTGATGTTTTGGTTATTGTTACTTACGGAGTTTCGTCTGTTTATTTGATAGTCATCTTTAGATGAAACTAACTAGGCTATATTTTTATTCATTTCGCATGTAAATCATTAGTGGCTTATGCCTATTACACATCTTGATCCCATTTTGACAGCATACAATACCAATGCCATTAGGTTCGGTCTCTGGTAGCTCGTCAAAATTTTGGGATAGGTCCAGCTCACACAGACAGCTTTGAGATGCTGTATGAAGGGCGTCATTTTCCTTTTTAAAAGTATTCTGCCATCAAGTTTTCTTTTCTGCTGCCTTCTTCCTTTTAAATTCAGCTACCCACTCTTCGCTCTTCCCCTTAGGGACAATAAATATCCTTACAACCTCATCCACAACCTCAACATTACCCTGTCCCAAAACCTTCAATAGAGGGACCTTTTTCCCAACCTTAACCAACCCACCAGTAATAGTTTCCATGTAGCACTCCACGCCACTGGGTGTGTACGCCCCCTGCGTATCCCAAGGCAGTGGTAAAATATACTCCAGATGCTGCCCCAGAGTCTCAGTCTCATTGAACGCCTTGATGAAATCAGATTCAAGATGAAGAGGATACAACAAAATTGCAGGAAATGAGAGACTCGATTCAGGAGACAGCGGATCGGGCACCAGCGCTATGCAGGCATCCTCCATTTCTGGTGGTTGTGCCGTTTTCCTAGTCTTGATCCCCCGCGCCGTTAGAGCCGTTTGGAGCATCTTCTCTTTTTTTCGTTCATCCATGAGTCTCTTCAGCTCCTTCTTCTTCTTTTCCTGTTCCTGGTTATTCTTCTTGATAATCTCCTGCGCGATAGCCTTCAGGGCTGCGTTCTCGGGGTCTAATTCCAAGCCTCGCGCGCAGGCGTCATCAGCTTCCTTGATCTTATTCAGTGCTAGCAGTGCGCGTGCAGAGCGGTAGTATGCTTTGATATTCGAAGGATTGATGCGCAGAGCATGCGCGCAATCCATGGTTGCGGAGCGGTAGTTTTGGAGGGAAAGATGACATGCTGCTCGATTCACGAGGGTGGTTTCTAAAATGCTGATTTCGTTCTGGATCTCTTTCGGGTCCATTGAAGGTGGTTCATTCTCCCTGCTACCGGCTGGTGCGGGGGTATTGTTTTCAGTTGATGTTGATGGTTGGGGCTTCGTCTCTCCCCTTTGTCGTTTCCGCACTTCTAATAAAAGCACTTGTATTCCCTTGGTATAGAACTCTTTGGCATCTTTCCACTTCTTCTCAGCAAAGCATTCATTTCCACGCTCTTTAAATCCTGCTGCTACCTCGGCTGGTGTGCCTTCGTATGCAAGCGCGCGGATAGCTTCGAGGTCATCGTTTTCTTCGAGTTCGGTCATAAAGAGGGGTGATTTGTTCAGATCAGCTAGGATTTCTGCTCCGGATTTATTGCGCATAGAAGCCATTCCTGGCGGCAACGATGGCGCCGGAGAGCCATCTGCATCTACTGTGGTAGCAGACTGCGCAGCCATATTCATTGCTTGCGTCAGGAGGTCTGCTGGTTGAGGAATCCCCACACCAGGTTGCGATTGGGATTGCGAGTGTTCATTTTCGGAGATCTTGACGGAAGAGTTGAAATCATCTGGGAGCTCTTCAATCTTCATCCTGTATTTCCTAGATCAGTTGCAAAAACCAGAGTCTTGCTGCGCTCCTTTTCGTTTTGTTCACAGTTCTTCGCCGTGTCGCAAATGTTTGAATGAGGGGCATGGAATAATTTTTGACCGGGGCTCCTTATCGGCAGCACGATAAGGAGGGCCAGGAGGGGTACACAGGATCAAGAATCGAGGGCTCTATTATATCTCTGTCTAGAGATGCATACTAGTACAAGCTTTAGCGGATCCCGTAGATGGGAGATATTTTATTCGGTATCTATTAACCTAATAAAGCCAGATATATGAGCCTTTGCTGTCCTCCCAGCCTCCCTATGAAGTGGTCTACTTCCATAGTCAGGACTCCTCATAGGGGTGATGCGCAATAAAACTCGTACATCCATTACATTTTAGAATTTAGCTCTTTATAAAAAGACGTCCTTTCCAGGGTGGTGATATCGGAGCTGGTTAGATTCATCAGATGGTGGAGGTTGCTGACAAATGCCCGCAAGCTTCTCCGAAATCACAGTAGAGGGTAGAGGAGAAGCAGCTGCGGGGCCGAAAGAGGAAGATAAAAGATGTGGGTGTAGACATCCATGCGCGGAATGGCATCATTTCATTAGGGGATCCAATTGTTTTTGACAGCGGTCACGGAATCTACACAGCCGCGTGGACGGGGTTATAATATATATAGGTTGACTACTTCCAAGCAGTTCCCTTCAGTCCCCATTCTCTTGATCCCTTATCAAACCCCGGTGCTGCTATTATTACTCGCGCAACAGAACCATCAATTAACCAGATTCCTTTTCGATTGAAATAACAATGGGCTCCAACACCACTCCAGAAATCATTCTCTACACAAAGTATGTCCCAATTACCAGAATTCTGATCACTTGTCCAATTACACTGACGCCATCGCAGCCACGGATGCCCTTGGGCTCACCGTGCACATATCGCTCTTGCTGAGCTCGGCGTTCCCTACAAAGAGGAGATAATTGACCTCGACACTCCTCGCACCAAGGAATATCTCGCCATCAACCCTCGTGGCCTCGTCCCCTCCATCAAGTACAATGGAGAGATCATTACTGAATCTGCCATTGTTGCACAGTTCCTTGCTGATGCTCATCCATCCCACTTAGTCAAGACCAGTACCGAGGAGGGAGGTGCACTTCAAAGAGCCAGAATCAATTTCTTCGTTGACACTTATTTCACCAAAGTCAACAGCAACTTCTACTCTATCCTGAAGGCCGACGGTGCGGAGAAGGATGAGCTTGCCGAGAAGTTTGTCGCTGCAATCGAGAAGGAAATCGAGCCACTTTTGAAAGATGCCAATCCATTCTTTGGTGGATCGAGTAGACTTACTCTTGCCGAGGTGAGTTCCACTCTACCATTATTCTCTCATATCCTTTCATCACCGATGCTTTCTTTGTTTCAACTGTACCATGTAATGAAAGAGATACCATGCTAAACTGTGTTCAAAATGAATAGGTGCAAACCGGATCCTTCATTCTTCGTCTTCTGTCCGCTCCAAAGTATGGTCTGTTTCCAACGAACTTCACAAGCATCCTTCAATCGCGGACACCAAACTTCTATAAGTGGGCCACGAACGTCGTCAAGGAGAAGAGTGTTAACTTTATCTATGATGAGGAGAAGGTTGCTACTAGGACTAAGGCTAGAATCGACAAAATGAAGGCACAGGCAAAGGTTTGAGCGTGCTGTCTTAATCAACTTGCCTTGTGTGATAGTTACTACTCTCAGAAGCTAGTTTAGGAGCCTATTAAAATAAATAATCACATTGTATGATAATTAATTTGGTAACGTTTGATAAAGATGATAAGTTATGAACAAGGTATCACCAATAATAAAAACACTTGTACGTGAGTGGATGCACGAATATTTTGCTGTGCTACTTGCCTTAAAAGCGCACCTTGGCCAAAAGTTTTGTTGCACATCTAAGGCAACTTTAGAATGTGCTCACGAGGAGAGACTCAAGAAGGCGTGCGCATAACTTATTGCGGAATCAGGGCAATCCTCGGAGATTTTCGAGTGACAACCATTTTGGAGACGAGGTATGCATATGCCGTGAAGTAGCCTTTTTAGGTCATATATTCTCACACCAAAAATATCTTGGAGATTAGTAATAGAGTATCATAAATAAAATCAATAGATCTAGTCGTCATCTTCATCAAATGTCTCCAGTTGAAATACCTTCGGCTTCTCCTCTCTCCTGCCCTCGAAAGAAGTCGCTCTATCAGCAGCTCTCCTTTCCATCTCCAGCCTTCTAGCTTCTTCCACTGCCCTAGCTTTCTCCTCTTTCTGTCGCTCCTCTTCCTCTGCAGCTAGTCTTCGTTCTTCCTCCTGCTCCGCTATCTTCGCAGGGTCGTACGTTGCCGGGTCAATGCCTCTATCTTGCAAGTCTTGTAAAACGGCCAGCGCACCACGACGGATTGATTCTTCATTTGGCCAAGGAATGAAAGGAAGATTTGCAGTTGGATTCAGCCACTGCGAGATCTCATTCGGCAGTGAGGTTGTGGTAGCTTGCGATGCCTGCGGTTTCGATTGTGTGCCGCTGTCAATATCCATTGCTGATGAAGGTCGTTCTGTGCCATTTGTTGCTAAAATTGGGGTTCCAGTACCATTAATATGGGATTCTGTCTTTACTTCTCTTGGTGTGTTGCCTGTCGCTGCTGTCGCGGGGCCTGAGCCATCGGTCGTGGCTCTAGCTTCGACATCGCGGTATGTGCTGGGAAGAGTGAACTTGCTGATCATACGCGCATATGACAGCAATTCCGCATAGGATACTGGGTATGTGGACTCAGGAAAAGTTGTGGAGGGAGTGGATATGAGAGCGGCGCGTGTCTCCGTCAATAGAGTGAGCGTTTCGCGGATTTGGTTGTCGAGAGCATTGGAGGTGGCACGCAGTGACTGGATTTTGGCATAATTATGCTGGTGAGTTGCCACTATACTCAAGAATCAATATCCATACTTTAACTCATGGCAATGGCGGATCAGGAGTCTAAGAGTATATATAACCTACATTTTTCTAGACCTTGACTGAGCTCTTGATCTGCTGCGACGAGGTCGTTGGCTAGGGCCGGTGACGGATTATATGTTGAAATGGAATTTATGAGCGTTGCCAATGCCTTTTCCACACGATCAAAGCGACTATCAATGTATCTCTCCATGTCGAAGCCTCTGTGCACAAGCGCTGGTAGTTGTATGACAATGGATAGCTACGGGCCAAGCCTAAAATTAGTTGACGTTGACCTAATTTGCGGATTCGCTTAGGCACTAGGCACCTGGTAGCATGCCCACTACCTTGATGAGTTTGACTGCTACGGCAGGCGAGCAAGTGCTCTACGTAACAGCAATCGATCAAATCTACACTCTTGTTTAAAACCTGTATATCTTGAATATGAACTTAACAAGCAACGACAAGTCTGGAGGACTATTTGCTTATCCCTCTTGGTTAATGTAACCTTACAACAGATAGCTAAATCTGAACAATATCTAGGCTAATAATCTATACTTTAGATTTCATATCGCAACTGGGGCGCTAAGTTAGCACAATTTTGACCAGACAGTAAAGAGTAGTTGGGCACAGCGATAATAAGGCTCTGGTGTGTCATAATAGGGCAACCGATGCCTGCAGCAGGGGATTTAAGGTTTAATTACCGGTCCAACCCGCCCTGGTACCGGTATTGCGGTAGTGTGGTAACGGCGACCTCGTAGTCGATCAAGAGGGATCGTATTATTCGCATAAGTAATTACAATTTCTAATGACTATAGAGCAGTCAGAAACTCATTATTATCCCTAATTGATGCTGTATCAGCCAATTCACAAGGAGCGGCGATTTGCCTGATAGGTGTCTTAGCTGGCAGGAAGGCACTGTATTTGTACTTCTCGGTACTGTGGGCACCTGTACGGACCGAACTTGCGTAGTGATCCTTCTTATCCAGGCAAATCCAAGACTCACAGCTTAGTCGACTTTGCTTTGAATAACGTTATATAAGCAGCCACAGAATGTTCAACATTACAGAAATCCATAGGAGTCGTTCCATTACTGCCACCCCTGCTTCAACTCTGCATGTTCGGCTTCGGTGCCGCCAGCGCCCAAAGATTGGCACCGTATCCTTTCAGTCAGCACTAATGACCGGGCTCCATAGAGCATTACAACACATATTTTGGCGTTTTATAATCACGTTAACTATTATTGGAGGCTAAGGATGAGCTGAGTTTTATGAATTCTCCATAAATACCTGGGTCTTCCCAAGGTTCTAGTAGGTCTTTTTTCATTTCCATATGATATTTTGGTTTTAAGTTCGATTACAATCATCCAGTGACCGTCATTTCATTTTCTGTTCCAAAATCATACCAAATCTCAAGCGTTTAAGATGAGTAGGGACTGGCAGAATGGGCCATTCAAGCTCATTGAAACCCCTAACAAAGTTAGACACGACGTGAGTCCTTATATTGTCTCGATTTTCTCGACTGAGAAATTCTAATGCTTTAATTATGTCATAGAAAGGTGAGAAGGAGACTGGTTCATCACATGCAGCTACGGAAATGGCACTGGTTCATAACGTGCTCATCCGGGCTCTAAATGCTATTTACTTGCAAGCCCAAAACATCGATGCCGATAATAAGCAAGATGTCGAGGATTTCACGGGATTTATCAGCTCTTGGTCTCTCACACTTCGTGCCCATCATGATGCCGAAGAAGAGGTTGCATATCCAATCCTGAACAAGGATATTGGGATAGAAAACTACATGGAACCGAACATTGAGCAGCATCGTGCCTTTGAACCAGGCCTCAAGGCTTTTGATGACTATATCCAGAGCGTAAAGGAGGGGAAGGAGAAATATAATGGCGCGAGGATTCGGGAGCTGGTGGATGATTTTGCTCCAGTTCTCGTTAGCCATCTGACAGAGGAGGTAGACTTCATCAGTTCCTTGGAAAAGTTTGAGGATAAGATCAACTGGAAGAAATATGAAAAAGACACTGCAGACCGCGCTGTAAAGGCAGCTAATACGGTAAGAGATGGTGCCACCACGTCTATCGTAGGAATTGTCACTAAATTTGATTTCAGGAGTTCGAAGTCCCTCTCATGGTAACAAACATGGATTTCACATTTGAGAAAGGCGTCCATGAAAAACACTGGCCTCCGTGGCCATGGTTTGCAGGTTTCATGTTTCGATGGGTATTTATTCCTAAGCATAAAGGCTACTGGAGGTTCTCAACTTGCGATTCTAAGGGGATGCCAAAGGATTTGCCATTTGCTTGATATTTAGATCGTATATGGGCATGACCGGTGTTCGGGATATATTCCTTTTTTTTATTTTTAGCTCAGTCTTGCAATAACAACTGTCCTACATGTTAGATATGTTAGAACTATTTAATAGAATTTGAGGGAAATTCCTTTACTTTGATGAATCAGTTCACGTGCTCTGAGTATAATATTATGAAGGTCCAGCTGCAATGGTACTGTCGTAAACCTCCATGTCTGCAAAGTACGCCAACATAGCTAGTCAAGCTAGTTAACTGATGCTACCCTAGCCTGACCTATCGCGGTTGATAAATGTAAGCTTAATGCCGAAAGCCCGAGCCCGAGATCCAGGGGTCCTTGAAGCTCTCGGACTGGCTTACGAAGGCACTGTCATCTAAAATTATGACACCTTAAAAATCATCGTGTTGTAAATAATGGTACCGGTGGTTATTGTATATATTTTTAGTTAGTAAGTAATATTACATTAGGCAGTTAATAGTTAGAAAAATAAAAGCTCAATCTTGACGTGCCATATTGTTGTGCTTGGTACAATACGGCATAGTCATAGCTTATCATGAATGAGTACCATATGACAGTGCTGACTACCAGATCCACCTGCTAAGACGACCCTATTTCAACGTCTAGCTCACTATACCGCCTACACGGCGAAAGAGCTTTCTTCTCCTCCAGAGCGGAGGTTAAATGCTACATTCCTGTATTGTTGGATAGGCGTTCTAGTTGGCTCAGATGCTGTTTGCAGCGCTACAACCGCTACAGCACTATTTGCTATTTTGTACCCTACAGGAGTCAGCGAGGTCACTATGACTTGATGAGCACTACGCAGGGCTCGCAAGGCTGTACGTATTCGTATTCGCGAATAGTTGTACTGTACTCATATCAGACTCATGCGTACGGAGTATCGATATGGGATAGAGAAAATCGCCTCGGCAAGTTCAACTAATGCGGTTTATCGGATTTCTTAGTGAACTTGTTCCCAGACCTTGATATACATTAGTGAAGTTAAATTAGGATATGCCGCTGAGAAAGCCCTAGTGTCAATGATTATATCAATCTATTATTCTTCATATGTGTTGTCACGTACTTTGGGAAGGTAAGCGTACCCCCGTAGGCACCTCCTTGGCTGATGGCATAGGAAGATGGTTGAGCCGTGCCGAACGACGGAGCACGTGATTCAACACGTGATGACTCTTGATCTCTCGTGGTTGAGACGATGCCAGATGAGGTAATCATCAACCCGATCTCCTGCTCAGCCTGTCATAGCAGAGGACGGGGAGCGTTGTGCATCCGCAGACTGATGCAAGACATTTTAAGTGTAGGAGCAGCAACAGAACGTGATCAGCCTTGCGGCTCTTTGGGTGCCCCTGAAGTCCCTCGATAAGCTAGCCGCACAGCCCCATTACGGTGGCCTAGATCTACTGTGCCCCGCGCTTTTGTAAAGCGCTCTGGTAATCGTGGGCAGTGATCGATGAACTTGGGACTTCGCCTCACTGCTACTCTCCATAACTCCACACTACCCTCATAGCTGCCCGATCTCTCTCTACCAACTGTTCATCGACCTTGAAACGACATAGCCTCACAAGGCTGGACTACAACGCCGGTCTGCTTCTGCCTCACTTGCCGTTCATCGCCACCCTGACAAAGATTCGTGCTTGGACCGGAGCTTTGGCGCAGCCGCCCCTACGACATCATCTCTTTTGGGTACCTGCATAGCCCCTCCATTTACTGTGCGCGTGCTGGTTAAAGACGGGTATCGGTCTTCAGCAAAAGACTTGTACAAAGAGTTACATTGTATGTCAGTTTTCCTTGCTTCTTACTTTTCCTTTCTTTTCACTTTTCTGATGGCACCTGCAAGATATAGAGAACCCGCCAGCCCCGCAGCTCTTCGCATAGCATTGTGCCCTGGTGAAATCCGTACTATCGATATAGGATAATCAAAGAGCAAGGAAGGAGAACAAGATGGGAAAACCGTGAGTTGAAGATATTTTTTTTGCTTGTCTTTGTGTTCCAGCTAGGATCTCGGCGCTTGGACGCCGTGCAATTGCGTATGACGTGGACACACTATATCGATGGCAACGAGCTCCGGAAATCTTGAAGCGCCCAAGAAATAGATCCTTATAACAGAATATTTCCAGGCCCTTGGTTCCTTATAGTCAAGCGCAGGAAAGAGGAGGGATTCCAACAATCTTCACTTTGCACCAAACTTGCCAAGCATTCCACATACCAAGACCAAAGAGTGCGTCAATGGCAAGCGACAGTACCCAATAGCTCTTCACTCTGTTATGCCTCCGCCAGGAGAGGTTTTCCATGGGGGAACACTCCGGGAACTAATATATCGCATCCATCGTGGTCGCCGAATATCACTCATTGCGCAGCGCTCAGGCTTGTGCGAATCCCTTTGTCAAGTGATAGGGCCATTGCAATGTTCAATAGACTATTGAACATCTTTTTATGATACTCTTTTGAGGACGATGAACCTGAGACTCCTGGAGATGAGCTAACGGGTGGATGAAGGCAGTCAAAGCTCTCTCAGGAGCAACTCAATGAACTTCAAAGATCGACACACTTTGACAAGAAGGAGCTACAGCAATGGTACAAGGGTAATACTCGCCCATTTCTGTGCATGGATTTCCCTAAGTAGCATGACTGATTCGGATCAGGTTTCCTGAAGGACTGCCCATCTGGGATGCTCACCAAGGAAGAATTTCAGAAGATCTACCGTCAATTCTTCCCGTTCGGGGATCCATCATCATTCGCAGATTATGTATTCAATGTTTTCGACAGCGATAAATCAGGCTCTATTGATTTCAAAGAATTCATTTGTGCATTGAGCGTTACAAGTAGAGGCAAGATGGAAGACAAGCTTGACTGGGCTTTCCAACTCTACGATATCGACGGAGATGGAAAGATCAGTTATGATGAAATGTTAGCTATCGTAGAAGCGATTTATAAAATGGTAAGTCTGGCGTTCATAAAGGCTACTTCCCGTTTAACTATCTCTCCTTGCGCCTTCCGCCATCCCGGCAACACTAGCCTAAGCCTCGTTGCCTAGCCCCACAACACAGCCTCAAATGACAACTCAAAAAGCATGAAAGCCATAACTGACCACACTGCCTTCGCTCATAGGTCGGATCAATGGTAAAACTCCCTGCAGATGAAGATACCCCTGAGAAGCGCGTAAAGAAAATCTTCCGCATGATGGACAAGGATGAGAATGGTAGTTTGGACATGGAGGAATTCAAAGAAGGAAGCAAACGCGATGAGACTATTGTGTCGGCGCTTTCGCTCTACGACGGCCTCGTTTGAGTGGAGTGTTTGACCTTTTTTTGGTTTCCTGAAGAGTTTGACTTTGCGATATCCAGTCAATCTAGCCCTGGACGGTGTTATTTCTTTGTTTCTTTTTGTCTCTCCGATTGAGCGTATCTTGGCAATGTTCGTGGAATACGTGTTCATGGAGGAAGTGCGCGCCGATTGAATGGTATAGCGAACTCAGACCAGAAATCATTGAACTTTGTTGGGAGTTGATGTTTGAGAGAATATCGATACGTCCATTTCCCTTGTTTTTAAAGAGGTGCTGGTATGAATGACGCATCTGCTACGAAATGGAATGAAATCTGGGGTGGTATATCTGCTGGTACAAAAGAACAAGCCTTGTGACGAAACGAAAGAGAAGATGAGGAAGAGAAATATGACAGAACTTGAAACGAAATAGAATGCGTGCGAAATACGAACTAAGAATATACTAGCTGTTCCTTACCTGCGTATGCATGTATTTCTCTTCTTTGGACTGATAACTATGGATACCTCTTGTCTGTTTGATTGATGAAATCTATTGAGATCAGCAAAGAATAATATATATTTTCACTGCCATTACCAGGGAAAACATTAAGAGACTTGTAATGGTAAAACAAAAAGTCGTTAATTCTATAACTTTCGAAGAATATCTCGAAACCTAGCCCTGATTTAATTTTATCCTTGAACCCCCCAAATAAAGTAATACCCAGGGCAAAGAAATTTCTTCAAAAACGATCCACCAGAATGACACCCTTCTTCAATGTTGTTACAAGAAATCAGTCGCCTCTCTAGCTGCGGCATTATCATAATCCTCATCGCTTTGCCTGCTTTAGCACAGTAGCTGTTTTAGTCAATCTTGATAGATCCATAGATCTTGTGCACAAACGCCCAGCTAGCAAAATATCCGATAGTACCTGTGGAAACGATGTTAAAAAAACTACTGGATTTGCAAAGGGGGGATAAGCCATAGGCAACACATACCAGTGAGAATGAAGAACAGGAACGATATCAAAGCACTGTATCCGATATATAACACACTTCCAGCAAAGCCTCCAAGCTGCAACTTGCTAATCCAATAGATGATCGCATTTAGGAAAACATAAAATGCGGATGCGCCTGCAGTTAGGAACGCTCTCCAGTGCCAGTGATAATTCTCACTACAAAGGAGGAAGTATATCATTAGAATGGTAACAGCAGCACAGGTCATAATCATCAGGCCATAACATAAGAAGAGGAAGCCGAACATGTAGTACACCTTGCTGAACCATATAGAGGACATGATAAAGTAAAGCTCGACGAAAATTGCGCCGAAGGGGAGGATGCCGACTAGAAGCATTGAAGGGATTGGCCTCATATATGTTGTGCTTGGTGGAATCTGCCGTGGAATTTGGTTGGTTCGTACGGGTGGATTTACGGCAGGTTGACGGAATCCAACCCAGCTACCAGTGAACGAGAGAGGGACGGAGATCAGGAACCAAATTCCGATAATGACTAGCATGGTAGTAAAGGGTACAGCACCTGACGACCCCTTAGCCCACAGGAAGAGATTGAGGAGGAAAAAGGTAGAGAAAACGATTCCTGGAACCAGAACTGGAGTGAGTGCAATATTTAACTTCCATTGCTCGCCACCGAAAGTCTTGTAAACACGAGCGGATACGTAGCCACCAATGAAACCGAGTATCGTGTAAAGCAAGATCATGATTGTTCCAAGGGAGCCGCGATTTGAAGGTGACAGAAAGCCTAGGAGAGCAAATACGATTGTGAAACCAGTCATTACAAAAAGCTGTGCTCCATTTCCAAGAAACACGCTAAGAATGAGAGGATGACTTGGTGTGCGGAAGACATCACCATGGACTAGCTTCCATCCAGAATCCTCTTGAACACCATCCTCAATTGCAGCAGATGTCGAATTGAGATCCTCGAGATTAATGGAGTCCAGGCGGTTGTAGCGAGCAATATCCTTTCTCAGTGCTCGCAGGAGAATTGAGACGACTGTGACGGTCAAAAAGACAACAATAACGGCGGAATTGATCAGTGAGAACCAGTGGATCTTAGGGTCAAAGACGTGTAGGTACTTGTCCCACCTAGTAGCCCACGCAGTAGGTGACGGCCTCCAGAATATACCATAGGTCCATGTAACTAGAGTCTCTTCTGTCTCTGAGAGCACTAAAGGTGGTCCTCCAGCTCCACAGTTTCCATCCTTTGAGTTTTTTCGTGAAGAGGGCTGGACAATGACTCCAACAACGCGAAATTGATCGGGACCGAACTCATGATAGTCAATTATAATATCATAGTGGTTGTTTAATTGCATCTCCTTATCGGTATTGCTTCCTAGACTGAAACCTTGACTGTAAAATTTTGTGTTGGTGATCTCATCCTCGATTAATTGCCCCGCCGGAAGACCATCTACCAGCCAGTTCAGATTATATCCTTGCGCTATCTTCTTGTTGACAAATTGCGCCGAGATTTGATCAAATTTCCTATCCTCACACAGAATTTTACAACTTTCATTTTTGAGCATTGGAAGTTCAAACGGCGAGGTCATTATCCGATCACCGAATATTATGCTGCCTAAACTCTCAGGGACATATTCTGGGCGCGGTTGAGGCCGACAAAAATGGAAGGCCGCATGGTAATAGTCATATGAGAAAGTAGAATGGAGTTGCCCATCTTTCATTGAACCCACAGGTGTGAGCCGGTTGACGTGTAGATCTACTAACTCGCCTTCCGCAAATGTTGATGGTGTAACGCCAGGTAGATAAAAGGCTGCAGATAGATCGGAGTATGCAAGCAGCGCAGCGAGCAAAGCTGCTGGAGGAGGGAAATCCCGTAGACGCATTTTGAATGACAACTGAGGCGAAATGCTTGGGTTGGTGGTTGTGTTATTCGATTGAATAGGAGGATTGAGGAGGGCGGAGCTTACGAATTTCGAACACGAGGCTGGCCAATATCCCTACCAACACATCGGGTTGCCTAGATATCTGAAGAAAATATCCTCACGCCTTGGAAGAGTTTTATGGGCGCTATGTAGATTTCGCAATTGCCTACTCAAGTCTCTTGCAACTCCAGCTCCGAATGCACCATAGCTAGCTCTCCCTTTCCCAGGAGACAAGGAAGTTAATGTGGCTTGATCTAGAAAGCTTGTGGAGCCGGACAAATATTGACCCGCAGTCATAGCTCTTCAAAAGTTCGCTTTTAAAGTTTTTTGACCAGCCGTCGCAAACTGGTGCAAACTTTACAACAAACGGATTTTCTGGCCAAAATGGCAGTTGAAACTTCTCTTCCGGCACTATTGAATACACTTACGCAATCGCTGTCATCTGCCATTGAATCAGTGCCTGACTCTTCTACCACTATTCCTCCCGCAGACGGAATTTCTCTTCTGGATGTCAAAAACGAGCTGCTACTCAGCTATTTACAAAATCTAGCGTTTCTAATACTTCTAAAGCTTCGACATCGGAATAGGAACAGTAATGTAGAAGATTCGGAATTGAATATCAATGACCAAGTAGTCAAAAAGTTGGTGGAGTTACGTATATATATTGAGAAGGGTGTCCGGCCTTTAGAAAACCGCCTAAAATACCAGATTGATAAAGTCCTACGTGCCGCTGATGATGCTGCTCGAGCAGCGGCTCCAACACCTATACTAGAGAAGAAGAAGAAGACAGTGGATGCGCGGTCTAGCGATGAAGAGGTGTCTGAAGATTCTGAGGAATCCGACGAGGAGAGCGATGAGGATGCCATCGCCTCTTCGAAGGTTGGAGAGGAAATCAGTGACTTGCAATACCGACCTAATCCATCATCCCTTGTTCGTCCGATTGTGAACGATTATGCAGAGGAGGACTCAAGAACTTCTAGCAGTGGTGTGTATAGACCACCCCGCATTGCGGCTACAGCAATGCCCACCACGGAACGAGCCACCCGCGCCGAGCGCAAACCTCATAAGTCCGCTACACTGGATGAATTCGTTGCAACTGAACTCTCGTCTGCTCCTATTGCGGAACCTAGTATAGGAAGCACAATTGTCGCTGGAGGACGGCGCGGAATGAGCGAGAAGGAGCGCGCGGAACAAAGGGAACGAAGAGAATACGAAGAAACAAACTATGTGAGATTGCCAAAGGAGACCAAAAAGGAACGCGCCAAGAAAGCGAAGGGAAGACGACAAGATGCACTTGGATTTGGTGGCGAGGAATGGAGAGGACTTGGCGCTGGTGCAGATAGGATCGAACGATTAACCGCCCGGAAGAGTGGTGAGGGGAGAAGTGTGCTTGAGAAGAGCCGCAAGAGAGCAATTGAAGATGGCCCACGGGATACTGGAGCTCCAGAAATTGGCGACAGATATCGAAAGAAGCTGAGGCTGTTGGAGACCGGGAGAAAGGACAGAGGAAGAAGAAAGTAAAGATTCATCCCGGAAATGACACAGGCAGCAAACGATTTCAAAAGCACGTCTTCATCCTGGATGGTAAAACGACCAATTCCAACTCTTGAGGTTTGATGCGAATAGATCGGGAACAATCAGATGTCATGGAAGGTTGCTAACACCCAGTTCCCGCAACCTTCTCTCCAAAGCTTCACAGAGATTCTCAAGGCTGTCTACCACCTCAACTCCATATCTATGACAAACTACCTGCACATTCCCCCTCTTCCAGTATTTTTCGGGGCACATAACTACGACCTCCCTGCTCGCATTACTGCCTCTCTTACCCAGCACTAGTCCCAGCTCAAGCAAGCTCACCGGTGCTAAAGTCTCAGGCTGGAACCAAAACGCAACTAACGTCGCTTTATCCTGCATGTCGAGCTCCCATTGCGTCTGTGTGCGAAATTTCTCGCACTCAATATCTTCTTTCCAGGTAGAATCCCAGTCCGGCCGGTAGGGATCTAAGAAAGTTATGGGGTGGTTTGAGAAGTGCTTGAAGAGAGATGACCTCCAGGTAGAGATACTTCCAGCCAGGAAGATAGTTGCACGATCTGGAGAGTGGGTATAGGCGATAGGCGCTTGGACAATGGCGCATTTAGGCTGTATATTCGACGAGGGCATTGTTTTGAGAATGTAATAGCTCGTACTTGTTATATGATAATTCTTGATACCTTTTGGTATTTGCACATTAACTTTCATTGCATGAAATGGCCGAGTTTAGGCACTGAGGGTAGCCTCGTGTGTGAGAAAGTGGGAAACAAAAATAATTATCACTGTAGTACGTATGGTATTTAGGGATCCGAGGAATCCCCGAGGCATCCTGGTATGTATTGTACGCGTGGTTCGATGATAGATACATGCATTGTGCGGGGCTATGTGACTAAAAATAATAGTTAGTAAAGGGTCCAAAATAAGAGCCCGTTCTATCAGGGTTGACAAGTTCAACTACTACCAAATTTTCTTGTAGTCCCTTCCCAGGATCGTCTCCCAATATATCCTATGATACGCTGTATAAGACGCAGTTATCTATGTTGCACTATCAATCAATACGGAATCTTTTGGAGATTTATTCAATATTTGCAAGTTGACCTATCGGATTGTGAATCTCACTAATGGTAAACTATTTGACAACTTTTTCTTAGCATAATATGTAAATGAAGCCTATGTATCCTGTTGAACGAAATGAAAGGAATTTCTCAAGGCAACGGATCCTGCGCCAGAAACCATAATGACAATGAAAACAAATGATCATCCTAGGTGTGCCCAAAGTCGTTGAATAAAGAAAAATGCAATGCAAGTCGTTACGCCAAAGATCCTAAAACCAGATGCTCGGCCATCAACCATGCCAAATCCCCTCCTTTAGCGCCCAGTGTAAGTACATCCTGCTCCAAATCCGCTCTCCCAACTCTAAAACTTTTGCCTCTCCTGAATTAATCTTCTCCCAAGCTCTCTCGGACGATTTTCCGGCACCGCTTTCGAAACTCCTTGTTTCCCTGTTTCTCCTCTCTCCATAACCTGGCGGCCTCAACATTGGCAGGACTCTCATCATTCGGACTGTGCAGCAAGCTGATAATGCTCACGAGAATGGTCTCTGGGGTCTGAACAGGTGACCAGCGTTCAGCAGCGCTCTCATAACCAAATGCATCTTCCTCGGGTGGATGAAGGATGGAGATACACAAGCGGCCATCCTCGTAAATATTTGGATGAAACGGAATAGGGGATAAGAAGGTGCAACTTGGAGGCAATAGAGGGTAGGCTTGCGGAAAAGAGAGGCGGCAGCGGAAGTTTCCTCCTAGATGCGTAGCAGGTTAGTATTTGACAGCTTCATAAAGGGCTGTCGGTGAGGATTTCGGGTAGGTATCCTTTTTTAAGTGGTGGATGGTGTTGTGCTGAAGCTGAAGCTGAAGCCATTGCTGTCGGAACTTACCTCCATAGTACTTGCAATCATCACTAATCATAAGCATACACTCCCATTCGAATACGTTATCATTCACCAGACCACACGAGATTCCTGGTAGGTCCTTATCTGCTTGCATAGCTTTTAGCTGTCGCCGCAGGAGAGTAGCAGCTCCTGAAGTCGCCATGATTTTTTATTATCGAATAATTGAGTAGTGAGTATCTTGTTTATATCTGGTTTGTTGTAATGGTAATCTTGTGAGGATGTGGCGAGCTCGGTGGGAACCGAGCAGCTAAATAGGTGGCCGAGTTGGGTTTCGACTGGTGTGGAAACTAGTGGTGAATATAGACTGGTGGAAACTGGTGGTTAATATATAGACTGGAAACTAGCGTCTCTGAAGAATTCTAGACGGAGTTGGGTATCCTTTGTGCCCGCATACAGTCGTAATGATGAGATCACCTTTTGTGCCGTTTGATTCCGAGAACGACGGAGCTCTGTGCTCTTATGGCGTGCCTGGCAGCTATAGATATCTTTCACGCAAAAGAATGTCTGTACACGGGAGAATGTTACTGTAGGTTGATCGCACGGTTTGGTACAGCCCTTTTGCACTTTAAAGATGTTAAAGTTGTGTCCCCGCGGGGATATGGTTGGTAGGAAAGACAAGGCTGCACGGAACGAGGGGCCATGTAACCAAGAAGGGCTTAGCGTATCCTGCTTACAACACCCTGATGGCGAGGCTGTCAGTCCAGATGTTAAGTGCTGCAGTCTGAAATTTTGCTTTGTATCTCCTCGATTTATAAAGCCTAGAAAGGTGTTTTCTTTGTGTAATTACTATAAGTTGAGCTCTATCCCAAATTAGCAGGGATGACTGTTTCTGTAAGAGATCAGTTGTGTGCAGCCGTTTAAAAGCGCACATATTCGGCTTCTTGAGAAGGATTTAGGGGCCTGGATAAGCTCCTCCCGTGCCGGCTTTCCTATTGAGCTGATCCAATGAAACACATTCAACATTTTGGACCGAGAAGCGATCTACCATAATGGTACCTTATGATCGCTGAATGAGGACTAACTATACCATTAACTCCTTTTAATTCTATTTTACATTGCCGTTATAATTTCTCTATGTACGATGCAGCAAACCAAGCTAAGGAGCAACCTGCTAATGCCCAAACACCAACAAGCTTCTTGCCCCACCATGCAGGATCGGCTTCTACTTTCGCAGCTCTGATTTTATGAACTGTTTCTTTGCCAACCATTTGTGGAGAAACAGAGCTGGTATTGTTGCGTTTCGTCGCTATCGCTTCATCTCGCTCTCTCAGTTCAGCAATCTTCCTTCCCAAAGCGAGAAGATCCTCCTCCAAGCTGGTATCGTTGACAACACTATCCACCTCCACATTCTGGACGTTGCCGAAAAAGTCCATTAGGAGTCTGTTCCGCCCAGCGGTTTCACCCCCAGGGAAAAGATCCCATCGGAAACCAGGGTGAGAATTGATCTTTGACTCGTCGTAACTATCAAATAGATCACCAATCGTCTTCTTACTGCTTGGATCCCGGACTTGAGTTTCAAGAAAGTCGAGGTTGTAGTATGTGTACCGGTCAATCACCGCAACTCCTACATCGTTGTCTGCATGGTGGGAGTAGGATGACTCGTCAAGCTTTGAGGAACCGGTCGCAATAATGTTTGGAGAATAGAATTTGCTGTACATGGTATTCGCCTGGCATGTGTCGATCATAAAGAGAATCTCATGATACCTATTTGTGTAATTAGCGCCCGTAGCCAGCTGTATTAGGATGACTATGTATATACCTCTTCTTCTCCCACATTTGTTCGAATGCATCGGCAAGATCGAATGCGCTAATCTCTTCCGCATCTTGGAACTTGAGGAACTCATTACCTCCATGTCCCGTCATATACACAAGTATATTACTTCGATCATCTGTCAATAGTCTTTTGCTTCTCGGCATTTCCTCTCCAACTCTATCTGTTAATAATCGTATAAAATTCTCAACCGTAACTTCGTAGCCTCTATAATCTACCTCAATGTTGTCGCCATATAAGTCTACTGCTCTGTCGGCGTTACTATAGACTGTGCCGGGGAAAGCGTTTCTTGGATTGCATGCCATGTCATCCGGTAACATAAGGATGATCTGCGAATCCGGGATCCCAAGTCTTTTGACAGTTCGGTATAGGGAGAGAACATTGGCAAGATGCCTGTAATTGAACCAAAACCGTGATGTTGATACCAGGACAGCCCAGTTGCTTGTGTGCTCCGCAGCCGCTGGCAAAGACAAAAGTAATGGTGCCAGCAACGCAGGCAGCTGAAGCAAACTTGAAAGCTTCATCTTTGAATATGTGAAGGAAAAGAGAATGCAGGCCTTTGGGAGGGAGGGAGCCCGCGTCTGTTGAAGTCGCCCTCCGCACTGCAAGTAAGCAACGCCTTCGGCCCCTGGCCACTGCTTGATCCGACGCGTCCGTGCCTCAGTGAATTAGTAAGGCACCAGCACATCATCACATGCAAGTGTTCCCTGTTGCCCCACTTCAACCCTTGGGGGGAAAGTGCCATGCTGCATGCCGACCTTGACATGTTTTCTCCATGGTCCCTTAGGCTTTGTCTTTGCGAGCTTGATGCCGACAAACCTCATCATATTACAGAATGGGGTGGCCTCCAGCTGTGGTAATTGTTGTCCGGTACGTGTCTTATCCTTTGCACTTTGGCTTTGATGATTTCAATCTCTCAGTTTTGACCTCGGCCCTTCTGCTGTGGTGATTGGTACATCGCCTGCCCAGTTGGGTGAGGGTGGTGCCAAGTTTGACGCCATATCGTTTCGCAAGCTATGTTCTAACTTTGACAATACAGACACGGCGCTCGACTTGATGCTGCTGATAAGCAATGGCATATCACGTCTCCAACACCCTATGACCCCCCGCTCACTTATGGTGGGTGGACTCAATCAAGAGCGCTTGGCTCGAGAATTGCTAGCATCCTGCGGAGCCGAGAAACCGACGATGATCTTGTAGGCGAAGATGAAGTTCCTGCAAAGGACGACGGGAAAGACAGGAGGAAGCGACGACACAAAATTGTTATCCATACCTCCCCCTTTCTCCGCTGTGTCCAGAGCGCTATTGCAATAAGTTCAGGACTTGCCTCAAAACCTGGACATTCTACGCCATCCAGTAATTCCCTGGCGGGCAAACCTGGACAGGCACACTCTTCGCCCAGAATATTACCAAAGTCCGCTACTGATTCTCCCAAACTAGCGGCTGTTCGGAATGATACAAATGGAAGTTCCCGGCAAAAGAGCGAAATAAAAAAATCAATAGTTCGAGTAGACGCTTTTCTAGGCGAATGGTTAACTCCAGACTACTTTGAGCAGATCACGCCTCCACCGAGTTCAATTATGATGGTAGCTGGTGCCAAAGCAGATCTATTACGCCGTGAGGATTATAGCAACTTAATACAGACACGGCAAGGTACCAACGTCAACGTAGGATTTCCAGGAGGCTGGCAGAGTCCGATTTCTTCGCCACAATTCGATAAAGATGAGCCTCAGCTACCTTCTATGTCTAGTATTGGACAGGCTTTACCAACGCGAGAGCGCACTAGTAGTCTCAGCAGTGTTGGTAGCCAAGCAAGTCGTTTTAGTAGTGCCAGGCCATCACTAGCAGTTGTTACGGATCAGAGCATATATCAACCTCCAGTGCCACACTACGCTCTTTTACACTCCGACCCAATTCCGGCGGGCTATGTCGCTCATGCTAGGGATGCTTGTGTCGATGTGGATTATCAATGGGATAGCATGAGGGACCCTCAGAATTGGGGAACTGGTGGAGAATATGGAGAAGAATGGAGCTCAATGCATAAAAGATTTCGAAACGGACTCCAAAGTATGATCCATTGGTATAGCACGGCTGAAGATCCAGCCAAGCTAGTCACAAGAACCCCTATATCCGCAAATAGCAATCCGCCCGATGAGGATGGTGACGAAGATACCGATCTTGTTTTGATATTAGTTACTCATGGAGCTGGTTGTAACGCTTTGATTGGGGCCCTGACCAACCAACCTGTTTTACTAGATGTCGGGATGTCGTCTCTCACAATGGCTGTCAGAAAAGCTGATACGAAAGTTAAAGGTTCAAGTCCTGTTCACTCCCGACCTTCTTCCAGGACATTCAGCCTTCCGGATGAATATGAAGTCAAGCTAGTCGCTAATACGGAGCACCTGCGGACCTCAAGTAGTCATTCAACCCCCACCCCGTCTAGGACGCCATCGATTGGAGGAAATAGTTTGTTCAAAGAGCGCTTCGCTCCAGTTGGTGGTCTCGACGTGACCTCTTTTAGTAAAACGACTAGGTCTCTAAGTTCATCTGGTGCTTTCGGCAGCATACGCCGCCCGCTAAACCTCCAAAATTCTATCCCCCGATCGTATATCCCGGCTAAGCAACCCTCATTTGGACTATGGAGTGCCAGCAAGCCAGAAGAGCAAGAGGAAGATGAAGAGGCAATTGACGATATGATTTTGAACTTCGGTGATGAAAGCCCGACCAAATCCGAGTCAGCTGAGAATACGAAAAATGCATCACCTGCGACAGGTGCTGAATCAGATACCAGCGACCGTGACCGCGTTCCGCCATTAGGTTTGTGGGCATCTCCAAAGCTATCCCCTAGGTTGGGTGGTGAGGGAGAAATTGCCAGAGAGATTTCACATAAAAGAAGGTGGACAATTAATGAGTCAAGTTAATTCGTGCAGATGTCTCACTAAGCATGATATGTGATACTGGGTAGCGAGATATAAAAAGGAATTCATGAAGCATCTAATGGTGTTAATAGCATTCTTTAGATGGGCTTGGTCACTAGGTGGAGCGTTGGCGTTCGGCGATGATGTTTTAAGTATGTAAGGAAAAGAGAAATGAAGAGTATCTTCTAAAATTCCACTCGTCCTCCCTAAATAAAATTAATTTGAGAATTCCTCGGTTTTCCGCAGTGTCTCTAAGCGTACGAAGGATTTAGCAAGCCTTCAGTAAGGGTGAGGGTTGCTTCATGCAGCACCAGTGATATCTTCAAAGTTATTTTTTTGGGTAAAACGTATACGATGGCTATTATTCAAGCCTAACTTTATCTTGAGCTTATAGATTCTATAAGATCATCTTAATATACTTTGAATTATTGAGCTTAGCACCACTATTCTGCAGCCTTGCTGAGATTGGTGCAGCCTTGCGCTAGTAAATGTCAGGAACATCAAAGCTCCCGAGCTCTTTCACGATGATCGCATTCGAGTACCAACTTACTCTTCGGCTTCACAACTCCAGTGACTGGGACAGCAATTTGCGACATGTTCCGGTCGAGATTTCTATCTAAAATTTACATACGGATCTAATTGTTTCCGGCGTGCTCGAATTTCTTTTTAGTATGTAACAATGGCTATCACCGAAGAGTTCCTTGCTTCCATCCTGAGCTTCCTACGAAGCAAGAATGCCTCGAAATTACAAGATTGGCTACGGGTAGAGCCACCGCTACCGGAGCAATATTACAAACTTGGACAGGAGCTCAAAGCATCATATCGCGACGGCAATGCTCTTGAGAGACACATCAACAAGCTGCTCCCTGAGAGTGACAATGTCAGCAGCGATGAGGGAAACGTGTGGCCAGGATTTGTCGCCTTTATGAAGGAATATCTAGAGTTTTGGAGAGATGTCAATTTCGATGATCTTTTGGAGACACATTCTCAGTTAACAGGGCTTACGAAGTGAGTACGGGTCTGATGGAATGAAGGCTGAGAACCGTGTATTAACAGCAAAGCTAGCGCGTGTATAACTGCGATGTCGAATGCCTCATATGGTATTATAGTGCTGCCGACTGCTATCCAACTGTCTTCCGCTCTCGCCAAACTGGCTATGACACTTGATAAGAGGCCGGATTTGACGCGTGGGTTACGGAAGGTTCTGAGTGCTGACCCGGGAGAATCGAGGAAGACATTAGTTGAAGGAACGGCAGAATGTATTCAGAGAGCATTCACAATGTGCCTAACGGAAAGAAGTTCGAATATTAACGGTATTGGAAGAGATGGGAAACCGGAGAACAAGAAAGTCGGAATATACTCTTTTGCAAATTTAGTTTTGAAGTTACTCTTCCAGGTATGCTTTAATCTAGAATGGGATATGTTTTTTGTGTCTAGTCTAATTTTGTTTAACAGTGTCGGAAAACGAGACTTGCAAACCAATTATTCACCAATATCTCCCAGCACTCTCCGCCGCTGTCCCTGTATCCCGCCAGCCAACGCGTGACCTACCTCTACTACCTGGGCCGGTTTCATTTTTCTAACAACCACTTCTATAGTGCCCAGCTATGCCTCCAGTCAGCCTACAACCAATGCCACGCACGATGCACCAACCAACGCCGCCTCATTCTCATCTATCTCATATCGTCCAACCTAATATTGGGCCGCTTTGCATCCAAGGCGCTCATGTCGCGTCCAGAATCTGCAGGAATACTCACCAAGTTTGCACCAGTATCGAGGGCTATCCGACGAGGTGACATAGTCGCATTCAAGCGTGCTTTAGGACCAGAATCCGGAAACGAGCAGTGGTTCTTCCAAAAGGGGATTTTATTACCACTCTTGTACCGCTGCGAAATCCTGGTGTGGCGGTCATTGGCTCGAAGGGTCTTCCTTTTGACGTATCAGTTCCCAGCAGATCCCAACTCTAGGAAAGCTCCCACTCTGGATCTTCAAGACTTAGTTGCTGCGGCACAGTTCTGCCAGAAGACGATCGAAGGCTGGCAACAACCTGCAAAAATAAGCAGACCCCACATGAACACTCTATTCATGAAGCCTCCGGAGTTGATCCCTCCTACGGTGCCTAAGAAGCTCTCCGTGAGCCAAGGCATAATATTTGGAAATCAAATGCCAGACTTAGTCGAAGTTGAGGCTATCGTGGCTAGTCTAGCTCAACAAGGATTTCTACATGGCTTTGTTAGCCATGGCCAGGGAAAGTTTGCTATCTTAGGAGCTAAACAAAGGGGTGGGCCACTGAATGCTGGATTTCCAGCTGTGTGGGAGGTAGTTCGGAATAAGGCAGAGAGAGAAGGCAGAGACGTGGAGGTGCCCGGGTGGGTTATGCAAGAGAGAAAAGGAGGTGTTGGAGGTATCGTCAATCTAAGTGGTATTGCCAGGCCTGTTGGCGGAGGCTGATGACAATACGATGCTTCTACTGTTGGAATATTGAGATATTTTCAACAAAACACAAACTGGCCCAATAAATATTATGTGGCAGATGGCAGGGCAGACGTGCGGGCTGAAAGAGAGACTGGCAAGGGAGGAAAGCTAAGTTGGGATTGGACACAACCTCAGGCCATGGTGGTTACATTGACGTTGTTGGTTGTGTGACCAATTGCAATAAACCACGGCGCATCAACAAGAGATATTGCAGCTGCAGGACTTGATAGTCTGTATTGCCCGCCAGAATAGTGAACTTTAGCCGCCGGGCTCCTATCAGAGCATGATAACATTACTTGGATCACAACAGAGCCGCATAATGGTCCAGCCGTGAGAATATCCGCTTTTGCGTACGGGGCTGGCAGTTATATCCTAGCAAGTTAAGATCGTTGGGATAGCGTTATACCTCCCAATCCAAGAATATCGTCTCTGGGGAGGTAAATCGGGCTGAATGAAGCGTGTGATGGAGATTATTGGGAAAGACAAACGGTATACAGAGTATTATTCGATATTTAACCAAGAGGAAATAGATGCAGTTATATCACGCCCTATACCACACACTGCTGTGTCTGGTAGTCGCACAACACATCGGGTTTGATGGGAGCATCAATAGTGAGCCATACCGCACGCAGCACGGTACGTAAATACAGCCAGTTATTATGGCACAGCAGCAAACATACTTGTACACTCCGATCCCCTAAATGTACGTCAGTGGGTCCGCAGGGCGGCATCCCGATTTGGTCTTACTAGAAGGTTCTCTCGGTTTCGATTGGCCGTACACCCATGCCGCCATAAAGACCCTGTGACGTACATTTAGGTAGGAGAGTGTGCTGTAATAATACGCGTACATAGCAACAGGATGACGACGCGAGTTGAACCGAAAACATCTAATGTGATACGTCTTAGCGCCACACATCTGCTCACCTAGTGGTCAAATCAATGCGAACCACTTATAGTAGGCTGCACCTTTACACCGGACTCAACGGCCAGATACTCCATGGAAGGAAATATAACTGCGATAAAGTCAATGCTGATCAGCTAGCTCTCTTTGATATACGTTTTGCGTTAAATAAAAAAATAGATATTCTTGAAGAACCTAAGATAGTTTTAAGTGCATGGCCTACCGTAGCCAGCTCGTACTTTAATCTGGCCACCAGGTGCTGCTTCACATCAACGCCACCAACTCCTGTGCAACGCTAGGACTAAAGGGGGATAGGTGGAGGCTGAGTACGCGTGATTCTGCCTGTTGTGCCTGCGAGCAGGGACCAACGACGGCGTGACGTTTCCCCCGCTTACTTCCGTGCCTTCCTATATCCCATACTTTTGCCCCTTCACGCATAACCTTAAACCAAACAGCCTCTTCCTTCTTCTTCAACAAGCGTATTTTTTACCGTATCTGATTTCATCTTTACAACTCAACTTTCGTCCATCGTTTGTTTCCTTGTTTCCTATTTCAAAGTTTGAGCACTTAGTTCAGGTGATCCACTAGTCAACATGATGGACACCGTAGGCGCCCTCGTCCGACGAGGCACGCAGATACATCAGGACACTCAAATCGAGTGGCCAGCTTGGGCAGCTGTGGTACTTGTAGTTCTTGGAATTACCTATTTGGTGACGACGATTATGGTAAGAATTCCTTGCATCAATCTGACCTTCACTTCACTCACAAGATCATCTCCAGGTCCACTACACCTTTGGCAAACTCATCCCGACCCTTATTATGGTCGAGGACCCAGATGCGGCTCAATATGAAACTCTAGACACCTCTGACTCTCTTGAGCTGGGTACCGATAAGAAGATCTCTGGACAGGCTATCGAGCCCGAGACTGTCGCGAAGCCGAGGCCTGTTACCTACAACTTCCGTACCACTCTTAATCATCTCCGTGCTCATTGTGGCCGTCGTCCTCACTTACGTGGAATTGGTGTCGATACTCTGGCAAACATCGTTATAGCCCATCTCTCTCAGGCCATCGGAGCTTTCAACATTCTCCCATTCCGCCCTTTTGTCGCACCTATCCTTGCAACAACCATCGCATCTCATCTCCCTCTCCTTTGGACACACATCGCCATCACTGAGCCCGGAAAGAGATGGTATAAGCGTTTCGCGCCGTTGGGAACATGGAAGAAGATCGCTCGTCCAACTGCCATCTCTATGACTGTGCAACAGGTCGCTGTTTTCGTTCCGATGATGCTTCTATCTAATATTACCGAGACTATTCCCAAGACTGGATTGGAAAGCATGAACTGCGACGATCGATCCATCGTCATGTTGAAGATATTTGGTGTCGCTTTTCTCTCTCTTTTCCTCCAATTCGTACTCGTCATTCCTGCAAAGGTCAGTTTGACTCGTGTGCAAGCCTCTCTTCTCTCCCAAGAAGAACAGCCCGTTGTCCCATTTGATCGATCTTTTGATGGCAAGGTTGTCTCTACTCTTGCTGGTGGAAGCGGCGTCTTGGGCATGGCTGATGCCTGGAGGACTTTCACCTGGAGCTCCCGAGTTAGACTTGTCAAGGCATACCTCAAGGTTGTCGCTATTCAGATCGCCTTTGCCTTGTTCTTCAGCATTCTTGCAATAGCCACTGCTGTCGCTGCCCTGGGAGTGGAGAATTTGAATAAGTACGCAGAAGCTGTCAAGAATGGAAATGCGAACGTGGGAATCCCACAAGTCTAAGGGATTTGCTCTATGATTTCTTCAGATAGAAGGCAAAGAAGATCTTGGGATTGGCTCTGAATCTCACCTTTGATCATGATAAGCATTAGGCACGGCTAGCTTTAATTGATAAAAGCTGTGCCTGATTCTAGTATTTTGAGGGATAATTGGCGCTACGGGTGTGATAAGATATTAGGATGCAAAGAAAGCGTTAGCTTTTGCCAATCGGTTTATTTCATTTGCTGGCTCTTTTGTAACACTAGGTAGGATAGTCAATTGATACTAGGATTTTATCATCCTCCGTTCCAATTCTAGTTCTACTCCAACTGAATCATAAACTCTACTCCAACTCAAATTAAAGCTCTACTCCAACTGAAATCATAATCTATTGTAAAACTAGACCTGATCATGCTTCATAAAGATAGTCAGAGACATCTTTATTGCTGATTATTACAGCCTTTCCTTCTCGTAGACGAGCTGCTGCAGCTGCAGCATTTTGTGAGATCAAATACTTCGTCTCTCATCTACTTCGGCTTCTGCTGGCGGTGGATGATTCCACTTTCTGTACTGTTCATAGGATCATATAATAAAAACAAATGGGTTTGCTTCTTTACGTTTACTCGGTGGATGCGACCAAATGCTCGTCGTTGACTCTTTATAGTCCCGTCAGGCTCGAATAGGATGTAGGTTGATGATGGTGTTGAGGTACAAGCTGTACCCATTATTAGTGTTGAGAATTTCGAAACTCTCAACAATCAAGGATGATTGAAACCTTTGATTTTCGCCCACCGTGAGATCTTTCTGTCATATATTTGAGGATCTCCGAAGATAAACTCTCCAGCAATGAAATGCTTATAGTTGAATGCTGGTTGGGGATGATGGATCAATAGGTTGTTTATTGATTCTGATGTTAGTGTGACCCAGTCGAGGTGAGATTTGAATAATACAATATAATGCATACCATTCTATTGCTAAGCCCGTGGGACCACGAAGAGATTGTCTCAAAATCGACCTCCAAATCCTAACTGCGTACGGGCGAAGGTCTACAGCAGTAACTGAGAAATCTCTCTCACCTAGCGGCCCTCCGTTCTGAATAATGCTCGGCTCGAGTTGTAAGATCTGTATATCTTTCGTAATCGAAGCATTGAAAGGTAGTGCTCATCAGATCATTGCGATTCGTCTCAATATTCAGGTGAGTCTCCGAATAAGTCGGGCTACCGATCCTAGAAGACTTCTCGTCGGCCTTTCGCTTTTTGCTGGCTGTCTCAGTCGGATTCCGTCTCTGCAACAGGAGTCTGTCAGCTCACAAGTAGCGCCTCCATTGATCTACAGCCTGCTGTATGGCTCTTTGAGCTTTTTCTAGAATCTCAGCTCTTAACTTGTTCCGGTTCTCCTGCAACACCTAATCCTATGTCGGCAAGAGAGCTAAGAGCACGAGCTTCATCTCCTCAGGATCGTGGAGGCTAGCTTTGATGGACATCTTCATCTTGTTGGGCTCCGATTGATTGGGTGCTATTATTGAGCTTTGCACTAGCAGCGGTGGTCTTATTACCAGCAATAAGACTATCGTGCTTCCGTTGACCTCCGGCTAGAGTTGTGAGTATGCCAGGAGGAGTATCTGGCGAGCTGGTCTAGAGTCTGCATGGGAACTGATTATCTTACAGACCAGAAATCACCTTCCTGTTAGAGAGCGAATACTGGGAAGAATGCCGTCTGCTGGCAGGAGAAAGATGGCCTTGGATCAGCACAACCACGACCCTGGCTGAGTCACACACAACGTGTGTGTTGAACTCCCAATCCATGTGTCTTAGACACTAAACAGCTAATAAGCAATTCTCGACACTGTCCTTTGGCAGCTTTGCAGGCTTCACACCATAGCATGTATTTGACCCAGGGTTTGAAGGTGCCCAGGAGACATCAGAAATATGTACCCACGGGCTAACTCGACTCTCTTCTTGACCTATGGAGATACTTGCTCTAAAATCAGGATGATAAACCATATTGATTATCAAAATGCCGTGCCTGGTTCTAACGATGCCGCTCAAATCTGAGCAGCCACGCTGCCCAGTCATCACTGGGTGGTAGATGCAAATTCGCAGAAGCGATAAAGAGACGGACCAACCCACTCAAATTTCCAGCTAGATTTTCCTACCCATGGCTGAAGAAAAGTGCTGGTGTGTATGAATGAAAAAGAGAAAAAAGAGTAGAAATGGGGGAGAAGATGGAAGTATTTATAACCTACGGGATGCTATTCACTTGGAGTGTTAAGAGAATAACTCACTTGGAAGACATAGAGATTCAAAATGAAATGTACCATATGAGTGAATGAATGAATGATCTACAAGAGAATAACAGAGAACGAACATATACTTCCTCTCCAACTTCTCATAGCATGTTGGTGAATAACTCCACTGGTAATTCACTGGATGCTAACAAAAATGGTAAATCAGGTGCAATGCGATGTTCTGGAACTAAACGGAGGGGCAGCTTCTAGCGCCGGGACCACGGACCAGGGGCATGATCAACCCCTCCCCGGATTAGGAAGTCTCCACTTCACCGAAGGCGTGTCACTTGCAAAATGGTTGGTGCGGACTGAAGGGATTCCAAAAGAAAGTGTAATCGGATTTGTATTTATCCAATACCAATACGATATAGCTGTATTCAGTTTGGTTAGATAGTCATTGGCTACACGGACAGCGGGATGTTGACATAATGGGCTAAACTAAGGCGCAGATGGCAGGTTTTTGGGTATCGCATGTGATCGACTTGGACCTCAGTGGGCTCCCATGGTTGAGATCGCTTGGCACAGGAACATTTTTGTTTCAGACGTGGAAAAGCAGGTTTGAACAAGATGTGCAACAAATTTATTTTGTACACAAAGAGACACTGCTTGTTGCGTTGCGTCATGTGGTGTATCTATATGCGCCCAACTCCTCTCTAGAGTTTTATGCCTCAAAGCTAGGTTCCTTCCCGAATAGCGTAAAAGATCTCTCCTTCTACCTACAAGTACAGCGGAGGAGCAGCACGTACTCTGCGTGTGTGCGCTCCTCGACATAAGCTAATGTAATCTCGGCCGTGTGGCCTCCAGTTCTTCTTGCATGCATGCATGCATATCGCCATGTCATCTCTCAGTCAAACATCTTGTTCATGGCTTTGTGCGCCAATTCCACACCTAGGAACGTAGCTGCGTTGGCAGGGACTGCTCTTGCCAAAGCAGGTCCCAGTCCAGGGAAGAATGCCTTGATACCACCAGACTTGTAGAGCCCATTGATCACACCGCCCAGTGTTGGATTACCCTCCATCGTTTGTAGTCTGCTCTTCACCGTGTCTACGGGGAACACTGGGATCCACATGGCAACACCAGCAGCCGCACCGGCAGTCGTGATAGCCATGAGACTCAAGTCACCGCTGGGTTTCCCGGTAGTTGGATCCACAGGCGTGAGTTTCCTCTTAATCACCTCGTAGGTTGCAAAGTAAGCAGCAGAGCCAGGACCATCTCGAGCAAGGGTTGCAAAAGAACCTCGGTACACAGATCGAATACCACCCTCTTTGTAAAGCTGTCGAACGACATCTAGACCACCGCTGTACTTTGGTTTCTCGCCTGGAGCGAGCTGCTTGGTACCTTGAATCTGAAGGAGCACCTTGACTCGCTCGAATGGGGCGGTGATGAGCGTCATAGGTATGGCTGAGAAGAACCCAGCGGCCGAGACTTGAGCAACAGATAACTGGTTATCGTGGACCGTGGAAAAGGTGCGAACAAGACTCTTCCCAACATCATAACCCCAGAAAGACACGGCAACTAGAATATCATCCTTTGTGTTAGTAGTCATCCGTGGAGAAATGGACATTCAAGAAGCAGGAACATACACATAGGAGTGACGCCAACCAGCGGCGCACTCACACCGGCATATAGTCCCCTTGCGAGTCCATCCTTGGCAACACTCTTCCTCACTACGTCTATCGCGCTGGAATAGACACCCCGCTCGGCGGTCTGTAATCGTACTTTGACCAGGTCAAAGGGGTGGCCGACAATTACCGCACACACACCACCGAATCCACCAGCGACCAGACTTCGCAAGCCCGAGAGAGATTTCTGAGCAACCTCGGCGGCTTCTTCTTTTAATTCCTCCTTTAACTGCTCTCGTGATTCGGGAAGATGAGGGAGTTTGGCGAATTTATCGGCCAGAGGGTTGGCTGCCGCGCTACTCGGCGTGGAGGACGAGGAAGACATTGTTTGTCTTATCTTATTTAGAAAGAAGAGGGAGAGAGAGGAGAGTTGTATACAATGAGCGAGGAGGAAAGGAAGGGGTAATGTGGAAAAGGAGAAACAGAGGAGGAGAGCGGGCGTCTTCTTTTTCAGCAAGAAATATTTCTGGTACTTTTTTCTTGGGTGTGCCCTTGGCTTCTTATCGGCTTCCGGGCGAAGGAACAGGGTAAACAGCCTCGTGCGTACGACAGATTTGCGCTGGGCCGAGGTTACGCTGTGGCCGAGAGGAAGCGAGGCGCGCGCAGATTTGGGATGAGATGAGACTTGTCCCACCGTGGACTACGTCATCATTGGCTGCTTGGGCTCTTGGGACAGATCACAAAGTGCCTCATGGAGCACCCCTCCACGGTCTGTGCGCACCCCTCGAGCCCTTCAACGTGGGGGCGCTTTGATTGGTTGAAGGAACATCGTGGACTGTCTCATACTTGCAGTATTATGAGTGGGAACGTAAGAAATTCTAAAATGACTTTTGTTGATACAAAAAGATAATCGAGACGGGAAGATTCTAACTATAAATTAGAACTCAAGACAAGCATAAGATTTGCTAATATGAAGGTTATGTGTGGGTGTCCGTCACTAATATGAGAAATCACAGACTGAGTAAAAGCGAAGAGAGAGCCTTGAAATGGACAGTGTCTTCAATATGGAATAAGATTGCAAAGATAATGATGCCAAAGCTGAGTGTAGTGGAGATGTGAAATCCCTGATAATCTTGAGCGGTGGAAGAATATTCTGGATAGGAGAATGGATTTCTGATCACTGATACTTGATGTAATAATATAAGTACAGCTACTGTCAATCTTGCTTTGTGACTGTTTTATTACGTGCTTGGATATTTCCTGTAGAGAGTTGAGATGTATCTAATCCTGGTCTTACAAAAGGGCCCTCTCCCCTAAAAGAATTGCTCTAGAAGTCAAACCGATTCATTCCATGCTATCCGTCCATATGCAATTAACGCTACCATCTAAAATCCCGGGATGCTCTTTAGATGCTTAACCTCGAATCCGTCCACAAAATTAACAATCTCCCTATATTTAGCAAACTCCTCCGTCTTTGGAAATTCATAATGATGCTCTACAGAGTTGAACCCTGAGAACAAGACCCATTCTTCCTTGTCCTCGCTCTCCTTCTCAATTCTCCAGCTGCCAATCACTTTGAATGGATTTGTGAAGTCTTGCAAAAGCCCTTTCACTTCCTGGAATGTCTTAATGAAGCCTTCCTTTTTGGCTGCAGGTACAAAGTGTCTGTTGCAACTGATTGTTGGAGCTTCGAACACCTGCTTTTTGTCTGCCTCTTCGGAGATATCATAGACATCGGTCTCCAGGTGATACAAGATAATTGACGGTATATCTATGTCATCCTTGAGGAGATCGAGAAGTCGCTTGTTCTCATCCGATGGGAGGAATACCCCGTGAGCGGCAACAGATTCCCAACGGCCAATGATGTAGACAAGAGATGGATCCTCGACTTGTTGAAAGAAGTGGAAGTTATAACCAGACGCCTTGTCAAGGACTTGCTTAGCCGTTGTAAGTCTCTCAAGAAAAGCGGCTGGCAGTTTGCCCTCTTGAGGAGGAGTAGAGAGGTGCAGGATAGCAAATTCGGTCACAGTCATAGTTGCTGGATTTACAACTGTCCAACGAAGAAAAGGGAAAAGTTATGAAAGAGTACGGATTTTTTCAAATACAACCACCTGGACCATAGGCCAGTAGTTATAACACAGTGAAACTTTCGGAGCAGGCAGAAATCGCTTACGTGGTGATATGCTCCTTTTCGATCAATTGAGGGAGGTAAACATCGGATATGCAGCTATCGGATCGGACATGTCGCTCTTCTCATTCGCACTGAAAACCAAATTCCGAGTGACAATTAAACGGGTCTCTAGCAAGTCCGACAACACAATACGCAATTTGAAACTAGTACACGGCATTCAAGTCCGGTTGGATTATTTTTTTTGGCTCTTCTTCTGCGCTTTACTATCGCATTACAGCGTTGTATAGCTGGACAATTGCCAAGTATTCCCATACGCCTGATAACCAGGTTCAGCCAGAAATGCCATCCTTCCTATTTCCCCCTTGACATGAATCGCACACAGTTTCAAAACCTCATCATGCTGTTCGCTTTCCCTTGGCGTTCTTCTTTGGGGTATCGGCGATGGTGAGATCTATGGAGCTCTCTATTAGTATAATTCCCGAATTAAAATCAACATGTCGAGGCTTCAAGTATCCCAATTATTTGATGCGCCTGACCCAAAATATAACTTCGAAGCAACGAGTAATTGAAATGGAGAGGATTTGGTCACGTACTTGGTGGCAGCGACTGCTTAAGCTTCTCCACCTTCTCGGAGTCCTTCAACACCAGGGTGTATAGGTGTCGCTGGCAGCGGACCTTGAACTTCGTCTGCGAGGTCTTCTTGTTGCGCTTTATGCGAGCAGCTGGATCATCTAGTTAGTATAGCTTTATACACAAGCTTGAGGCCTAAGATTAGAAGTCCGAGACGTCGTGCTGATCGAACCGAAACCCAAGTCCGGGGAGAATTGGGAAACTCACAGGAAGCATCCTTGCGTCTGCAAATCTCAATGAACTGCGACACGGGTTAGTTCAATTGTTTAGACTAAAAGAACCCTAATATTTAAACAATCTAATATGGTAAACTTACGTTCTTGATGTCCGAAATCTCGCGAGGCATTTTGGCGGCGTATGGATGTCGTATGGGGAATTGACAGTTAGATTCGAGAAATTGAATATCAATCGAAATTCATTGTGGGCGGAGGGTTTCGGCTGATAAGCCGCCTTTGGCCTTGATAATAAGGCGTGAAAGCATATCGCCGAGAGCCTGGAGCCTGGGCGCCTGTGGCGTCAGTTTCCTCCGTCACTGTGGCTGGTGACGCGTACCAGTACGTGGCGAGAATAGGTGAACGTGTTCACTATTATAACATATATTTACGAGATAACCTTGTATTTTATCTATCAGAGTGTTCTATATTAGAAATTGGCAAAGAGAAATTGTTGTATTGAACACGGAGCACTTTCAGCCGGGTACAAGCTAGCATCTTACATCATTAAGGATGCCTACTCAGTTAGACAGGACCTTGAATTCAAAAGTAAGTCTGAAATAAATACTTATAACCTTTCATTAACCATTGTATAGAACGCCTTTTTTGGTAAGTTGTGTTGCTCTGAGATACTGAAATACTTGAAGTAACCATCAATCAGCTTTCGCTGGCATTATCACTGCAGTGGCAGCATGGTCAATTTGGGGACAGGGGGACATGTTCCCAAGAGAAAGTGACCCAACCGGTGGTAAGTAATATTTATATGTATAAAGACTCATCGTTTCACTTACCAGCTATAGATTCTGAAACATGGACAAAAGAAGAGATGCGAAGATGGCTGGAAGCGGTACGATCCTTTATCTCCTGGATAAGCTCATTCATCACCACCTGATCACCGCATCACCGGGGGAATAACTAGTGGCTGACTTTCGGGTAGAGAAATTTGTATCCGAACTCCAATGATAGTAGGGAAGAGTTACTCGAGAGAATCAAAGCGAATATGCGAATACCAAGATCATAGCTTGGAGTATCATTCTAATTTATATTAAGAACACATATGAGATATGAAAACCAGGTCTTCAGCAACTTTGTTCCTGGCACTAACTGATCATTAAATGGACAATCTTAAGAATGAAAAACCTATATTAGAAATCGTGCATGAATTCTTGACTGTTGATGTATGTTTGTATAGCCTTCATACTTTGAGTACAGGGACTTTATAGGCATTCTTTATTTATGAACTCCACTTCCACTTCACTTATAGGCATACTGTAATGCCAAAATGTAATTGGGATCTACTCAGATCTCTCTTGAAAGTCGGAAGTGGGCCGGTTTCACTGCTTAGCACGGAAATTGAGGATACAGATAGGAAGATAGTAGCTCTGACTTTAGGAGGAACTCTTTGTTCCTCACAGTCCTGATTTCACGTAGACAAATAATAGACTTACGATGATGGAAAACCTATTATCTGAGATTTCGTTAAAGTACTAGGCGAAAATTCTGGCTTAGAATTAACCATCTTTTCAAGCCTTTCGAAGTTTTGGAGCTATGCGCCTCCCAATTTGGCACCAGAACAATGTTCTCACTGAATCCTCTGGTCTCCCCCTCTGGAGCACCCTCTTTTCCGTATTTCACGCTTCCGCTAATGAGGACCAGGATGCTCATTTTCTTTCCATCTTTATCCGGCCCAAGCATACTATCATCAGCGCCTATATTGTAATCGGGGTTCAACACCTGACAGTCAAAAGACTGCACCTCGTATCTGGCTTTTGCAACTTGCTTTTCAAAAATAGCTTGCAAGTCAGCTGGCGAAGCAACAAGATTGCCATTCATAGATATGTCTGCCTGGACTGGAGAGCTTGGAGTTGGCGTTACATAGAAGCTGGCAATCTCAGATCTCCGTTTTGGATCATTTAAAACGGCATAGTATGTGTCAACAAAATGCTGCGCAGCTGTACAGTGTTAGATTTATTCAGACATGAAGGGGTTATTGTGGTCCTATTACCATTCGTCGATACCTTCACTTCTACGTCTTCAGTTAGGGTAGTCATGTTTTTGATAGCGTGAAAAGATATTCCTTCGTCAGGGAATGCTAGAACTGGCAGAAGCCTTGATTACCAAGCTTCCATCCATTTATCCCAACTGGAGTAGCAGATCTGAGCACTCGCAGGGAGTAAGAGATTGTTATTTGAGTGCTGTGTATAAAAGGCGAGTGAAGTTGGCTCGAGATTTCCCTAGTCAAACTGATAAGTAAGCGGCCGCAGCGGCCGCATTCTCCGCATTTACATTTTGACATGAGGATGGCTCAACAATTGAATGCCATTTTATGGAGAACGTGAACAAGAGCTTCACAATTACCAATGATTTTAATGCCATTGCGCTCCAGGATAGGGGCTACACTGAAACATGGCAGCAGATATTGTACCTGTCGGGGGATAACCTTGCTACCAGCTAGGCTGTATAGCTCCAACAGCTCGGTTCCTACCAAAAAACCGTATTATATTACCACTCCAATTTTTTATGTCAATGCTGGTAAGTTAGATAGTACTTGTAATTGGTAGCCATCAGCTAACCTTGCTGGATTTACAAGCCCCTCATGTTGGTCATATGTATACTATGGTCCTGGCGGATATCTTGAAGCGATGGCATGTCTTAAAAGGCGAGAACACACTACTTTGCACAGGAACCGACGAATATGGTATGAAGGTACAGCAAGCTGCTTCGAAGGCAAAAATACCCCCGAAAGAGTTCTGCGACCAAACCGCCGAGACTTTCAAGGCCCTTGCAAAGCGGGTGGGGTTGTTAAACGATCGTTTCATTAGAACTACAGATAGTGATCATAGGGATGCAGTGCAACACTTTTGGCGTCAACTCAATGAAAACGGACACATATATGAATCTAAACATGAAGGATGGTACTGTGTTAGTGATGAAACATTCTACCCAGAATCTGCTATTGAGAAGAGACTAGATCCTTATACAGGCAGGACGTTTATGGCATCACAGGAGACGGGAAAGGAAGTGGAGTGGACCTCAGAAATCAACTACCATTTCCGACTAAGTGCAATGAAAGATCGGTTGCTCGAATTCTATGAGAAGAATCCTGAGTTTGTTGTGCCTGCGACCAGAATGAAAGATGTTGCTAGCTGGGTATCTGAAGGCTTAGAAGACCTGTCCATCTCAAGGCCCGTTACACGACTTACATGGGGAATACCAGTTCCTGACGACCCAAGCCAGACTATATACGTGTGGCTTGATGCCCTAATCAATTATATTACCTTTACCGGGTACCCATGGACACCAGGAGAGGAACAATCCGGAGGCTGGCCCGCTAATGTTCAAATTATTGGAAAAGACATTGTTAGATTTCATTGCATTTACTGGCCAGCATTCCTTCTTGCGCTAGGTCTTGAACCGCCAACACAAGTATTGACACACGCACATTGGACTTTAGACAAACAGAAAATGTCCAAATCAAGTGGCAATTCCGTCAATCCCTTTTTTGCTATTGACCGCTTTGGTCTTGATGCTATGAGATACTATCTAGCCCACGATGGGGGAATTGCTGATGATGCAGACTACGCAAATCAATACATCGTGGAAAGGTACAAGAAAGGATTATCAGGCGGTATTGGCAATTTACTGAGCAGAATTACGAAGCCCAAGTTATGGAATGTAAGAGAAGCGGTTGAGGGTGCTGTTGCAGGGAACTTAGCGTCACCTGATGCAGCAACGCTATTACAGATTGAAATCACAACTAACCTTCGTGATATTGTGAACGACAAGTTGGAAAAGCTAGATTCGAGAGGAGGCCTGCATGCTATCATGGATGTAATTTACGAGGTGAGAAGTCTAGTGGTTATGGTTTTGCCGGTACGTACTAATTTTTGAGAAAGACAAATAAATACCTTCACAATAGTGCGCCCTGGCTTTCTGCCCGGAGCGATGACCCTCTCGAGCGGCGCAATGTCCCACGGACGATATATCATTGCGCGGAGGCCGTTCGTATAGCCGGAATTCTTCTTCAGCCCTATATTCCCGATAAGGCATCCGAACTATTAGATGTTCTCGGTGTTGAAAAATCTCGCCGAAGCTATGAGTTCGCTCTGTTAGGAGCAGATGACAGTTATGGAATTCCAATGAAACCACCTGGTAATAGTCGAAACGCATGGGAGTCTCTATTTCCACCTCTCTCCGTGGAAGACTGATCAACATTAATCACCCTGAAATGAAATAACCATGAATTAGGATCGGCTGAAATCTCCTGTCATACTTATGTATAATTAGCGCAGGGATATGTATATTAGGATATCTGTAAATATAAAAATTATGTATGAGATTTATGATAGAATTACTCATGGTAATCTACCGCGGTATTATGAGCGCAGTGATGATGTGAAGATGAAGCTTCTAGGTCCGAGGCTGGGTTTACTCAGCAAGGATCCCTGCCAATCCAAGGCGCCCCACGGGCTAGGCTGCTCCGGGTGTGAGGGACAGATTTACAGTGCGCAAACGACATCAAAGTCCGTTAATTGTAGCATTTCTGCTTCCTCAACTTTCATTCCATCGTCTCTGCTACGAGGAGACAAAATGGATATTCTCCAGGTACGATATAATCATCTCTTAGAATATTGCACAAAAGATTACTAATGCGTAAATAAAATTCCAGCGTCTCGCGGCCTTCCTTGATCGGCCTCTGTTTCCGTGGAAGTCTCTCATTGTTGGATTCTCCATTGGACAGTTTGTTTTCGAAGGGTTTTTGTCTCTGCGCCAGTATCAGGTCTTAAAGCAAACCAGCCCACCTAAAGTTCTAAAGGAAGAAATAACTCAAGAGGTCTTTGAAAAAAGCCAGGTACGTTGCAAGATATAACTGGGCTACCATGACTTCAAAAACTAATTCTAGGCAGGCATATGGAAGAGCTAAAGAGCAATTTTCTATCTTCAGCGGTCTCTACGGTCAAATTCAAAACACTGCATTTATCTACTTCGATGTCCTCCCAAAGCTCTGGAATTTCACTGGTGACTTGCTCCTCCGATTTGCACCAGCTCGATTCACGGGCGAGATATCGCACTCAATTGTTTTCGTACTAGGTTTTATCGTTATCCAACAGATCTTATCGCTCCCAACTTCAATCTACAAGACCTTCGTTTTGGAAGAGAAATTTGGTTTCAATAAACAGACCCCTAGGTTATTCGTCACGGATATCTTGAAGGGACAAATGTTAGCATTTATCCTTACACCACCTATTCTAGCTGGATTCCTTGCAATCGTTCAGAAGACTGGCAACAAGTTCTTCTACTATCTTTGGCTATTTGGAGCTGGATTGCAGGTGTTCATGATCACCATCTACCCCATTACGATCCTTCCTTTGTTTAACAAGCTTTCCCCTCTGGAACCTGGCGACTTGAAATCCGGCGTCGAAGCACTTGCTTCTAGGCTCAAATTCCCCCTCTCTGAACTCCACGTCATTGATGGTAGCAAGCGAAGCGCCCACAGTAATGCTTATTTCTTTGGCATGCCATGGAAGAAACACATTGTCATCTACGATACTTTGATTGAGAAGAGTGAGACGGAAGAGGTTGTAGCTGTTCTTGCACACGAATTAGGTCACTGGAGCTTAGGACACACTACTAAACTATTTGGAATCTCACAGGTACGACGCCTCTTTCATTCGACGAAGCACAATAGCTAACTCTTATTTAGGCCCATTTCTTTTACATTTTCTCCCTGTTCTCGGTCTTTATCAACAACCACTCCCTCTACGAATCTTTTGGCTTCCATAACGAGTATCCCATCATCATTGGATTCATTCTCTTCTCGGATGCTCTCGCTCCCATGGATACCATCATTAAGCTCTTGATGAATATTTTGAGCAGACGCTATGAATTCCAGGCCGACGACTTTGCGCGAAACCTTGGCTACTCAACCGAGCTAGCTCGTTCCTTGATTAAGCTGCAGATCCAGAATCTGAGCACCATGAATGCTGACTGGATGTATGCTAGCTACCACTTCTCCCATCCTATCTTGTCGGAAAGACTTGGTGCTTTGGGTTGGCACGGGGAGACCAAGGCCGGCGGGGCCGACACGACTACAGAGAAGGTTGCACAAGCAAGCGGAAGAGAATTGTAGAATATCAAGATAGACCACAAACTGAGGACCAGATGTCCGGTTCGCCATATTTACTCCTTGGACTGCTGCTTCATGGTCTCCTTTTGCCTTTGCCTTTCCTTGTGTCTTGCCTTCTTCTCTAATTTCCGCGCTTCCTTATCCTTTGGTGTCTTCGCTGTTGAGACTGTTGCATCCGGTTCTTGTGTCTCGTCATCATCTTGCAAGCCAGAGTCAAGATTGACAGCTACAACACCGCGCGCTTCCTGCTCCCCTTCTTCTATGCTCTGTTCACGTTGGTATTCCTCTAGGTCTTGCCATCCTTCAGCCTCGGCCTCGGCAGTATTCTGAGTGGCTTCTTCGCCTCCAGCGACCTTTACCCCCTCTAGGTCTAAGCTGGGCGCAAGCCACTCTCCTCGTAGACCAGCTTCGACTCTTTGTAGATTGTGAAATACGAGACTTGAATTTCTAGAGCCAGCATCGACACCCGTCTCCTCGAGTCGAGCATTTGGGAGGAGATATTCCGCATCTTTGGCCTTTTCAAGGTAACTTTGTAAGCGTTTTAACGCGGCGTCTTGAGGGATTGGTACTGAAGGTTTAGATTTGAGAGGTGGAAATGCCGACATTTTAGTCTGTGAGTTTTGTAGAGGAAGATGAGAAGAGAAATTGTTCCCGATTGAATATTTGCTGTGCAGATAGCTCTGTTATATAATGCGTTTACCAGAATGCGACTCAATTGAGAGATTTCCAAATCCCAAAAGTAGTTTTCTTGAAGGAGAGTTCGCGACCTTCCGTCGAAATTTTGGTCGCAAAAACGCGGACTGGGGTCCCGCTAGCGCGTGTGCTTTGCAGCCCACCTCAACTTTACTGTACAGTAATATCAATTCCCGAATAACCTCATAGTCCACAACTCAATTCGAAGCTTAGCCTCTTCTGCTCACAACAGAAGGTTGATACAATGCTGTGTCTACGCTGTTCACGAAGCCTTGGTGCTAAACCAATGGCATCAGCAGTTCCTCGAATTTACCAAACCGCCACAACCTTCAAGACAATCTCTCGAAGGTAAGTAAAATTCCCTTTTGGTGCTTGCTAGCCAGAAAACCAACCTAACCTCCATATTATAGGACATTCACATCATTCACACCTCTCAGACCAACAATCTTCCCCAACATCACCTTCAGACAATCACCAATTGCAGGAGTATCGCCAAACCCATCCGAGACACCAGCTGCAGCGCCCATACTCGATCTTTTACCCAAGATATCCTCGCACCCGGCATTGGGTAGCACGCAAGTTAGGTGTGGACCGCGGAATACGTTCAATCCGAGCCATTTCGTCAGGAAGAGGAGACATGGGTTCTTGAGTCGGCTAAGGACAAGGAAGGGGAGGATGACGTTGCAGCGAAGGAGGGCGAAGAGGAGGAGTACGTTGAGTCATTAGACAGAGCCAGGATCTTGGATTTTAGATGGAGCGGAGTTTGGGTGGGGGGGAGTATATGAAGAAATTACGCTATTAGCTTCAGATGGGGCTATGTACTATTTTTGAGATAGGTGGACATGGAAATGAGATCCATAGATGAATTGGGGGACTATGTATGATTAAGGCGAGGTTATGTATAAATGATGATATTCCCAATTCAGGTATCGAGATTTAGGAAACTCATATTCAAACTTCGAAGCTCAGCTGGACCGAGTTGAATTGTCTACTATGGATTGGCATCTCTTGCCATGTCATATTCAACAATACGTTCCATCTCTCCAGATTTGATACTCGTATCTTCAAGGATATATATAGGGTTGTAAAGATGTACTTAATTTGCCGAAAATCTTGAGTTACGAGACCAATTATATTAAGATCGTACTCCAATGAACTCAGTCCATGAGTGACAAAATCCAATATATTATTACAGCTAACTTTTCCAAATGACACCTTTATAGCCAAAAATTACCCAGGTACCTAACCTGTATAAAAGCCCATGGTATCACAAAAAACAAAACAGAATTACTCCTTACCAATTAATTCGCTTCTTCTACATCACGTCGCGCCTCAGCCGCCTCAGCCATAAGATGACTCCTGATCACAGGATCAGACCTCATCTGCGTACCACCAATCGGCCGCGCAACATTCCGGCTTGCATTGCCATCCCCTGTCCCAAACAGACATGCCCAGAGGTCATCTTCTTTCACCATTTCCCCTCCCTTAGTCTCCTTCGTTAACAACCCGGCTAGTGAAACCTGCTGTAATTCTAGAGAATTTGCTGCTTCTAGATTGCTAGCAACCAGGTCTTCCGGCGTCGATTCTTTCGATTTCCCTTTTGCTTTATATTGTGATTTCCCCATATGCTCCATGCGTCTATTTACAGATAACTGGTAAATTGATTGCTCGACCGTTGCATCGATGAGGTAAAGCCAAACGTTTGTCTCCTGCTTTTGTCCTATACGATCGACTCGAGCTATAGCTTGTAGTTCAATGGCAGTATTCAGGAGTGGCTCGCAGAGGAAGACATGATTTGCGTTTACAAGATTGAGACCCGAAGAATGTGCCCGTGCATGCAGTAGAAAGCATTCAATTGCAGGATCCTGCTTGAACATCTCTATGCCACGAGGTTTATCAATAGAGGTATAATTGATTCGAAACGTTTGGAAAGCGCGGCCAAGAACATCAAGGAAGTCTTTGAATTGCGAGAAGATAATGGACTTTGAACCTGGATCCGATTCCCGTAGCCAGATTAAATGACGTGCTAAAGTATCGATCTTCGTAGTGAAACTGGGACCGTCCAGTTCGATGTTTTTGATTTCAGCAAGCTTATTCTTACTGAGTTCCGAGTATATCGCAGTCTTGCTAGTTGCAGAAGTTGGAGAGGTTCGTTCCTGGTTCTGTTCATGTAGTTCTTCGGAATGTAGAGTAAGTTCTTGAGGTTTATAGGTGATTTCGTGCAAATCCGCCTGAATCAGCTTGCGCTTACAAACAGGGCAATTGTGGTGTGCTAAGTACGTTAGTAATGGTATACAAAGATAGGAGATCATCTCCAAACTCACAGCGCCACCATTGTCCAATACAGTCCTTGCAGAATTGATGCCCACAAACCGTAAGAGCGCCAACTTCAATGGTTTCCCGACATATCACACAGAGACGTTGCTCTGATTCATCTGTGTCTTCCATCTTTAGGTGCAAGAGATATCTCCTCTTTGATTTTGATATCGCAATTTTACGGGCTAGGCGTGCTTCCTCTTCTAGTAGCTTGTTATACACGACATCGGATCGGGAGCCTTCATATGGAGCAACCATATCTGAAACTTCTTGAAGCTGACGGTAATACTCAAGTCTCGTGTTCATCACGTTTTTGAAGAGCTCCACTTCTTTCTCAAGTGCCAGGTTCGCCTTAGTCTGCTCGGTCAACAACTTTTGAGTGAGCTTCAGTTGGTTCTCGACAATTGCAAGTTCATTCTCAGCACGGCGGTTGCCATTCGTAGCATCAATGCGAAGAGATGAAGCCAGCCCTCGCAGCTCACTGACAATACCTCTGACAGATCCCATCTCCCTCTTAGGTTTGAGCTGCAGCCTTGCATTCAATAGCTCAAGAGTCTTCTCGGGGAATGCTCCATCTCCATCCCTGGCAAGCTCAAGGGATGTCTCTGCTTCATGCTGTACAAGCTTGTTTTCCTGCCCAGTAAGGATATCGTAGCGATCAGCTATCACCGTACGCAGAGCTTGAACGTATACCACAACTTCATCTTGAGTTTTTGCTGATTCCTCGTACTCATCTCCAGTGATTTCAACGCCTTCATCTTCATCAACCAGGGCTTTCAAGAGAAATTGAATGGTTTTTTCGCGCCATTCATCGAGTTGATTTGCTTGAGCATCCAAAGCCGTCCCTAGTTCGTCAAGCCGTTCCATTATTCGGCGACTTTCTATTCCACCAACCGGAGGAGTTGATTCGAACTCTGGAATCTGGACGAATTCTTGAGTTGCGGCCCTCTTTGCGATTGTCTTCATAAGTTTGCTAGCTTTTCTAAAGATCTATAACCAATGAATTAGCTGAGCTACAATCACAATAACTCCCTTTCAAATAACAATGATACCAAAAGAACTCACCTCACGAAGAATTTCTTGTCTCAATCGCTTGGCTTCCTCATACCCCTCGGTCTCAAGCTTCTCTAGCTCCTGAAATTCAGGAGTATCAGCCTTCGTCATCTCTTCATTAGATTTTATCTGGAAGAAGGCATTAGCTCGGAAAAACTTCGCCGTATGCTCAATCTCAAGTGCTCCTCGTAGTCGATTACGGAACACGCCCACTCTCGATGACGGATCGGCTCTACGAGGGATAATTAGTCAATAACTCAGACTTAAATGTGGAGATATTAAGAATACTCACTCATCTTCGGGCTCGGAGCTCTCTGTATCTTGCATTGATATGCTTCGACTCTGGCGAGCCGAGCTAGCGTTTCGTTCAGCCAGAATCTCTAGGCGTAATTGTTCCCGACATTCCTCTACAATGTTGTGGGCCTCAATACAAACCTCTTCCCAAATAGCCAGTGCCCTCTTCACTTGGGGAGAGTTTTCGAAGAATTGGCCCCTTTTCAGCTGTTTAAGAAGTAAAGAGCGCTGGTCTGCACGGATATTGACATCTGTTTGTTCAATCATAGCCTCTAAGACTTGATCTACCGTTCGTAAGGGACCGTCTTTGTATCCTAAGGCGCGGCGATTTCTCCCACCAACCTCTGGGTGTAAGGCAGTTTGTCGTAATCTTACTAGCCAGGACCTCATCTTTTCGACAATCCGGGATGAGGTGGGATCCCAATCATCATAAAGAGGGGAGCCATCAGCGTCCACACCAATATCTTCACACATTTGCGAAAAAAGCTCTTGGTAGTGCTGCTCCTCGATTGGAGTAAAGGGCATGGTGATTACATAACGTCTCTGAGCAGGAAGTCGAAGTTCATCCTTGACGCTTTGCTTGCTGTGACGTAAAGCTATCTTCTGGAAAAGTTTTTGGAATTCTACCCGATGTGATTGGATAAGTGAAAGCCAGGTATGTTTTGTTATCGCATATGGAGCATAACGCAAGAAGATCAATAGGCCTAGAAGATCGTTCACATCTTTCCTGACTGGAGTTCCGGTAATGCACCAGGCATTGACGCGTGGTATCAACCTTGCAACCATTGCTGCGTTGCTTACACCACTTTCAATCATTTGAGCCTCATCCATACAAACGCGCCACCAAGACAGTTGTAAGAGGGGCGATTTTGGACGGGGATACTTTGATTGACGACGGAGTGACTTCTCTGGATTCAGCTTGGTGTAGTTAATCTCCCCTGCAATGACTGAGTAGGTCGTGACTACGACGTCTGAGTTGGCCAGGTCATCAACTAGTTTGGCAACTTCTGAAGGTTCCCTAACTTTGATGATGCCTCCATACTGATATATTCTGAGACCAGGTGCATGTTTATTGAGCTCAGAAATCCACTGTTGTAGAATAGAAGGAGGGGCAATAATGAGTGTCGCAGCGGTAGGTCTTACCTCTTCCTCGGTGTAGGGATCGAGAACAGGCTTAGATTCTAGTAACCGCTTATGGAGCGTGACAAGTGAGATAATCTCTACTGTCTTCCCCAAGCCCATCTCTTCTGACAGAATGCCACCTCTCAGACCATTTTCTACCACCCGGAATGGCTCGACATCCCTTGTAACGATGCCAAACAAATGGCTTATAAAGCATTGCTTTCCACTTGTATCAGTAGTACTGATAAAGGATGTTGGTAGTTCTTTGTGATTCTCTGGCTGTATTTTATGCACTTGGCCATCATCCTTCGACCACTCCACACCCTCATGCTGCAGTAGCCACTGAACGGTCCTCTTCTGGAAGGGATAGAGCACGCTCTCCAACTCCGGGGTCTCGAGAGCCTTCGTTGATTCATCATCCGGATCAGTATGATGAACGCTTTGATAGAAATCCTGCGGAGACCAAGAATGATCAGGAGTAACATTCGGATCAGGAAAATAAGCCGTCATCAACCGTAACAGTGCACCAGGTTTTGAACTGCTCCCGTAAATAGAGTATGGAGAAGTCGTGATGGCCCACTTCACAGTGAAGACCAATTTCATAATATCCAAACCATCTTCAGACGAGGATAGAATAAGGTCCACCTCAGTCCAGATCTTGCCCGCACCCTTGGACCACCTCCTCCCATCAAGGTGCGTCGCAATGGCAATGTCAAAGTCCTCCGCTGAAGGCCCTTCCGATGGAACAATGACAGTGCAGACGCGATCATTGGAATCTCTAGTATTGTCTGGTCTGATCCGAACCGTATATCTCTTCCAGCGATCATTCCTATACATATCCACCCGCGGATTCCCCCTCTTTAGAGGCCCATCAAGGCTCGCCAGTTTAGAGCTCGTACACTTTATTTCCAGCGTGCTCTGCTTGACAACGATATGATCCAAGGACTTTTCCTCATCATTATCATCCTCCAAATTTGTATTCGCAGCATCCTGCTCCGTAAGCTTTCGTTTCTTTCGAGGTGGTCTGCGAGTCTCACAAGGTTGAGATATATATTCGATCAGTTCATCAGACAGTGATACCGGGCGAGGAAGTACAGGATATTCAGGGTACTCTCGGCCGAGGAATAATTGAGGCTGATCGAGCGAAGCATTCAATGCAGCTTCTTCTTTGGGGGTTCTATATGGCCCGGAGTAACCAAATCTCATGCGTCGCATTATGCAAGAGAGGGGCGAGATCAACGAGAAATTAAGTCTAATAAAAAGGGAAAATGGAAATATAGATCCAACAATAGATGAATATGTCGCTCTCGCGACGGACGGAAATGTGGAAGGGAGGAATGTCGCAATTGCGATTGGCAATGGCAATCAACAAGAGGCGAAATAATGTTGAAGGGACGAAGCTCGATGAGATGGTAGCCTTGTGCTTATCGGCCTTATCGCCTATCTAGCGGCCGCACGCTTGGTGACAAAGATCTCCACGTGATATTGAAGCTCCATTAGGTTTAGCGGCACTCTTCTTATTCCGTACTGGGGAAATAAAGTTCCTTCGCCCGCCCGATATTTCTGAAGGCAGACGATAAACTACAGGTCTTTGAACCTTTAGAACTGGTAGGCAACGCCCAAATTCTAGGCACGATTGTAACAGTCCCCCATGAGCTAATGCATCTTTTACATACAGGAATAAATCCAGAATGATTGTCAAACGTGCGGCGTTGCGGCCCGTCCCATCTTTCCTCTTACCATTTTCTCAAATATCGCCGGCGACATCGTTGCAGACACGATGGCTTCACCACCGCATCCCCCAACCCCCGGTTCCGTCTCCAACACCCTTCGTACCTGATCCCCAGACCTTCCTTACCTTAATTGGCCGCAACTTAAGTCAGCATGCCTCCAAGATCCCGTCGTGGGAGGCACTCTTCTCGCTGAGTTCGGCCCAGCTGAAAGAGCTCGGCATTGAGCCACCCCGAAGTCGACGATACCTCCTGCGCTGGCGGGACAAGTTTCGAAAAGGACAGTATGGCATCGGAGGAGATCTCCAGCATGTCGAAGATGGCGTCGCTCAGCTCCGAGTCGTGGAAGTGCCCAGCCAGCAAGGGCCTGGAACGGCGACGGCGACAGCTTCAGCAGGAAACCGCAAGGTGGTAATTAACATACCCGTCGCTGGTGGCAGTGCTGCTGCTGCCCCAGGTGAAGCAATTGTACCCGTGAAAGGTGTGCAAGTGAAGGGGGCTCATACAATTGTGGGACCACATGTGCAGCCAGTCAAGGGGGGTCGTGGAGCGCAGCTTGTCATTAAGGAAGGGCTCTGGGAAGATGTACGGGGACGCAAGATCGATGGCGGAGAGAGGAGACGGGCAGAGGTACGGTCCAAGCGACGTGCGGAGGAGCGACGAGCTGCCAGATAGGCGCAAACGGGCAGTAGAGGACAGCTAATACGCAAGTATGAGATGAGAGCTTGTTCTGGGCCAAAGGGAAAATAAAATTTACTGGGTTATCGTGGCTGTGCTTGCTCGGGTGGACGAGTCGGGAGGGTTGGCCGTGGAGCGAAGGAAGGGGCTCGGCTGCTCATCCGAACTAGAAAACAAAACATTTGACACGAGAGAGTACGCCGGAATTTTTTTCATCGACCACGCTTTTGGAGTAGGTTGAAAGGATCTAGATTATTTGGAATGAAGGAGGCTGTACGGTTGTACCACCACCAATGAGAGCTCGTAGGGTAGATATTGTACGAATATGTAATTTTACCAGAAGGATTGCGCGGTCCACTTTGATGTCAAAATCTCCGAATCTGGGTGGCGATGGCGATGGTGATGGTGATGATGTTGATGTTGATGACGAGAGATGCGTATTCGGGGTTGATGGAGGAAAGTAAGTTCGGCGTGAGCGGGTCGAGGGAAAATCAAGCTTAATTTGCCAGCCCTAAGCTCACTGGAAGGCCTTCCCGATTTGGCGGGTGCGGGCTAGACGCGTTTAGGCGACGATAGGCGTGGGACATCGGAATCATCCGCTATGTTGTACATTATTTACAGTTTACTGTAACCAGAAAACAGCCAAAGCTAGAGAGATTAATAGAGAGACCGAGGCACGGGACTGCGATAACAGGATCTGTGCAAGGAAAAGATACCGTAACATTGGCGCCCGTTTGTGGCCGAAATCACGCATTCGATCTGGATCATCTGAACATTTGGGTAATTTCCTAGTCGGCGCGCTGTGTCGTCATGCTCCCACGAATGCGTCCCCCCTCCAGCCACGGTCCCCGGCTGCAGCCACAAAGGGCCGCGGGGGAGAAGAAAAATATAAAAATAATATATTTATTTATTTTGAAATAAACGAGAAATAAAACAATTAAATAATTGAATAAAATAAAATAATATGGAAATAAAAAGAAAAATGTAGGTCCAGGAAATAAGTAAAACCAAAAACAGGTATAACCCTGTCTTCCACGCGGACTCATGGTATATCACAGGCTACCAGCAGCGCGTAATGGCTGCTTCCGTAAAGCACAGCATCGAGAGAAGGCAGAGTCCAGCCGCGATTGGCTGCAGAGGAACAAATACGCAAACTCCCAAACACCCACCTTTTGGCATCGAGAAATCTCCCCTCGGACGACTTAGCTCCTGACTCCTGGCTCTCGTAATCCGCCCACTCGCGTCTTCCAAGCTCCCGAATGCGCCAGGGGCCGCTGATATCACTTTGGATCTGGGAACTCCAATCTGCAGGGAACCGACTCAGTCACTCAGTCAGGCACTCACTCTGAAGAGACCACCTCTTCCCTCCGAGGCTGGAAAATGGGCAGTGCGCCCCTCGAAATGGCTGTGCAGACGCGCAGATATCTCAGGAATCGGAGAGCAGAGTTGCACCGATTATGGCTGCATGTTGCGACGATATACTTTTTTTCAGCTTTCGAGAGAAGAAGCGTAAACCGGATGGCGAGTGCTGTTGCTGGTAGACGATGCAATGATGAATGATGAATTGGATGATGCGTTGCGAGTCGCAATCGTGACGCAAGCTGCCGTCCCTTGCGTTGAATGCCGGCAAACCACAGCACGGTCTTCTACAGAAGCAGAGATCTCAGAAGAAGAAAGACTCGTCAGGGCCCGTCATCCGGTACTTGGGGTCTTGGGACACACGGCTGACCCAGCTGGCGGTAGGTTTTTACGAAAGCGGCACGGGTCATTGACGACGCGGGCCTATTCTTTTTCTTCGACACGATCCAGGCAGACGGAGGCGTCCAGAGAGCAGCAGAAGTGCAAACCACAGACGGCAAATCTACTTGGGAGTCATACAGAGCCATGGAGAGTTGCAGTTGGTTACAGGCTCCAGGTTACAGTACCCGTAGCTTGCTGCCATGGTGGTTTGTTTCGCGGGATATTTCTCAAAACCCTCATCACGAGGCTGCGGATATAGGGAAACTAGAAGGAACCGCAAGGCCCAGAACTGGCAGCCCGCCGAGCATTTCTCGTTTCTCGGGGACAGAGGACACAATTGCCGTATCAGCAGCTTACATCTTGCACATTTACCTAGTTACCCGTTGCAATTCCCTCAATTTCGGAGGTATCCCCTGGCCTGGAGAACAAATGCCTTTCCTGCCTTGCCTTCCTGGGGCCGCCGTGGGGTTGTGCCTTGCGCTGCCTTGCCTTTGCCTGGTGAGGATATTTGCAGCAAAGTAAGCATTTCAACTCTTCCGCCCGCCGAGTCCGTGGACTTCGCGTAATCACGCTGATGGTGACTCAAAGCGGAGCGGGTTAGGAGGGGCCGGAGCTGGCGCTAAAGTTTATCCGTCAAGGCAACAATCGGGCCTGTGCTGCAGGTACCACGCTGCCGAGAAGCACGAGGGAGTCCACAACGTAAAGGTAAAGCTCTCTTCTCTCGATCGGGAATCATCTCAATTGCGCTGCTAATTTAGAACTTCTTGAATCACCCTTCTCCAAAAGTAACTCCCCCATTCTGCTTAGACGCCCGCCTCAACCCCTGGAACCAGCAACCATGCCCAGCCTGGTTTGCACGGGTGACGGATCCAGTCCTGACTACAACCTCCCTCCATCCTCAAGGCATCCAAGCCCTCGGATGGGGCCTTCAACGTACTCTTGTAGTTCTCTTGTCTTGCCTCTAGTCCCGCGTGCTATGGCTCTCGTCCCGAACTCCTTCCCCACAACTGCTCACTGCTCACTTCTCTGCCTTCTTGCCTTTCTTCCACCTTCTCCCTCCCCCCTGGCAACTCTTTCTTTTTTCTTTTGGGGTGGCTTCCGTATCCAGAACTTGCAATCCATCTCCTGGCTATAGGTAGGGTCACACGCTTTGCTTCCTCCAATCATGACGCCCTTGCGCTGAGGCTGCCTTCTGTCCTCAAGGCAGGGCTACCCTTTGGGCTCCTCTTCTCTCTACCTGCTCCTCCATACAAATACCACTTATGATTCATGCTCAAATTCCATTCGACTCTCACTATTCACTCCTCACTATTCGTCCTTTATACCTATTACCAATATCGTTACTATTACCTTACTCCTATATCAATTGCCCTCTTCATCAGCAAACTTGCCATTGGAAGGTCTTGCAATAATATATCCCTGGGAGAAAGGATTCTGGCTATAGATAAATACTATATTCATTATACAAACCTGGGCCCAATTGCTATATCCTCCTACTACCGCCAATACAAGCGCTTGATCAACAGTCTGTTGTGGATATCTCCCATCTTTTGGCTGCACGTCAGACTGCTTTACCGGAAACCAACCTTATACTTACGGGGCTTTGTATCTGGTAACTGCAACTACCATACTTCATATAGAGATAACTCTCAATTCCAACACCGGCCAGCCAAACTGTAGCACCCGTGTCGGAAAGAAGTGCGTGTAATCTAGTTTTCATGGTAGATGTCGGAGTGCAGAGACGAGGAGACGACCTATGAGAGTGACAGCACAGCAGACGCATCAGACCCAGCGGAGCAACTTCTACACCGTATCCCCAAGATCACACTTAACGATACTGATCAGAGCCCAACTTCTGGTTCGGAATCCAAGTCTGCATCTGATTCGGGATCGACATCGGGCTCTTCCACAGAAAAGGAGATGTCTTCATCACACCGTTCGTCTACACACCATGGTTCTAGTCCTCCATCCAAGGGCAAGTCATCATCTTCCTCTTCCTCCTCCTCCAAGTCCAAATCCAAGAAGGACGACTGGTCAGATATTACGGACCCTGAGGAGAGAAGACGCGTTCAGAATCGAATCGCACAACGGAAATTTCGTAAGTTAACATCCACACTCCTCGAACGTACTAACTCTACTAACACATCTTCTTCCAGGGGATAAGGCCAAAGAGACCAAGGAACGTATAGAGCGCGACGAAAGAAACCGAGCACATGCCGGAAGTGCATATCACACCCCCGACCCAGGAGATCTCGGCACGGATGATGAGCTTTCAGGACTGCCCTGGGGCTCGCTGAGCTTGAAGCACGTCGTGGAGAAGGGCAAAGCAAAAGAATACTCCTCTCGACACGGCTCAAGAAGGGAAGACACGGCAACATACTACAGCCCACGAGACGAAGAAGGTTACTACGAGGGGGATACATCATACTATTACGACAGAGAAGGCTACCGGAGCGGCAGTGGTAGCGGCGATGGGCGCGGTGGTGGATCTCGCTAGGACACTATTCTCTACCTTACAAATACAGAAGCATATTTACATTCTCAGTAAGTTAGACACATGTCCTTCGTCCTTCTTACAAGTTGCCAAGAATATGACTAACATTGTTAAAAAAGACTCTTGTATTATTATTACACCTTCCCCCTTTTTCCCTCAACACCCAGATTTACGAAGTTACGACAATGGTTCTATGAATCTCCTTTCTTATTCCTCGGTTTCGACTCATCTTTATTCTCATTCCGCTCTCCGAGGAACACACCAACTCTTCTCAGGGCTGCGGATTGGTTTTACAGCACAATTGGTCTTTTGGATACGGATCTCCTTTTGCATCTGCGTTTACGTTTACGTTTGCATTTGTTTTTTCAGCGTCGGATCTTCCTTTCTGGTTATAGGACACCACTTCAACAACAACATCGGTACATACATACTGTATAAGCACTCATACAAGCTCGTGGTTCTTTCTTCCCCCTTCTCTTCTTCTCTTCTTCTTCATACCTTTCGCAGATCTCCCTAGGACGTCTGTGAAGGCAACTTGCACTCTAGACGTTGCTCTTCTTTTCCATTTTGCAATGTTTGTCGTTCTATTATTTGGTTTAGATGCGGAATACCCAGGTCAAGAGGAGGAGAGATAGTAAATGGTTAGATTTTTCTTGTTGTTTTCTTGAATTTCGTTTTATATAGCGTCTATAGATCAACTTGTACATTGAAACGTACGTATCTCCAAAACTTGGTACACTTACAATTACCAATGTTTATATTTCGCATAAGGCCTTTGAGAGTTTAGAAAAGGTTCCTAAGGGTCCCAGAGTCCCATGGGACCAAGCTGTGGATCTCCGAGCTTCCTCCTCTTGCGTGCTATGCTTAGGTTTCTTATTTAAGGGCATGTCTTGCTGTATCTTGCCGTGTAATGGATAGTAGTAGTAGTAATCTTGCTGGTGATAAGTTCTCTGTACAAGTCATCAATATCTGGAGTTCCTCTCTGTCTACCCCTTTCTATCTCTCGAGAACGATGTTGCAATTAGCATGTGAATTACGAAGTTTGGTGATTACTAAAAAGAGAAGATCCATTTTCCTCTCAAAAAATTAACAAAGGGACAAAAAAGATGTGGATTCTGAATATGAAGTCATACTCCAAATTCCCCTTCCAGCAGTCCTGCATATGAAGCGGTGCTGCCTCCGTACAATGTAACGGCCCGGTGAATGACGCACATGGAGGCTAAATATAGTGCATGCTCCTAGTGGTAGATTTAATTTAATTTAAATTCTGGAGTCATATCCGTAGAGAGAGGGAAAATGCTACGAGAAAGATAACAAGGGGTGTAAGTGTATGGTACAACTTCTATCGGTCGTGAGTCATCCGGACTTGGACGAGAAGGGTAAAAAATTTCTGTTTTTGTTATGATTATTTGATTATTTAAATTATTTTGGTGAAAGTAAATGAAGAGTGCTGGTATCAATCTTAAATGAAAGGAAGGCCGTGGGGACATAGTAGAGACTGTAATATCGGCGCCTTCCGAGAATGTGTATCACAGTGTGTGAGAGGATGCCTACGCCTTCTTTCTAGAAAACAGATGCAATGCGAACGGATGGATTGTTGACGTCAGTAAATGCAGGTCTGTTATTAGCTTACCGAGGTTCTGTGCAGCTGTACTTCGCATGTCTGTTGGAGATCGGAATAATTAGATGGCCCCTTGTTCCCTCATGTCTCATGCAGTGCTCCTTGAATAATTTGTGATTATGTTTTGGATCACAGTACCTCCGTACCGCACGGAAGGTTCGACAGTACCATAGTGTGCAGCCTTATCCGCTGGAGAAAAGCTTTAAGCTAGATGGCGCCTTTTCTGAACTTGGTATTGGGTTGGGAAAATCTCTTGGCCCGCATTGATTCCTTTTGGTAGCCCGCTGCATCATTTCCTTGTTTTCTTTGCTTTTTGCGGTGCTTCTTTGGGTCCCGTCCGCCTGGTTCGCGATTGTGTTATCTTTCAGCCGGATCGTCGAGATCGGATCTACAGATCGTGCACTGCAACACCGTTACTTATGTGATTCAGTCTGTGTAGTAATCACGGGTGAGCTCTTCACTTCTACAAAGTAATTCTTCTATTCCGTCTATCATCAAGGAAGTGCTGAGGTAAGGCCCCGTTCCTTCATGCACTGTCACTCCGGACGTGCATTAAGGCTATGCACAATGTCTACATGGCCCGTTGAATGGAACCTGATACAGTGACATGTCTGATACACGGTGACATTCGTCACGGCCTCCAGAGTTTACGTGTGGTCCTGCAGGAAGATGAAAGATGAAGTAAATGTGAAGATCTGTTTGAGAACAACAATCTCAACATGCAACAACGCGAATGTGTCTTATGAATGGGGAATTGGGATGTTCGGTGCGATGATTGTCTGGAGGATGTTCAAGTCTATAAGTATAGCTTTTCTTTCCTTCTGAAGCACAAGATTCCCCAGAGCAGAGCATTTCTCAAGCTTCTTCACAAGGCCAAACAACTCGCAAATCCACCTTCCTTCAGAACTATCCTTCAAATCTTATTCAGTTTTTTCTTAATCAACCACATCCATAAATCTTCCAAAATGCAGTTCAAAGCCGCCGCCGCTACCGCCCTTGCTCTCGCCGTTCTTGGTGCCAACGCTGCCCCTCAAATCCTCCCACCTGGCATTATTCCTGGAGGCGGTTCGTTGCCCACTCCCCCAGTCGGCGGCGCATTACCCACTCCTCCAATTGGTGGTTCATTGCCCACTCCTCCTATCACACCCCCATTCGGTAATGGCAGCGTCCCAAGCTCGGTTCCAACTCCTCCTGGATCTTCTCCATCATCGACTCCCTCAGGCGCACCCGGTGTCCCTGGAGGCAACCCAGGTGACGCCATTTCTGCTCTCCTGAAGGAGATCCTGGGCCTTGTCACCGGCCTACTCCAGGCTCTCGAGCAACTCTAAATTCATTCTTGCCTTTTCTCCAATGGGAAGAAGTATTAAATGAAATAGCAACTTTGGTATGTTATGAAAAACCTGGTGTTTTTGATAGCTGAAAGAGAAAGAAGTATCACTAACATGAAAATGAACAGCGTGTTTCATACCATTTACCGCCTAGGACGGACAGTGGAGAATCAGAGGGTTTAGGTTTCTTAGAACGAAAGAGACTCAAAGAAGAAAAGTGCTTTTACTTACTTTCTAACTTAATTCCATAATCAATAAAATCTTTATCTTTATCTTTCCTTTCTCTAAGAGAAAGCTGCCAAATGAAAGTATGCCCAAACCCGCACTTGTGAGTAAGAAACAACCAAGTCAACATATAGTACCATTCAGATGACGCAATGTCAACCATCCAAACCATCAGTACCACAAAGAATTATCCCGCTTCTTTCGTGCCTTTTTTGAAATAAAAGCACATTTTTCTGAAGAAAATACAAAAAGAAGCAAGGTAAAAAATGGCAAAACTCTAGTACTCAGTGCGGGCACTGCTATACTAGATAAAACCGGGCGGAACCGATTTTGCAAGAACCTCAGAGCTTTCTGACTTTATACAACCTCACCTAATGAGGAGGGGTTCCGTTCGGATCCTACCCATTAAGCTATTCGCACCCGCTGTCCAAAGTTGAGGTTACTGGCTGCTCACTTAATTAGGTTTATATAGCTGCTGGTGGAAAGAGGAAGATAGATGTTGTGCCTTGAGGAAGGCGCGGCAGTCGACACCATCTATTCGTAACCAATCACAGTGCTTCTTTTGTTTGTCTGCACGTGCAGCGTTGCATTCGGGCGGGAGGGAAACTTTGTTTATAACTTAAAATAACCTGAAACACACCCAACAATGGCTTACAAAGGGGCTGTAACTCAGTGGTAGAGTGCCTCGTTTGCATCGATGAAGTCCGGGGTTCGATCCCCCGCCGCTCCAAGCCTTTGTTTATTTCTTTTGCCTTTTTAAGTCTCCTTGCATTTTTTGCACAAATATTCCTGAGATGGGGTGATGCTTTCTTGGAATTGGATTTTTTGATCTCTTTGTGCCCTCGCTTATTTGTTTAGTGGAAGGATGGAACGGTCTCGTTAAAAGAAGGTTTGCTTGCCGCTGTAACTTCCCCGTTGTTGTTAGGCACGGAGTAGCATTGGCCAGTGTTGACATGCTTTTTGTTTGTGGTTAATCGGCTATTTTCACGCAAACAAAGACCGTAGTCATTTTAAAGGAGTGGGGTTATCAATGGCATCAAATCTTAGGATTGTATCGATCTCATAGATATGCCAGCCTTGCCCAACAAAGTATCAGCCTTGCGCGGAGTAAGCGAGGATTTGCTGTTGGATGAACCAAGCTTACCTGCCGAGCCTGGCTACGAGCTACGATGTTTCAACAATTGGCCGTGAAGACATGAATTTACACCGCCCGTCTAGTAAACAACCATGCACCCCTCAGGTCGCTGGTTGACTAAAATGGTGACTCGATAATACCCCATTCCTCAAGGACCTTATTTGCAAAAAGCCATAGCTGGAATATACGATGTCCAACTTTCAGCGCGCCCCCGTCGTGGGAGCAGGGGCAGGGGGTGCGAATAGGAAGAACAATATACTATCGACCATTAAGGCGACGCAAATGATTGGTAGCAAGCCTGTTCTTCCTGCTGAAATCCTGTCTACCATTCTCGACTATCTTCCTGTTGCAGATTTGATGCGGTTCGCTCGTGTTTCGAGGCGTATGCGGGAGATGGTGTATGAGGATTCGAGATGGGTCCAACGATTGAGTATAATGGGTCTCTGGAATGAAGGCGAAGCGAGGAAGAGGTTTGAAGAAGCTGTGAAAAGAAAGAGAGATATTATGAAAGCTAGAACGCAGGGGCAGGGAGGTGCTGGCGCCGCTGGAACGAGCACAACACTTTTTGATGCTGGATTTGAGGAGGACAGACAACGGAGGTCGATTGAGATGGCTTACAATGCTACGGCGGCTAACCCTCTGGATGGGTTTGAGACATTGACCGTATCTAACGCAGCTCGCAAACCGATGCAAGACCCCGAATCTTTACTAGATGTTTTTTCAGACGTTAAATCCATACGTGGTCATGCAAGAGAGGAATATGGAAGAATTTATGGGGCGCTGGCGCCTTTCTACTATGATCTAGCTCAGTCAAGGAGTCATGTTGACCCAGTCATCTTCAGGGTTTATCGAGAACCAGAACAGCAGGCCAAGATGTTGTCCCAGATACAGGTATTTTGCTTAAGTGACTGGGCACAGGGGGCGAGCCAACGAGAGGAGAAATTATCCACTATTATTGGTGTCTTTGAAAATGCCGTGTTGAGGGAGTTTGAACACGGCCAAGAAGCTGGGGATATTGATGGTAGGATGCGCAGATACGCGCATGTTTTAGGTATTTTGAATGGAGGCCATGCAGCTGTCGAGCTTTTTGTGCAGCAGAATCCAATACTCTTAGACCGAGAAGTCCTGGGTCATTCATTGGATTGCATAAATCAGGCATCATCTGACTCAATAGTACTCGAACCTTCACGAGAATTTTTAGACAAGTTATCCACCAAGATCAATGAACAGGCCGATATCATTGATCGAGTTTTCCCTCCGGGACAGAATGTACTCCAGATCCTATTAGAAAAGATAGGAGAAGATGTTCTCATGGAATACGTTACTCCGCTTTTTGATGAATCGCATGAAAGAAGTATCCCTTCGTATTTGAAGGCTGTCTCGGGTCTTTTTGAGCAATGCATACAGTTCTCCCTCACACTTAAACCTACCAAGAATTCTGGTGACGACTTTCTTGAGCAAGTCAAGTCCACTATTGCTAAGGTGTTTGAGCCTCACGTGGATTTATACCTACAGGAAGAGCTTGACTATTTCAAAAGGGTAGCAGAGACGGAGGTTGAGGAATGGGAAAACAAACTTTCCGCACAGGATGCCTCTAATGAAAATTTCTTCATGGGGAATTTTAATCGACAAGTGGATAAAAAAGATTTTCTGAGTTCATTCAAAAAGGTCGTCATGATGCCAGTCAGCGTCTTACCTAGCTTGCCTAGTTTACCAATATCCTCTTTATCTTCTCCGTTTACTATTAACAAACCAGTGACCCCTGCCCCACAGTTGGATAATCGGGCCAGTTTACCGGTTGTACCAAGCGGCGTCTCACCTATTCCTTCCAGATCACAAACTCCAAGCCTAGGTGCAAACATAAACCGAATGTCAACTCCGCTCCCTACGGAAGCACCGACGGATGAACTCGCCGCCAAAGCAGCTCTTATGGCATCGAGGTTGGAAGGCATTAAGTCCCTATTCAGCATCGAGATTGCCTTGGATCTTACCCACGCTGCTAAAGCTAGCATCGAGCGTGCAGCTTTATTTGTCAAACTTGGAGGTCAAACTGGCGGGGAGGCAAAAGAACAGTGCGAGACTATATTCGTCATCCTCCTCCAGATTCTAGGGGGAAGACATGTCAAAGCTGGATTTGACAAAGCAGTAGAGCACCTATCTCAGTACAATCCGAGGGAAGTGAGTGAACATCAACAGGGTGTTGCACCATTGATCACATTCTTGGAACTGGTCAATGTTGGTGACCTTATTTCGCAAATGATAGACGTTTTTTATGAGCAGCAGCTAGTTGCCACGAAGCTTGCGGATCGTAATGATTTTCTCGATCCTGCTGTGGTGGCCAAGAAAAAGTTTGAGCAGATGCTTGATGAGCGTGTTGCTGCGGGACTGAATAAAGGTATTGATGTACTAATGGATGAGGTGGAATATCTATGTGCGACGACTCAGTTACCTACAGACTATAATGTTACGGCTTTAGATGCCCAAGCTAAAACCCTCGATATTGGTCCTACCAAGACTGCGGTTCAAGTGGTCAACCTAGTGGAATCTCATACTAAAATGTTGGTTGGCAGCGCAGACAAGAATACGCTAGATGTTTTTAATCAAGAGGTGGGCCTCCGTCTCTTTACTGCGCTGTGCAAACATTTGAAGCGGCAGAGAATTAGTACGGAAGGGGCCATCAAGCTCATTTCCGACATGAATCTGTACTTTGTCTATATCCGAACATTGAAGAATCAAGACTTGCTTGAGTACTTCAAGGCATTGAGAGAGCTCAGCCAGATATATTTGATTGATCCATCCCATGCTAAGGAGATGGCTACGATTATTGCTGATGGAGATCGATTTCATGGGATATTTAGGGCTGAGGAAGTATATGAGTTTGCTGAAAGGAGAGCGGACTGGTACCAGGTTAAAAGGGACGTCGAACGGGCCATGTATGGGATCGGTTGTGTGACGATGTAATGTATGGCGTATACGGAGTACGTAACTTATGAACTACACTACATGAAAGAAAAGCATGTTATATAAACATATATCTACGTTGCTACCTGGAAAGTAGCTGAATGAATGCAAAGATAATATCTGGAAGTAATGCTCTTCATGCATTAATATTCATTATTTTGATGTGGATAATACATTATGGTTTATCTCATTCCGAAGTCTAATTTTCTAGCCACCTTGGGTAATGCTTCATCATCCAGCATTCCAGGCCTGCGTCCTAGGTCTTCTCCAACTTGTTTCGGACCCCCAGCTTTCTTTGGAAGATCCTTTTTAGGAGTTGGTTTGGGCTCACTTGACCACCACGAATGTAACAATATCTCCCTAGCAGTGATCCTTTTCCTTGGATCAAGCACCAACATTTTCATTAGTAAATCCACACCTTCTTGTCCTGCTGTCCCAAAAGTAGCCAAGTAGTGATCTCGACCTCTCACGGGGTTGGGCGGCTCAGGCACCGTGTATTCAGGAAGTTTGCTGACGCCTGGCCAGTTCTCCTCGGTTGGAGTTCCAACGGCTTGGCATATCAAACTGACTTGGTGAACCTCCGTGTCTCCAGCAATATAAGGCATACGTATAACAAGCTCGCAGAATACTAGGCCTACGGACCATATATCAACTGCTCCTGAATAGTGTTTCGTACCGAATAAGAGCTCTGGTGGCCGGTACCAACGAGTGATAACATTCGAGGTCATTGCACGATATGGGTCCGAGAACGATCTTGCTAGACCAAAATCTGCCAATTTCACCTCGCCATCAGCGGCAATAAGCAAGTTATTCGGCTTGATATCCCGGTGCAAGACGAAGTTCTCATGGCAGAACCATATAGCCCTGCTGAGCATTCCCATCCAAGCTTTGATGTCTGCTGCACCATACCGCACACCCTCAATGTCCTTGATCAACATCTCCAGATCACCGAGAGGTAGATATTCAAGCACCAGATTGAGGTTCTGATCTTTCGACGAGAAGACGGATTGTAGGGATATTATATTCGGATGAGACAGCTCCTGCAGATGTTTCAATTCTCGAATAGCGTCGGGGGCCATGCCTTCCGTGTATTCTTTCTGGACTTTAATCTTCTTGATCGCCACAAGGTGATTTGGGTCTGTGCGAAGATGGCCGAGATAGACATTTGCGTAGGTACCTTCACCGAGCTTCTTGCCTAGCTATGGTATTAGATTCTAAATAGTGAAAGTCCTGGATAGGATGGATCCGAAGCCAACCTTTAACCCATTTGTGCTTCTCATCTTCGTTCATCTGTTCGGCAAGATCCCGCCCCGTGCTTTCTGACTCTAGTTTGACATCCTTTGGAGCTGATCCCGACGAGATTGGCGCTGCACTTAGTAGCTTTGACCGAGCTGCTGCGGCTGGTGATTGATTGGGGAAAACTAGTGGTGAGACCGCCATGATGAAAATCGGGCATATAGATATCTAGGCGTGGTAAATAATGTTCGATCCTACATGTCGGGGGAGCCTGCACCCTCTTTCGAAGCTGCAGCTCAAAGGAAAAGCAGGTGGAACTGCTATTTGCTGTGTCACTTTATATTCCCTATCTTGACATCGGGCTACAGACGCGGCTAGGACTTTAATTCTGCAAGGCTGGGGTCATGTGATATTTACTCCAAGCGCACCCTTCAATTTGATATTTGTACGTATATATCCATCATCTCGTTCTGAAGTCGGCATTCTCGAATGGGGCCTTTGAGACTTCTAAACTGTTTAACGCAATATACAGTCACTGTATAGGCTGGCACTAAACTACTGTCAATATGTGCTTTCAAAGAGTCAAGAGGTTATCCACCCTGAGCACCTATATCGCGGCCATGGCTGGGTTCAATTTTGGAGTTGCAAAGACAATGTTGTTACTTATGATTTGAGCTCACTCAAATTTGTAGTCCGTGGACTCGACTTAATCCTATAATATTTTAGGATTGCTTGTATTACGGGAGTTTTCCTCTTCCATTGCTTACATGTCTTGTCTTGGAGAGATATTGGCCCTATGCAAATTGTGGTCAGTAATCTTCATTGCTGTTATGCGTTTTGTGGGTAGCCCTGATTTCAGAAAGAGGTCTCTTATTCCAGAATGCTTAGCTAACCCTAAGTATAGAATAGCGACGCAAAGAAATTGCTAGAGGATTGTAGCGTAGAATAGTCTCAATGAATCTTTTGATTTATGCTAGAGTGAGGAATGCCTCGTGTGTCTTCTAACCATACCTTTTGCACTATACAAAATAGTGCAGGTCATGATGCCACGCTGTAGATATGTCCACCTCTCCTAACATTACTCCTCATCTAGTCTATAGACCCGGTGATACGCCAACGCGACATGTCTGGAGCAATAAAGGCCGTACCTGTCAAGACTCTTCATAATATCATACATTTCTTGGCGCGGGTGTTAAGCATCCTAATAGAGGATGCTTAAAATAAAGGTTTTATTGAACGATTTTCAAGGTTTCTTTGTCTTCATCACCTCGCTCAATTTGTGTTCTAAAGCCGATATCTCTGCTACATTTTTTCTAGGTAAGCAGAACTATCACAGAAACAATGAGGAAAAAGACTTCATACCTTCTCGTTCTGCTCGGATCTCATCCTTCTCTAGTTTAACCCAAGCCCAGTATGCCATTTGGTATGTGAGGGTTGCCATGAGCAGCACTTTAGCAATAGGGCGAGCGAAGGTTTTGTAAAATCCAATCTAACATCGTCAGGTAAACGTGATTGATGCATCTAGTGGGACATCTTTACATGGGGGGAGACAGGCTTCTGACCAGCTGCTGTCGCATCAGAAGAGCTCCATCGAACGAATGAGGTGCTCTTTGGGGCCTGATTGGTCCGTATCATTCTAGTAATCAATATGCGATTCATTATGCCTAGTCCGCTGCAGGGAGGCTTGAATTATTAATCTAAAGAGCACGACCTGATGCATGAATCGCTTGAATTGACGGTTTTGTAGATGTGCAGGAAGGCGGTTCCTTATGCTCGGTCCCCCAGAGCGCTAGTTTAAGCTTAAATCGATCCCGACATTTGACCGAGGCGTTACCGTGGTCTTATCCAAATTGACACATTTCTACTTGCTCTAGGAGTAACCGTAGGTCGTGTGCTGGGGACAGGTCTCTGCAACTTCAAACCACCATTTCCTTTTCTACCACGTCATCTCTCCCATATTTATACGCGTCGTTATACCCAATACCAATTGGCACAGATACCATTCTTGATCTTTCTTAATTCACCCCAAACAATCACCATGGTAAGGCGATTTCCCCAGGAAAGCCATCCAGCGAAGATCCATCGGCACTAACTAGATACCGACAGGCGCAAACACCAGAACAACGCAAGAGAAACCTCAAATTCGAAAAAGAACAATCTGCCAGACGAGGAAAGCCTGAGAGCGCCATAAAGAAGAAGCAGGAGTTCAAGTCACCGATCTCCCCCCTCTGGCTGGGTGAGTGCCTGCTTTGGCTTATCCCTAGGGAGTTGACAATAGTGACTGACTGACCTACCCAAGGTGTCCTCGGGTTCGTTGTATTTGGCGGTCTGATTTTCGAAGTTCTTTCCCGCATTTTCCTCTGATGAGCGGTATAATAGGCGCGTGGACAGTGCACATTCGGTATATAAGGGGGGAAACAGGTCATAAAACATGCTCGTCTCGTTTCCTTAAAACTATAAACTATAAACTTTGGCTCATATGTACATCATAAGAAGCTCCTTCGGTGTTTGTTGGGTTGGTATGGGTATCACCGTATAATTAGCGATAAAAATCATACTATAGGCATCATGTCGATACCAAAGTTATGTTGACGTAGTCTTCCACTACGCTCCCAAACCCTTCCTCTTTCCTGAACCATCATGCTTCATCTTAACGCCAGCATTGAATTGTCGCTCAAGATCATCTTGCACATGGGCGATCTCAGCCGCTCTCTCACTGGAGGTCCCCTCATTGGGTAAACTGCTCTCCGCCCCGTTTTTCCCTACTCCAAGCAACCTCAGAAATTTACTCTTCCGGGCCTCATCTCCGCTAAGGATGTCCGCGTTCCAGTTTTCACCACCGGACTTCTTGGACGATTTATCCTCAGATTTAGACTTTGATGAAGAATGTTCTTTCAAGGATTTACGATCAGATTCGACGATAGAGCTCGCGTCGTCATCCTGTTTGGACCGTTTCCGCCTCCTGGATGAATCTTTGGAATCTTTGGAATCAGCGACCTCGGCTTTTTTTGGTTCTTTATCTCTTCGATGTCGCTTCTTTCCTTTTCTTATTGATGATGTTATCGAGGCAGTGTCGTCAAAATCATCATCGGTAACTAGATCCTCAATGGTAGCCTCTGCCTTTTCCTTCCTTTTCTTCTCCTTCTCTTTCTCCTTCTCCTTCTCCTTCCTTTCCTTCTTTCGATCCTTCTTTTTTGATTTTTCTTCCTCACTCAGGAGTTCAATGTCTGGCTGTTTAACTTCCTTGCCCTTATTCCGGGGCTCCTCTGCACTGGTGGGCTTTGCAGCCTGAGAGTTGTCCGGTCTCTTGTCGAAAAACTTTTTACGCTGCTCCTCCAATTCTCTCCTCAAGTCGCCGTCTTCTCCAGACTCGTCCCACTCCAGATCATGCTCCTTCGCTTGCTTCCTTCTCGCCTTTAACTCCTTCTTCAACTGCTAGTGAAATAGGCGGTCAGCGCACATTGTCGCATAACCATGCTAATGAATACATACGTCCTTTTCGGTGACTACGTTATTCACCTTTTCTTGTTTCTCTACCTCCTTCTCTTTCTCTTTCCTATGTCTTGATCTCTTCGACACATCCTCTGCATTAGATATTAGCAATTTTTTGCGGCTCACGAGTGGTCAGCCCCGCTACCTTTGATCTCGTTATCGGGTTCTGACTTCGCCATGGCAACGGGCTTATGGAGCGATCTGGTAGAGGCAATATAAAGCCCAATTGTTACCAGCGAAAAGACTGAGATTCCAATGTACTTTGAATAATCTGACCATTTAACTCTCTCCATTTTGACGATAAGGTTGTTAGCGATAAAGGCACGGAAGGGCTCCGTCCTGGAAGTAAATAACGGATCATGTGATGTGTTTCATATCGCGACGAGCGCGCTGGGCGCGGTGACGCGGAGCTAACGACTACTGCGTTTTCCCTGCTAGTTTCAATCCATCTCGCTAGGATATACATAGAAACGCAGGAAAGAGTCAAGATCAAGACCATTGCCCAGTGCATTGCGCCGGTAAATGCTATATATACATTCTCTACTCAAGATCCAGCAAAAGATTCGCTTTAAACAGTACCTGGCTCTTCTTCAACCACAATGGGCTTCTTTTTCTTTTTCTTCTTTGGTTTTAACTCTTCCACAGCCTCAGGCGGGGCTGTGGAGTCCCTCCTCGATCACTGGCTGTCTGACTTTTTTCTTCTTCTTCACAATACTAGTTCCTTCCATGTCCCCGGCCTTGGGTTTCTTCCTTGCCTTCTTCTTGACAACAGTGCCTTCTGGCTGTGCGGCTTGAATTCGCTCGTTTGCTCGTTGCATCTCTAGACGTAACCTTTCAACTTCTTGCATGGCTTTCGCCATTTCGGCTTCTTCCTTCTGCTGTTGTTCGTAATCTACCTTACTCGTGCCATCATCCTCAAGTGAAAAGGAGCCAATGTTACTAGAATCCACACCAAGTAAAGATTGCTTTGTCTTAGAGGCTCTGGTTTTAAAGGGGCCTTCATTGCTGTTTTCCGAGTCATAATTCCGTGGAGTAGAAGAGCCACTGCCTGCTAAGGTCTCATCTGCAGCTACTTGAAGGCGTGTTCGTGGTTTCGCTGCCAAGCCTTTCTTCTGTCGTGTATTCTCTTTTGCATGCTCTTGAGACTTACCAAGATCTAGTTGCATAATTGGTATCGCATCGATGTCCAAATCTTGGCCATTATTGCTTTGAAGAATATTGTGTAATGGAGTTGAAGTCCCAGATAAATCTTCGTTTCCAGGAATGTAGAATGGATCATCCCTATACCTCTCTAGTCGTTGAGCCCGTCGTTTAGCTACAATATCTGGATCAAGATAACTATCTTCACCGCTTTGTTGATAGGATTGCATTTCATCATCCGGTGACTTTCCAAGGCGATTTATAGCAGGTTCCGCTTGGCTGATGGCTGTTGCTGGTGTTTGATGATAATATATCTCCAATTCATCCTCATCAGGTGCATCAAATGATGCATTGTCCACGGATCGCAGCAGATCCATTAGGTTTGGATTGATTGGCTGGTCTAAATCTAGAAGTGATGGTAAAGGCACATTTTTCTGAGCGCCGGGAGCAACTGAATTGAGTTCAAGCCCCGAGAACAGTGACGGAATCGCCTGGGTAAGTAGTAAGGGTGGATCATGTTCTATGGTATCTGATGAAGGTTCTTGACCAGATACAGCCTCACCAGTGAGTTTTAGAAGCTCTGAGAATTCGACCGCTCTCTCTTGGACTTCTAGATCTGGATGAACAGTAAAATTCTCCAAGATGTGGATAATTCTAGCCATTAATAGTGACACCGTAGACTTTCTCTCGGATGTCCATGGTGTATGTTCATCACCAGCTAGTATTATAAATATTTTAGGTAATGCTTGGAGATATATTATAAGTGTTTCTGCCGGAGCCGAAGGCCGAATCAAATGTAAAAGAGATGAGAGTGTATCATCCGCCGACAGAAGGTCAGAAGAGTACTCGCCCACAACCCAAGAGATAGATTTGAGGGCACCAGAACTGGCAGTGAGCGAAGGGAAACTACCATTTGCACACTGAATGAGGATAGTCTCGGCTGCTCTAACAGCCAGGGGCCGAACCGCTTTGACTTTCACTGAAACATTGCGTAACTCATCGCCTATTCGGCTTGATATGTCCGTGCTGGATGTAGTTTTCATACTCTCGTCCAGATCATCGTCGAAGGAAGACTGGCTTGGAATTGGTGCATATCGAACTAGCTGGGTCAAGACGTCAATATACCAGCCAAAATCTTCAATGTTTTCGTAATTGTTCCTAGCACACATGTCTAATATTCTGCCAATGACATCTATTCTATATTCGTCGGGTAATACCGTATTTTGACTTGCGCCTCGGTCTGCTTTGATTGCTACCTCCGAAGATTCTTCATCCGAATCTGCAGCTGGTTCAATTGCTGTAAATGGAGCTCGGGATCCGTTGGCTTCATTGGATGAAGGTGACGGCGAAGATTTTAATTGTCTCATCAATCGGCTTACAATTGACACTAGATTTTCACTGCTAACCATTCCGACGACCAGGTCCAAGGCCCGTAGTCGAATCGTGATGTCGGCACTGTCCAAGCAGTCCATGATCACATCCTCCTGCTGGCTAACCAGGAATGGATGTGTGAGGACAATTTTATTGAAAGCCAAGAGTGCAACGTATTTCACTAACTCAAGGATTAATGGGGAGAATAGAGATACGGGGATTCAAACTTACAGTTTGCGTCACCCTCGACCATGATCATACCCCGAAGCTTACTGACACACAATGTCGCAATCTCCTCTCCGGCTGCAGACTCATCACTACTTCCGAGGATTCCACCTTGAATAATACCATTGATACACTCGTATAATAATGACATGGCAGGAGTGGTACGGATGATTGAGGTAAGAGGAGGCAGGAGTTTCTTGACCAGTCGTGGTTCCAGGGGGGTTAAGGTCGCAAACTGTTATGTGTCAGAGGTGAATTCTCAAATAAATGAGAAAAAACTAACAAGTTTTATAAGTTTAATAGCCATCCAATTATTCCCGCCATCCACTAGAAGCTCAAACAGTCTCGGTGCGAGAGGTAAAAAGTCCTGTGGTCTGCGCCAACCAAGTTCGCACACCACATTGACAATCGCAGCTGTTACACTTGGATCTTCATTCTCATCCATTAGCCTCTCCTTAATCTTAGGCCATCCGGGTCTCAATGTTTCCGGGTATACTAGCGCTAATCGATATACAGTAACGATGGTTTTCTTGCGAACTGCTGGGGAAGAGTGGGTTAGGCGCGGTAGAAGATCAGAGAGGACTGACATAGCCAAGGATGGCGTAATAATATGCGGAAGAGTTAGAATTGGGAGGGACATAGTTGTTATGGAGGTAGCCGTAAGGTCCTGTGAGATATTAGAAGATGTGATCTATCCCGATATGGATCCAGGAATGAACAAACCTTCTTTAGCAAATTAGTTGCTAGCATCAACACCTCTGTATCTGGACGAAAGCTCTGCACAGCTCCAAGGTATCCAACTCTCTTCTGTAAATACTTGGCCGACGACATAACCTCCAGAACATGAAACGACGCCCAAGACATATCATGACCGAACATTTCCAAGTATATCAACTTCAACAGCGCGGTGGCCTTCAGATCTGTAGAAAAGAACCATCAGCAATCCAGTAGCACCTCTTGGTAACTACACAACTGACCCATATCTTGCCCACGAATTTCCGCACGACATTCTTTCAAGCTATTCTGGATATACTCCTTCTCATTCCCCTTATGATTTCGCAGACCTCGAATGAGGTCATAGAGACTTTTTTCGAACCTATAGACCAAGACATCTTAGCTCGTTTCAACTTTGTTGAAGCTAGAATACAGATGCAGCATTCTCACATTGCTACGGTTTTATCTGTCTATAGCTTCCTTCTAGCCATTTGTGGGGGGTTCTTTCGAGATTAAATGCAGTGGAAGAGATGCAGAAATGAGATCCAATGAGGAGACATGGCCTCGCGGATTAGGGAACACAGGTATATTCACGTTGCGACTGTAGTCGTTGCTGGTGATAAGCTTGTGGAATACTGCCGTCCCACACACGCCCCGCTACTTCATTCAGTAATTCCGTGTCCCATCAAGTTACTTAAGCGCGTCATCGATCAATTCATGCCTGAGGCATAAATAAGGCATGAAAACGTGGGTAAAATGTGGAGGTATCTATCTGTAGCTGTCCCCAAGAGTTTGATAACAACATCGTCGGAACATCGAAACGAACTCATTCACACTCCACATCTCCTATAAGCCCTGGGCTATCTCATATAGAAATTTCTTTTCTGTTTTGCACTATCAATAATTTTCCATCATGAGTTCTGCGCTTTTACAGTCCCCTGTGCACCTGCCGCCAGCTGCTGCACTACAGCTCTCTCAACAAGCTCCTGCTATATTGAAAAGCGCACCTCCCTCCTCTTCTCCTTTCCCACTAGCTACACTGGCTTCCTCAGCTGAGACTGCAGATTTATGGACGACTTACGAGAATCTTCTGCTCTCATGCCTGCGCACTGGCGATGAGGATTCAGCCCATTTGTGCCTGGAGAGGTTAACGGAACGTTTTGGGGCTGACAATGAGAGGGTAATGGCATTCAAGGGCCTATTCCAGGAAGCCATTGCGGAGAATAATGCAGCTCTGCAGAAGGTGCTTGAGGAATACGAAGAGATCTTAGCTAATAATGCCAGTAACATGGTCAGTATCAATGTGGGAGGGGTAATTGGATCTGGCTGATATTTCGTCTAGCCCGTGGCCAAACGACGCATTTCACTCCTCAAGTCTCTACAAAAAATACCGGAAGCAATTACAGCTCTAAACCAATTCCTTGATGCTTCTCCCACAGATGCTGAGGCTTGGGCTGAGCTTGGAGATCTATACATCTCTCAGGGCATGTACGCGCAGGGCATTTTTGCTTGGGAGGAGGTTCTACTCATAACGCCCAATGGCTGGAATGTTTGTGCCTTCCCCATCTTTTGTCTCTAACACATTGTTCTGATTCGGTTCCAGATACATGCTCGTTTAGGCGAAGTGCTGTTTATGGCAGCTTCCGCCTCGAATAGCGATGCCAATGGTGATAAATACCTTGCTGATTCGATGCGTCGATTCTGCAGGAGCGTCGAATTATGCGATGATTACCTTCGCGGCTACTACGGACTGAAGCTGGTAAGCCACTCCCCAATGTCAATTGCTTGTTGTGGTCGTAACACTGCACAGGTGACCAGTCGACTCTTAACACGTCTACCGCAAAGCTCGCGGTCTTCAAAGACAGAAGATGGACCTGCTCTACCGGACCTGAAGACGGTTGAGCGGCTCAACGAGATGGCAACTGCCAAACTGGCGGAAATAGTTCGACGGAGCACTGGCGGTGAGCCGGGCTGGACGGGTTATGAGGAGAGTGAGGTCGCGGCTGCACAGGAACTGTTGAAGAAAGATGAAGCACCCAATACGCGATGAAAGTGTGTCCCCATGCCCGGGGCACGCCAAACTATGCAAGGCACAGTCTCCTTTGGTCCTAGATCTCCAGCATTCTCTCATTCTGGCGTTTGCACGACCCACTACTAGATCGTGGGTTTTCACAGAGGAGCATTTCCCCGGTGAGTTCCTGTCCAGTTTTGCGATTTAGGACCGGAGTATGTGCGGCGAAAAAGTTCATGGTAGCGTGGGTTCCACGGACTTCATTCCCACGATTACGTCGTGCCTCGGGATTGCTTGTGACGATTGGTAGACAGAAGGGGACGAGGGGGAGAGGTCAATCTAAGACGGTAGCAGCCTCCAGCGGATCAACCCGCACCGTGGCAGAGTGAGGCCCAATCGGTTGCGGACTAGCGCTGGCGGCCAGACCACTCGACCTCGACGGCGACTTTTGGGCAGCAACTGCGTCCTCCTAGCGATCCTTGGGCTAATAGCGACTTACGGGCTTGGGCAGAGCTCTGCAAGTCATTGAGACTCGTGTTCCTCTGCCCTCCTCTCCCTGAGTTGCGCATGGTGATGACTCTTCGAGAAAGATTTTTGCTCGTGGGTTTCCCCAGGATGGAAGCTGTCAGGTACGAACAACTCATGTAGATCCAGCTAGTAGTTGAGCAATGAACACGGTTGCCAGAGAAGGGGTCTCAAAAAGGGTGTGTTCAACGAGTGCTGGACCTGTGCTTGCCGTGTACTGCAGCAATGTAATCGTACATATGTAAGTACATATATAAGCTCGTGAATGCTGCCTAGGCTCTCGTAAGTCGAAGACGGAGGGCTGCAGTCTCTCGAGAAGCGGTATCCTCAGCAGCCAGCCGGCTACGTACTGGAGACCTCGTGCATCTGCTTGCTCGCGCTGTGGTAAGGCGTGCTGCCCGTGTGGTCGCTGCCTCATCCTGATGCTGGGTAGAGTACAGTAAGGCGGTGGTCCTGCTCACTACCACTGCACTCGCCTTGCCGAAAAACCACGCGCTGACCTCGCCCCCAATAATTCACCACGGCCCCCTAGAAGAATGTCTCTGCGTGAGCTTCGCCACCTTCGCCAGCAGAAGAGACCAGCCAGAAGAAAAAGCTTGAGCCTGTCGGACAGCCTGAAGCCCAGGCCTGCATATCCCCAGGGGAACCAGCGCCGAGCAGCACAGCAGAAAACGCTGTCATTGCTGTACAGCTCAGCACAGCACGTAGCCTACAAGTCCTTCCCTCGGCCGTCTCATCGTGGGCCTCTTACAGAGCCCAATTGCCCTGCCCATCGTTGTACGGCCTGACTGAGCCGGGTCCCCAGCACAACAGTACTTTGCCTAAAAGAAAGAGCCATCGCCCGAAAGAAGAAGGAAAGGAAATTTTTACCATCGTCAAAACGTCATCACACTTCTTACTATACCAGGAACCATTTTGCCCTTTACCTGCACGAGTTCCCGGAAACAGCACAGAGGGAAAAGAAGGCATAAACACAAATACATTACCACCAGCGCAGCTTACAGACAGTTCTGTGTGCGTCCTCTCATACAAATACAAAATACGAAACCACTTGTCGAATTGTGTTGCTGCAGTCTTTGTTCGCCTGCGCATTCGCCTTCTGTGGTCTCGTACGGTAGTTGATCCTGCATTTACACTCGATCTACCAAGCACCTCTGTCCTCTCCGCAACTCCACAGCACCCTGGACAATTGTCTCCTTTTTTATGCGCTTCTGGATTTAGTCAAGGTACGTTCTACTCGCAGATCCTGCCTGGGCCTGGAAGAACCCATCTGCGCCTGCGGAAAGCTGGTTTGTTCGGTGAAGAGCTCTGCTCTGGGCGCCCTGGACTTTCTCCGGGACGCAAGCCCAAGCGGTACTTATGCACCATCTTGCAGGCAGAGGAGTCTGGACATCTGAGGCGGCGAGAGGAGAGAAGGAAGAGCAGAACACACAGCACGGAGAAGAAAAGTGGACTGAGTCTTTTGAAGTCTGTACCGCTGGATGCCCCGTGCCTGCTTCTCTTCTCCTCTTCTCGCTCTCTTCTCTTGTCACTACTCTAAATCCCTCCGAGACCCGTGATTGTTGACTGCCGTACCCGACGTGTGTTTGTTGACTTTGACCCACTAACGAAAACAACCCCTCGCAGCTCCTCCCTTACTCGCCCAAGTCCTGCATAATTACATCCACGTCAAAGAATTTTCGGCCAGGCGACACAGCTCACTCTCCCAGCTGCAAGAAAATTACTGTTCGCCGCGCTCCTGCTCGATCTGCCTCCAACACAATTGCTGCTGTGGTGAAGAATCTCTTCTGCTGAAGCCCCGGAACAAGTACGAGAAGCCTTGTCCTTGTCAATTGCGCCTGAGTTTGGCCTGACCTAAACCTGATTAAGGAGGCATCGAATCTTCCCCTCCGGCACACAACAAACTCGACCGCCTTACCGTCCCCGTACATCAACAGTCTCTCTGGCCCCAGCGTCCCGTCCAGACCAGACCAGATCAGACTGACGAACAGCACGTACAACGCACCGGCTCCCGACGCTTGCCTCGCTGCTGAGTCGTCCGCGGCGCCTTCGCGAACGTCTTTCCATACCCTCAATCCTACCCAAAGTGACTTGAGCCACCCAGTCAGTAAGACGGGGCGGCCAGGTTCGATTGACACTGCATCACTCGTGGGGCTTACACCCCAGCAATCCACCGTTCGACTGAAGGATATCTTCGCTCCGGCTATCTGTGGAAGAAAGTCGCGAGGGGAAGATATTTCCTTTATATTGGGCCAGCCAAATGCCGTAAGTTGTTGCTCTCCACCCTAGGGCTGCACTCGAACCCTGCCCTCCTTCTGACTCTACAACCCCTTCTGGGTGCTATACCTCTCTCTCAAACCGTTCTAATGTTGTTCTCTAGAAGACGAAACGCTCGGTTCGTTCAACAATCACCTTCGCCGTCCAATAGCTCTGTTCACTCCGACTCCTATACGGACGAGGAGTCTTCAGCAGGTACCGGCGCCCAGTATTCCGATCCTTTAGACGATACCTGGGATCATCGTTACTCTGGAGAGATCGAGCCATCCGAATCTGCTTCCCGTCCACGAGCTGCTCATCGGTACAGATCTGAGAGTCGTCGATCTGAGAGCCGTCGACCACTTTCGCGCCAAGAACCTGCTCGCAGGCATACCACTGCTGAACGCACCACGCAGCAACCAGCCGTTTCACGAATTCGGCGGCCCACGCCGATAGCACCATCCAGCGTGGATCCAGACGAGTATCCAGGCTATGGCCGAGGCTATGCACCGCCAGCTGCCGCCGCATATGGTGGGAGAGGAGCGGGAGGCTATGCCCAGAGTGCCTATTCAGGATATGCTCCTCCATTTGGCGGTGCCGCCGCCGCTGGCCAGTTAACTCACTACGGTGCTCAGAACTCCTACCAGTATCCAAATAATAACCCATTCTCTCCACAGCAGCAGCAGCCTCCTGGGGCACCTGGAGCTGGGTATTTCGGTCATCCACAGGGTGCTTTGGCTGCCCCGGGTTATGGATCTCCTGACCCGATGTATTCTCCTCCTGCACCGCCTCCAGGTCCTGGAGGATATCCTGGTTATCCTGGCTATATGGGCAACCCCAATATGCCTCCACATATGCAGCAAATGCAGCAGATGCAACAATTCTACCCTCCCTGGCCACCTGTCGAGCAGCCAAATGCCGGCACGGATCCAGAAGTAGAGAAGAAACTTCTTGCTATCGAGGAACTCATGAAGAGTCAAAAGATTGACCTGGAGAAAGCTCGTGAGGATGCGGAAAAGGCCAGGGAAGAAGCTCGAAAAGAAGCCGAAAAAGCTAGGGAGGATGCAGAAAAGGCTAGAGAAGCTGCCAAAAAGGAGGCCGATAGGGCAAGAGAGGAGGCGAAGAAGGAAGCAGAGAAGGCCAGAGAGGAGGCCAAGAAAGAAGCTGAGAGTGCTAGATCTGCCGTAGAGGCGGCAAAGGAAGCTGCAAGAAAAGAAGCCGAGAGGATCAGGCAGGAAGTAATCGACAAGGAAATCGCAGCGAAGAAAGCTGCTGAAGCCGAAGCCATTAAAGCTGCCGAAGTAAAAGCTTGGGAAGCCAAGGTAGCAGAGGCAAGTAAGGCAGCAGAGAAGAAAGCACTTGAGGATGCGCGAAAGAAGCAAGAAGCCGAAGAAGCTGCGGCAAAGGCAAAGGCAATCGCCGATGCAAAAGCTGCAGCCGAAAAGAAAGCTGAGGAGGATAAAATAAGAAAGGAGGCTGAAGAACAGGCGTTGACTAAAATCCAGAATAAGATAGAGGATGAGAAGAAGAAACCTATCAAGTTCAAGGATGCCGTTGGACGCAAATTCAGCTTTCCATTCCATCTATGCCATACTTGGGCTGTAAGTATTATATATCATTTCGGAGCTGATATATCAAACTAACTTATACTGACTTGCGTGATTTCTAGGGCATGGAGGAGCTCATCAAGCAGGCATTTGCTCATGTAGATGTCATCGGTGCCCACGTGGCAGAGGGTCACTACGATCTGATCGGTCCAAATGGAGAAATCATTCTACCACAGGTTTGGGAGACCATGATTGAGCCAGATTGGTCTGTCACCATGCACATGTGGCCGATTCCAGAGCCGCCGAAACAACAAGCACCACCTCCTGGACCACCTGTCGGGGGCGGGCCTCCGCCATTCGGAGCGCGGCCTCTTAGTTCTGGTCGACATGGACCACCGCCTTCACAACATAGGGGTCCACCACCACCTCCTCAAGGATATCAGGCTGGTCCGCCACCACCTCCGCCAGGTCCTGGGCCAGGACCAGGGCCCGGACCGGGACCGGGACCGGGACCAGGTGGCAGACCCCAAGTTGTGATTGTGGATGCGGCACCAAAAGCGAAAAGAAGGTCAGAACCTCCCAAAGGAGTACTCGCATGGGTTTCCGGCAAGCCCATCAAGCCATCATCGAAGAGCAAGTAGGTCTCCCCCAGAATTGACACATATAAATGGTCATATGCTAATGTATATTCATAGATCCAAGAAATAGGTCTGAAAAGCGTTGAGAAATCAGTCTTTTTCGTGATTAGTGAATTTGAGATTCATCTCCGGCCATATATAAGGGGAATATCTTACCAGAATTGCGAATATTTGCAGGAGCAGTACTGCAGATGATTCATCTACGGAACTGGATATCGTGCCCATACACGCTATGCAATCAACCCCGGACAGGCGTTCTCGAGGTATAGGTGGCGTAGAAATCTTACCTCTCTCAGCGCCTCAATATTTTCCTCCCAGGATACATTTCCTCTGGCGGCAATCTGGCACCATATGACTACGTTTAGGGATATATAAATACCTCCTAGTCCCCAAGGTCGGTTTTTTGTGCAGCATCAGCAGCTACTGCTATAGAAGTGCATGCAATTTCACCCCTATTTTTATGATTTATTTGGTTAGCGATGTTCCACGGCGCTTTGTTCACGACTACGATGATTTATGATAGTATTGGGATACCTTTTTTTCCACGTTTCGTTTGCTTTCGTGTCTTCGTGCTTTTATTTTGAATAGTTCAACCTGAGGAATACGTCATGTGGGTTTGGGGATGGCGGCATTGGCGTAGTACTTGGGGTTCATATTGATAGTTGGGATGGCTAGGCGTGTTTTAAACATTGCATCTGGATATACCACATAGACTATTAATAGTGAGATATACGTTACTAAGAGATTCCATGTTTATAGTTTTGTTCAGAATGCTAGTTTAGGTTATGAAAATAAAAGTTCTAAACGTTGTCTTCTTGGTTACCAACACAGATTGAGAGATGTGATCTAGCTATCCTAACACCTAGAAATGCAATGACGATTCCTAAACTCCTGCTCCAGTTATACATCTAGCTCATCTAATATTTATACAAAGGTCTGTTCCTCTATATCTTCGTGATCTGTCAATGTCGTTATGCTTGTTCACGTCTAAGAATTACCCAATAACTTCTGCGCTCGTTTCTCAAAAGACTCTATCATGATACCCGCCATCGTAGGCGTCACAGCCTGGCTCAGCGCCGCATATATAGGATTCATGAACTGGAACTCGATATTAAGACTAACTTCCGTCTGCTCGCCATCACCATTACCACCAATTGATCCTGGCTGGTGCGCATTGCTGCTCTTCCGCGAAGGCAACGGCCTAACCGTCCACCTCGTACTAATGCTCCGAAACAAATTATTCGCCCTCGCAGGGCCATCCAATCCCTCAACATGATGCTTAAGCTCTTCTTTCGGAAGACTAGTCACTGCCTCTCCACCCAGCGCTTCGACGACCCGTCCCGGGAGACAGAACAGCCTGCTCGTGAACGTCTCTTCGAACCCACCCCAGCCGATGGTCAGGTCGGCCTGCGATGGCCATCGGTTGCCATTGGCGTCGGGGAGGGACCACTTCGTTACGCGCGAGGTCTGGCAGTAGGGTAGGAAGGAGGAGTAGCTGTCAACGTCGGCGACCAGGGCGTAGAGTCGTGGGGCGGCGTAGGGGAGGATGCGGGAGGTGGAGATTGTTTGGGGCGCTGGAGGGCTGGAGCCGGGGAGGGTTATGAATGAGCGGCGGCTGCCGCCCCTGTGGAAGAGGGGTTTTCGTAGAGGTTGGGGTCGGAGTAGTTTCAGTGGCATTGTTGGTTTGTGGTGTTCTTTTTGTGGTCTATATTATTGAGGGCAACGAGGGGCTGTTTGCTTTTGGTATCTTTTGGTTTCGGTTTTGGTTGGGTTGATGTGAGTTTATATCATGATATATATATTTATAAAGTTGCAATTGGTGAGAAGATGTTTATATAAAGAGTGTGGCCATTGTGTTCAATTAAAGATTGGGTGAGTGAGTAATTGGGGGAAATTCTTGGGATTGGAGGTTTCTGATATGGGAAGCTCCCGCCACAATTAGGATGCGTCGTTGCGGGAACAAGGGTATTTGGCGGGACACCGGGCAGAAAAAAGCGGGCCATTTTTGTGGTAAAGTCACACTTCATGAGGTCCAATAACTTTATGCCTGTCTTTGCGCTTCGCTAGTGGGGCCTGAGGACGCTAGGATCCTCTCTCTTTTTAAGATTTTCTCTTGTTCGCTTTCCTCTCATTCTTTCCCAGGACAAGTATTTTCCTACTTGTTTCCCATACTCTTCCTAGGTTACTTCGCCTGGATCCTGGTATATACCTGGTGTGGCATAGTTCTGTTCCACGACGGAAACATTCCTTGCATACGTGGAAGCAATTGGCCAAGAATTTTAAGGATGGATTCAACCCAGCAAGTTGAGGAAGCTGCCCAGTCTATGGCTTCCTTATCTGTGACGGTTAGCCTTGCTCCGTCTGCAAAGAATGTGGCCGACCAGCAGCAGCAGCAGCAGATTCCACCACATAGGTCCCACGATCCCAAGAATAACCTGAAAAGAAGTGATCCTTTCCAATTTGGTTCTCGTTTCTTGAAGCAGGAGGATGATGTTTTCGAGTTTAACGCTTGGGATCATGTTGAGACAGACGATGATTACAAGGAGTATGCTGAATTGCAGTATGCTAAACAGCGAGAGGCGCCTGTGTCGGATTTTGATAAAAGTATGTATTCAGTCTGATTTGGTTTCCCACATATTCCTTTTCTCTAGTTCCCTGATTACTCAATTACTATTCCCTTTGTCCAAGTGGGCCAGGGCCACAGCATAACCTGATGATTTGAAAATAAAGTATAGTTCAACTGAGGTCATGTACCCGTGAACGAAACAAATATCTGCATTGTCTTTCGCTCCTATCTGATTATGCCCCTTTTATATACAAATTGAATTGTTACCTTGTTATATTTCTCAACTCAGGAACACTAACAGTGGCATAACAACAGGGAGATTCAATTCCGATCCAGCAAAGTGGTGGAACCAGTTTTATAAGAATAATACTGTCAATTTCTTCAAGGATAGGAAGTGGCTGCAACAGGAATTCCCCGTGCTCTCCAAGATAACACAAGCGGACTCCGGCTCTGTAGTATTACTCGAGGTGGGCGCTGGCGCCGGCAACACTGCTTTTCCTATTCTTGCTCATAATCAGAATCCAAATCTCAAAATTCATGCATGCGATTTCTCCAAAAAAGCCGTGGAACTGATACGTAATAACGAGGCCTATGATTCCAAGAATATACAGGCAGATGTCTGGGACGTTTCAGGAAATGAGCTTCCGCCCAACCTAGCAGAGGGATCCGTTGATATCGTAATCATGATATTCATATTCTCTGCGTTATCACCCTTAGAGTGGTCAAAGGCTGTGGACAATATCTATAAATTGCTCAAGCCCGGTGGTGAAGTCCTATTCCGGGATTACGGACGCGGCGATCTTGCCCAGGTACGATTTAAAAAGGGCCGGTATCTTGAGGAGAACTTCTATATCCGTGGAGATGGTACTCGAGTATACTTTTTCGACAAAGATGAACTTGCGCAGATCTGGGCCCAGGGACCAAGTAAGAATAGTGCCGATGAAGAAACGGACAGCTCTGAAGCACAGCATCCTGTTTCCAAGCCCCGCTTCGAGGTTATTGATCTTGGAGTTGATAGGAGGCTGCTTGTCAACAGAGCCGAGAAGATCAAGATGTATCGATGCTGGCTCCAAGGTCGTTTTAGAAAACTAGCACCCTCAGTTACCGCAGGCTGAAGCCAATCCGAACTCCTGATGGATTTATCACAAATAACGCCTCCTCTGAGGTTCTGGGGCTTTGAATAGAGCCCCAGCCGGAGAAAGCAAATGAAAAAAGCACTCTACCACGGCTTCCCACCTTTCCGAATGTCTATAAAACCGAGGGGGGTATGGACGCCCATGGTGTGTAACAACACCTAGCCTCTATGGAATAGTTCAAGCAGGACCCAATGGCATGAGGTCATTCTAATTGAGCATCCACTATCTAATATACCGGCTAGTACCTGGTCAGCTCCTTCAGAGCTGACTCTTGATGACTCGCCGATGCAGGAGCGAGGAAGTCAAAGCGAAGTCTTGGCTTCGAGATTATAGATCATACGCATTTAGAGCTCTTAGACTAAAGTCTATTTATCAATGACTTAGTATTAGAGTTAGTCTAACTAGAGAGATGATAACTATAGATACCTTAGAGAGATCAATAGATCAGTTCATAGCCTTATGCTATACCTCTTAAAACATTATTGATAGATATCCTACGAGCACTTTGAAGATGAGGTGAACATACAAGATGGTCAACTGGAACATCCAAAAAAAATGTTAAAATTAATCTTGATTTAATCTGGTTTCTGAACACTTGCTATATCTCAAAAAACACCCACGTTATAAGAAAGTCCACCCCCGCTAGCTAATGATACACTACCACTAAAATCAAATTGATTCTCCCACGCAGTAATTACGATGCTCCGACGTTAATATAGACCAGTCACAATCATTCTCATGTATGTTCTAATCAAGTACTCTACCGGCAACGGCGGCACCGCTCTTATCTTTTGTTTGCGTCTTCTTGAGTGCCTTGCCCATCTGAATTTCTCCAAGGAAGCCAGCGGGACGGGCAGCCCCAGCAGGAGGTTGTGGAGGACCAGCACCAGGGGGAGGTGGCGGCCCAGCTCCCGGGGGTGCAGGAGGTCCACTCATTCCTGGAGGTGGCGGTGGAGGAGGTGGAGGAGCACCACCTACCCCGGGAGGAGGCGGTGGTGGTGTTGCTGTGAAGGAATCACCGCCAGCTGAGCCGAGAGCAGGGCTGACAGGAGTAGACCCGTTTCCAGTGGCTGATAGTGGACGAGGAGGGCCCATAGTTCCGAACAAGATAGAGGCAAGTTGTCGAGCATTCCCAGCTCCTGGTCCTTCATCGTCTGAGGAGTCATCCTCATCAGATCCAACGACAGACCACTCATCCTCTTCTTGACGGACCCGGGATCGAGGCGCAGCAGGTTGAGGTGGAGGGAGTTCTACTGTTTTAGTATGTTCCTGGGATGGCAGTCGATGGAAAGGGTTGTTGGACATCGTGGCTGGTACAGGTGCTGGCGCTGGCGCAGCGGCGGGAGCCTCTCCCGGCTGAGCAAGCTTCTTGAAGAATGGGTTGCGCGTCTCTGTTTCAGGGGGGCTGGTGACGGTAGGCATGGCTGGAACCTGGGGAGCAGGAGCAGGAGGAGTCATAGCTGGTACCGGTGCTGGTGGAGGTGGAGGGGAGACCTCTTTGCGTTCAAGCTCCTGGCTTCCTTGCGTGGGTGTTGAGGCCTGTGGAGTGACTTGCTCTGGACCTTCTTCATCAGACGAGCTCTCATCATCGATTGCCTCCAGCTGGCGCTGCAGCTCTCTCTCTCGTGCTTGTGCGGCTTCAATCTCAGCTCGTTGAGCGGCCAGCCTAGCCTCCTTTTCCTTTGCTTCAGCCATCGCAGCTTTCTTCTTTCGTTTCTCCTCTTCTTTCTTCAGCTTTCCCGCCTTCACTTGCTCTTCTAGTGCTTTCAGACGTGCTTCAGCTGCCTCTCGCTCCTTCGCAAGTTCGGCTTCTTGACGTGCCGCCTCATCCCTGATCTCATCAGTGGCTATATCAGTAGTAGGGAAAAAAGGAAACTTACTCCATGTTCTGAGTTGCAATCAATTGAGCCTTTTGCTCCGCTAGTACCCTTTCTTCCTCAGCTTTCTTTGCAGCTTCACGTTCGGCTGCATCGCTCTTAGCTGCCTTTCGAGATGGAGGTGGTGGTGGTTTCTTTGCAGCTGGTGGAGGAGATGCGGGTGCCTCAGGAACAGGAGGAGGGATACCTTGCTCCTCGGCAATTCGAGCCTGTCTCTCAGCCTCGCGCTTCGCATCTTCTTCCTCGGCCTGTCGTAACTTGGCAGCTCGCTCATTCTTTTCACGCTCCAATCTTTGTGCTGCTGTCTCACCAGGCTTTCCTGGTGCCTTAATACCCAGGGCAGCAAGACGCTCAGCCATACGCTGCTCGGCCTGCTGTTTGATAAAGGCAGCACGTTCTTCGGGTGTCTTATATTGAGAGTAGGTAGCCGAAGTAGATGCTGGTCTTGGAGATTCCTCTGTATGCTTGCTTGAGGGAGTGTCCAAACGAGAGCTTGATGGAGCTCGGGACGATTCAGTAGAACGGACATTTCGTGAATCGCTTCGCTCTTCCTTCCGAATTCTTGCCGACCTACTTGACCTTTGTAGATCAAAGATGAATTCCCTAACTTCATCCTCAACGCCAAGTCCATCCTCCCACCGTCTTCTCTCATGCTCGTCAGTAGAGTCTTCTGCACCGTCCTTTAAGCTGTCTTCAATACTTCGTGAGAACTCGCGGACACTATCTTCCACGTCCTGGACTAGTCGCTCATTATTTTCCTTTTCTGTTCTGATCTTTATGTTCTCCTCTTCCAAACGCTTTGGAGCAGCCAAATCCTCATCACTAGTTTCAATCTTCTTTCCAGTAAGGGCAGCTGTACGTTGTTGCATCATTGCCTTAGCTCTTGCCTTTATTTTATCCGATTCTGTTACAGCGCCTCCAGGACCAGTACCAACGATGGTTGATGCACTACCAGGGTGGGCCTTCGCATCTTTGAGACGGAAGAGTTCAAGTTTCGCTTCAGCGATGGCACGCTCGGTCTTGCGCACCTGAGAAGCAATTTCGGGCAATCTATCGGTCAAAGTCTGCAACTGTCGTTTCAGAGCACGACGTTCAGCGCCTGAGTCAACGTTGCGTAACGCTGCGTCAGGATGGGAGTCGATGTCTTCTTGGATACGTCGAATACGATGATAGAGATCGTCAGCTTCACGGCGATCTTTTCTATCAAGTGCGTCTTCCTGATCTTGAGCCTTCTCATCTTTAAAGTCCATGGCGTCCAACAGGATTTGCTTTTCGTGGATTTTCTTTCTCAACTGATCGAGGGTCAACTCCTCCTCGGACTTTACAGAAGCAGGCGATTCAGGACGAGGGGAATGATTCCCAATTCTACGTCGTGCGCTGGATTTGTAGCCAACGTCATCATCATTATTCTTGAACACTGTAGCATCTTTACGCCCAGCTGAGGGACCTTGATCTCCTCTAAAGGAATGGCTTTTAAGGTAGCTAACGCCAGTCTTCTGTGGTAAAAGCGTAGCACCAGAGTTCTTGCGGAAGTCGGATTCTTGATGTAGCAATGATTTCACGGCACCAATTGAGTCGTTGAAATTCCTGGTAGATGGTGGAATAAGCTCAGGAGGAAGCTGAGCCGGTAGGGGGTAGCCATTAAGCTTTCTGTAAATTAGATGCATTGCAACAGCAAATTCGTCCATATTGAGACGACCCTTGTTACCATGATCAGCTAGGGTCCAGACTCTTTCTAAATCACTCTTCGCTAGACCACTTTGACCGAAGACTTCGATGGCAACATCACCGCCAATGAAGCCCTTGTTAAGGCCATCCCATGCCCGGAAAAGAGCGTCATATCTTGTCTTCTCATCTTTCGTTACCGCCCACGGAATAACAGCATTCCCAGAAAGACCAGCAGTGGTATAAGTCCCTTGTTCACGGCCTTGTTGAGGCATCATCCGAGCTTGGAGGGCATCAATGTTTGGTAAGCCAGTAGCTGGTGCATTGACAAGGCCCCATTGACCAGGCCTGCCGGTAGGCTGGGAATTCAAAGGAGCAATCATTCCACCAGCGCCAGTTGCAGCGGGCGAGAGACCTTGACCAAATCCTGTGGGCATTGGCGGCATTGGAGGTCGTGGGCCATTGTAACCGGTAGCTTGAGGATTGGCGAGATTCTGGAATCCAGTTGGCTGAACCTGCAATCCTGGCTGTGGTTGCGGATATCCAGTGAGTTGCGCGGTTAGGAGTGCAGAGTTAGACTGTAGAGGTTGTGGCTGCTGGATTGTTGGAGGCGATGCTGCTGTGGTTCGGGCATTGAATTCAGGCGCATTCGATGCAGGGGCAGAAGCAGGAGTGTCATCTGCGACACCAAAACTAATAATATCCACCATACTTGAGACTTCATTTTTGATCTGCTCTGGTAGTGTAGAGGGCAGTTGTTTCCCAATCAATTTCTGGTTGCACAGGTACATTGCCAGCGCAAACTCTGGGAAGAGCAGCTGCCCTGACTTCGTTGTATCCGAGAGTTGCCTAAGTTGTGGTTAGCCTAGATAATGAGATAGGTCTCATGCGACTGACCATATTTGCGATAAGGTGTTCCCATCTAGTTTTGATCGAAGTAAAAGATCCCTTGCTTTGTCTCCAGAGAGTGTCTGGCCATCACCTACGGCTGATTTGAATAAAGTCTCAAACTTTGCCTGGTCTGACGCAGTAATAAAAGATAATCTTATATTAGGAATCTTAGTAACGCTGCCGCCTCCTCTTCTTCCCTTCGGTTTACTCGGAGTTTGGGGTGCAGCAGTTTGGAAAGAAGATGCTACCTGCGCGAAGCCTGTCGGCTGCGGAGCCTGGTGTTGTCCAGCGGGCGGTTGAAGCTGCGACTGAAATTGCCCTTGAGGCTGTTGCTGTTGCTGTTGCTGGAATTGCTGAGGAATCTGGGGTATAGGGGGGACTCCAGTCTGAAAGCTCTGCTGCTGCGGTGCTTGTGGGAATTGGCCGGTTGGCTGCGGACCAAGGAAGCCAGGTTGAGAGAGCTGTTGCTGCTGTGGTTGGAACCCAGTAGGTTGTGGTTGTTGAGGATATCCCGTGAAGTTTGGCTGCAGTTGGGGAGCTCCACCGAAGTTCTGAGGCTGGGAGTTGAAACCTAGCGATTGAGGAGGCTGTTGATTCCCAGGGAAGGTATTTCCATACTGCGGACCCGGACGGCCAGTATTGCCGCCCAGGTACGAGTTGGATCCGGAATACATGATTGTTGCCGAAACCCAACGAAGATGGAGATAGAATGAGATACAATGGGGATGGTGAAAAAGGTTGGCGGTCGAGGTGCCACGCGTGTAACGGCGCAATGACGAAGCTTAGACCAGCAACTGCTGGAATGATTACAGGTATGCTTGCTGGTACGATGCCTGGTTAGCGAGGGGCGGTGTTCCGATATCCCCGCGCACCATCTCCTGCCGAATGCAACCACGACAAGAAATAACCAGAATACAGTTTATAAGAACCAAGATTTCCAAAACTAATAGCTACGACTATCCCTTTCTATTCTGTTGACTATATAACATGGCTCTAGTAGCAATAGTCGTGGATTACCGAGCCAGCGCTCTGTGGCCCCAGCCGACGGACCGCGTTCCCAAAATTCCAGTCTAACAATTGATCCAGCACTCAGTACTAGACGTTCTACAACGGCAATATCAAAAGAGAGATAAGAATATCATCCATTCACTCAATATCATCCGTCATGTCATAGTTGGGGACCAGGTTTGATCATAGTGGCCCCAACCTTCACTGCATTACACCAAATAGCTAAGCCAATGTGTGTTCGGCGTCAGAGAATCATAACACACTTGATCGAGCAGGGGAAATTTATTCCCTCTTTGACATCTTTACCTTGTTAGCAGACAAGGCGCCAGAAAGGCCAAACTGACTGTCAATTCCCTCAATACGATGAGTGGAGTTGAGGTTCTTAACAAGGGTGATCTGGTAGCAAGTTGCACCTCCTTGGCGGGAGACAATCGTGGAATATGCTAGGAAATACTCCCAGATCTGGAGTTGCAGTGTTAGCAATTGAGCTATTTGAGGAGTGCTTTAACTTACTCTGAACCACCTCTTGCCATATTTAGCTTCAACCTTCTGGCGGTTACCCATCCAGTTTCTGTACCATCTCCACAAAGTTGCGGAGTAGTGGACACCGATGGTATCGATTCCCTTCACCTCAAAACCGGCACTCTCCAAGCAGCTAATATAGAATCCAAGTGGAGTGGAAGCGTCAGCACCAGGGAAGATGTACTTGTTCATGAAAAGGCCCCAGATCAAATCCTCATACTGCCAAGATTTTCTTAGACCAGCAACCTGTAGGAAGAAGACTCCGTCATCGTCGAGCATGTCATAGACTTGCCTTAAAAATCCAGTAAGGTGTCGGATACCGACATGTTCGGCCATCTCAAGACAGGTGATCTTGTTGTATTTACCTTCAGGGACAGGGATATCACGATAGTCCATGCAGAGAATTTTGCTTTGCTCCTCAGGGATGCCGGATTTGCGGAGGCCATTGTTTCCCCATGCAGTCTGGTTACGGCCCAGAGTGACACCAGTTGCCTTAGCACCATAGCAGACACTTGCATATCGGGCAAGGGTTCCCCAGCCACATCCAATATCCAGAAGTCTCTCGCCTTCCTTAAGGCCAATCTTCTCGCAAACAATAGCGAGCTTGTTGTCCTGTAGCTGCTCCAATGTTTCTTCTCTGTTGATATCAGAGATCACACCCGAGGTGTAAATCATACGTGGGCCAAGGAACCAAGCATAAAAATCATCACCACGGTCGTAGTGATCACGGACTTGCTCCTCATCTACAAACCAGGTATTAGGGCTAGTTTCAGCAGTGAGAAGACACCAGTAGGGACATACCTTGTGACCTTGTGTGCATAATCACTTCTGGGGCGAAGCTAAAGAAGACGTATTTGAAAAGACTGAGAGTAAAGTTGAAACTAGCCCAATCATGTCTATATTCTAGCACCTCGAGAGCATCGCCGTTGAAGTCAACTTCGCCATCAAAGTACATGTTATGGAAAGTCTCCATGGGGATCTTGTTCCTTCCACTGTATTTGAGTTTGTCGGCATCGTTCTTGAAGGTGATATAGTGCTCAACAGGGCGGCCTGGGAACTTGGCCTTCTCGTTCTTGCGAGGTGAAAAGGATGAAGCAAGAGTCCAGAAGCCCAATAAAATGGGAACACTAGTGAACAGGCCAAAGAAGATGGTGGTCTTCAATCCACCTCCGACCTTCCAGGCCATGTAGTATGGGACAATAAAGAGAAGGGAGAAGAGCACGGTATTAGAGAAGGTGTCTGAACCAGCACCGTCTGCGGGGAGGGGAGCATTTTTGATAGCGGGGTACTGCCCACCGAGATTAGAGAAGATTCAATTCAGAAAGAAATTTTTATTTCTCTCCTTGAACAAATTGGACAGATTAAACATACTGAGGTAGTCCTGACACCACAATCCTCGAATTTCTCGAATGTTGGAGTGGCAGCTTTGGGAGTCTCGATGAACTCGAACTCGCTCTCCGAGCCATTGGCACTCATTGACTTGGAAGACATGACTGCAACCTCCTCACCAGAGAAGAGAAATGCAGATATGTTCCTAGAAAAGTGCAAGAGGATGTGAAGCTTTTATCTTCTCCAGGATTGAGAAGTCAAGGCGGTCAATCCAGGAGACAGCGAATAATCGATGTGCCCATCCCTTCCGTAGCCCCTCGCTTGACTTGTGTGTCGTGGTCCACAATATGGTTGGACCCTTGATTGGCTGGCGAGCTAAAAGTGACAACGTGCCCTGAACTGCCCCGTGCTGTTGCGTTCTGCTTGGACCCTATTTACCTCTTTTGGTTTATTTGCCTCGCCGATCACGTGCTGTAGATTTATATCCACCAATAATGACGTAGATACTGTCGCGGTTCGCGTCTCCAGGCCGCATAAGCTGCTGTTTCAAAGCTCACACGGATCAGCAGGTGCTGCTCTTATCTAGAAGCTTCCTCAACTCCAAATTAAATGTATTTGCAAGAGTATAAAGCGAGGTAGAGAAGAAAAGAAGAAAGTGTCAAAGACATCCAAAAATCTTCTTGATCATTGCTTCATCCTACTCCTTTGATCGTAAAAAATGGCTCCAACACCTACCGACAAACAGCGTGCTGATATTGAAGCCGCATATCAAGCTATTATTGAGTAATTTAAATCCATCACAAAAGTATGCAATGTCCAGTAAAGGAATACTAACAATTTTCGTAAACTAGTGCAATTGAAGAACATGAAGCTTGGGCAGCTCCTGACCGCTCTCAAACTCTGTTCTACATTTGGGACTTCGCCAATCGATCCAAGTACATGATTTCGGAATATGATAACATCAAGGATGGCAAGCCTTTGAAGCACCCCGACCAGTTCCGCCCCGCACCAGGTATGTCGGAATGTCGTCATACTCAGCTTGTATCTGAGTGAATGCAAATCCGAACTTGAACACTATGTCTAACCTCATGATCCAAGGAACGGGCCAAAATGCGGCCAATAAGGTCTTTGCCGACGCCTGCGGTCGTTCAATGATGATACAGACACTCGTAGATGATAAGTCTGGCAAAGGGGCCAGGATGACAGGACAGGCTGGCAATCCAGTCAACTTTGGTCCAAAGATCAAGGAAGCGGTGGACAATCTGTCTAAGGTCATACCCGGTGATATATTGATGGCAGGATTCTTCTCCTAAATGTCCTGTAAACTAGGAGCTATCTTTACCTGAGGAGGGAGTGGGCTGGACTCATATATCTGATGGTCATGCTTTGTTTGCATGTTGTAGAGAAAAGGGACATGTTTGGCAGGGATTACTCAACCGCCTCATAGAGGCATTTTGTCCTATGCGTGTAATGTGTATTCTAGCACATACCCAGACACCTTTCAACGTTAGGTGGACTATTATTACCACATAGATACCCAGGCCAAAGAGCCAAGTTGTATTAAGCTTTTTGATCGTCATCTTCTGGTTAAATATCACCTTTCTGTTTTGACTAGGTAATGGTTCGAAAGAACTTAAGACGATCAATACAATTTGCTCCAGGATCACACTAAGCAAGCTATATGCATATCGGGGGGTAAGTTGAAGAAAATGTATCGTAGCACAAGAGCGTAGAGCCATGTTCTATCGTGCACCCTCACATCGCCCCACAAGCATAGTAATGCACAAATTCAGCCTTTATTCAGCCAGGCGTTTGCCTAAATGTTGGATCCCTATAGCGGATTAGTACAAGGCTTAAATTAATAAGGATATTATGATTACGTCGTCTTGGTCCTCCAGCTTCAACAGTCTCAGTGAGCTTCCAGCCACTCGGGTAGCTCGCCAGTCCATAAGCTCTACTCATCGTGAGGGCGGGAGTCAGGGCCGGCACTCGCACTCGCGAACCCCACATTCAGGGCGTTGCCGATGCATGAGCTCTCTCCACGACTTCTTCCTGTTTTGCCGGCAGAACTTGTACTCTATTTTCAACACTCCTCAATGGCTGTCGAGTACGCCAGTGGTATTACCGGGTATTACCTGTATCACTTTTCTATCTATTCCCCACCCATATTAATATATAGCTGGCATCTTTGTGGCCGGTCTCGCTCAGATAGCTTATTCTAATCCTGGAGCGGATGACGGTCCTACATGCTGCTGGGTGGAAAAATACACGGATATTACCTGATGAGGCTACCTGAATGGAAGTCCGGATTAATGTGATTTGCTCTACCAAGCTATATAAGCCCGGACGAGAGGACCAAATGTTCTGCGGAGCTTGTGACTCCAGAAATCTCCGTAGGACAGGAATTCGCCGACTCTTGTATATAAGGCAAGTTATCTCCTCTCATGAGGTAGGTTCTTTTTCATTTCAACAGCATCTCCAGTTTCTTATTTGGCTGTTATCTCAATCTCATTTGCGAGGATCTCCACGCCGAGCATACGTCTGTATCAGCAGCAATCATGCGGTCCTTCTTGACCTTCACGGCCCTTTCTGGCTTTTCAGTGGCTGTAAATGCTCTCTCATCTACATTGCAGCATGTCACGGCCTTCAATCAAGGCCCGACGGCAGCACAGATGTACATCTATGTGCCTGCCAGCAAAGTAGCAAATGCACCCATCGTCTTGGCCATTCACTACTGCACAGGCACGGGCCCGAATTACTTTTCAGCTACTCAATACGCCAACTTGGCAGATCAATACGGCTATATTGTTGTCTACCCGAGTTCTCCATCGTCAGGAGGCTGCTGGGATGTCGCTTCCACGGCTTCACTGACACACAATGGTGGTGGAGACAGCCAGACGATTGTCAATATGGCCAAATACGCTGCAGCCAACTACGGAGGTGATGCAAACCGCATCTATGCTACGGGCAGTAGCTCTGGGGCTATGATGACCAACGTGTTGGCTGGTGCATATCCCGATGTCATAAAGGCTGGCTCGGCTTACTCCGGAGTGGCTGATGGATGCTTCTATGTCCCAGGTGCCACCGCTGGTATGGCTACTCCAGGATGGAACAGCCAGTGTGCCAATGGCCAGTTGATCCAGACTGGTGCTCAATGGGCTGCCCAGGTGAAGAGCTATTACCCTGGGTATACTGGAAGTTACCCGAAGATGTTGCTGTAAGTGTTACCATGTTGGCCTTACCTCATGCTTTTCTTTAACCTTCTATGTATTGACGAGTCTGATGCTTACTTGAATACTATGCAGCTGGCACGGAACCATTGACACCACGTTGTACTACCCTAACTTGGGTGAAGAGCTCAAGGAGTGGTCAACAGTTCTCAATGCCCCCTTCAACCACAACGTTACCAATACCCCTCAATCTGGCTACACACAGATGGTCTACGGTGATGGAACACAACTCATAGGTTACTCCGCGGTTAACGTTGGCCACACTGTCCCTGTACACGAGACTGTCGACCTTGCTTGGTTCGGTATCACTGGTGGTGGCTCAGGCCCCAGCACCACCACCGCACAACCCACAACAACTACCTTAAGAACAAGCACCACGGGTCGACCCACTACAACCGCTGCTCCTCCACCTAGCGGTGGAAGCATCCCATCATGGGGTCAATGGTATGACCGAGCCCTCTACCCCTCCTCGGGTTGGCATGTGCTAATATCTTTTCAGTGGCGGCAATGGATGGACTGGTTCTGGAACTTGCGCTTCTGGCAATACTTGCACTCACTTCAGCGATTGGTACTGGCAGGTATGCTGACATAGCTCCCTATGACTTGATCAGATTGATAACAGATGCTAATAATGTTCCCAGTGTATCCCTAACTAAAAGAGCTATTGAGTTCATGTATGACATCTGGCAGGATAAAAAGTCTGTTTTGAATTTTTTTAAGTAGGTAGGACCTTCAGTTCAACATAATGGATTCAGCTTTTGATGGCAATTTCACATTATTCCAAGTGTAGCCATCGTGAATCTTATCCACTTCTGCTGCAGTTGTATTAGCGTACTTCCATGAAAATATTCCTCCATGTAGTGAGATGTTACACGCTAACCCCAGAATATGCAATGTAATCCGTAAAACCGAGAGATATGTAGTAAAAATATAGACAAGCCCAGGAAATAAAGTAAATACAAAGACGACGATAGAAGAAAAAAATAAAGCATAGATGAAAACAGAGTGCGGGCCATACAGCGGTCATGCTATATGCTTTCTCTTCTAACCGTACGGGACTACGAGTCCTCCTCGCCCTACAGCAAGTCGACCACTCTTGGTGCCTGCTGGGAGGATTGTTGTTTATTAGGGTTTATATAGGAATATTTAGTGTGTTAAGCAGTCGCTAGCAAGTAGCAGTAGGCAGCTACAAGCACTGTACTACAGTAATACTTGTAGTACTTTCTTGGCACGTATGCACCTACCCGCATCGGACACTCAAAACAAGCAAAGGCAAGCTTTTGCATCGATGGAGCAAATAGTCAAGGGCTCGATAAACGGTACTCCTCCATTCTCGGTTTTCTCGGCGCTGCACCCAGAACTCATTACTTTTAATGCATAACGATTATGCGTGATTCTTGTCTCGAGCATGTTGCTTGTCCTCCTCGTGCTAAGATGCGAACCGTCCACTGGCGGAGAAGCCACCGTCATCCTCGTCATCTTATCTGATCCTGGAACCTCGCGAAAGCCATCATCTTCCCCTCTTCCCTTCTTCTCCACAAGGAACGTTGGAAAGGAAAACGTGATGCAGGATCTTATCTTATCTGGCCCATCTCGATGTAAACACCTATTGTTTTCTAGACAACCTTGCATTGCTTGCTATCGGAGGCTCGGAAGCATAACTCGGCCTACCCATTCCCGTACGTCACTGCACAGGACCGTCGTCAGCTTATCCGCCAGCTCCCGTTCAGGATGTATCCTGTATACTCTTGCGAAGCTGCTCAATTTGGTACCAAAATTGAATGGAGTAACTCCCTATCGAGTCCACCATCTACAGCTCCAATGCAATTGATCTTTTTGCAGATTTATATGGGATTTTATGACCACACGTAGGGTTCGGAGGGCACGCGACACTTGCATGTTGGTACCCACCCGTGCTTCCAGCAGGAAGTGGGATGTGGGCAGTTGCCGATAGATCTGCAGCTTCAACGCCTTCTCTGCCTAGGTCGGGAACTGGGAAAGGTAACCGTCCGACCCGCTACAGAATTTGTAAAAAAGACAAGGTAAGGGTGCTTTTCCTAGCTACTAGCTACTTCCTATTGTAGTTTGATCCCACGGAAACAGGCACGAACAGGTAGGCTTTTGCATGAAGCAGCTTCTAAGCTTTAAACCCCCTCTCGCCCACACTTGGCAGAAGATTTTTTGGACTTTCTTTTGTGGGAGATCTCCTTAGGTGGGTTCATACAAGGCTTGTATCAAGCTTTTTAGTCTCTCAATTGCACAAAATGCGTCTCACTGCCATCTCTACCACAGGCGCTTTGGCTTTTGTCAGCCACGCCGCGTACTCAGATCCCGTTGATCTCCTCACCGATATCAACCAGATCCAGAGATACTGGGGTCAGATAACTCCGTACCACGACAACCCAGAGGATTACTTCGGTGTGGAATATGTTGGTCTACCGTCAGGATGCCAAATTGTAAGCAGCTCTTTCCACCATTGCCAATTGGCTCTTCTAACCATATTCTACCGTGGTAGGAGAGTGCTCATACCCTTCAGCGTCATGCCCAGCGTTTTCAGACAAGCGCCAATGATGATGGAGAACTCGATCAATTCTTTGCTCAGAAACTTCTAAACTATACATCAGGAGTATCAACAAATAAGACCGGATCGTTCACCGGACCCCTCCGTTTCTTGAACACTTACTCGTATATAATGCAAGATACTGGCTTACTCACTGGCATCGGGGCCCTGACAGAATTCCAGTCTGGAGTCAGCTTCTGGAACCGATATGGCCGAACCATCTTCAATGCGTCCGTTGCCCAGCTCCAATATAACGCGAGCTTCCCCAATGGTACTGCTCGTCCAACAATTAGTCTGAGAACCACCTCTCAGTCACGTATCTATAACAGCATGCTTAGCTGGGCTCTCGGTTTCTTTGGGACCAGCTATCAGCCTGTCCCTGATGACACTCTTTCTAATTTCACTACGCCGTTTAATGTTATTGTCATTCCGGAGGGTGGAACTGAGAACAATACTCTGGCATCCTATGACAGCTGTCCCAATGGAAATATCCCCGAAATTGGATTTATTGGTGATGCGGACCTGTTCTCATACATCCCCAAATACTTAGGAGCGGCTACCAAAAGATTGCAGCGTTATGCCCCAGAAGGCTTCAAGCTTACAGCTAATGATACCTATGCTATGCAGAGCATTTGCGCCTATGAGCAAGCATATATTGGGCAGTCTGAGTTCTGCACCCTCTTCACTGCTGATGAGTGGGCTGGTTTTGAGAATACCCTGGATATGGAATGTGAGTCCTAGATGTCCCAGCCTCTGCGGATCATTTACCTACAGGAGTCAAAAGCCATTACAGGAAGAGAGCAAAATAAATTTGGGCTGACCCCTCTAGATTTCTATGATTACAGCTTTGGCAACCCAACTGGACGTGCCCAAGGGCTAGGTTACGTTGAAGAGCTCATTGCCCGCCTCACACACGAGTATATTACGTCTTCCGACTCTTCGGTGAACAGCACATACGATGACAACGGCAGGACCTTCCCGCTAGGCCAGCCCTTCTATGCAGACTTCAGCCATGATGATATTATCGTCTCAGTGCTCACCGCGATGTCTGTTGACTACTTCCGTGACCCGCCATCCCTCGCACAGTTCCCCCCAAATCCACACCGTCACTTTATTCTTTCTGACCTAACTCCCTTCGGAGCTCGTCTCATTACTGAAGTTATCGGTTGCTCCTCGCCAGACCCAGCACCGGTCAAGGAATCGCGTGTGCAATACACTCCCACGACGTACGGGTACGACCCGAAGAATGCCACATCCAAGTTCATTCGAATGCGACTGAACAATGGTATCGTGCCTCTGAATACCATCCGGGGCGGCAAATGCGGCACTGCCAGCTCGGGACGGGTGGATGGTCTGTGTGCTCTGGAGAGCTTCGTGGAAAGCCAGTCGCAGGTCAGCGAGCTGAGCAACTATGATTTTGCGTGTTTCGGCAACTACACGCTCAAGAACGGCACGGGAGGGGCAGATTATGACGGGACGGTTTTTGTGAATTCATCTTCGATCAAGTCATGATAGTGAGCAGCATGTAAATAGAATTGATTGATATCAGTGAAGAATGAGAAGAAATAGAGTCTATTATCTATCTCTCTACTCACGAGCTGTAAGCTAAAAAGAATAGAAACTCAGATATGCTAGATGCAGATGAATAGCTAATTATATTAAGGGGGGTTGCACCGGTCGTAACTACTGGATGCAATGTTCCTCTTCTCGAATTGGAAAATCGACGACCCATGAAGATAATATCATGCTCCGATTTTGTTTGTAACCCTTGAAATAATTTCTTTCCATTAACATAAATTAATAATGCATTCGAAAAAATTAAAGCTTAATATGAAGCCTTTATATACCCAAGATTCTGGGGTAATCTGGCTAGAAATTCCGTATGTTCATGAGCTTAAGTAGTATGAAAGTCGGGAATTCGACCTTTATAGCATGTTTGTTAAATTTCATGAAGATAAATTTGGTTTGGTTTTAGATATACTACTTCGTTAAATCAAGTATGACTAGTTTTCGTACTATCACGGTCTTAACAGTGCACACATCTCACCACGTCTGACAAGACCTACACAATCAGGAGAGCTGGACTCGAATCTTTAAATCTGAATTCCTTTTAAGTTTCTACATTTCCTCCCCATAACGAGCGAAAAAGGACAGTTGACATCACGTGCCTCTTGACGTAACTAGGCACTAGCGGGAAACCACCCCTGTCAAAATTTATCTAGAACCTCTCGAAATTTTTGATAAAGCTTCCGAACGCTTGATAACCTCCTCACCTTTCTTCGAACCAAAAGAGCAGACAGGCGGCCAGCACAACATCAATTATGGCGAAGAGAAAGCGCAATCAGAATGGCGAGTCTGCCAATTCTCAATCGACTGCTGCAAAAAAGTTAAAACCTGAATCGTCACAATCGACCTCAAAAGCTCCAGCAGCAGCAGCGGCTGCTGCAACGGGACCTATCTCAATTCAAATAGTAGCTGGCTCCTATGACCGCATCCTCCACGGAATAACAGTCACAATCCCACAATCACAATCACAATCCAAAAATGACAAACAAGACATCCAATTCGCCGACACTTTCCTCTTCAGCGCCCACACTTCCGCCATCCGCGCCGCAGCTCTCTCCCCTCCATCCGCGCCCGTCCCCAAGCAAAAGCAGAAAATCATCCTCGCAACCGGCAGCACCGACGAGAGGATAAACCTATACCATCTTTCAGCGCACCCACCGAAACGCATCACCGTGCCCGTGATCCCCTCGCTCACCTCCCGTGCCATCGTCGAGGACCCGCAGAACCGCGAGCTCGGCTCCCTAATGCACCACTCCTCGGCCATCACCGCGCTGAGCTTCCCCACGCGAGGCAAGCTGCTTAGTTCCGCGGAGGACTCGACCATCGCGGTGACGCGGACGAGGGATTGGTCGTTGCTCAGCACGATTAAGGTGCCGATTCCCAAGGCGCAGGGACGGCCGAGTGGGGATACGGCGCCGCCTGGGGGGACACCGAGCGGGGTGAATGGGTTTGCGATTCATCCGAGTATGAAGCTCATGATTAGTGTGGGGAAGGGGGAGAAGTGTATGAGGTTGTGGAATTTGGTGACGGGGAAGAAGGCTGGGGTGTTGAGTTTCGAGAGAGGGATGTTGAATGAGGTCGGCGAGGGGAAGTTCTCCAGCGGAGAGGGGAGGAGGGTGGTTTGGGGGAGTCATGGTAGTAATGGCGGTGGTGATGATGATTCTGGGGAAGGAGAGGAGTTTTGTATTGTGTTTGAGAAGGGGGCGTTGGTGTTTGGGATGGACTGTAAGCCGCGGTGTAAGGTCGTTTTGGGTTCGGGACCGAGAATGATGAAGATTCATCAGGTGGCTTATGTTAGCCTGGAGGAAGATGAAGATGAGCAAGTCTTGGCTGTGAGCACAGAGGACGGGAGGGTGTTGTTCTATTCGACGAGGAAAGAGGATCTGGAGACTCCAAATACTGAAAAGGATAAGGAACCCCAGTTACCCGCGGCGAAGCTCATTGCGCAGTTGGGAGGCAAGGAGGCCAGATCATCTACTCGAGTGAAGGATTTCACAGTCCTTACTACTGGAAGCGGTGCCTCGAGGACACAATTCGTTGTAACAGGCGCGAGTGATGGCGCGATAAAAGTATGGAAACTACCTCCCGCGAAGGAATTCACAGCAGCCAAGGATGGCAAAGTGAAGCAGGTTGGAACGTTATTAGGGAACTACGAGACGGGGAACAGGATTACTTGCTTAGCGGCATTCGTGATGATTCCTCGCCCTGAAGGAGTAGAAGACGATGAAGATGAAGACGAAGGGGAAGATGGAAACGGGGTTCTAGATGAGGACGACGAGAGTAGCAGTAGTAGTGACTCTGATAGTGAATGATGATACCCTGTGTTACTACAGCATGACATCCTCTAATTGATAAGTCAAACCAAGCCAGATAAAATGGAAAGATATTTATTGTGAAATTATTGATCATGAATTTTCTTTCCCAATACTCATTACATAAAAAGCCACCCAACCTTAAATCTTCAATAATCGCAAGCCTAATCTAACCTAAGAACGATTGTTGCACCCAGTCACCTATTCGCCCAGTGCGCAATGACCCTGTATCACATCGATTAGCTTTCTCTATATCATCTAGAAGCCATAACCACAACCACAACCATGCTACCCAACAGAGCATCACAAGGAATCAAACAGACAGACAAAATGAATAAAGAGAGGAAAGCATACTCATCCTGCAACTGCGCCGCCACCCTAGGTGGATTCCCCGGCGACGTCTTCATGAAGTCCGGCTGCTCAGCTGCGCGTTGCTGTTTTTCTACGGTGGAAGCTGCGTAGTCATCTTGCTATATTCCATAATCTCATAGTTAGACACTGCTGGTCCTATGCTGGATATATGTTATGGATATATGGGACTCACGCCCGAAGCTGGTTTCTTGTCCTGCTCGCCTTGTAGTCCTTGGTTCTGGCTCTGGGGCTGGGCTACGTTGGTGGTCTTTGTGTCGGAGTCGGTGTCGGACATTTTTTCTCTTTCCTGTTCGATATTATATTGGGTTTCTGCCTGTGTCTGCTTGACCTGCTTTGTGGGAGAAAGTTCTTTTCAAATATTTAGAATGGATAATGTCTAGTATTACAGTGTATAGTTTATTTAGGAGTATAAAGTCTAAAGGTTGTTGAAGGGATTGTATAAGGGACAATGGCGAAGCTGCGTCATAGCTAGGGCCATGATATCATATGCTTAAGAGCTCAGGGTGACGAATGAGAAGTGGAGATGCTAAGTCGGAAAAACGTTCATGGGATTCTAGATTGGCGATCATCTAGTGTAGGGATGGTACAGTACACGTAGACATTGCCAGATGTACGGTCGTATTCTACTGTTGTAGTTTATGGAGCCGTGAAGAGTCATGGCCCTCTTCGGATCTCTCTGTGATGGGACCTCCGAGTGGAGCTGTAATGAGGTAATTCTAAGTATACAATATGGAGTATCATAACAATTGATTTGCTCATACTGTCCTCTTGGATTTCTTTCAGCATTCTCCTATCCATATAACGCTCACAATATGAGGTTCATAGTACCCTCACAAAGCCCCATTGGGAACGAGTCAAGTGCTGGACAGACTGGAATGGAATAACGTCTATCCGAACGATCCAGCTATCCTCCTTTCGGCCTAATCGCTTCATGCAGGAAATTTGCCCCGGATAAAGCGACCTCAACAGTAGCCTCAGCCGGGGCAGTGGAGCCTTAGGCCGTTGCCATGTGAAAATCCCAACGTTCAGGTCATTCGGAAGCACGGGAGACCAATCATCACGCGGCTTATCCTGCCTGCGCTCCAAATGGTCTCTTGGAGCTCGGAATTCCCCACCCTCCTCTGCATATTCTCTTGTTGAATCCTTCACATCCTCAGTCCTCTCTTTTCCCCTCTGCTTCTCGTATATTAATTCACTTATCCATCATCTTTTGTGCTGTCCTGCTTTCTATCATTTTGCTGCCACTTCAATTCGGAGACTGCCCGTGTTTCGTGCATTAAGCGTTGAGCCAAGCGTTTGCATTTGTATACATCGACTGAGACTATTGTTAACTCACGAGACAGCTTACTTCGAATCACACGGCGCTTGCAACTTCCGTGGCCGAGAGATCGTTCGCAAATATACGACGCCCATAGACCGGACCCCGAGCTGGGCCGTTCGTGCATCATTACTCCAGCATTGAGATTGACTCGGTGCATATAAAGACACCAAATCCCCCTTGGGTATACACTCACGACGCACACCACGCCAAAATGGCTGCTCCAGATGATGGCCCAACAATCATTCGTCCAATTCCCCGACGGCCTTTTGATCATGATTCGAAACCACAACGGCCTCCCAGTCCATTGCTTACGTCGAGATCCATCCCAGAGAGTCGGGAGTTCACGCCCCCTGTCAGCCGCACCCATTCCGTCCTCAACCTCACATCCTCAACCCTATTAGGGATATACTCTCCCACAAGCTATGGCGAGGACCGAGACGAGCCCCTGACACCATGGGGGACGGGTGCAGAGACGCCAGCCGCGAACGAAACCTACCGCCCGCGTCTAATCCCACCTCCAACGCCTCCTTCAACGAGATCCATTGTTCGCTCTCTTGTCTTCCGATCGACCCTTCTCTTCTTCATGGGTACTGTGTATGGCCTGCTTGTTCGCCATCTACATGATGACCGACAACTGGCACCGGTGCGTGTCGGAGGAATCATCAAACCCAGCCGAGATTGGAGGTATTTGACGTTTTGGGGTGTCGCTGGTGTAGCATTGGGCACATTGCTTCCTTGGGTTGATACGATGTGGGAGGAGCAACAGGACGTTGGCCGAAAGGCAGACGCAAACCCAAGGTTGACACTCGAACGCATTCCGTCGGCCGATGGACAGGAGAAGGTGGACGGTAGCGGGGCTTTTGGCACCGAATGGGCTCCTATGGTGAGGAGCATAGGCGCCTTCGTTGGGATCGCTTTTGCCATTGTAGGTTGAAATTCTATCTTGTTTTCTTCACCTGGCCATACGACCTCGAGCTAACAGGATATTCACAGCGTAAACTGCCATGGACCTCGACGATGCAAGCTTCTCTGACGCTTGGCTTGGTCAACCCTGTACTGTGGTACTTGATTGATCGTTCCAAACCTGGCCTTATTCTCAGCACGGCGGTGGGTATGACCGGGACGGCGATCCTGCTCGGTCTAAACGCCGATGTGATGCCCAACCCCGCCCCCAGTTTGCGCAATGCTACCTCAACTCATCATGGCAATGCCAAATTCGTGTACGGCAGCATCAGTGACCTGGGAGGATTGAGCACAGCTCTGATCGACTATGTCGGGGTCGAGCGAGTAGAAGTAACCATCTGGATGATTAGTGTGCTTTTCTGCAGCTGCGTTTGCTTTGGTAATGTTGGGCGCATGCTAGCCCTAAATCTTAATAGACGGAGAGATAGAGGCTCGCTGGAAAAGGCCTGGGGAAAGAAGAAAGCGCTGGCAGACGATATGGACCAGGATGATTAGGGAGAAAAGAAAAGAGAACGGTCACGACTAAAAGTTTAATTGGTTTTGGACGATGGGGTAGAGATGATAACACTTTCGTAACCCCATTGGGTTTCCTCTTTAGTTTTACCGGGTTCCGGATATTAGGGCACGTCTTGGGAAATGGGGTGAAAATTGTATGCTTAGGGTCTGGCGTTAATGGAATTCCTGCTTTTGGTCTGGGAGTGTGGACAGGTGCATGACGTATTGATTTTGAAAGGGAAACACGATGTAGTTACTGTATTACGGCAGCACAAGGCACGCTACCTTTGACTACCGGTACCACCGGGCCCAGGCCTGGGAGCTGGGAGCTATGGAAACCGGCTTGTAATTCATGACTAATCACATCTATATTAGGTTGATGGTTGGTTGTTGGTGAATACCGTATCTTGAAGCATGGGAGACTGGAGAACATGTTGATTATTGTGCACCCAAGAAGAAATTGAACTTGAGAAGTGACGGCCCCTAAATCTTGAGTGTACAATGCAATCAAAGATAAATACTACAAGCAGAAGTACAAATACACATGTTTACTTTTGGGTATGAAAGAGGAAATACCATGTCATTCTTTTCTACTGCTTTTGGACCATAGACATAGACCTATCAGACCACCTCTTTCTCAAATGGGTATGGAGGCTTGATTATGTAAAGAAGCGAGAAGTGGCTCTAGATAGGAGAGAAGCGTCCGGCAAGCACAAAGAGGGCTGGTGAATGCCTTGCCAAGCAGGCAACCAACCAAGGCGGCCAAGGCAGAAACACCGCGATAAGGCAGCACCCCGGTTTTCGATCATTAAGTGATTGTTCAATTTCCTGCCGTTGGTTCTTAGTTGGATGATAAGTATCTACCTGTGTGTGGAGTACGAAACTTATGTACCATACAAGTACCGTAACCTTGAAAAATCTCTGACAACCCAACCGGAGGATTTCTGATATTATGCGTTCCAATTTCGGGTTCTTTTTCGTCCCTGGAGAGTTGTGTGTTGATGAGATCCACTGGTTGGGTGCAATGTGTAGACGTCATGGATTTTTCGAGAACATTGAATGTAGCGACTCTGGATAGAAAGTAATTGAAATTATTAAGTGAGTGCTGGATTAATTTGTGTTTGTACGGAGTATTCGGATTGACTTTTGATCGTGATGTGCAATGCTAGTTGCAAGTAGAGCACAGTGAAGAGATACGAGTCTGTTGACGGCGCTCGTGCGAGACCCTAGAGGGTAAATACCTGGTGATGTGATGGCCTTTCGGTCTCTGCTATCTATTCAGCTCGGATTTCGTATCTGCCAGTTATATTAATTACTCCGAGATATAGAAATAATAGTAAAAGAAATAATAACAATGATAACACGATAATAAGATAGAGAAGAGAAACCGAATTACAGAACTGTAAAGAGCACCAACCCTGAGGCAGCGAAGAGGCAGCGCCCCCCAAGCCCAACGAGATTACCGCTAAGCCAGGCCTGTGAAGAGCCACAGCACGCCCCCCAAGCACTCTGTCTTCGCTCTCTGCCCTCTCTGTGAACTTGGTTCCAGCAGCTCTCTCTCGCATACTTGTACACTACTCCTACTAACTCGCCAAACCGCTGCAACCACTGCAGAAAAAAATAGACAGACGAGCCAAACCACCACCACGAAACGACCCTCTCCCCCAGAAAATCAATCAACAGCACCTCAACACCACCACTTTGCATCAAATCTGCCTCGCTCCCCATCTCTCCCGATCCCATTAAGATCCCCTCCGCCATCCGTTTTCGTTGATTCGAAACGGATGTCGCGATCGCACGTATTATGAGTGAGGTTGGACCTGCCGACCGCTCTCGCCTTTTGCAATCCAAACGCGCCGAGGGCAGGTATGCCAAAAAATTTCGATTTCTCCCCCCCAACCAACTCTTGCATCAAGCGCCTTTTGCTCATCATCGATCTCTTTGCATTTGCAAATTGCTGACCAGTAGTAGCGGAATTGTTGCGTCGCGCAAGAGGAAGCTGCGCGAGTTCTTTGCCGTTTGCGACGCCGAAGGACCGCTTCCCCAAGTCACCTATTTGGATGTCGACGCGCCACCCACCAGTGCGCCCGAGGCACACTTCCTTGATGTGTGTGATATCTTACAGTATGTGCCATCCATCCTCTCGAATCAATTTGGAACCGCTGCATGGCCGTGCAGCGCTGGAAATTTGGAAGGAGGAAAGACGGTTCTCACTAGAAGAGGGTTCGTCTAGGGAAACAGAACAGAAGACTGATGGGACATATCTAGAAACCGACTCTTCGACGAAGCACACCTCCCACCACGTCGTCAACTTCGATCGGACACCCTGAAGCTACGATCAGCGCAGCAGGGAGCTGCTGTCGAGCCTCGATCCGCCGACGCTGCTCGCAAACCCGCAAAGCATGGACGAGATGGATCGAGGAAGGGTGCAGCGGCTACCCCCCAGGACGATGTCGATGGTGAGGTCCCTGCCGTCAATGGGGACAAGGAAACGGCCACCGAGGGAGCCACGCCTATGCAACGGTCGACGTCGAAGGGCTCGCAAACCGATCTTCCTCCCGCAACTGCTCAAGTGTTAGATGAAATTGGGGACAAGCCGATTGATAACGAAGACAAACCAGAACCCGAACCTCACGATGAATCTATCCGCTCTGAAGACTTAGAAGCCGAACGAGTTGAAAAGGTAGTGGAGAGCCCACCTGGAAGTCCCGGCGTCGATCCACTCAAGGTGTTGCCCGTAACCGCTGAGGATGCTGCAAACCTACGTCAACCATTTTTGGTAGAGGGCCTAGGTTCACACGATGTTAAACACAAAGCTGCAACCGTCCATCTACCTCCGCGGGAGGTTCAGGAGGAAAGACTGTTGCAACAGAAGAATGCAGCCTTGGAAAAGAAGGAGCAGATCGGACGACTCACCATCGATCCTCCCCAGCAAGATGGAGAAGTCGTATCATCTCCTGAGTCTACTGTTGATGCTCACTCGGCTACGACACCGGCCATGCATGAAGCTTCGACCGATACAAGCCCTGATAACGAAAGCTCCCGCTTCGATCATGACAGATTAGACAAAGATGATGGTCCACAGACGCCTCCAGCTTTGAGGGATTCAGCTGATAATACTAGGGATAGGGATGAGCATGATAAGATTCTTAAGGCTCAGATGGAGATCTCGCGTGCAGATATCCTTGGAAGCAGTCCTACATCTGCTGAGGCTCAGTTGCGTGAAGAGCAACAAGCTGCTTCAGTCGCCGCTCAGCGAGACCAGCCAGCTGATGAGGAGGATTGGGAAAGTGAAGATAAGGAACGTGAAGCTGAAAAGGAGAAAGAGGATGAAGAGGACAAGCACGAGGACGTGCAAGGTGGAACAGAACAGCTCACTCAAGAAGCTAACGAGGTGGTCCAGGATACAGTAGAAGATGAAGATGAGGTCGTGGGAGTCCCCAACCCAGAGGATGAACCCATGCAGGATGCGCCAGAGTTACCGCCTCATAAGAGCCCTGCCAGAACCGAAGTCCCGGATTCTGAGGGAGAGGAACAGACTACAAGCCCTCCAGAACCTATGGACGTCGATAGATCTACTACTGCGGTCAAGGATTCAGATGAGTTGAAACCGACCGATGAGAAGCTTCCAGATGCATCTGCACAGGCTTTCACCACTGCTGAACAACCAGCTGATCAGTCCATTGATGAATCGAAGGATGTCTCTTCGAAACCTTCCGTACCTGAACCACAGAACTCTTCTGCTGGGCCCTCCTCCACTTCCCCCAACCGATCTCCTGAAAAAATAACTACCAGAGTAGCATCTGGAGCAGTAAAGCATAAATCTGTCTCAGAGATCCTCGGCGAGATCCCGCAACCCAACACCTCTAATCTGGAGGTTAGACGCAGCGATAAATGTTTGTTAGAATCCGACCACCTCCAAACCTCAACGCGTAGTACACCCTCTTCCATATCGTCTACCGCGCGTATACGAACGCTAGCGGAGCGCGCTAAAGAAAAGGAACGTAGCAGGCTATCTACTGTGGTTTTTGCAAAACAACCCTCTAATGCACTGGTCCAAAGTTCAAAGTCCACTAAGGAGACCGAGGACTACTTCACTCCTTTATTCTACGCTATGGCTTCAGGAGCAACTCGAGGCAATCAGTCTCTAGACGCGTTATTACAATCTGCACACAAGACAATTACCACTGCAAATGCATATGTTCCCATCCACGAAAACCAGACAGCAAAGGTTCTGAAGAGAATATACAATCTTCAGTCTTCTAATAAATGGTCGCTACGCCAGCCTAAGCGTGCCCCAGAACCAAATAGACCAACCACTCACTGGGATGTGTTGCTTCAGGAGATGAAATGGATGCGTACGGACTTCAGAGAAGAGCGAAAATGGAAAATGACTGCTGCTAAGAACCTAGCGTACGACTGTGCTGAGTTAGTGGAACTTCGGGCAAGACTGAGAGATCAGGCTGAACTTCAGCTTTCAGAACTGGAAGTCTGCGAGATCAAGGAGGCACTTAGCTTACTTCAGGTTAACGCTAAACCACCCCCGAACCCCAAAGCACCTGCAGCGATGCAAGGTATCGCTATGGATGGAGCTGCCGATCAAGATATGGAGCCAGTTCCAGAATTTATGCCTTCTATGGAATCTGATTCACCTGAAGAAGACTTTGAAGAAGAGCAAAATCATATCAACCTCTTTGATACTGTTTCACCAACAGCGATCTTTGGTCTTCAAGATAACGACGTTGTATTTGGTCTTCGAAAAACTCCGATAACTGATCAACTACTAGACGAGTTACCATTGTATGGTTCACCATTGACGGTACCTTCATCAGAACTTCCGACCTCGGAGATCGACCCAGATCGCGTCTGGAGAAGACCTGCTCTGCCGTTAAGCAAGTACGTCGAAGGCAGGATGGAACTGAAAACTGAAGTGGCACCACGAAAGCGAAGCAGATATGACTATGAGGATGAGGACGATGAAGAAGATGATCAAGTTGTCTTTGGCGACCAGGGTCCGAAGCGTGTCGTGTTACCACCAGAGAAGACAGATGTTGCTTTGTTCAATCCTGAGAACAAGCATATTCGAGACCGGATTCACGCTGGCCACCAGTTCCGTCCTCCCTCTGAGTATCCTATGCCGCTTCAGAGCTTCTTTGAGTGTCGTACTGCTTCGCAGTGGACATGGGCTTGTGATGATGAACTTCGAAACCTTGTGAGAGACTATTCATACAACTGGTCACTCATTTCAAGTATTATGTCTAGCAAATCTTTATTCCAATCAGGCTATGATCGTCGAACGCCATGGGAATGCTTTGAGCGATGGGTACATCTGGAAGGCCTACCAAATGATATGCAGAAGACGCATTATTTCCGAGCATATACGAACCGTCTCGATACCGCACAACGCAACGTGGCTGCTCAAGCTGCACAGGCACCTGCCCAACCTAACGCCTCTGGACAGATCCAGCCATTCAATAGACGACGAAGCACCATCGGTTATAGGGTTGACAGGAAGAAGAATAACAGACATGTGACATTGGTTGATGCTATGAGGAAGTTGGCCAAGAAACGAGAGACAAACCTTCAGAAGCAGCAGCATGCTGCCGGTTTGGCTGCCATGAGGAAAGCTAATGAGGTTCCCCAACCTCGAGCTCCAGTTCATACCCCACAAGACTTTAGTCGGTTGAAGCTCGAGAAGGAGAACCAGATGAAAGAGCGGATCTATCAAATGCAGCAGCGGCAGGAAGCACAGAGAAAGGTACTAACAAACAAAATCAATTACTAGTATTTGCGTTTAAAATTACTGACCTTAATTCACTCTAGGCTGCGTTACTCCAAGCTCGAAATGCTCAAAACCCTCAGCAACAGGGTCTCCCGAATGGCATGCATCAACAACGTGGTCCTCTTCCTGCGAACACTATGGGTCCCAATGGTCAGCCAAATCCTGCGCAGAATCTCGCTGTAGCTGGACAAAACCGCCCTCGTCCTGGAATGCCTATGCCTGGTCAAGTTCCAATGAATCCTGCTCTTCAAGTCCCTCAGATGCAGATGAACGGTATTCCACAGATGGCCGGAATGCAAGGTCGTCTTCCTGTCCCAAATCCACCCCTAGACATAAACCTAGTTAACCAAGCTCGTCGTATCTCCGAACAACAACGACAAGCAGTTCAAATGCAGCAAAACCAACAACATCCTGGTCAAAGTACTCCAATGCACAACTCGCCACCAAATATGCGCCTTGGTGTGCTGCCACAGCCAGGCTTTGTGCAAAATATGATGCCACCATACAACCCCAACATGCCCAACGGAGTAGCTTCTCCATCCCAGAATGGCATGAACGTATCTACTCCTGGTGCCTCAGCTTCTCCACGGGTATCTCAATCTGTGCAGCAGCAGGGACCGGCCATACCTAATTCAATGATGCCCCATGTTGCCAACCTTGAAGCTCAAATCCGACAGCGCTATCCTACTGCTACTGCTGAGCAAGTTCAGCGCATGGCACAGGACGCTCTCCAGCGTACATTGCATCAGCAGCGTACTGCATTGTCTCAGTCTGCTATGAACGCAGCTGCTGGAGGAACTCCAAATCCAGCACATGCTCGAGTTCAACCACCTGTTAGAGTCCCTGCTGGCATGGAAAGTAGTCCGCAACTCTACGCTCAGATGCTCAGTGCTCAACAGGAGAAGCAACAACAACAAGCCGTTGCTAATGCAGCGAACGCCAATGCAGTTTCCGTGAATGGTAATGGAACCGCAAATATGGGCCAAGGACAAGTGCAAGTGCAAAATCGTGTGCAAAGTCAGAGCCCCGTTGTCGGATCTGTGCCAAGCCATGGACCAAGTCAAAGTCCTATCATGAATCAGGGACAGGTACAAGGCCAGGCTCAGACTCCAACTCCGAACCAGATTCAAGCTCAAGCACAGGCACAACAGCCACAAAGAAGTGCAAGTGCTGGAAGTGGAAAATAGATGATATGATTGAAGGGACATCGGAATGTGAGTGTATGGGTTTTTGTTTGGGAGTTTTGGCGGGATCCTGGAGTTGGCGGCATGCACTCAACTTTTTCTTTTGGCGGGGACGAATGAAATCCGAGTAACGAAAAAGGGGAAGGACTTCAAAATAATGGTTTTCAGCCTTCTTCTATCATACGCTCGCGGTAGGACTTCATGTGTATAATGTGTTATTAGAAAGTAGATCTGGAAAGGAGGGCCAAGAGTTTTACGGGGGGAGTGGAGGCGGGGCTTTGTTATGTCTGTGTCTGTCTTGTCTGGATTGTCGTATGTTGGAATTTGGCCCCCCTCACCCTTCTCATTTCCTGTTACTTGACATCTTCGAAGGACTTTGTTAAATATCTTGGTGGACTCCAGGGTGGTTGGCAGACACAGATGCAGATGTAGATGTAGGACTGGAAACAGGCATTCACGGAATTGATTAATTGAGTGATTGATCCATGAGCTATTGTTTCATGATATAGTGATGATCTATATAACACGCTTTGCAGTTTTGGTTGAACTGCCATTTTGAACTGGGTTGCTGTGAATTTTAAGCAGAGCCTTCCAAGTTGAGGCCCGAGGAGATTAGATCCCAGCCTTGGTGTCGAAGTCTTGTTAATACCTAATATATGAGGCCATAAGAGTGGCAAACATGGCAAACACAGCAACCTAGCTCTGAATAATATTGCCTTCATAACTATTCCAAGAACCCTCCCCAGAATATCCAAACCGCAACATGATCCATATCTAAATGTCTACGCAGATTAAATTCTAGTTCTAGAAAACTTCTAAAGCAATGTCGCCTAGTCGCGACTCTCCCTCATCAATGGACGCAGCAGCAAATCGACCAAATGCATCCGCCATGCCTTCGGAATCAACACCGACGTCCTCGAAAATCGCAGTCAAGGGCTTCTCTTTCTCCTCAAAGAAAAACACAGATGGTACTACCACATCCTCAACGGCGACAACGTCGAAATTCCAGATTAAACAGCAACAGCAACAACAAAGCAAAGCGCCCGTCCCTATACTAGGCAAGCGGCCTCGAAACGCTCTGCACCACGGCTCCGACGATGAAGAAGGCGATAGTGATGCGGAGCATGGAAGACATGAGCTAGTAACTGGATTCACCGACCGAGGAGCCACGCGCCATGAAGATGAGCGACAGAGGTCGAGGAATGGGGGACCGCTTACTATTGAGAGGCAGGCGAATCGGGATTGGAGGTTGGAGATGAGGATGAGGAGGGGAGGGGGGAAGAATTTGTTACCGCCAGAAGTACAGGCGCAGAGGGCTGCTGCTCAGAATGGAGGGAAGGAGAAGGTTGATGGAGTTGATGTTGTTAATGGCGGGGGGGAGCCGCAGTGGGGGTTGAATGTCAAGAAGAGGGAGAGTGCTGCTGTTGTTGTGGAGGAGACGGATGATAAAGGCGGGGAGGTTGCGGCTGAGAAGATTGAGAGCGAGACAACTGTGGTGGAAGAGGCACCTAGGATTAAGACGGATGATGAGTTGGCGCTGGAAGCCCTCATGGGGAAGGACTCGAAAAAGAAGGGGCCTGATCTAGTCATTCCTATTGCTTCGGATGAAGAGGAGGAGCTCCAACGCCATCCACCTGTTAGTGAAGCAGATGCGTATCGCCGTGCTATTAGGGAGGCCCCTGATGTGTCTACATTAGAAGATTACGAGCGCGTGCCTGTCGAGGAGTTTGGCGCTGCGCTGTTACGCGGGATGGGCTGGAACGGAGAGAAGACAGCTGGTGCAAAGGAAGTCAAGCGAAGACAGAATCTTTTGGGATTGGGAGCTTCGCATTTGAAAGGCGCTGAGGAGCTTGGCGCTTGGGTACAAAAGAGTGATACGAAGAGACTCAAAGGAGCGGACAGTGCACGACGTAGTGATAGGAGACCGACGGCGAGTGAGTATAAGAGGGAAAAAGAACGCGAGAGGGAAAGGAGAGATGACAGACACGACAGTTATCGAAGAGATAGGGATAGGGATCGAGATCGAGATCGAGATTATCATCGAGATAGAGATCGGCATCGTGACTACAGGAGGTGATGTGAGAGAATATTGAATTGGGAATCGTGAACTTCGTCGAATCGTAGTGCACGGAGACGAAGCGTTTTCAGCGGCAGCATAGATGGTTTTACCTTTAGTTTTCTGTACCATCGCATTTGTATTATGGCATATATATACAGGGAAATGATGAGCGCGCTATTGATAGATGATGACATTTTGGATTTCCATACTCGGCTTTCTATATGAGGATGCTGGTAGCTGCGGGAAGGGCGACTTCAAATTCGAGCGAGGACATCTCCAGAGGAGAATCCTGTTTGAAAGATAGCAGGTGAATATTGAATTGAATGTATTTGAAGCGATAATACGTCTACCTACATAGAAGTATTATTTTATATGTTGTTGAGTGGAGAACCATCTTGTCATTGGTATTATCAGGAATATCTTGGCGGTGCAATTGTGCATACAGAGATACCTAATCAAGTATCTGCCATAGCAACGCCTTTCCTCGGCCAGTTAGAGCTACCCCGCCCACTATTGCCAACCTCCCTTGATCGACACCGTTTGAGGATGTCAGTTCCGTTTATTAATATCTCCTTCACTTATCAATTGCGGTCCGAGAAAAAAAGTATTTGGAAATTAGACCAAGAATTAACAATTGAAAAATTTCTAATAATTACGTTTTCTACGCTGCTACGGCAAAGGGTGCTAATCATTCATAACTTTCCTTATCAGCCTTGCGGAGGCTGCATTATCACCTCTGATCCCGAACATGGATATCTCAAGAATTGCTTCCAAGCACCAGATAGATCTCGCACCTTATGAAGCTATATACAAGGATCTCCACGCGCATCCTGGCCTTTCTCTCCAGGAACACTATGCTGCTTCCGTAGCGGGGAAGTACCTCAAGGCTCTTCCAGGTTTTGATGTTCGCACCTCAATCGGTGGCACGGGACTCATAGGAGTCCTCAAAAATGGAGAAGGCAAAACCGTTCTCTTGCGCGCTGATATTGATGCTCTCCCTGTAGAAGAGTTGACTGGGTTAGATTACGCCAGTAAAGTGCGGGAAGTGGATAAGGTAGATGGCATCGAGAAGCCAGTCATGCATGCGTGTGGCCATGATATGCATATATCAGCGATGCTGGCTGCCGCTAAGACCTTGCACGCATGCAAAGAGGACTGGAAGGGAACTTTAGTGATTCTGTTTCAACCTAATGAGGAACGCGGTGCAGGAGCAAGCGCAATGATTGCTGATGGACTGTATGATCCTGCAAGGCATAATTGTCCAATTCCAGATGTTGTTTTGGGACAACATGTTATGCCCTTTGAAGCCGGATGTGTAGGCACAAGACCGGGTTTCTTTGCATCTGCAGCCGATAGCTTTGCCGTCACAGTATTTGGACAAGGAGGGCATGCTTCCCAACCTCATCGAACAGTTGATCCCGTGCTCTTGGCATCTCATATCATCGTGCGATTGCAGAGTATCGTAAGCAGGGAGGTTGACCCCAAAGAGTCTGCTGTGGTTACTGTGGCCAGCGTGCATTCGGGTTCGGCAGAAAATATCATCACCGATTCAGCTACTTTCAAGTTGAATATACGGACCGTGACCCCTGAGACGAGAGTCAGGGTCCTCGAGACAATTCGCCGAGTCGTAAGAGCAGAATGTGAAGCCTCTGGATCACCAAAGGAAGCGGAATGGATCCCTTTATCCGATTTCCCACTCACACTGAACGATGCTTCAGCGACTAAAACGGTAGCTGAAGCATTCAAAAAGCATTTCGGTGAACGCCATGACGAAAATGCAACGCCTCTTGGTGGATCGGAAGATTTTGCTGTCTTAGCTACAGAGGCACCAAACAAGAATGGGGGAAAGGGTGTACCGTATTGTTATTGGAGCTTTGGTGGCATTGATGCGGAGAAATTCAGAGCTGCGGTTAAAGGAGACACACTGCAGAAGGATATTCCTATTAATCATAGCCCCTATTTTGCGCCTGAGATCCAGCCTACGCTGAAGACGGGAACGGAGGCTTTTGTTGTCGCGGCATTAGCGTTTTTGACTCCATATGGGGATACTATAAGACAACGCCTTTAGATATATTATGGTCCATAGTTTTATCAATAAACTTCAGAAACCGGTTTGAGGATGCAGGGGTATCATGTCTATCGTATTTCATATTCAGGATCCACCGATATTCATTCTGCTACAACGCCTTTAGGCGTAGGGTTTTCCCTAATCTGCCTGACCGTATCCCTCACGGTCGCATTGTTCTCGAAGCTGAGACTGATGAGATCCACAACTTCCTCGACTGTAAAGTAGAGACTAAGGTCACTCTCAAACCAGAGAAAATGGATATCTTTTAGGTTACTCTGTAAGACCTCATTTAGAAAATGTAGCTTAAGCCATTTATCAGCATACTGCGACGTTGTGGGTATCTGTGGCTCGTTTTTGTTCTCCGGGAGAAATAAGGAATCCAGTTCTGTAACACGCGAGATAAGTTGAGCCGTGCGATAAGCTTGGTCAGCGCTGAGGTCTGACAGCTCGAAAATGTCTAGTATGATTTTTGTGGCAATTGTATTAAGGAGAGCGCCGATTGAACTCGCCCAAGCAGATCGAGACAGGATAGGTTTCCAAAGATCCGCCAGTCGTTTGATGTGCTCCACCACAGAGTCGACCCCGCTTTGGAGTTCTTCGGGTGCTAGCCCATCTTGATGTAGGAAATTCTGGGCTCCTGTATTGTATTAGTGTGTGGGATATTTACGGATATGAAGTTGAATACCTCCAAGAAGATCCTTAAGTACCGTTCTCTGGTCGTTGAGCTCGTTTGTATACGCTCTCTTACTGAAGCTATCTAAGGCTTTGATATCTGCTTCTAGCTTCACTAAGCTGGCGCTGAGATTGGTTCTTTCAGTCCATGTAGCATTGTACTCTTTTAGCTCATTTGCAAGCCACATGGAATCATTATAAAGATACCTATTCAAAGTTAGTATTCTAGATATGAATTGAAGGTGTCTTCCTTACATGTTCCCGCATTGATCACGACCATAGTAATATGGGGAGACAGCACGGTACATAGCTAGCACGAGGACTGGAAGATTAAAGAGTCCAACGGCAGCGGGAGCTACTGGGTTACTTTCATTGCTATAACAGAATGAGTACTGAAAGCATGTGTGGAAGGGTAAAATATATACCTTTGCGATTTTAAGCTCGCAGCATCGTCCAGAATTGAGGTAACTGTCTGTAATACGGGTCTAGGCATCGCCGATATAGTGTATGACTCTGTTAATGTGACCTCTCGAGTAGTAGTTGACGTTGTCTGAGAATTTATGTTATTGCTTTTCGATTCAGCTTGAACTTCGTCAACCTTGGACTCAGGCTCGGCCTCAGTGTCATCATCATCGCCCCAACCCCATGCATCAGCCTCATCAATATCTACGTTCTGCACATCAGAATCTGGATTATGTGTCGTCTTCTCTTCATCGCCAGCTGCGACTGGAGGATCGGCGTCTGAAACGGGCTCTGTCTCTTCATCACTGCCCCAGGCATCATCCCAGTTGTCTTGGTTCGCCGCCGTAATACCGTTCCCGTTTTCTTTTGAACTCGGATCTTTACTCTCATTGCTTGAGACCAGTCGCTTCTCAACGCGGTCAACTTTTGTGGTGGCTCCAATTCCTATTCCACAAATATGTTAGAGCTGCTTGAGAAATCCTTGACTCTAAAAACTATTATGATAAAAGATGCTTGAGCAGATATATGGCCTACCTAATGACAGCTGATTCCGAATGAAATCAAGAGCAGTTTCTCTTCGATTATTCAGCCATACTCTGGGCGCGTTTGATACCCATTCCTGGAAAAGATCTGCCCCTGACCATTTGAGTTCAGTCAACACAGCAGCAAAATTATTAACATGGGTTAATGTTTTTTGATAGTCTGCCATATCGTCTAGAGAGGCTGGTACTGCTGTATCTAACCATGTGTCTTTGATACGGTTGGATAACACTGGCATCATAGTGCTGGATAATAGCTTCACAAATTCATAAGGAAGATTGGTAGCTATGAACCGAATTATTTGTTCTAAATCGGCAAATAGAGATTTAATGGAGTAATCAGTCTCCTCTGAACCAGAAATTATTTTGTTCTGGGTAATTGTCAGTTTTAAGCCTCTAGGGAGAAGAGGTGTGGCACGAACCCCTTGTATTTGTACAGAAGATAGGTGACCTTCATTGAATTCAGTACGGGGTCTCACTAGAGCTATATCAAAATCGTCCCAGAGCTTTTTCACTTCGCTATCTAATTGTGAGTAGGTCATTAGGCCTATGAGGGCTTCATTTATATCCGTGTTCTGGCCTTTAAGAAGTCAGTTGGATTCTCATATATTAAGATGCAAAAGACTCACTCCCGAGACTTTGGTTGATCGTAAGGCATTTTTGTTCCTTATCAATGCTAACCAGGGAGTTCCAAACAGTAAGTAATTGTGTTTGAAGTGAGTCGCGAAGTTGTGAGTATCTCGCATCAAGTAGTCTTACGGCACGTGTCGTCTTTTCCAGTGGTATTTTCTCAGAGCTTTTCCAGGCATCTGCAGCATATTAGCAGTCATTGTTAGTAGTTGTATTGGGATCTCACTTTCGAGTGAATGCAGAGCATCGACGATCCTGTTCTCGTAAGATAGCTTCTCAGCAGCATCAAATGAATCGTTGGCCACCTTTATCGCCTCTAGTGTTTCTCTCAGCTGGTCGTTGAATAGGTTCTCTTTCATCAAAAATTCTACGTATGTTTCCCGCTCACGCATAGCTTCTATATTCTCTTCGTCTGCCTCCGCTTGCCTGGCAATTTCGCTGGCAAGCCGTCTCGACTTGTCGATATCATCTTGGAGGGATTTGGCATTGACAATCCAGCTGTCAACTTCTGCGGCACTATCGCGGCTGAGCTGGCGGATTTCCGTCTGCAATAGAATTAATCAGTACTGCATTATCATACGGAAAGCTGTTGCTGTGAGCCAGCGAACAGAGGTTGATTTTGGACAGTATGGATAGAATTGTAGAACATACCTCTAAGTCGGCTTTGGCAGCACTTAAAGCTTCCAAAGCCCCTGGAAGCGCCGACCCTTGCACAACAGTGGCAGATACAGCTTCATCCTCTGGGAAGCTACCATTGCGAGAGAACTCAATTAGGATCCGGCCAAGCTGGTTTTGCACCTCCATGGAGGTCATGTTTATGGCAATGCAGTTTTTTTCACCGCCACTTGCTTAGGAGTATGTTATATAATATGGTAGGTCTCCAGTGGAACAGGATTTATTACTCCATATCGCTCAAATAGTTCCATGCTATTATAGATAAATCCTGTGAATGACGTTTCAGGAACATTTGGCAGCTTCCAATTAAGCGTGTTTAAGCGCGGTGAATATTCGGCAAGGCGGCTATCTTCCATTTCATGGTATCTGGGTACGTGCTTGGAATTGATCGAGCTTGGGTTATTAATAATACTACAATAGTTTCATTAGGACTGGTTTCATTATCAATACATATAGTAAGCTGTCTCTGCTAGCATCAACTGCCATGGACTAGGCCATGTCATCCTCAATTGTTAATGCCCCATAATTAAGGCATTAATATTGCCCCTCCTTACGCCCCTCCAAATCACAGCTGACTCTCTCAGAACTGTAGTCCAATCAAACCCCGATACACGGGGCTAGCATTGATTTGTGACAAAGACACTCGTTTGCAGGCTGCCTAGACTTCTACTTTGGAAAGGTATCACTACAACTTCTTCCCTTCTTTACTTTTCGCTTTTTGAACTCCCATACTTGGACAATTTTACTCTGGTCACTGTTTGTTGATTGGACTTCAGGGCTGAAGGACTATAGAAGACGGATATCTGGAGAATAATTTGGGTAAGAATTTTTGATTTCTTATCACTATTCAATTCATTAGCTGTCCAATTTACAAAACTGCATCGTCATTTTTCCTTTATATTTCTAGATTTCTCATACCTTGGTGCACATCTGGATCACAACTTTGGAGCAATGCCAATACACCTTATGTGGGGTAAATCATCGTGCTTTAGAGTCCTTTTACCGCTCCTTGAAGTCTTGCAATATCAGCTCTTGTTTGATGATGTAGTCCTGGTTATTCTGCAAGGCCTATTTCAAGAATAAATTCTCATGTAGGCAATGTTAAGATACGTTATTAGAGCAAACCCCGAGTTGATTGTCACATGCTGGGAGTTACGTTGTCGTTTGATATTGTGTTACACTTGGTAGATGTCTAATTAATATGATACTTGATATCATCCAAGTTCAAGTATTCATTAAGATGATTTTGCCCTTCCATCTATCCTGATCGGTTTGCATTATAGAATCACTAATTTTTATTATCTTCTAGTGGAATTGTTCAACTAGATTGGAATCTCAATATGCCTGGTCAAGTACGAAAAACGCACTTTCGTACAGTCCAAAAATTTACTGTCGACTATGCTCCTGTTAGTATTTCTCAATATGTATCCGAGCGGACTGGGATGCATGTGGTTGTGGTCGACCAAAAGGGACCCAAAGTAAATGGGTACTTCACATTAGCTACTGAGATCTTTGATGACTCCGGATCCCCTCATACCCTTGAACATCTGGTCTTTATGGGCTCCAAGAGCTATCGCTATAAAGGCTTACTTGACAAGCTTGCTACGAGGGCATATTCAAACACCAACGCTTGGACTGCAACCGACCATACAGCTTATACCTTAGATACTGCCGGATGGGAAGGGTTTGCGCAGATTCTGCCAGTATACCTGGAGCATGTTATTCTCCCTACTCTTACTGATGAGGGGTGTTATACCGAGGTTCATCATATTGATGGAGAAGGCAATGACGCAGGCGTAGTCTATTCAGAGATGCAAGGCATCCAGAATACAGGTTCAGAACTTATGGATATAAAAGCTCGTCACCTTTTATATCCGGAGAATGTTGGATTTAGATATGAAACTGGGGGCATGATGGAGCATCTACGCATTTTAACAGCAGATCGAATTCGCGCTTTCCACAAAGAGATGTACCAACCTAAAAATCTCTGCCTTGTTCTGGTTGGAGAGGTTGATCAAGACAATCTACTAGAGATTCTGGACAACTTCGAAGATGGTATTCTTGACGATATTCCTAAACCGGACGCACCATTCAAGAGACCATGGGTGGAATCGCCTCAGCCACCCGCCCTAAAGGAATCCGTTATCGAAACCGTGGAATTTCCAGAAGAGGATGAATCATCTGGTGACGTTCTTGTTGGATTCCTTGGTCCCAACTGTAACGATCCTGTTGCAATTGCAGCGCTCAATGTTATTCTCACTTATCTTGCTGGATCTTCTGTATCAGTCCTTGAAAATATCATGGTAGAGAGAGAAGAACTTGCTAGTTCAATCGGATATTGGTCAGACCCAAGGCCGGATTCAGTAATTTGGTTCCAGCCTGCTGGTGTCGAAACAGAAAAGCTGGCATATGTTGAAAAACGTCTTTTTGAAATTCTTGAAGAGATCTCCTCGAAGCCACTTGACATGAAATATCTTACAGACTGTCTTAAAAGGGAGCGAAGACAGCTCAAGTTTCAAGCTGAGAGTTCGCTCTCATTCTATGCAAACGGCGTTATCAATGATTTCTTGTTTGGAAAGAGGGACGGGTCAACGTTGAAAGACCTTGGCACAATCAAGGAATATGATGAATTGGAGAAATGGACAGAGCCACAGTGGAGAGAGTTTCTGAAAAAGTGGATCGCAGATGCTCCTCATGTTTCCATTCTGGGAAAGCCATCAAAAGACTTAGCTGAGAAGATCAAGGCGAAAGAAGAAGCTCGGTTAGCTGCCAGAAGGGAGGAACTTGGCTTGGAAGGTCTTAAAAGGCTTGCTGAGAAGTTGAAAAACGCAATTGCTAAGAATGATACTGAGATCCCTGAGTCTTTACTTCAAAAGTGGCCTGTGCCTGGTGTGGAGTCAATCCATTTCATTGAATCTACGACTGCTAGAACTGGACTTGCAAGGAGATTGGGAGTTCTAGACAATAAGATTCAACGACTTATCGACTCTAAGAAATCAGAACTGCCACTTTTCCTTCAATTGGAGCATGTTCCAACCAATTTTGTACACCTGAGTTTATTACTTGGAACTTCTACTATTCCAACAGAACACAAGCCACTAATTTCTCTATTCCTTGATAACTTTTTCAACACTCCAATAATTCGAAATGGAAAGAGAATTGAATTTGAACAAGTTGTTACAGAGCTAGAACAAGACACTATAACCTACTCGATGACAGGAAATCGTCTCGGTGAACCTGAAGGTTTGGTGTTACAATTCCGAATTGAACCCGAAAAGTATGCTACGGCGATTGAGTGGATGAGGACAATGATGTTTGACAGTATATTTGATGAAGTCAGACTTAAAGCTGGCATTACGAAGATTCTTGCAGAAGTCCCCCAAGAGAAGAGAAGTGGAAATAGTATGATGTATGCCGTCGACAATGCCATCCATCTAGATAACGCCTCTATTGTGAAAGCAAGAAGTACTCTTGTTAAATCAGTCTATATGAAGAGATTAAAGAAGCTCTTAGCCAAGGATCCCCAAGCAGTTATTGACGGTCTCGAATCTGTTCGTAAATCTCTCTTCAAATTTTCGAATATGCGAGCGCTCATTATTGCCGATATCGAAAAACTTCCCAATGCAGTAGAAGCATGGGAGCCTCTCATTAAGAGTCTTGACACAACCTCTGCACTATTGCCTATTGTCAAGCAGACATCTCTGCTAAGTGCGGATGGCAAGAACCTTGGGGGCCATGGTGTAGTCATAGTTCCAATGACTACTATTGACTCCTCCTTCCTTGTCTCTACCAGCTCCGGACCATCCTCGTACACAGACCCCATTCTTCCAGCTCTCATGGTTGCTGTGGCTTTCCTTGAAGCCGTTGAAGGCCCACTTTGGACAGCTGTCCGTGGTACAGGTCTTGCTTATGGAGCAAGCTTTAAGAGGGAGCCTGATACTGCAGCAGTACAGTTTAGTGTCTATCGTTCTCCAGATGCTCATCGAGCATTTGTAGCAGCGAAGAATATTGTGGAATCATACATTAATGGTACTACTAAATTTGAACAACACGCACTTGAGGGCGCAATTTCCAGTATTGTGGTTCAATATGCCGATGAGCAGACGACCATGGCGGCTGCAGGCCAAATGAATTTTATTCACAGCGTTATATGGGAGGTAGACGAAGACTATAGCAATAGAATGTTGAAGCTTATCAAGGATGTTACAGTGGATGAGATCAAGGCGGTTATGAAGGATGTGCTGTTGCCAGCATTCTTGCCAGGAAAGGCGAACGTAGTTGTCACCTGCGCACCTATTATGGAGGAAGTAAGTTCCATTTTCTGCATTTTACCTCTAATTAGCCTTTTTCAACAAAACTGTGGCAAAAAACTGATATCTATTTCCTCTTCAGAATATCTCCAAGGGATTCTCGAACCTGGGATTCAAGACAGAAGTCAAACCTCTGTCTGCATTTGAAGAAGACTATGGCTTGAAATCTGACGAGCCTGATGAAGAAGATCCATCGGATGAAGAAGACGAGGAAGGTGATGAGGAGGAAGGAGAAGAAGAAGACGATGATGAAGACGAGGAAGATGAAGAGGATTAGGTAGAGAAACGAAAACTGGAGGAGTGGGTTTGGGCAGTATTTCAATGATGATTCTGGCAAAGAGGACTTGATTGATTCGAGAACAAGGGAATGCCGAGTTTCTGCTTTAAAAGTTCATTAAAACAGTAGATAAAAGACTCTCTACACTAGTGAAATCTTAGATTTACCAATTCCCGATCAGTGTCTGCCTGGTCCTCCATACTGTAGTGAATTTGACAGTCGATGTTTGAAGTTCTAGTCGTCTATGCAAGTAATTTCGTATACTCGCACTATTAAGATATCGAGCATGGGGCAGTGCACACTCGCTCACAAGGAGAAACCTCACTTTTCCTAGCGCCAGGGGCTTGGCAGCCTCTATATATTCCAAAATAGGCAACAACCTCATAACGAACAGCAAGGGCGGCCGTTGTGGCAGAATGTCAGTTCAACTTGCTGTTCTAAGAGGTGGAATACAAAAAAAATCTAGGAAATATTTATTAAGTCTAATGAAATGAAGCAAGTGCTGACATTAGCGGAGATGTAGGCGTACGGCTGCAAAGCAGTTGTAGGGCACGAACTCTTTTGCCATTCTAGAATCTCTTTACCTTTTTATTCAGTTGATCCAAGTTTCTAACGCGATAAAGTTCATATTCTCGGTTTAACTAAGGTATCTATATAAAATAAGAATCCTGTTTCAAAGGTGATAAATAGTGCCCATTTCAGCTTCCATTCAAAAATAGGGCTAGCTAAACATCCAAGCCATGCTCTCTAGTTAGCTAAATAGATTCTTCCCTCATATCCACCTAGAGTCATCGTAGTCCCATCACCTTCCACATTCCCAACGAGAAACTCAAGCTTGTGACCACTGAGTTTCTCCGGGAAGCCAAACTCAACATCTTGATCGGTAAAATTTAGGACAACAAACAAGACATCCTTGCCAAAGGTCTTGGAGAAAGTGAATAACTTCAGGTCCTCTATATCAAAACACTCAAAGTCACCGTGAATGAAGAGATCTTTGTATTCCTTTCTCGTACGCAGCATCCCTTTCCAGAAGTTGAGTACCGAGTTTGGATCATTAAGTTGGTTCGCAACATTGATCTCCGTATAGGAGTCATTGACCCTCATCCACGCTCCGCTTTTATTTGTTGTAAAACCGGCGTAGGGTGATGAGTCCCACTGCATTGGGACCCTTGCATTATCTCTACCAATTATTTGCAATGAACCCATGACATGTTTGAGAGCTTTCGGGTCACCTCCTGTCCGCTTCTCAACTGCGCGGTAAAAGTTCAAGCCCTCAATATCCTTGTAATCTTCAATAGGCCAGTCTTTTGGAACATTAATCATGCCTATTTCTTGACCTTGGTAGATGAATAATGTACCAGTAAGTGCACACATCATCATGGAAAGCAGCTTTGCGGAACGTACACGCCACCGAGGCGCATCTGATGCATAGCGGGTGACCGAGCGGCCTTGATCATGGTTCTCGCAAAATGCTGTCGTCCACGCATCCGTTCCTGTGATGAATACCTGCCATTTGTTGATGATATTCTTCATGTCTTTGAGGGTGTATGGCCTGAAATCGTATTTCCCTGTTTCTCCCGTTCCCAGGTCCACTAGATCAAATTGGAAGACCATATTGAGTTGTTTATCTGAAGCACCAACGTATCGCCTTACATGAGCTGGGTCTGGTGTGTGCGGTAATTCGCCGACTGTCATTGCATCGTACTTGTTTAGAACCTGGGTGTTCATTTCGCGCAGAAACTCATGCATACGTGGACCGTTACAGAATAAGTCTTCCGCTGGTTGCTCGAAAACTTCTGGATCGACGATAGGAGCATCGAGAAATTGTTTCCCTTTGGAGTACATATTCACAGTGTCAATGCGGAACCCGTCTACTCCCTTCGAGAGCCAGAACTCCATTGCAGACTTATAGATTGCTTGCCTGGTTTCTGGATTCTCCCAATTGAGATCCGGCTGCTGCTTGGCAAACAGATGAAGATAATACTCCTGCGTATGCTCGTCCCATTCCCACGTAGGTCCACTGAAGTAGCTACGCCAATTAGTTGGTGGCAATCGTGTGCCATCCTCTGCATATCTAGGCGGTCTCCAGATATACCAGTCACGCTTTGGGTTATCTCTGGATGAGCGAGATTCTTTAAACCAAGCATGCTCATCTGATGTGTGGTTCACAACAAGATCAAGGATAAGCCGCATTCCACGAGAGTGGCATGCTTCAATCAGGTTTTCCATATCCTCCACTGTTCCATAGGGGGCATGGACTGCCTCGTAGTCTGAGATATCATATCCCATGTCATGTTGTGGCGATTGGTACATAGGAGAGAGCCATACAATATCAATGCCAAGGTCTTTAATATAGTCAATTTTCGAGATGATACCGGGGATGTCACCTAGTCCATCCCCATTGCCATCTTTGTAACTCGCTGGATATATCTGGTACACCACTCCATCTTTCCACCAGATCCGGTCGGTGACCGTCATGTTTGAATGTGGGGTAGTGAATTGGGGATGAGATGGGATTTGGAACTTGGCAATTTAAAATTATATTGCAAGAGAGATAGAGGGATAAAAGGATAGATGGTTAATAGTGAAAGAAGATGAAAAGGCCGATAAGGAACGAGCTTCTCTACTGTACCTATAAAGCCAGTCTTCAATAGTGGGTAGTCAACATTCTCAACCATGCAAAATCCTATGGCTGTGGATACAGCATGCATAGGTGGACCGTTCCTAATAGTAGATCTGTGGAGGCATAACGCGGCAGGCCAGAGAATCGCGATATTTATCGCTCTATTCGTCGGTCTCTCAGTGGACATAGATTAGCAGAGGGCCTTGGCCTAATTGGGCAAGAGGGACCGTTCTCGGCTAATACGAGACTCAGGGACTCACGTGGACGGACCCCAACCCAAGAGCCCATAAGAACAACCCGCACCTTAAATCAACGACATTTCGAGCGAAATATTGAACGGATTGGTTTGGCCACATTGGATAGCGGTGTAACTGCTAGCTGCTTCGTTCAGATATTGTTCCCTCTTCTAGAGCATGTTTCAATCTATGATGGCCGGGACTTGTGGTTGTCCGGGAAGTTTTTCGGTCATCAGAGTCAATTCAGTTCTCAGGAAGGCGAGTCGAAAATATCCAGAACCGCATTCATCTGAAAAATTTACCAAGGATTACTTGGGCCCATCCTACTCACATTTGGGGGCACCCTTCTCCACATTCAAGTAGGGATGTGACTGAGATATCTGTTGCCTTAAAAGATAGGAAAGGCCATCCTAGACGGATACTTTTATAAGCTCTTTCTCACTAGTATTATTTCTGCTACATTACTTTCCCATTGGAAGAATTAACTATTACACCTCCAAAAGTCTCATTTCGGAAGCAAAGAAAGGATGAATATCTATTATGTAACCACAATGCTGTAAAAGATGCACATCCTGCTTTTTCTGAAGCTACCACAACAGTCCCCCTTTAAGTTGTGTCAATGGAAGAATTACCTACATAGTAGTCCTGCCTGCATCCTGCATCAGACTTGTTCCTGTGTCTACCGTTTTGTCGCACATCGCATTTCTTGCCAAGAACGGCCTAATCTACCAAGCGTCAAAGCCAGGAGCTATATTCTAGCCCGCTATGCTTTGTTGCACATGGCACTGGCAAGGGATGGTGTAAACTCTTACACATCGATCACCTCTCAGCGTACAAGGAATCCTTTGACAGCTCTTTTGTTGCATTTTGATTATAACTTTGAGTGTCCATCGAAGAATGTCTCTCATTTTTTGTTGCAAATCGCATGAGCTTGGCAAAAGCCAACGCTCAGATTGATTTGCCAGTTTATTGGCGACGTCCACAGCTCTCCTTTTGTTGCAAGTCGCAGTAGCTTGGCAGTGAATCACCGAGTGAGGACAGCACTTTTGTTGCATGTCGGAGCAGCCTGAAAGCCCCCATAGGGCACAATCTAGTGGCATTTACGACTTATCGTGAGTTGCTTGATGCCGCTAATGAACTACATCTGTTATTTTGTTGCAAATCGCAGATTCTTGGCAGTCACCATTTGGTTGTTCATATATAAGATTATCCGTTATAACCTGGCTGAAGTTCATTCAAAGAATTTTTTGTTGCGCATCGCACGTTCTTGGCAGTATCAAGCGAACTCTGTCATCTACTTACCGTTCACTATGGCTTCAAAGAAAAGCCAAAGAATGTTTGTTTGTTGCTAATCGCAGTTACTTGGCATGGATTATTTTGCCACGCCAAATCGTATTAGCATCCCGTTAACTGTAACCGAAGCATTGTTCACTCTTGCAAAGCATGTCATTTCCATTTGTTGCACGTCGCAAGATCGTGGCAGGTATGGAGGCTTACGAATAATCTCTTTTGTTGCAAATCGCAGAGTCTTGGTAGTTTGATACACTGGCTCTCTATATCAGCAAGTGAATGGCATTAATGTGTTCATCTAGCCATCTGTTGGGTTATAAGTTTAGGTGAGAAACCACATTCTCCAAACTTATATCACATATTTATCTATAGTCATATACCACTTATACTCACTATAATTAACTCGCTACTATCATGCATCTTTAGTCGGTTAGGCCTGAGACTATCGGGTTTCTCACTATCTAGTTCCATAGCTGAATATTCCCTAGAATATATCATGATAGCTGGGTAGTTCCAAAGATTGTAGCCGACACCGGATGATAAGCCTCATATACCTGAATCACAACTCTCGGTAACATAGATCAACAAGGAATACTGTAACCACTGGGCTTAGAAAGCTAGATACCTGTAAATTATACCACTGCGATACAATCCATTAACCTGGCCTTGCCTGTTTAACGATTTTGGGCTTCGATTCACCATATACTTATTCCAAACCACCAATATGCCTCTCTGGTATATAATATAGCTTAGAAAACCAAACAATGTCCAAAGGCCCATAAATCTTACTCGAAGCTTTTGATTGATCATTGCTTATTTGTGAGTGGCCGATGACTTGTTGTTTAACTAGCAAGGTTTCTTCTATGGGTAGTTTCGGTAGCTGAGGCGGTATTGTATAACTATCGGTCAAGGGTTTACTTCATCTTGCTCGCCTAGCTAGTATAACGTACGACTAGAACTATTTGACTGGTAGGTAAATGACAGCTGGAAATAGGAAGTATGATAATAGAAATTATGAATAGTTGTAGGTAAGGATAAATTTCATTGAAGATTATAAACAAAGCCTCTGTAAAGAAAAGGTTTTCAAATGTAACTAAGATTTATGAAACTGTATTGGGTTCCCGGCTCCGTATCCTGTACGTTGAATATTTTGTCGAAACTGTGTTCCAGATGGCCTAAGTCGTCAGGATGTATCTGACCGATGTCTTTTACTTTTGGGTTTGCTTCCACGTTGTATACCTTGGAATAGTTAATAAGAGAAGGATCAACAAGCTGTGTTACACCGCTTGATAAATTTATAAACCCGCTCCTCCTTAGAAAGCCTTCAAGATCTCTAACAGTGGCGAAACAATGCTACAATAAATAAGTCGCTGGAAGTCATCATCATCGAGTCCGACCATCTTATTTCCAGGCCCAGATAAGCATTTTTTGACCATGCCTTCATATTTATCTCCACTTTCGGATAGAATAAGATTTTCTCTCAGCAAGCGTGATGCAGTTTTTAAATCTGTTACTGCTTCATTTGAACCATTGTCTTCAGCGATACGGCGTGCTGCGATGGGTTCGCAGAGCGACAATTCAATGAGGACCACACCAAGTGGGAAAAAAATTTCACTTTGAATTAGAGGGCTAGTTTTTTTGCTCTCGGCGTGCTCTCCTTTAAGACTTGCTGGAAAATATAAGAATAATTGGATTTAATGGCGGCTTGTTCGTCACTGCGAAGGAGGAGAATATCCCTAGTGCTCCAATACATATCCAGCCAGCTTCCGTAGAAAGCGACAATACTTGCTGCAAGTGTAGCGACTAGAAATAACCGAGTTGCTCTACTGAGAGGAAACCGATTTAGGGTTGCTGTTTTGGATGGTGTGGATAGGAGCTCTGCTAATGATTCTGGATGTAATTCAGTGCTAAAGTTCCGGTGCATGTTATACTTGAACTCACCATCAGGTTCGTCAGATATATATCCCAGATTGTCTCCTGGGTCATGAAATATAGAGCACAGGTCAGAGATTTGAACATCTAAGAACGGTACTGGTATGGGTGGCTAAGGTAGAATTTCCCGTGGCGCGAAGCTCGGATTTTCTCTGGTGATGATGATGATGATAGTTATTTGCGTCCAGCGGGAGCAGGTGGAACCTGCTCCCTGAGACCTCCCTGGGGGAATTGGGACGTGCTAAGCTAGGGAATTATGTACAAGTGTATATATCTAAGTATATTGACCATGTCCACCTCAGAAAGCATTTCTTGCATACGCGTGGCCATAGCCGTTCCACAGTGAGTCTTCCCCGCCGTTTGGGATGACCACTGAAGGTGTGAGAGGTTGTGCCTCTGTGCTGGCTCAAGTGAGCGGAATGCCTGGCCGAAAGGCCTCTGGTTAAGTTGCCGAACAACATCTAGTTTAAGGCGGATTTTCTCTGGAATATATAGATTGGCTCTTTTATTGCAGAGTGGACCATTCTCGGATAATCTCAACTCTGCGTTATTTCCGTGAGGACTCAGTTGACTGGCTGTTTTCTGTTGAGAACGCAATAAGAAAGTTGGGCTGTGTTTGCTAGTCACCGTTATCGTTCATTAAGAGTGATAGGTAGTAATTTGACTCGTAGCTGCTAGGCACAATACAACATAAAATGAAATCGCCGTTTTCGAGATTAATTATCTCTTATTATAATTGAGTACAACGGTATCTTTTCTATCACTTGAAGCCCTGTGATCAAACGTGCTGTGTAAAAGATTGTCGCCCTTGCTCGCTTGATGAACAAGCCCTGTGGCAAGAATGTACGATAAAGCTTCCTCCGCGTATGACTCTTGGCTCCGTGAACTACTCGCTTTTACTATAAAACGCCTGGAATCAAAATTACAATATCAAATTATCTATAGCTAACTAACAACTGTGGCCACTTCTGGATATACTTTGCAAACTAACACTCTGGGGGGGAGTCAAATTTAATAAGAATAGTTGTCTTCAACCTTGCAAGATATCGTAGCATATCTACTAATAAACATAATAATAGGGATGAGTACCAGAGTGCCTATATAGGTTCTGCTTTGGGGCAGGTAAGAGTGTATAGCTTATACATACGCACTTCTTCCAATTGTACTGAGCAGGTTGAGGGCCTCTCTCAACGCCACCTGTTGTCCCATCCGGCCTGCTCTATGGTAAAGGCAACTGCCAGCTCAGAGAACCTTGCCATGTGCTACCAAGGTATCAGTGGAATCCTCAATAAATATGGATCCAAGACTTACATCAAGCGAAAAGTACCCGGTCTCATCGTTAACATCCATGGTGTCCTTGATCCCATGCACGTAGGGGTCGAAGTCACCAGGGAATCCGCCATTTGCTAATGGGTTACCCTCTGAAGCAAAGGCAGCGGGATAATTCAGCTGCGTGTAGGACATATAATCCGAGCCAGCGTTGCTGCTATTGTTAGCAATCTCAAGACATTAGCAATGGCTAAACTTACGGCCCTAGCTCGTATACTTCTGAAGGGATAGAGATGTACTCTCTGCTGAGATTCAGCGTCCAGTTGGTAAGTGCGGCATCAGCTTGGGTGATTATGAAACCGATGGACTCTGTTGCGTTCCGCGCGATAAAGGCTGTCATGTCCTACACTAATGATTAACCAGGTCCAGCTGAAGTATTTAGTTTTCGGTCAAATAACTTACGAATTCCATCATAGCGCCAATGTGCGCTCCCTGCTCCTTCTTGTATCTTGCAATGGCCTGACTGCCTAGCAAGCCACCTTCTTCTGCAGCGTACCAGTGGAACTCAACCGGGCCATTCTTGGGCGTGAAGCCGCTCTCTGCCAAGACGCGGAATGCCTCCAGAATACTGACCGTGCCAGAGCAGTCATCGTCGGCACCTGGAGCAGGCAGGAGAGGAAAGAGGTAGTTTGCCGAATCCTGGTGGGCGCCGAGAATTGTCAGGGGCAGGGAGAAGTTACGAACCTTGGGCTCAAAGCGGGCAATGATTGAGGGCTGGGGGAAAGCATGAGTGAAAAATTCCAGCGATATATGTGTTCCGAATGGAGCTTTATCAATAATCTATTACCAAGTTCTGTTAATATCGCTGCTTTATGATCCTTAAAAGGCATTCAAAGTTCTCACCTTGGCAATGTGGTCGTGGAGCCATAGAGCGCTTTCATGGCCGGTCACACCGCCAAAGTAGCGATTATAGTAACTCGTCATGTGCTTGAGGACATCGTGCATCCTGTCAGTTGAGATACGAGAAAAGAGAGGCTTGATAAGAGGCTGATGAGTTAATGGAGGAAGGTCTACCAATGATATAAGCAAAGCGCAGTGACATTAGATGGCTCTCTCGAGTCGGACATACAAGCCTTGCCCGCCTTTGCGTCAACATTCTGTGCGTAGAAGTCTTGGTGATCTGTGATGTCCATAAACTTCTTACCACGCCTTCGGAGACGTAGCTTGTCTCCTTCAGTCATCCATTCTGGCTGTCGCTCTCCCGAGACATGCAGGAGCCGGGGTTCAGCAAGCTCAGCGGCCCGTTCCGGCTGGACAGATACCAGCGCGTCAACCGGGTCGGCGTACATGTCGAGGGCCGCGAGTATGGCCGTGTCAACAACGTGATCGACAGCTAGGCTCGAGTCTTTGGTGTGCGGAGTGAACACCACCTGCTCACCTGGGATGTGAGAGGCTATGCCCAAGCGCGAGCTAGTCGCGAGGAGCAGCAGCTGGATCAATGAGGAGCTCAGCATATTTGATAATTATGAAGTGCTCGCGCTCGAGCAAGTTGCTGTGCAGGATGTATCAGCAGGGTGGCCTCGATATATATCGTCAATCAACGTGTTTGTAAAAAATTCCTTCTGCCTGATAACTCAAGTCAAGTTGCGGTATGCACCTTTAAGCAGCATCTCTCAGAGGCCCATGTCGAAAGTGAGCTTACGTAATCAAAATAGCCAATCAAGTAAATGTAGCAATTTAAATGGCACTTAACCATTTTCACATTTAAGCATTTTCGAGATAATATCTCATTATAGATAACAATTATTAAACTAGTTAAGCCTTTCTTTCAGGATGGCTTGTGATTTCTTTTAGTATTAAAGGACCAAAGAAAACTGGGTATGTCTTATCGATTGATCCTTGAGAACTCAACGGATCAGCAGGTGTGTTTCGACATAGGAACTTCTAGGATGGATTACATTTATATATTTTGAGCTTGCTTATGAGATGCCATGGCAATATGTTCTGGGCTCGGAGGATGAAATACACGGGGCATTGGTCTAGGGTGAGCCAAAACAGATTAAGTAACCTTATTATCACACCCTTCCCCTGCTTCACTTAGCCATACTCAAAGCTTTTCTGTAGTGATAATTGGTAAATCATCGTATGCTTTGTGGTCAAGTCTGCTATTGTCCTTTACTCAAATAGTGGACTGCTAAAGCCCCCTTGAGTCTCCATGTCGATGGATATGTTATACGAATCAGGATATTAGCCTTTAGTCATCTACTAAGGCCTTATGCCGCATGCTTGACCAACAGAAGGAGTCTTGCCCAATTGCTGCCTACGGAGGTATTGTTATGGGTCGTCTGGACCTTCTTATTTGGGACTAGAACACTCGTTGCGGATTCCCCGGTGCATTGACAACAGCCCGGCGATAAGATAAGAGCTGCCCGAGCTACCGTTACGGTACTTCACACCACATTAACGTCAGCACCCACTCCTCTTCTCAACTCCTTCCTCAAGAGCCTGTAATGGAAGTAACCCATCATATTTCAATGTGTTGCCATCGACTCCAATCATGGCGGCTAGAAATAGTTTCAGATCTCTACTAACAATCTCATCAATCCTCTTTTTCTGCTTTTTCATTTTCATTGCTTCAACCCCATTCCTTAAACGCAGTGCCAGCTCCTTGACCCAGCCTTCACCAGCCGGTAAACATAGTGACTTTCATGCCCCCAAAAAGAACGTATGGGCCGATCTTAGTAAAGATGAAGCCGATGATGTTTTTCAGTTTCTTTTCAAAAAAACTGATCTCAATCTGACCGATGCCTCCATTGCCACAAGGTAACAAATTCTGTCATAATGATGCATGCAGCATATCGCTGATAGGATTTCACACAGCTATGATAATGTTGTGATGTTTATAGAAGCGCTTCAACCAAATAAAACCGATGTGCTGAAATACCTAAAGGGGGACCATACTGCCCCACCACCTCGGTGGGCCCAGGTTGTTATCTCAGAGGGCGCGGTTGAGCATGCCCGCATTATGAACTATATGGTACAAAGAGCCGGCTGTAACATATAGGCTATTTTGATACTTTGTGCTGACAATACAGTCAGGTTGGTCCGTTGCCTGTCAGTTCTTCTACGGAGATCAGGCCCCTGGATTACTGCTACAATGCCGGAAGGAGTTATGTTTCGGGATCTCTACCAGGCTTAGGTGATCTAGAACTATGGATGATGACTGTCTTATCAAAATACTCAGATATTACTACTGCCCTACTTGGAGAGGTATGCGCTGTTTTGTATTCCTAGTTCATGGCTAATCTGATGCACATAGGAATTTGACCGTGATGGTGTAGCTGCTTATCCGAGGATGTCTCATGCCAATAATGATAGCCTGGTTTTGTGGATGCAGTTCATGAGACAAGGCAAGAGATCAGACGCCACCACGATTTTACCGCAGGGTCTATATGTTAAGATGGGTCAGTCGTTTATCATGAAACCACGAAAGCAAGGCTAATACTCGGCGTAGATCTCAGAACAAGAGACCCAGAAAATTGGACCTTACATGAGTGGTATTATCGCGGGCGGATTTATGACTCAGCCGACGAGCTTCGAGCTGCTATGAAGTCTCCTGAATTTCAGATAGACCTAGTAAACCTTGATGGAGAATGGACTGATACCGAAGATTTTAGTGAAGGACCATCCGGCCGAGAAATACCACCACCAGCTATGATTCAACCACAGGGAAACAGATATAAGATAGATAAGGAGGAGTCTTATGTTTCATGGATGGGGTTTGAATTCTACCTTTCCACCTCAGCACACACCGGTGTTTCACTACACGATATTAAATTCAACGGAGATAGTGTTATACACGAACTTGGTATGCAGGAGGCTCTTGCTCACTACGCCGGTGATGATCCAATACAAGGAGGCCTCCTGTTCTTGGATACCTTTTTTGGTATGGGCCTGAGGATGTTCGAGCTTGTTCCAGGATATGACTGTCCGGCATATGCAACATACTTACCGGCTACTTTCCACAAGGATGGCTCACCAATATCCAACAAAAACAGTATTTGTATTTTTGAATACACAGCCGACTATCCAATTCAGCGTCACACTTCCGACTTCCAGGTATCAATCTCCCGCAACACATATCTCACTGTGCGATACGTCTCAACAGTGGGGAACTATGACTACACAATAGATTATACTTTCTACCTTGATGGTACAATAGAAGTCAAACTCCGGGCCAGTGGCTTCATATTCGGTGCTTTCTGGTCTGCAAGCAATAGTAAGACGCCAGGAGAGTACGGGTATAAAGTACATGACGCACTAGCTACGAGTATGCATGACCATGTGATAAATTTCAAGGCAGATCTAGACATTGCTGGTACGGCAAACACTTTACAACGAGTGGTCGTTGAGCCTTATTCACAAGGATATCCTTGGGATGATCACATCAACTCTCCCCGAAACTCGATGCACCTAGTCTATCAGAATGTGACTAAGGAAACGCCAATCAACTGGCCGCAAAACTCAGCTGAGATGTATATTGTTCTGAATGAAGACGCTGAAAACACGTGGGGAGAAAAGAGGGGATACCGTATCATGGCTGGCTCAGGAATAGGCACTCCAAGCCACCTGGAGATACTGAACTCAACGTCTCTGAAAAAGTCTTCAGAATGGGCTGCCAAAGACCTGTGGGTTGTGAAACAAAAGGATACAGAGCCTATGAGTACTCACTATCTGAATTTTTTGAGCCCTGCGGATCCACTAGTGGATTTTTCAAAGTTTGTTGACGGTGAAGATATCGAGCAGGAAGATCTGTAAGTGATTTTGTATTGAGACGTTCCGTTGTTTTTATCTAGTGCTCACGATTTATTCAGAGTTGTCTATTTCAACCTCGGCACCCACCACGTACCTCACTCGGGTGATATACCGAATACGCTTATGCACATATCTTCGTCCTCGGTCATGTTCACACCATTTAATTTCCATGATAGGGATGCTAGTCGTCGGAGTGTACAGGGGGTTAAGTTGAGTCTTTCTGAAAGGGGTACAGAAGCAAATTACTTTGGTGGGAAGGCAGAGGATAACGTAAAAGTTGGAGTGGTGAGTTGGTACCTGTTTCCTCCTGGACATGTGATCTCTTTTTATTGAATAGAGTTAATTTTTGACATATAGGAGGATCTTGAGCCTGATATGACGAAGTATAATGACCCGCCGAAGAAGAATCTGACTTGGAACTTGATCAAGGCATTCTAATCATGCAGCTGGACCAGAGTTTGTAAATTTGAATTTAACCAGAATACATCTAAATAGGAAATTGGGTGTTGCCATGAGAGGCATATATTTTCTGTAGCGTTGTCTCTATCTTGGATCACAGTCCCCGGAGAGATACGAGAATGTTTCATATTTGCACTGGGTGTTGAATATACATTGTCTAGAAAGAATATAACTACGCTAATAATGAAAGAATATATAAGCTCATAACTCCTGTTTACGGATTTTCTTCCGTATTTACCTAAATCCCCTCTTCCTCTCGAACTCCCAAACTGACCCAGCGCCGTCCCGGCCCCTCAACATGGTATACCCGAGCACATTTTCCACAAATGTCAGTACGAGCATAGAATTGACCTGCATATCGCGGAATCCTTCGATGATGAGACTATCGTAAAGAAGACCCAGGCCGAAAACAGATTCCTTGAGTGTAACAGACACCAGGGGTGGCTTTATTCATGATGAAAGGCTCATTAGCTAATCGCTTCTTCTCTTCTAAGTCTATCGCACTGAGAAGAAATGGAAATCAGATTTGGCAGGATATGTGCAACCACCTACCTTATTTACGAGTGTCACCGAATGTCTAACCCACCGCTTCAAATACTTCTCCAACAGCATCAGGCTCTCCTGATGACTCCCCTGCACTTCAACTATCGAAGACACTTGCTGTCTGACAATCAATCTATACGGTGGTCGTGACAAGAGCTCTTCAGGCCGTGCAATAGTTGCCAGGTCAGGAAGAGCCTCAGGCTCAAGATCATGGCCATTGGGTCTTGCGCTTTCCCCTGGCCCACCACGATGGGGAAGAGTCCTTGAAGGAATAGTGGTATCCAGACCAAGGTCAGCCCAGGAGTCTGGATCATCATTGACAGGCGCTGCACTCTTAGTTGCTGGGATGACTGGGGAGGTAGCTGAAGAGGAGGCGAATTGAGGGAGGAGGTCGGAAGTGAAGCCTGCGAGGCTCGTCTGCTGAGATGGAGGTCGAGATTTGGGGAGGTAGATTATGAAAGAAGATTTTCTGCTGGACCAAGTGGTTGTTGGACGGCTGGAAGGAGATGTTGAGACCTGAATTAGTCAGATAAGTGTGGAAAAGGGGGAGCTAATCACGTGAGGGATCATATAAAGTTGGATCGAGAATAAATCCGTGAACAACAGGATGGAGAGCTGAGACTATCTTTCGAAGATATGACGGGGGCAATATACCTCAAGGATAATTTTCAACCCTCTCGCTCCTTTCAGACTATCTAGACATCTCCCAACTTGCTCCTCCCTCTGCTCCTCATCCAACCACCCCTCAAAAGCGTCAACCCAAGAAGTAACTATCTGCACAACAAGAGGCACGAAGGTGGACTGGTCAGGGATGGCCTCTGACAAGGAAGTCCATAACATGCTCCATTCTGCATCTAGACCGACTGGATGACCAAGTGTGGTTTGGAGGTTGGAGAAGCGGGATTGGAGGGTAGATGATGGAGAGGTGACGAGGTCGCGGATAGAGATCTTTAGACGGGTTGGTCTGTGGTGGAAAGGGTTAGTTTAATTATAGGATTAAAAAGGACATGAAGAGGAAATATACAGAGACATGATCTTTGAATGGGTCTGATCTTGTTTGGTGTATGCTCAAGAGATGCGCTGTTGAGAGAGAAGTATTAACTGTGTAGATATCGATTTGATATTCACAATACAGAGTAAAAAAATGAGAGTAAGTCTTACCAACGTACCATCACCGTACATGTCAAATCCCAACAACTTACCATTGCCTCTTTCAGACGTGGCGTCGCTGGTGATGTTTTCTTGAGTCTCTTGTTCCTTGGCGGGAGGTGGAGGCGGGGCCGAGGCGCTTTCACAGGCTGTCTCGGATGGATACCACAAGGAGCTCAGGACGCTAATCTTCACGGCAGGTTAGCGGCCTTATGACCCTGGCCGACAGTTTCCAGCACGGCAGTTGCCTGTAAGATCCCCCGCCCAAGTACCGAAGAGCCCAGGCCAGTGGTTAAGCTTGGTTCAACACCTCATTCCTCTTTCTCTGCATCCAAACTTCAACCTTTCTCTGTCTTGTGTTCGGAATCACCTTCAATATAGGCTTGTTCATATTGAAGATGCTGCTCCAATTGCACGACGGAGTGATTTTCTTCCGCCTTATACTGCGGTGAGGATTTGCTGATGCTAAGAAAAGCCGTTGTGATACAGCCACAGTGCGTTTGTGATATTGTGTCTCACTCGCAACGCAGCCGGCGACGAACCGCGCCCGCATCATGTACATCTGTCCTGTGCAGTAATGAAAGGGATGATACTAGACAGAGGTCCAGTTAGACTGAGGGATTTTATTTATCGCGTATATTTTCTGTCTTTAGCCAGTGCTACTTCTGCAGGTGGAAGAATGCTTGGTAGGGCTGATTTTTGAGGCGCTGGCTCCTGGTGCGGGACAGCAAATCTGCCCCGCGAACCACTGGGCCAACACCTGCGAACGGGACCCTGAAACCATCACCAGGCGGTGTCCAGCCATAATGTCTTAGGGACCTTAAGGGGCCTCTCCTTGGGATCTACTTTGGGTGTGTTGGCGGGAGTTTTGGGGTCACCATGCCTGTACTGCAGGCTCTGTGATTGGCATTCAGGCACTTCATCCGCAGCCGCGCACAGGCACTGCGATGCTAATTCCTCCGCTACCAACCCGCTCTCAACTCGCTAACCTCCCGCACTTTCACCGCCTAGCCGCTTTAATTAGCCCCAGAGACGCCTTCAGCGCCTCCATATTCTATCCTCAACCGTCCGTTGACCTCTCTCAGCCGCAACTTCCAACACGCTGATTCGTTGGTCTGTCGATTCTTGACCAGATAGAGCATTGCAGCCTGAATAAAGTAGGTTAAGTTGAGCGTTGCTGTATTTACTAAATACTGGCCGCGGCTGTTACTATGTGAACGATGATGCATGAGAAAGGGGAAAATATAGGATGACTCTGACTCGACCGGCAAGCCGGGAACTATGGTCCCATGTGGTCTTGGCTAATGAGTTGTTGAACTAAGTGAAGCTATACATTTTTGTTTCAACTAAAACAAGTTGATCTTGGACGATTGGATGCGGTGACGAAAAAAGATATATAAATATGGGAAACTGCCTTGTGATCGCTCCTCATCTCATCCTCACAATATCTTATATATCATCTATACTCTGTATTTACAATCTCTCAAACTTTCTTACTACCATCTTAGCTCAACGATGGCAGGCGAAAAGGAACCAGTTGCAAAGCTCCCTCTTGCGGTTCGAAAGGATTGTAAGAATTCCCCCGGATTCAATTACAGATCGCTCGATATTGTTGAGGACGTTCACTGATATTTAAATGTACAGTCCGTGATAACTTTGAATCCAAGAAGGAAGATCTAGAGAAGCAAATCTCAGAGGTCCTGGGAGCAGAATGGAAGATTGATGTCAATCCCAATGCCATCTTTGCCTATGCTGAGCCTAACTCATATGGCCATAATTCACTGGGAAGTTGTGTTACAGCGTAGGCCCTTCTTTCCTTGAAAATGCCTGGATTGAACCTCCAATATTTGATGCTTAGACGTAAGCTAATCAGTGAATAGCTACATCAATGGCTTTATCTACCAGCTCAAGCGCTTTGTTGACAAACACGGCCCGGAGGGCGTTGCTGAACTCAACAGTGTAGCCCATGCCCACACTGTAGCTTTGCAGATGCTTGACAGCCCAAAGTGGACTTATGGTGGTTGTGATATCACTTCCGAGGGCGTTTTCCGTCTCCTTTTCAAGCCCACAATGCTTGGTACGAACATTGATGACACTGCCGCCAACATTGCAAAGGAAGTCTCCGACGCGCCACAACCAGAATCAGCACCAACGCTTTCCTATGCAGCACGTCACAGCATCAAGACTGAATACGATCCTAAGATTGAAGAAGTCCGCAAGCAGGCCGCGGATGAGCTGCAAAATCCGGATTTCAAATTCGAGCCAGACTTTGAAGCCCTGGTCGCGACACTCAAGACCAAGAAATGGGACAGGTGGTCTGAGAACTGGCAGGACAACATTGGCAGCACAGTCTTGAAGTACTTCGAAGCCTTTGTGTATGTCCTGAAGCGTGAGAAATTCGGTGAGGATGATATGTTGCGTGAGGGATTTGCGGAGGCCGCGGATAAGGGAGTCGTCAGATTCCGTGTCATTCCAAAGCTGCCAAGTGGGTATAACCGCAGTCTGATTGAGAATGGGGAGCTCATCCTTGAGGTAAGCTACGCCATTCGCACTGATGTGAAACTACATACTAACATGATGGGATTATCCAGACGGACCTTGATAACTGGCGCGTGAACATTGATCAGGTTGCAAGCAAACTTGTAGATCTTCTGTAAGGAGCAGCGTAAAAAGCCTGTGGATTATTAGTTATACAAAGCGACATGTAGTTAGGAAAATATAAAATGGCAGTCAGGACCTAGAGATACAGTTCCGTGCTCTCACAGTACATTTTTACTTGAGATCTGCTCTAAGCTACTTTGAGTGAGCACCTTAAATACCAGGAATAACGCACGTTCAGAGCCATTTATCAGGTGATGGAAAACGCATGAGACTTGCAACGAAAATGGATACCTGGATGCCGAGATATATAGTGAGGAATTCAAAGAGCGAAGAGACGCAACGAAAGCTTGTATATGAGAGAAAGGTAAGATGAAGCGCCAAGATATATAGTGAAAATTTGAAAGGTGAAGAGACGCAACGAAATATTTAACATGAACTGGTATGATTTCATGTTAGTGATAAAATTGAAATTGAGATATTTAGATCCGCAACGAAAGCTTGCAAAGCATAGAAAGTTAAGGGTGATGCGGCGCCGAGATATATAGTGAAAGTTTTTCGAGCGAAGAGACGCAACGAAATATTCGGTGTGAACTGGATTCATGCTAGTAGAAAAAGAAAGCTGAGACATTCAGATCCGCAACGGAATATCTTCCTGAAACAAGGTCCAGTCCGGAAGCATCTACACCTAAAGCCGAGAGACATAGTGAAGATTTTCAGAGCGAAGATACGCAACAAAGTATTTGGTCTGAATTCGTTTCATGCTGGTGATACTATGAAAACGAAATATTCAGATCCGCAACGAAAAGTTTTCCTAGAAGACGGCCGGCTCAGTCCGGAAACATCTACGCTCAAAGCTGAGAGGTATAAGATGAATTTCACTGCTCAGAGAGGGAACGAAAAGAAGTACTGCGGCGCCGAGCGATATAGTGACGGTTTCTGAAGCGTAGACACGCAACGAGAATTGATTTCTCTCCGTGGTACAGCTGGAATGGAAGTATACGGAGCGCAGCGGTCTGATTTTGAGAATATAGTGAAGATTTTCGGAGCGTAGAGATGCAGCGAAAATTTTGTAAGCTAGATTCATGCCAGTGATAAGATTTAAACTGAAATAATCAGATCCGCAACGAAATATTCTTCCCAGTGCAAGCTCCAATTAAGAGGTATCTGCATTCAACGCCGAGAAGTATAGTGAAGATTTTTGGAGCGAAGATATGCAACGAAATAATTACTGAGAAGATGCCGAGACATTTAGTGAAGTGAGTGAATTCGTAGATTCGCAACGAAAGAGTTGAGGTGTGGGGAGGAATCATCCACGGACAGGTGTATAGTAAGGGGTATATCGACGATGAATATCAAAGAGGAGGTGATGGTTCGGCGCACAGTGAATACGACATGCCGAGAATTATAGTGAAGAAATTCAAAGCGAAGACACGCAACGAAAGTAGAAGGAAAAGGACGGAGAGGTGAACAAAGCTGGCCCCGGAATAAAGAGAGGGAGACTGAGATTCATGATCAAATGGACTAAGCATAAATAAGTGTATGGAACAGCGCCGAGAGTTATAGTGACGAAATCGAAATCGAAGATACGCAACGATATTTGAAGCCGTTGGGATTAGTCACCCCTGTCTTGGTTCTCGGCGGGACCAAACCTCAAACTTTCACGCCGAGAGTTCTAGTGACGAAATTCAGAGTGTAGACACACAACAAACAAGAATGTGCATCGAGGTAGCTTGTTATGCTGAGATATTAGCTGTGTTGATAGGTTTAGTTACACGGCACGGTCGACAGAGAGAACCGATAAATAAAACAGTGAAACTCTCTATGTGTAGATGCAAATGAGAGTGTAGAGATACATATGCTTGTATGCTGGGTTACAGAGGGAATCCAAATAGTAAGAGTAGCGAAGAAAAGTCGTGCAAGAGAAGATGTGATAAGCTCTTCAGGATCGCTGGTGGAATGAGACAGTCATGACGGTAAAGGGTTGAGTAAGAAATTCAAGGACATAAACAGCTGCAATTGATATTGACTGGGTTGATCCATATATTAATTGTTTTTTATAAAGATGAGCAAAGAGCAATCCTCAATACCGTTTTCAGACAACCAAAACTACCCAGAGACAAAGTGGTTGACCATGCGCCATAAACTATTCCTGCGGGGCCAGAGCTATTAACAATGTGTATACCCGTCCTCTAAATCATTATTTCATACAATGCTAAGACTGCTGGTAGAAGACCACAACTAATCAGTACCCTCAATCTGCATTCCGAATGCATTTGGCATCCCGATTAATATTTTGCCTCGGGGAACTTTGACATCCTGCACACCGAAGTTGCCAAATACCTTTAGTGTCTTCAGATTGGGACAGCACCGGAATATCGAACCCACAATAAAGTCATTGACTTGCTGACAGAAACTGATATTTATCTCCTTCAACTCGGGATACTTTTTGTCCGCCGCAAAAGCAGTCTCAAATGCTTCTTTTGAAATGTGTCGGCAGGAATTGATGTTGAGGTGTTGCAACGTAGCTCCTGAATGTTCCATTAGAGCAACGAAGCCCTTGGATGAAAGACCGATCCCGTCTGGATTCTCTCGTGGATCCGAGGCATCGATGTGACGGCACTTGTGTAGGTCTACATAGGTCAGAGGGGGGTTTTGCCAATTTGTGAAAAGGTTGACAAATCCTTGATCTGTGAGAACCTCATTATCAGTAATTCGAAGTTTGGAGAGATGCTGGCAGTTTTCATGTATTGCTTCCAACACGCTATCATCGATGTAGTGTGCAGCGCCTATGGAAAGGGTCTGAAGTGCGGGGCCAACAGAGTTGAGTACATTGACGTAAGGCTCCGAGCTTGTTGTATTGTAGAGTTCAAGGCTAAGGTGCTCAAGTTTAGTGAGTTTTGAGATATGATTTATTCCAGCATCGGTAGCCTTTTGGTTGTGAGAAATTTTGAGGCGATTGAGATCCGAGCAAGTCTGGTGCAGTAGTTCAATTTGATTATCCCCAAAATGTCCATCTGTGTAGTATATCTTCAATGCCCGTAAATGGGATCCCTTTTCTCGAAGGAAGGTTTCCCAGTGTTCGTCATCAATAAGGTTAGCTCCATGCAAGCTGAAACTTTCCAACTTAACTGTGGTTCCGAGTAGATGATCCAAGACATTGTTTTTGAACTGAATTGCATTTCGTATTCGGAGACGACTGACTGTTGGTACGATCTGGAATATTCTAATGTAGTCGTCTGATGATAATTTAGCACCGTCGTAAACAGTAATGGTATCTGCTCCTGGTCGAAGGAACAAATCGAGTGTAGTAGGTGTCAATAGTCGTCTTTTTGAGAGTATGGCAGCGAGTCGGTCAATTAAAGACGGGGGCAGATCTCCAAAATCCTCAGCCAGATCTACATTTTTGGCCAATGTTTCGATACACAACGTCACAAGATCTTTTGCACCAGGATAAATTCCATCTAGAAGGTTGCTCTGAACTTGGCGCCGCTGTCTACCCGCGGCGGCTACCTTTCTCTTCTTTTTGCCTGTTCCTTCATCCTTGTCCACTTCCTTTGTACACTTTGGGCAGAGAAGTCCTCCATTCGGTCCCGCTCGACTATATGCCGTGACCGTAAACCGCTTCTCGCAAATGGCACAATTTTCCATTTGGCCGGGAAGCGGTGCCATATTCTGCTCGAAAATTTCCCTGGCTGCTTCATCTTCGTCATCGTCGTCGTAGCCCATCTGCCGTTTCCGCCGCTGAAACTGCTTCGAAGCTTTGATCTTAGCTATAGCTTTCTGTGGAGTGTAAGTTTGCTGATTATGACTGAGTGGCGAAAATCATAGGATGAACTGTACCTCTTCCTCCAACTTCCTCTTCTTCTGCTGGACCTCGGTCTCTTTTCTAAGTCTTGGGGTTGGTTCCAGATCAGGAGCTTCCTCGTCATCCTCGTTTTCGTCGTTATCGCCATCGCTCTGGCGTTGAGATGCCAATGCTGCAGCTCGTCGAGCGTCGGCGTCATGTCGAATTTGGTTGGCATTGATATTGTGCGACTGTTTTCAAACGATTAGCGGGGAGAGTGCCATTGGAAGGAGGAATGCTTACGGCAAGGAAGTCTGTCAAGGCTGATTGTCTGATTTGAATGTCAATGATGGAGCGTACACTTTGTATTGCGATACTCACGGTCCACGAATCTGCCGGGCAGCAGCCGCACGCCTATCTCGTGCTCCAGATGGAGGGTTCCTGAATACAAATAGACCAGGTTAGAGGGTTATGATGAACTAGAGTTGATCTTAACCTACATATTGGGTAGTTTTGTTGTCTGCTAGTTCGATGGTGTTGGATCAAGTGAGTCTCTTTGCGTAAGGAGGGGGATTTGCCGTCTCCCAGAGGCGATTACCAATGCCAAAGTATAGAACAGCGGGCAATTCACTCCCTCTTAAAAACTAATACTTGAGAATTGAGGAACAGAAGAAAGTTCAATCTGCAAGTCTGACTATCTTCACACTCTCTCCGTCTGAAACAGCGAAAAAGCAAGCAGGAAATGGGCGGATTGAAGTTGTGCCGTTCTTCTGGATTGTCAGCAAGGGCATTCGCGGGGGGCGTCGCGACTTCTCCTGATCGGCCGCCCGACCTAAAGTGGTTTTTTAAAGTGGTTTTGCTCCTTTGGCCAATCGCAGGGCTCTGCTGCCTAAAAATGGAGACGGGAAGTCACGTGCTGCCGCGCCATTTGCGCGTTCCTTGTCGGGGTCGACAAAGCTCGATAAGCAAAGGGGAGAAGGAGGCGACTTCTCAGCTCTCCAGTCCAACCGCTTCTCAATTCCTTTCCCTTTGTTTTCTTTTTATGTACAGAGTACTTCTTCCTCCGCAGTTCTCTCTTCAAAGAAATCCATAAATATCTGCTGAGTGCTGTGGTTGTGAGTGTCTGTGGTCGCCCCTGATTTCTTTGTGCGGTCGCACCAAATCGGTCCCAGGACGACTGTTCGGAGATACCAATCGTGGCACTTTGTCAGGTTCAGCAAGGCTGCTGGTTCCTCAACTGAGAATATCATTATCTCTTATCGATTGCTGTTCTCTATTCATTCATAATATACTCCCTATCATACTTCTTATCTCATTGTCTATTTATTCGCATCTCCGGAGCGCATTGCATAACTTGCCCCGCAATCATGGCCTCTACCACTCGTCCACGGGGCAGGCCCCGGAAGACACTCGATAGCATCAATAGCAGCCCAGCGCCCTCTAGAAGCTCTTGTAGGTCTGCCCTTCAATACTGATTTTCTTTTTGCTGGTTGATACTTGCTCCTGTTAATTGTTTACTCTAATGCTGATATCTTGGGAGCAGCTACTCGCCGTTCCCTTCGTCTTGCAGCAGACGAGCCGGTTGCCGTTGGAGGAGGCAGGTCTACACGTCGTTCAACAATTGTGATTGATAATGAGGCATCGTCTGGCATTAGCTCTGCATCGCTCTCCAAAGTTAAATCCGATGTAGCTGTGTCCAGCCGTACCTCGCTGTCGTCAGCCTCTGCAATGAACGATTCAGCATCTAGCAGTGGTTATTCTACGCCTGCCACCAGCGCCATTACTACCCCTGCATCAATTGCAGTTGAGACTAAACCAAGGAGCACTAGAAGAGGCCGTCGTTCTGCACCGGATGCTTTGGATGGCATTGCACAACCCACTGTCACTCTTGCTAGTCGAGCAAGAGCACTGCGCAACAGTGAATTCTCAATGAATCCGAGAAATAAGAGAAAGAGAGGAGAATCGGATGACGAGGAGCTCGAGCTCGATAATACTGCAGATGCTCAACTTGCTCGTGCTCTCCAGGACGAGGAAGATGCGCTAGCCGTCACCTTGGTTGACGAAACTACTATGGAGGTTGACACGCCAAACACAACCTCGAGGAATCTAAGGCGACGAGATTTTTCATCCTCGAGTATAGCCAAGAAGCCGAAGATTGAGCTTAATTCTCAGGGGTCCAACTCTGTTAGCTATAAGAAGAAGACGGCTTCCTTAGCGTCTGACAGTGAAGGCTCGGATGCAGACGAGGATGAGGTCTTTGAACCATCAGACTCTGATTTTGAATCAGATGCTCCACTTTCCAGGAAATTAAAGAAGCGCCCCATGATCATTGAAACACTCGCTAGTGATTCTGAATCTGATGTTCCCCTGTCGGCAAGACAACGTAAACCTATGGCCAAAACTTCTACAAAGACAAACGCCCCCTCAAAGACTGGTGGTCGACCTGGACGCCGCCGTAATACTAGGAATGCTGTCGCTTCGGATTCTGCACTTACCAGCCTTGGCTCAACTCCACTTACCTTCAGTGAATTTGATCAGGATGCTGAAGGTGCCAAGCTCGATTCTGAACTAGAAAGCGAATTTAGCTCGGCTATATCTGTTCTCGAGTCCACGTCTGAGGATGGCTCGGAATCTGAAGAGGCCGGTGGCAATCGTAGACCTATATTCAATCGTCGCGAGTATGTAAGGACACAAAGAGCGTTGAATGATCGTAAACGTCTGGAGGCTCAGCATCCTGAATTGATGACTATGTGGAAAGATCTAGAAAATATGCCCAAGATCGAGTCTCTTCAGTGGGAGCAGCCGAAGAACATCAGCCGACAGTTGAAACCCTTTCAACTTGAAGGTGTTGCATGGATGAGGGCCATGGAGAAAACAGAATGGGGAGGTGGATTACTTGGTGATGAGATGGGCATGGGCAAGACAATTCAAGCCGTGTCCCTCATCATGTCAGACTTCCCAGCAAAGCAACCCTCTCTCGTTTTGATCCCTCCTGTTGCTCTCATGCAATGGCAGCAGGAAATAGCGGATTATACTGACGGGACATTGAAGACGTTTGTGTTCCACGGGACTAATGCAAAGACCAGGTCAATGACCGTGAAGGATCTCAAGAAGTATGATGTTATTCTCATGTCATACAACAGCTTAGAATCCATGTACAGGAAACAGGAGAAGGGGTTCAAGCGAAAAGATGGAATCCACAAAGAAGAAAGCGTAATTCATCAGATCAGGTTTCATCGTGTCATATTGGATGAGGCACACAACATTAAGGTGAGTTACATCAACTTATTGGAGTATGGTAGCTAAACCCTCGATAGCAACGCACCTGTGGATGTGCGAAGGCTTGTTTTGCACTGAAGGCGGATCATAAGTGGTGCTTGACTGGTACGCCTTTACAGAACCGGATCGGCGAATTTTTCTCTTTAGTTCGGTTCCTGAATATCCAACCGTTCTCCTGTTATTTCTGCAGGCAGTGTCCGTGTTCAACGATGGAATGGGAGATGGATGAAAATAATCACTGTAGAACCTGCAACCACAATGGTATGCAGCATGTTTCCGTGTTCAACCAAGAGTTGTTGAATCCAATTCAGAAACATGGAAACTCTGGACCAGGGAAAGAAGCATTTGCGAAGCTCAGATTACTCACCGATAGGTTCATGCTTCGCCGCGTTAAACGGGATCACTCATCCGCTATGGAACTCCCTGCCAAAGAGATCTATGTTGATCGGCAATTCTTTGGCGAAGAAGAAAATGATTTTGCGAGCAGTATCATGAATAACAGTAACCGAAGGTTTGAGACTTATGTTGCTCAGGGTGTCTTGCTTAATAACTATGCCAATATTTTTGGACTTATCATGCAGATGCGTCAGGTTGCTGACCATCCGGATCTTATTCTCAAGAAGAATGGTGAAGGTGGCCAGAATATATTAGTCTGCTGTGTCTGTGATGAGACTGCAGAAGAAGCTATCCGATCTGCCTGCCGACATGATTTTTGTCGAGAGTGTGCGAGGAATTATCTCAGCTCAACTGGTGTGTTTCTATACACCAATTCTACTTCCCATCCCATATGCTGACTTTTTAACAGATTCGCCTGATTGTCCACAGTGCCATATTCCGCTGAGCATTGACCTTGAACAACCCGACATCGAGCAGGACGAGCAGTTGGTCAAGAAATCTTCCATCATCAATCGTATTAAAATGGAAAATTGGACCTCATCGTCCAAGATTGAGACACTGGTACACGATTTACACGAGCTGCGGTCCCATAACTCTTCCAGCAAGTCAATCATCTTCAGTCAATTTACCACCATGGTAAGTATTGGCCTCCTTTTTAAATTACCAGTAGGGATACTAATGCAATTTAGCTCCAACTTGTAGAATGGCGTCTTCGTCGTGCTGGTATCACCACCGTCATGTTAGATGGAAGCATGACCCCTGCACAGCGCCAGGCTTCCATAAACCACTTCATGACAAACGTGGATGTTGAATGCTTTCTCGTTTCCCTCAAAGCTGGTGGTGTCGCCCTCAATTTAACAGAGGCATCAAAGGTCTTCATTGTCGACCCATGGTGGAACCCGGCTGCAGAATGGCAATCTGCTGATCGTTGCCATCGGATTGGACAGAGTCGTCCATGTAGTATTACGAGGCTCTGTATTGAAGACAGTGTGGAGAGTCGTATGGTTTTATTGCAGGAGAAGAAAGCCAATATGATCAAGAGCACCATCAATGCGGACGAGACTGCGATGGAGAGCTTGACTCCAGAGGATATGCAATTCTTATTCAGGGGAACTTGATAATGAGTATCCGCTTGTTCCTGGGCTCGGAGTTTTTGACTTGGGAGGTAGTCGGACTAGGTTCACACTTGTGCTTTTAAGGAGTTCATGGTACTCTGGAAGGCGCCGGTAACTGGTATTCATGAGCTACTGTGTGGCGTCCACGTGTACTGCCATTCTATTAGGAGTCATTTTAAAGTGGCTGGGTGGTTTAGTGTGCACTCTGAAAACTGTAATTGGTATTTTAATCATAATATACTTATAAAATTATGATTCCAGATTACTTCTAGATGCTCTAAACTAGAAAATTGCGTACGTTACTGCGAGAGGGGGCTCAGAACTTACTTGACCACACCACTTGCACTCACAGGCAGAATTTTATACGTAACATGCATGACTGTAAAAATACCGATGGTATAATTGCGTTTGAGCGGTATCTTTTACTTCCTAGGGAACTCCTCATTGGTTTACTTACGAAGAGGCTATTGTGAAAGTTGCGATATAAGCCCTCTGGCCTTTCTTTTTCAACGCCATTCAAGTGGCCGACCTGAGGTCTGGATATTTACGTCAGGAACGTCCCCGGTTAGATGTAATCACTGATTATTATAAAAAGTGCTAACGGCATGAGCAAACTACTGTTCATGATTGGTAATGGAGAGTGTTCTTTCAAAAGCAAAGAAGAAGAAAAAGAAAAAGATTGTCGAAAAAGAAATCGCAGGTATGCATATAAAGAATATAGGAGATTCATCAACGCTGCGTAAAAACTTGGGAAAGAATATGGGGGCTTGCTGTCATGTTTCAACTAGAGCAAAAACTTCATCGCTCCCTCATACTAGTGTAGTGCTATGACGCTGAGGGCTCTGAGAGGAAAGAAAAGAGTAGGAAAGAAAAGAGTAGGAAAAACAGAGAGGAGGAAAAACAGAGAGGAGAGAAATCAGAGAGGAAAACAGCAAAGGTAAAGGCGCGATGAAGAAGTTCCATCCAGTTAATTGCCTCTTCTGTATGATCTGGATCCGTGAAGATACTGCACCTTCAAGTACCAGTAGTCTTCCGCGCATACGTGTGTGCCCCAATTTTTCCGATCCCACGGGTGCTGGTCACGCCCACCATTATCGAGGAGGTAGAGGACTCTGCAGCCAGCACACGGCATCCGGTATGGCAGGCCGGACTGGAGTTTGAGGGCAATGCCCGGGTGGTCGAGACACAGTGCACATCTCCGCGTCTCAGGGTCATTCACCCGCGGAATCAACTCCGTTTCGGGGTTAAAACTCCTCTGGATTCTCCTCTTCGAGTTCCTGAGTGATAGAGGGTGTATTTTCTCAAAGAGCATCGTGGTTATACCCGAACGCCGGTAAGCGTAATTTTTTGAGAGATTATGTCCCAATTCTTGAGGGAATATTGGTCGACTAAACCCCAATACAAGCTCATTGTTGTGGGCTGGGGAGAGGAAGATGGTGCGAGGCTAGCCTGCTCTGCCGTACCCGAAGGGGATGTCGTATAGAATAGCGTGGATCTCGCTCGACAGCTCCTCTTTTCTATCCACTACGGCGCCGAGTCAGCAAGTTTTGCCGAGTCACGTTACAGGTAACTGTATTCCGTAGTAGGTTAAGGGGACGTTTCGGTGACTAATAACTTACTAATCATCTGCGGGTTCCAGGGCCTGCGATCGTTGCGCAACTTGGCCTGCAGGAAACATACAGATCATCGGCTCCAGGGGATGCCTGTACATGCCGGCCTGTCGCGAGCCTCATTCCATCGTTGGACATAGCCACCCAATCCACTTTGTGGTTGGCCATTTCTATCAATTTAGTGTAAGATTCTTGTTCCGCCATTGGTCAATCTTGGTTGTTAGGTAATGATGACTTCACCAATAGTTATTTACTCAGGTATCAATTAAATCTATCCAGGAAAGTGTGAGATGGTCTGGTCTGGTGGAATGATGGATCGTGAAGAAAGAAGAAAGAAGGCAAAAGGAGTTTGCTGTGCTTTGATGTAGGCAAGATCGTTGTGATAGAGTGAATAAAGACATGGTCAATAACTGCGTTGCCTACGAGATAGGTCCCCGCCATTCACTCTGTTATTCACTTGTGCTTCTCTGCCTGCAACATCTGCCGGGGCTACTTCTTATATCTACTCTTCTTATATCTCTCGCCCCTACACTTTCCTTCCTTCCTTCTCAACTTTTGCAGAACAACCACTTTTCCCAACAGCTGCCAAGAGACTCTCTTTCTCCGGACACATTTTATTCTGAAGAGGCCAGTTCTGGACTCCTTCATCCCTCTCCCATATCAAATTCGATTTTACTTCCCCTCCCGCCTTTTCCTTTACGATCCCTCCCCTTCTCCTCCATCTTCCCCATCTAGGGCCCGTTGCCAGTATGGAATGGGAAAGGGTATATGAGAACGTCACTAGTAAGGAGTCCTTCGTTTCCCGTGGTACCGGCGTGCTAACTAACGACTCGTATAGAAATCAATGCAAGCAATATACAACATTTAACTTGTCGAGCGGTGAGTGATTCATCTTTACGCATGCTAGTATATTTGAATGCTAATACGTCCACGTATGCAGAGCATGGAATGGCCTTGAGAAATCCCAACAGGGGCCTAGTTGTGCATCAAGCTTCTACGAGGCACGTGAACAAAGAGAAACCTTTCTACATCTACGAGCAGTTCAATCGTGTAGCCCACAACCGTTTGATGTCAAGACAGCACCGTGCTAAGTATCCTGATATTGAAGCCTTCGGTGCTGTAACCTTTAACAACCGTCAATGTCCCAATTCCGAATCCATCATCGCAAGACTAAGTACATAAAATTTTGAGAATAAATACGAAGTATTACAGCCACTAGCAGAAGACATAATCATGTTTGGTAAACAGGGAGTAAAACGTTTGCCTCTTGGCCAAATAGGCTCTCGAACCTACCAACTACAGCTCACCGGTCTCTCAGAAAATCTATTAACGATGACTCTCTTGATCATGGTGATGATCTCGGAAGGATACCTCCATACTTGGCTGCATCCTTTCTATCCTGCTTAACTGCCCGGTCTCATCCCAGTGGGTATCATTGCCTCCATCTTGTTATTCCTCTAGGCGTTTTATTGGTCGATGGTCGTTAAGTACCCTGGATCATCGTTATGAACGACAGACATTATCTTTGGGCATTGCACCCTGCCTCTATCAATAGCAGTGATATGATTGTTAATGGAGTTGATATCTACGGAGTTCTTGACTCTGCAGGCAATAATTTATCCCAGGCGCCTTTCAGTTGGAACTCGAACGCTCCGAACAAAGATCGGGTATTCAACAAGGCTGACCCAAGTACTGTTTATGGTCTCGGCCACATCTCTAGACTGTCAGGGGTGCTCAGAAATCACAAACAGCCTCTTGCGATCAAGGAGTCTCATCAACTTAGGGAGTGGCGTAGTGCGCCGATATGGACTCGTCCTTTCGTCCCGTCAGCACATTATCTCATTCCCGAGCTGACACGCTTCAATTTCAAACGGCCCAATGCAACAGCCGTATCTGCTATGACAACCGCAGTGTTTGACTTCGACCAATATAATGAACCCGATAATAATATATTTCAGATAGGAAACAAAGACGGCCGTCACTATGCGATTTATTCTAGGGGTCTTTCAACAACAGCCATCAGCCTAGTACTGCATCGTCTAGATAAGGGGCCTTCAAAACTCTACTGGTTAACATTGTCAAACCCAACTGAGGGTACTCCCCAAATGTTATCGTACGTCCTTGGACTCTTACTCGTCGATGATGCACCTGTACCATGGGTCGTTATTATCGACTCGAACCATACCCTCTGGGCACTTCGTCCGAATAACATGGAGCCAGATGATGACATCCGGGGAACATACCTCGTTGATCCTGATGAGGATGATTACTTGGATCTCGACCCTCCCTTTTATGCCAGGGATATAGTGGATCGTCGGCGCCTCAACCTTAGCGTTTGGCCGTTTGGCCAGTCTCAGGCGCAAGGGATTATCTATGAGCTTGGAAAATCCGACATTTTAAAGCAGGCCCTTACTAATCCGATGAACGACATCAATCCCACACTACATACCAAGTGGACCAAATGGGAGACTAGACGAGCATACATAGAATAGAGGACTTGATATAATATGGGAGCAGAAGTCGGTTCAAGATACATCGGCTACTTCTGGCTCTTGGTGGTGCATCTGATGGAATCTGGATTCACAATACTTCATATCGCATTTCAAAATAGGTTCGGCGTTAGGATGGGAACAATGCAAGGTCTCAACGTCCTGGTTTGTCATCTTCCATTCTGGGATACACCTTCTCTAAGTAGGAGTTGGTTAAGATGGAGGATAGCTTATTTTCTTCAGGCAGTTCCATGATTCCATAATTAGGGTGGGATAGTACTATAGGAATCATAGGCACAATAAATCTGGGTATTATCAACAACTTCTCTGAGTGTATCACATTGGATTACCAACTTGCTGCCCTTTCTGCGCAACAGCTCCTTCGGCGTATTTTCATTCTAATACTGAGCTATTATAAATCAGTTGCTTATACAATATCTTGTAAGAACCTATCGTGCTTTTGACAATAATCGCATCGGTTGGCCACCCCCTACCATATGCGGGACCCACCAAGCCACCCTAGCCACACCACAACTTTGTTTCTACTGCAAGAACCATGAACTCAAACTCGTAGGTGAAACTAATTGTTAGAATAATGATGGACATGTATTGTAGCCATAAATAAAAACTGAAACATTCACTACCATACTGGTCATAGTCAGGGAAACCTTGGTATGCCTAGCAAATTCACTTTAGCATCATGTGGTGCAATTTCCAGTCCATTCAATTAATCCTTTGGTGTTTACCATTGTTGGGTTATTGTTCTAGTAATAATTTTCTAACCATACAGGCACTGAGAAAGTGAATCGATCTTGCACGACTATGGAACCAATATTGTCATTGTTCGTGACAACGGACGTTTTTGAAAGGGTGAATACCAATCACGATTCCCATTTTCCATCTATAAACGGCTAGTAGCTTGAATAAAGACTGTAAATGCAGTGACTCTAGCATTAATAAGCTTGTGATGTTCATTTCCCGTAACTCCTCCCCTCCGTGGCCTATAGTCAATAGGCTTTCCTCTTTTATATTTCAAACATGGTAAAAGTAATTGTAGAGACGTATTTATCATTATATGTTTTCTTATGGCAAAGAACTTATAGTATCATGAAGGTTGAGGTCAAAATAATCACAAAAGTCGAACGAATTATCTGGTATTGGAAGTGTAAGTGCTGGCAACTCTTCTGGTACTACCGATTGAACAAGAGGCTCTTGCAGAACCGTATGGTGTTGACTTTGACTTTTTAATGAGAGAATCTCCCGGGCAATGATACCTAGTTCTTGGTAGGATCTTTTCCCTAGGGGCCAGTATTCTCCAAGCGCCTTTAGTGAACCCATACTAAGCCGTATACGTTCGCGGGCCAACCGAAGCTGGTGCCCTTTATAGATAAAGTGACAAGCTACCAGATGTGTCTTGATTGTGTTGGTGAGTTTACAGATTAGGAATGGCGTATGGGTTGTAATATCGGTAGGAAGAGTCAAAAGCGTGTTGAACCGCTCTATGGCAAGAAGAACTTTTGAGGTATGCAGTTGACATTCCAGTGCACTGTATCCGCTGGGCACTTCCGGTGGGCCTGGAGGAGGACATTTTGCAATAGCCTCAACGGCATAATATGATAGTGTCGAAAATCTTCGATGTAGCCCGATTGTATATCTGGATATGCCGAGTCAGTAACTTGTTATAAGCTATGAAACTTTTGATAATTGAAAGAACAATAGAACACATACGCAAGTATTAGAGCATTAGCATTGAAAAGCAGCTCATCAAACGACCCATCACGTCTCTGAAAGCTCTTTTTCGAAGTAGGCAGCAGCGAAGACCATGCTGTGACGGCTGCATCGACATTCATGGAGACATCAGCGATAGTATCTAGCTCAAAATTGCAGCATGGTGCTAGCGCCACGTCTAAAGCTCGAGTCAAACCAACGAATTCAGCAAAGGATGAGAATTCCTGAGCTCCGTCATCCATGAATTCTCGCATCTCATACTCTTGGAGTGTCCTAGGCTGTGGTATCTTCTAAATATTGGTAAACGCGTATCTTAGCCAAGGTAATAACCAAGGAATGGCTGGGGAGATCTGGTCTTACCCCTATTTCATAATCTGACTCTTCACAAGGTAAGGGAACATCCATCTCTACACGGCTTGTTCGGTAAGGGTATCGATAGGAGCTTCCAGCAACGTGTGCATCAGTTATATAAATCTGCCACCATGTCCGGCGCCAGCATTCCTCAAGGATTGGATCTTGTCGTCCATTCTTAACAGCAAATTCACTACTATTCATGCCGAGTTTTAATGCCATACGAATCGCTTCATCAAGAAACTCCTCTGCCTTTTCCATTTCATCACACCAGTATACTGCAATCGAGAATAGCAGCGCCGCTTGTACATCATATCCAGTAATATTAAGATCTCTCACGCGAACCGCAACCAGTTCATGCTCTGCTTTAGACTTCAGAGGCTCGGATGGTATAGATGGTGCAAACAGTGATCCAATATACTGCATCACCGAGTAGAGTGGCCGAACAGCCATGCTATCACTTAATATATAGTGCTTCATCACACGCTGAGGCAAGACAAAGGGGTGTGCAGCGTGGAAAAAAGAGTAATAGTGTGATAATAGTTGCTTTGATACGAATCTCTCCAAGGCATCATCAAACATCGATATACCTCTCACCGAGTTACTCTGATTCTGATCAACTTCAGGTCGCCTAGAATCGAGATTGCATGAAACCGTCGACACGCTTGGAACAGCTTCTATGATCGATACAGGAATGGTACTTTTGGTTGAGGAATGCAGAACACCGGACCGACGAGGTCTTCCGCGCCGTGACTTTGGGTAGATGCAGTGCTTTGCTTCTGTTTGACACCGAGAACATGATGGGAGCACTGCATCGCATCGCAGGTGGTGAGCTCGACATGGGGCGCAGGCTACCGAAACTCGAACTGAGCGCTGCGGCGGCGACTGACGACCAGAGGAGGATGAATCTGTCATGGTTGACCTCTATCGTGTTATATGTTACAGAGCACGAAATACCATGTGAATACTAGTTATCACTCTCCTCCACTGCTGTCCATTTTGTTTCTAGCGTTCTAGCGTTGCCCCTAAAAGTTGTTAGCATGTCGGGGAGATATTCTAATCGGATTACCTAACTTGGGGCAAAGCTTACCTGGTCACGTTCCTCCCTCTAATCTAGCGTTTTAGAAGAGAATTAATCATAGCATATGCTACATGAAATCCCTCCAAAGATATATTTTATAATTACTAACAGCTATAGCCTAAAATCTTATGGCATCGAATATCGACTTATGAAGGGTCATCATGTGAGCTGAAGAGCCTCGCGCTTCCGTTTAGAGGAGGTGATAGTTTCATATTTGTGTGCTTGCAGAGAGCTGAAGCAGGATTCGAAACATGAAATATGATTGCGATTGATATGCACTTCAATCTATTTTGAGCGATAGAAATGAAATAAACTCGGTTCTAAATTCAAATGTACGGATATTTGGTAGAGTCAGTCAACTCTAGATATATCCTGAGAGTCGTCCTCCAGGTACCCATTAAGGTCATGGCACTATCCGATCTTCTCCGCAAATGTAAAATTAAATCAGCCACATCTTGCATAAGCTAAGTTATTGTTTTTCTAGCGTAATTACATGCATGCCCGACGTTCAGTTATGCTAGTAATTGGGTTACTAATACTTTCTGTTTCAATAACTACAATACTCTAGTTATCTCTTATAGGTGACTCGGCTCGAATAGGCGACTAGAATACTATTAGCTAATCAAAGTAGGCTATTAATCTTGATAATTATTGGAGCTTTTATCCTTACCCTTTCAATCACCAATCATGCCTCTATTACAGGGATAAGAAAGCATGTCTCCATATCTCCGAATGAAATTATTGGTGATAACCTGACAGAGATAACCCCAAGTTTAATAAATTGGCTATCAAATCTTGATAAAAGCCGTTTCAGCAAACGGTTGTTAATAATATTGACCTCCTTTGGAAAATCACTTCATAAGTATCTATACACTTAGATACTACTAAGAAATGGATCACCAAACAAGCTACGATCTCGAGTAGTTTCTAGGTTTTACAGAGCGATTGGATAAATATCATGGCTCTGGCGGCTAGGGGTGAAGACGAAGATCGTTTTGACGGCATTTTCCAACAACCGATGCAATATTTAGTCTAGAATATTATGCCCTGGTAATGGCTTATTTAACAACAGTATGTCGAAGAATGTGTGTCAGCCGTTTTGTAGATGGTTAAATTATAAGCTGTGGATCTTTCAGATCTCCTAAGAGGTCCTCAACCACTAGCTACACGAGAGCCGTGCAATGCACTGTTTTATTCCTCCAATAGGAAAAAGGAAGGGAGAAACCTTGATAATTGGCTATGGAAGGCAGAAAAAGAGGTAAAATTAAATAGCCAAGACATGAATATATCAATCAAAGAGGTTAGGGAAGTGGGGAATCCGTGCGGGGAAACCGGATTGAAAACCTGGAGAGAGTGAGATGTTCACCATTGGGTCAGTTACCTGGGTCAAAGAATATGGGGCGGAGGCTTCTTGGACGAGCGATAATACTTTAATTATCCAGCTATGTGAATTGGATCACAATTTACTGGTTTCAATCTAGTGTAGATTTACTGTTCTCCAGATCTGATGCTCCTCAGTAACTCCAGTTGTCCCGCCTTCGCTATTTTGCCTTGAGCGGTCAGCATTACATGTATTACGCTATTTAGGCTATATATCACTGACTGGATTCCATTAAAGACGGAAATGCATATACCAATGATTGTGAATGACTGGAGTTCAAATATCGTTTGGTTATTTCTCTTTGACGTCTGCGGTTGCTGGGAGTTTAATGATTCATATCGGATGACTAGATCTGGTCTCGAATTGATGAGATGCATGTTCTCTCAGCCTTTAGCCTAGCTTTGCTAAGCTTCCTTTCCTACACATCGACTGTTGAATCTCATGTCGCACCGTCTCATAAATCATTCAACAATCCAGTGATCTACACGGATTATGCGGACAATGATGTCTTCCTTGGTCCAGATGACCGAAAATTCTATTTTATGGCGTCGAACATGCAGTATTCGCCCGGTGCCCCCATCTTGAGGTCATGGGATCTTGTTAATTGGGAACCTATCGCTCACGCAGTGCCATTTTTGGATTTCGGAGCCAAATATAATATGACTGATGGCCAAACAGCTTACAATGGGGGAACCTGGGCATCAACTATGCGTTACCGCAAAAGTAACGGTCTGTGGTATTGGATCGGTTGCTTTGCTCATGGTACCCAGAGTTATGTCTACATAGCTCATGAAGTTACCGGCCCGTGGAAATTATCGGGAACCATTGACGTATGCTATTATGATTGTGGCCTTCTGATCGATAATGATGATACTATGTATATTGTTTACGGAAATACCAACATCAGGATTGCCCAATTATCCCACGATGGACTCTCACAGGTAAAGATGCAGCCTGTTTTTAATGCACCGCCTCCATACAGTGTGATTGAAGGCAATCGCTTGTACAAGAGGAATGGTTAATATTACGTCTTTGATGACTATTCGAGTGGAGCTACTCTTATCTGGAGGTCCAAAGACATATGGAGCGGTTGGACGCATATAGTCCTGCAAGATAGTATAGCAGGTCCCATTACTGGAGGCACGGTTAATAGCCAAGGTAGTCTCGTCGAGACGGCTTCTGGAGACTGGTACTTCATGTCGTTTACATGGGCGTACCCCGCAGGGTGTATGCCAATCCTTGCACCTATCACTTGGGGTTCAGACGGCTGGCCAAACCTCACCACTGTTGATGGAGCCTGGGGTGCTTCGTATAGATATCCTCTTCCAGAACATCCAACTGAATCGTGGCTCGGAACTGATAAATTTCGAGGCAAAGCACTGAGCCCTAGTTGGGATGGAATCACAATCCCGACCCTTCCAAATATAGTATCAATAACGGATTAACACTCTGGACTACAACCGTCACCAACGACATCTTCAAAGCTCGTAATACGCTCACTCATCGAACATATGGACCTTTCCCAACTGCCACAATAGAGCTCGATTTCCAGAATATGAATGACGGTGATAACTGTGGATTAGCCGCATTTCGTGATGCAACCGCGTGGATAGGAGTCGTTCGCGATGCGCATAAGTACGACCTTAAGATTCTCTCTGGTGCAACTCTTAACGAGTCGAACTTCCAGCAAACTTCCAGCCTCGGAGCTTTTACCGACAGTATTAGCATCTCCAAGGGCCGGGTGTGGTTACGTGGTTCTTTAGATGTAAGAGTAAACGGTGATCAACAAGGGTACTTCTCCTACAGTCTCAACGGCAGACATTACCGCCAATTTGGAGGAAATTTCACTATGCGATCTGAGTGGAACTTTTTCCAAGGCGAACGCTGGGGGATTTTTAACTACGCTACAAAGCAGCTTGGAGGTTCAATCCATGGCTCTTCATTTACCCAAGAATAGAGGGGCTTGTGTTGAGTATCGCATATTCATGAATAGCAGCTTGTTAAGATAGCATATTCAAGTAGCTTTGCCAATTTTCATGTTAGAGAATTTGAGCCCTGGAGCTGGTTCCTGACGTAAACAAAGTCATTAAAGCTTCACATTACATAAGACGGAGGAATCCACACTCCATCGATTAATATTGTAATCATAGTTCTTAAGACGGAAAATACTTTTCTCGTATATGACCACTTTGAGTGTTGAGTAATAATAATTGAGCCTAGGTACGGTACTAGTGGAGCTGCTCCTGAGTGGCTAACCGGTGCGACTAGGTGACAGTCTATACGCACTAGGTTATAAACAGCGAATCGCGATCAAGATTAGTCCCCGGGTACTACAGAAGACTTCGCCCCCCTTTTATCCAGCCTCAGCTGCCCCTAATCGCCGACTTCGTGATAGGCTTAGGTGTAAATTTACACGTAGTAGTGGCGCATCGATGCTGTCGGAATTAAGTTGCTCGGTATGTAAGGAGGTTCATCGCCCGAGATTAAGACACCGAGATATCATAATACACTGTACCTAGTGACTGACGTAATAATTACTCGTCGTACAACTCTGTTTGAGCATAAATATGCGGTTCAGGTCTCTGTGTCTAATACCTCTGATCCTTAATTCTCCTTGAATTTAATTGCAGAGGATTCACACTTTACAAAATCCAGTTCACTACTCTCAAAATGCCTATCGCACATATTCTCATCAGAGTAGCTGCGGCTGAGCACGCCAAGGCCGTTGCTTTCTATACCGCTGCGCTGAAGCCTCTGGGATATGGCCAGCTTGCCAGCTTTGGCTCTGTTGCTGTTGGCTTGGGAATCAAGTCCCCTGAATGGTGGATCAAAGCCAGTGATGTTGACGCAGACTCGAAAGTCCATGTTGCATTTACAGCACCCGGTAGGTTTTCTTACTATTAAATAGTATACACTGCTACGAGACTCTGGAAAACAGCTAACTAGGCGTGTAAAATAGATCGTGCGTCAGTAGACGCTTTTTATGCTGCCGCATTGGAAGCAGGTGGAAAAGATAACGGACCTCCCGGCTTACGACCTCATTATCATCCCAATTGCTACTCAGCATTTGTCTTTGACCCCGCAGGAAATAATATCGAGGCTGTATGTATGGCTCCAGAAGATTCAGCAAAGTAGAGTTGGATCATCTAGTAGAATTGGGATCATGTGATACTCTCAAAATATATCAAATAAAGGAACCAAAGTTTATCCGTTTAGATTTGAGTATTGATGACTATGCTATAAGATGTACCTATGTCCACTCAGATGATTAAGTGCCCCTTATTATGTCTTTTCCAAGCCCTCGATATGTGCTGCCACTGGCGACAACCTGCATGAGTACCTCAGGTATAAATAGTCTCAACCAATAATGTGATTTAAAATTTAGCCGGCCGCATATTTTGTTGCACGTCTTGTCCGAGTGGTTAAGGCGTTAGACTTGTGCAGGGGTTAGGAGTCTTGACGGTCTAAAGTATCCCTTCGTTACGTGAGATGTATACTGCTTGCGATGTCTTTCTGCGGAATCACAGCTCAACGAGAAACAGTTCATTTCTGTATGCTATATGCTTTGTCCTAGCTATCCGAAGAGGGCTAACTCATTTTCCTTTTCTGCCATGTTTGTCAGTAGGTTTCAAGAAATCTATCGAGTGTCATACATCTCCATTAGCCCGCTTTGTTATGGGCCACACAACTTCCATGCAGGCATCCTTATGGAAGTTGTGGATATAGGAGTGGAACTAAATGCTACGAATCTGAACCGTGAAATACTTCACTAGAAATCTCGGCATGGGATAGTGCCATGTATATATGATATGAGCAGGTGCTAGCGACTAATCAAGAACTTTTGGGTAATTAATCCAAACAGAGCTATTGAATAATTGATCAGGTGAAAATTTCGTTGCGTCTCTTCGCACTGATATATTGCGCTACATGTCTCGGCATAGCTATGGGCAGTTGGCCACTGCTAGGGTGTAGAATTTTATTGTTGCGTCTCTGTACTTCGCTGTCTTGCGCTATAAATCTCGGCGTCTGGATAGAGTTAAATAATGCCGAATTGTACAGCTTGACACAGATATTCGTTGCATATCTGCAATTAGCCGAAGGTTAGTAAAAGCCGCAGGAATGGACTGTAAAAAGACAAGGGCCATAGAGAAAGAGGGGCGTACAGGGTCAGGATAGGGTAAAGCTATGTAGGGAAGGTCATATCTCCACTACTCAACGGTACAATAAATCTTGACAATTTAGCTGGATAACTATGTCAGACGGTATAGAACGGTTGATATCTCTCTCTATGATTACTCTTTCATTATTTCTGTATCCTGTATTGGTTGTCCTACTTTAGGTAAACTGCGTCTGGAAGGGAAGTATTTTATCTAAGGTTTTAATTCTTCTTGAGAAAGTATATGAAATTGTACACAACGCTTACTTATGCATTATTTTTGGATATATCTGATTTGAGCCGATCTAGTCTCTGGTGGACCAATAAATTGCCCCTGTTGGCATTTGGCACGTGTACGGGCTGAGAAGCTACCAACACATAAAAGCACCCTAACCCACCAACACCACCAGCACGTTTGGTCTCCCAAGGCTTACACCAACATTTTTCATATCTGCAAATATCATCATGCGATTCGTAAGAAGAAGGGAACTATCTCCCAGAAGGAGACTTAGACTTAAATCGCAAGGCTCTCTCTTAATTCTAGCGTGTTTGCTCGCTGAGTTGACACATATATAGCACCCAGCCTCGAAGAAGATGCCATGCATTCTTAGCGCGACATCGGATGGACCATCCTTTGTTGGAGACCAATTCTGGATATAGTCTTCAACAGCAGAATACCCATAAGTCTGATACAGCATCCTCTCGGCTGAAGTCGGATGACTCTGCACAATTTCACCTCTTTCCTAAACTGCCGATAGAGATTCGGGCCTTGATATGGCAAATGTCGATTGATGAAGAGCGCCTTGTTGAAGTCTATCCTACCACGACCAAAGGGTGGAGAGCTCCAATCCCGCCCATTCTCCATGTGTGTATGGAATCACGTGCTCTTGGCCTGAAAAACTACGAGCTTGCCTTCTCTGGGAAAGACCCAGATACTGGAAAATTGTGTCCTGCACGGATATATTTCAATTTTGACCATGATACTCTGTACTTTAAAGAAGGCTGGAGCTTCAATGTTAAAGGATGCTGGCGTTGCATAAGGATATCGCAGACCTACATCTCGCAGGATGATATTCAGCGAGTCAAATCTCTCTGCCTTGATATAGAAACAGAAACATGTGTTCCAAAGGAGTGGCAACAGACTAGCCATAATACTGGATTCGATGGCTGGCTGGGACTAAAAACTTTTATCTTCTAGTCAAGAGAGATGGCAATGAATCGCCTAACAGCCCTCGGGATTTGCGTGAAATTAGGCCAGAAGAGTATCCTGATTTTGTGGCGTCTTACCATGAAAGTATTTCATGGCATCAGATGAGATGCTTGAATTACAGAGATGATCTTGAAATATTGAAGTTTTTGCAGTCGGACGGCTTAGTAGCTTACTTTGCTGATTTTGAGAGACTTGAAACTTCCGGGGCAAAATTTTATCTTGTTCATTCCACAACGTGAATGATAAGATACCTGGAGTCTTAAGCTGGCAAGTAGAATTAAGAGGTAATATGAAATCTTAAACATGTTTTTCTATATGGCCTCAGTTGCTATTTCTCTATCAAATTATCTAGCATACAGACGGATTGTAACGGAATCGAAGTATATGATCTCCTCTTGCCCTACGTAGTAACCTATAGTCTGATATCTCAAGCACCTCTATTCTAAGAGCAAAAGTCAACCGGAAAATATTCTCCGAAAAAAATTGGCTACCATATGTAACCGTGTTTCATTGCTACGAACCTTGACAACCGTTGTAAAATGGTCGATCAATATGTTGCTGGCAAGATGCTCAAGCTTCCCCCATCCACTACCAGTACTGTTCCGTTGACATAAGCTCCTGCGCGACTCCCGAGAAACAAGATAACTCCGCTCATATCTTCTTCGTCTCCAAATCGCCCTTGTGGGAATCTATCCCGTGGAACATTTTTGCTGTCTGTCATCCATGATGCCATGTCACTCGGGAACACTAAGATTTCATCTCAGTAGAAGTCTATGTAATAATACTGCTATGATCTGCCAACAAAATGCTGAAAGATAGGAGTGAAACTTACCACCTGGAGCAATAGCGTTCGCCCTGATCCCATAGGGAATAAGTGTTGTGGCCAGCTGTTTGGTCATATGATTAACTGCAGCCTTACTTTGACTGTACGTAAAAGTGCCCTGTGGTGCCCTGTTGAATCCTCCAACACTGCTGGTTGTTATTATTTGGCTACTCCAGCCAACATTTTTCTTCTTGTTCCCCGCATCGAGTAGTTCTAGGAAAGCAATAGCATTGAACCACAGTGCCGAGACATTTGTTCGAAATACATCAGCGTGCTCATCAATACTACTCTCCCATTGCGCGTTTACGAATTCCGATAGTGCTGCACCTTTTGAAGGAATCTGCTGGTTCATAGGTCCCAGAATACCGGCGTTACAGCACAGGATATTAACATATCCAACCTCAGATGTCACCTGAGAAGCGGCCGCTTCGAGGTCTGCTTTCGAGGTGACATCACAGACGATAGGAATGATATTCCCCTTATGCACCGATGCCGCACAGTCCTTGAGAACTTCATGGCGCCGGCCTAGAATGTAGACCTTGTGAGCGCCATTGAGGGCCAGAGCTCGAGCAAGCATACGACCGATACCCTAGAATGAGGTTTTTAGCCATTTAAGATATGGATGAGGGCATGGGATTATCACTCACGGAGCCACCCCCAGTGACAACTGCCACGATTCCATCGACTCTAAAAAGGGTCTGAAGTCGTTGCTCCGTAATATCTCCGGTTGTCATAATTGCTGGGTTCGGACAGTTCTATATGCTCTTTGTGTGTGTATAAAGAGTTATGGGTCGGTATCTTGCGGGGCGGTATAAATAATGCCTTTAAAGCTACACAAGGAACACTTGTTGCCGTGTAATTCGCTAAGATACTCGACAACAAGACTCTGTGCTATAGCTATGAGAATGTCCGTGTAATCTTTCCATGCTACCGTATAGCCGCAAGATAACGGGCACCGAGCTAGGAGTGCTTCCCTATAAGCGAGTCAGATTTTAGGGGATTATAATCTTATAACAACTTTAGCTATAACAAAGATCTGAAACCTTCAAACTTTAAAACAAATATTTAGAACTTGCTTCTTTTAAGGCAATTTTTACATCTCGTTAGTTGGCTTTGTCTAAAGAAGAATAATTGATGAATGACTTACTTAGTATATGAAAATGAGGGAGAAAATTTGGACAATATGATTTTAAAAGCTTTCATTGGGTTATATTGGCGATTGACAACTATTCTACAGTCAAAAGTAATTGACGAAATGGTGGCACTAGTATACCTTTAGCTCAATACCCCTTGCCTTGAGGTTATCCTCTTCACCGTTGGAAATACCTCCTCACTCTTGAACACTTTTCGATCTGTATGATAACGAGCTCTTAATTAGCGAGAAATTGTCTCGGGAGCTTAGGATATGACGTTACGTATCGTTGAATGTGCTGAGGGCAGTTTATATTACTATTCGTAGGAGATTCTGACAAAAAAAATAAGTTACGGAGGTATATCCGAGCATCTAGGATCATAATCTATTGAACCAACATCAATTTCTCTTCGCCTGCGCGTCTCCTGACCCGTTGTGCAATTGCAGTTATCTCAATTGTGTCTTGAACATCCATTACCTTTCCACAAAACTTGCACACCCCCTTTCCCACGCCCCCTTTCCCCGCCTCAAAAGAACGAACACTCGATTGGCTTCAGAAAAACCGAACGAAAACAAGCTCTCTAGTACATAATTGATCTGAATCTCTTTGTTAAATTGGCTACGGCTTTCTATAGATATGTGTGAACATACAGTTGAATTCAGCTGCTGAATTGGGTCCTATATAGTGATCAAGTAAAGGCATATGTATAAAATGGGAGTATTCTATAATTCGGCCTCGGGCGACTTACGTTTCGGTTCTCCGATACCCATGTCCGAGTCCGATCCTAATATTCAACCCTTTTCATAAGCCTTATGCATCCGATTAGTGGAAGCATTTCCTTGGCAAGAGCGTCCTTGTGTGCATGGGACTGCTTGCGTGGGTTCCTTGCAGTGTAACTGAGGAACGTGCCACGCAAGTTGTCTACGTTTGTTTTATATCAGGAATCCCGAGCATCTCTCATATATTCTTCCCTTCCTTTATTAACTTACGCGGCGAGGATCCGGCCTAATGCGTATGCCATGTAGAGTTCCCAACCAAGCTATTGCATGAGATAAATAATCGTAAAAGTGGAAAGGAGAATTTTGTTATTTGAGGCTTTCTTTGTTATGATTGGCTTGAAAGAATCCTGCAGATGGTGGTTATTGCAGCCTGTATTTCTAGCCCGCCCTCTTTTGTGTACCTGGCGGGAGCCAGTACGTAAAAGCCGCATATAAGCTCCTTATGCCGTGGTACCGGTGCTGTAGTGTACATGTACGCGGTATCTTACGTGTTCGAGAGATCTTGGCTATTATTATTGACTGCCTAGAAATGTGAAACTTAGAGTTCCGTGTTTTCACCAATTATTGCTGTTTGTTGAGTTGTCGTCATTGTAATACAGTCATCGGACCTGTGCGGCGGGTTGGTTTACCCGAGAGGCATCAGTGGCGCTGGTTAGGATACAATATAATAATACTCCGTGATTACGATCTACCGTGCTCTACTGCTTCCTGTCGAAATATTTTTTGAATTCAACACGGTTACTTCATTCCTATACGACTCTTCACCTCAGGAGTAGCTAAAAATTTTCTGAATGGCGCCTCTCAAGGTCCTGATCTGTGGTGGCGGTTGTGCTGGACCAGCTCTTGCCTACTGGCTTGCCCGCAGTGGTCATCGAGTAGTTGTTGTCGAAAGATTTCCAGCTCTTAGAGTCACTGGGGCGCAAATTGACATTCGTGCTCAAGGTATCGAGGCCATTAAGCGTATGGGGCTCATCGATATTGTTCGCAGCAAGGTGGTAGACGAAGCGGGCTTCTCCATCGTGGACTCTCAAGGCAACACAAGAGCGACAGTTTTGGCTAATAAGTCTGGCAAGGGTGCACAGTCTTTCACATCTGAGTACGAGATCATGCGCGGTGATCTTGTGCGCCTACTCTACGATGCAACGAAGGATAGAGTTGAATACATTTTCGGGAAGACTGTGGAGAGCTTCGAGGAGGACGACAAGCAGGTGGTTGCTCATTTCTCTGATGGTTCATCTGATGCGTACGATCTTCTTGTCGGAGCCGATGGCCAGGGTTCACGTATTCGAAAAGCTATCCTGCCAGCTGGCGCCTCGGATCCCTATTTGCACATGGGTATTTACCTTGCATACTGGTTCATACCACGCACCGAGGATGACAATAATCTTGCTAGGTCATATCTCTGCTCTGGGGGAAGAATGATCATGCGAAGAAGCCACAATCCAACCGAAACACAAGTATACTTCTTTCTTCAGGACGATTCAGAAGAAACGAGGAGCCTTCCAAAAGCACCAATTGAGCAGCAGAAAGAGTTCTGGACTCAGAAATTCCAAGGTGCAGGATGGCAGACAGATCGATTCCTTCAAGGGTTGAAAACCACAGAGAACTTCTATTGTCAAGAAGTAGTTCAGGTCCGCATAGACAAATGGCACAGCCGTAAGGGTCGTGTAGTATTGCTCGGAGACGCCGCTCATTGCCCATCTCCTTTCACCGCCATGGGGACTACAAGCGCTTTCACTGGCGCATATGTCCTGGCCGGCGAAATTAGTCGCAATCCTGATAATCTGTCAAAGGCTCTCACAGAATATGAGCGGGTGTTACGACCGTTTGTCAATGAGATCCAAAAGATCAATACGTCCCTGATTCGCTGGGCTATTCCCAAGACGCAGTTTGGGATTGCCATTATGCATTTCATTATGGGACTGATTTGCTACTTTCGTATCCCGGAAATTGTTGCAAGGTTTTCAAGTGAGGAGAAGGGTGGTTGGAAGTTACCTGACTACCCAGAACTTAATGCATCGATACAGAAATAACAAAATTAGGCCTGAAAAGCTTGGTTGCCCTCAATAGCATTGAAGGTAGAGATTTTTCCATGCTCCCCTCACAATTAATAGTCACCTGGTGTCATGGGACACCAAACCCTGTATTTTAGAATATTCAAAGCATTAGAAGCTAAGGACCTGAAATGATACCCCCATCTCCTCTTTCTCCTCTCAACTCTTCTCTGTTGATTTCGTGTCGTTATGTACTCTACAATGTTGATGTTTTATCTTAAAATAGTTGTCTCACATATATAGTTTACTAGACCACAGTTATTTATGTGAAGAAGAACTTTACTAAACATATTAACTCTCTGCACTATATGTTCTGCTTATACACAAGAATAGATGGTCACATAGTGTCCAGCTTTGCATTTAGTTGAGTGCGTCTCTTCTATCAAGCTACAACCTCACATCAATATCACATTCAAGTCGGACTTTTCCTCAGAAGGCCTCTTATGTCTTATGAGTATATCTCTCAAAGACTCGAACAATGTTCTAGGTAATCTAATAATATATCAATAGTACTTTCCTCTCGCAACCTAAGCCGTGGTGTATTCATTAATACCGGTTGAATATTAGGGTCTCTTAGATAAGTATAAAATACAATAATATATTCATTAGCATATTTTGCAGATCCATTTAACACGTAATTCGTGTTAAGATATCAGGACTGGTGCTCACGCTCTAACAAATCGGCATATGTATTCAGAGACGAGCCGATCAAATCTACCATCTCCCAAACACTACCGAACTGGTATAACCTTGCCCAAATCCTCACCGTGATTGCACTTAGACGCTCTTTCTTTAGAAGAATCTCTTCATAGCTGACGTTGTATGCAGTCTCCGCTACAAGGTGCACTACAAAGCCGAGAAGTTTCTCTTCCGCAGCAGTCAGTGGTGGTGTTGGGTTCGGTGCCGCTACTGCTTCGAGCCACTTAGCCAGTAGGACAGCGCATTCCAAGGAGCACAGGGCATGTTGATTCGACCAATATATCACTTGCGTTCGGGCTATGTAATTGATTCCAAGTTTTACAGGGACGCTAAGGGCGTGAGCACAGTGAAGCGCGGCTCGAGTGAGTGCATTGCTGCGCTCCAGTGGCGGGCTTTGATGGAATGATTCAGCAATCAGATTATGGTCCCAGCTACTAATCGATCCCACAAGGCCTGAATTCAGATTGAGACGAATGTATGCTAGTCGTAGCAGGGCAGTCGAAGTGAATGAAACGGGACCATGCGGGCTCAATGGATCCATGGAGGATTCCTGATTTTGCTCCCAATACGATGCCCATTGTCTCAAAGCTCCTTCAAATATGTTCGTTTTATCTGCCGAGAGACTTCTTTGATCTCGCTGTTGATAGATTAGTCGAGTATTCCGGACTAACCAGATCTGCTGAATCACCGCGTGAATAAGGACGTGTCCTCCTAGAGTTGAGAAGCTAGTATCGTTCATCGAAGACGAGTCATTACTAAAGAGCCCTTTGAATGCCTCCTGAAAATTTTGTTGAGGGAAACTAAACTTTCGGCGAGCTTTCCATTCTTGTTCAGTGCATGCTTTCCATTCCCTTTCTGAGCAGGGGAGGTCAATGTGTAATTCACTAGCCAGCATCATGGGTGGAATATCAAATGCGATAGTGTGCATGTTGAAAAAGCAGTATACCATTAGATGAGTTCTCTTTCGTGTTTCGAAACAAACCCAGGACTGCCAGTCTTCTGGTTGGTTTTCATTGACCCGTGAGATTCCATCCTCACGAACGAGCGCGTCTAACACGCTGCGCAGGGACAATGCATCAGAGGCTGCGGGCTCGCGTTTGTACCAAGTAGCAATTACAATTAGAAGTAAGACCGTTTGTATCATTTCTATCCTAGACTTATTCTCTATGGATGTCTTACCCGGACTAGTATCAGCGGGCAGAGAGCCTGTCTGGAGCGTCTCACCAAAGAGGCGAAAGGAGTTCTTTTTCCGGCTTCTTTGAATCCGCTCAAGGACAATGCTCCTAGCAGCACGGAATAATTCGAGACCAATACATGGTTCCCGGGTATATCGGGCCCCAAGTGCTGCGATAGCTAAGACTAACTCAACGCTAATATCTTCTATCTGTAGAGTAGGCACATGTAAGAAAGGGTAGTGGTCATGAAAGGTATTAAAGTACCCTGCTACAAAACGAGAAAGAGCATGTCTTGACGGAAGAACAAAATTATTACCAATAAATCCTGCGAGGGTGGCTAGCCCGTCGACGATTTGCTGCCTACACTCGGCAGATACAAACAACTGATAGTTTCTCGACCTTACTGTGCGTTGATGAGAAACTGGCGGCGGTGGTTGGTCCTCAGGTTGAAGAGAAGGAAGTCGTGAGCCAAATTGAGATAATGTGGAGTCCGTAGTATTAGACCCCGGTGCTACAGCAAATATTTGTTTTTCTGGTTCACAAGGCCATTGTCCCTCACTTTGATTATGATTACTCTCGGGGTTGACTGGCGATGGCAAGCCTAGATCTGGTGGAAACATAGGTAACGGTTGGTACGTTGGGGAAAAGGGATGAGTTGGGATAGGTACACTATCCATGAACATAGCAAAATCAACAAAGTCAGGTAATAAAGCTCCGAATTGGATATCATCAAGGATCAAAGACATTGACTGGTCCGGAACAAAGCCAGTCAGTGGATCCTCAACTTCATACTTTTCTCCTTCTGAGCCTTGGGATGTCAAGGAAGGACCTGGAGGACATGGAGAGTTAGAGGTGATAGGGTGGGTCCAAGGATCCTCTGGCAGGCCAACATCTAATAGGGTAATTGACGCTGCTGGCTGGGAATATGGGGTGGTTTGATTCGGTATTGGGAGTTTCTTGGTTGCCGTGCTGGGTGTGGATGAAGAGACTGATCCAGTTCCGTCTCGCTGAACAGGCTTTGAGCTGACAAGCATTGAGTGATCGAGGCGATTATGCCGAGTGAGCAAATCCCTTAGACAGAGGTGAGCAGTTTCCTGGTGACAACATGATTACTAGAGCTGGTACCATACTTGCGCGTGAAGGCTTTCGTGCAGCTGACGCATTTGAACGGCTTTTCCTTAGTATCTGGGTGTGGTTTGTTAGTGGAGTCATTGGAACTTGGGGATACTCTCACGCGACCGCTCATGCCGTTGGAGATGCTCTAACCGGGGGAATGCACCGGAGCAGTATGGACAACGGTGGGTTTTTGCCGCTGGAATTCGACTCCTCGGCATTTCACTTCTGTGTTTCAGCTTTGTCTTCTTAAAGTGGTGGAGAAAAAGAAGTTGGGGCAACTGTTGGGGGGATGATAGGATGCTGAGAAGAAGAGAAAGCTCTGTGCAGAGTTCGATATAAATGGTGACGTAGGCTTCCCCGGATTAAACCATAAGATCTTGATCTGGATCTTCTAGCGCCTCGATGTGGGGCGATAATCTCCTATAGGCCTGCAAGCTAAATATGACATACTGTGTAGAGTTAGGATAATGTGCCGTGTATAACAAAAGCGTTTGAGTTTGCTATCCTTCACATAGAGAAGCCGATCAGCAGGTTGGTGCCTCCAACTTGGGGGAACACTGTATCCCTGTACCCAATCACGTCTTCTTATATTTATTGCTAGCCTTTGCTAATAATCGCGAATATGCTGGATATAAACCCATAGCGCCGATGTCGTTGTTGCCTCTTCGGCGATAAATAACTATGAAGTAATCGATGCCTTTTGACTAGCATGCCTGCACGCATGCTAAGTACGGGCGATATTTCCTAGGAAGGGTCATGGATGAATGTTAAGGATATCTGCTTAGGTAACATTCACGTGAACTCAAATACCCCAAATATCATAATAGCAGATAGCTATGATCAATTCAAAGGGGGTTGAAGACAATGCAAGACCGAGTAGAATGACTCTTTTTGGAGTGGCCTATATAGAATTAGCTTTAGCCAGTGACTATTTAATACGGAGTATAGTACGTCCTTGCTCACAATGATCAAATTACCGGGGTTGCTACTTTGTATGGGTTCAATATTTGATAAGAATCATTTATTCCTCAATACTTTGATAATAGAAGAAAGACGTGTAGCTAACTAAGATCACCAATATCGTCATGAACAGGTGGAAAGAAGAGCCTAAATCATCTGGTTGAGTCTCATTCTCGCTGGTCTCTCCTGTAGGCGTTGAAAACTTGATAGAGCTCTGTGTCACGATTGCGAGTTAGTCACATGAAGCTGGAATTGCCTATACGGATACATGCATGACACTATTCGCATAGCTATGGAGAGTTTTACTCACATATTTCTCCACGCTTCCGATCTGTAAACTTTCTAGTAGTGTCTTTGCTTCATTACTATGGCCGGCATCATCAAATAAATCCGTAACATCCTTACCACCTTGGTCTATGAGAAGGTCCAGTCCACCTCTGGAGCTCATCAACAATGTGAGACAAGCTTGTTGATATTCATGAACTTACGGATGCTCATGCTGAAACGCAGTGACATCATATAGCTTATTACAAATAACTAGGTAAAGATCATTCGGCTTATTATGCGTATTGATTTCCATCCATGTATATGTGCGAGACATTGCAGAAATGAGTGTGCGTCGCAGTGTAATAAGTGGCTCTGGCACTACAGCCAAGTAATAATGAGATTAATGTATCGAAGCCAAAGTAAAGCATGGTGACGATGGTTCTCAGTTTATAGATACCTGTTGCACTGAAAGACTAGGTCCGTTGGGGATGCTCATCGAAGAGCGACTATCTGAGGTGAAGCCTGCCAGGTCCCTGCCATCCACAGCAGTGCCTCCAATTTGTAACACCTCTACATCTCCAACTCCTTCTATTAAAATCAGATACGGGGGAGCTATAGCTTCTATTAATATATCATGTTACGCACTTCTAGCCAGTCTATATTAAGGTCATCCATATTTCGTATAAGATCTCTTGTATTACAAAGGTAAAGGTTTCTACCTGCACATATTTGTCGATACAACTTAGACCAGAGTTTGCGATTTCACGACAACCATTATTCAACAATGCGCGCCCAAGTCCTGGAGGCTTTCAACACACCATACAAATTGAAAGAGATCCCAAAGCCACCAAAGCCAACGGGGCAAGATCTTTTGGTTCACGTCCTGGCGGCATCATACTGTCACACGGATGCTGTTTTCACTTCTGGTGCTATGTGGCAGGACCTGCCCCGGATCGGATCTCATGAATTTGCAGGGACTATTGTTGAGATGGGCTCGGATGTGTCACCACAACTGAATCTCCGCATCGGTCTAGCTGTTGGGGTTCCAGGGCGGGCGTTCCATCCTTGCGGTACTTGCTATGAATGCATCAATAATGATGGTGATCCAGACAAATATGGTGTGTGGTGCCCCAAAGCTGGCAATCTGGGCCTCTCGCGCGATGGAGGCTTCCAAGAGTACTGTATCGTGGACTCTCGCCAGGTCGCTCCAATTCCTGCAGCTATGACAGCTGTAGAAACTGCCCCCCTGATGTGCGCCGGTTTGACTACATGGAACGCACTTGGACAAACAGGAATTGAACTGAAAAAAGGAGGTGGTGAAGGTATTACAATAGGAATATCGGGTGCAGGTGGAGGCCTGGGCCATCTAGGAGTCCAATTCGCTGCCAAGCTTGGTTGTAGGGTAGTGGCTATCGAAGCTGGAGATGAGGCTTTGCAGTTGCTTGGAGAGGTAGTTGATGATCTCGGCCCTCTACGATCCAAGGTCACGGTTGTAGACGCTCGAAGGAAGAAAGCGGAAGATGTGAAATTGGAAGTGTTTGGTGAACCCACAAAAGACCTTGAAGGTGAGAAGGGTGTCGATGGAGTATTGATACTTCCCGAAAGCCAACAGGCATTGGAATACGGAATGAAACTACTCAAGAATCATGGAATCTGTGTCACAGTTAGTTTCCCTAAAGAAGGGTTTCATATTCAGCCAAGAGACCTGGTATTCCGACACATCAAAATGGTGGGTGTATTGGTGGGCCGCAATCGACAGCTTCGAGCTATGTTGAACTTTGCAGCACAGGAAGGAATCAGGGCCAAAACTCGTCTTTACTCCTTAGAACAGCTCAATGAGCTTGTGGATGATTACCATGAAGGTACAAGTGGCAAACTGGTAGTAGACATGATGAAGTAACTGTTACTTCGCGGGCAGCTACGGTGTAAATTATTTTCTTCAGACCTTTGAATAATAGATCGATCGATTTTATCATAGTCACACTCTTAGACAGGCATATATTTTCATACGTGAAGTATTAAATGTCTTAACAGTGAATCGAAATCCTGTCCTTGCCGCTTCGGATATGCTCGGAAGAGAAATTGGTTAAATTGGAAAAGCATATGGAGTCTCTCTACTTGAGGCCTTGGTAAGTCTATACAATAAAAACATATATTTATTCATTGAGGAGTTGATTAGTAAGCTTCAATTCAACCTAGTTGCAAGTCCTTTTCCGTTAAGCCATAACTCCAAATTTGTTGCAGTATCCTCATACCACCGATTCATCACTCCTTCCTCAACATAGCCCATATGAGGGCTCAGTAATACCTCGCTCTTACCATTCCCCCCCACGGGGTAGTTCTCCATACACTCTCTTTTAGCAGTGGCTCTACACTATAAACGTCGATGGCAGCCCCTTTGATTTTCCCTTGCTTTAAGACGTTAAGTAAAGCGTCTTCATTTACTAGTGGAGCGCGTGATGTATTTATCAGCAAGGCTGACGGCTTTAATAATGCTAACTCCTTTGCATCCAGCATATCTCTACTCCGCTCAGACAGAACGTAATGAATGCTCAATACATCTGCCACCTGCAACAACTCTTCTTTGCTCTTGGTCACTTTAAATGTGCCCTCAGGAAGGCCACAAGTCTTGGCTTTTTCGTTAGCAATTTCCTGAGTAAGATTACTCGACCATGCTGCAATCTTCATGCCAAACCCATAAGCTCCAACGGAAGCCACTCTTGCACCCAGGCTGCCAAACCCTAGAAGGCCTAATGTTTTCCCAGAGAGACCTGTCGCAAACGAAGCTTCCCAGTGGCCTTCTTTAACACCCTTATCGTCACGAGCAACATTGCGAGCTATGCCCAGAATTAGTGCCCAACAATGTTGTAGGGTCGAGTCAATAGACGTTGGTGGATTTGCGTCTCCACCTTTGCCTATACCCTTGGCACCGGCAACTATGATATTTTGCTCAGTGCAAGCAGTGATATCAATAGCAGAATTCTTCATTCCGGTGGTCAGAAGTAGTCTTAGATTTGGTAGAGATCTAATCACATCTCCCGGTAAAGCCGTTCTCTCACGCATAGTCGAAATGACAGTAAATGGCTGTAGACGTTTGATGAGAGCATCTTTTTCAGCAGGAATAGCCGGATTCAGGGTGTTTGGAAAACATTCCAAGTCAATTTCTGATGCTAGATGCGAGAACTTGGCACCTGCTATGCCTTGATAATCGTCCAGGATTGCGACCCTGATTTTGGAAGTAGCCATAGTAGTGGTATGTTGTTTCGGCAAGATTAACAGACGATACTGACAAAGAAGTCCACCGATACTGTAAAATCGCGGAAAAGAGCGTCTCTATAAGTTATATACTTTTACTTTTTAAAATAATATGTTCCAATGCAAATTGAAACCGGTTCTCACCGGTTGACGAATTGTTACACCTCCAAATCGGAGGTCCAGTTAGTATTTAAGACACGAGGAGCTTTACTAAGCACACTGAGATATACAATTCTTTTCGATATTTGATTATACGGGGTCCCCAACTTGGGGCTATTCTACTGTTGCAAATCTGGAGGATACCCTTTCCGTGAAAGGATTACAACACTGATCAACCGATCATGGGGTATAGAGGATTCTGTGTAACCACTTCTCCGCACTTGTGGTTGATTGTTGCTTTACCCGGATGCCATCTTGCCGCAGTTACTTATAAAAGAATGGATTAAGTATCTTCATTTGACTGAATACCCAATCTAAGTAATCTCATCAACTTCATCAATACAGTATTTAGGATCACTTATACGATTAGTTATAAGATGGCAACCCCCTTTCCCATACCAAGCCAACTGACTATTACACACCCCGCCATCCTCTTCTTCATTGCGGCATCTATTATCGCACTGGCGATACGATGGTCGAACAAGACAGATATTCCTAAAATCAAAGGACTTCCTGAACTTCCAGGTGTTCCTATGTTTGGGAGCTTATTTCTCCTAGGTAAACATCACGCGAGAAATTGTGCCAAGCTTGCCCAGACATATGGAGACGTCTTTCAAGTCCGTTTGAGCAATCGCGTAGTTCATCCTGATCAATGCTTGTGCATAAGCTAAGAATTTCTTCTATTTAGAGATTTATTTATGCGAATTCCTTTGAAGCCGTTCGAGAGCTTTGGATCAAGAATCAGTCTGCATTAATCTCCAGACCACGCTTTTGGACATTTCACGATGTTGTTTCTGAGACTCAGGGTGTCTTTACATTAGGTACATCTCCATGGAATGAGTCAGTAAAGAGAGCTCGAAAGGCAGCTGCAACTGCTCTTAATAGGCAGGCGGTTCAGACGTATCTTCCATTCATCGATCTCGAATCTACAGCTAGCATCAACGAGCTATTCCAGAATGCAAGGCACACACATGATATTGATCCAAATAGCTATTTCCAAAGATTCTCCCTCAATATCAGTCTAACTTTGAATTACGGTCTTCGTATTCAAGGCACTGTTCGAGATAATACATTGAATGAAGTTGTTCAGGTCGAGCGAGAATTAGGTAATATTCGTGGTATTGCACATAACTGGCAGGATTATGTCCCTTTACTTCGATTATGGCCAGGCTTTAAAGCGAATGCGATTAAGTTTCGAGGTAGAAGAGATGAATATATTCTCTCTTTCCTTGAACAACTTAAAGAGAGAATTGCCAACGGGACTGACCGCCCATGCATTGCGGGTAATGTGTTGAAGGATCCAGAAGCCAAGCTAGCGGATAGTAAGTTAGTAATATTTGTCAGAGGTTATGGCGCAATGGTTAGGCAAGCACGCATACAATTACTATGGGAGAGAACCTATGATAGTTTCTATGATCGATGAACTCCACTACAAGTGGGGTAACCGAATATATACAGGCAAGTATGAAACGCTTATATCACGTGTGTATGCCTCCGTATCTCCCAATTACGTGAGCATATTCTGACAATATTCATGCCGATCAAAGCTAACCATTCATAGACGAGCTTAAATCAATTTGCCTAACTATGGTTGCTGCTGGTCTCGATACATTGCCTGGAAATATTAACATGACAATTGCATATCTTTCATCTCCACATGGACAGGAAATTCAAGAACGTTTGTATGAGGAGCTTATTCAAGCCTATCCTAATGAAGACCCCTGGCATGCCTGTTTAGTCGAAGAAAAGTCCGAGTTTATGCAGTCTTTTATAAAGGTACATTCATTACTTGTACTCGTAGCATACTTTGATGAAATAGGAAACAACATGACTAATATTGATCTAGGAGGTACTTCGCTTCTGGTCTACTCTGAACCTCTCCTTCAATCGAGAAAGCATAAAGGATATCAACTATAAGGGTGCAAATATTCCTGCTGGGACTCCTTTCTTAATGGTAGAGACCATCCCTAATAATTCAGGTATATGGCTTCGGCTTACTGATTTGTTATTTGTAGAACATGTGGGCTGCAAATCGTGATCCTCAGCACTTCGAATCACCCATGGAGTTCGTTCCCGACCGCTTCATGGGCATCTCTGAAGTCGGTGCCGGTACGCAGCACTACGGCTACGGGGCTGGAACCCGTATGTGTGCTGGTTCTCATCTGGCAAATCGTGAGCTTTACGCTATTTTCACTCGTCTGATCCTTGCATTCCATATTCGCGAGACAACTGAGTTGAAAGATAGGCCAATATTGGATAGTATCGAGTGTAATTCAGTACCAACAAGCATGGTTACTCAACCAAAGCCATTCAAAGTCAAGTTTATTCCTCGCAATTCAGAACAGTTGGATGTCTGGATTAAAAGTAGCATCGAGAAGACTAGCTACCTGTGATATCCTTCATAGTGGTACGGAAGCACACCTGGTTATTGGTTCGATGGATGTAGGGGAGGGCAAGGATGCTACTGGTTTACTGTATAAATAAATTGCTATTTGCTGAGTAATAAGACTGCCAACCGCAATTATAAATTGAATGATGGGTTCAATGGAGATAGAGTAATATACGCGTGGACGTTTACGTTGTTATTCTTATATATGCTGTTGCCTAACTTATGGTACAATAAGACATGGATAAACTTGTTACCCCAACAACATGTGTTGTGAACCAATTAGGCAATGACAATGGTTACTCGAAATGTGATGAGTACTGTATCCATGGTTGTATTTTGCTCCTTCCTCATTGAGATGCTTCGACTAATATCGCCAGTTTGAAGCCCCACCTTTGTAATACTCTAATAAGTACTGTTATCAGTTTGCCCTTAACTTCCTACATCAGTAAGACTACACATCAGCCTGGGTAGTTAAATAACAGCAAATATACAGACGCGGTATTATTGCGAAAATAGTATTTTCCGTCAACACGTACAGACTACCTGCCTGATTTTGCATCACTCCAGTTTTGGATGAAGGTTCAGCGCCATGCGTTTCCTACTCCTCGCCTCTCTGTTCCTGGGAACAACTATTGCTTCTAACCAAGTCCCATTCACTCAATCGGATACTTCGTCCATTTCTGCAGAAGAATTCAAGATATATCAGAGTGAGCAATCGCCTGACTACTCAATTCGCATCATCCAGCAAAACTCCAGCCTTTGCGACACTTCCGTGGAGCAGTACACTGGCTGGCTCGACGTCGGAAATAGACATCTATTTTTCTGGTACTTTGCTGCTGAGAATGAGATTTCAGGTACTGCTGAGTCGCCATTAACACTGTGGCTGAATGGAGGTCCCGGTGCGTCTAGTATGCTGGGCATGCTTCAGGAATTGGGACCCTGTCTAATAAACAAGTATGGAAATGGCACGGTGTATAACCCCTACGGATGGAACAAAGACACAGCTCTTTTGTTCGTGGATCAACCAGCTGGGGTTGGATTCTCGTATGTTGATGAGGGAGAGCCTCTCCCTGGAGATTCATTTACCGCAGCTGCCGATATGTATACTTTCTTACAGATGTTCATGCATCAAGTCCTTCCTCAGCATAAAAACGGCCCACTGGCTTTGACAGGGGAAAGTTATGGTGTAAGTCGTTAATCTATTCATTGATATATAATGAACTATCTGACATCTAAGAACAGGGACATTATCTTCCTGCTTTAGCAGCAGAAATAGTCAGCCAGAATACTTTGCATCCTAAGCGACCTCAAGTACCGATAAAATCGATTGCGATTGGAAATGGCTATGTATCTCCACTTGATACTGTCTACGGGTATTACGAAACCCTCTGTAGTACCCAGCCGGGAGTTAAGGAACCTGTATTCAATGAGACGCGCTGTGATATCCTTGCCACAAATCTTCCTCGTTGCATAGAAGTGATACAGTCCTGCTATAACTACCCGGACCCTGCAATGTGTTCAGCCGCCTGGAGTGTCTGCTGGGACGGGGTGGTTGGATGGTATGACGGAGAGTCCTACAAGGGTGGACGAAATAGATTTGACATCACCGCACCATGTGACGACGACATCTTTTGTTATTCAACCACCCCTCTTATCCAGGATTATCTAAATTTAGATACCTCTTTTGAAGCACTTCACGTTCCTCCAGTGATCAAGAAGTACAAGGTGGCTTCGGAAGCTACAGCAGCATCTTTTGCGCTGACTAATGACCATGGAATCTCACTGGTCCCTCAACTTCAATACATCCTAGCTAACCAAATTGACGTATTGATTTACCAAGGAAATCTTGATCTAGCTTGTAATACTGCAGGAGCAAAAAAGTGGACAGCAAGTATGCCCTGGAAAGGGCAAGCTCCATTCACTAGTCAGGACCTGAAACCTTGGAAGAGTGTTGTTGGAGGAAATGAAAAAGTCGCAGGAAAGTTCAAAGAGGTCAATATCAGGATGGTAGATGGGGATGAAAAGACCACAAGATTTGCTCTTGTCACTATTGACGGTAGCGGACATATGGTATGTGGGCTCCTGTTCTGGCGATAAGGGAAATACTGACAAGAATTCTCTATTTAGGTCCCTCAGGATCAGCCCGAGGTTGCGTTAGACATGTTGACAAGATGGCTGGCAGGGAAGAAATTTGATTGAGTAGCTTGTCTAAAAGAGCCCCCACAAGTTGAAAAATCACTGCGTTGGCGGGATAAGGACTTAAGAAGTAAAACATCACTCCGACAGTAAAGAGGGAAGGGGAGGAAATTGGAAGGGCTGATTTCTAGATATCAATGTGTAAAGATTTCCAGACTCAGCTTTCTCCAGGAGAGAGAGTCTGAAGTATATCCAATAAACTCTGCGTTGGAGTGCCTTCTCTAGCTTCCTTTTAGCCACCTCGCTATCTGCAAGAAACTCTGCTTCGACACTGGGTGCTTTGCTTGGTCCTTCATTTACTTTGATGCTCATTGTGAGTCCTTTACGCTCAATGCTATTCAGCACCCCGACCGACCAAATTGTTTTAGCCGGATCTCCCCTCTGGCTGTAATACCGTGCGAGAGCAAGTGCAGCTACCGTCGACTCCTGCGAGGTGAACGTGCTCGGTTCAAGGCCTGAAAATAACGACCCAGCGATATTGTCTGCAAATTTGATCAATAACACTGTCATCCTTATTGAGTGCAATGAGATCCTGAGGGAGTGGATCCGAGCCCGGAAACAACTCCTCTAGTTTAGTATAACGAGCATGCAACTGCTTAACAGGATCGTAAAGAGAAATAGCCACGCCCCAATATAATATCCAAAGATAGCTGTCTTCATTGTTGGCGTACAAAAGTCGGTACTTTGAGTCGGTACTTTGAGTCGGTACTTTGAGTCGGTACTTTGGAAAGTTACTATGCTTAGAAGTTTCCAATGGTGTAAATCTTGGAGATTGCGCTGACTGGCATATTTCTGAGTAATACTGAGTGAGATGATTTTCTAACTTAAGTGCAAAGTTTAATAGGTCTTTGATCATAAGCCGTCCCTGTCTCACTTCCTTATCCGTAGTAAATTGTAGAACATCAAGTCTGTCAGCTTGCTCGATTAGGGCGGGAACCCACAGCATTTTCTCGAATAGTCTTTGGGCAAAATAATCTGGGTCGCTTGGTACAGCAGTAGATAGCTTATTATATGGTGGATACACCATGAAAGAAGCTCGTCTATGGCGGCAGCCTTCATAGAACTATCTAACCGTCAGAAATAAATACAGTGAGGAATATATAGCATCACCTACCGCCAAACATCGATACTTCTTCACAATCAGCTTGATTAGCTCATTGGAAGGTAGTCTAGAACCGAATTGCTTTATCAACTCCATCCCCCCTCTGATGTGGTGTATATAGCCTTTACCCTGGGCTAACAATAATTCACAGCGAGAGAGAACCATTGTGGTTGCCAGTTTTGCCCCAATGTTGTCATTTACACCTGAAGAAGACCATATCCTACTTTATCTCATACCTTGAAGTGCATTTCCGTAAAGCTCTATCCCACGACTTAATAGCCCTGAATCTCCATTCCTGCTGCCCACGTAGCCTGTGTAAAGAGCTAATAGGCTTTGAGTTAGGACTTCATATTGCCCGTGAAATAGGGTAGGAAGGAGGCATAGCCAGCCACCAGGAAGTGATATCATTCTGTCCGTTATTTGACGGCCTCGGGGGAGGAAGAGATCCATAAACATCCCGATAAAGAGCTCGCAACTGACAGCCCTTTGATTTGGAATTACACATAACCGTGGTTCTTGACGCTGTATAATATCTCTATTAATGGATGCGCGATTCTTTGCACTTCGTGGCCGTTCTTGAGCATGGTCCGATGCCACAGCTTTCGAAGAGGGATGGCGAGACCAGGTAGAACTTGTTGTTACTACAAAACCATAGTCGACATTGTACCCACTGCATTTTCTGCCAGTAGTAAAGCACCGCTGACATTCCGGCTTTTCACGGCCACACTATACACAATTTATTAGCGGTCAAATCTCTGGAAGGCTAGAAACTATAGATTAAGTGTCATTGTTAACCTACCTTGACCTTCCTCGAGCGACATGTCCCACATCCCCTTGCATCGGAGGGAAGTTGGGGCCTTTGCAACTGAGATGAAAATTGCTGTAAAGGGACGAATAGTGAATGCGATGAAGTTTCAGAGTGGATCATCTTAGCTCTTTCCCGCTATTGCCTTTAAAGTAGTAAGACAGTGTGCTAAGCTTATTGTTAGGTAAAACTAGGCCTATTTCGTACGTTAGCTAGCTGTAGAAATAGCAGTTATGCTACCGGGTAGCCGTTGCTGGAATATCTTTGTAATCACATAAGGTCCACAGGAGCAAATACCTAGACTAGTGTTGACCACCATTCCAGTTTCTTGAGGCTCACTCTCAAGATAGAGTACCATAAAGAGAAGGTAGTGGCTATTACAAAGGTCTTTATAATATTCATTGTCTCGCTTGTCCATGCTTTTTTATTCGGTACCACAGTAAATATCAGTACTTGCCCTTTCAGCTGCGTATGAAAAATGTCTCAGATATCCAAACTGAAACCAATAAAAATCCGTTCCAACAATTTTATGGTCTTCTCCATGCAGAAGTGACATGAAATCCTTTTTGCATAGCAGGATATTTTCCTACAACTTTTGATGATCATACTTATCGCTATGACTGAATTGAAATATAAGGAAGTACAGCCATTTCCGGGATGATAGATTTCTGATAGAGCACCGAAATTGAGAAGAAAGTACCGAATCAAGGTAGAATGATATATATTCCAAGTTTTGCTAGGCGTGGTGGGTAGAGCCGCACCGTAAATAGCTTTTGAATGTTGGCGACTCAGCCTCTCCATCTTGGAAAGAACACTACAATCCTCGCGAGATAGCAGAATTGAGGTGCAACGTCCAGCAAAGATTACATGAGTCCAACTTTCCAACAGTACCTGGGCGGCGTTATACTGACGGGATAACGACTTCATGTCAACAATCATGTCCTGAAATAGCACTCAAAGGCTGCTGCCTTGGTCGCCGCGCACTGACCTCGGATGCGACTTCAGGTCTCTAGAAATACTGAACTCTATTCCCACCGCTCACATCTGGCCATGTCTTCTGAATATATTATATACCGCTTATTGTGGCTTCAACATGCATATCCGGTCTGGGGTCGTTTGGTTTGAGGATGAAAAGTTCCTTGGCTCCGAGATTTCTTTTCCCGACTCGACCTGGAGACTCGAGACGAAGCTTTCAGAACATGAGTACTATGAGGGTGAGAGATCTGCGAAAATAGGTCTAGGGTCTGAAGCGCGAGCCGTCTTCCTCTGTTCAAAACTTACCGGCAGTGGCCCAGAACAAGCTATCATCAAAATACGGATGCAGTAAGTCTAGCTTTATTGACAGACCTCTGGAGTGCAAATGTTGGGTTAAGAACCAATAGGATACCTTGGATAGGTACGGTGACTGAGCAACCTCATGTAAGAGCAAAACAGGCGACAAAGGAGTTAATATCGCCGTCACGAAGGGAAGTTGAAGCATTGACCATTCTTACAAGAGCCAAGTGCTCATCGTCCCCTACCTTGTTCTCTTGGGAATGTGAAGAACAAGATGGCCATATGTGGGTTCCTGGTGGATACATCCTCTATATCTTAATGGAAAAACTTCCAGGGATTGAGCCTACTCAGTTTTATAATCAAATGGATCGTAAAGAACGTGATGATTTGAGAGCTAGTTTTAAAGAGGCTTGGTTGTATGTGGCTTTCCGCTTAATTTTAGTTTACTGACGCCAACACTATAAGGGAATGCGTTGCTTCAGGAGTAGTCCACGGTGATCACGGCATACGTAACCTACTTTGGGACCGTTCGGCTAAGAAGTGATGAGTTTCATTATGAAAGGTTTCAATTATTCTCCGGTACTGATATGTCTGTCTGGCTAACTCGTTCATGCTAGTTACCTTGTAGATTTCGAAATGTATACTGAACCCAGGAAAAGAGCGAAATGGTGGGACGGCTATTATATTTTGTGGCACCTAGCGCAACGCGGTTCCGAGGGGGCGATCGACGATATGTCTACATGAGAACTCTGAGCATCTGACTATGATAACAAAAAGCTATTGGATGAGATTGTATACCCAAATTTTATTAGGGAACTTTCTCTTAGATTTCTGTAAAATTGGGAGTTTTCGTAATAGATAGGATACATAATTAATGATTACCAGAAGTTTCACGCTATACTTGAGTTGCTACTAACATCACATCAGATATGTTATCAGACAATTCAGTTGCTCTAACAGAGCCGTCTTAATTCAAGTGCTTATCGAACTGATTCTCATCATTTGTGATGCTATCTGTATCTATGACTGCCTAGTTACCAACAATGGAATGGCGATGACAGAGGACCTTCTGGTCATTGAGATGAGGTTATTAGGTTAGCAAATTCTCCATAGTTTCGGAAACATCGAGACTATAATACTTAAGTGAAATTAGTAGTTAATTAGTTCTACCACCCTTAATAATGTCTAATTTATATACAGTATATGATCATCCTGTTCCTTTCAATGCCTCTATTAGTACATTAACTTCGTTTTTATCATATTAACACATTTAGCCCGACAATCCCTCAACAATCAAACCAAGGGTGCTGAAGAAGTTGCTTAGCCGTAGGTCGCTCGCTGGGATCTACTTGTAACACATCTTTGATGAAGTTCAAATCCCGATCTGGCATTCTGAAAACATCGCCGATAAATGATAGTGTGATTGGGGCTCCAGTGGGTGCTAATTTTGGGGTGAAAGTTGATATTATACTCTTCCATTCCTCGGGCATCTTCGCAAAGAATGTTTCAGGGAATGGAGTTACTGTCCATAACGTCCGCACAAACTCTCTATCGAGGTCTTGTGCAGAAATATTTGCAAGGCCGCCCCAAGGTCGGAAAAGCATGGCACCGGGTTCCATAAGGAGGGATCCGATCTGTTATTCTATCATTAGCCTTTAGTAATATGTTTATAAAAGGTCTCTTACAATGGCGCCAAAGGACCAGATATCTGCTGCAGGCCCCCAAGGCATCCCGAGCCATGACTCTGGACTTCGCCAGCATGGATTGGTAATTAGACGCCGTCGATCATAGTTACCCAGAGAAGCTGTAAAGTACTTATTAAACCAAATATTTCTAGGATCAAAGCTTAAACATACCGAGCCCAAAGTCAATAATTTTTATACGTATGCTCAATGTTGACGATTTCTGCCGAGAGAATACGAAATTCCCAGGCTTTAAATCTATAGACTATGCTTTCAGTTGTGCAATTATCAGGCGCATTTAATTCTTCCACAAACCTGTATGGACTATATTGTTCTTGTGTGTAATAACCAGTGCCTCTAGCAACTGTCGAGCAATGCTCTTGATTTCAACTCGAGTCAAATGTTCCCGTTCAGTCACATGATACTTATGAAGGTCTGTATCGAAGTATTCGAATACGCCTGCCTGAAGTTCTTGATTGGGGCCGGCGTATATAGTAATTTGGTCGACAAGTTGGCGGATTCCTTTGGCGCCTTTTAGTGGTCCATTAAGAACTGTCATCTCTGTATTAAGCTGCCGTGTGGCCTTCCTTTGCTTTTCTGGAAGGGGTCGCAACGGCGACTTAACGATGACTTTCTTTCCATCACTATTTATATCAGACCTGGAGAACTCTCTTTACTAGGAAGTAGCTATAGGCAAATTTTGCTTACCTTTCTGAACGAGCAATCCAGACATGAGGGTGGAAAGGACTTGCAAGTTCAATTAGCCGATAGGATCGCCTCGAAACTGATGTCAGGACCTGAGATGATTGAACACTACGGAGTACCTGAACGCTCATGATCATTGATCATGGCTGTAGCGGATGATCCAATCCAGGACAGACGGTGAGATTTTAGGAATTTAAAGTGGGAGTAATCCTTATACTTCCTAACCCTTCCTTACACCCGTCCTGGCATAACCGAATTACCTCCGATTCCGGCTTTTGGACTCCAGTTTCGGGAATTGCTGGGAACAGAGATTTTGACCACGCGATTTGAAGCATGTAAAATACTACGGCATAATATTGACCTGGGCCCGTTCTGTATTTAATAATTTCACGGAACTGAGCCGCATCAGCCCATCGTAGTAGTATGGCGCCATAGATCTATGCCACCCACAACCTCATCACTAGTTCTGCCGCCACAACAGTCCAAATAGGCACTGAGTATGGAAAATTTGAAATACTTATTTTCATCCGTTCATTTCATTCTAGGAGCTTTCGTAATGTAGCCCAGCTAAGCCTTAGGCCACCTTTTGATGCTCATCAACCAGAAGCATATTTAGAAACCCATCAGCTAGCTTAGCAGGCTTATCCTCTATGAAAAACCGAGTGGGGCAGACCATGTAAGGTACGCATGGTAACGCGATATTTTGGCTAAACAACATATTCTAATTAGCACTGAGGGAGCTAAGGTATAAATGTGTTATGGAATTATCGACATTGTATTGCGGTCGTCACTTCGTACACCAAAATGGAGGACCGATGGTAGCTTCAGTGATCTTCAGTATTAAGATATGATAAGAAATTGACAACCGACATACATAAGACAATTTTTTTAAATCTCTGTAGCTTCTATTATCTATATATATATATATATAATGCATTACTTCATTGGGTATCTAAAGTTGGTTGGAGGTAGTTGGTTACGTTTGATTGGTGACTAAATATATGAAAGTACGTGTCTGTTGGTTACCACGTACATGACACATAATTTGCCGACTACACACATCTCTCAACTCTAAATTTCATCTCCTTGTTGCGTATATTAGAGGAATACGAATATTTGCTGTCATTTTCCATGTAACTATCAGAGTACCTTGCTCTTCTGAAGCAGGATATGTATTCCTCTTGATCAATCCTCCTGACTCATCATTGAAGCTATCTTAAACCTTTTAATTACTTGACCTCTTGCTTTTGAATAGCTCAGGCGCTTTCAATATGGATGCTGAATTAATAAGTTTCAAATGTAGTCTGCAATGCGCCTTGTGTCGCGCGCGTCTGCCACTACCAAGCCGGAGGGTTGGCTTTCAAGCACCACATAATACAGCTTGGGAATATAAACTAGTTGCGTGTTAGTCCCCGCGTTCCAACTTTGGGAAACTATAATAAGCAGTCCTTTGCAGTGTGTGAAGTTGGAACGTCAAACATAGACACAAAGATCTATACCATTCTTGCAGATCTAGCAGATGCCTATTCATGGCGGCAATTTTATGTCACTCTTAGCAACGGTCGCTCTGTCATCTTAGATTTTCACTACGAAGTACCATGCCGACTAACCAGGCGTGCTCATGTTATTCATCTACCTTGCTGGAAGCTAATCAATTCCCTGTATCCGAACACAACCTCATCATTCCTCTATAAATATGGGCAAGCGACTTATCCAATGTTCGATATTGACCTTATATGTGCGGTTAGAGACAAGTTTATTACAGCTTTCACAGGTATTGTGACCCAATGCGATATCGAAACAGAGCTTGGCCAGCTTTTAAATCGTATATCCCAGCTACCTACTGAAATCCAGCTCAGCATCTCTGAACAATGCGCTCCAAGTCTTTGTTTCTCATTGGTCACGGTAGCAAAAAAATTATCTATATTCATTAGAAATTCCGAGAAAATGGACAACTCAGAGCAGCTAGTTACGGAGCTCGTGTCTAACACTGTACACTCTCTATCTGCTCAGATTATCTCCATGTATGGCCAAAGTGTTATCTCGAATTTACGCTTCAACGACACGGGGGGTATCCTAGTACCAAACACCAATATCAGGGGCATCAAACTCGCAATTAACCACTATGGAATTCAGGCGCTCCGCATCGTATTTACAGATGAGACGGTGACTCAGTGGTTGGGGGAGCCAAGGAATGGCTGGATTGGTATGATATATGGCGCGGATATTGGACGCTTACGCATATTCCAAGACGTGGGTTCTCTATATTAGTTTTTCTCGCCATATCCTAATACAGTCTAGGATCTGATATGCGTCAAAGTTGAATTTATTGAGCAGGAGTGGCAAAGCCCCGCCCAAAGCGTCTTTTGGGATAAAGATTTATATTTTCCTCGGGCATCATTCCACCAAATGGTCGACACAATAAGTCCTGCTCGGGTGCGGAACTTTCCTGGCTGGCAGATGTGTCATTATCTCCCACTATACAACGGTGGAATTTATATCTCGGGTCCAACTATGTATTGTGAAGGCTACGGTGTAACTGGAATCACAGCTCATAGTGATTCACAACCCAGCAGATCTATTGGCAAGTGTTATGGTGTCCCTATTCACTTTTACTTTCGACCGAATGAACGCATTGTATCAATGTGGGTTAGAACACCCCTGTATTACGTTGATTTTCCTTACTCTGAACCCACTATCTTAGTGAGTTATTTGTTCCTGTCATAGATAGAGAGACACTAATGTTTATAGGTTACCACGAGCAATAACCGTACCTGCCTGTTTGGCCCATCTCTGCCTGTGAATGTAGTACAGACTTTACAATATGGATGGACAAATGTGGGCAGTGATTTGGAATTTGATGTTATAGGAATCTTCTACGACGTACTTTCAAAAAGACCTGCCAAGCCTGACCACTTTGCAAATATAGGAATTACTCAAGACCCCAGCATAGGCGGGCATCGAAAAAGACAAGCCTTGCCGAAAGTTCTTCTGCCAAGCTACTTTCCTCCAATGCGTAACGTGGTTCTCACGGGGTACTGCGTCTTTATCGCGAAGTTCCATGATGTCAAAAGAATAATGGCGCGCAAGGTATACGCTCGATGTACCAGAATATCAATCCATCGTAATGACGGCAGCATTGATGTCTTAGGCCAGTGGGATCCTTCTGGCAGCACATTTATATCGGAAATTTATAACAAAGTCGACGGGACACTCACAGGTATATCTTTCAGTTTCATTGAAAAGGACGGGTTTTCACACGTAAACGAAATCACTATCGGGGTAGATGAAATGAGCCCTTTCCGAGATTTTACTCCCGACCAACAGAGACAATCTTTTCTTATATCAAACCAGGATCCCGTAAGCACGACTTCAAGAGATCTCTCTAAGTAAGCTAATATATTCTTAGCCAACAATCATGTGGCTCTCTACAGGATATGCCGATCATATCGAGTTATGGACCGGCTGGATGCAGGAGATTAACTTGTCAGCTGGCGAGTGCTCCAAAACGACTCTGGCATAAGAGTTTTATACAGACTTACACCTTTTCCTCAAAACGGCTGGAACCCATGGAAGTTAAGGTCAAAGTTCAATTTCAAATTTCGCCCAACCATTCATTTCTCTTCCTCAGTGCCTTTTAAGAACTTAATAATAGCATCATTAAACTCGTCTGCAAACTCCCACATGCACCCATGCCCGCCACTTACTGTAACCCATTTACTCCCAGGAATCAACTCATGCAGCTCCCTCGATTTACCTACTGGGATCAAAATATCTTCCCGGCCAGCAAGAACACAAATTCTTGATCCCAATGCTCTTTTATCCCCGTCGTTACTTCCTAATGAGCTTATATGACTGCTCGAGTCAAACCTCCTCACGGCCTCCAGCTGTGCCAAATACCCCTCTACATTCATTCTAGATGTCACGTCCTGGACACCTTCCTCGACAAACTCAGCACTTTCTTTCCCCTTATCATAAAACCGTGGCGTAAAACACCACAGCATAACTTCCCTAATAACTTCGTCGATGCCCATTGTTCTCGCGACTCGTCCCCACCCATCGAAGAGCCTGGAATTGAACGGACCTGGTTTTGCATATGTACAGCCAAACACTACGCTAATCAAATCTTCTGGCCACTTCAGTGCGTAGGCCTGCGCAATCATTCCACCCATACTTACACCAAGTAGATGAAACGGTCTCGGAATCTCAAGACCTCTGACTAGTGAGTGGACATCCGATGCCATCATTTCTGCAGAGTACGGACCAGGCGGGGTAGAGGAATCAGGACCGATACCTCGATTGTCGAATGTCAACACTGAGTATCCAGATGCCAAAAATGCAGGCACTTGAAGGGACCATGTCGCTGAGGAGTCGGTCATGCCATTGACCAAGACGATGTAAAGCTTAGTCGTCGATGTTGTATTACTAGCGTCCGGGCGATGAATTGTGTAGTTTAACACCACGTCTTCCGAGATTTTGTGGATCGGCATTGTAAGAAAAGGTGACAGAAGAAGACCGAAAAGACAGCTTCGTACTCCTAGTAATATGTAGATAACGAAATATAAGACAGTTGAAATTCCGGTTATTGATATACGGGTGGGTGCAATAGGAATATGTGCCCCCTTTCGATTGCGATGAAAGTTTGCCACTACTTTTCAATGTTCTTTTCTGATTTTAATCAAGAACCCCGAAGTCTGATAAATATGTGTAATCGTCTAGATAAAATGACACAATTTCTTGGATGTTGTCCGGTTGAGGAGTTGAGGGAAGTTCCTGGCCAAGCCTGAATTCTTATCAAGTGGAGTTAGTGCATAATGGCGATTGACAGCCACAGCCAATTATTGTGTCTTCGTCATAGCGGATTAAGAACAAGCCGTTGAATGATTTTCACAACTCAGTTAGGTGGACTTCAGAGATTCACGAACTTAAAAAGGCGTATATAACTCTTGGATTTCTAAACGTCAGGATATCCACCTTGACATATGTGTAGCTACTACGATACAACAATTACTGAAGCTTGCAGCTCATCCATGAGACTGCTACATACGTATAGTCACCTTGTAAATTTCAATTATGAAAATATTTAGAAAACAACATTCAGCTTTGGCCCGACTGCCATTATTCGAGCAATCGCAAGTGGGATCATGCCTCCAACATAACACATTCCGACGAATACAATCAATCCCCAGTAAGCACCACCATTACTTTTTATAATCTCTCCAGCTATTGGAATTCCGACCAACAATCCAAAAGAGACAATCGTAGTACACGTGGCGTAGTAGCGTCCATACTCCTCCGTCCGACAGAGTTGTCCGATGCACACCGGTACTAGATTGATTCCCGAGCCGCTTGCAAAGCCAAAGAGAAGGGTAAAGGCTAGAATACCAGGCCTTGTATTTCCAACGGGTAGCCAGATAGAAAAGACAAAAATTGCCATCAGAGTTGTAATGCAAATCAGGGTATTGAAACGTCCAACTTTATCTGAGAAGAAACCAGGAATAATACGGCCGAAGATCGAGCCAGCATTGATTGCAATGAGAAGCTGCGAACCAAATGTGTCACTGAATCCCATATATGTTGCATAGGAGCTCATATACGTCAATGGGATGAATAGTGCACACTCTAACATGAAAGCCGCTGCGATTGCAACAGCATATATGGGCTCTTTGAGAATCCTAAGATCCAGGTTCGCAGTTGCATTGTTCAGCGAAGGGAGACGCTTTCGAACCAACAGATATGAGACTGAGCAAAAGAAGGCCAATATGAAGCCCAAAGCACGCGTGGCCATTGCCCATCCTGTACGTGGGATGAGGGCTTGAAGTACTATGGGATAAATGATACCTCCAACCGCTCCGCCAAGAGCAGCAATACCTGTAGCAAATCCACGGCGAGCATGGAACCAGTGCCCGATGACCGTGAAGCAAGGAACGAAGAGAAATGATGTGCTGATACCGTTAAGGATCCCAAATACGAGCATAAACTGCCAGTATGTTTGGCAGGACCCGGCCAAGAACATCGTAATTGAGACGCCAGCACCGCCAATACCGATCAACCACCGCGTGTTATACTTGTCGAACAGAGGGCCAACAACCAAACTGCAGGCATAACTAAGGAAAGCATAAATTCCAAAAATCCATCCAATAGCGCCGTCGTTGTAGTTATGGAGCTGGTGCTGAGAAATATATTTTTGGAAGGCTCCCATCGTGTTCATGGTTCCAACCCCTCCACACAGGCCGCAAAAGGCCCCAAAGACAACCGTCCATGCTGCGAAACCGCCTTCCGGATAGGTAATGAGCTCTGCTTGGTTTGGTAGAACTTCATTGCTCTCAGGAAGAGTATTGTCGTGAACTTCCACCCCAGTCTCGATATCGTCCAGACGATATGAGCTCCTACTAAGAGTGTCCATCTTATTGGCCGGGATATTCTTTAGAAGAGCAAAGTTTGCCAAAAAATGTTGAAATGGAATGAAGTTCGAAACCACTTTAGTTATACGTAAGTACTGTGGATCTCTCTCCGGGCCGTGAATTAGGTGTTGTACCAATTACGTCAAGGGTCAAAACAAAGGCGCGATGACGCTTGTCCACTACCACCGTGATCGATGCTGTGAAAGCGGTGATCCCATTACAAATAAAGCGTCCACTGAATATGTAGCATCAACTTTATATACGTGCCCATAGATTTGTAATGCATGTGCTGGGATCTTTTGCCTTGATCGGGATGGTAGGTTCAACGCCGCTTTACGCCGTCTTATCCGCCGGTATGATTTAGTATCAGCAAGCGCCATCTCATTTCAGCAACAACATGAATATTCTATTTTATATACATACTTGCCGGTCAAAGTCGCTTTTAAGACAAAATATATGAGTTCATCTACGCATATCTCACAGAATAAATCATCTAAAACGGTGGACCACAGAACTCAACTTAATCGCGGAGTTTAACCGTACCATAACAAGCGGATATAAATGCTCTTTTAGTCATTACTCAGTTGCCATTTCTCCTCCAATGGGTACCGTTGCATCCCTAGTACGCTACGACGTGACCAACCAAATGCTTTGTAGGGCCGGACACAAACCTTGACAAGCGTGCCTGCCGCTCGCAGGGCGTTGCCATAACCTGAAGATCCATGATAGTGCATGAGCTCATAGCCCATTTTCTCTATATTGGCTTAACGGCGTAACGGTGTGAAATATTATTTTTATAATAAATTAAGATCTCTTACCAATATACCAATTTATATACCTTGATGTGTACAATCAAGATATTAGAGGGGTACTAGATGAACATTTTGAGGTGCTGTTTCAAGGAAATATAAAATACAAAATATTTTCCTAGGGGAGGTATCAGGAAATAGCTAATGTAAATCATACTCCGGGACTATTGTTCCAGTCTTCCAACAAACTCTTCAGGATTGCTTAAATCGATACTTCAATAAGACAATGCATGTAGCTATGTTTCAACTTTTTGGAAACCAGTATCTAAGTATATGTGTTTCCGCGCAACCATTGATATCTCGTATCCCAAATGGTGTAAGTACTTATAAGCTATTTTCATAATAATTTGTAGGATTTATCACGGATGATCGGATGCTATCATCATAGTCACACCACCTAGAACTTAGAAGCAAAAACATGTTCAATTTAAGCTAGCCATCAATAACCGGGATGGATGAAGATAAGCTCCATGCTATTTGGCCAGTACTTTAATCAAAGAAAAGAGTAAGAGAAGAAGAAAAGGAGTAAGACTTTATCGACTGTTCTAACATTCCCAAATTCGCCGAGCTAACCATGAGCCTCCAGGCCAGTAGACGCAGTGGCATCAGCAGGGTCATAGTCCACTGCCGGCAGGTTCTGCTTCTCTTCTGCGACAGAAAAGCACTCTTCGAACCTCTTTTGATAAATTTGAGGCTTAGCCCAGGCCCTGGATTTATTCTGAAGGAAGAGTCTCAGGAAATGCCGAGGTGATATAGTCCGACGCTCCATTGTTTGAAGCTTTTGGCCTGGCTCCTCACAGAATGCAGTCCTGGCATGCATAATGCTAAGGTTATTAATAAACTGAATATCACCAAGGACCCGATCCAATTTAAAGGGAACATGTTCGGCCAAAGCCTGGAGTTTGTCTAGCGCTGCTTCCTGTGCTGCACTAAGAACAGGGAGTTCTTTAGGGCGCGGGTGGTCTAATGATCCGCGCAATGGGACCGTAACATATTGTATCTGTAGCTTGTCTTCAACAAAGAAAATAAGGGGCCTTAGGGCGCAGCGAGGATTTTTAGTCTCCCTATAGCCATTAGACCTAGCTCCTATTGGGAAAATAAGATTAGACTCACTGGTCGATCTCTTCCCAAGGAAAATCATTAGCCAATATCTGAATCACATGCGGATCTTCTCTGGCAAGGGTGTTGTAAATCAGCCAAGAGCTAGCTAAGAATTGGTCACCTCCACTGCCGTCCTGTAATCCTTTGATATACATAGCTAAGATATCCCCGGCCCCAGCATCAGAGTGAAATACCTATTAAAGGTCAGATATTATCCCCCGGAGGAGATAGTGCAAAATATACCATTCCTTCTGGTCTCTTTGATGGGCGAAGCATTTCAGGCACAATTGTATCTGGCAATCTGTCTTTCATAGCATTGCGAATATGGCCTTACAATAGTCAACCAAGCGATTCTCTACAAATATCTGTTAGGTTATATAACTTACTCAAGGTAAGGCCACTGGAATCTGTTGCTCTTCTCTCCCCAACATAGCTTGAAATTCCGGCAAAGACAATGACATTCTCCTCCGGCGTAAATCTCTGAGGGTCTAGTCCACGAAGGACTCCAAACCCTCGGCCTTCATGTATTTCTTCGCTTATACCAGCCAGCAGATCTTTGAGGCGCGGAGGCAGAGGGAACTTTTCTGGTGATATGTGTCCAGGGGCCAAGCCCAAGCCTAGACATAGTAGCTGTCAGTTTTAAGTCTCATTGATCATGTGGAGAGTATATCTAATAGTGAGATACATTACCTTGAAAATGACGTAGAGCCGTATCTATACCGGCGAGATCATCTCGGGATAATATTCGGATGTATTCTCCAGGAGAATCTTTGTACATTAGGCCGTCCCATGCCATAGACCCTCGAAGCTCTGCTGGAAAGCCCGGAGGAAGAAGTGAATCCGAAGCCTACGGTTTTGGTTGATTTTTCTTTCATTCTACATCAGAAAAAGAGGTAAACTTACCATTTGGAAGAGTTTGAGGGTCTACAAAAAAATCTGTTGATTTACACTAAGGCTTCAGGATATGATAAACGAGATAGTCCATTTTATATATTTGACCAGAAAGCGAAGGCTGAAGAGACATTCCGACAAGGCTTCAGCGAAATATGCAGATCCGACACGCGGTTGGATAGAGTAGACCCTCCTTTGTACCACCAAGCCCCCTTGAATCCGCTGTAATACGAGGCCATTGGAGGGGCTCACCGATATCCTTTTCTCTGTTCACAGAGAGGCCACTCTTTTGTGGTCTGGATTAGAGTTTCCACAAAAATAACAGAGTCTATATGGCACCATAGAGGCACGTAAATGGGGTTGAAAAGATGCGTATTGGTGGTATACGGCAAACTTGTACCACGTCACCGCTGGTACCAAAGTTGATCCTGAAAATATCCATGCCGAATAATATCATCCATTTACTACACCCTCCACCCGCGTGAAGATACCCGTTTCCGTTTGATTTCGCATCGAAAATTTCGTCGGGTCTCTTCAATGGCGATCAGCATTAACAGCATGCTCCAAAGGATAAATACAGACCAACTAAAATTGCGATTCATAGAATTCCCATGGCAAACAGTGTTTGAGAATTGTCACAAGCCATAGCTTATGTCGCAATACATATTTTCAAAGCGTTCCGCTCGCATCATGGTAGGAACGACGGTTTTTGTTGAGCATGCTCTCGGGCATCGGCACTTTTCCTTCTGTTTGCCATGTTTAGGATTGGCGGAGGGAGGAGTGCTACGTGGCAAGGCAACCTCGAAGGAGGGTCACACCAGCCTGGTTCGCTCATCTGCAACAAGAGATACTGGCAAGTTGAAGACCCCGAGGACTTTCAGCCTGTCTACCTAAAGAAAATGTCAGAATTTTCACCTTCCCACATATGCGGACACATAAGGAAACCATGTAAAATATACGGCCTTCGCCGACTTATATGCTAGAAAACCGGTCAGGGTACCTACTCACGGCTCACGTATCTGAACTTCTGGAAACTTGGGATATCACTATACATATCTGCAGCTTCTGCATGGCGAAGTTCCTCAATCGCATTATTCCTTTCGTCCATGTTTTGATATGCAATTACTAAGAATCAAATGAAGTTGGATGAAGTTCTTGACAAGGTGAGATGATAGGCTAAGAGCTTCTCAGTTACCATTATGAAAACTGGGAACTATTAAGATTCTTATAGTATGGAGTATATAAGGTGGAGGGCTTGAGAAAAAGTATACACCCAGAAGTATCTCCTAATGGCTCTCAAAGTGGTACTTTCAGGTGATGTTTCAGCGCCACTACTTGCTTTTTCTCCTTTTCCTCATGTTCCGGGTTCCCTCTACAAGTTGCAAACCCCCAGACTAATTAAGCCCTGCATATGGGGGGTGCTAACACGGTCAAATCAACTCGTAGCTTTGAAATCTCGGCACATCCAGTCCATTACCATTGGAGGAACCATGGGCCCTGGCCTTTTCTTTGGTATTGGCATTATTCTTACCCAAGCCGTGTCGCTATCTCTATTGCTTGGTTACATTTTCACGGGATTTGCTACCTTCTGCATGGTAAATTACACCCAGCTGAGAATCATATTGAGCAAATGATTCTACAGTATGAGTTCATATGCTGAACCGGTCGCTTTAGATGCAATGCTTAGGAGAGATGACTACGTGGTCTGCCCTCTCTGGCGCAATTCCTCGTTTCAGTTCTCGATGTGTGGATGAGGCTATGGGCTTTGCAGTTGGAGGGAATGTATTTATTCCTTATATTGATATTCGCCTGAACCTAATACTCGCTGGACACAGATTTGGTACTCTGCAGCCCTTACGAATAGCTTCGAGATCTCCACGGCATCTATTATTATTGGCTTCTAGAACGGCAATATGAACCCAGCAGCAGCATCGATCAGTATCGTTACATTTGTTGTTGTAATCACAAATATCCACTCGGTGCGCATATATGGCGAATCAGAATTTTAGTTCACTTATCCCAAGATTATATCAATCGTTGGCCTTTACTTTCTGGCTGTAGTTCTTGACCCAGGTAGCGGTCCAAATCACGACCGCTTGGGTTTCCGGTATTGGGAGAATCCGGGGGCAATGAAAGATTTAGAGGTTCTTTATCTCTTCTAATCTACAGCATATCTTCCAAAAGTTCTTCTCGCATCAAATTTGATTCAAACAACCCCATCTTTTATACACTAGCAATAACCAACACACTCAAAATTATCCTCCTTTACTCAATTGAGTATTTTTAAAAATGGAACCGCCTGAGCCTCCTCCACCGTATTCTCCATATTCAGGATCTGGAGCACAAAATTCCCAGCAATATCGGGCAACCTTTGTAAATAAATGTCCACATTCTACCAACCCTTCAATCATACTATGATATTTTGCGAACCTTAAGACATAATAGAGTGAGGATATAGTGGACTACTACAACCACGACTTGGAGATATGCTCTCATTCTCACGAATTGCTCATTAGCATTGCTAAAACAACCAACGACCTTCACCCATTAACCGTATTCCATCATTGGAATTCAGTTCACGTTCAGTCTTCAATTCCAGCTTCAGTTTCGTCCTCGAACGCTATCCCAGTAAAAGTTGGCCATGAAGAACTCAAGCTGCTTCACGGGTTACGAGACCTTGGTTCCTCTCAACTCCCAGCTATAGATGTATCTAGCCCCGCTAGGATCCACGATTATCTGACCACCTTGATGGACCTTTGGCTTCCTCCGATTCAGATTCGAATCCTATCTCCTCCATCCTATCTCGTCTGCAAACCACATCGTCGTCTTCCTCATTGCAACCTGGTTTTGTTTCTGTACAGTTCCTTGGGCTCGTAATCCACAGTAACAGCCCAGATAGACTTTTCTCGGGTGGACCGGTGCCAGTCTGGAAGTGGTTTATACCAGCTGACCCTTCGCTGCTAATGAAAAGAAGCTTCTGGAAACCGGATTTATAGGACTTGCTCAAGTATCCGGAGTGGAGCTCTAAGGGTAAGCGGCATTTGCTATTGCAAGGGGTTAGCGAGGAAAGGGCAGAGGAGCTGAGACGAAGCATGGTTTTGTTTCCTGCTTCCAAGGAGAATGTTATTTCACATGAGAATAGCCAGAATGCTGGTTAATATATCAACGAGTTTCGGGAAAGGACGCCCAGCTAACTCGATACAATCTGAGCTAATCTACAAATAGATGCGAAAGCCACATAAAAGGCACAAACTCTTTAGACTCTTTCAATCCCTCAAGCTCAGGTTCTTAATTGGATCGTTAGTCACACTTCGAGATATGATCCAGAGAATCAAGAACCACTCACTTCGTATGTGCACTATATTATTTACCCTGGCTAGGAAGCGAGAAGCTTCAACATCTAGTCCATTCGTTTTATTTTGTTGCCACGATTTAGTGAATGGCGTGTGACCCCTTAATACGAATCGAAAATGTCTGATCAAATTAACTGCAGACTGTCTCCATTCCTTCATCATTTCGGACGCCACATGATTTACACTACTATATTGGCTCTGTCAACATTCATTAGCATCAAGCCTTAAATCCGCCTTAGCGACAACCATACCGTGCCCTGATGCCAAGCAACATACACTTCTTGCTTCTGATAGACGAATTCTAGTGTGCTTAGAAGAACAAAGATTATCAAAAATGTTTCATACCACACCTCTTTTGGCTTTTGCTTGAATATGAGTTCTTTCAGCCGTCTTAAAGCCACACGTAGATGGAATTTCATGACATCTATAGACATCGTATCCATCTGGTACTCTAGAACAGTAGGGATAGGCTTCTTGAAGTAGCTGGGAGTTTCAGCAGGGTAGTCGAGGATCCCAAGGTTTTCTTCGCCATGTAGAGAAAGGCTAGATGCTATTAAAACAGCTCCAGCCCGGATTTTTAGTGCTTCATTGACATATTTACCATTTGGACCTCTCGAATAACGAATTGCCTCGGCAATGGTACACCTGTGTAGCTCATCAGTGATCATACTTAGCATGGTCATTTCCATGGACTTCATGCAATCATCCATGAAGTCACTCATCATGGTTTTCATGCGTGTATCGTACTGGTCAAACTAAAAATAATTGAGTAAATTGATGCTTTCATTAACATTGGCGAGTTACTTACACATGCATATGGTGGTAATCTCAGTCTTATCGACCTTCCATTCACATTATATTCCTCATCTAGCACCTCGTCAGGGTCCGGATTGAACTGTCGGCAAGCCACCTTGAGGACAGGACGTGTCCGACCATGGTCGATTTGAAATGGATACACTAGTTTCACCCACTTCACTTCTGTATTCTCATCGGGCCAGCTTAATTTTGGCAATTTTGAATCGGTCTTTCCCATGCGCGAGTTGCCTCGCCGAAACGGCATAACGTCCATTACATTATCTCTGCAACAAGGTTGGTTAAATATGGGCGCCGTGGCATTATTCTTGCAGTTGCGACAAGGCGTGTTCGGATCACACTAGGAATCCGCTGTCAGTAGAGGCTCTCTTAGATGGCTAATAACTATGCATACTGGCTTTTTGTTGATATGACAGCTCCAGCACGATCCTTGCTTTCGCATTGCGTTTATCCTTACTCTCTCCTCCGGTGTTAGCGGTTTTCTTTGATTATGTTGTCGTTTACGTGTTCGTTGCCTGGCTTCAGGACCTCTAATAGAAACGGATATCTCTGGCACTTCTCTATCCACTGTCATGGTATTGGATGTATCATCAGGTAACGTTTGAGTATTGAGGTCTTCTCCATGGCTCGAATGACTGAAACTTGGCTCATCAGTGCTACCTTGGGTTGAGACTGTGGCATGCATATCATCCATTTCAGGGGTAATTTGTTGGAGTTGAAGGCAATCATTCATAGAGAAATAATTCGACAGGCCCAAGTTGTGCAGATTTGTAGTGGTCACATTATCAGGCACTAACGATGGCTCACTATATCTTCCCAAGCTGGGGCTATGACTATCAGAATACGCTCCGAAGCCGCTCAGTACGGCTTCCAAGTCCAGCTGCGAACCAACTGAGGGCTGTGTCTCATACATCTCTAATGAAGTATCATGTGTGCGAGGCACAGTAAAAGAGTTAAAGTTAAAGAGATGATAATATCCAGAATCCCTTCCAGCACGAAAATTTGGGTTCAGAGCATCTGTACCAATACCCCCGCCATTTTGACCATTATTCAAAGCCGGCACTTGTTGAATGGATCGTATCGGAATATCTGGGAGCCTGGTCTGCGACCCCTCCTGCAGAGAGAATGGTTGTTGGGAGGACGAGCCTAGAAACTGGGCCTCCAAAGCCGAGGCGGTAGGGGTGTTATGGTAACTGTGCAGACGATCCAGGCTATCTGGCTCACGAGAGTATGGTATAGGCTGGTCGGCCAGTTGAAATTCTACGGGCTGAGCCTAAAAAGCAAATCAGAATTTTCCTGTACGAGAAGAAAACAGCTTTGTTTACCGAATAATTATTGTCTGGGCTAGGTACGAGATGCGGCCACGCGCTGCTCGGGATATCATTTATGGGACCAACATATTCATGCCCCGGATGAGATGTCCCACTTGCCTCAGCATCTAATCGCTCTTCATAAGGCTCAATCTCAACTAATGTTCCTAAAGACCTAAAAGGCTCCCAATCGAAAGGTAAAGAGTCCATGCCAGTTTCTATGGCTTGATTTTATTCGTCAGAATTGGTGTCGCAGATACAAAAACTTATTTTGCAGACTCGTTACCAGAGTTTCAGTGCTTAAACGCGCTACAAATACATAAGAGATTTGAGCCTCTTGCTCCGAAACCGGGTAGACAGCATAACAAATTTTTCTTGTCATTTTTCCTTTTTGTCATACTTTTTCTATGCGTAGGTGACTTACTTGGCGTGGGATTCCGTGGCTGAGCTGACAGTCGACAATGTAACCCGTTGATTCGACAATATAAGAAAAGCAAGTACCGTCTCAGCGAAAATAGGCATAATGTTTCAGCACCTATGGTGCCAGCAATGCCCTCCATATTAGAAATCAAGCCAACTTAACCTTAGGAATGTTGCTACTTTCTATTATGTGATGACCATTCCAAATAGCAATAGTTAAATGTACTTCTCTCCACCGTTCGTAGGCCAGGTTCCAGGAGTCAGGCAAATCTATGCGTACATATGAGACATGTATTATCAAACTTGTTGCAGTACAGGAAGGAGAATCCCAATTAGGAAGGTTATTTGACAAAAGATATGCAAAATAATATACCCACTCTCTCCATTATTTGCCACTGCCACCAGAAAACGTAAGGATCAAATATTGAAATGAAGTGGTTGCTCAGGGCTGCAAATACATTATTATCTCATTGTGAAATGCTGAGCCTTTGAGTTTCGCAATCCATGGGCTCATAGTACATTAGTATTAGATGCCAACTCATCCTATGAGTCTCTTTACCAGTAGGATTACACTAAAATCCAGGTCCGCGATCTGTCGTACACCAATATCTAGCAATATGAATAAATGAAGTTCATTTAGAGCTCACGTCGTGGCGTGAGTTATATAAGAATTCCTAAATAAAAGGAGATATGCAAAATAATCTCTCAGCTACCAGAAATACGAATGCTAATTCATACTTTATGGCGGTAGAATCCTTTGCTAGCACGTTCACTAGGTAATAACTAGATAAGTGGTTGAATCGTACGTACCGCAAATAAACAGACCATAAACACACTTATTTAGATAGGCGTTGCTTAACCACCATATAAAATCCATTAATACGATATTGTAGTTCTATACTAGTCTATTCATAAAATATTCTATTAGGCTTCCCAGATGAGAGATGAAGAATCAGGTTGTAGCAAAGGAAGAAGACAGAAAGCAGGCTCACGTTATTATACAAAACGAAACCTAATTAACGTACTAGAAGTATTTGACACCGCACAATATAAATTTAGCATATACTAATGTAACCTCATATGACATAGCCTAGTGACTTGTCTAGAAATATTTGACATGCTAAAAGTACTTTGTGACAAAACAAAATGGGTTGCTTCTATAGTGCAACCACCTCTTATGGTCGATAATCACGCCTTTTCCGAAGAGCCAGAATAGCAAGGTCAATCCCATCTGGAGCCTCCTTGTCACCTTCAATATGAAAATATCCAACGTGCTCGAATCCCAAATTAGTAAAAAGAGTGTCTCCCATTCTCGAAGCAATAACACCTTGGTCCACGTTATCAATTGCTATCAGGCTCGCCCCCCAGTTAGCTAGTGCAGACCCATGCCCTCGACGCCAATATGTTGGATGTACGACTATCATTTTGAGCATACATGCGTGACGGAAATACCTATATGTTATTTGCACATTAGTCTGATAATATCTGACATAGCATCATCTTTTCCCGTAATCAAATGGAGAAGATTGGGAGGAGTGTATTAAAGATCAAATATAGCACAAAACGCGAATAGAAAACATATATAAGCTTACTCCTTCTCAACATCCTCAATGGCATGGTCAACTCTGCACAGACGCTCGAGGTTGGTATCTCGTGGTTTCCATTTGGGGTAACAATTTCTTTGTGTAGCCATGTCTAGATTTTCCACTCAGTAACAGACAGCTCGCATCCTTCTAAAATTGACTGGCAAATCCAGATTATAAACTCACCATCAAATCCTAAGCCATAAAAGAGAGGTTGGAAACCCCCCTTTTTTCTGGATTTCTTCTCCAATTTCCAACTACACACGCCAACAATAACCTTTTTCATGGGGGCTCTCGAGCTTCCCGCAGATTCAGAATGGCCATTTCTTTCTCCAATACTGATCTCATTCTCATCCTCTTTGGAATCAAATACGTCCTGCCTTATCAACACAATCCACTCTGGATCCAAGATTTGCCTCCTAAAGATATGTTGGTAGTCCTTTATCGTATCACCGGGATATTGGTCGTGATATGGCCTGGTAAACTCGAACACTTGTGAGTGCTTAAAACCAGCAGCTGCTACAACGCCTATCCTCGGAAGATCACTCAAAGAAGCAAGTTGTAAGTCGCCAAACGGCGGTGCTCGAGGCTTGTCATCCATTGTCCGTTAAAAATTAACTTCTTATCTTTAGACTGAGAAAATCCAGGTCAATGTCGGGAGGATAACCATATCTTCCGCCCGACAGAATTTATATGCCTTCATGAGTATCGACAATAGAATAGATACGACCTCTCTAACCATCCTCCTGCAGTCATTCTCGAAATACAGCACTACATTCTGTATTGTTTGGCGTATTCCACGTCTCAGTACATGTGAGGTGGTGAATGTTCCAATGGTTGAGTCGTCAGCTTTATACATAACAAGAGCCATGATTAGTCGATTTACAACCAAGCAACTGTGATGGGTACTGTTCGGGGTTGCGACTTGCGCCCATTGTTCCATTGTGTTGTCAAAAACCGGTCAATTTGACTTTTACGCCGGGTGTACATGTCTTTGGAGCCATCTTAATCATTGCTTCGCTCCTCGGACAACGATGCTCTCCTATTTCCGAGGGTTCACAACTTCATCGGATTGGCTACTCTACTCTCAAGACAGCTAATCATTCGAGATCTCGACTTTTCCTTTTCAATCTAGACCGTCATGGACCCTCGTATTTAGACCACCCAAATGAGACGGACAGATGTCTCAGAACTCATCTCAAACCTACATTGACGCATCAGTTTCAGGACTCCACAAATATTGAAATTGCGGACCCTGAAGTTATTTATGGTGTATATGTTGCATCATAAGCTTGTACAAAAAAGAGAATTAAAGGGTAGAATGAGATTCCTTAACGAATCAAAAAGATCGCGGTAATCAGTTTAGGGCACAGAACCTTCGTGCCGCCCATGAATTTGTGGATACGCCAAGGACTGGTGCATGTTGTGCCGTACACTCTATTAACTACATTCATCTTCACTAGTAATTCAAGGTAGTGAAAATGAGCTTCTAACCACCAAAGTACAGCCAGTTCGGCTAAGAAAGTATCCCTTTTGTGGTGAATTACACATATGCTTCACTATTGCGCAAAGCTACATGATTTCATGCCACTAAAAAGTTGGAAATGGCTATACCGACCTTGATATAGAAGGTAATGTAGCTCCAATATACACTATGAGTTCCATTGCTTAGCTACGACTAATTTTACGAAGTGATAGAAAACTGACACCGCAAATGGAAAGGGAGAGCATATATTTTATCTTTAAAATTGAAATTTAAGAATCTGAGGGAGATTCTGTCGAATACAATCAAATATTATTCTTTTATCTTCTTCACTCCTGTACAGCCCTTTTAATTTGAGAGGGCGTAACTCTGCCCATAAAGGAAGTCACATCGCGGACCTGCATCCGGATCTGGCGTGTTTCCTATAGAGTTATATGTCACCGACATGACATTAAACGTGCCAGAGCCATCAACACTAGCCGCCTTGGCATCAAGATATGAGTGCCAAAATGGCGCTTCAGGCCATCGAAGCGGGTTCGGATCATGCGCTACAACGAAGCTGATGAAGTAATTTGTCATAATGTTTGCAATTGTCTGGTTGTTGACGCCTTCCCAGTTCCTGCCGCTGGGAAATATAAATGGAGATGTAGCACCGTGCAACTGGTTTCCAGCAGAAAAGACTAATTTGAATACCGCTGAGGAATTCTGAGCAAGATCCGTGAAAGCCTTTGCAGCATAGTAAGTTGGACCTTGTTGCAAGAATATCAGTGGCTGTTCTTGTATTCTAGGAGGATTGAGGTCTAAAAAACGCAGACTTACAATTCACAACCACATCTCCAAACCAGGTTTGACGCTGCCAGAATGTGGAATTGAAGTCTGATCTTGGATACAAGTTATACAGTCGTGCATAGAAACTCGGCTTGGCGTATGGGAAAAGAGACCGCGCATCTAACGTTTCCGCTACCTGGGTAGTTGTATTAGGGTTCGAGAATATAAACCCCTCGTAGGCATCGTGGTCAGTTAATAACGGAACCCTATAGAAGTTCCCCTGCTTCAGCGCTTCGCTAGGTAATTGGCGGATGAATTTTCCATCAACAACTGGGCCATAGTCAAATACCCCTTGTCCATATCCTGGACTCGGGAAATATTCAGTCGCATGTTGCTGATTGATTTTCTGGAGGAATCCGGTGTCGAGTGAACGAAGGCCAGCCAAGCCAGAGACATTTGCTAGTTTGAGAATCTCTCGATATTGTATATTTTGGCTGCTAGCATTCATCAGAGGTTGGACCCATGGAAGCTCTGCAATAGCAGCGCTAAATGGAGGAGTATCAGAACCACCATTGGCTAACAGCTGGTAAAGCACGCTGCCACCACCAGCAGATGCTCCATAGATGGTAACTCGAGATGGATCGCCTCCAAAAGATGCAATATGCCGTTGTATCCACATCAATGCAGCTCGCTGGTCAAGCAATCCGGTGTTTGCTTCACCATTTTCGATCACCTCGCTCCCGGCTAGGAATCCAAAAAGACCCAGCCTATACTGGACAACCACATAGATCATTTGTCCTGTAAATAACTTTTATTAGTATGACAAATATGCAAAGACTATAGGCGGTAGATTTCCTAATAGCAAGTTTACCTTTCGACTCATATACTATTCCGTCTCCAGGAAATCTTGCGCTTCCACCAAGTGTGTAGCCTCCACCGTGGAGGTTGACAATGACAGGTAGTGCCTTAGAAACAGGATGAGCTGGAACATAGATATCCATAGAGAGACAATCTTCTGAAGGATCATTCACTACCGCTGGGAGAGCTGCTGGAATTGTAGGCGGAACCATTTGAGGACAGTTGGGGCCAAACTGTGAGGCATCAATTACTCGCCCTTGGTAGGTATTCTTCTCTTCGATTGAGGCTGGCTTACGCCAGCGTAACTCTCCCATAGGTGGTTGTGCATAATGGATGCCATGAAAAACGTTCACGTCAGTATCTTGTAAATGAGCCCCCTTATACTTGACATAACCTAGATCAACTTGGAGGCTAGAATGGCTAGGCTTGGAAGTTGAAGTTGATTGAACGAAACATGAGTTTATTAGAAGTGCAGCATCAATACCAGAGAGCCATAGAACGCCCATCTTGACCTTAAAACCAGCTTTAAGCATGGATTTAGGTAACAAGGGCAGGAATATGAGCTTTCTTTATAGCACATCTCCACCGCCTCTTCTCTTTACTGATTTTCATCTTCATCAAGTACCACGATCTAGGCTTTTCCTCTTGCCGCGGTCGAACGGAGACTACTACCTTACCGTGAGAAACGGTTAAGAGTGATCCTGCTGTAAAAGGGTCATGGCGTTTCCCTGAAACTACCACTCGACCACAAGAGTCCATTAGTTAGCTTTTCTATCCTAAGCTATCCTTAGATGAAGCTTCCGCCGAATCGGTGGATGTAGAATTGCTGATAAATCAAGAACCTTGCATGAGGGGGTTCAATTACAATTTCGTGGATTCAAGAAGAGCCAGAATCTTAACCTAAATAAGTAAGTATACGAAAGCCCCAACCAGTATACGAACGGATTGGAAGCGACAGAGACTACTAATCTGGCCGTAGGTTAAGTACGATAGCTCCATGCACCCCACTATAGCTTAAGCCCGTAAAATACGCCGCATCTAAACGCCTCATGTCTCCCCGCACAGAGCTTGCCTGCATAGGAAACTATCGGAGTGGGCTAATATTCTGAAAAACGATCCAGGATGAAGGGAAGTTTGAATATATTGCGGACCAAGGGAAATTGCAGCTCTCACGATCGACTACGGGACGCGAGCGTGCTGATGATGTTGTCTACCTATGCTGAGGGCTCAATTGCTTTCGGTCAACTTCAATTTCAATGCCGTGCAACTACCAGATTCCCGAGTCTTGAGAGGCGAGCAACTCAGAATGTTTATTCATCTTGTCTCAGCGATACTCACTCTTACACTTATTGATTGTCTGGAATCCTACATGGGAGCTTTATCCTTCATACCAAAAGCATAATTCATAAGGATGGCATTCGTAGGCGATGAGGTATCATCTATATGTCACCAAGGCTTTCCAAATGAGCCCTAGTCAAAGAATGTTAAGCATTCCAAACTGTTGCTTCCGGAATCCGGGGATAGTCAAGCTCCCCACAAAATCTGTTGATCCAGCCGAAATGGCTGCGGAAATACCGATAACTCCGTAATGATACCAGCTTAGGAATACGTGTGTATTCGCACAACTGTTCATCCCAATACACAAGCTTTCATCCGAAGAAATAAAAATGCAAGGGCAAGGCGGCGAGGAAATCTTGGGTTACTTTACAGAATGAGAGAAATCTTGTCTTCTCCACAGGTGACGCCACGTTGTTCCGGAAGCTCATGGGTCTAGCATCACACTATATACTTACAGAAAGGGTCAAAACAGTATGTAATTTATGCCGGTGAACTCAATACACCTCCTTGAGTTCGTGAAAAGACGTCGTCCGCCACGTCTACCAATGTATGGAGAAACAAGATGTACAATGTTGCGACTATTTACCACCGAAAGCCGAAGCTCGTAGGTTCTACGGAGTATTGTGAAGGTTAATACCGTGTATTGACAAATGTGCTAGTTCAAATCTAGACCTGGTTATCAAGTTCGCTCTAAAATCCAACCTCAGCTGCTGTGAATCCTTACTATGTTGCATTATTCAGGGTCTTCACACAGGGGTCCTGGGCGCACTTTCCCGCTCCCTGCTACATTGAGTAGAGAATGGGGAAATTTCAGGCTTGGTTCAAGATCAAGCCACCCAATGTCACAATCTTGTCTTTGGTAACCAAATTTCTTACTTCAAAGCTCCTCTAGACTAACTTTCATGTTTATCACGAAAGTACCTGTAAAGACAGTAATTGTTATCACGGCCCAACAAACCCTGAATGGCCAGCTTACGACATATAAAAATTATCAGCACGATTAAATCCAAATCTACTCAACCTCAGCGGACAATATCTGTTCGGCTTCTATCAGATCTTGTTGGCAGGCCCTCAGCCAACCTCAAAAATACTTTGCATGTTCTTGTCCAACATGTTAAGCGGATTATAGTCTTTGCTGGTGTAAGGGTTATTAATAATGAAATATGCACTTTATTTACTAATGATTTCTAGCAAGGGAGATATAATAATAAAATGTGACTTAATAAACATTGAGACACTATATGTTTATTCATATTTTTTATAAATCAACTTCACATTTGTCATCCAAGGGTTTTTAATTTTACGAATTGTGAGTAAGCAACATATATATTACAGTATATACTATAAGCAAGGATCAGATCTTCACTGAGACTAGTAAAGACGTGTAATTAATTGAGAGCAATCTAATCTGGTGAACGATGACTCGTTGGAAACATTACTAAGCTTATAGGTAATAAGCTGTATGAACGCCTTGGCCAAATATAGCCATTGTTCGGGATGGAAAATAATTAGACTCGCGACGGAGGGCTGCAGCACTCCTTCAAGCTTGCCGCAAGTCATAAGATCTCGTAGGATTGTGGTTCGGTGTGCTCCAGGATCTCAGCTGCATTGAAGGTCTCAGCTGCTAAAAACTCGTTCAAGCAGAAGTCGACCAAATATACTTCTCCAGGGGATCCGACACATCGACTGACTCGATTGCCATTGCCTTCTGTTAACCAGCCATCGGTATCCTCAGGTGCTTCACTATAGTCGTAGTCGTCCTTTTGCTTCCGACGCCTTCTGTCAGTCACAAGCATTCCTCCTGTCCATTGGCCTGCGATCTCCACCCTTAGATCTTCACCCTCAATGATCTCCCATTTGGGGTTGTCATCATCCATGCAGTACCATATTGTCAGCGGATCATGGAGTTGCAGTCCAACAGCGTCTCGGGAAATCTCTGGACGAAGTGATTCGACCTTCTCAAACGAAGCATTCATGAACGCTGAAACCCATTCTGCCAAAGGCGACTTTGCAGCCAGCTGTGGCTGAAGAGATGCTTCAAAGTCGCCACGAGTGAGTACGTGCTTCCCAGTGATGTCCACTGGGAACAATGTGACTTTCAACTGCTTTGAAAGATTGTCTGGATAAGAGGAGAGAAACCATGGAGGAGATACATCCCTTCCTTGGCTCAGAGGTGCCGGTGGTATTGGAGGCATTGTTGTGTGGGGTTTCGGCGATGTGAGAGCGTATACTCGTGCTGCCGCTATAGGGTCTGCATAAGTGTTGAATTCCGCAAGAGGTGTCACTTGATTTCGTATGTTCAGCGAATCTCTGATACGACCTGGCGCTTGTTTGATGAGCCTGAAAGGTGGCTCGTGGACGTTCGGAACCTGCTGTAGATGTGAGAGAGATTGATAACCTACATTGCCAGTTTGATCAATGTTGCCGCCCATCACTACGACCTCTTTGACCTTCAAGAATGTTTCTGGATCTTCCGCTGCCGCAAGGGCGAGATTCGTCAAGGGACCGATTGCCACAATCGTAATGCTGTTAGGTTCGTTGTCGTGTAATAATTTCAGAATTTCCAAATGTGCAGGTGTTTGAGATCTTGTAAATAGAGAGGCTGTCTTGTTCATCTCTTCGGCTATTTCAACTTGCTCGGGAGTAGATGACTTCTCTGTCTCCTCGAGGAGGCGCTCCCACGTCTCGGCGGGTGTCAGATGCGGGTGCTGGCCAAGTTAGTCAATAATTCGATTCGACCTCTAATGTGTACATACGCTCAGGTGGATTCCACTAAGTGCATCTCGTCCGTCTATAACCGATATGAGCTTCATGTCAAGCTCATGCAGCATGTTGACTCACGAAAGAAATCAGCCATCAATGTATTATCAGCGAGCGGATGCTCAGGGCCCACAGCAACTATAGGCTTCGATTTCCGTATAGTTTCGAATCCGGAACTTCGTCCAACGCTTTCACGCCACGCGATCTCCTTTTCCACATGGTAGAATAGCGAGATGACATTGCGTAAGCAATTTTGAACGTCAATGTTGCCGTACGTCACGGAAATAAGTAACACTTGAAGCTTCTCCGGTAGTGCTGAGAAAGCCAGCAATATCGCCAGAATGTCATCGACTCCCTATTAAAGAGTCAGTCGGCTCACTACGCTCGTCAAAGGCAATGGAACAAGTAGTGTACCGGGTCGGTGTCTATGATAATCTTCCGCGGTGCCATAGTCGCCGATGTGAACGTGAAGAGCTTTCTTTGCGGCCGAGGTCCCTGAAACAACAAATGCTGCTCAATACACTTGTTTGGACGTGTCAAAGAAATTTGTGGTTACATAATTGCTAAATCTAGACTAGCTTCGTAATTGAGGACCTTCCTACTCCCATTCGTTATATCAACTGTTTTAGCCAATGAATTGTTGGATTATACCCCTGAACAAGCTATACGTTATATGTCAATGATAATGAAAGATGTAATTTATTTATTTACTATATATTTCTAGCAAAGGAGATATAAAATGAAATGTGGCTCAGCAAACACCGAAACACCGTATGTTCATCTTTATTTTTTATAAATTACCTTGGCACTCGTCGTCTAGGGATATCCAATTTTACGAATTACGAGTAGGCAGCGTTATATCATTGCGCATACTAAGGCAGGGATCGGACCTTCACCGAGACCGATAATTAGTGACTCGCAGTCGATTAGGAGCAAAACTAGTCTACCGAAGTATAACCCTCTAGAAACATTACCAAGCCTATAATTGATTGATTGTATGCCCACTTCGGCCAAATATAGGGATTGTAAAAGATTGAGAATAGTCGGACTCACGCCTACTGCGTCACTACCGTTCCTTCGAGCCTGCGGCAAGTCGTTAAGGTTGACACGAACTCCGAATTTGCGGGAGCTATTCTGGTTGGGGGGGCATCGGGTCAGCCTCACTCGGCTCTTACCTCGATGAATTAATTGACTTGAATAAGGACAGCATTGCTCGTGTTAAATATTGTGCTTTGGAATTGCAATTTCCTATGATCAAGATTATTGAGGGAAACTCATATTTGGATGTTGAGCTCCAAGGCGTTCTAAAAACGAAAGTTCCGCAACTTGCAGGGTTAGAGAACTTGAGGCAAAGGCTGCGGGCACCTTTAATCGAACAGTTGGGATTGTCCTTGCACATCATGGTAAATAGAAGAGAAAATACAAATGGCTACGTCCTCATTGCAATCTATCTATGCCATGTTAAAAATGGGCAGAGCGAAGGGTGGGCATCGCAGCCCTCTGAGAAATGGCCGCAAAATGCTAAAGGTCTGAATTTTCCCGTGCCTCTTGGCGTGTCTTACACGTGGACATGCCAACTCACTCGCAGATTCCCTTAATCTTAAACAGCTTCAAATCGCATGCGTGATAAGGTCACAAAAGCAATATCAAAATATTTCGCGAAGTGCGAGATTATTGTAACATGGTTTTAAGTCCTGCATGCGGTAAGATGTGCATCCATAGCACCTATAACATAGTGCCAGCCGGAGATATCGTAGAATACTGCGAAGGGGGATTCTGTGGCTTATGATTCAATTGGATATCGATAGTAAATACGTCTTATCTCCCCTTGCAACTCTGCCATACGCGCTGCAACAATTAATGCGAAGCAAAATGCGAAATCTTTGGGAACCGCCTTTTGCATGCTCACCAAAGCTCCAGGACAGAATACAGGCTGTAATGATGGACATGAGTAGAGGGGAAGAGCCGCAAAGTGCGCAAAGGGCCAGGTAGGAAATGGCTAATGGCAATCCACCCAGTAGTACGCCTTCAGGTCTTTTCTTTCGACGAAGATAGTTGTTCCTATCCGAATCATTTAGTCTCATTCCTCAAGCTACGTTGTATCATACTCGAGTAGTCAGCCCATTCAGCAGTGACGACAAGTTCAGACGGCTTAATCTGGATCATCTGTCTTTATTAGCATTATCATTTGCAAGTAGTCAAAACCTTCGGGGAAAGTACCGTACATAATATGGCGGGGTTGGTATGGGACAGAATACACTACCTTCCATAGAGGATTTCGATGCCGACATCCTTAACCAATATCTAATAGCCCAAGGACAATTACCTCCACCGGGTAATCTAATTCGTAGCTCCTTTGCATATGACGATCTCATGTATGGTATTGGCGGCCCTCCACTGTTCCGAGGAATAGACAGTGCCGAAGGCAACGATGATGGAGTGAGAATGCAAGGGACTCGTCCCCAATAGCATCAACCCAGCTATGCTACAGCTCGATGGGAGTCACAATACTTATGTGAATACCACTGGTGTTGCCAACACTTGGTCCACTCACTGGACAGCACCGGACATGTCCACTCAAAGCCAGGTTGAAGAGACTCAGACCATCTCTGGAGATAGCGCTGCTCCGAAGAAGTTCAGTTGCCAGTCTGCCGGGTGCTTTTCAAGCTTCGATGTCAAGAAGGATCTACTGCGTCATGAAAAAGGTCACCAGAAGCCAGGACCTAACGAACCTTTACGTCGGGGCTTCTATGAATGCCGATGCTGCTATGTGACTGCTCGCAAAGGCGATTTGATAAGACATCTAAATGCGGACATGGAGAGGTGCGAACGCTCCGAGAAGCACTTCACATGCCGATGTGGGAAGGAATTCCCCTGCAATGCTTTAGATGAATTCCGCAAAGAGATCTCCAAGTGTGGCGTGAAACAACCAGGTCGACCACGACGGAGTTGAGTAGATAGATCCTGGTGGGGTGATGAATAATTAGCTGTGAAGGAGAGTTGCGAAGTAGGATAGGAGAGATATCAAATGTTTTAAGAAATCAATAAACACACTTCCCCTCGATCATCGTCCCGGCAGACATAATTGTGCAACTTATGAAATAGTCCGCGGTTTGAAGTCGCCACCGCTAAGAGTAACTCGTAACAGCGGTGGCTGTCAAGTCTTATTCACTGAAGTGCTCCGCTACTACCATAACTCAGTCATAGGTCACTGCAAAAGAAGAGAGTCAACATACCCTCTCAGTTTATCATTTGATGAAAAGAGACTCTGCGCATAACGGACCGTTCTTATTCTATGTTGTTGACAGCATACATGTCCGTAGTATGCATACATACTGCTTCGAGGCGGTTGCTTTCTTGAAATGAATGAACGGAACATAATCGCAAATATAACGTTTTATCCTAAATGTCTGCTCAATATGGCGAAAACTTGGACACTATATATGTAGCCTCGTGTGGATTGCGGGCAAACGAGGAGACAATCCCCATTATGTGGGTCGCCTCTGCGCACGAATCATGATGCTTGCGGAATGTGCGGCCCATTTTCTGTTTCTGACATGAAAAGAAGTAAAAGTCACCAGCTTTTTCGCAATGCGACCCTACCGACATTAGTACGGCCAACGTTGCATGGGGCTCTGGTATCACATATCATATTTCCATCTATTGGTAAGAAGCTAAGAACCGTGCTACGCATAGGTCTATCCTTGAAATCCGTTCCGTTCCTCTGGATGACAACACACGCACACCGCGTCAGGTCCCAGAACTGCCAGACGATACAACCTGTCGACATGATGCGTTCACCTAAATGGAGTGCTGGAAAGTCTTAGGCCGTACAGGAAAACCTCAGGGCCACTCCAGGCCAACCATCAACGCCCAGTTATATCTAATATAAGCATCTCCTCTGAGTTTCCAAGTCTCAAAGGGCCCCAGTCAAAAAGCACCATCGCATAATTGGCCCTGCGCTGATGCTGCGGGCCACTCATAACTACATGCGATCATTTATGGTCGGTCCAACTCGAATCAGCCTGCAATGCAGCCTGCAATGAAGGGGTCCCGCACCTCGGACTCTCACAAAATCCAGACCACCTGGATATCTTGGAAGATTTACAGTAGCTGCAGTTGAAAAGAATCTTTTATGCTTCTAAAAGACCAAAAAGGCATTAATTAAAGCAATCTGTGCAGTCTCTCAGTCCTTCCTTTGTGCCAGTCACGATATCTCTCTCCATCGCGGATAGCGATTGCGCTGCATGGTGTGGCAGCTATATAATTACACTTTCGGAACGTCCCTCAAAATACATGTACTATGAGACTGGGGTATTGGTGATGATTAGATGGTGTTGCACACTGCCAATACTGTACACCAGTACTAACATCTAAACCCAGCCTCTCTAACATGCGCCCCCGGAACCCGCGTGCCCCATCACTAGTACAAACTACAAGGCAAACAGGTCGCCCCTCTTTTCCTACAATACTCACTACTTCACGCATTACTACATAAAGAGAAGAACAACAAAATGCGACTCATGGATAACAAAATAATTACACAACACCGGGGTCGACTCCCACCGCCGGACACCCACGGACCAGTTATAAATTCGAGCACTACACAGCTTTCACGACACTGTCTCAGTGTCCCCAAACCCCCTCACGCCGTAGCTTTTAGAGCAAGGCCCTTCTGCACCACTCTCCACACCCGTGCATCAATACCCGGGTTCTCGCACAGCTCCCCGTTGGCCAGATTCATCATGGCTTTGGCCACCTCGATGAGAACACTGCGGCGCGGGACAACGGGATCAGGAGAGTTCTTCAACCTCGTATGGGAGAGCAGCGACATCAGTAGCCGGCGTGTGCCCGTCCGCTTTCTCTCACCTCTGAGCACCAGCTCCGGAATTCGACATGCCTCGGGCCTTAGAGATTCTTCACTGGGGCTACCGCGTGGCGTTTGTGGTATCGTAGCACCCGACGAGGGCGTTTCACCAGAGGCAGTTCCATCATTGCCGTCGCAGTTATGAATCCGGTGATGTTCCATTTGCGTATCAGCTTCTGTGAGAACATTGCTCACAACTCTCTGGTCACTAACCTGAGAGCGCTTTGATCGTATAGAAACGCTCTCTGGGACAGAGACAATAGCTGATTTGAATCTGGATTCGGATTCTTCCACGTGAGACGACACTGGGATTCTACTTCCTCATTTGTTGATGGAGCATGGGAGCTTCGATCGTGAGGTAGTGACGTGGCATCTTGTTGCTCATGTATTGAGCAATTAGCACTTTCACTCAGCTGTCCGTATACCAACCTCGACGCACCATGTTGTATCACTTGCATCCGATCATCATCTCTGTGAGCTTCCGGACGTCGACGCACCGCTGGCCTTGACAATAGTGTGACTTCTTCGTCATCTTTTAAACAAATTCGTGCAAAGTATCTCTGTCTGTAGAACTCGCGGTCGTCGTCGTCAAATTCCGGCGCTGGACTCGCCTTGTTAGCCCGCTCCTCCACGTTCTGTTTTTGGTACTCTACTTCCTGCTCCTTCTGGGCTGCCTTGCTTTTGGCATATACCTGTTCCTTGAAATCCTCCGTCATGACTGTCTCATCACTAATCCTAGCGAACAATAGGGCCTCCTCCCCAGCAGGCACGACGATGATGCCATATTTGAGATCCGCGAGAGGTGGTCCGCCAAGTGACACAATGTAGCTAGACGATGCTAAGTAGGCTCCGAGCTCTGGCACACCGTTGATCGCCCGGTGAGGAGGGAAGTTGGCGGGGACTGCAGGCACCGGCGTGAGCTTCTCCGCTTGGGTATCATCATAACTAGGATCGGCTGCAAATGCATTCATGTCAAGTGTATGGTAGAGTTGTCGCTCCCCCGGTCGGAACTTAGCAGCTTCAAGCATCTCATCCCGGAGCAGGCGGAATTCCACACTATGTCTCCACCACTCGCTGCGTTCACTAGGCGCAGGACAGTCTACCAAAACCGGCCCGAGAGCACTCGAGGTAGGAGATAGGTGACTATGTTCAGAGCCTAGTCTAGTCGGTATGCTGCTTTGAGAACAGGTTTCTTTGGTAGGTACACTGCTGCACACGTCTTCCTTTAAATTCTGTCCAAGCCTGCGTTAGCAATTGACGGAACTTCATGTATATGGCCAAATCCCTCTATGAGCTGACTCGGCTGCGTCGACCTGAGCGATTGTTCCTTGGCACGCCCTCGGCCAGCATAATCGCTCAGAGAATCCTGTATAGAGCTCGTTTCCTGCTTGCTCAGAGGATCCTGCGTTGAAACTCTCGCCTCAAGGGCCGCAAGCAGCTGGGCGAGATACTCCTGATAAGCGGCATCTGATCGTGAGAATGGCTTCATGCCCTCAGTTGGCTCACCACGGCGCCGCATATCTTCGAGGTCAAGCTCATGGAGGGCTTGTCGGGTGAGACGGGCCCCAGCTCCTTGGAGAATTTCTCGTGATTTGTTGTAGCTCATATTGTTGATGTCGCGTCTCATATCGTTGCTCGTAGGAGCAACTGAGTGGGAGCTTCATTGCCATTTATGAGGGAGTAGCCGGGACAAAGACCGCCTGGCAGTTGGAACTGTCAAGGAAGCATAGAGCGCTTTTTCCAAACTGGCGACGGACACATACATGCATGTAATTCCCTTGGCGTCCAAAAGCGCTAGGGCAACTAAGCCGCACAAGCCCCACTAATGCGCCACAGCCTCAAAGCAAGAACATCGTTTGGTTGAGGTCAGGAATGTCAGGTTTGAGATATTCTGCCCTAGATCTGTTTCTGCTTGTTCCTTTGATTGAACCATTTTAGGTGTTTAATTTTTCATCTGGCTCCTTCTTCATCTCTTACTTGAATAGGAATTTCTCAAGTGCAGGTGTTTATGGACAGATTTCTTCTTTCTTCCAATCTCACTGTTGGTTCTTTGTGCTAGTAATCCATTGGCAGTGCCCAAGGAGCTCGTACAGCGTCAAACAAAGAAAAGCATTAATGCAACCAACCATTGATGCCATTGCTGCGATAAAGACCCAGCCGTATTTGAGTCTGGATATTGCAGACAATTTTCAGACATCTCAGTTTCTATAAAACACTTCTTTCACGTATTAGAATCTTGATATCTGAGACCGTCAGAGGCAATCACTCATAAGCTAGTTTTTAATTGTTCTTGGCGAATACTCTTCAGCTCATGACAATAGAGAGCACGAATCGTAGGTTTGCGACTGTTTCGCCATGGCCGAGGTCAGTGTGGTTTCATCTGCTCTGTTAATTCTTTTGAAGGTCAGAGAATAGAAAGTTTTGTACTTTTGTTCATCAATTTCCGTGCTATTAAAACACCAGTTCTGTCATAATTGCCACGGCCATATTCCTCTATTCAATAGCTTCCCATTCTATATATCACATATTTCTTCCTTCAGATCTTGGAATTCCGCTCCATACAACCGACCTACATCTTTCATTCTAACTTAGAGACCCTCATGGAAAATAACTACCTATTCTCACTCCTACCTCGTACATCAGCAGCTAGCCGCGTTGTTGAGGATAATTCGCAGCACCACAGAAAGGTCAATGGCAAGTACCGCTTGAGCTTTAAGGCTGGGTACAAGTCTAAATTCCCAGGGCGCTTTGTATCCATTGGCTCTCGTCCCTCTCATAATGACATACTCATCCCCAGTGATGAATATTTAGAGTTCGTACTATTGTTGTTCCAAACTCATATATTGTAGGCTGCATCTGACTATATCAAGTTTCCAATGTCATTTCCGCTTTGTTTCGACTGGCGAACTTATGTTTCAGGATTCCACCAATGGCCATGATACATACATCATTTGGACTGACTCACAGGGAATCCAGGAGAAGTACGACCTTCAGGGAAATTCTGGCATCGTATTATCCCACGAGCCGCGCCCAAGGAAATCCGGATCCAGTTTGGACGAGAATTGTCTTTTGAATTTGTCTGGGAAATACCAACTAGCGAGGAGAAAGTAAGACTCGCCAGGGGAGAACTTGCACGAATCGCACAGGAATCCATCAAACGTGGTCAAGAGGTACCGCAAGATCCAATCTTGGCTCCGAGAGCATTCGAGCCCAAGACCATAAACACGCCGAAAGTTCCCGCAGAGTATGACGGCAGGCCTCTTATAGAGACTCACTCCTATGGTACGATTGGGTCTGGAACATTCGGGGAGGTTTCAGACGAGGTTGACTTAGCGACGGGAAAGCTTTGGGCCGTGAAGCAATGTAGGAATCCTGGCAAGACGGAAGGGGAAACTTGGAAGGCTGCCTTCAAGCATGAAGTAGAGAAATTGGTACAACTCCACCACGTAAGTTGCGTAGACATTCTGCTGCGGGAGCCTAGTCATTCCCACTGCTAACACGGCATTCAGTCTAATATCATTCATCTTGAGCACCATCAAGGATGGTCGGTGGGGCGGCCGGTGGAGCTCTTCTTCAAGCTCTGTGTGGGAAATGTTGACAGCCTCTTGCCTCAAACCCACAAATGCACCAAAATCTCGAAAGTTCATCAAGAATGGCTCGCTGACTTCATTAGTCAGACTCTTTCTGGATTGGCTTTTATGCACCAGAACGATATGGTACATCGCGATATAAAACCAGATAATATCCTCTTTGACTATCGACCGGACAATTCGGGGAAGAATTTTTACATCTCCGATTTTGGCTTAACCTCATCTACAGCCTCAGTCACCGGCCTGGCTGGTACCCCAGCCTACATGCCGCCCGAAAGTACTCGGCATGGCAAATGTGATACTGCATCTGATGTCTACTCCTTCGGTATAACGCTTCTCGAAGTCCTGGGCATATACTGCCCCAGAGAGGCTTACTTAACAGACTCGGAGTGGAGGAAGAAGCTCAAGGCTTACGGTGTTCGAGAGTATAGAGATTACCGTGATACATATTTTCCTGGAGCATATATACCGAGGTTTGAAACGGCCCATTCCCGGGTCAAGTCCTTGGTGGATTATAGCCTTGTTCGATCCGCGGTGAAGCGCATTCTAAATCAAGACCCCCAAAACAGGTCAACGGCGGCAGAAGCTCGTCGTGATCTTTTGAGAATATATGGCAAATGATTCGACCTTCCACTCTTGAAAATAGACCAGCTTTCATCAAATCTGAAGAGATGGCCTTTGAGATGGAAATGCAACTATGGATACGACTCTCCACCACACTGGACTAGCAGGGAAACTATTGGGTAGGTTGTGAGAGGACATATGAAATGTGTATATATATATTTTGTTGTGCGTTTGGTTTTGGTATGTCTAGAGATTGTTCGCATGTTTTCCCATTTTCAGCGATCTTCTTTTACCGTTTGCGTTGGGCATCCTTTACTTATAAACTTAGATTTCTTTTGTATGTTTTTGTTTTAGCAAGTTGGCATACCTGCAGGCAGGTGCGATTAATAGCGCAATGGTAATAAAAACCTTCACTGGTAGATTCAAAAATTTCTAACATGGCTCCAGCCTCGTGAAAGGTAATCAGTCAGCCACTTCCTATAAGGAGTACTTGCTTACCATCGGGTCCAGCGCGTTGATAAAATAGTTTCGAGGACTTACTTCTGTAGTAACAACTTGTTATCCACATGTAGCTGTACGATAACCAGGTCATCACTACCGGACATACAATAGAGTATGACGGTGGTCAAACCAAAAGATAAAGGTTACATTTAGGCCGAAATTCATGAAATCTCCCTTTATCGGAGTGCATATGTGAATTAACAGCATTAATCCTCGTCCCGACACTATCCAGACATCTCCATATCAAGCCACTCTTTCCAGAATGCTCTATTCAACTGCAGAGTATCTCCAGTCCGGTCGTACTGCCATATAATATACGAAAACCCACCACGTCTTAGGTCCTGATCAATCTTAAGAGCTCTGGAATCATAACACAATTATAATTAACTATCATTGTCTATTATAAATGTAAATTGAAGAAATATATGGTATGGAGTAGTTGAATGCTGGCAAAGGCTCAATGGATGGTGTACTGGCGACCAATGACGAAAACTGCTTTGAAGTTCGCCTGGCTCTATCCCGAAGTCTTCACTATTTCTTGTGTCATTGCAAATCATAAGAAAAGAGAATACGTCTATAAATTCATAATGTGGTACTCAATTAAATTTATGAGTCGCCGGTGAGATATATATTACTAGACGGCATTGGGTGTCCAAACGCGTTGCCATGTGCGGCACGCTAGCACCCCTGTATATGTACTTGCTCTTTATGAATCATCCTGATTCATTTGCGATAATTCGAAAATGGCGGCATTTAAAAAGAGCAAAATGAACACTATGCTTCTGTTCATGATTAAACATTTCCATCGCTTACCACTTCACTTTCACCATCAGCAAAATGGCTGAAGAAAAATCCCTAGGTGAGGCGAACAGCAATAAGTCGGCTGTCGATGTCACATCTCCTGGACAGGACGGGAGCGACTTTGAGTTGACTGGTCTGAGGCTCGCACTGGTCATCGTGGGACTCGTGCTCGCCATCTTCCTCATGTCATTGGATTCGTCCATCATCGCGACGGCCATCCCCCGCATTACATCGCAATTCAATAGCACTGGTGATATAGGCTGGTATGGAAGCGCTTATTCCTTTGCGATGTGTGCTTTACAGCCCATCGCGGGCAAACTGTTTGCAAGCTTTGCGATAAAAGTAGGAGCGCCCAAAATTTCTCGCAAAAGAACCAAACTGACCACGATGAATATATAATAGGAGCTATTTCTGGCATGTCTTGCCGTCTTCGAGCTAGGGTCGTTGCTCTGTGCCACTGCTGTCAACAGTCCGATGCTCATTGTTGGGCGTGCCATCGCCGGAATTGGTGCTGCAGGATGCTTCACAGGTGCCTTCTGCATTGTTGCGGCTTCCCTGCCACTTGAAGAGCGGCCATTTTTTGTTGGCATCCTTCAGTCGACATTTGGCATTGCTACCATCATTGGACCTCTATTAGGCGGTGCCTTTACGCAGCATGCAACCTGGCGCTGGTGTTTCTGGATCAATCTACCTCTGGGCGCCATCACGATCTTTACGCTTGTCTTCTTCTTCAACCCGCCTCCACGAGACCCTACGAAAGTTCTGCCGGTTTTCCAGAGGCTGAGAAGCTTGGATCTAATCGGCGCTCTGCTTTTCGCCCCTGCCATCATTATGATCCTGTTGGCTCTTCAGTGGGGAGGGACCGCGTACACGTGGAAAAGTGCTACAATTATTGGTCTCTTTATTGGAGGTGCAGGTCTGGGCCTCGTGTTTGCTCTCTGGCAAATCCGCAGAGGTGACAGCGCCATGATTCCCCCTCGACTAATCACTGAACGGACGATGTTCTTCGCATGTTTCACCGAATTTTTTGCCATGGGTGCTGTCTATATCTCGATATACTACCTCCCAGAATGGTTTCAGGTCATCAAAGGCGCTTCCCCCACCAAATCCGGACTGATGTATCTCCCTCTAGCGTTATCAGATGTTCTGTCCGCTACACTTACGGGTGCTTCGCTCAAATATATTGGGTATCCGAATCCCTATATACTTCTCGGGACAGCCCTGATGAGCATAGCATCGGGTCTATTCTCTACCTTTTCCACAAGTACGAGCCACCAATACTGGATCCCATTCCAAGTCCTCCAAGGTCTGGGTGCGGGAATGACCCTCTCAATGCCATACATTGCGATACAAACCGTCCTGAAGCCCGATGATATTGCGGTCGGCACTTCGCTGTTACAGTGTTTCCAGTTTTTTGGAGCTGCCGTCTATCTCGCCGTCGGGGAGTCTATTTTCGAAAACAAGCTTGTTGCACAACTCGATAGTTTGGGTTTTGTCCAGCAAGAGATAGAAGCCATTCTAAGCGCAGGCTCTGCGGGTGCCAGGGGTGTAGTTCCCGAGGCGCAGCTTTCAGATGTGCTCAATGCGTTTAATTATGGGATCACAAGAACGTTTTACTGCGCTACGAGCGTCGCCGCTGTTGCATTTGTCATTTCAATTGGAATGCACTGGAAGAGTGTGAAACCACCCAAACCAGATGTAGAGGCGAAGTAATGAAACTAGCATTTTTTCACGACACTTCGGTTCGAATTTGCTTTATAGAAGGTTCAGATTAAGAATTATATAGAAGACAAGCGTCGCTCATGTATTATTAAGCATTTCTGTAGGAATATACACTTGAAGAAGCAAACTAATGATTAGAAATTGTTGATAGACGAAATGATTACATATCCAAATAGATCCTATAAGCTATAACTTCTATAATATTAAACCAGTGAAGTAATATAAAATTATAATTTAAGCAAGGAGTGACCAATGGCAAATGCTTTGCGCTCCACCGGCATCACGCCATAACAGAGGCTAACGGGTGATCATCCCCGCCTGGCGGCTCGGCGCACGGTTCGCGGATCGGGTAGATCCGAAGCTATCGCGCACGGCCCTCGAGCCTAACACCGGCACTGTAAGCGCCCCCTAGCAAGAGGATTATGACATAGACAGGGCGCAGATTCCAGCCTTGCATTTTTGCGTATAATTAGTGATAGCTATGTTTATTCTAGTAATCAAGATTTCCTTCTTCCCATTCTACCAAAGCCTATTATTGATTGGTTGGTTGTATTGTAGCTGTACTGGATCCTATACCATATGGCCAACTATTAGCCTCAACCACAGCTTTACGGCATTATCATTGTCAGGGATGATCACTCCAAATGGTGACCCTAGCAGCAACTTCATTGGTACCTAATTCTTAAAAGATTTACCTGGTTTCAGTATCCCTTAAGCCGCAATGACGCCTACTAAGTCTCTTCCGGAAATGCCGCCTCCTGATATCGCTCGCAACCAGGCTGGCTCATCCGGATATGTTCTCTAAAAGATCTTCAGCCAAAGCTTAATATCTGATCATAGCTAAAATCAGAGAAATCAATTGATGGTTGCTCTCATTCATTCATCTGTGTCCAACAGAAAATATGAAAGCGAACCTCAACAGTCTCCAGATGGTGGGGGCACTCCATGATGAGGCTCTGCTCAACGGCCTGAATTTGGCCGATTGCCCAACTGTGAGTGTACGCATGACGGCTTCTTGCTTGTCATAGCCGCATCTGCAGACTGGCAGCGCATACGTCACACTCTACCCAAACAGTGCAGTCACTTTCTGACAAGTCCAATTGCAATAATGTCCATATTCCTTATGACCGGTGAGCAGATACCAGTGGTCCACAAGGTATTAGCACAGATTTTGTAGCGAGACGCTCCTACCAAAAATAATTTGGGCCATCTTAACATCCCCCATTACTCCGCTTTTTGCAGCCACTGGTTCTCGTTGTGTAACCACGGTTGCCGGCTACGCCGGCGGACGGACGGAAATAGTGTTGAGAAGAGATCGACAGCCATGATTGGGCAATGTCACGCAAATATACGTTAAGATTCAAGGCTCCGTTGAAGTGATCCATCTTAAAACCGTAATACCAGTTGGACGAGGTCTATGTGGCATAATCCTCCAAATATCTGCGGTTAGCATTTTGGATTTCGGACCGGGAGTAAAGGCGTTCTGGCACGATTATTAATCCAAGCATGACTTGTCGCATAAAAAAGAAATACTCTGGCTCAATTTGACCCGTGTTTCCCCTCTTGAGCGGTACGATAAGTTGTGTAAGGCTCAAAAGTTTCCCCAATCCCTACCACCGGTATCCTACAATCGGCAATTCTCTATTGTGTATTTTGTGAGCAGCGGTGGATGAATTTAGGCTCCACCGCTTCAATGCTGCATAGGTGCATATTTCATTTACTCTTCTAGTATGCACCTGTGTTGGCATCGTGTGTCAGCTTTTCTCTTAACTTTATTCCATGGCCCAGGTGTGTGTCGGTCTGGCTATACATTAGTAGTAACGATACGAGATTCAATTCCGCTTGGCCAAACCCGAAAGAGCCGTAAGGCTATACAGTACATAACCGTTCCATTTCGGTTAACTGCTATGGCACGCTTGCATTATACCAGCCGGTATCCTATCGTTCATGCCCAAGTGTCACTAGCAGTATTGTTACACAGTATTAGGAACGGCCATTGCTACACACCCGGTAGCTTTTGAGGCACCAGCAAACATCCCTATAGCGCCAATGAATTAGCGGGATCAACGTGTTGCACTTGAATCCTCTGTGAGACATCTGTAAGCCCTAGTGCATATAGATTATGAAGCTCGAGCCCAACTGCGTGACTGCGCGTATTCAAGTGTTGTATTTCAAAGCAACCAGGAACCCCATTGTAAGTCTGGACTGTGTTCTCTTATCCTCTCGTTCCCCACTGCAAGGAGAGTCTCCCCATATCTTAACTTCCTTTAGTTCCTTTAAGAGGTTGTTCCGCGCTAATTTTTTCTATGGGTTCTGACATGAACTGCGGGCCGACCCTCGCGACCCTGTGGTATTGCGAATGCCTCGACGGCCGGGAGCCAGCCCAAATGTGTATAGATCCGCAGCTCGGGCGATGTAATTATGTTTCTAGCATTTTTCCATTGTCTTTTTTCACCTCGCTGACCTCATCGTATTCGCAGACTTAAAATGCGCAAGATCTTCGTGTCAATTCATTCTCTACGAAAAGGACAACGCAAAAGTTACACAAGAGTACATCGAGTGCGTTATACGTGGCTATTTTCACCCTCCATCTTTCGCTGAAGGACATGCAAGCGGATCGAGGCGGGAAAATTCGAGAAGGCAACACTTCGGTTTCAACATCATCTTTGGAAATAACAATGTGATTGGAGGTGCGTATATGGTGACATGCATAGTCCTTCCAGCATATCATAACGATTTTATTGCCATATTAGTCGTGAATACCCCAGCTACCTTTGAATATAGCACGCTTGCTGTACATATCCCGCATTAATTCGCGAGGGAATCATGCGTTGGCCCTCATCGTATCTAATAGACGGAAAAGGTACACACGGAGTTATTTGGATGGGTGGATAGTTTTCAACAGCTATGGTAATAGAGCCTATAGTAATGCTACTAGTTAAGATGCTGGTTATAGCAACACCAGTTCTCATAGACAGATATTTGTTTCATTAGCGCAGTTTATTTAAGACAAACTCTTTAGACTACAGGGCGAAACGCGAGGGCTATACGACCTGATTATACGCGTGATATACGACGTCTTGATTTTAGTATCAGATCAGATATTATTGTGCGTGCATTTGTCCTATCTAGGGCACGTTCTGTAAACTTGCAGACCGGCAAACTAGAAACAGAGTAACAGTATTTCTGCATGCAAGTTGGCATCATTTGCGAACTCCCCCTCCCACCCGCATCAGTTTCCACGACATCTCAGCCACTCAGATATTTCTCATCTAGCTGGTATGCATGGTACACGTCAGGAAGGCAACCGGCGTGCTGTTCCTGCAGCTCATGTGAGCAAAATATTTGATAGCGATTTTGCTTTTACAATTTTCTCTTTGCCATACCAGAACCTCAACCACTTCAATGTGACCGAAGCGCCACGCCAACACATCGCAAGATTTTCTGCCCAATATGAGTGGTGCGGAAGTATTAGGAGTGGTTGCCGCGGTGTCGCAACTCGCTGCCTACATTTTCAAGGTAGCTCAAGATTTGAAAGAGGTCAAAGATTTATATGAGCAGTGGCCTGCCCACGTCCAAAATTTTCTGGACCAGCTCGATTCTCTTAGAGATACCATAGTACCCATTGAGCATAATCCGCATCTCCAAACCAGAGTTGTTGAAGACATTCTTGCCCGCATCTCCAAAAGTGTTGGCGATATCAAGGATCTACTTCAGCCATTCTTTTCAGACCTCAGTCAAGGGCGAGTAAGAAGAAGTATCCATCTTCTCGCTATAAAAAGGACAGGCAAGCTTGTCAACAAGAAGTTTGCTGAGTTAGAAACCGAAAAGTCCAGTTTGACGCTGCTCATCTCAGGATCCTCCAATAAGGCTTTAATTGAAATCAAGAACGACTTGCAAGGCATCATGACAACTACCAAACCCTCCAAATCCCGGCGAACTTGTAAGTAAACATATCTACTGTTGCCGTTGGCACCACTAACACAATGCTACCATAATAGCAAATTACTCCCCAGGTATTCCAGCTTCAGGGGTATCACCAAACAAGGCAATTACGACATATGTGAGATCCACTGTCCCTAAGTTTGGTGCCAAGAAGCACGTTTTCTGGTAACATTTCAACTTATTGGATGTGAAATTAGAGCCAAGCCCCTCCGCCATCCTATCATTCACAATACCAACAACCACAAGTTATCATAGCGGCGATTGCACCCTCTACGTTTGAAGGAAATACCTGCGATGGCAATTCTAATTTCATCGGAGCCACTACTAGCGCCAAGTACGAAAACCTACCACAGTTCAAGAATAATATTGCCAGAGGAACAGGCAATCTCATGGGTATCCATACTGCCGAAGGGATAAATGCATTAAGTCAAACTGCCAACAGCCATGAGCTCAACAACAAGTTAAGGGATAACGAGCTAAGACACAGGAGTAATAAATTTGGAGTCTTCAAGTCTTTAATCGGCCAAGGCAGAAGTCGAGTTCCAAAACATTAATCCAAAGTTCCGTCAGGAGCCAGATACTATTATCCACATGGAGTTCAAAGACCTCGTTGTACGAAGAAAAGGCCATACTTCCGCGGGTTCGGAAGGAAATATCACAGCAGGGAACCTCAGATTGAAAGAGCCATCTTGAGGATAACTTGAAGATACAGAATCTACCAACAGTTTTAGAAAAGTTTGGGATTTTTTTGGTGTATTTTGTCGTACGTTATATGGCGTGATGGATATAAAATGCTGGAGTTTGTTTTTGAATCTTTATGTTTTCGTGTTCTTTTTTTTTGGTGTTTTTTATGATTTTATGTTTTTGTGCTTGCGTTTTGTGTTCTTATGTTTTTCTAGGCCGTAATAGTCAATATAGTATTGTTTGTTGCTTTGGAGTTATTGTATCATCAGCAGTCATTTTATCCAGATAAGAGCGTGATGGCAGTTCTTCTGTTTCATTTCCTGTTTCGCTGTTATACGTCCAAAAATATCCATTTTCAGCCTTGTGCGCGAGGCTGACATTATGACATGCCTCTTTACGCTCTGTCGGCAACCGTAAAATATTTTCGACATTTGCAAAGGAACTTCAAGCTTTATCGCAAGCTTCCCCTCCCTCGCTGATATCCACAAATTTGAAGCAACAACCGTCGCAATGGATGTCACCATGACTGAGGATGGTGCGCAAAATGAGCGTCATGGCCAAATCCGGGTACATTTCACGACGAGCTCCCCGGGCATAGAATTGCCAGAGCACAAACGACAACTACTTGTACCGACAAGTGAGTAGAGTCTCCAACATGAAAATTGACCTTTTCCACTTTGCCTCAGCTGACATTTAATCCCATTCAGATGTTCGCAGATATGGCTTGTCACAGATCCTCAATTCAGAGGCTATGCTTGACACCCCAACACCAATTCCATTCGACTTCCTCATCAACGGCGCATTCCTCCGAACAACCCTAGATGAATACCTCACCGCGAATGGATTATCTTCAGAAACCACATTAAATCTACAGTATATCAGGAGTTTGATCCCTCCGTTGTACGAATCCAGCTTTGAACATGACGATTGGGTTAGTTGTGTGGATGTGCTCTCGGGAACTTCTGCCGCAGCGAAATGGAGCAAAAGCGAAGTGATCCCAGGACAGGAGCGCATTCTCTCTGGTTCTTACGATGGATTACTCCGTGTCTGGAATAAATCAGGACAAGCAATCGCAACCTCAACTTCATCCAACGCTGGTGGCCACACATCAAGTATCAAAGCCGCAAAGTTCATATCCCCCACACAAATCGCCTCTTCAGGATTCGACCGCACGATCCGAGTCTGGAAATACTCCGAATCAGAAGACCATTTCTCAGGAGACTTGAAACCTATCCTAGAGCTCTACGGACACAAAGGCAGCATTGACTCAATCGACGTCCACGCGCCCACGAACCGCATCCTCTCAGCCTCAACAGACGGCACTATCGGGCTTTGGACAACATCCAAGTCCTCCGCGCCAGCAGCACCCTCCGAGCTTCTGAACTCCGGTTCAACAGCCAAGCGCCGCAAACTCACAACCTCAACCTCAACGCCGCAACGAGGTCCCCTCTCCCTGATCTCAGCCCACACATCCCCCGCCACAGCCGTGGTCTTCAACCCTCTCGACCCAACAGTCGCCTACTCCACCTCGCAAGACCACACGATCCGCACTCTAGACCTAACCACCTCCACAATAGTCGACACAAGAACCACATCCCACCCGCTCCTCTCCCTCACTGCCCTACCCGGAATAACGCACCAACTCCTCGCAGCGGGGACCAGCGCCCGACACATCACCCTCGTGGATCCACGCATCAACGTCACCACAACGGGGGTCATGACTCTGCGAGGGCACACGAATAAAATCGTCTCCCTGTGCCCCGATCCAGAAAGCGTCTACGGCCTCGTATCAGGAAGCCACGACGGGACGTGTCAAATCTGGGACCTGAGAAGTTCGCGCCAGGGAACGAAGGATGAGGGTGGAGGCTCCGTGGGAGAGCCGGTGTATGTTATTGAGAGGGAGTCCAGGAAGGGTAAGGGCGAGGAAGGGAAGAGACCTGTTGGTGGGAGCGGGGTGAAGGTGTTTGGAGTGGTGTGGGATCGGGAGGTGGGGATTGTTAGTGGTGGGGAGGATAAGATGGTGCAGATTAATCGAGGGAAGGGCGTCACCAGGGTAGAGGGGAGTCAGTAGAGAAACACATCGAGAAAGAGAGACAGAGAATAGAAAGCAGGGGGTTAGGACTTAAAAACTTTTGGATATTTTCTGTAAATATTCCTTTTTGTGATGTATCTATACACGGTTTTCAGGTTGGTTTTCTTGTAGTTTCATACCAATGGGTGTATGGGTAAAGATAGAATCCTGGCAATTTGATGCTTGTCTCTTTTCTTACATGTGAGCTTCTGACGAGCATTCTGTTTGTCCGGGGATGGGTACTCTATATCCAGAGTATATATCTAGAAACCTATCATTTCATGGTATTGTCAATTAGCTGCGGTGTTTATTACTGGGAGACGCTGGGCACAATCTAAAAGTATAGAACAGCCCCGGCAAAATAAATAATTAGGCCTTTTAACTATAAATATTCTCTAAACTCCATATTCCCTGAGAGAAAAGAGGTGGGGGTATTGTTTATTTAGAAGCACAATAATACTGGAGAATGAAAGTGAGGATGGAATAGAGGAAACGAAGTTAATTCTTTTACCCCTTATTAAACAGAAGACCACACTTCAAAACAGAGTTCCACTGTCACACCATCTCAATATAAAATGTAGGAGATCCAAGAGATGTCATATAACCAAGACACATTTGCGTATGAGAATATTATTTGTATTCGATCCGTAATCATCATCTATCCTTACTCCTATTCCTGCATCCGCCATACTGCTTTATTTACACAACAACGCAGGTACGCAGCAGCAATGTTCAAGCACCTTCAGACTACAACAGCAGCAGGCAGCCAACAGGAATGTTCCTCCTTGTCTATGTAGGCCCCGACCATCCAGACAACCTCTGCAGCAGGAAATCGATAAGTAGCAATTCAAAACCAGCCCACGACGCCCCTTCCCTACCATGTTTGTGCGATTGCAATTAGGGGATAATCCCGAGAAGCATAACCCAAAAAAGAAAAGACGAGACAATCAAACCAGAGCCAGCTACAAGTCGAGAGTCATGCAGAAAAGCGTGGCTAGGCTGTCGTCCTATGTAATGAAAGTGTTTTGCTCTAGGTACCAGAGCCATAAACATAATATTATGCTGTTGCAGACCCCAGCAATTTTTTTAGCAACCCAAGACCGGAAGAAAGTGTGGTAGAGGATCAAAGAATATGGGCATGCAAGGCGGAGCTAAGGGGTTCGTATTTTCGAGCTTCGTATACATCGAAAGAATAGTGATTGTGGCATTTTCAAATAAACCGCCCAGAGATGAGAAGTTCTATGCGACCTATTACCGTCCACCATGATGTGGTGGCATAGGAGGCTGACCACCTTCTCCGTCGAAAAGATCCTCCAGATATGTGGATGGCGTTCTTCGGTCTCCGGGAGGCACCGCCAGATTAACGGAGCTCGTGCTTGCACCGTGAGACAAGCCCAGACCTGGACTGCCAGGTGGGGTAGTGCCCATTGATCGTGCCCTTTGATAACCTTGGCTTTGCGCGGCGATGTTGGACAGATTGATAGAATTACCATGGCTATGGCCGTTGATATGAGCCATTCCAGCACCGTTGCCCGGCTGTGCTGAGCCCGCGGCGTAGTATCCGGCTGGCAAGTAGCTTGAGGCACGGTTTCCAGGAGCGTTGAGACCAGCCGTTGTCGCAGTGGGAGAAAAGAAGAGATTGGCAGCAGCAGCCCCGCCAGAAGTACCTGGACGCATCGATTTCCGATTCTTAGGGCCCAAGCCTGCGAGCGAAATGGTAGATTCGTGATCCGAGAATTTGTACAGAGGTGCTGTAGGAGTGTTGAACATGGTCTTGGAATCGGTATAGTTTTGCTGCATTGCGGCGCGCTTGACAGATCGGTGAAGAGCCCAGACGACCAGTCCACGCCAGAGCAGGACAGACAGAGCCATGAAGCCAAGAATGGCTCCGACAGCAATGAAAACCGTACCCTCGGGCAAGTCGGAGGTCTTCATGTATGGCGCATTTGCGGTCGGTGGAACAGTCACCACGGGGATCTCGATTGCTCCTGGGATCTTGGGGAGATCAGTAGGAAGAGGAGGCAGGCTGGACGAGAGAGGTGGGACGCTTCCGTTGTCACTAGGGTCAGCAGAGCCAGTTGGAGTAATGACGCCTGTCGTTGGACCTGTGGTCGTGGACTGGGACGTGGTAGTCTTGGCAGCCGAGGTACTCGTAGTCTTCTGTGTTGTTGAGGAAGAAAGATTGGGAAGAGGTGGAGGGTCATCGTCGTTATCGTTGTTATCGTTATTCGAAGGCGGATTGGAAGGAGCAGGATTATTGTTGCCACTCGGGGCAGGGTTGTTGTCATTGTCATTGTTGTTATTCGTGTTGGATGGAGGGGGGGCAGGAGCAGGAGCTGGCGCTGGAGCTGGAGCGGGAGAATCATCGTTATTGTTATTGTTGTTGGTATTGCCCTGTGCCACGGCTCCCATTGCCATGGACAACAGCAGAGCTGTCGAGAGAAGTGCTGGAGAACGCATAATGGAAGGAGGTGCGCGATGAGAAGAGTGAACGCAGGAGGGAGAGCGCCTCACAAGAGGAAGCCCTTGGCGTGTTGCTGGCTGTCAGGAACGGCCCTTCCGGCTACACAACCGCACGCAGCACCAAGATAATCTGGGGATACACCCGAAGATGGGCGAGCAGATCGAGACGGACCGGCAGGTGGAAGCGACTGAATTGGACAAACGAAGCTGGCGAGAATCTCTCAGAATCGGACGAGGACACGGAAGAATCGAGTGGACGAGGTCGTCGTTTCTCGCTGTTACAGGAGCGATCACGACAGTTCTGGGTCAGGGGTCGATTTTCGGGCAGCGCGAGCGGGCCAGGGGGCAGAAACAACGAGGAGCCGACAACCGTGATGAAGAAAGAACGTAGAGATGGAACGAAGAAATAAAACGAGCGATGCGATATTGACGAGGACAATAGCGAGAGCGATGGAGATGGAAGAAAAGAGAGGAAGAAGCGCTGAGGGCAGGCTTCGGGGGCGGAGGTTGGGCGTGGTTGGCGGGAAGGAAGGGGGGAGAAGGAGCGACAGTGGCCGGAGCAGAGAAAAGAGAGGCAGAAAGGGTTCATGCGCTGCCAATTGCGTGTTGACCTACGTGAGAGCCTGGAACTTCAGGCTAGAACAGGCTTTTTGCTCCTGTCTCACCTGCGAGGGACCGGCCCGAATGGGTTTAGCGTGCGGTATGTATACAGGCCGGGTCCCTATTTTTAGTCATGTGCCAGCACCCCAGCCCCCGTCCCGACGGCTGCACCCAGCGCAATCACGTGATACTCAATACGAGCTGTGGGTTGGGGCCAATCTGCTGCAGGACAACGACATACGCAATTGCCTCGTATTCGCTGCTAATGTACCTTAGCTCCTCATGAATTTTCTCTCTTTTTGCTCTGGCGTTATCTATCCTATGTTACAGTAACATCGCAAGTACGAGAGGTATTCGGCGGCGCAAATAATAAGATCTACAAGTTTAGGTACAGTACACATCTATCAAACCTATTCAGATATCTGCGAGAAGTGGATCATCATATCCCACGGACTTGGCTCTGCACAATAGTCTAGATAGAAGCACACAGTCAATTCCACCGTAGCCGTTACTGGGGGTTACGAATTAACGAGATAACCTAATCTCTACCCACTCCCATGAGACAAGTAATAACAACAAAAAAAGATAAAACAGCGGCATAAATGAAACCCAACTACAGGTCTATACGCCTATATTATTCATACAATTCAAGCACAAACTCCAGTCTGAGATTCCCAATGCATGCCTCTACCCCTCCTTTACTGCTGCTTCCTTTGGGCTGCAGGGCCCATCTCCTTTTCAAATGCCCCGTACGAGACCTCCAAGCTGCCCAGAGCCGCGAGACCTACGCCCAGGATGGCAAGAAGGATAAAGGAGACTGTGAGACCCATGAAGAGACCTAAACGTACAATGTCAGTTATCGATGCGGGACATGGGACGGGTGATGATAATAAGAGCCCCAATGATTCTTACCAGGGGTGAGGTATTGGTACTTCTCAAACAGCGGCCTGTTATCACGCTTGGTGCTGTTATCATCCCGAATTCCCAGATCCCTCTTCAGATCCATCTTCAAAGGCGAGTTGAACATGGCGTCATACGTCGTCGCATCCTCTGCCGCTGCTTCCTTGGTTGGAGGTGTGGTAAGATAGACGATAGTGTAGCTCTCTCCTGCAGCATCTCGAAGGGAGTTAAAGGCCTCGATGTCTAGATGGATACAGTGTCAGTACAATTCAACCAATAACTAACCATGAACAAGCGTGCATAAACCTCCCAAATAGGGAGGAACCTTGGACGATTTGATAAGATAACCCGCAAGACATACCATCGTACATCAGCATCACACTTCTAGCTTCCCTCTCCGCTGGACGTTCCTCATATCGGTACTCCTTGGTAGTAACGCTCTTCTGCATCCCTTCGCAGCTCGATCGAATATTGGCCGCCACCTGATCGATGACACTATCCGTCAATCCCACCACTTCCGATACAGAAACCTTCGTCTGCCATCGCACATCAGATGTGATGTGCCGTAAGTGCCCAGCAACATCAGAGGATGAGGAGGGTGTGAGATCCGAGACGCTGATGCCTGCTTGCGATACTAGGATGTAGTTATCTGTCGGACAGCTGCGGAGATGATCTAGCACTGGAGGAAGGACTGAATCAACGGATTGGAGCTGCGGTTGATCATTCGGGCTCGGAATTGAAGAAGCACTGTACGTTGCGTTAGTTATACTGGATGCTTCGCCGTTCAAACTGGGTAGGAATCGAGATGCACGAACGGTGATGAAGAGAGGTAGATGAATGGGGATGTATCTTTGAATGCGTGCGTTAGAGCAACGCTGGCTGCTACGGTTACAGCTGTTGAGACACGCATTCTGGCTGCTGTCTCCCTTGGTTTGGTCTTGTCAAGCTTGGAGATCGGTCGTGATGAAGACGGAAGCTTCGATAAGTAGTTCGTCAACGTCGTGCAGGTAGCTGCTGCATCCGAGCCTTGGATGCAAGGCAGCAACACATTTTCTCACCAGCCTCGTCTCGGCATGCCTGCAAGAAAATAATTCTCGGAACTGATAAGATCTGGGGAACTTCTGCTGAGTAATTGATTGAGCATACCAAGTACAACCTTTCGAAACAATTTCTCCTTTGAATAAACTATATTGAATACAGCTACAAATTAAATCATGCCGGAAATACAAGTCTTCAGACCTCCCAGACCGAAGAAGTCGGTCCTGCCGCCGCCGTCCAAGAAACGGAAAACTACTTCTTCTGTTGAAGAGATCAATTTCGATTTCAGTGCTCGAGAAGAGTTTCTGACAGGGTTTCACAAGCGGAAATTACATCGTGTGAAAATGGCGCAGGAGGAAGCAGCTAGGAAAGAGCGAGAAGAAAGGATTAGAACAAGAAAGCAGGTACATATTTCCGTCCCGAGTACGCTAGGAGCTTTGATCTAATATTTTTGGGGATCTAGTTACGGGAGGAGAGGAAACAAGAGCTGGAAGACCATATTAAAGCTGTGAATGCGGCGTTAAAAGCAACTACACCGGGAATGGCGAGCGATGAAGAGAACGAGGATGAGGAAGGTTGGAATGGTATTGAAGAGAATGAAGATAATAGCGCTGCGCCAGAGCTTTTAGATCACGAGGAGGAGTATATCGATGAGGATAAGTATACTACAGTTACCGTAGAAGAAGTGGATATCGATAAGAATGGGATACACAAAGTCGCAGATGAGGAAGACGATAGTGATGAGGATCACAAAGAAACCGAGGTTTCGAAACCTTCTGGCAAGGAAGCTGCGGCCAAAAAGATATGGCCGAAGAAACAAAAGAAGAAAAAGTTTAGATACGAGACCAAGTTGGAGAGAAAGCTCACATTAGCGAAGCAAAAGGCTAGTAAAAAGGCAAAGGCTAAAGCCAGAAAGGGGGAGGAGTAATTAAAAAAGAAAATCATCCACCCTCGTAACGAACTGAGACTCCACAAAGAATATGTGTTTCATTCAGCAACAAAAGCAGTCCCTATCAAAAAGTTTCCTCCAAAGCATTAATGCCAGAATGCGAATAGCCCCCACCGAAATTAGTTCCAGACCAATGCTTTCCAGCCCCCTATCTTGCAACACCACACTTTCCATAACGAACCGGCCTCGACTACAGCTTATATGTTGCCAATTTCGGCCTGGAAGTCTTCCAGCTCCTTCTGGACGGCGGCGTATTTCTGGGCCATCTCTTCGTACTTCGACACCCATTGATCCCGTTCCTGCTCTAGAGCCTGCACCTTGCGTTCAAAGTGACCGGCTTTTACGTCAGTCTGGCGAAGCCTGGAAGAAGCGGTTAGTTCAGCTGTAGATGGAGGATACACGTAGAGTAAAAGCCAGAGGATGGAAATGAATAAACGGGGATGCCTTACTTATCATTTGTCTCACGGAGATTCTTATCTGCCTCTTCTGCCTCCTCCTCCAAGAGCTGTAGTCTCCGTTGCAGGGCTTCATTTTGCGTACCATGTTGAGCACCCTGCTCTGCCGCCTCCTTGGCCTCCTTAACACCAGACTCCAACTTCTCCACCTCAGCCTCCAGATGGGTGTTCTTGTGCTGAAGAGATGTGATCTCATGCTCCTTTTGTAGGTTCTCCTGTTCAAGGGTCTTGACCTTCTGGTGCAGCTCTTCGACCTTGGCGGTAGCTTCGTCGGCCTCGATACGAAGCTGGTTCATTTTCTAGACGCATCTTTGTTAGTTGTTATCTAAAATGTGCCCGTTTGTTGATTTTGGGTTGCTCCCTGAGGAGGGGTGAGACAGGAAAAGGCGGGGTGATTTGGTGATTCTGTCGCATAACTCACCTCCTTGATACGATCCATTTTGAAGGTTGTTGATGTAATATGACTAGAGCTAGATAGGTTGAAGAAGGTTCTCAAATATTTCCCAGAAATTTATGATGCTGGAGTATAAGAGAGGTTTGACTTTGTTCGTGCGTTCCAAGTTAGTTGAAGGGGTCCACGCCGTGCAACCGAATGCTGGTCACAAGCAGGGGTATGTGTTCATGGAGACAAACGGTGTGTAGCCGTTGCTCTGGGAACCGCCCCCAAACAAATCGACTCGACGAGAACGCTCCCCTCTCAACTGTGGCATCGCGATACGACTCAGTGAATAGTTCCTAACTACGATATATCGGAGCAACTAGGATACTATTCACGATGTTGGCTATCAGAGATCAAGAAAATTTGGTCCATGGCCAACAAACAGCAGCGGCTGCGAAACCTTTGAACCAAGGCGTCAGAGGGTTGCAGCCAAAGACGCCAGGAAATCGATACCCAAAGACTCCGCTCAAGGTTCCACTTAATGATGAGAATGCTCCTGCAGGCTTTGGTGGAAAGTCGGTCTTGAAAACAAAGGGAAAAGGAGCTGAGAATCTGATAATTGGAGGAAAGGACAAAAATGCATTTGTCACTCCTCTTGGTAAGTCTACATATATAACACCAACAGATGTCATTCCTATTCCCTAACAATGCGATAGGACCTCGAAACCGCGCACCGCTAGGCGCCAAAACTACAAATGCCAAAGCAAAGGTTCTCCAGACGCCTGCAGGACCAGCTGCGGAAAAAGGACCCGAAAAAACTCAACCAAAGCAGCCAAGCGCGAACCGCCTCAAATCAAAGGTACCTCATGCGGAATTTGCGAAGCTACACATACACGGAGATGAGCCCGAACCTGCTGAGGAGAGAGACGTTGAATACTGTCCACCAAGGCCCAAAGATCTTCCCTACGAGTCCGAAGACTTTCCCGATGGCTGCCTCAACCTCGAGCCTTTGAAGCCGGAGAACTTACTTGGAGGATTCAGTCGAACTTATCTCTACCCACGCGATGAGAATGGTCTTAATAGAATTGAGCGGGCACATAAGGAGAGCGCTGAGAAGGCAGCTAAACTCTTGGAAGAAAGTGTCCTTAAATCACTTGAAGAAGATTGGACTGTCGGTGATGTTCCCGAGACATTTGTGCTTGCAAAGAAGAAGAGAGCTGCTCTACAGGCAAAGGACACAAATGTAAAGCCTGCAACTTCTTCCATTAAGAAGGGCGCACTTGTCACAAGCAAAGGGGCGAATACTCTGACAGCTAAACAAGCGGCCTCTGCCCTCTCCATGATGTCCAAACCAGCTACTACTACATCAAAGCCCAAACCCAAGCCATCGACTACTTTCCTCTCTGGTGATAAAAGGCCTATTACACCTGTGGGATTGAGTAGTACGACTATGCGCCATACTGCGGCCACAGCTGCATCAAAGAGCACGATCGGGTACACCAAGGGCAGATCAGCATCAAGTGTTTTGCATAAGAGAACTGCTTCCGCCCCAGCGCGCAGAGAACTGACGAGGTCTGCCAGCGCCATGTCAAATGGGTCAGACGCCACCATAACACCAGCTCGCCTCGCACAAAACGCCGAAGAGGAAGAACGAAGACGACCAGCATTCCTTGCCGCATTTGACCTTGATCTTGATGATGATGAAGATCTTGAGCCTGGCCTGAAAGGAGTATTGTCAGACAGACTTAGATTCGATGACGATGACGAGGAGTTTGTCATGACTCTGAATGCCTAGATATTTATTTATTTCAAGTCTTCAAAATGGACGGCGCATGGTTGTTCTAGCATCCTGTTGGTTTGTCCTGGCGTTCAGTTAAAGGAGTTTGGCAGCTTATTAGTCTTTGAGTATCATATTATGGAACCAGTCCACTGCCAGTGTACAGCATGTATAAGTAAAAAGCTATCCTTTTTTTTCTTGTTCTTTCTTCTGCGCTCCGTCTTCAGGCTCCATAGTGTGGTGCATAGTTTTGGGGTCAAAAACAGGCCGGCACGTGCTATAAAGGAGTTGACTTGCGGATGATAACAAATCACAATAATAAGATTACTACAAACTGTATGGTAGACATCAAGTGCAATACAGTAACAAGTAATTAATGATTAATGACAATATGCATCGTGATTATCTTTTGTACAATAAATGCACGTCGTGGATTGGCCTGCGCGGTCTGATATCAACATCACGCGAAACGGACGCTGCTGTCCACCCGTTGCTGGCCCGCTTCATTGTGGTGACGCAGGTGCAAGTGCTCCGCCCTACAGCAGCGAAAAAGGTTGTGGCTGAGGTTCAGGGGGAATAAACAACGGAAGAATGGCTACGGTCAAGTGGGCGGTGTCATATTCATTCTACAGCGGACGTGGCACTACGGTACATGGACAAAATTATGAACTTTCTTATACTTTTGACGTGCTTTTATGCTCGCTGACCGTAAAGGAGGCGGTGAAGTCGTTGTCACCAAGGCGCTTCCATCTCCTGAACTGGAGCCCGTTGTCGTCCTAATCCCGTTAGCGCCCTTTCGACTTTGCCTTGACCTCTGAAAGCGAAATCGAACATCAAAGCAAATCCACGGCCACAGCATCTGAACTCTCTCAACACCTAACCTACTCCTCCACCTCCACCTCACATCCTCACCACCTGGCGCATTGCCCGGAGATCGGTACGGCCTTCATCTGCCTTTGCCCTGCGCTGCTTCTCGTGGCTACGCCGTGAGCGGTCCGCAGCCGCGACCATAATTTTAGCTACAAGGCCCGGCAAGCAAAAAAGTCGCGTGGAGGGAGTCTGGAGAGTCCTGCTCTGCGCGTGCCTGGCTGGATCCTTCCTTGCTCAAATGCATGCAGTCGCTCGATCATAACAATCAGAGAGACGATGGTTGGACGACGGAGGGAGAGCTAGATCGATCACGATTCTACGATGTCTCGCGCGTCCGGGGCGAGCTTCGCGCAGTTTTTCCCCTCCGCTCCTCGGGCGGCGAAGGACAAGGCCAAAGAGCGAGAGAAGGTAAAGTCGCAGAGCCTCGAGTCCCCCAGCATCCACACGGCCGTCGATAGTCTGGTGAACACCACCATAGATCCCGGTGGGAAGACGGCCAGCCCGTTTCGCCTATCCAGAGAGAGCGGTGGCACGCCCGCCACAGATATTGCTCTCCCTTCTACGGAAGACAACGAATCAGTCCAAGGCGACATACTCAATGGCGTTGGCTCCGCCAGCTCGCACACCAGTACTGTCTCTTCGGTCTTCAGTGCTCCCGCCCAGCAGTCGACTATGCCGACTTTTGGCGGGCCACGGAACTCCAGCAACCTGACACCACTAACGAACATCGATTCCTCTCCATCCCAGATCACCAGCCCCAGCCGGCCCAAATTAGGAGCTGACACGGCAGGCTATACTGAAATCTCGTCCTACAAGTCTCCCGTGGGCAATGATGTCATCTCAGTCAATATCATACAGACCTCCGCAGAACCACGAGTCTTCGCTCGAGATCCAAATAAAGGCGTCAAAGGCGTCAAATGTACATATGATCCCCTCCTCGACCCAACAATATCTTCGAGTGACAGGAAGAAGGCGAAACCTACATATAAGGAGTTTGGATTGGTACGTATACTATCTGCGGGGAGCGTCATCTTGCTTGTGTGAAATTGTTTTGGCTAATAACTGTTCAGGAAGATGACGCTCCCCCAGCGGACCCTCGATTGGCCAAGGGCGGGAGACTAGGCTACATCAACGTCGACTTCCACAAGCCCAAATCCCGCCTGCGACATGCGCCATATATGTTCCGGCCCTATGCATACGACCCAAAGACCTCAATTGGATCAGGACCTCCCACCCAGGTGCTTGTAACTGGATTTGATCCTCTTTTCAACTTTGCGAATATTTCCGCATTCTTTTCCAGTTTCGGCGAAATTGCAGAGAGTAGCAATAAGCTGCACCCAGATACGGGAAGCTGCCTGGGATTCGCTACCTTCCGATACCGAGATTCAAAGGCTATCAAGGCAGGGCGCTTTGTGAGTGCAATTGAGGCAGCTAAAAAGGCTGTCAAGAGTGGCAATGGGTCTAGAATTGGCACAAACAATGTCAAGGTCGAATTCGATCCAGATGGTATTAAAAGTCGACGTATGTTGGAAAACATTATCAAACAAGAGCAACAAGCAGCGGCTCCCAAAGCACCGTCAGGCCCGAAATCCCAGCTAGTACCAAAGGTTGCAGGACCACCACCTACCGCTCCGAAGGGCCCTGCGGCTCATCATGCGCCGTTCAATAGACACCCATTTCGGGCACCTCTGGTCGCACCTACATTTACGCCACCTGCACCGGTTGTTGTTCCTAGTGCTCCAACAAAACCGAGGATTTTGACACTCATTGAAGATGATCCAATTTCTGCTCAGCTAGAAAGTGATCCATATCTCTTCGTTTCTAAAGACTATGTGCCAGTTATCCCAGCTACGATTCCTCACATGAAGAAGCGTATACGGACCTTTGCATTCGATGACGTCCGAGCAGATAAATCCGGTTATTACATTGTATTCCCCAATGACTCTCAAGGACGACTGGAATGTGAACGATGTTACCTTGCTGTCCATGGGACCGCTTTCTTTACGTACGAGTTGCATGCAAAAATGTATCTTTACGGGACTAGCGGTTCTCACCGAGATTCAGCACATCGATCTGGTGCTCGAAGAAGGAGCCGAAGTCCGGATCGAAAGGCGTTAGAAAAGAGACAGAAAGAGGACGCCGAGGCTCTGAGGAAGCTAGAGGAGGCAGACTGGGAGGAGGAAAAGAAGGAGCGGGCTAAGAACTTTGATCCTGCACGAGAAGCTATTGAGGTCATTCGAAGGGATTTGAGAGACCAGCTGGTCAAGAATATCCGGGCAAAGATTGCAGCCCCTGCTCTGCATTCGTTTATGGACCCCGCAAATCATGTTGCAAAGAGACGCAAGCTGAATATTGCTGACCCCAGCGATCTCAAGCTTCCTCTCTTTGGTGAGCAAGATGATAGGGAGGAAAGTCCCGCAGTTGGAACACCCAGCTCACGTGGTGACCTCGCCGAGCGCCGTGCTTTAGGAACCGGCAGAGTCAATATAACTGCACTTCCACGAATTCGCAAGATCAAGGGCGGGAAGAAGCAGACAGTTGGTTTTACTGATCCCTTCTCAAGAGGACGACCGAACGTCCGGAAAGCTGTTCCCTTACACCATCGTCTTTTCCAGAGTGAAGATGAAGAGTCGGATTCAGAAACCGAGAGGTCCCGCTCTCGCTCTAGGATGCTGGATACCGAAGAACCAGAATCACGAGCCCGAAGTCGTGCAAATAGCGATGACGAGTCCGATGATGAGAGTATAGTCTTCAGAAGACGGGATAGGACAAAGAATAGGCATCCAGTCTTGGATCTGAAAGAGGACGACTCTATGAGCGAGGCCAGCTTTTCCATCTCAGAATCTGTTGCACCGACTAAGAAGAGAAAACTCGAGCTTCCTGTAGAAATTGCTCTGAAGCGTCAAAAGAAGACAGATGAAGAGCTTTTCGGTATTGATGCAGACAAGATTGAGCAAGAGTTCCCTCTTCGCGATTTTGCCGTCTCGGAAGATGTTCTCATAGAGGATATTGATAGTGCTGCCAGGACAGAGAGCGAGCCGCCTGCCGACTCCGAAGTGATGGGTAAAAAGAAGAAGCCTAAGGCCAAGAAGAAAACCAAGAAGCAACTTTTCGAAGAACGTAAAGCGCTCAAACGACAAGAAGAGCTGGATGAGGAAGATCTGCAGCCCCCTGACATTGCTGATGTCGCCGAAGAGGAAGAGGAAGATGAGGACGTCGTTCATGAAAGTGTCCCAGTTAATACTTCCGTAGAATGGGGTATGTCCACTGAAGTCCCACTTCCCACGGTTGAGGATGATTTCGACGTTATTCTCGACTTAGATGGCCTTAAAGCTTTAGTCAAAGATGACGAAGATCTCGCTGCAGGCGTTCAGGCTGTCGATCATCATGCAAAGAACGCGATAGGTAATGCGATGACTTGGGCGTGGAAGCAGGAGAATCTAAAATCCCTAAACCGGAACGGATATTGTGGCCCTGTCAAAGATATAACCACTGTCAATGGTTACTATGTTCCCAACGAATCTGGATGTGCTCGCACCGAAGGAACTAAGAAAATACTTAACTCCGAGAAGTCGAAGTACCTACCACATCGTATCAAGGTGCAAAAGGCCCGAGAAGAAAGAGAAGCTCAAGCGAAGAAAGCAGGCAAGGACATCGCTGCTGAGGCCGCTGAAGCTGCAAAAGTTGCTGCTGATAAATTACTGGCAAAAGGAACCTCTCGAGCCAACCGTGTCAACAATCGACGTTTTGTTGCAGATCTCAATGATTCAAAGAAGAATTTTGGAGCTGATTCGGATGTCCTGCGGTTTAACCAGCTCAAAAAGCGCAAGAAGCCTGTCAAATTTGCCCGGTCAGCCATTCACAATTGGGGTCTTTACGCTATGGAGAATATCCCAATGGGCGACATGATCATTGAGTATGTTGGAGAGAAGGTACGACAGCAGGTTGCAGATCTTCGAGAACACCGCTATCTGAGAAGCGGCATTGGAAGCAGTTATCTTTTCCGAATTGATGAGAACACGGTCATTGATGCGACAAAGAAGGGAGGCATTGCCAGATTTATCAATCATAGTTGTATGCCCAACTGCACGGCAAAGATCATTACAGTGGAGAAAAGCAAGCGTATCGTGATTTATGCACTGCGCGATATTGCTCAAAGTAAGGTTTCCCTCCCATGGCTCTTGCTGCGCAATACTAACTACATCACAGATGAGGAACTTACCTACGACTACAAATTCGAGCGAGAGATAGGAAGCACGGACCGTATTCCTTGTCTCTGTGGTACTCCAGCTTGCAAAGGGTTCCTCAACTGATGTGGCATCCAGCGGCCCCCATTGTATACGACTACTTGAAGTCCATCTGGTTTTTGTATTTTGGCCTCCTTACTAATAGCCTCTTAACACTTTTGCCGAGGGAAGGGGCGTTACGCATTGTTATAAAATTACATTAACGCCTCCAAAAGGCATGTTCATAGCGGGTTCTTAATACTACATCTGGATCTTTGGCATTTTCGTTATTCATTCCATCTGTTTTTCAATTCATCATGCATGCAAAAGGCGATTTGGGCAAGGTCGCTGGTGGGCAAAAAGACAGAACTCTTTTCAACCGAGTTACGTTTTCTTGATGGCGTTTCCACATCGGTATCTTTTGTATCTCATTAATTAGGAGGAACGGAGCTACTTGCTTGCTCCGTGAGGAAGAACATTCGCGTCCTGGATCTTTTATGTGGGTGTTTCGGGCCGGGAGACGCGGTCATTGTATAGTAGCATAGGCATGACTGGGCTCATAGCCAGAATGAGGGAGTAGAGCTAGGTAGGATTGATTGTGCGCTGCGTTGAAGCGCACTGAAAATGTGGATATAAAATAAAATCCATTTATGACTGGAGATTCTATCTCGCTTTTCACCTCATCTATGACTGTTTTGACTCTAAAGTCGACATCCGCCTCTTCCTCTTCGCCGGTGTAAGACAGCAATACACCTACAGCACCCAGAATATATTGGTATAGTAACTATAACTTCTATACCTCTCTCCGTAGCGCGGCACCTGTAGTTGCTGGATTCCGTGTCAAGACGCATATCTCGAGCAGTTTTCATCCCTACCGCCCAATTCAAGTCGCCGCAGTTGATCTCTATTCAACACCTTCCACCAAGTGTAAAATCTACCCGGATCGATTCTTTAGCCCAAGCCCAAGCTATCGCCGAACCATGAATTTCCGATCAAAGGCGGCATAGCTGAGCCTCCTCTCACGCGCAACCGTCAGGAAACAAACATTTTCTATGATCTCAGTCCCGGATTGCCATTATATCCGCACTCGTACAGAGTAGAGTACACGAAATCAAACCAGATGATTCGGCAATAAAAAGTTTGCGATGCCTTCTTTGATCTTGTATTCATGTCCGCAGTTCCCGCACACTAGCACACCTTCACTAATCTGCGTCTGCAGCAGTAAATTATGTAGGTCCTCCATCATTTTCTCGTCTGCTTGTAGTTCTTCGGGGGTTGGAGGAGTGGGTGGTAGGGTTGGGAAGCCGAGCTGTTTAAAGTGAATTATTTCATGTTAGCGATTTCTTATTTTTTATTTATTTTTTTTATATTAAATAGAAAATAGTTCAAGTGCTTTATTTCTTTTTTAATTTTAATTTTTGGAAAGAAAAAGGAGTTAGTGCGAACCTCAGTAGATGTGGTTTTTAAAGCTTCCCAGTCTATTCTTGGCAGAACATTGAGGACGAGTTGAGGGTTTGCTTCGATTTCGTCGGTGACTAGCTCGCAGTCCTTCGGGTGGAGGGGAAACGAGTTGGAGGAAGATTTGCAGGCCTTTACTGCGCAGGTGACGAAATTGAGGGTTAAGACTTTCATTTTGTGACCAATTATCTAGAATGATATGTGATGTATTGGCTAGATCGACTGTAGGGTTCACAATATTGCAGATATTACTAGTAGTGAGATTGATAAGATCAGATAAATAAATTTCTTTTGGTTGCATCTTCGGATGCAGGTAGAGTGCGGGCGAGGCGGGGAACAGGCTGATTAGTCATCATATAGGACGATTGTTAGCCTCGCGAGCTCTCACGATCCTGTCGGCTCAGACGGTTAGGTAAGCAAGGCTGAAATCATCACGACTACGATTACATGTGTCGTACGTCAGTATAGTAATGGAATGAGATCAAAGCTGATATTGAAGGTTAAGATGTCACCCGATTGAATACTTAAAGGTGCATTGTGCTTTCAACGACTTGATGACTCACTAAATTATTCACTGGATTGTGGAATTCACTTATACAGAGGTCTAAATGTGAATTTCCAAGCCTCAACTATTTAAACAGCTTTGCTGGAAACAATTCTGGAGCAACTTAAGTGAAAAGAGTCACTTCTTTCCAATGAACTTATGAGACCATGGAGGGCAAACCGCGTACAAATAGTGTGAACGCAAGGAATTTTAATATCATTTCTGACGCTCACCTCAGAGGACACCCAACATGGCATACCAAGGATCCCTTTCGATCCGATCTCCATTGCGTGACCCATATGAAGGAATGAACCTCGAGAAAGAACCGGGAATGATTCATGTCTTCCACCCTCGCCCGAATGCAAGAATAGATTGATCAGTTTCACTGGATTCGACAACTCAGACGGCGCCATTCAGTACGCTTTCCTTCTAGTTGCGTGTGGTATTATCGCAGGAAATAGGTGGGATGGATGGCTCGGGTGCGAGCTTTTCGAAAAACGTCAATGCTCGTGATTTGACATGCAGAGTTACCGCCTGGGGGTCAGGAACACAGAGTGTTAGCCTAATACCCAAGCAAGAAAAGGAGTGGTTTCATAGCAATGATATGAACCGATACTGTTCTCATCGTGCCAATGTTAACCACCCCTCCAATGGGTTATTGCTACGCGCAGATATATGCATAGAGTTCGACGCTGGGTCGTTCGTTATTGTACCAAAATGTGACAATGGAGAGGACGGGATAAAAACCAGATTGACTCTTCATGTAACAGACGGATCACTTGGCTTTGCACATCTGCTTCATAATCGTCCTCTCCAACCGCTATCCGGCATTAGAATTGAGTTTCTTTTCGCACGGTTAGCGTGGACGGTATTTCTTGGGCTGAATAGTGGTTGAAGAAATAGCGGCTGAGGTCCGATCCGGGACATACCTGGGAGAAGGAAGAGGAATGGGCAGATAATGCTTCAGAGAGGTTCCTTACCCGAGGAGAACTCAAATGTTTGTATGAGTTTTGGGGCTATGAAGTGGTAGAATAGGTAGTAACAGAAGAGCTGTTAGTTAGGATGGTGGGTCATTGCATGCACGCTACCTACGAAACTTACTGATAGCTGTTCTTTATAGGACTGGCAATCTATTCCAGGAGGATGCGATGTGTGGCCATGACGATGGATTGCAGAAAGAATTGAGGCTACCGGAAGAGCTATATACAAAGGGATTGGCTGGACGCCTAGGGTCACACGACCCAGTAACACAATGCTATGCTTTAAAATGTACACTCCAAAGAACCTTCACTTGCTAGGACAGTACTGTAGTCTTGATGTGAACGGTAACTTTGTATATATACTTAAGCTACGCTTTTGCTGGCGAAACGGCCTCGTCTCTTGCTGCTCACGCGCACGTAGAGAGCAACACATCCCAAGATAACGCCCAGCATGAGTCCCTTTTGCAAGACCGAGAATCCCTCTGAAGATTCAACAATTGGTTCCATGATAACGGCTTCTTCAAAGTCGGTCTCTCCCATTCCGGCCTGGAATTCGGCAATTCCGTATTGGGCTGTTTGCACAGATACCGATCAGCGAGCTCTTCATATTTGTGTACATATTAGGAGAACCGGAGTGTGCTCTTGGGGCAGAGGGGTGAGGAAGGAAAGTACATTATAGCTCCACGTGGATACCTTCTTCTGGGACTGGTAGCTCCCCACTCTTAACAATCTTGACCGGAGTAGCGGGCTTGTCACCAGGGTTCTTTGGGACGTTCTGGATCTTGTCGACGATGTCATAACCTTCTAGGACCTCGCCGAACACAACGTGTCTTCCGTCAAGATGGCTTTTTGAGAAGTTAGAACATATCTAGTCTTCTAGTTTACAGCAAATATAGACTACTTACCCTGGGGTGGAGGTTGTGATGAAGAATTGAGAGCCATTGGTATCCTTTCCGGCGTTGGCCATGCTGAGGAGACCTTTCTTGGAGTGCTTAAGCTTAAAGTTCTCGTCTGGGAATCTATCACCATAGACTGAATTGACCAATTAGTAAGTCCTCTGCTGATGGGGTGCGGTCATATACATACTGGATTTGCCACCAGTGCCGTCACCTCTGGTGAAATCACCACCCTGGATCATGAAGTCCTTGATAACACGGTGGAATGTTGAGCCTTCGTAGCCATAGCCCTTCTCTCCGGTAGCCAAAGCTCTGAAGTTCTCAGTTGTCTTGGGGACAGTTTTGCCGTATAGACCTATAACAATTGTTCCTAGAGGCTCGTCTCCATGGCTCACTTCAAAGAAGACCTTGTGAGTGATCTTGGGTCCCTTGGCTGCTTCGACGGATTGCGCAAGGAATACGAAAGTGACAGTTAAGATCAGTAGTGCGGACACTACGAGACGCTCGAGGGATAACATTGTTACTACCAACTTAACAATACAATGATCGTAGAATTGGATTGAAAAGAAAGAAGAGATGTCAATTCCGTGAAGGAGGGGTCTAAGGGTCTTGTTTCACATAGCGGCATAGGTGTCAGATTGCGCACTTGGTCCTGTGGCGGACCGTACACCTTTGATATGAGTATAGTCACGTGCTGATAAAGGGCTACTATTTTCTCTAACTTGAACTACACGACGTCTGCAGGAAATCGATTGTCGGTCCGTGACGAATTGCACAAACAGTTCGTATATCCTACAATCAAGCACCATGGTAAGCCGTTGATTTTTTTTCCTTGTTGAATATGTGCTAATATATCTTTCTTAGGTTTTCATTCTTGGTTCAAACTTTGCGGAACAGCGACTAATAAAGGTCTGTTGCCATTCACCTACAACTTCAGGTGCAATTGGACTGATATCTGGGCAGAAATCTCTTGAAACTTTCTATGGGATCGGTAAACAACATTCGGCGCGGCTCCTTGCCAAGTTCTCCATCCATCCCAGGGCGAAAGTTGGCTCTCTACCAGCCAAAACCATAACCGCACTTACGGCCGAGCTTTCTAATATGACCATTGAAAACGATTTAAAGAGGCAACTGCGTGATAACATCAGAAGATTGAGAGATATGGGTAGTTATAGAGGTAGAAGACACGCAATGGGTCTGCCTGTCCGAGGACAACGGACAAGAAGTCAGGTGTGTAGTATCTCTCGCATGTGCTAATGAAATGCTGACCTTCAATAGATTCAAACGGCGAGAAAACTAAACAGGGTCGAGCGCAGTGGTTAAGACGTATAGACGTAAAAATATGTATAAGTAGGATTTGCATTATGGGCGTTATTACGGCATGTATAACCATGATATAGAAAACTGACATGTATGTATCAAATGAACCAGTTTTCACTGGGAACAATCGTTCTTCCATCTCTTGGTGATAAAACATTATATCAGGTTTCCAAGATTTATACTTCTTCTGGCATGCGCAGCGAGGGCAATTTATCCTCTAATGGTTTGGTACCGGCCTTTTGTAGCTTTATGGCAACGGCGTCCACATCCTTCCACACCCTTAATACATTACCACCTACGACTTTTGCGGCATCATCGTCAGTGATCCCCTGTCTCAGCATCTCAGCAACGAGGTTGGGGAATTTTGATACATCGTCTAATCCCTTAGGTGTTGTTGGAATTCCATCAAAATCACTGCCTAATCCTACATGATCATAGCCGATGAAGTCTCCGATATGTTTGATATGAGTGACTACATGCTCTAAGGTAGAATTTTGAGGATAAAAGTCAGGGAGGCCGTTCTCATTGTCGGGATTGGCTACACAGCTGACAAAGTCGGGAGCGAAGTTAATCATGACAACGCTGTTTCGTTGCTTAACCAATTGGAGGATATCATCTGGAACATTTCGTGGGTGAGGGCAAACCGCATAAGCTGAGCTGTGACTATAGATTATGGGCGCAGCACTTCCTTCCCAACCTTTGCCTGCTCCGAGGACGTCGCGCATGGTATCCGGACTGACATGTGCGAGATCAACAATCATTCCTAAACGGTTCATTTCCTTGACGAGATCTCGGCCTGCTGGTGAGACACCTCCCCAATGTGGTGTTGCTACCCTGATTTTGCCATCATGGCCACTTTCCAGTGCTGCATCGGCGTATATGTTGTGGCAGTTATGTGTAAGGGTTGCATAGCGGACACCAAGAGAGTAAAAGTGACGAAGGTTAGAGACGCGATTACCTATCTGATGAAGTCCCTCGATGATTATGGGGGATATAAGTTGTCCGGAGCGGAAAGCTGGGATTGCAGTGCTACTGTTTCCAGGCAAAGAGAAATGATCAGGATAGGCAGCTTGAAGGCGGGTAAGAAGGTCAATCTGGTTCAACGTGGAGGCAACAGCTGGAAGCTATGTCAGTGAAAAAGAACATAGATGGCGACAGCCCTGGCTGAGCGTCATGGACTGTAACGGGGATAAGGGATGGGGCAGTACATTGTGCATAATTCTCATCCGAGAAGTCAGATCCATTTGCTGGGCACGGAACAAAGGCGCTCCAGAAAGCACCCCCTGACTTTCCTGCTTTTAGTCGAGGCAAGTCTACATGACCAGTTAATCCGCCTTCTTCAAAGAGCGTTTTGAACTCATCCGAGTAGATATGGTTATTGTATGCGAAACGAAGCAGGATTGCTAGATCGTTGTGTCCATCTTGAACCATTCAGTATATATTCACTCGTATCAACAGACGACGAGCCAACAGACCTATCAGAGGGGTGTTCTCGAGAATCTGGTCGACTCTCTGTTCGATTGTTCGGTGAGAGCTTTCTCCATGACTAAGCTTACTGCATCCAGGGTTAAATATATCAGGGGCTTGGCGTAAAAGTACAATTCCTCCACATAGTACAATAATAATTGTTCCAATGACACGTGAGAGTCGATTTGGTCGCGTTGGCGTTGTTTGAGTGAGACTGAGACCCTGGGCTTGTGACCTGGGGGCCTGATATTCAAGCTCCCGTTTCATTGGAAGGATATCCTCGGAACGAGGAGACATTGTATATTGATGTATATTAAAGGGGCTTCAAAGACATAAAATCGTACTCCTTAGCTATTCTCTGAATATATAACGGTGAAGAATCTGACGCCTTACGGAGGTACTATTCCCATTTATAAGACAACGACCCACTAACCAGAATGGAACGGTTACATCGATAAGGAATGCTTAGTCGTCGATCATGAAAGCCTGAGATACAAGGCATGATAGTGAGCAAACGGGGCAAAGCACGCGTTTCTCCGTCCATGACATCCATCGCCTTCGGCATCATCCATGCACCGCCTCATTCAATTTAATTCATGACTGCGACGACCCTGAATTACGCTCCTTGATACGATCACTGACTCTCATTGATAAATACTTAGACCACCTGGATATAGAAGGGGTTCTTGCGGCTACTCGAGGGATAATCTGCGTAGATTGTCGATACTGCACATAAGCTGAATACGAGAAGCTCAGATCCTGCGTTTCAGGTTCCTGCATTTTCTCCTGGTGCTTTCAGCTTCCTTCAGCCTTGCAGTTCCTCGCATTTCATTTAATTCTTCATTGCAGCAGTAGACAATAGCAAGGCTTGTCACCATGCAGGGCTTCGCAGATTCGTTCTGGACCGGAGACTATGCTGCGGGTAAGCAAATAGCGAACAGGTGTCTTCACTCAGCCATTGACATATTTATGATTAGGACTCGGCGTTCTTTTCAGCAAACTTCAGCAAGGTGTAGCGGAAAATGAGCAGATGTTGACGATTGCCCGGATGCGGGCGGAAGCTGAGGACTTATATGGTATGCGACTTGGTGATATTGGACCCACAACAGACAAGATACCTGGCGGCTTCAGTCGAGATGATGGAGCAAGTGTTCGGAAAGTAAGTTGCACCTGGGTTGCTTGTAGTGACTTGCGATTGACTGGATATTGGATAGGCATACGATGGTGTTCGTACGGAGATGGAGGAGGCTGCCAAAAACCATCGCAAGATCGCCCAGAATATCCGAGATCTCGTAGTAACCCCATTCTCAAGGTGGTGCGACGCTCATGCTACTCGAATTCAGAATTCACAGGATGATTTGCAGGCACGCGTGAAATTACATGACAAGCAGGTAGAGGTTGTGAAGAAGCTTCGCAGTCAGTATTTCAACAAATGCCTCCTAGTTGAAGATCTGGAGGAAGAGAACAAATTGGCCTTCCAAGCTCCGGAATCGAGTCCTCAAGCAAAGATCCCGGAGATCAAGGTCGAGAATAAGGAGGAGGAGGAGGAGCCTATAGAGATTGGCGATGAAGTCTATACCCCTGAGCAAATTAAAAAGGTGCTCACGCATATCTTGCAAACCATTAAACTTGTGGATACGAAAGTGCCAATTCTAGGGACATACCAAAACACAACAGCTGGAGCGGATATCGTTGAATACTTACAACAGCACATGGGGGCCACAACTGTTAGCCACGCAGAGCGCATCGGACAGGATCTTATCGCACACGGTTTCCTACGACTCATTGGGAATGTTGGCAATACTTTTGCCAATAGCTCCAAGTTATTCTATCAGTGGCGCCCGAAGGCGTTTCAATTGACTGGAATCCCGGAGAAAAAGTTACCCATGAGTCGCACATTCTCTCTCGCATCGAATGCGGATAGTATCGATTCTCCAGTTATGGGCTCTGTTGGTGAAATTCTGTCAGGGTGGGTTAACACGGCGCACCCGAACGAGACCAGCGCGGAACGTCTTCGACGAGAAGCAGCTGAAAGTGATGAGAAGTACAAGGCAGGAGTTCGCAAGCTTGATAAAATGAGGTGTGACCTCGAAGAAGCTATTGTTGAACATCTCAAATATCTGGAGCGTTGTGAACTCGACAGGCTCAAGGCTGTGAAGACCATTATCCTCGATTTCTCTGGCACAATCAGTAATGTCATCCCTAGCATGCAGTCGACTGTTGATAATATGATGCTTTACCAGGAGACCGTTCAGCCGCTAGGCGATCTCAGGTACCTTCTGGAAAACTATAGGACCGGTCACTTCGCCCCCAAAGTTACAGTCTATGAAAACTACTATAATTCCGCAGACGCTCAGACGTTTGGTGTTGATCTGGAAGCCCGTGCTAGAGCGGACAGAAAAAGAGTTCCTGCTATTGTCACCACCATCTTGACCTTCCTCGACGCCCACTATCCGGATCTGGAAGGCGACGAAGCTCGACGCAATGTTTGGCTTGTAGATGTACCGCTTACAGCTACCCATAGAGTACGAGAGATCTTGAATACTGGACAGCCTTTCTCTGCTGAAGTCTTAGAACCGTTTGAGATACCGATTATTGCAAGTACTCTAAAACTGTACTTACTAGAACTTCCAGGTAAGATAATCCATATCACAATGTTATCAAAATATGCTAACAAGTTTCTAGATTCTTTAGTTTCTTCTCACGTTTATGAAATTATAAAGACTATTTATACTACACCGGCTTCGGAGACATCGGATTCCCAGCGAGTCGCTGTTCTCCAGAATACGCTTCGTCAGCTTCGTCTTGCTAATATCGCAACGCTTGATGCCCTTATGACCCATTTTACGAGACTTATTGACCTTACTTCTGCGGATGAAGCTTATGTTGCAGCATTGGCTAATAGCATTGCATATTGCATATTAAGACCAAAAGTCGAAACCTCCATGACAATGGAAGAAAAACATGCGTACCGACTGGTTCGGGACCTTTTCGCTCACAAGGATCCAATCTTCACGGAATTGAAGCGTGCATCATCGCTCACACACAGCGCCAGTATTCCGGCAAGGCCTCGGGCGATTAGTACGGATGAGAGTAACCGAAAGGCCAACATGGAAGCGCGTGCCAAAGCAATTGCTGCTGCTGGAGCGGCCAATGGAGGCTCACGAAGCAGAAATCCAAGCCCTGCTCCAGGACCACGTGGGCATCGAAGAGATAAGAGCTCCAGCGGTCCAGAGACAAGGTTCCCGGTGAATGTTTCTCCTATGGTAACCGAGGTTCGCAGGACTGGTACCGATGGCACAACAAGACATAGTTTAGAAGTCCCGAGCCCGGCGACCCCAGGTGGAAGCACCGAACCTACTAATGGCGCGACTCTGCACTCTCCTCCAAATAGTATTCCTCAGACAAGTGCGACTTATGTACCAGGTGGCGATGATCCGATGCTTCCGGAAGAGTATGGAGCAGGCGTCGAGAAACGGAATAGCTTAACTCGATCCGCCGTCGCTGGAGGAGGACGATTTGTGGCCAGAAAGCCACCAGGAGCTGGAAGAATGAGCCAGGATCAAGGTTCTGGAAAGAGGGATAGTGTAGGGAGCTTTGGGAGCCAGGAAGGAGCAAGGCACGGCGTAAGCTTGACGGATAAACCTATGGATGATTAAGGAATGATGCATTGGAGTTACGTTGCAGAGGTTACGGATGGGACGTTCTACATGTATGATACCAATCGGCAATAAAAAAAGTAGCAAGGATAGCGAGCAATGCGTGATACCCTTCTGAAAGCGCGTTTTTGTTTGTTAGGTTCTTGAATATAGTCATGATCTTTCGGCCTATGTGCTAGAGCAGTGTGATATCTAGCAATTGCCAACAGAAATTGTTAGCCAATCATTGCAACGGGGATGTGAGAGGTCGAAACAGGTCATGTGAGAACGGCACCCCAGCTCTGGACGAGGCTGTGTACCACAATAAACAGAAGAGCGAATGCAGCCTTGCGCTCTCATTCCAAATGTATGTCTTCTTCTCTTTTGATGTGTCTATCCGTATACTTCCATGGCTGAGGTATTTGGAGTTGTCACAGGGGCTGCCGGCCTTGTTTCTCTCGCGGTACAAACCGCCGAGAAGATCAAGTCAGCCAAGGACTTCCTCGACCGTGTTAGAGAGGCTCCACAGGAAGTGAAATTAGTTCGAGATGAAGTCGAGGCTTTAACTTATGTACTGGACGATATACAGTTTCGTCTCAACAACCAGAATACATATTCACCGGGTAACACTTTAGCTGTCGAACACTCACTGCGGTTATGTAGGACCGCAGGAGAGCAGTTGGAGGTATTGGCCAGGAAACTTCATGAAAACATTATACGACGCAAAAGGACTGGAAAAGCAAAAGCCGCCTTGAAGGAAGATGATTTGTCCAAGTTTCGAAGCCGGCTGAGAGATGCGAAAAGTACTTTGTCTTTGGCAAATCAGTGCTATTACGCGTTAGTTGAATTTGATATGCCGCAAGGGAGGATCCAATTTGAGGGCCTGAGTACTAATCTTTTGGAACAGCGCGATCAATGAGAATTATCATATGGCCCAGATGAGGTCTTTAGGAGAGTTGCAGAATGCCCAGATACAGATCTTTTCTGCTATAGAGAGCTCAAAGATTACGACTTCACAGGTATCGAACCGCCCGCAGCTGCCACATCGTGAAGATAATGCCTTAGAGACGATGGAATCTACCGATGATGTTATATTCAATACTCGAGAGGCTTCGCTGAAACGTGCCAATGCTGGATCACTAACCTCACATGCTGTCTACCATTATCTGTTTGGAACTGTGACTATTATTTAAAAATCAAAAGAAGATTCAACGTTTGGCTCAAATGAAGAAGAGACTGTTGCCTACGTACGACCACCTCTTTGGCTACTGCGTCGACAATACATGATTAGAGCAAGGAAATCCTATAGCGGCTGGGACTTCAGCCCCAGGTCATATGTCGTTATACCATATTTGAATCCTGTATTTGATATCTGCAGGGGAGGCCGTGTCAATGATCTTCAAAAGATGCTTCAATCTGGATCAGCTACACCTTTCTCATGCGATGAATTTGGGGAAACGTTATTACACGTTCGTATATCGCTATACATGCTTAAAAAATATACTGACGTCCCAGTCAGTGTGCTGCTAGACATGGGAGATATGATGTTATACAGCTCCTGTTGCAATGTGGTGCTGATCCCCATGTGAAAGACGGTATGTCCAGGTAAGCTCCCCATAATCTTGGATCGAATTTATACTTATTATTAGGACACCACTGTTTCTATTCACCGAAGATGCCTGGTTAATAAGCTCTTTAAGACGAAATCATGATCTCGAGGATGAGTATCAGGCTACACTGCGTTGTTTAGCAAAGACTGGATGTGATCTGGCAGACCTCGAGTTAGTGCCGGGACTGAGAGACCGTCTGGTATATAATGGCCCACTCTCTAGTCTGTCTTGGCTCCTTGATAAAGCGATCAGTAATGGTACGGTTAGTGAAAATCGCCCTAAATGGTCTCTAATATTTTTCACATTGGTGCGGCCATCTGTCGATTTTGTGCGAGCAGCTCTGCCAGGATCCAAAAAGTTACACCAAGTGTTGCTAGACAACGTACATTGCAAGGAAACACAATCATGCACTATTCCGCTAGTATGATAGCGAGACAGATCCCTGACGATTGGAAAAGTCTTGCACAAAATGCTATAAGGGCAGGAGCGGATTTACATGCTCAGAATAGCGATGGGTTGACTCCATTTCTTCGTCTACTCCAAGACCAATGGGGTGATAGGGGATATATATCAAGAAGGCAGCGAAGAAAGATCCTAAACTTTTGGTTGTCGATGCTAAAAGAGGAAGGCATAGAGTTGAAAACATACGCGCAGTGTGAGATGGAAACGTGGGATCCAATAGTCTTAACACTTTTGGGGGTAAGTGAGATCCAGATCCATCAACGCGGGTGGGTAGAAATTTCATGGCTATTCAATCTTGATGACCCGTCTATTAAGTACGACACGGTACATAACATCTTCAAAGAGAATCGGCCCACCTCATGGGACAGGTACAGGGTAGTACAACACGGGACGCTAAAGTCATTCCTCACACTTTGTGGAGATGGTGAAGATCGGGACGTATCAAAAGGATGGAGATGTTTTGCTTCTTGATATAAATATCGGTGTGCCTTCAATGACTTTATTCATCCATCTGGATGGGAACTTGACTGGAATTTCAGCAGAGACAGAGATACATCACTTCGGATACCTGGCACTTGGATTGACTGAGATGTAATTCTATGCCGAGAGAGCAAGCGTCAGAAGCTAGCCAGGTATTATGACACCTTCTACAACTCTCGAACTGGGGTGAAAGAGGTAGTTCTATACTGTGGGCCTCAGAAGCCACTCAAACTCCTCAAATATCAATCTTCTTATATATATCAGAGGAATTGAACATCCGGAACAACTACATGGACCTTTTCAGAGCTCAGCTTAGGCAGGATAATCCAATGTCCAATCCTTCCAACCGTGCACTTTCTAGCGTGAGCAAGCCTGGATTCAGCTAGGTGAAGAAACTAAACCCTTAGAACTATGCACGACTCTTTGATGACGATGTGAGCATAGGGAATGTTATATGAAGGAACGGTTCTGCATTATATAAACGAGGGTATCGAGGGGTAGAAAGGATCAGATGAGTTGTATAGAAGAGATGTACAGCTTCCCGAACGATTAGTGGTCTATATATAAAGAGGTGCACAAGAGACTGATGCTTGGACTGAAGGTCTGCGAATTCTATTGTGATTTCGCTTATTTAGCTATAAAATCAGCAATAATAATCCTCTGCAGTATCCTGATCATGCCTCCCCTAAAGCTTTTTTCTCCAGCTCCATCCTCATCTTGAAATCCTCGCTTTCCGAAACGGAGCTAAACACCTTTCTCCACCGGCCCATAAGGAAATCCGTAGCCGTGACCTTTACACTTCTCCAATTCTCCTTGACGAGGGCCGAGGTGGGCTGACTGAAAATAACGTCAATCTCTTCCAATGTCCTATTCTTCGTCTCCGGCATGAAAAGTAACTGGTATATCCATCCTACAACTGCGATTCCGCCGTAGAAGCCTAATGATAGACCAATGCGAGACATGGCGGCCTGCATCTGGCTGAAGAAATAGGTCACGAGGAAGGAGCAGAAGAACAAGGTCATGTCAGAAGTTTCCATTCCGTAGGATCGAAGGTAGGTCGGGTATACCTCTGCGGGTAGGACCCAGGTTAGACAAGCGTAGCTGCCGAAGAAGCCCTCATAGATGATTAATCCAGTGATATATACTCCCTGACTCGCGGCCTTATTGCTGAGAGGAATGGTATAGCTGCATCCAATTATGACCAGTCCAATGAAGAAACCAGGTAACATTGCACAGGCCCAGAACCGACGACCAAATCTCTCCATATATAAGATTGCTGGGATTGTGCCTAGGAGAAGGGAACCACCACCAACCAGCGACATGAACACAGCTTGCTTCGAGTTGAAACCTACCTGCGCCATTAGAGTACCCATGTAATACATGATTGCGTTGATACCAGTGAATTGCCCGAGGAAGACCATAATGTTTGCGTATATAATCGCGCGACGAGCTCTGGGTTTTGTGATGAAGTCCAACCATGGGAAGCGTCGATTACCGCTGTGGAGCAACTCGGTCTCCGCTGAAACAGAGTGACGCATGACGAAGAATTCTTTCTTTGCATCGTCGTCGACGCCGCGAATTCGTTTCCAGACGGCCCAAGCCTCTGTGGTACGACCTTTGTGCATCAGGAACCGAGGGCTTTCTGGCATGAACAAGATGCCAACGAACATGATTGTGGAGAAAACCAGTGAGGATCCAAGCATGTACCTCCAGCTTCCACTCTTGACATTCACAAATATAGCAGCAATGACATATCCCAGCACTTCTCCTAGTGCAATCATGAATTGATACAAAGACACCAAGTTGCCTCGATACTTCCGTGATACAGACTCTGCGACATAGACGGGTACGGTACCACCTTCGAGACCGAGTCCAAGACCAAGCACCACACGGGCAGCGACCATCATGCCAAAGGATATTGCACCAGCTTCAAGTGCCGCACCAATAGTGTATAGAATGCAGGAAATAATAATTGCCTGACGACGGCCAACCGCTTCGTTGATAGGCCCAAGGAGCAATGCACCTCCCACGGCGCCGAGTGGAACTCCCGAACTAACCAAACTCACTTGCTTCGTATCTAGGTTTAGGCTTTGGGGCATATAGAGGTTTGCTCCACTGATAAGACTCTGGTCGACCCCGGAGAGTAGGCCACCCATTGAGGCGAACCCGACAAGGAGCCAAGTGAAGTAGCGGGGATCTGAGAATTTGAGCTCGTAGTGATACCAGCGCGAAGGCTTCTCTGCACGTTGCAAGTTCGCTTCTAATTGTTCAATTTCAGCATCGATGAAGGAGAAGTCGCCCTCTTGGGCAATTTGCATAGCCTCCAATTCGGAGAGGTGGTGGACATCGGCGCCATGAGTTGACTCGTTATGGGCGACATCTCCTAGTTTGGTGGTAAGTTTATCATCCTTGATAAAGTCACTTTCTTCAGAGTGAACCCCTTGCTGGGATTTAGGTTGCGATTGCGAGTCCATATTCACAATAGTCCTGGATGAAACTTGTAGGTCTATAGGGGCCCAGGTATCGTCACCTACAGCCGAAGCACAATATCACAGCTCTCCACCCATCTATATGGTGGGCAAGTGAACCCTTTTGTAGGAAGAAACGAAGTAGCGATTGAAAAGGAAAGGTCAAGGAAGATCAATACTTGCACATGCTTTTACTACACCGGTATCCCCGTGGGGTGGTTATACGCGTACCATTACACGATTGCAACTCTATCTCTCCATACATACATCGATGATCGGTGCAACACAGAGCAAACCCCTACACTGCATCTCCATCATCCCAGAACTAAAACATACAGGACCTCAGTGGGGGCAGGTAGAGCCGAAATAAACTGCGATAGGTGCTTGTGGTCGCGGAGGTTTCCATTACTCCGCTGCGCTTCTTCGCGCTCCCTTTGCGCTCCACTATCCTGCGCTTTGTTACTGGTGCTCTGCGGACATTGGCCCTTCTCATAGGATGTCCATTTCTGTCCTACGCTGCAAAGAGCAACCGCAAGCGTTGGCGCAAACACAAAGTGCCGCAGTCAAGAAGTATCGATCAGCGTGCCTTGACGTCAACTCGCGCATATCCGGACCTCTCAGCAAGCGGTGGCTTTGCAATTGTCCGCGGGAAAAGCTTGTTTCTCGCACGCTGAAATTTTCGCACCCATGATCCCGCAGACGACAATCAATTGCTTGAACGGAGTAAGAGTGAACAAAGCTTAGAGCACTTGGCAAAACTTGTTGAGAGCCAATAGACCGATTTGTCTCCGACATTCTCCCGGTGGTACCAACCAAATTTCCATTTTCATGCTTTTCCTTCGAACGGGCTTCCGCGACTTTCTATTGCCAGAGCATTGCACGTGATTCAATTCACATGATACTCCATCCATAGATGTTGACGAATTGGAGTAGGGACGCCAACCAGCGCCGGCCTTGATATCAACGCTTCAGTTATTTCCAACTCTCGCTATTCTCTTTCCTTTTTTTGATCATCCATTGGGTTGTCATGGTCATACCTGCCCAAACCGCTCCTGTGACAACAAGTTGTACCGCAAATGCTCCAAATAGGTTCCCCGCTCCGTGGATACCATTTCCTGGAGTGTAAAAATTGCTGCTTTCTGCTCCAGTTCTAGCCTTAAATGCCTTCCCAACTACCCTCACCATGGCTGCTTCCAGGGGCAGTACAACCATGCTGGCCAGAATCTCTCGAAGACCTTCGGCGGCGAGAATAGGCGAGAGCATGGTTAACCCCGTAATACGATACTGAGTACCGTTGGTCGGCTTTGGTTCGTTAGCACTGCGGAGTTCCGCTGACCATGTCCCAAGAGAGGTTTCAATTGATTCGGTAGCTTCGACGTCGAAACTTATGAGGGTCGTGTGAGTCAACTCGCCGTCTTCGTCGATGCTGGAATCTGTCTCAAGATCGGTGATACGCACATGAGGCTCTGTCTCTACCGGGGTAGATGGTGGTAATCCTTCTAGCGCTCTAAGGGTCGCCTCATCCTCGGATCGACCCGTAGGAGGTGGTTGGTCTCGATCTGGGGAATCATACTCTCCAGCTGGAGAGGGGAAAGGGAGGCCAGAGAACATGCTCTCACCGACTGGTCTGGGAAGAGATCTATATACAGGTCCATAAAGCATTCGTGCGACGAAAAATTTCGTCTTCCCGTGGATGAAGATGGCCAGGAGTGGCGCAAACGTTCGAAATAATGAGCCTGACCAAGAAAGAAGTGACCCGGCATTCAAAGATAACGGTGGCGGAGGGAGTTGAAGCGGGGATGATGATGTGAATGGAATAAATGACTTTAGAGGCGGCAGGTATTTAGATGCCGTGGTAAGATGTAGTTGTTGTAACATGGCATATATCCGAAAGTGTAGAGTGATGTAGCAGAAGGCAACATCCAGACTAAATTATAAGCTACCATTATTCAGAAACTCAGCGTAGTACTTACAGTCTTTGTGAGTATAGCTTTATTCTCGCCTGGCGTGGTGTAAGACGATTTTCTTCCAGATTCTCATCCATGAGTGAGTATAACACAAAACAGGCCCAATCTGAGACGTGATACGCAAATACTGTTGGTATTCCAGCAAAAATAAGACGTGGAATAGAAGATATGGAAGCTTCGTGTTTCACTAGTTCAACAAACCCCATTGTGGCGTGCGAGCGGTACAGCTGTATTTTGTGAGCTAGACATCGTTTGAACGAGAAAACAATTTACCAGAATCCGTCTTCGAAACCCCAGTACACCCCAGACACCCACTACCAACATAGCACGTCCTGCTTCCATGATTCGAAATCCAGTAATAGTCTCTTGATTCTTCTCGTAGACCATGGCTTTCATTTTTGCTTTGACAGCTGCCCCATCTTCCACTACCCCCGTAACTTGCATGACTTCATTTGCAGCCCTGACTTGCTCTCGCTCCCGCCTTCTAGTGTTGGGGTTAGTTGGGTGACCATGTTCATCGTATCTCTGGCCATGGTTTGAATGCTCCCCGTTTCCAGAGGTTTCAATCAGCTCATCCTCAAAAGGCGAGCGGCCCTAAAGGATGTTATTTAAGTCTAAGACAATAAAGGTCCCAGCGATCTTGAAACCAAAAGACGAAAGAAAAGTTGAAAGTTTGTATAAGGAGACAATAGAAAAGCTTACCAGAGCCCAGGTCGTCAATGATTCAAACCTACCCATCGCTCATACACTCGTGGTCTTCAAAGTTGGGTCAAACAATTGGTCTTCAAAACTCCCGGCTAAGTTTACTGGTGAAACTCATTCATTATAGTCTTAGAGCTATTTGTAGCTTAATTGCGGAATAAAATACGCCATTGTGCTCATCGGTGGATTTTATGTGAGGATGATGATGCAGGAACGGAGTGGATTTCCGGAAGGCTGTAAACTGACTAAAAAAGGACGCTAAGATTAAGCTTATCACAACTGCTGTAAACCGCCAAAATAATTTTTTGTAGCATCAATCGCATCGTCGCTTGACGCTACATTTTTTCTACTCTTCGCCTCGATCACTCTGCCTTTGATTGCAACTCGAGGCAGACAATATCATGGCAAATAAGACAGCGTATCAGACTACCTTTGAAGTTGAACATACCATTCAGCCAATCTACACCGGCGGCAGTGTTTCCTTGGATCAGAGCGGGCGCATTCTTGCGACTACGCTAGGCGAAGATGCTTTGCTGACGGATTTGAATTCTGGCAGACAGCTAGCCAAAATTGAAGGAGCAAGTTATTCATGAACTTAAATCCTCATTCTGAGCTTCAATTGCTAACAAGTACTAGGATGGCGAAACTATATCCACATTAACCTGTAAGTGCTTTTCGCCGATTTTTTGCTGAGCACGACTGATGATGTTAGTGACACCCTCCGCTTCTCATCTGATAATATGCTCTCGATCTTTGTCAATGCGGATATACTCTCTCCGACCTTCTCCGACCTCTTCGCACACTCTCAATTACGAGCTTCTCCGAACGTTGAAACCGCACGCAACACCTGTCGTCGTTTTAGCTGTAGATCATACAAGTACACTTCTGGCCACCGGCGCTGCGGATGGTGTAGTTAAAATTTGGGATATTGTTGGAGGCTATGTAACACATACTTTTCGGGGACCAAATGTCCTCATTTCCGCCCTACACTTTTTTGAACTTGTCGCAGCAAACAAGGATCAGCCAGAAGGAAAATCCTCAAGGAACAGGAAAAAAGCAGGTCACAAACAAAGTAGCGAAGAAGACGGGTCAGAAAACAATACAACGAAAGGGTTTCGACTGGCGTCAGGTAGTCAAGATGGCAAGGTTCGAATTTGGGATCTTCAGAAACGGACCTGCGTCTCCATTCTCGATACTCATGTCTCTGATGTTAGAGCTCTGGATTATTCAAAAGAGGAGAGCGCTTTGTTAACAGCAAGCCGAGACCAGACTCTTATGTTCTGGGACACGGGTTCTTGGAAGGTGAAGAAAGTTATCCCTATACTATCAGAGGTTGAAACTGCAGGATTTCTTGAATCTGGGAAATTTGCATATACCGGTGGACCTACTGGAAATATACGAGTATGGCAGTGTGACAATGGGCGAGAGGTCACTCAAACTCAGCCATCAAGAATGGAAGCTGAGGCAATCGTGGATTCGATATACTTCCCCAAGTTGCCTTTCATCTTGTCAGTACATGCGGATCAAACATTAGTCCTTCATTCCGTGGCATCTCTACATGATGCGGATACTACATCCACTATCTCACCATTGGAAAGAATCAAACGGATATCTGGAACGCATGATGAGATTATTGATCTCGGATATATAGGCCGGGATAGATCATTATTAGCTCTTGCAACCAATGCGGAAGAGATCCGAATTGTCTCACTTTCATCGGATACATCTGCTGAAGAGTCTGATTATTTTGGAGCTGATGTCGCTCAGCTCACTGGACACGAAGACATAATCATCTGTCTCGATATTGACTGGTCTGGTCATTGGATAGCAACCGGAGCCAAAGATAACACGGCCCGGTTATGGAAGGTTGATCCAGAAAACTCGTCCTACACGTGCTATTCTTCATTCACCGGACATGCAGAATCCATAGGGGCTATAGCCTTACCTCATATGCCTCCACAGGATACTTCTGCAGCATACAAATCACCACTCGACCATCCACCTCCCTTCATGTTCACCGGATCGCAGGATCAAACTATAAAAAGATGGGATATCCCTAGCCCACAAGCACTTCAGAAAGCCCATAAAGCCCCTAGAGCACTTTATACACGCAAAGCCCATGACAAAGATATCAATGCACTTGACGTAAATTTCAATGGCCAACTCTTCGCTTCGGCATCTCAAGATCGCACAGTTAAGATTTGGTCTACGGAGGAAGGAGAGGCACAAGGAGTCCTCCGTGGCCACAGACGAGGTGTCTGGTCAGTGAAATTTGCGCCAAAAGACACACCTACCATTATCGGGGAGAATGGTCCTGCGGCTGGTAAAGGGCTGGTCCTTACTGGTAGTGGTGACAAGACTGTTAAAATTTGGAGCCTCTCTGACTACACCTGTCTCCGAACCTTCGAAGGACACACAAACAGTATTCTTAAAGTAGCTTGGCTCAACCTTCCATCCGCTGAAGAGCGATCAAAGAGGCCAGTTCAGATCGCTAGCGCAGGCGGTGATGGGCTTGTGAAAATATGGGACGCTACAACCGGAGAAGTATCCTGCACACTTGATAATCATGAGGATCGTGTGTGGGCTTTAACTGTTCACCCGGTTACAAATATGGTTGTTTCAGGTGGTGGCGACTCAGTTGTGACATTCTGGAAAGACACTACATCATCTACGCAAGAGGCTGCTGTGGCAGCAGCCACTCAATTCGTTGAGCAGGAGCAGGAGCTACAAAACCACATCCATGCCAAAGATTATCGATCTGCTATCACACTTGCACTGCAGCTCAATCATCCAGGTAGACTGCTAAGTTTATTTACTTCTGTGGTCAATGCGCCACCGGAAGAGGGGAGTCTCTGTGGAAATAAAGCTGTTGATGAGGTTCTTCGTTCCTTGAGTGATGAACAGCTGTTTATGTTACTTCTTCGTCTTAGAGACTGGAATACAAACGCACGTACTGCACCAGTTGCGCAGAAGATATTATGGACCGTGGTAAGGAGTTATCCGGGAAGTAGATTGGCAAATTTGAAGGTCAAAGGGAAAGGTGCGAGAGCATTGAAGGAAGTATTGGATGCTTTGAAAGCTTACACTGAGAGACACTATAAACGCATTGAGGAATTGGTTGATGAGAGCTTTTTGTTGGAGTATACACTACGGGGCATGGATGGCCTCGATATGGACTTGGATGTCAGTGAGGAGAGAGGCGTTGACGGCAGCGGGAAAGGGAAAAGCATTGATATTAACGGAGAACATGATATTATAATGGTGTAAATCAGAGTTTTAATTGAAAACCCAAATATAACATATCTGTCGCAGAGATGAGGTTACAGCAATTCACAACCAAAATATTGTATTTGCGGGCTCAGGTAGAGAAGTGAGCGTTTGGCTGTGAGGAGCATATCGCAGAAACTCTAAATATGATAGCATTGAAGGAGCGGATTAAAAGATTATATTTGAATTATGAACATAATTTCAACGGCTTAGAGATCCATATCTCGAATTGTGGTGGTGGAATAGTTCGTATATTTGGAATCTTAACCTTTGAATTTCGAAAAATAATTAATTACAATGGTAAAATATTCTGAGTGTTGTAGCGGAAAATACATATGAAGAACCAGATAAAATGTGAAACAAGCCATACTATACAACTATAAATAAATAATTAACCTATAAATACCGCAATTTAGGGAGGTTTATGCTTCATCTGTTCCATATAAGAGATTGAGAGTATCCTCAGCCTTGTTGTCCAGCCTTGTCTTGGCCTTCTGGTGTTTGCCTGGTTTGAACACGGACCAAACAAAAAGCCCGCGATAGTAAGGAACGGACAGCTCAAGCCCACTCGACCACGACCCTCCGAGCTACGTCTCACAATCTACTATAGTCACCCCCAATTATGTCGAAACGACAAGCTGTAGAACCACTCGAAGATCTAAGCGGAATTGAATCCCCTGTGCCAAAGAAGTCGCGGGTCGAGAATTTCCACGAACTTCACAATGGCGCAGATCTCCCTTCTAGAATAAAGATAGATCAGCTTTCGATCCAGCAAAGCAAGGAACCCCAGTCCGATAACCAGGAAGAGGAGGAAGAAATAGATCAATATGATGCAGAAGAGGCAAGGAGGACAGCCCGACAACAAGCGCCGGCGGAAGGGTTCGACGATTTATACCTAGACACTATCAATCGCGATGTGCTCGACTTTGATTTCGAGAAATTGTGCTCAGTTACGCTGTCAAATATAAACGTCTATGCCTGCCTAGTTTGTGGAAAGTATTATCAGGGACGAGGGCCGAAATCGCATGCATACTTTCACGCGCTGGATGTTGGACACCATGTGTATATCAACATGCAGACGCAGAAGGTATACGTATTACCAGAAGGCTATGAAGTGAAGAATAAGAGCTTGGATGATATAAAATTTGTGTCGGACCCCACATATACGAAGGAAGAAGTCATGGCTTTAGATCGGACACCGAGGAAGGCATGGGCGCTGCACGGAAAGGAATACACACCTGGCTTTGTGGGAATGAACAACATCAAAGACAACGATTATTTCAACGTGGTGATACAAGCTTTGTCGCACGTTCCTCCTTTACGGAATTACTTCATGCTGGAGGATTTTTCTTCGAAGCCAGAGCTCGTGAAGCGAGTATCAATCCTCTTCCGCAAGATCTGGAACCCACGAGCCTTCAAATCTCATGTCTCGCCACACGAACTTCTGCAGGAAATCTCATTGAAGTCCAACAAGAAGTTTACCCTTACAAATCAGTCCGATCCGGTGGATTTCTTAAGTTGGTTTCTAAATAACGTTCATCTGGCGCTAGGAGGGAGCAAGACCAAGCCCGGGAGCAGTATGATCCAGCAGGTTTTCCAGGGAAAGCTTAAAGTTGAAAGCCAAGCTATAACGGCTAAAGCCGATGCGGGCGATAGGTTGCGCTTTGAAGAAGCAGCAGAGGTCAAAGTGGACGTCAATCGCTTTATGATGTTAACGCTGGATCTTCCCTCCGCGCCCCTATTTCAAGATGAATTGGAAAGGAATATTATCCCTCAAGTATCCCTCACGAATATTCTGGGCAAGTATGATGGGATAAGATCTCAGGAACATCTTAATCACCGTCGCCGATACCGCTTACTCCATCCACTACCCCCTTACCTTCTTTTCCATGTCAAGCGCTTTTCGAAGAACAAGTTCATCGACGAACGCAATCCAACGATTGTAACCTTCGATGCGCGAAACCTGGATATGGCTCCATATACTGAACCTAATCCAGCCATCCATCCTCCGGGGGAGCCCATATGGTATGATCTTGTTGCAAACATTGTCCACGAGGCTGTTAGAGGACGGGAGGATAGCGTAGAAGGTGAGCCTGAACGTCATACATGGAAAGTGCAGCTGCGAGATCGCGCGCGGGATGAATGGGTACAGATTCAGGACTTGTTCGTTGAGAAGACCCAGAAGGAGTTGTTATATCTTGGAGAGAGTTATCTACAAGTATGGGAAAGAAGGAGAGATGGCAAGAAGAAAGCTGCTGCGAGATAAAAAAGATACCATAGAAATGCATTGCATACTGTATTAGTTTCTGGGAAAGATACGGAAAGGGAAATTTCATCAGGGTCAAGGATGGAGATGTAATATATATTTCCCGGGCTTCAATTAAGAAAAGCCCGGCCATATTGAGCGGAATGTCGCTACTTTGACATTGCATCCTCAACAATTACATACAGTGTAGTACTAAACAAGGTTGAACTCCAAGAATTTTTGAACACTCTCTCTTGACGCCTACAATGCAATGCCAAAATCGGTCATTCCTCGTCTTCCTCGTTTGTAGCGGTGTTCTTTCCCTGTTTTGAAATTCTGGGGACTTCGAATACTACTGCCCCGTTCTTCGCAGATTGGAACTTGTACCATCTTCCAAGTCGGTGCTCTTTCCCTACGGCAGCAACGACGCAGACTCCATCTTTGCCTCGATCTCCTCGTTCGAAGACCGAGATGTCATTAACAACGCCTTTGACAATAGCTTCCCCATCTTTCGAAGAAGGCTCACTACCGTTCACCAGCTGATATGAGTGTGATCCATTTACCCCGTTCTGTATGTTGGCATTGCCGGATTCGTTTATAGAGTTCTTCCCCATTATGCCGACTGCTTCAATGCGCTTCTTATCACCGCTCACTTTCCATACTCTCACAAATCCATCCCAGCTTCCTGTTAAGATAATATCTGAGTATGGAATAGTAGCAAGTGCTGTGATCCATCGGGGCTGCGGTGTTGGAACGATGGCAGGATCGGGATGCGCATCGGCAGAGACATCTTCAGGCTTCAAAGGCTCCTCAATTCCATGGCATATAGGAACTGTGAATATAGGCTTTTTCTTCTGGACCGTCCAAAGTGCCAATGTACCATTATCACCGCCCGTAACAAACATCTCTTCGTCTATCATGGCCACCCTATCAATACTACCTTCTAAGGCTTTAGATGGACCTCCACGAGATCTTTTATCTCCTCCTCCACCTCTGAAGACCAATTGTGTCTCATCAACAATCTTCCATAATCTGGCTGTTCTGTCTCTTGCGCCTACACTGATACACCTTTCCTGAGCCAGCGCAGCAACGTCAACGACTTCATCTTGATGTCCAAATAACGTCTCCACATATGCGAGCTCATCTAAACTCCATGTTTTCACTGTTCGATCTTTAGAAGCAGAGTATAATTGGTTTGTTCCTCGGCGAAAAGCCAATCCTGTTACAGCATCTCTGTGGTGCGTGAAGACGCGCAAAGGTTTTAAATTCGAGGTGTCCCAGACTATGATTTTTCGATCAGAGCCACCAGTAACAACGTATTTGCCATCTTGAGATGCGGCTACGGTGAGAATGATATCGGTATGACCCTGGTAACCGCTATCGTTGGCCTTGCGCCTGTCGCCTCGCACAAAAGCTAGTGGCGCTGGTTTTCGTCGAGGTGGAGGTGGAGGCCTGCGATTCTTCTTGTTCCTCTTTTTCTGCGGGAATTGTTGAGATGGGAGATCTTGTATTTGCCATTTTGTAAGGCAGAAATCCTTTGAGACCGTATAGGCGTATGGTGGGCAGGTTGCAATGGAGGTTATTGTCTCTGTATTATTCCGGAAGAGACATCGCGTTGAAGTCTCGAAGTCTAATTCCTCAGCCAGTTTCCTATACATCCGACCTTTCGACTCTGCGACATCTTCCTTCAATCGCTCGGCGATCAGATCTCGATCAATTTGCTCGGCGTCAAATCCAACTTCATCCACTTCTTCTCTTACGTTTTCTAGATACCTCTCTGCTAGCCTTAAACGTCGTTCGGCAGCAGTTTCCTCCTCTTCTTCTGATCCAGACGTATCCTCCCCATACTCTTCATCTTCTATTCTTCGGTGATCATCATCCTCGCTCTCATCCTCACTTCCTGATATTGATTCGTCCCGCGGCGGTCTTTTCGGTGCTGGCTTGGAGGGTTTTGGCGCAGTTTTTGCAGAGGATGCAAGCCTCTTTTTAGGAGCGTCGCCTACATTGGCCCTCTTTCTCTTCTTCTGCGCACTAGGCAGCGTGAAGAAGGAGGACATTGTTGTCTTCAATCTCCCGGGACGATGTTGAGTTGTGAATTCTTTCGCCGAGATAATTATTTCCTTGCACCTAAATTTCTTGACAGGGATTATTTTTGGTTGGCGCTATCATGGAGGGTGGATGATGGAGCTAATACTGATAAGGTAAGGTGACTATGAATCACGTGGTTGAGTAGACAGAGAGGGTAGTCAGTCACGTGATGAATTCAAGCTATGACAAGGATTATGAGATTTAGCGAGCTTTGACTGCGAGGCAGCAGAAGCTCCACGCGTTTGGCAGCTCGAGGTATATCAAGGACATTCTCAAGAGCTCCACATTTGATTCCGACTTATTATCAGACAAAATGTAAGTTCCTTGTGAAATCTATAGGGGTCACAGTATCTAATTATGTGTCCTTAGGGAGGTTTTACTAGGAATTACTGGCAAAGACTTCACTCTTATTGCCGCCTCGAAGGCCGCAATGAGAGGAGCTACCATTCTGAAAGGGTCGGATGACAAGACGAGGCAGCTGAACGATCATACCTTAATGGCATTCTCTGGAGAGGCAGGAGATACTGGTATGCCTTTCAAAAATATTGTTGAAACAACTTCGATAGCAATCATCAGAACTGATATCTTTCTCTTATAGTCCAATTCGCAGAATATATCCAGGCCAACGCACAACTCTACTCGATGCGCAATAACGTCGATCTCTCCCCCTCAGCAGTTGCCCACTTTGTCCGTGGTGAACTTGCTTCTTCCTTACGCTCGCGGAAACCATACAACGTTAACCTCCTCCTCGGTGGTGTAGACCCCATCACCGACAAGCCCCGTCTCTACTGGTTGGACTATCTGGCATCCCTCGCTCCAGTGCCGTATGCTGCACACGGCTATGCGCAATACTATTGTCTCTCTATCTTAGATAAACATCACCATCCGGATATCGACTTTGAGGGCGGGGTAAAGATTTTGAAGATGTGTACAGATGAGTTGAAGAGAAGGTTACCAATTGACTTCAAGGGGATGTTGGTTAAAGTTATCACCAAGGATGGCATTAGAGAAATAGAATGGGATGATAGTGCTAGAATTAACGTACCTTAATATTGAGCTGTTAATGCAAAGGAAAAAAAGGTTTAGTGTATTATAACTTGCATTTATTTCATGGCGATTACACGGGAATGGTATATTGTTACTGTGGAAAGAGGCGCCTGTTGACGTATGAAAATACCGTTTGCTCTAGATGCGAGCATGTATAGGAGAAAATCTCATGAGAGCAGATCGAGTATTGACCAGTACTCTCCAATTCTGGTGCCCTGCTCCCGGATGTGGAACGTGTGTAGCTGTTGTAGTTGATGTAGTCTGGCGAGCCTGGGAATATGATTGGGACCTGAGGCCGCAAGAATACGTACCCCCAGAGAGCAGCATTGTTAGTGGAGCAATCAGGATACCGCCACTCGATATATCAGCCAAAGAAATAGAAAGCTTAGAAATTCTTCCACATGTTCTGGAAGCAGAACAGCACCGTACAAGCGTTCTCCTTCGCCGCCCTCCCCATGCCTGCTGAAAGTAATCCGGTGAGGCAGGGCGGTGACGGGCTGATATGATACGGGGATGTTATCGATGGCGGTGTGAAAGCTTAACGAACGCATTTGCCTTATCCAGCCCTTGTCATGCCTGTCCAGACCGATTCAGCCTTAACCATGGTAACAGAGCAGATTGAAAAGTTTCAAGGAGATTGCATGCCTCGATCCTGTACATTATGTCACTTTTCTCTGATGGACTGTTCGATCCGCCCACGGAAGTATCTAGGAGGAACTGGAACACCTCAGGCACGAAGAATTGAATTTTTCGGGCAATCCGTATTCACCCTATGACATCACGTGGCCCTCCCAAATGCAAGCGCAAAAATTTTCTTCCGGCCAATGAGCAGGCGGTGTGCGGCAGTCTCAGGCAGGCATGAGGCAGCAACAGGCAGAAAGTCGCAGGCATTCGCTCTACCGGCAGAACTGGGTGTGGCGGTGAGGACTCTTGATTTGTCCAGAACCGGCTTACATAACGCACTGACCCTGAGTTTTATCGCTAGCGCGTGCAAGCGAGCGGTCTTGGAGTTTTTTTGCCTTCGACCCTTCCAACACACACAAAAGCACTTCACCTCCTCCTTCAACACTCTTCAAATCTCTCCATCTGCAACATCAGAACACACTCTTCTCATTCTTGTTTTCTTTCCTGCCTCTGAAAGTCGTTCTTTCTGGAGGCCCTTCGGTTACAAGAGTAACTACTAATAGCATACCGACCGGGAGAAGCATAGCCTTCTTCTCACTTTTCTTGCAAATCGTTTCGATCGCGTTTCGGTTTTAGAGATTTTTTCTGCATCTTCGTCTTCCCTTTATCGAGAGTTAGATAGCATATTTCATCTGGTCAACTTTTTCAGCGAGTTGACTGCACATTCTGAACAAATACACGCGATCCTTCGAACGAGAACAACTCCCACCTTCACATCAACCAACTACTTCACGTCAACCGATCTATCATCATGGCGGATCAACTCAACATGAGCGGTCTCAGTCTCGGTGGCGCCACGGAGACACGATCCTACATTCCTCCTCACATGAGGGCAAAGATGAACCAGGCTGGACCTCATGGTGGACCACCACCACCCCTGAATGGCGGTATCAACGGCAGTGCCTGGGCTCCAAAGTAAGTTTCCATACATACATATCCACAATCGTGGATCATGCATATTTCATAATACGATAACTAACAATATACCTAGTAGCAGAAACAGTTACCCTGACGCTCGTGCAAGCGGTGGCAACTGGGCTAACGCTCCTGACTTCCAGCCCCGCGGCGGCAACAACAACTCCCGAGGATGGGGTGACGGAGCCCCAAAGTTCAACCCAAATGCCTATGGAAACCCAGGTGCTGGCGGTGCTGGCGGTGCTGGCGGCCACGGCGGCGGTGCAGCTCGCGGTAGCGGTGATGGTCAATGGCGAGATGGCAAGCATGTCGCAGGCCCAGCTAACCCACGCCTGGAGCGAGAGCTTTTTGGTCTTCCGGACGACCCACTCAAGCAACAAACCGGTATCAACTTCGAGAAATACGATGACATCCCTGTGGAGGCCTCTGGACACGATGTTCCAGAGCCCGTCCTCAAGTTCACCAACCCTCCTCTCGATGATCATCTGATCCGCAACATTGAACTTGCACACTACAAGGTCCCAACTCCAGTCCAGAAGTACTCCATCCCGATTGTCATGGGCGGCCGTGACTTGATGGCCTGTGCCCAAACCGGTTCCGGAAAGACCGGAGGCTTCTTATTCCCTATTTTGTCCCAAGCATTCATTCATGGCCCATCTGCTATCCCAGCAAATGCTGCGGGAAGCTTTGGACGTCAACGTAAGGCTTATCCTACCTCGCTGATCTTGGCACCAACCCGTGAGCTTGTCTCCCAGATTTTCGACGAAGCCCGCAAGTTTGCATACCGATCCTGGGTTCGACCATGTGTTGTTTACGGTGGTGCCGATATTGGCTCCCAACTTCGACAGATTGAGCGAGGTTGCGATCTTCTTGTCGCCACTCCAGGTCGTCTCGTCGATCTCATCGAACGTGGCCGTATCTCCTTGTGCAACATCAAGTACCTGGTTCTTGACGAAGCCGATCGCATGCTGGACATGGGTTTCGAACCACAAATTCGAAGAATCGTCGAGGGTGAGGATATGCCAGGTATCCAAGATCGCCAGACTCTCATGTTCTCTGCAACTTTCCCTCGGGATATTCAGATGCTCGCCAGAGATTTCTTGAAGGACTATGTCTTCTTGTCTGTGGGCCGTGTGGGATCTACTTCCGAGAACATCACTCAGAAGGTCGAGTATGTCGAAGATGCTGACAAACGTTCGGTTCTTCTCGATATCCTCCACACTCACGGCACTGGCCTGACTCTCATTTTTGTTGAGACCAAGCGTATGGCGGATTCATTGTCAGACTTCCTGATCAATCAGAATTTCCCTGCAACCTCCATTCATGGCGACCGCACTCAGCGTGAGCGTGAGAGAGCACTTGAGATGTTCCGTAATGGTCGTTGCCCAATTCTCGTCGCCACTGCCGTTGCAGCCCGTGGTCTTGATATTCCAAATGTCACCCATGTTGTTAACTACGATCTTCCAACTGACATTGACGATTATGTCCACAGAATCGGTCGTACCGGTCGTGCCGGTAACACTGGTATTTCGACTGCTTTCTTCAACCGTGGTAACCGTGGTGTTGTCCGTGACCTCATTGAGCTCCTCAAAGAAGCCAACCAGGAGATTCCTTCCTTCCTAGAGAACATTGCTCGAGAGGGCTCAGGATATGGCGGCGGTGGACGAGGTGGTGGCCGCTCTGGTGGCGGTCGTGGCCGTGGCAATGGAGCCAACCGTGATTTCAGAAAGTTCGGCGGCGGCGGTGGTGCTCCAGGATACAGCGGTGGTGGATTCGGAGGCCCAACTCCCAGCTATAGCGGAGGATATGGTGGCCCACCACCCCAAGCTGCTTATGGCGGCGGTGCACCTTACGGCAATGGCGGCTACAATGGTGGCAGCTATGGCAACCCAAGCGGAGGCGGTGGACAATCTTGGTGGTAAATCATTCACTAGACGGCGTCTCTTTGTTCCTTTCGGTCCTAATTTTGAATTCGGATACGGTTTATAACATTAGATTTGGGACAAAGGCGTCAGATGGGTTATCGGAAGGCAACCAGTCCTCTCGATTACGAAACGCATTATTATGCTTGCTTTTTATTATTTTTTTTCAGCTTCTTTTTTTTTTCGACGTCGATAATTCTTGCTCCTGCGCGTTGCTTTGCATAACACTGAATTCGATTCCTGCGACTTGATTTTCTGGTGGCTGCAGATCCACGAATAGAACGCGAATTTTTCGGACCCTTTCTCACCATCGGAACGACATCAGATAGATAGCGTTGTCTTCTGTTTCTGCCTTTTTTGCTTTGTCTCTATGATACCCTATAGATGAACCAAAGCGCTTGAGGGCAGGTGCATGAGACGCCACCATATTATGGGCGTACTGGTCACGATAATGCTTTTTGCCTGGGAATGGAGGATAGATAAAAACAGTATCCCGGGTCAGGACGAGTGCATTATGAATTGACCGGTTTTATTATGTTTCGGGACGATCATCTCTTCGGGGCTTTCAATTTCGAACTCGTGGGAGAGGGCAGAGTCGACTTGCCTCCATAATAGAATCATCGTGGGATGCCTCATCTTTCCATCATTGTTATTTGTCGGACTATTGCTTCTTATTTCTTTTTCTCATTTTCATCATATGCTCTGCAGAATAGACAAAAGTGGAATCTGGGTCTGGTCTGGTCTGGTTTTAACTATCTTCCAACGACGTCGGGATTGTGCTTCGGGACAGGCACGAATGAGATGGAGGATTTAACACCATGGGAATTAGAACGGCTTTGCTTTGCTTTGCTTGGGGTTTTCTTTCTCCTTGCTCTCGAATGAAACTGTGAAATGGCGTCTTTTCCAGCGGATAATTGCTGGTATCTCCTCATGAGACGGGAGACACGTTTTACTTTTTACGGGCGCCTTTTGAAGGCTGATGGCATACGGAAGTGCTCCAGTCCATCTTTCAGGGGCTGGTTGGCGCTACTACTCAGCTATGGTATGAGCTGGTTGGAGGAAGGCAGATATGGGTTGTGATGGATGCATCATTGTACCATGCCGTGATAATTCCGAATAGATGAAGACTTTCCACAGATGACCGCGGATCCTGTGTGTATGTGATATGATGAATGATGACGATGACAAACAGTAACATGGTATGTGAAGTGTTGCGAATATTATGATGTAAATGTAGCTAGAAGTTTCATCAATTGAATGTTATTACTCTACATACATGTGATGTCTTTCGCGTTGTCTCTCATCTTTGTCCTCTCTCCCTCTCCTCTGTCCTCGTATCTCAGCAGTGCGTTGGGTGTAACCTTCGGTTAGGAAGCGTACGACAGGAATTATCTTTGCCTCTACATCTACATCTCAATCTTCCATCTAATTTCACATCTATATTTCGTATCGAGATACCCAGCTCCCAACATTAAGCATTAACGCATTAGTAAGATGCTTAATTCCCCATCTCTTCGGCCGATAACAATTTTCCGCTACGGGGGCGAAGCTGCGGCGCCACGGACTGCCGGCACGATGGAGCAACAGTGCGGGGAATCTGGGGGGCTCGGGGGTGCCTGAGGTGGTCCACTGATATGGAAGCTCCACTCCCTGTTCCCCTTAACACTACGTCGAGGGTTTTCTATTTCTCTTATATATTATGTAAAGAGGTATATTCCACTTAAAGCAGACGCAGTTATCGCATTTGTGGTAGAAAAGCTAGCTACTATTTCATACTGATCTTTTGCCTCGATTATACGGTTCTTGCAGCTACGACCGAGCTTATATCCAAGAAGCAAGTTATTGCCGCGGCTGTTCGTCTGTATGGGTATTTGACCGGGCAATCCGGTATGGTTCAATGCTTCCTCCCCTCTCCTCCATTCAGAAAATGCACGAGCGGGCGGGACAATTCTATATATACCCATTTTGATAACTAATCGTTCCTCGGTCCAGAAATCCGGCCGTCATGATGACTCGCCAGCACTCGAAAGACTCAGTGGCATCGAGTCCGCCTGCTGCTTCTCCACCACCACCTTGCAGTACTGTCGTCGTTACATCTCCAGACGATGAGAGTAAGCAGTATACCAACGCGACCAGACGATTACGCAACAAACGTCCATCTTCACCTTCAGAACCCTCGGCAAACCCCCCATCCCTCTCCGCACGAGATCGTAAACGTGCCCTGGATCGAAAAGCTCAGCGTGCATCGCGGGAGAAAACTCGCGCCCGGATTGCGCACCTCGAGAATCTCGTCAAGGTCTTGAGTGAGGAGCATAGCGAAGCAGAGACGGTCCGGGATCTGCTGGGCGAGATCGACAAGCTACATGCGGAGAGCGAGAGACTGAAGAAGGTTATCAAAGAGATTCGTGGAGTTGTGGATGAGTACGGCGGTAGCGAGGGACATGGAAGGTGAGTGAGACAGGACAGAGAGGAGTGAGTGTGCAGAGAACCTTCTGTAACTTTGTGGAAATTTTTGTATTGGGGGCTGGCTGATGGTTTCTAAAGACGATCATCAATATCCAGTAACCATGATAACGGTGAAGTCTCCGTGAAGAGGCGAGGTGTTACCTCATTGAGCGAAGAAGTAAATGGCTTCCCACGAGCTGAGGGAGATTATGCCAGCGGAGACTTCGCGAACCGAAGTCGTGCAGAAGAGAAAGATACTGTTATGTTTGACCCTAGGGCAGCATTTAGGATTGAGCACATGTCATCTGAACAATGGGCGAAATACATCCTTGATGATGGCATAGCTGTTAGCTCAAGCAAACGCCCTCCGAAGCAGAATAGACCGCCGCAAATGATCGCAAATCCCTTGACGAGAAAAGGGCAGGATACATCAGCAATATCATTTTCCTGGAAGTGCCCTGTTCCTAGACCCTCTAACTGTTCTATCCCGATGATGTTGCCGCCTCCACCCCCATGCCGAAATGCAAGCTCATACTGGAACCACGCAAATCGCATCTACGCCCGAGTATTCAACGAATCTCCTTCAGCTCGAGCATTGGCAGCAGACCAGGCTTCTCCGGGATCTATAGTTAAGTTTGTCAAGGATGGTTGGGATGCTCTGGATGAAACTGAGAAGAGCAACCCGTTATTGAGTATTATGAAGGAGGTGGATGAGCATCTGTTTTGGGACATGGATCCTATTATCAAGATTGCGAATTATTATAAGAGTCACGTCTTGTTAAAGGTAAGCTTGTTTGCTTTAATAATTAGCTGACACTGCTAGTGGGCGAGGTGTTTCAACCTCAGCATTTTATAGACTCTAAAGCTGACTTGAACTACCTTTAGTATTATTTCAACAATATAGACAGACACCTAGAGAAAGTGCCCGAATGGCAACGGCCAATGTATGTATCTGGAGCTTGTTTCCTTCTCCCACCCCCCGCTCTTTGTGTTTGAATTCTCTTCGGATTGACTCGCCCCCGCTCACGCTTTTATCTTATACAGATACTCACAAAACACCAAGCCGCACCCAATTCTCATCGACTTCTTTCCCTGGCCCGAGCTACGTGATTACCTGATAGATTACTACCCGTACTACTCCCCGAGCTCAGAAATATCCGAGGCCTACCGAAAACACCTCAGATTCCGGTGGCCGTTTGCAATTTCGGAAGCATATACTTTTGATCTTAAGACAAAGCAGTATTCACTCACACCACTATTCGAAGAGTATTTCCGGAATCCAAGGAATTGGGGAATGCAGAAGACATTCTTCGAACAGTTTCCATCAATGAGAGGGAAAATGAGGGCTTATGAATGGGAGGAAGCTGAGAGGGTCTATGTGGGAGGAGTGATGATCTCAAAAGAAGGCAACAGCAAAAGTGAGAAGAGTGCGATTGACTTGGATGGCATGGACGTGGATACGGCGTTTGAGAATGTCAGTGCAATTGAGGAGCTGTATTTCGGGTATCAGGCAATGCTTTGAAGCTTTTGCCTTTTGAACGGATTTGGATATTTGGGTGGTAGGCTATTTGGCCATCAAGTGCGGCGCACTTTGCTCTAGCATGAATGGCAGGCGTATTTAGAGGCCCTTCGGAGTGGATTTCACTGATTATGAAAACGTTTACAGTTCAATATCTAAAGCAGCTGCTATCACTACGAGTGACAGCGTTCTCTACCAGTACATCTTGTCGTGGCTAAAACAGTTAAAACAACGGCACCATTTTCTATTATTTTTCCAGGTCCTTAAGTTATGGATTAGCCAGACCATGAAGTAATATTGCAGTTGAGTTAGTATAGGATGTTGTGGGACTGTATCTTTCAAAGAATAGAATCAACATTCCTCGCTCTGGATACACATCATGCGCCCTCTTCCTACAACTTTCTTTGGAAAGTTCGGCATTGACTATAGTCACTAGGAAAGAAAGAAAGAATAATTTCAGCTCATCACCACTTTTGTGCGTTTTTCTCGGAGAAAAGGAGTGATGAGAGAGGGGTGTTCGGGGGGACAATGAGATTGGTTCCACCGAACGGGGCTAATGGCTTTTGTTGATACGTTGGCCTGTAGTTGGAGTGAATTCTGATTCAACTTGATTAGGTATATGCCATACTACCCATAATCAGCCCGGAAATTTGCACATCCAATGCCTTCCCCGTCTGGTGGTGCAGCACTTTGGGGGCTGGGGAGGAAGTAACTAGTGCATCCAACTAGTGCGCCATAGCGTATCACTTGAGAATAGTGTTAGCAGGCTTTCCCACTAATCTCCGTTTTCCCGCTGCGGACATATGGCGGCTTTTTGTCCAAGCTTATATTCGTCTGTAGTTGTCCGAATATATGTTACTTACTATGGTGGCCAACACGACTAGTATGTAACTTGTGTCATGAGAGGGCTTCGAATTTGGGGATTGGTTAAATCGTATTGTCCTAGCAAATTCAGAAGTGCTATATTTTGGTAGTAGAGGGGTTTCAAGGTTGAGTTCTTTGGTCAGGAGTCCTGAGGGAATTGAGTCACCTGGTAATCACTCTTAAAGGAGGGGTAGTTGGGACAATTGGGCTTGAGAACAGCAGATTATAATTACGGCAGTGGTGTAAGTGATAACTACTTGTAGACAGCGGAGCAAGGTGAAGAATACTTCTGGACGCAGCTCTCCTTGAACGGGAGTGAAAGTATTGGAGACGAGAAAGCACAAGGAACTGAAGCTTTCCGCGGCTCGTACTGCGTTGAGCGTGCGTATTCTCTTGGTGATGTTCCCTTCTTCATTACACGATGTCCTATAAGATCTTGGCCACAGGTGCTACTGGGTACCTGTAAGCTTCATTTTTCTATTTGCTCTTCCGAATCTTTTCAATTCAGCCAAGCTAATCTCTGTTAGTTTTGCGGTGCTGAACCTGTTCCTTCTACATTTCTTGCTTCGGGTGAATATACTTCCAGCATTCCATATCAGCTCTTGTAAGAAGCGAAGATAAGATTAAGATACTAAAAGAGAAAATGTATCAAACCTATTCTGTCCAGGGCCTCTATTGGTCACCAAGTTGGGATTCACGCCGGTCTAGGATGCAAGGGTAGATTGGGCGTGAGCTTAGGCAGAACCCGGTCAAGGTCCATGAGGATTTCAAGAATACCTTTGAGATCGAGCTAAAGACGCCTTTGGAAGAGATGAAGGGATAAAAGTTGGGCACTATTATCACTATTATCATCTTTGTCATAAATTTAGTGATGATAGATATCTTGAAGCGCTTCATGCTAGTGTTGTGAATGAGCCCTTAAGGATAAATCCTCACCTCCTATTGGCTCTACTCTTTGAAAATTAGTATCATGATTTTCAGTTCTCACGTATTAGTAATACTGAATTTGCTGATCTTTGGGTTCATCTTAATCTTATTGGAGGGGCGATATTTATATATAGACAGGGTACAAGGGGCAGAACCACAATAAATTTGGAATTCATCGCCTATCAAATACAGTGACACGAATACAGTTGTGTGTGATTGACTATTGTGTACTTTTTCCAGTATACAACGTAGCATCCGTATTTATGTTACAGTAGGTTGTCGACGCTGTGTTAAACTTGCACAATGCATTTACGTACGTGACCCATTCCAACCTGGATCTAGCCCCAACTTGTTATTTGGTATTATAGACGTGGATAATAAGTGTAGGTTACCGGTCAAAAATAATCTTTGAAGTATCTTGTATTGTATCATGTTGGTTTGTCATGAATATTGTATCTGACTGAAGTTCTTGAGTATCATTGACGTTCCTTGCTGAAAAGATCGACAGGAACCGTTAAACGGCCGGGATCTGTTCGGCATAAATTCTACGACGCATGAGCGATCTGTACATATGATCATCCTCTTGTGATCCACTCGCCTGTAGATTGTGATGTTAACTCGAAAGAGGAGAAACAAAAATGGATCATAAAATACGTGTTAAGACAACTGAGGGTAGCACTCTACTCTAACCAGTCATGTGGTAAAGCGTTTCACCCACCTAGTGCGTATGGGCCCTTGTGCAATAGTCATATATACTGTAAGAGGTCTGCGTTGGGCGCTTGCAGGATCAGGGAAGGAACGACGTAGAGGAGACCTGTGCGGTCGTCGATAAACAAGTTTGTAAGGTTCCCTTCCTTCACCACATTCCTTATTGTTTGACCTATACTTTCTTTACAATGATAATAGTGTTAATTTTGCTTTTCAGTCTCTTAAAGCAAGGAATATGTGTTCAAGTTACCACGACCACCTCGCCGTTTGTTACTGCCACCGTTAAAAACCTCGGTATCGTCACGGATCCTGCATCAAATACCGAAGGTGTCTTCCACGATGGAGGAGGAGGGGCGTCGCAAAATGGCTACCATGTGCAGGTTTTCGCGGATTCAATGACCACATCCAAAGGCTTCAACATGGTACACAACTCGGTGGCCTACTTCGGATCTGTGAGTCTTCCTTGTGGTCTAAAGCATTTGGTCTAATATGTGGAAGCGTGACCCCAATAATCCTTTGAACGAGTATAATTTCGGAATGTCTGGCCCTGCCGGTCAAGCCACCTTCACTGGCAATGCGCCTGTTGGACCTGAGGGTAATGAGACTGCATTAGGCTCTGACTTTGCGATCTGGATGCTCAGCGGAATGACTCCCATGCCAGATGGGAAAACAATCTTGGGTGTCTTCCCTGCTCTGAACGAAGCTACAAGGCAGGAATTCTATAGCACAATGGTGCAGATGGAGGTCGTCGATCCGTATTCTGTCGTCCCCGGCGGTAACCCTCCGTTTACACGCCTTGGAACAGGGCGGTTATTCTATCCTAACGAAGTCCAATATGGAAATTTCGCATTGCTTGCGGAACCTGATGGGTATCTATACTTATTTGGGGCAGATACCACAGGTGTTAAACTGGCACGTACTCCTGTTGCAAGCACCAGTATCGCGGATCGCAACCAGTACGAGTATTACAATTCTGCAACATCTCACTGGCAGCCGCAGCAACCATTAGAGAAAGATAATGCTACCGGCAATATTCTCACGTGGAGCACCGTTGATCTTGCTGGAAACACTATAGGGCCGTCGTTGGGTGATGTGTGGTATGATAACTACCATAAAACGACGGTAATGCTTTGGGGTGATAGTGGGATTGATGGGACTTTTTGGCTGAGCTACGCCATTAATAACAACCTTGAAGGACCATGGAGTACACCGGTTGTAATCTGGACACCAGCTGTTCTGAAAGAGTGTGAAGATATGCCCAATGCTTGGAATTACCAGGAACATGCTCATCCGGGATGGGATCCTACTGGTAAAACACTTTTGATCAGTTACGCAAGCTGCGACAACTATGTTAGTTTTGCACAGATTACTTGGGCTTAGAATATAGGCTGGAGGATTGGAGGGAAACACTGGCGTTTAAAGAGGACTTGTATTCTTAACTTAACAGACGGTAGAGACTTGAATTATTACAGGGCAGAAAACTTTAGATTTATATAGATAATAGTATTTAATATGAAACTGGATTGCTGTTATGTTTCAGGTCTGGAAACATTCGAGCTAGGAGCAATGACAATGCTTTAGAAGAAATTAATGGACTTCTTCAAAAGCGCGGTAAGTAGGCTAAGGTATCAAATATCTCAACAGTGCTTGTACCGTGCTATAGTATTATGGATAGACATGTTCTATACTCAAGTTTGCTAATATTATCTAAAGTGTCAATGAAAATCTTATCAATTTGTCTCTACAATCCCCCCGATATAGTATATCTTCGAATATGACCACAAGTAGTGATATTACTTGCGGACAACTAGCTGAGAGTAAAGTCTGAAAGTCATGATGATTAATGACGATCAAACTCAATAGTTGCAGTTGATACCACCTCTCCATCTACGAGATTTTTGAATGTTAAGTTCTCTCCTTTCCTACCAAACTCTGCCTGGACATCGAAGTGAAAGTTGTGGACCATTCTATTTAGTCTGTGATTGTATTTGGATTCTGCCTTCCTGCCGTAGTTGAAGTTTTCGCCAAACCTAGAAACAATTACGCCGACTTCTTCAACTCCTAATCAATTAGTTAAAGGTAATGTCTTGAAATCGCTGACTAGACAAGAGGATGAAGGGAATAAACGTACTAATATCAGTGCTGTATTCTGGAGGTTCATTCAACGAACAAGAAACCAACTTTATTCTCCCAGTCTGTTCTTGGCCGGGGTGATATATCAGGTGGCATGGTATTGTTTTAACTGTGTCGTGGAATACTTCCTCGCCCTGGAATTACATTGGTATCAGCAGCGGTACAATTAGTAGAGAATGAATGGGTTTCCTTGTACGAACCTTTGAAATGAGCCACTGTGTCCTGTTCCTGCAATACTTGGTGTCATAATAGTTGTGTATGTGAGCTAGCTCCTCTGGATCTATTCCTTCTCGAAAGGGGAGTTCTAAGCAAACTCCATAATGCCTACGAGCATGCTTTATTCGGGGCGCAATTCCTTCTAGTCCACGAAGAGCTGCACCACGAACGACGGCTGCTTGACTTTAATGTATGAGTTACCGAAATACAACATTGTAACATCGCAACTTACGGATTTTCAGGACACATCAATGTTATATCTCCTTTTAGTTGACACCACTCTGATAGAGCTTTGTTAAGGTAAGCTGATTCGCCGAACCCACCGACTAGGATAATACGCTTTTTCGTAGACATTAGAATTTTTATCTGGTTGATGGAGATAGACTTACGTCGATTGTAGTTTTCTTCTTCTTCACCTCCTTAAGTTGCTGTGCGAGTAGAAAGCTTTTATATCATTTCTATAAGAGAATTAGAGAGAATTCTAACAGGGAGATGAGGATACAAACTGTGTGAGCTTAACGGTGCTCTCTTCTGGATCATAATATTTTGATTCTTCGATATCCAGTCTTAGGGGGTATATCTCTTTTTCTTCACTAGTGGTAAAGAGTCCAAAATCTCGTTTGACGCCTTCAAAACACCTCATAAAGGCACTTCCGGGTCCTTTCTGCGTAGATGGAACGTTTTTAAAGGCTGATCCAAATCTCTTGGTTAGTAGCTTATGTAGGTTTCGATCGATGTATGTTGAGCCACATTTCCCGCCTAATTTTAAGGTTATTATTTGTTTTCACAGGAAGTATGACTTTAGGTCGGTGTTACTCACCAATGCCAACACAAAGTTCGTCAAAAGTTAAGGTTGGATGTACTTGAGTGATAGTATATGTTGTGATGTCAACTGTTCCGCCACCGCAGTCACATATCAAGATATTCTCGTTTGGCTGCTATGATTAGCATTGTCAAACTGATATGGAGCGAGCAGCATATACCTGAATCGGGTTCACTGAATTTATCTTAGAATACTTTCTTAGAGTTGTAATCGCCGCAGCCTCAGGTTCTGAAATTGTGAATATTTCGTCTCCCGACCGGCTTCCAAATCCTGCATTTTTGGCAGCCTTTAAAGTAGTATCTTTTGCCTCATCAGACCAGATAGCTGGTAATGTGATCCAGCATTCCATTGGAGTCTTGTCAAATGTCGCCTCTGTCATTTGCTGTTTCAGCTTGGCTGTGACATAGAGATACAACTCAGACAAAAAGTCTTGACAGAGACCTGCTGCGTTTCGAAATTTAGGGACTCTCATCATCCCATTATCTGCAATTTTTAAAAGTGAGGGATCGTCGAACTCTCCTACGGCAGCGTTTTTATCAAGCAAAAGCTTCGTCCATGAGTAAGATATGTGTTTTGGAGTAACCTCATATCCCCATTTGTCGTTCTGAATTTTCGGGTTTTCCATCTTATAGGCGAACTTGGTTGGAGCCTTCCAAGCTGTGTGAAGCTCTCCTGGCCAGGATGAGATGATATTGATATCGTCTATGTCACTCCTGTCGGTAGTCACATAACTCACGCCTAAGGATATAATATGATTAGCAAGAGACATGAAAGCGATTTCGTATGTCGTACCTGAGAAAGTAGTCCCATAATCGACTCCGACGATAATTTTGTGCTTAAATCTTTCGCCGGTGTCTGGAGAGTTCATATTGCTGAAGGGTGGTTGTGCTTGGTGATTATGTTTAGTCATGGTTAATCACTTGTTAGTGCTCTTCTCTCGTTTTCTCTGAAGAAATAGAATAATGTTGGAGTTTTCCGTTTAATAACCTAGGAAGGTTTTGTTCCAGTCCATTCCAGTTCATACCATAATGCTACCCGTTCGCCAATGAACCATGGGTAGCTTTTGGAATATGGACTGGAACACAACAATTATATCTCTATTCATGACCATCAAGGTAGACAAATGACTCGTCCTAAAGGTCATTCCGTCACTATTAGAATTTAGTCTGGAGTCCGGGTTAGCACTTAGCTATCGAAGACAATGAAAGGAGCCATATTCTTTGTTACTTGATCTCTGTTCTAGATTTAGTATTTCATCGGATAAAGGCAAGTGGATGTGTGTTAATTTAAGGAAGACAATATTCCAGTTGTTCTGTACTTTCTAATGCATCGTTGGTATAACTTTACGCCTTACTAAATATTTCACTCAGATCTAGGAGATATTCAACGACTGACTGTGAGGCTTTATATAGATTTAATCAAAGAAAGGTTCTGGAGTCTCTCATTCCAAAGAATCATGCAAAGTCTTCGAGAAACAGCAAATTCAAATGACCAATGCGGTCAACCGGAGCTGGGTCATGACTGCAACCTACAGGGTCAAACGAGGGATGAATACCGAAATGTTGGAGCCCAATCTCGCGCCAATATTCTAGTTAAAAGGAATCATGGTGACTCAAATGGACATGGGTTAGATCAATCAAATACAATCTCTACTAATAGGGATTGTGGCGCTCCTACCAATCACGACGGCTCGATTGACAATGCTCCCACATTAGACATAAGTGAAGATAATAATCAAAGTACACTCTATAATCAAAAGCCACAACAACCTCGGGATTCTCAGCATAATATTGTTGCCAGAGTTCAAGAGGTGAAGTCTCGCCCCCTCGACGATGCTACTACAGCGCCAAAAACCGTCTATAATCGGTCGAATCACTCGCGCGATATTATACAGGTTCGAAAGAATACCAGATATCTTGATGGACTTAGCATACCCGGTCTCTTGAGTAGCTCTTCATCACCTAGAGCACATTTACAAGAAGTATATGAACTTGAACAAGAGATATTGCACCTTCGGGAAAGTCATACCACAGAGATAGTGACGTTAAAGCTCCAGAACGAATCTATGATGGATCGCTGCGTACAATATTTCGAAACTAAAATAGAAAAATATGATACGACACTGAAACAGATGCATTTTGAGAAGGATGAATACCGGCGCACTTTCAAGCTTGAGCTTCAAAGGCTAAAATCCGAAAACAACGTCCTACAAAATAAGTATGATGCGGTCATTCGCAAGCAGCAGGAGAGTTCGTTTAAACAAATGGACTCTGGTAGATGGCTTCCGAGTGAGGATTCTAGAGTCATGGGAGATTTAAATAGGATCAAGAGAGAAATGAGGAGTTGGGCAAAAACTTACTCAACCAAAGACATTCCAGTTTCCATTTACATGGAAATAGGATCAGCTGAGCTATTCGAATGCCTATCTCATGTAGTCATAATAGAGAATGGCCAGCTTCCTCGAGGATTATCCACGCCAAAAAGCTCCGGAATGCTTTTAAATGCATTGCTTGCTCACGATATATATACGAGCTTGTTTCGAAACCCATTTGTCTTTTTGGACGGTATAACATATGGTGAAAATGCAACTGTCCCTGGTGTGGATATGATTGAACAGATCTATCACGCCGCAAAACGCTGTGAGTTAAATACTATATGGAAAAGGGTTAATATTAACGGTCGATAGCGAACAGAAGAGATGCCCATCTATGGCGCTCTCAAACTTTGAGGCTTCTACTTCCTCCAATACAAGACGATAGCAGAGCTGGAGAGAAGAAAATCCACAATGTCACGGAGAAATCAATTTCTAATGTTGCAGAACAATACGCGACTAATTTTTTAGCTGGTCAAGCGTCACATTTTGTCGACAAAGATGCGAACCCTGACTACATAGATAAGGTAAAATCAATCTACCGCGAAGCAGCCACTATTACCTACAAATTGTGGACACGGAGAACATTCATGCGGTGCTACACATTACAAGGCTTTAATGCTCCAGCTTTTAATATCAACGATCCAGAGATGAGTCCTCACCCATCGGTAAGGTATGACGACCATGAAGATCAATTAAAGGGCAAGCCTATTACAGTAATTGTGCATCCACTTTTGTTAGTTTTTGGAACAGATGAAGCAGAAGATTATGATAAATCTCGAGTGTGGATCCCAGCGGAGGTATGGCTTGATAGCAAGCTGGAAGATGCAGATAAATGATGCTGTTAAGGCGGGCTGTTAGCTTTTGAATTTAATATATGCTTTTTAGTTCTAGGCTAGTTAGTAATCGAAATTGATAACCCTATTCGAATAGAACTGGGTTAGCACAAACAATAATTTCACAAATAATAAGCCTTTATACACAGATGCGATGTGCATGGAACTTTAAAACTGAGGTACTGTATGGTAATGTAAATTTGTTCGTATCATCATAAAAAGCCAATACTCCCAATATATCCTATCAAGCCCGTTGATATCAAATAAAATTTCCTCCCATTCCGTTATTCTGGTTCAATTTATTCAAGACTCAAGATACCCAGGCAAATTATCCGAATGATACTTGCAACTCCTAGCATGCCTATCATTTCCATGCTGCCTAATCGGTTCATAATCCTTCAAGCACTCCCAACAGAACTCCGCGCGACACTTGATGCCTTCATGATGGTTTACAGTCAGCGATAAAAGTCAAAACAAAGACATAAAATTGCGTGAAATAATCAGACAACAAGTTGGTACAAATGATTTCAACAAGGGGGGGTTTGCTGGAGTTAGGTGCAGCTGCGGTGGCCAAGCCAGCGTTCAAGGCATATCCAGCAGAACTGGTGGCTGCATTTGATGCCTACATATTCCAGATCAGTCACTCGATCAGATCGGCTTGGGTTGCCGTGGCTCCCTCCTTTCTTATTCATAATACCTCATGATAACATATACGAATGACCAACCAACAAATTGTAGGAAATCGATAGTGAGAAAAAAAAGGAATCAATTGGCTTACAAGTCATATGAGCGCATCCGTCATTCTTCTCAATCGGCCACTGGCAATTCGGGCACTGCTTCGTCGTGGCCTGCACGGTCTGTAAACTCAATTCGTCCTCCTTCTGCCTCCGCTTTATATCTTCAATCATCTTCTTTCTATCATTTTCCAGTTTCTTCTTCTTTTCCAACTCTTCTCTCTTGCGTTCGGCTTCCTCCTGTTGCTTGCGCTTGGCTCTTTGTCTCTCTACGGCGTGTACCTGCTTCTGTCGTGCGAGTTCCTCTGCTAAGAGCTGATCGTTATTCTCCTCTTGCGCCTTCATGAGCTTCTCTAGCGATGGATCCTCCACATCGGCACCGATATTGAAATTCTCGGGATCCTTGAGCAGGGATTCGTATTGTTCGCAAGTGAGTCTCTCGTGCCAGGGAACGGAATGTCGGAAACAAGAGCGATGTCCACATTGTAGACACCTCATCAAAGGTTGTTTATTACCGCTGGCATGTAGTTGGCCAAAGGAGCACTTGGTGCACCAGACAAACTTCTCATCGGCGGAGATAACGCTGCGAAGTGAGAGTGCATCGTAGCTAAGTTAATAATATTAGTTTATCCGCTTTTACGCTACTTTCTGTTTATAGCAAGCTTACCGTGCAAAAGTCTCGGGGTCTGCAAGTCGCTGAATGTCGTCGTAAATAAGTGCAGTCTGGCACTCAGGGCATTTGATCTGATTCCACATCCTAGACTCCAGCTCTGATTTGATGGATCTTGATATGCAGCCACTGCATACTGACGGCTCGTGCATACAAGCAATTGATATGAATTCTGGTCGAGATACAGCAGTAAATGGTTCTACACAAATCATGCATTCCGTTGCCTTAGTTGCTGGTGCGCTCGATTCAGTGAGAGTAGCGAGCGTATGTCGGCGGGTGTTCCTAAATGATGGAGCTTGTTAGCACTCTTCTTAAAGTCTCAAATACAACTCAACGTACCCGCCTCTTAATCCAATCACAGTGTCTGAGCTGTCGCTGCTGTGTAAACTTCTCAAAAAAGCTCTCTCCATATCTCCTTTACCAGTTCGTTTTGTGTCCTCAGGAGGAGAAGGAATCTTGGAGACAGGAATATTCTTAGAGGGACTGGGTCTAGGAGGACTTGGCCTGGGAATACCGGGCTTAGAGGTACTGGGAATCCTTGCATCGGATGATGCTCTTCTGTCGATGTGAACAGTCTCTTTCCTCTCACGGAGACTTAGCCCGCTCATACCGTATTGCAGACCGAATAGAGGGACCTCAGCGTCGAGATAGGTCGCTGCCACAACTGGTTGAGTAGCTGATCTCATGAGTGGTTTAGGCTTCACTGGAGGTCGAGGTTTCGCTTCAGTTCTAGGTTTCGATTCTTCCCACTTGTAATCTGAGTGGCCTTCTTCCCATTCTCTATACATCGATGGTGGTACTCCAGGAAGTGCAAATGACCTTGGCGATTCCTTGGTGGTGGCTCTTCTCTGAAGCTGTGGAGCTCCATGATGAGGGTTTCCATGGCTAGCAAAGCGTAATTAGCATATGATCATATAGACTATCGCAAATACTTTTTTGACACTCTTTGGATTGACTTACTTTGACCCCGCGGATCGATCCGCATTCATCTTGCGAAGGTCTAATCTGGGCTGCATGACTTGCTTGTGGAATGTTGAAGTATGCAAGACTTCAAAAATCAAACTCTTTCAAAGAGACAGAGGTCTACTCTTAATTTTATGGATCTTGCTTAGTATTATGGTCCGACTCAGTGCAAGCTAAGCTGCACAGTGAGGCCGAACATTTGCGACAGGAGCTTAACCAGCGAATAGCTGCATCGTTTTCATCCCATTGCCTCACCAACCATGTGTGCTGGCCGTGATTGTGGGTCGCCATACTGCGATTACAATGTATCACCGCCACACCATATGAAGGGGAATGGGAATGATTGATCCTGACGTGTCAAAAGGCGGAGGAAGTCGTCCTTTCATGGCGGCCCAGAACTGCAACTCCACCGCCTAATACAATGGCGGGGCGACCACCTGGCCTGCATTCAGCCAGCGCCTTGCTGGTCAACAAAATGGGGCAGAGAGAGCGGTGACAAGCAGGCGTTCATGCTGTTATGCCCTGTTGCTTTGTCACAGTTCTCTGGATACTTAATACCCAACACAGCTGGAGAAGAATCCCCGCGGTTAGGAGTTATTGCGAGGCTTAGCTATCGCCTGACACTGAAAGCTCGCGGTTGAATAGGGCTTTTAGCTCCTCAACTTTGCTGGTTAGGTTGTCGGTAATACGTGGTCAGTTGTCTCATCAATTGGTTTCAGAACTAGATGAGTAAGATTTGCATGTAATTGAACCCAAGGATCTAGAGATGTTACCACTTAGCCTCTTTCGATAACCATCGTGAGCTATGGGTAGTAATATTAGTATTTCGACTACAAAATTAGTCATCTGGTCTCAATGGATAGCAGCCCAGCAAATACGAGAACAGTTTTACCATTCAAGGAAATATTATTCTCTAGATTGAAGTAATATTACAGCCGTTAGAATAACTACTACTGATATCCTGCCAATATCTGAAATGGTCCTATTCTACAGATTTATAACCTTCTCCCTTCTTTCCTACGTGTTGCTTTATCTTCTAGCTGGCCTAAACATGTAGCATACTCAGTCGGGTTCAACCTTGGTGCCGTAAAAGGGTCGTCTCCCTCTTTCGTAAGAGCTATCAGCATCCTCGCCTTCTTCAAGATCTTGGCCTCTCCCCATGCATCGGCCTTTGCCTCGTAGTATACCAATGCAGGTGACATATCCAGTAAGTAAGTAAAAGTACATCTTGGGTTTGGAAGTGGGAATCTGACCACCCTTGCTCCTTGAACTATGTTGAGGCTCTCGTACTCCATAAAGTCTTTTGGCGCGTGACTCCTTGCCTCAAGAGGTATCTTGGAGAATGTGGACCACTCTAGACTATATCGATCGACGGAGAGGTGCAATCTGTGCGCCAATGCCATTGCGGGCTTGACAATGTTGTTTTGTATGGAAACATGTAGTCTGCGCTTCTCCGCGCGAGGCACAATTACAGACATGAGAGTCGTCAATTGATCCGTAAGTTGCATTGTACGCTGCCGCCGAAATTCAGGAAAGTCAGGGCGTTGACACACTGCCGCATACGTCTCAGAACGCCACAGCCGAATTGTCGAGAGGTCTTATTAGAATGCTATCAGTATAACTCCATTATGCAGACGTAGTTGAGCAATATGATGGATGCGTCTGCTTACCTCGTCTCGGTTCCATATTTCTCATTGCCTTCTCCACTGAGCTGAGAATCTTGACTGCTCCATCTTCAATGGGACAGAAGAAAGGCCGATCGAAAATTTCCACACAGAGAAATTTCATTATGGCCGAAACAATGTTATATTCATCCGTATCCAGGTATACAAATGCCTGCTTGCCCGGTTTAGAAATAAGATCCAGCAGTTCTTTAGCCGCATGAGGATATATCTTTTCTCTGTGCATGTCTCGCTCATATAAAGCGTCTCCTACATTGGTTTCAACCCATTGCTGGACCATGCCACAGAGTGAGTTATACTCCGATGAGGCTTCAGACTCGGTGATGTTTGTCTGGCGTGGTTGGAGACTGAAGACGAAATCCTGAGCATCTGATAGATCCTTCTGGAGTTGCACAATGCGATTTCTCAGCGCTTCATTTTCCGCAGTGACCCTGGATAGTTCTTCTACCATTTCCATATGGAGCTCATGGCGGTCACCCGAGGGCAGCCCCGCTATGGACTTTGGTCGATGATATCTTGAATTTTTGTGTCAGCTTTCACATCTCACAGTACGATTTATACAGACCTAGTCGGATGAGGTTCAATGAGCGTGGTATCATTCTCTGGCACAGTCAAGAAATGTTGTCGTCTCCTTGCATACTGCCCTTCGCGGGCTGGAACGGCTGCGAAAGACAAATCAGTAGGTTGCGCACGCACTCCACTGAGATGTAACAGGCTAGGTGCTTACGGGGCGGCGGTGTGTCATCAACTGTCGACATCGTTTGCTCCTCTAGCATCTGCCAATGCTCTTCACTGTCCTTAAATCCTAGGTAATCTGCTCGCGGGACGGGTCGGCCTCTGTCCATAAAGGACATTGGGATTGCCTCCTCTGCCGGTAACGACTTGTCGGTCGCGCGTATATCCTAGATCCGTTAGTCGCGGTGATCGGTAGGCACAAGCTGGAAACCAACAGCGGTTTTTCCACGGTGGACCAACCGGCGTCTGAGCTGAACGACGAGCCACATCTCTACGGGTATCGTTCCAGGTCCCTCGCATTGCAGTCGCCGCTTGGGTCATGATGGAGGCAGGTTTCTGGGGACGTTTGACTGCGAGGAAACCACTTAAGGAGCTTTAAAGGCCCAAAGCAGACAGGCGCAAGAAAGCATCTGATGATGTAGGAAAGGAAATCCACAAAAGCTCAGAAGAAGATTTGAGAATTCTGAATGTTGAGCCATCTTGCCAGCCAAAGAGGATGAGGCAGCTGTATCCTCCTCTTCGAAGCTTGCCACGCAGGCACGCAGTTGCTTTTTCTCATCGGTCAGTTGGCGTATCCACAATCCCCACTACAGGCGTCTCGCAGACGCAGCAAGACCCAGCAGCTGCCAGTAAATGCGTGCTGGGCATAGATGTCCGTTGAGGCCTCATGCTTAGGCCCAGTGTACTCTGCGACGTGGCAGAGCTGCGATTTCTCCAGAGCGGCTCGGCTGTAAACAGTCCTCGCTCTTTGGGGATAGTCTTGCCATTGTTGGTGGTTTCAACGGGCACCACCACATCGCCGTTCCACTTCTGGGGGGTACCTGATGGGTATTCACGACATGGGCCCGGATACCTGGTGCATCCGACTCGTGCTATCACGTTGAACCACGAGGCTCTGCCCAAATTTCATTCCTCCAGCCTCGCCACCAGACGTGCTCCGCCAGGCGGTGCAGTAGTCCACCGAGGTACAGATGACAAGCAGAGAGCTTGGGACAGCACCTATGAAGCGCATCGATGCCTTATTTTATCCGGTTTCGTACTAAATGCGTTCTGTGTTGTTTCGTATTAGCCATTCATGGGTTCTGGGGGGTTGACTACATCTTCCATCCCGTTTCCACATCTTCAGTTCTTCCATCATCATTTTGACCCTCACTCTCCATACAACTTCTGGAAGCTGGTGGAGAACTCCTCTGTTTCACGATGAATGGACTTGAAAACTTGTCGCTCAACGACAATGGCCGGAAATTGGTCGTTGGGATTGATTTCGGGACAACATATTCTGGTGTTGCGTGGGGTGAGACGAGAAGAGTGAGTGCACCACAAGCAAGTTTAACTCATGCGTACCTGCTGAAGTGATTGAAATGTAGTCAGATTACCAAACTGTAATTAATTCATGGCCATCTAGCCAAGGCAGTCGAGAAGGAATAAGTAGTGAGAAAGTACCAACAGAGCTTCGATACATAAAAAGTACTGTGGAGTGGGGTTTCCAGATACCACCTCTTGTCGAGCGATTCCAATGGTTTAAGCTGTACGTGCTCTCCCTAAGAGTTGGCTCAACACCGCAAGACCTGCTAACAGTTACTCAGAGGTCTTGGAGGGGCCAAAGCCCAAGCTGGACAAAAGATATCATCAGAAGATCTTACGGCGGCCTACCTTACAAAGCTATGTGAACATTTGATGTATACATTAGAACAGAAGGTCGGCCAAGCAGTTCTACGAACAATCCCCATCGAGTTCTGCCTCACGGTCCCCGCCATATGGTCTGAGGTAGCGAAGGAGAAGACATTAAAGGCATGCGAAAGGGCCGGATTGAAAAGTAATACAAAGATTCTGCTAGTCTCCGAACCAGAAGCTGCCGCAATCTATTCGCTTCACTGCTTAGACCCGGTGGGCCTAAATGTAGGCGATAGTTTTGTTCTGTGTGATGCTGGAGGTGGAACTGTGGACTTAATTTCATACACCATCACCGACTTATACCCTATGCTGAAAGTCAAGGAAGCCGCTGCAGGAACTGGTGGGCTCTGTGGATCAACATTCCTTAACCGAAGATTTGGTGAATTCTTAGAGTCAAAACTGAGCAAAGAACCAGGGTGGGACCCAGAGATATTGGCCGAGGCAATGGAAAGGTTTGACACAGTGGTATGTTCTGGGAAATCTCCGGTGCGCTTGGATTAATATACTGATATGGCACAGATCAAGAAGCAGTATTCCGAAGAATCCGGCCAGGACGGTTACAGTATCCCAGTGGCAGGCTTGGCGAACAACGAAGCATTAGGGATAAGGCGAGGGAAATTCCTAATAAAATCAGAGGAGATGAAGAGTATTTTCCAACCTATAGTGGATAAGATCATCGACTTGGTCAAAGGTCAGATCAAGTCAACAAGAACGAAGATAAAGGCTGTCTTACTCGTCGGAGGATTTGGTCAAAACGTTTACCTCAAGGAAAGTTTGAGGAATGCTTTGGGAGAGAATATTGAAGTGTTACAACCGCCTAACGCATGGACGGCTGTGGTGAGAGGTGCAGTAATGATGGGGCTGGCTCACGCAAACTCTAATGCTGGCATGGTTGTTTCAAGAGCGGCCCGGAAACACTATGGAATCGAATTAAGTGTGGAGTTTGATCCCAAGGTACACACTGATGGCTTCAAGTACGTATTTAACTTCCTCAAAACGCCCCTGCAAGTCAAGATGCCCTTTACTGACCGATGACTGTAGATACTGGGCCGAGAGAGACAAATCCTACCGCGTTCTCTGCATGAGCTGGTTTATCAGGAAAGGTGACCCAGTGCTGGAGTCCAAGCCGAAGCAAATCGCATTCAATCAAAAGTACGCTATAAAGAACGGAAAGCCGAAATCAGCCAGCATAGTCGTCAAGTGCGATGAATATAGCACTACAGCTCCTGTGCACCAAGCGGCCCAAGGACGAGACTTAGTGACTCTCGAGGCTGACTTAAGCCATTTGACGGAGAAGGACCTAGAGCGCACGATGATAACTTGTGCAGACGGGAACAAGTATTACAATATCTCGGGTGCGGTGGAGGCTACATACTATAGCGCGAGTACGAAGTATGTGCTGCTTTATATGGGGAAGAGGTACGACACTGTAACGGCGGAATACGTGTAATAAAAGTTTGCTTGTTTGTTTTTCTTTTTCAACGGAGGCAAAGTTATGCTGGAGTTCTGTGACGGACCCATAGAGCTTGAAGCCATGGGTACTTGTATTTAGAAGAGATCATTAGTTTTGGAGTTCATAAATCAAGGTTTTATAAACTTTTCAACCTTAGCTTAGTTTGGTTATTTGAATTTCCAGTCTATCAATGCAGAGAGAACAATTGAAAGGAGTTTTACCACGTATACTACAAAAGCTCGTCTCCTTCGAAGATCATCAGAGAGTTTTTCAACCATACAAGAAATCATTAACATAGTTTGGCTCGAAATGCTTCCCATCTGGTGTGAAATGTAGAATATCTCCCGCAAGCTAGGACGAAGTACCAGCGGATGAATCACGGCCCGACACCGTGCGTTGCTTCAGCTTTATAGACGTTCCCACTTCGGCCCTTTCATACAAGATTTATTACAGCCTCTATATCATAAATGGAATAGGCAGCACGCAATATGTCAGAATCATCTTCCTATAAGCTTCTTTTCAATCGTAGCCTCCACTGTAGTCTTTGTCGTAGACGACTACCAAATATCCCAACGCTACATGATGGATTGAGTTCTGAAAGATGGGAATACCAGGCGCTTGGACTTAAGTATTCTAAGAAGCCCCTAGTTTCGAAGCTCATTATAGTGTAGTGTGCAATATCGATCACCCAGCTGAGTCGCGTATCCTACTTGTGCCCGTCGATTTAACCAACGAAGATTCCTTATCTAGACAATACAAATTTAAGCATGATCGTTTCATGAAAATAGAGTTTTGTTACGACCATAACTGTGGATCATGCCGAAAACAAGAAGTGGCTTATTTCGTTCACCAGGAATGCTGGAAGTTAACGAGACGCTTCCCACTGCAAGACCTATACATGTTCGCAAAGGATACATATCCAATGTTTGAGAGCGACAATATTTTCGACGTGGAAGCCACCATGCCAATTGATTTTGTTAGTCTAACTAGAGTTGCAAAAAGTGATAGCTTATCTATGATTCTCCAATTACTTTCGAATCTGCCGCTGGAGTTGAGACAGATCATAGCAGCGAACTGCTATCCAAGTATGTTCTTTTCACTCTTTGTGACAAATGAAATATCATGCCCTGTTCTTGACCAAATCAGACTTGACTCAAGACCTAGAATCCTCGACTTGATATATAAACATAACAAGAATCTCAGTGCAACGTTTGTTACAATATTTGGCACAACATACATTTCATCGCTAGAGTTTAACGCTAAAGACGGCATTAGAATCGAAGAATCTAAGCTTAAAGGAATCAAGTTTGTTATGGGCCCTCATGGTCTGCTCGCGCTTTGTATTCTCTATAACGATGGGTTAGTATCTCCATTGCTAGGACAATGTCAAAATGGATGGTTTGGTGTTTTATATGGAGATGATATTCAAAATCTACAAGTTTTACAAGACGTGAGCCTATCTCTCAATCCTTATCCCAATTGCTAATGAGGCAAGTCTATCAAATGTCGACGAATTAAATTCAGGAAAGGAGTCGCCGCGAGACAACGACAAGTAATGTGGGACAAAGATATGTCTTTTGTTAGTGACCGGTCTCATCGTCTGTTTGAATTGAGCGAATCTCGTCACGATCCTCTCTTCCCCGAGTGGCAGTTATGCAGATACTTACCCTTTGGAGATTATGATTATATCTCGGGTTTAACAATGTACTGCCAAGGGCATGGTATAACTGGAATAGTCGCTCATGGCGGATTAAGGCAACAAATCGGATTAAGTTCTGAGTGTCCAATTCATCTCAGCCTTCAGCCTAAAGAGCGTATAATTTCGGTGTGGATCAGAGTTCTCCTCGGCATTCAGAGTGAATTTCAGCCATGTATCCTCGTAAGTCTAGAAAAGGGAATATGTTCTAGAGTATTAATTAAGTGAAGCTAAGGTAACAACGAATTATTCACGGTCTACCATTTTTGGGCCTTACCTAGAGCCTGCTCTTGAACAACAGCTTCGTTACGAATGGATCTCTCTATCCGGGGGCTCTACTTCGGAAATTACTGGCATTTTCTACGATTTTCTTCCTCTCTTCAAGTCGAATAGAATCACAAATGTAGGGGTAACACAACAGTTAAAGACCATTCACAACTCCGAGACAACCAGCTCTCCTAAAGTTCCCCTTGCTTATAGTCGACCTAGATTTTATCATTGCAGCACTGATGCATATTTCACAGTTGGGAGCCTTCGTAGTATCAGGAAGTTGAAAACCCGGAGGGTTGGACCTAGAATTACGGGAATGTCAATAAGCCATTATGATGGCAGCATTGATATTCTTGGAATGGGGGATTACTCCTCTAACTCATCAATTTCGGAGATCTATGATGAAAAGCGTGGCCCTTTTATGAGTATTACCTTCGTCTACTGCGGCTTAGTACGAGAATCATACGTCAAAGGGATATTTATCAGTACCGATTCAGCAGAGACTTCCAGTTTCCTGCAATCTCCAAGCAGGGAAGGGCCGTCTTGTTTGATACGAAACACAGTGTAAGTACTATTTCTCTGATCACCTGAGTCCTGCTAATTCTTTGTCAAGCCTGATGTGGCGTGGTGGTTTTCACGGGTTTGTGATGAAATCCAGCCTTGGCAAAGGTTGTATCGAGATATTAACGTTTCCACACATAAACATAAGATGACAGAATTAATTGCGTAGCGCCTTACAGATAATCGACGTTTGATCAGCCGTTAAAAAAGTAGAGCAACTTCTAATTTGTTTTTTGAAACTGTCTGGCAAATTTCGGTGTGGCCCTACGAGATAATGCGCATATACGATGATCAGTTGATTGGGTACTGGTTTTTAGGCATCGATAATAACAAGCTGATGGGAATCGATGGGTACTCCGTGTATAAGTTGAATTTATGGGATGATTTGAGAGTAGATCTCAGGACTCAAATACTAGCCCTTAGATTAGCCCCTGGAGAGATTAAAGTGGGAGAGCTCGTCTGCATCATCTTTAGATGCAGCGTACCCCCAGTCCTACAAAGCTTCAGGGGCTTGGAAGCACCAAGACAAACACTAGACCACCTCAGGGCTGTGTAAACGCTCAAAGTTCCTCCGTGGCAACTCGGCAGACTATACCCCCAATGAAAACCAAGGATCTTCAACAAACTCCATTCGTAAGAGAAAGTGCAAATACTCCATGAGCAGCAGCACTAGAGAATATGGAGAATCGACGAACTACATCCCAAATGAAGCACAGCAAACTGGGTAGATCACAACCCCGAGGAGGGTATGAAGACTTACACGTTTATTGACGAATTTTATGTTGACGTTTGCATTCTTCGAAGCTACTAAACGGCCAAGGGGCAAGCTGAGGTTGTCGAACTTTGGCACCGTAAGCAACGAATTAGGGATAGTCAATAGGATCTCATTGCCTAATATTCTAGATATTGAGAACATGAATACCGGCGTAAAAGAAGGGGAGGGTTGGCACACGTATTTTCGTCCCAGGGCAACCTTGACATGCTCTCAAATAGGTTAGCCAGAGTTTCATGGCTGTGTTCTTTGCTAAGCCACAGCAGCCTGCCTCAATCTTTTTGTCGCATTAGCAAGAACATGTCAGTTCAGCATAGATAAAGGTTCTGCTTGATTGAATTGATTTAAACAGAGATTACAATTATAGGGCGCTTTATACATTACAATAAAGGGGGCCGAATCACCCGGTTCTATTGTTATTAGCTGTAATCTCAGCCGCGATCTGCCACTTTCCGGGGTACTGTACCTAGACACGGTGCACGCACGTGTTTGTCGCGAGGCTCCCTCAGTTTCTTCATCCAAATTTTCTACATGCTCTAGACGTTTGGCCTATATTACGATTAAGACGGTAGCAATAGTCCTTCTGGTATCAGCGACCTGTTTCGTGATCTCCGGTACGCTGTGCGCTTACTTCTCAGCCTCCCCGCCCGTTTAGCATCGCTGATAGATTTACAGAGCAGATCTCGACAGACATCTTGGTGAAACCGACCAAGTGGACGCAATCTGGCTATTCGCTACTTCAATTACAGGTTATTCGGAATATTATAAGGACGATAGAACGTTTATCTTGTTAGTTATAGGTGCAAGAGCTTCTACTTTTGTGATCCATTGACCGGGTATATATTTGCAAGTGTAGCAATGGCTCATCTGGGTGAGGGTGGAAGCCATTTCAAAGATTTTGCTCAGGGTATGGAGAAGGGCAATCCTAGATATATGAAAATGGACACAGCTCAAGATGTGAAGAAGGATATTGCTCAAAATGTAAAGAAGGCAACTGAAACTAGAGAGCTTCAAAGTACGTCCCTATTAGCTTTCTCGATTCTTTATCCTTCGTCCTCTCCTGTTTGTATATCGAATATACACTATATCACGCATTCCACCCATTCTTCGCTGATCACTTACGGTAATGCTATGTTTAGGTTATCAAATGTCGCAAATTTCAGAAGCTTTAGCAATTGATTGGGAGGAGGTTTCCGATTTAGAATCACTATCAGGGTCAGAATCACCAGGAATCGAATTACCAAGCATCGAATTACCAAGCATCGAGTTACCAAGCATCGAGTTACCAGGGATCGCAGGGATCGAATCACCACGGATCGTAGGGGCCGAATCTCCAGGGATTCATTATGGTGGTGCAAGAGTGTATAAGAGGCCCATCAGGAGGAGACAAAAAGCTGGCCCGTTAAATGGATCAAAAATAGAGGATGATGAACGTCTATCTCAGGAATATGACCAAGCTGGGGAAGCAAAAGTTACCCCATTAGGTTACCTTCTGGATGGGCGAGTGTACAGATGTCAGACATTCCCTCTTCGCTCTAGAGATGGCAATCTCTTTATGCTGGCTACCCAATGCTCCAGTATTCTAGGTTACCAAGACCTAGATACAATGTTTAGAGAAAACAGGTCATTACGCAAAATAATGGCAACAGAAGCAGAGAAGGAGGATTTGATCCTATGTCAGCTCATACGCGGGTTAAGTCCCTCGGATCTTCAAAAGCCGCTTGCTATTGTCAGTGCAAAGTCTGTATTCCGGCAGTTTGGCAGTAAGATTATCTTCAACGGACAGCCTGTCAAAGACGACTACTGGGAATCTAGGGAGACAGTGGAAAAGGTTCTTGAAGGAACCCCCAGCGAAGTAGGAATAAACTATGAGAACGTGTCACAAGCTCAAGAGCTTCGTATACGAGACGTCGAAGACATTCGCCTTTTTGTGTTGCTCTACCTCCGTGCCCAATTCCATGCTCCAGGACGCTATCCACAGAGAAGACAAGAGAATAGGAACGTAGCAAACTCAGCTCCAGGAGATCTCTCCGAAGGGAATATGGTATCTGCAGTCTTTTATGTTTATTGTGATATTAAGGAATTTATGAAGCTCCAGTTCAGCAAAGCTCAGAGACCAAGCATTGGTTCGGTGATTGCGTTGACTGGATCAGCGCAGAATACGCAAGCTACGACGGTTCGGGATTATCTTAATCGACACTGGCCGAAATCCAGTCCTGTACTTCTGAAAGCTTTGCAACAGGAATTAGACAGCGAAGGATCTACTCTTGAGGTTTCTCCAGAAGGCAAGTCCATTTTCCATCTTAGTTCCGTATAATAAGTTCAATATATTTCCTAGCTCTACTAGCTCTACATCTTCCAAGTGGAGAATACGGTACTCCTAACTCGCGTGCTATCTCTTAAAAAGCGCAGTTCATGAATTGAGCTAAATCTGGCAGCGTTATTCTCACTGTAATTTCTATAAATATGCTAATTGCAAGCAGACGATTTGAAGGTTAGCATTACGATAGAAGTCTATTCAATAGTGTGGATCAGTAGAGCACTGGATAGTGACATTGTAGAGATTGCTCAACAACTTGCGTGGCTTGGATCTGTATTTCAGACCTCACCCCACACTTCACCAGGACGCTCAGAATGTCAGATGTTATACCAACCTGCAGACTTTTATGACGACACCAGATTCGAGATGAAATTTTCAGTTGTGCCACTAGCCGATGAGGAGAGTAGCTGTTGGCATTCACTATTTCTCAACCCTGTAATTGCTTATAACTTCCCTATAGACGAGCGGCAATTCGGAACAGGGCTGGAAATTCCCATTAGTATGATGGCGGCTCTTGGAGGGGCAAGCCAGGCGATCGAGTTCGATGGAGGTATCGTACTGAAAGGATTTTCATGCATGTTCCTCCCTCTTATGCGAAAAGGCGATTGTATACAATGGCACTTCATACATAACGAAGATGACTCTCGAATGCCGTATTCGGCAGTTAACCAGTATACAGAGCGAGCTTTGATCGATGAAGTGGATCAAAAATCACTGACTATCACACGGGCATTTCTTGGATGGTGGGGCCCTACCACAACTCACCTTGGGACTTCCGATACAGAATATAATAATATTGACTGGTCAGACACCAAAGAGCCTAGAAGCTCCATTTCTTTCAAGGGCGGAAGTATTGGATTCCAGAATATCATTGCAGGGGAAATTAACTTCTCACCCGGACTCAAGGACGGAAAACTACATATCTCTCGGCAAGGGTCATATGAGAGGATAGTAGGGCATGCCTCTAGGACTCCTGTTATTCTCTATGACACTTCCGAGAAAAGAGGCTGGCTTGTGCCATCATCTGCAGTCATTGCCCATATGACACAAACTCGAAATTTTCGCGAGAAGTTTTTGGTTGATGGAAAACCAGTAGAGTTCATGGCTACAGATTCGACACTAGATGTACGATTCGGCGCGGAACTGATGCTGTTCGATAATTTCGCAACAAAAATAGGTAGCTATGGGCCAGGAATGGGAGACTTATACTTTAGGGATCTAGTGCTTAATATATGGTCTTTACTGGAAAGTGTGATGGATAAAGGTATAAAGATGGCATCAACAGAAACGCCTGTTCTGAGAGGAACACCAGGGCCAACTCTCAGAGGCTGGGAATATATGGACTTGGTTAGTGAGAGATCACCAATACGGTTAAAGGAAACACATATCCAGAAGAGTAACGGAGGCTGGGTTGACTTTGCTCGAGACACTGATACAATCATTCTATTTGGAAGCGGATTCGGCGACATAATCAGACCAACCAAAGGTGAGACTTCTGGTCTCTGTCACCAATGGGAACGCGTTCCCGAAAAGAAGGACTACCTTGCAGCTGGTGTTTCGATCCTTGAAAAGTTTTTTGAGGAAGCTGGATCTCGTCAGAGTAAGAAGTACCTAACATCAACACACCTTCAATGGCACCGAAGTGAGACAGTATTTGAGCCGTGCCCCAGCATCGCCAATATTCTCTGCAAATGTGACCGCCTGCAACAGATAGTCCAGAAGTCTCACTTCAACTTTAGCAAAAGCCGCCCAGTGCTACTAGTAGAACGGGGAGCGGTTATTTTTGGCCAAAGGAAGCATAAACTACCGCTCCCACGAGTCTCGAAGCGACCTGGGATGCGATCTCGGGACAATCAACGGCTTGAGTTAAGCAAGGCTACACAGTGTGCACACGCAAACGAGACACACGCAAACGAGATAATAAAAGAAGCTGGTTTTGAATACAAGTCACTTTCCAATAGCAGCAACGCTGGGCAGCCTTCAGATGAAATAGATGAAACCCACGATACTTCATCACTGTTTGTTGTCAACTAGAGCAGTGAATAGAAGGTTTATTGATTGAACGATTATACAAAATTGATTACTCACTCAAAGAGGAGATGGCACGAACTCAGCAGCAATTCACCTATGGCATATTTGCTTTAATTATCACCACAAGTGACAATGTGAGGGGGACCACATCAGTTTATACATGCTTGATTAGGCTGTATTCTAGCTCTTTTTCTCTTGATTCAATGTTAGTAGTTGCTGTGGTTAGATTCGGACTCAAATTTAGAATTAAATATAGTTATCGGACTTTGTCATTTTGATGTTGAATTACCAATTAGGATGAGATACAGATTTATGTGATATCTAAACACATTTTGTATACTTATGTTTACCTATAGAGATAGATTGTTTACAGAGCAAAACATACACAAGAGCTACCCTTACATTGATAAGCTACAAAGAGTTGTCGAAATGCAGGTCAGCGTCGCTAATATATCCTGAGAACTTCCCTCAGTGCACTATATGCACATGAAACTTCCAGCATTGCTATAGTTTGAAGTGTCTGATCCCGGATTGTTGATAGGACTGGTACCAGAAACAATATTTACACAAGATATGCCACTACAATGATCACTCATGTTAGTTGAGAGTCGCGGGAATCAGATGTGTTGGTAAGTAAGTAGAATAGTAGCAGTTCCTATGGTTAGGGCCTATTACCTTGATCGCATTTTTACTTTCGCGAATTGGTACGTAAAGAAGCATCTAACAATAGCTAAATGTAGAATTTCCACTTACAAAGTACTCGACAAAGGTTGGCAAGCTCAGCTGTTCCAATTCAAGTTAGAACAAGTCCGTTCCCAGTTAGACTCAGTACACATAAATATCAATGCCAAAGTATTGGCTTTACCAGAACAGCACACTAATAACAAGGTAGATCATACCGTTCCAGATCCTACCGAACCAAGGGCTAGTTGGTACACAGGTAGCTCCCGATATTAGCAGGTGGAAGATTTGCATTTCCGGGATTTGTGATACCTTCTAGACCAGAGATTGGCTCAGTGCATGCGGCATCACTTGAACGAATGTTAGTAGGAAATGTCGAGATAAGCAGCCATATATGCTCGAGAAAGACTTGTAAACAGTGCAAGCTCCATCATCCGGCCCAAGAGAACCTAGGAAATAAGTGCTATATGCCACTAGTAAGCAAACAAACTAGCACAGGCACTCGTAGGGGGTGCCATACTATGGAGTCTGGGATAGATCCTGGCATGAAGTTTCTGCCCATTGCGTATCTTTGCTATTTACGCCTAGGATACGCTAATGCTAATAAAAAGTTTGAATCATCGCTCCGACTCTGATGCTGACACCATCTTTTCGGCTCATGTCTGGGTTGAGCCAATACCGTACACTCAGAGTCAATTTCGAGCCAGAGATACCGAGCTCTTTAGGGGTAGCCCTTCTCCACCCGCTCAAATTAAATAAGCTCCTACATCTGTTCTTTCGTATTAAGTTTTGTTCTCATCATGCACATAAGCATCAGCCATTCATCAACGCAGTGAGCTTTACGAACCAACCACGGGCACAAGCTAGGTTAACAAGCTCCTGAGAACCTAACCTCAACCATTATTTAACGCTAAGTCGGGCCGGTGTTGACGGCGAAGCCAGTATTAGTCAACCTATTTTTGAATCCCGGAAGATTATTATTTCGACCTTCATATCCAAGATCTCATTGGGTTACGTTACGTCTAAGATAGATACGATATGAAAGTAAGATTCGGCTAACTCACTCTTCTACTCGTCAGTGAGACATGACCAACCTTTTCCTTTAGCGCCACTATTACTACAGAAATCCATGTTAGTGAATGAACACCTTACGTGGTAAAGAATAAATGGCCTAGTATTGCTTTGAAAGCAAAATTTAAATGGAACTAGTCTTTTGAAATCTTTCTTAAGTGTGCACGGGTAAAAATTACGGTAGACACAAGGTGACAAAACCAATTCTAAGTTGCTCTATGTAGTTAGTTGTTTAAGAATAGCAGCTCAATCGTATGATCAATACGAACCACTGATAAACTTATCTGAAAAAAGAAGTACAGTATTTTTAAATACAATTCACTCGGGACTCCTCTTTGGTGAAGTATCAAGCTTGAGTCTTTAAGTTATCAACTCCCATTTCTCAGGTTATTACTTGTACGCTTGCAGGCTTTGCTTTAATGCCACAAGTTTTTGACAGTGAGTGGTTATTCTACTTGCTAGCTCATTTACAAAGGGCTAGATTGAGCTACAGACGGGAGCAGAAACGCTATAATGTTGCGATCCAACCATGCAGTCTTGGAACAATAACAAGTTGACGGTAAATAACGAATGATGGCAAAACTAGCAGAGCGTATACTCCCTATGAACCTACATCATTCACAGCCACAACCGCAAAGATGCATTTACCACGGTAGCACACCTCCATCAAGATCAACAATGCCAGATTTCTCAACATCATCATCCCTCTTTCCAGTAATAACATCTACGAGAGCTATGGCCGCAACCTTTGGATCCCGAGCGCCAGTCTTAGAACGCATAGCACGACCCGCCTCTCCAGTCAAGTTGGTCACCATGTACCCTGGATTGAAGGCGCAGACCTTGCAGCCCCATTCAGCAAATCCAAACCTATGGCATGCTGCCAGCATGTTTAATGCTGCCTTACTCATTCGATAATGGTCGCCACGTAGTTGATAATACTTGAAAGTTGGGTCCAGTCTTAAGGTAATGGAACCTTGCTCTGATGAAACGTGGATAAGCCGTGGACTGGGAGACTTCTTCAGTAGTGGTTCGAACACTTCCGTGACCACAGCAGGACCAAAAGTATTAGTTTCAAATGTTTCACGCAACTTAGTCAGTAAATCTGTGTCTCTGGTGACGATAACGCCTGCATTGTTAACCAGTACGTCAAGTTTGCCATACTTGTTCTCGACTTCCTCCTTCGCGGCAAGGATGGACGCTTGGTTTGTTATGTCAATTTGCAGGAGTGAGACACTCCCTTTGAGGGAGCTACCATGCGATGAGTTAATTTCATCAAGTGCTTTTTGACCTTTTTCCAAGGATCGGCTGCCAAGAAGGACATGGAAATCAGGAGACTCTTGAGCGAGCGCAATGACAGTTTCGTAGCCAATGCCACCATTGGCACCTGGTGGATCAGTCAGGTCATTAACGGCAAATATAAATTATTGCAACACTTACCAGTGATAAGGACAATAGTCTTGTTAGATGCCATAATGTCTCACGTTCTTTTTGTGTGTGATGTTTCGAGGAAAAGCTTCTACAGATCGATAGGCAGATATTCCTCAACGCCAAGGACTTTTCAAATCATTATTCTGCTTAAGAGAACAAAAAAACATCTTAGATTCCATATTTAGGGTTTAAATAAATAAAGCTCGGCAGAGCCTGTGCCACAATGAGGTAATTCCGAATTAATTTCAAGGGTTCGGTGTTACCGGAGATATACTCTTTGCTTTGTATCGATGAGGAATCGTAAGGGTATTAAAGTATATATGCAAATAATGAGACTTGCTATAAGGCGTATATTTACTGAGATCTGGATTCATGTCTTTTGGAAAGATAGAGAACTATTTCTCATGTAGGAGTCACAGAGGAGATACTTTATAATAAATTTCATCAATAAACCATTTCGGTAAGTTGATGTAATTGACTAATCAACGTTAGTGAGGTTGCATACTGATATAAAATTATATGACTTATCTATTATATAATACATGCTCTCTAAGTCTATAATGAAGGTATGTTGTCAATGTATGATTATTTAAAGTCTGGAGATGTAAGGCAGTTCACGGAGCTAGAGGAGCCACCCATAATGCAGAGTTCAGTAAAGGAGAGGAGAAATAGTTGCACAAAGAGCATGATGGTTACACTACATTGCGATATGCAAATGCGGGGCTTATCTCCACAAATAGAATTGATATGTTCGATATAATTATAATCAAGCAACGTGCTACAAACAGGCATCTGCAACAAGTGACTCTGCCAATAACAACCAGCCTTGAGACACAGCCGAGGTCCGATCTAGAGTCTTTCTATAGCTTCTGATAATAAGGTCTAATATTATTCTGTAAATATACTTCCCTAATATAGGTCTACTACTACCTTTTCCGCTTATTACTTTCATAGGGAAGAGTATCCGGTCTTGAAGAAAAAATAAATGAGCAGTTTTAAAATGGATCGAAGTAAAGATTTCAGGCACAGTAATAACCAAAATTTTGACAGCCGTGTTTGATTTCATTTCCATAACCCCCTCATGGAATGTCCTGCGTCAAGTAGGAGATATAATCATTATATTACGGCTATGGAATGAATTAAGTGACGTTGTCTATAGCCTATTGCCTCCTATTACAACTCTATTTCTTTAAATTATACACATAGAGCTCTGTATTATCCGAACCAATTAGATCTGAAGAGATGTCGAGAACATGAGATTTCCTCCAGCGGCGACTGTATCTGCAACGTTTCAATCCTCTAGTTATTGTATTGAATTGTTTATTCAATACTATGCCAAAATGGAGAGTATTTCACCATAACAGCTAAATATTTCAAAGAGATTGAACGATGGCCTTCGCTGCGCCATCGAAAGCGGTCAAAGCCCAATACACACAACAAAACCGAGTGTTAAAAGTCGGCGTTCTGTCAACCCCCTACTGGTACAGCATTTATATAACGTGCCATACCTCAATATCATAGTCCCTTATTAATCATTAATCCAAAACCAATTCCAACTCCACTCTTTCGCTCTCCACTACTGACCCAAGCTTCAGAAAGGGGTTCATCCAAGATGTCCCGTGCACTCCGTAGATTCCATATAGTAAGCAATCAGATAAAAAGGTACCGAATGCCGGGTACGCGTACGGTATCACAAATCAACAGTCCTACCGAGTCTCACCTCAGCCAAGATGTCTCCACATCCGGGAAAGGGCCCTTTCACCCAACCAAGCGATGTTTAACGCGAGTGTAACCCCAAGATTGACTACATTGTAGCAGCCGTCACTAAGATAAGAAGGATTTTCCAATTGTGAAAATGGAATCTCTACATAGCTTCGTATATGGGGCTTGGAACTGCTACTTAACTATCGTATATATCGTGAATGCATTTTCGAAACCACCTTGGACTCCTGAAATGTGAGTAAATAAAGAACTACGGTACCGTGCTGGGAGCATCTTAGGCCTACAGTAAAAGGCACCGAAAAATGAGAACAGGGCACCGGGCTAACAAGGACAAGCATATGAAAAGCTTACGGATTGCGGCCGCAGGAAACTATTGTTCAGACTCAGACCCTCTTCCCTGAAATCTGTTTTCAAAGTACCACGGGAGACACGTGCGTACTTGTGCATTGTCTGTAAATGGTTACTATCGTAATTGTAGCGTACTATGCTGAGGCAAGCATTGATTCTACTGTACGGCATCGGGCACATCAGGGGACAGGACAGGGGGGGGAGTACGGGCCCATAATCCACCGCTTGTACTTCTACTTACAGTATCCTGGTGCTTTATCCGATCCGCATAAGTACAGGCACAATATGTGACAAATGGAAAAGTTCGGATGGTCCAGCGAATCGACTTCCCAGGTGATTCCAAAGGTAGCGTATGCGGTAATGTAAGATCCTTGTTCAACTGCCTCTCCTGAATGCCAAGATATCCCCTGCATCGACTTTATGCATGCATGTATGTGAATATATATAACAGATTTATGAAATTGTGTCTAAACTCTTTCATAACCGATATGTCATATTCAAATCTGCCCCAAAAAACGTGGGCTAATCATAAAAGTGTAGTATCAAGGTATGAAAACGCCCAGTAATGCCGCACCGTAAACGTAAAAATGGATATGACAACGGCCGAATTCAGTATTCTGGCGATTCAGCAATTCAAGGCTCTGACTCAGGCTTAAAAATGAAGATGCAAAGAAGCCAATCAGATCCTGACTCGTTTTTGCACGCTAATACATGACATCGAAATCGTGGCAACTACATAGGATGGGTGACAAGAAAGAATACCGCCGTAAAAATGACACGGATCCGCAGAGTCCAGCAGCAAACAAGGATACATAAGTAAAAGTAAAGAAAATTTCATATACAAGTCGGAACGTTGTTGCCTTCAGACATCAAAAATATAGCACATATCTTCTCATTTCTCTCCCGGTTCTCTGACATTCCAGGCCTCCTGGGATCCACCTTTATTGGTAGCCAGGATGTTCTCCGTGCTTCGATCCCGCGAGTCCATCTCGATATCGACTGTCTTAGTGATCTTGATATCACGCTGGGTGCCATCTCGGGTCCTGCGTAGCGAGGAATCCATGTTGGCGTAACCACTGGGATTGGTGGAGGAGATCTTGGGGCCGAACATCAGCTCGCGGAGGAAGGAGAAGAAAGGACGCATGAGGACGAGGGATGCAGCGATGATTCCGACTTCCATTTCGATGACACCAATGGCGTTATTGATAACGTTGACCCCTGAGAAGGAGAGTTAATATATGGGATGCTATTTGTGAAGTCTGCAGAACTTACAATGAGGATCGGTTTTGGTGCCGGCCAAAGGATGAAGTTGAAGGATGAGACGGATAATCGTACAAGACGTGTGACTGTTGCATATAATATTAGCCAACTCAGTCCTCCATCATATAACATGTCCCGACGTCTCGGAGCATGGATATTGCAGAGATATATACCTCAAACCCAAAAGAATCAAAATGATAAACCCAGTAATTTCAGGCGATCTCTTCTTAATGCTAAAAAGCACCGGCAACGGCATGGTGATCAAAAGAATACTGGTCGTAACATTAACCGCATGGGTGACGATTCGAAACGTATCATTCTCAATACAGTGGCCGGGAGTCTTGGATTTCCACGCTTTCTGCACAGGGATGCACTGGAACAGACTGACCCAGAAGGCAGAGAAGTAGTAGGTCGTAACAAGGAATGCAGTAAAGTAGTTGACAACACGGAGGACGCGGACAAGCATGGTGGAGTTTTTGGCGAAGAGACCCTGGTAGACGAAGAAGAAAGAGAGTTTACTGAAGAGCGTGGTGAGTTTGAAGAACAATTGGTTTATCCAGAACAGCTATATCGGAAATTGCAATGTTAGTTGAGAAAATATTCCAATATACCCTGACAGGGCGATTGGTGATAATGGTAAGAGGAGGTTGACTGACAAGAGCAGCAGTAGGTGCAGATCGAATGGCTGCCGGGATATCTCGATCGTGATGTCCATAACCCCATTGTGTGACAGCTAGGAAGATCAATTAGTACCAAAGATTGCTCTACTCAAAAGATGAGGATAATAAAGTAACAATCGTAAATCGGTACAAGAATGGAATAAAGGCTTCAAAGCCTGAAACGCCATACTTACATGAAGACAGCACCGCGCATTGAACAATCGAGGTGATCTGCAGTCGCACCTTCAAGTCAGCAAGAGCCAATTCTCCCCACCCGAACGACGATCACCAGCAAAGCTCAGATCCGGTCCGAAAAGCTTGTGTTCGATCGCAGAAAAAAGAGTAGATCCGTACCACTGAGATGATAATGCAGTAATCCGATATCCCAATCGTCCTCTTCCACACTCGAAACCAGATGCGAATGGAGACCACGATGAAGGCCGCAATACCAAATCCAAGACAAGAGCCAGTCAGGATACCGCCATTGAAAGGGCCGGGGAGATGCGAGACGTCAGGCATAGTGTCCGATGTGTACCTTTTCTTTCGTTGGAAGAAGAAGAAAGGAAAGTGAAAGTGAGTGGAATCCGCAAGTCCCGTCGTCCCAACGGGGAGAGGTTAGAAGGGCTATGGGAATACACCCTACTTATCAACAAGAGCCTCGATCGTGCGGTTCTCTGTCACACAGATGTAACATTCAAGACAGGCTCCTAAGCAGAGACGATCGAAGGTTACCTTTGGGCTTAATTAAGACACTGTGCTGGTGGTGTGCGGCGGATGGCGCACATACACTCTTCAAATGCGCCGGCACAAACTCATATCCCTTCCCCGAGAGGGAAAATACCCGGCTGCCAAGAAGGTCGGTTGGGGAAGAAGGCAAAGGAGAGACAGGTGGAAGGGAAAGGAGATAGCAATTAGGGATGGATGAATTCCAGGTACAAGCAAGAAAACGCCCCAAAGGAAGAGAAACCCAAGGGGGTGGACGATAGTGTGGTGGTCGTGCTGTAGATACTGGCAGATTTTCCTAGGAGGGGTTAATATCAACAAGTGCCGGGGCCCCGATTAGAGATAAAAAGGGCATTTTCAGATGCAAGGTACGTGAAGGACCGCAGACACCAATGTCACTGTGTGCCAACGTGGGCTTGTCTCTCCTACATGATGGTGTGAACAGATGCATGGTTCATGACAAAAAAAGATGAGGATGGCGACGAAGGGGGGCGCAGAGAGTTTGGTACCGAAGCCCCCGCGCCCTTTACGACCCTGGAGAAACGAAGTCAATACCGGTCCCGTAGTGGTATTGACTTAATATGGGCTTTGGCAACGAGTTCTTTGCTGACCCTGTCTGCCAAGAAGCCAAGTAAGAAGCCAAGCAACTACGAGAGAATGGGACCTATGATAGGGGGGCCAAGAGGGCCCGTCCGCCGCGTACTCGTTAGGGAAAAGGAAAGAGCAGCGGATACTTCCTTGTCCCAGGACCTTGGAGCACAGAAGAAGTTGATTAACCTTTCCCAGGGGAAGTGAGCACATGTACTCTGCACGTGGAATCGTTGGGTAGTTGATGTAGTACAACCGCTGCGAGGATGACAGGTAAGCCGAATTGATAGACAGATTGACGGTTACGAGATGGTCAGCAACAGGAAAACGGTAACCAGTTATCATAATCTGCACTACAGAAGTTCCACTGGTCTGACTCAGGCTTGGGTACAGATGGCTTTTTCTCTGTGGATTCTTATTTGTCTTCTCTTAAGGTTCGTCTCTAGGACTGCCGTTGTGTAGCGGAGTGTTCCGGCATTTGCAGCATCGAGGCTTAAGGATGGTGACGGTAAAATAGCAAAGTGCCGCAACTAGCTTTGAGAGAGTGGGAAGAGAGGCAATGAGGCGTTACCAGTTGCCCATCACCCAGCATCTTGCGTTCCACCAAATAATGGCCAATTGAGTTTACGGCGCCATTACTTGTCCAGGACTTCGTAAAAGTCCCGTAGTAGCCTCGTACCTCGCGTAGTAGAGAAAAGAGTTGCAGTACATCATGCAGGAGAAGTCTGGCCCAGAAAGGCTACGGTTGTCTCGGAGGCTTCAAGGTTCTGGAAGGTCTGTGGCAAGAATTGGTCGGGTACAGTACACAGTAGTGCGTGAGATATCGATGATGCTGCAGATAAGGTGCTTGATGACCGTGGTTGAACCAGTCAATTGCCAGATATGGAGCTTCGCTCTCTTCGGCTACAAAGCTTATTCCTCTGTGTAATTGTGATCGACGGTTTTTAAGCCCAAGAGAGGAAAACCTTCTGTGGTCAGCAATTGACCTAGCTTCAAGCCAATATGTACGATAGTTCGAAGTAAGAAAGTATCGGTACGGAAGACAGGGTAAAGGAAAAGGAAAAAGCAACCACGGGATGGAATTGAGGAGAACGGTGGCGGCGGCGTTCTGGGCAGCATTGGTGTGGGATGAGTTGTCTTACCAACCTCCTCCGCTTCCGGGCTATAATCCATAGCTCAAGGCCAAGGACGGAGAACGGCGAGACGGCTTAAGAAGAGAAAGAGCTCTGGTAATAACATAAGTAATAAGATGATTTCGGCACAGCTTTGCGAGGTTCTCCACTCCCGAATCGGCTGGTACAGGTCGAGGCTACGGAGTACGCTCTTCTCTTGAGACTACCCCACTAAGTGAAGGCATCGTAACACAGTGAAAGTGTCTAAGCATAGAGAGGGATCATGCAAGAGAGAACTGTAATTTCCACCAGAAAGAGCGACGGGGTAGAAGCAGACCGAGGTGATGATTACGAATCAACTACTCGAAGAACGTAGCAGCTAATTAGTGCGTTTTTACGCTGTAGTGTTGCTTCGAGGGTGAGGGCTTTCGTATACCGGCCATACTGCGGGAATTTCCTGGCTGCGCTGTATATTACAGTCGCAGTAGTCTTTCCAAGCAGGATGAGAGCGACATGAAAGCAAGTGCTGAGCAGAAGAGCACCTGGGGCTGCAGCCATTCATATAAGAACGTGAGCAAGTCACCGTCGTACTTGCAACCCTCTTCACAGCGACTTTGGGTGAGATGGAAGATCCCAACTCTCACTGCATCGGCCAAACCATTCCTAGATGCGCAAAAGATCTCACATCGACCCTGTGATGGATCCGTAATCTTATCTGTGTGAAACCGTCGCCTTCTGCATCTCTGCTCCAGCGTCGCATTTTCACAGGGGATCATTTTCCCCTCCGGATCTTCCAGGCTCTTTCCCCTGTTCTACCTCGGCGTGAGAATTCTCGGCGTTGCGAAACTGTGGTGTTGTGCCAAGTAATGCCAAGGCCGCTGACGGACGGACTCACGGAGCAGATCCTTCATCACGGCCACGGTGGTGGGCGTGGCCCCCTGATTCGGTGCTTGCCAGCTTGCTTGAAGGTTGAGGGAGTTAGATTCCACAAGCTGGACAAATTGCTGAGAGAGAAGGGCGCCATCAGTGTCTTAGTTACTGTAGTGTATAAAGGAACGAGGTTATGGTCGACGGCGGGATTTGGAGAAGAAAGCCGCAAGCCGCCGTCCGCGCAACAATCCAGCAGCTGTGGACGAGACCGCGGGCAATAACGAAATGAGCGAAAGGCATAATTGAATGAAACAGCTCCAAGAGATGTTGCAGTCTAAATAGTCGTGCGACCATCCGATGTTCGACATGAGCGACGTGTGGTGTTCTTGTGTTCTTGCGTTTAGACGTCTTATCCTGCTGCGGGAGAGCTGACGAAGAGCGGGAAAAGCCTCAGAACTGACATGAACGGGTTAAAATCTGACGCTCGCCCATGAAACATTGCGCAACTCGTCTGTCACTCGCCTGCTCTCACTGGGTACGGAAGTTTAGCCTCTCCATCAACACTTGCGTATGCTGTATCCGCGGTAGAGGATACTGCTCCAGGGTTTGACGATACCGTAAGGGCAGTTGAAGAGGCACATTTCCCTCTATGCTCTTTCAAGGCTTCACAGCTGGCCGATTGCAGTACTTTGAGGAGAACCGTGGAAATGCTCCATTACACTGTGACATTCGCTGCATCTTCTCTGCAGTTACCGGTATAGTTAGGATGCAGTAGCCCAGCAAAGAGGTGCTGTTTATGCCCGTACACAGTAATTGGTAGCCGCATTCTTTCTTCTTCTATCTCTCCACCTTCACCATACTTCGTAACTTTCTCGAGCTCCGGTACTCTCCCAGTCCAATCCTCGGTCCCAGGTAAGCTGAATGGCGTCAGCCACCCGGGGCTCCCGGTAACCCAGGAGCACGGCAAGAGATGGCCAACAGGGGAATTTACAGGTCCACGGCTCCTCGCCTACCTGTGCCTTTCCAGTATCGCGGGCTCTCTTTCTGATATAGGCAGGTTGGGTATGGCACGCCCTGGGCCCACTGCGACGCTGCAACAATACTCGCGGAAATACAAAACTACCTCTAATGCTCAATTCGACTGTGGCTTCTGGCGCCACCAACAACTCTGCAAACATTCACTGGCGAGACTAGATCTCATTGTGACCCTCCGGCCGCTAGAACCGCAGGTACCAAGTACTCCTAGAGCTATTAAGGTTAAAGCTGGGGTCCAAAAGCTGTGCCATTGATATCACTGTCGTTTGGACAACTGCTTTGGGCCATTGATTCAGGGCTAGGTGGTATGCGTCTCTGCTAAAAGGCCCCAAATCCATCGCTTGTGCAGGGCTGGAAATAATAGGAGATACCGCTTAACACCACCACACACGCCTACGCCGAACTACCTACCAACAAACCTGCACAACCAACGCAGGAACAAACTTCGATAACACCCACTTGCAAACACAAATCCCACCCCTTGAGCCCCAAGCGGCAAACCAAACTCTTCCAGAAAAGAGATTTGCCCCCGCTTGCTTGCGTAGTCCCTTCAATAGTTCGTCCTGCACGGCGCCAGGTTGAGCTCTACCGCCTGCCAAGCTACGGAAAGACGCTGCCGTCTGGCTCGTCTTCCTCAGTATATATATCAAACCTTGCAGGATCATCTTTTTGCCATGTGGCATTCCAGGATTCTCACTCCATTCTAAAAGTGCTACTATCGCTCTCTGGAAACTCGAGTGCGAACAGTCATGGCGGTACTTCGTAGTTTGCTCATCGGTGCGCTGGTTGCTGGCTTCGCCGGTGTAGAGGCCACTCTGCCACCCAGCTCGCCTGCTCCTCCCGCGCTCTCTCAGGCCGACTTCAAGAGCGCCTGCTTGGCCTTCAACGCTCAGCAGTACATCTCCAACAGCACGCTGTGGATTCGTACATTCATTCCTGGAAATACCACCATCTCTAACTCGGACAACGTCGCTACTTGTGGTCGCCCCACCCAGCTGGTCTCGGTCGACCTGTGCCGTATCGTGCTCTCCGTTCCCACCTCCAAGCAGTCGAGCTTCAACTTCGAGCTATGGATGCCAAGAGAATGGGGCAGCCAGGGCCAGCGTATTGTCGCCACAGGCAATGGAGGCATTGACGGATGTGAGTAATCATAGCCCTTCGCTCTATTCACTTGGCATTATCACCCTTCATACACTCGAGCTTGAACCAATACAATCTACCACAATTTGTATAACTAATCACACATGCAATAGGCGTTCGTTATGAAGACTTGGGCTTCCTTACCCAATATGGTTTCGCTGCTGTCGGCACTAACAATGGCCACAATGGCACTACTGCCGTCACCATGATGAATAACAACGAGGTCATCAAAGACTTCGCTGACAGAGCGTATGTTGTATTTCTTTACCAGACTCTTTTACCTTTTCACGTACCATGATATACAGGCTGACAATACTTCTCCCATGAAATAGTCTTGGACAAAGTATCATCCAAGGCAAGAAGATTATTGCCCATTTCTATGGCGCTTCCCACAAGAAAGCTTACTACTATGGCTGCTCTCTTGGTGGACGCCAAGGTATCACCATGGCCGACAAGTACCCAGGTGAATTCGATGGTATCTACGCCGGTTCCCCAGCTGTTGACTTCAACAACATGAACTCGTGGAGAGCCACCTTCGCTACTATTACTGGCCAACCAGGCGATGCCACCTTCATTGATGGTGACACCTGGAAGAACCTGATCCATAACGAAGTTCTCAAACAGTGCGACGGCCTCGACGGTGTCCTGGACGGCGTCATTGAAGATCCCGATGTCTGTCACTTCGACCCCACCACCATCCAGTGCGGCAGCTCAGCGGTCCAACCATGTCTCACTGCGGCCCAAGTTGACACCGTCAACAAGATCTTCAGCCCCTTCACGGATGAGGACGGAAATGTCATCTTCCCAGCCATGCAACCCGGCTCTGAGGTCGGTGCCGTCTCCACCCTATATGGTGGAACCATCTTCCCCTACTCTAGCGATTGGTTCAAGTATGTTGTCTATCAGGATCCTACCTGGACCGGTATTCCATTCACTGCTGCCGACGCTGCTCTTGCCGATGCGCTCAACCCAGCTGATATCCGCACCTACCCCAAGTCCCTGAGAAATCAGTACAACAGCGGTGGTAAGGTCATCGTCACTCACGGTATGCAAGACGAGAAGATCACCAGTTTCAACTCGGAGCGTTTCTACAACAACCTTCTCGCTGGTATGCACCGCACCCCAGCTGAGTTAGAGGAATTCTACCGATTCTTCCGTATCACTGGAATGGGCCACTGCGCCAATGGACCCGGAGCTTGGGTTGTTGGTACCCAGGGTGGACCACTAGCCACCGCCATCGGTGGACTTGACCCTGAGAAGAGCGTCTTGGGAGCCTTGGTCAACTGGGTTGAGAACGGTGTCGCCCCTGACACCCTCGAGGGCACCAAGTTCGTCAACGACGACCCTGCTCAAGGAATTGCTTTCACTCGCAAGCACTGCAGATACCCACTTCGCAACACCTTCATTGGAGGAGATGCTTCCAACCCAGACAGCTGGGAGTGCAAGCAGGTTTCCTAAACAAAAAAGAAAAAGTTGTTTGTGTTTTTGTGCGTAGTACTTTGGAGTGACCATATTTTGAGTCCCAAAGACGTTCATTAGAGCATTTTCTATACCTTTTCCCTATTCTTGCGTGTACTGATACAATCATTGTCTTTTTATTTAGCATTTTACCATTGCATTATTATACATGTATATAGAGAGATCTAGAGAGAACATGGATCATGTTCAGAACCTGTCCTCAAAGTTTCAAAAATTTTTGATTTAGAACGGCCATCTAGAACATTTCATGTTGGCAGAAGGATGCCTTGCCCTCTTCTCAATCTCTATACACAGCCACACTAAATTCTATACATTCGACATTCGCTTCTATAACTGAAAGCCAGCCCAACTACTGGTAGTTTTCATACAAAGTATACATTTTTCAAGGGATGGCAGTAGTGAAAGAAAAAGCCCGTACTACGGACTCTACTAGAACTAGTCATGAATTCTCCCCTTCTGATTACTAACCCAAGGAAGGAAAACCATGAGAAACGTGCATTCGCACGATCCACTACAAAAATATTATACTTACCGTGTTTTAACAAGCCCGGCAGAGTCAACAGGAAGCCAAAATAGCCTCTCCAACCCACCGCGCCATACTTAACCCAGTTACCACGGCACTGGACCAAGTGGAACAAACGAAGCGCTAAGGTGAAGTCTCCTGCGAGTGCTTTGACCTCTCTCCGTGCTGTCCACCTCCACTCTGCTACGGAGACAAACTACAGTAATTAGCTCGAAAGTAGCTTCCTCCACACCGCTATCCGACACCTTCCAGGCAAGAATAATCCTCCGTTCCTTAATCTCCTCAAAAGAAGGGTCTTCCTGTTCCCCTGCGTCAGTGGATACTACTGACCTCACGCAATCGCTTTCCTTCCCTTCCCTCCCGTTCTGGGCCCCCAATCCGTGCGTTCGTGCGTTCTAGACGATGCGACCCTTGGGACAGTTCTCCACAGGTCCAGACATCTCCGTCCTCGCAATTGAGAGCGTGCTGAAAGCGTGATCGGAACTGGTCTCCCCCAGGATTTTCGTCCGTACCTGGTATGTAAGGTACGATGTCGCTCTCCTGCAGCCAGTACAGTACAGTAAGTGGAGAGATGTACCGATAATCACACGGTAGTACCCGCGATTCCAGATTCCCGTTATCTGGGTCATATACGGAGAATTGGGGATGTTATTCGGATTTAGTTTGGACCCTGGATTTACTCTCTACTGATGGCCTATTCTACAGTATCATAATACTGTGATTACGATGCAGTGCTGTCCACGGGACAGCACTGTGTGGGCATTTTCCCCTTAAGGACTCTCTCCACTGCTGTAGCAAAGTAAAGAGCTACTGCCCCGTACCAAGACCTTCCAAGACTCGGATTTCGGCGCCACCGCCGACAATGCCGGAAGGCATTTGTTGCGGCATTATGTAGTTGAAATTTTCTGAAGGACTAGGAAACAGACACAAACTTCTTTGGGGGCATTTTTTTCCCTGGCGTTTGTGGCTCAGCAATTCAAGTCCCTTTTCCATTCCCCGTGCCGTTTGCTCGGACCTGTACACTACACCATCACCACCATCACAACATAGTAACGTATCCTATACGCGAAGTTCCACGGCAAGCCTGCCTCCCTCCCTCCCTTCCTTCCTCCCTTTCCCCGTGCATGATCTAGTCATGTAGTCCCTCGTCTGTTCTCAAGCAGCCTGTGCTATGGATTGGACGAGTCAAGCCTTATGCCACCCGGCTCTTTGATTTCGCGGATAAGAACGACATTGAGAGGTCATGCTCGTAGTTACCTAACTCGGTTTCAGCCTCCGTACTTAATGCGCGGCATTACGAAGCGGGATTTAAGAATAGGAGTTTTGCTTCTCCAGTGGTTGGCGACTCATGGCTTTTACGTACAGTAGGTACAATGCCGGGCCGAACCAATACGTACCATATTTCGTGAAGTACTGTGACTTAACTGCTTATGTTCTTCCCGATAGTCTGGGTATATTTTCTTATTTTCAGGAGATTTAGCACGTGGGAAGAAGGGATTAGATGAAAAGGAAATAAATGTTGTATTCGTGCTAGAAACAAAGCTCTGCCCACGTGGTGGGGAATATGATGTGTCACATCGAAGGAATATGGATGTGCCAGTGATGAGTTGGAAAATATTCCAGTCATTTCAATGATCATGATGTTTTATCTTGTAGACACAATGTAAATTGCTGAGATTAAGTTATCCTTTGCAAACCTGCTATGGCAGATGGAGATTTATCTTTCCATTGCAGGTTTTTGCTCTTCCAGGGCCGTTTTTAAGTAACTTGAAATTTAATAATCCAGGACATTTTACAAAAGCGGAATTCAAGTATTCACCATTGTAAATTAATCGCTGATCAAAGCTGAATAACTCCTGTATACTACTTGATGGCAATAACAAGACACTGGACTTAAAATTTGGGGTATCTCCTTCAATGAAGGAAATCTCTAACTACGAGATTCTACGGAATACATTAACTCATAGATGGCAGGCGTTGTGTCTGAACGAACCATTCGTATTTCTGATTCCGAATTATGCAACTCTGTGCATTAATTATGCAACAATTATGAAGAATCACGATCTAGTTGAAATAGACTGAACGGATCTAGAGCGCTCCTTTACAGCTCACTTTCAGCATTTAACATTTCGTATTTCTACTCATATCAGCATCATATCCATCCCACTCATTCCTATAATCGTCTCGATATCCGTGTGCTACCGATTTTGGCCCGTCTCGCACAGATGCTGACCAAACTATTCATACGGAGATTCCAGCTTCGACGGGAAAACTGCGGTACAAGGCCATACAGATCTCAAACGTGACATTCAAAGGTTTGCTCTTTGATTATGCTATATTAGTAAGAAGAATTGCCTATTGTAATGCCACGGTTGAAATACGGTTATGCACATCTAAGGGTACTAGAGTGATTCCGGGATCGATTCTCTTGAGGTAGGAAGTCTCGATCCGAGTGGAGAGCCGACTTCTCCATTCCCGGTCGATCTGATCTTTGCAGATCGGCATACGTGGGCCTCCACAGCTGCTGCATGAAGGTTCGGAAGTAAGCAGTTTATGTGTCCCAGGAATACGGACGAGATGAGGTTGCGTAATCGTTGGCATTAGCAGCGGTAATGACAAAGGATGCGGTGAGACGAGATCTCAGGTCTGATTTAAGGTTCCCTTGTTGTCGATCTTTGGGATCGGCATTTAGGCCTCGGGCATCAGGTTCTCGGTGGATTCAGGGGCAGGCTTGATTGGGATTGAGATCGGCGTCATGGTCTAGAATAGATATTCGAATCATGCCAGAGTTCTGAAGTGGAGTGGAGTGAGAGATATAGGGCGAGGTTAATAAATAAATAATGGCCAAGGGCCTGAGAAGTCATGCTTCGAAAATTTCTTGTGTCAAAATTAAAATAGTGATTTCAAAGGAGTGTAGTCAAGATGATAGTGAGAAACAGAACGCCGTAGCAAACTTATAATGCGTGAGATACAGTAGTAAAGATTGTTATAACACCGGGATCTAATAATAGCTTAGTCAACTATAAAGAGCCCGTTTGGTTTATATCATCGTCTAAGCGATTGGCTAGCTGGCGGGATTGGCTGGAACAGGTCTGTCCTAAACCTCATAAGTATAAAAAGTGCTAACGGAGATTCAACGAATAAAGTCAGTAAGCTTGATTACATATCTCATCTATGGAGAGATCCGGTTAATGATACACCATCGGAACCGCACCGTGAGACGTTGTGAAGCATCACATGTTACCTAGGCCGAACGCCCAACCTAGCGTTCGAGGTTATTGAACCATAGCTTATCATACTCGTAAGATGGCACTAGGATTACCTAGCAGGATTTGGGATGAGAACAGGTAGTACAGGTATTGCGAGAACATCCGCGGAGCAGTCCGAGAGTCCAATAACGAATGTCTACATACGCCTCCTATGCTGGCTTCAGTGGCGGTAGTTTCGGACTTCTGTCTCGGAGGTCCGAATATGATGATTATCTTGTTTATCTGAAGAGACTTCGGATAAGTAATGGTGAAGAACATGTGACTTCCCGGACTGTAAGTCAGATACGACTTCTTGATAACATCCCGTCAATATTACTTGATTCTATTCACCGTAGCTGATAACCCCATTTACGTCACGGGTTTCGTTTTCAGCTGATACGATGAACCTTGCTCAAGTTGTATACACTAAAACCACCTGAAGTTGGTCCTATGTATAACTCGGTGACCGAAAAGAAGAAAGTCTTGGGGGTGGATTGGTCAGAGAACAAGTCATCATCGTCAGAGACATACGATAGTAAAAGTTGATTCATTTATATCATCTTAATGTATATTCGTGAGCATTACGCATGCGTTGCAAATGATCTATCCATGTGCTCCTTCTGAAGTAAAGGTCACCATTACAATACAATATCAAAAGCATCTCCAAGAAGCTTCCTGTCGATTTTTGTCTCCACAGGATCTTTTAGATAATCTCAAATAATGGCGGGTAACGTCGAATTCCTCTATTTTGGAGATTACTCACAGGACATATACGAGTTTCTGACAGATCTTTGCTGTCGTGGAAATCTCGGTCTGTTGGCAGGGTCATTCTTGGACCAGGTTGCATCTGCCCTTAAAATAGAGGTGAATCAGGTATCGACTACCCAGCGTCAGTCAATACCTTTATTCTCAACAATCAAAGAGCTCAATGAGAAATACTATATGGCAGATGTCAAGAATTCTGCTATAGACAATGCTTTGTTGTGTATTACGCAATTGGCACATTATATCGAGTTAGTCCAAACATGAGATTCAAATAGATAGCAATTACTAACCTCATCTGCAAGCTACACCGAGAAATTTTCACATGATCCAAACAAATTATCTGAAACTTGTATCATTGGCGAGAGTAATGGCCTCTTCGCAGCAGCAGCCATTGCTTCCTCGCAATCCCTATCCGAACTAGTGCCGGTGTCCGTCCAACTGGTACTAATTGCATTTCGAAGTGGCTTGTGTGTTGCGGCAATGGCGAGTCGCATTTCCAATGATGCAAAATCACGGAATAACTGGGCGTATGATTTACCCAATACCACACAGGAAACAGTAACCTCAGTTCTCAATGACTTCCACAAAGAGAAGGTAAGTCAACGAGCACTTATTATTTCCATTTTAGTAACTTTTAGCAGAGCATTTCACCTGCCAGTAGGGTATATATAAGTGCTATTTGGCCGAATAGCATCACCATTAGTGGGCCACCCATTACACTGAAACAGTTATTCAGCTCAGGTGTCTTTAGCGTCATCCCGACTCCTGTTCCTATCCATGGCCCCTATCATGCAGCGCATCTTTACTCTATCATGGACATTGTGAAAATCTTACACTTCACAGATGCAGAAGTTTCCAAATTTCTCCAAAATTCTAAACCTAGATTTCCCGTGATGTCTAGTGCCGCTGGTACTTGGTACTCTGGACAGAACGCGTATTTGCTTATTCATGCTATTATACAAGATATTTTGACTGAGCCTCTTCAATTTTCAAAAATGCTCCATGGGTGTCTCCTCAAGGGACGTGAGCATAGAAGTCTTGTGATGCCCTTTGGTTTGAAGTCCTCCAAAATATATTGACAAGTAAGTGCTAATTTCTCATAGGTCCCATCTGTCGCGCTCAAAGCTTAGCTGCCATGCTTAAAGCTGAATCTGAGTTTGATGTAATTTTAACACCACCTTCGTCTTCAAGAGAGAAGAGTTCCGATTCGCTCGTTAATAGCAACCATGCTAAACCTAGCAAACTTGCTATCGTTGGTATGTCAGGGAGATTCCCAGGCGCAGCGTCCCATGGGGAGTTATGGAAACTGCTTGAGAAGGGTCTAGATGTCCATAGAGAGGTTCCAGGCGACCGATTTGATGTAAAAACACATACCGATGTTACAGGGAAAACGAGAAACACCGGCCATACTCCATATGGGTGTTGGATTGATGACCCAGGTCTATTTGATCCAAGATTCTTCAATATGTCACCACGGGAAGCCCTTCAGACTGATCCTATGCAAAGGCTAGCTCTTGTAACTGCGTATGAAGCTCTTGAGATGGCTGGCTACGTTGCAAATCGAACCCCATCTACAAGACTAGACCGCATTGGAACGTTTTACGGGCAAACTAGCGATGATTGGCGAGAAATAAATGCAGCACAAGACATTGACACGTACTTTATCACTGGAGGCGTGAGAGCATTCGGGCCAGGACGAATAAATTACCATTTCGGGTTTTCCGGCCCATCATTCAGTATTGATACGGCTTGTTCTTCCAGCGCAGCTGCGATCCAATTGGCTTGTACTTCTTTATTGTCGAGAGATTGCGACACAGCAATTGTTGGTGGATTGTCCTGTATGACCAATCCAGATATATTTGCAGGTCTCAGCCGGGGACAATTCCTTTCAAAAAAGGGTCCTTGTGCAACTTTCGATGATGGCGCGGATGGATATTGTAGAGCAGACGGCATTGGAACCGTTATTATCAAGCGGCTTGATGATGCTCTGGCTGAGTAAGTCCAATCTTTTTATCAAATGTCTGTTTAAAACCCAATAATCGGTATCTCTCGATGAACAAGTTGTTACTAAACCCCTGCCCGAGAATGATCTCGATGGAAATCTTTAGGCTTATTTGCGTTCTAAGAATTGAGACTGAGTTAATGCTAATTTTCATCTAGCAAAGATAATGTACTAGCTTTAATTCTCGGTAGCGCCACAAATCATTCCGCCGATGCTATTTCAATTACACATCCTCATGGCGGCACACAGGAGGTACTCTATCGGAATATTCTCGATAAAGCAGGCGTGGATCCCCTTGACGTTGATTATGTTGAAATGCATGGGACAGGCACACAAGCAGGAGATCATACCGAGATGCAGTCTGTCACAAATGTTTTCGCTCCTCCCAATCGAAAAAGGGGCCCAGAGAATCCTCTTTTCTTAGGGTCTGTTAAGGCGAATATTGGACACGGCGAAGCCGCATCTGGAGTCACTTCACTGATAAAGGCCTTGCTTATGCTGCGCAACAAGAGCATACCTCCACATGTTGGTATCAAGAATACTATCAACAAGGGCTTTCCCAAGGACCTTGGTGATCGTAACGTGCATATCGCTTTCCATAACACCTCACTTCGAAGAAAGACTGGCAGGCCTTTGCGTATTTTCGTTAATAACTTCAGCGCTGCAGGTGGCAATACTGGATTACTTTTAGAGGAGGCTCCAATTCAGGCCTGCATAACTAGCGATCCTCGCTCAACACACATTGTGACTGTGACCGCCAAATCAAAATCCGCTTTGATCAAAAATGCTGAGCGTTTGATCGAATATCTAGCACAAAATCCCACAATATCTGTTGCAGACTTAGCATACACTACTACCGCTCGTCGCATGCAATACAATTGGCGAATAGCAGTACCGGCAGCCGATGTCGCTCAAGTCCGGAAGAGCATTCAGTCTAAGTTGCTTGAAAACCTAGTGCCTATCTTGTCAGAAAAGCCAAAAGTTATTTTTGTTTTTACTGGGCAAGGATCTCACTATGCTGCTATGGGCAAAGATCTATACGAGAATTCATCTGTTTTCAGAGAGAACATTGTTGAATTTGATAGAATCGCTTCAATTCACGGGTTTCCTTCATTCATTCCGCTAATTGATGGTGGCGCTACGGATATTGAAACGCTGTCTTCAATAGCTGTACAAATTGGAATTGTGTGCTTAGAGATAGCGCTTGCTAGACTGTGGGAGTCCTGGGGCATTAAGCCTTCTATTGTACTCGGACACAGCCTAGGAGAATATGCTGCATTGTGTATCTCTGGAGTGCTTTCTGTTAGCGACACCATTTACTTGACAGGTACAAGGGCTCAACTCTTGGTTGAAAAATGTCCTGCAGATACCCACTCTATGCTTGCAGTCCAAGGGCCTACTTCCTCTATTACCGAAACGCTTAAAAGTGTTCCCTTTCCTGTCAACATAGCCTGCATCAATAGCACTCGTGAGATAGTTCTCAGCGGCAAATCTGACGAAATGTCTAATGTCGCCAATAGACTTCGCCAATCAGGATTCAAATGCACTCAACTTCAGGTGCCATTTGCTTTTCATTCAGAACAGATTGATCCAATTCTGGCCCAATTTGAAGAACTTGCTGAGTCTGTGGATTTTCGCAAAGCAGATATTCCTATTATTTCTTCTGCTGTGGGCCGATACCTTGATGAGCCCGGAGCGATTAATGCCAGTTACCTTTCCAAGCATGCCCGAAATACGGTCAATTTCGTAGGTGGTCTGGTATCTGCGCAAATGACCGGTGCTATTGACCCACAGACAATTTTCCTCGAGATTGGTCCACATCCTGTCTGCTTAGGTATGGTAAAGACTACTCTTAGTTCTGCTACTATATGCCTCCCAACCCTTCGGAGAAATGAAAGCGCATATAAGACTATTAGCAATAGCTTGAGTGTTCTACACACATTTGGCCTGAAGATTGACTGGAACGAGTACCATCGAGACTTTGTCGACTCACTTCAACTTCTTTCTCTGCCTAGCTACTCATTTGATGAGAAAAACTATTGGATTCAATATGAAGGAGACTGGTGCTTGACTAAAGGCCAGCCTCTGAAGCATCAGTCGGAATTGATTCTAGAAAATAAGAGGCACAAGCTCTCGACCACCACAGTACATACCATAACGAAGGAAGAGATAGATGGTAACATCGTCACATTGTCCACTGAATCTGACTTATCCAAACAAGGGCTTCGAGAGGTTGTCACGGGCCACGTCGTTAATGGAGCAATGCTCTGCCCTTCAGTATGTATTCCACTTCCCCCCTCCTCAACGGTCAACGGCTAACATGACTCTAGTCACTATACGCGGATATGGCGATGACCGTATGCAACTATGCTTATAAACTCATAAAACCAGAGGTCAGCGACATTAGCGTTGATATTGCAAATATGAAGGTTCCTAAACCGCTACTGGCAAATGCCGATGGGAGTAGTCAAGTACTCAAACTCACTGTTACGCTCAATGCGCAAGCGGGTACTGCGGACCTTATATTTTCTACTAAACCCGGTACGGAAGAGGTTGAACACGCCACCTGCCGGGTCTTTTTTGGTAGCTGCGAAGAGTATCTGTCTGAATGGCGACGAAACACCTATCTCATTCAATCTAGAATAGATTGGCTCAAAGATGCAGAGAAATGTGGTAAAGCTCACAAGATCGGTCGAGGACTAGCTTACAAGCTATTTTCCGCCTTGGTTGATTACGACTCAAAATATCGCGGAATGGAAGAAGTTATTCTTCATAGTAGTAATATGGAAGCAACCTCACAGGTAGTCTTTCAGACGACTGAAAAAGACGGAAATTTCATGTGCAGTCCATACTGGATTGATAGTGTCGCTCATATCTCCGGCTTCATTGTTAATGCCTCGGACACTATAGATTCTCGAAAAGACGTTTATATATCACATGGCTGGGAGTCTCTGAGAATCGCTGAACCGTTCTCCGCGGATAAAACATACCGTTCTTACGTAAAGATGCAGGCCGAGGACAACAATGTCATGAGTGGTGATGTCTTTGTGTTTGATGGAAACAAGATAATCGCCGTTGTTAAAGGCTTAAAGTTCCAATGTGTTCCTCGCAAAGTCTTAAATATGCTTTTACCTATGAGTGACTTGAAGATGACCGGAAATCCGGGCTCCCGAGGAAAGAGCTCACAGACACAAAAGGCTGATGCCGTCCAGACTCCAAAAGTTACCATGGAACATATCAACAAGCTTGACTTAAACTCTCCTTCTCTCTGTTCACAGGCTCTTGAGATTTTGGCAGCAGAAGTTGGTACTGGAATTGACGAGCTTGTGGACGATATCCATTTTGCGGATCTTGGGATTGATTCATTAATGTCCCTGGCAGTTAGTGGAAGAATGCGAGAGGAGCTGGAAATTGATATTCACTCAAGTGATTTCAATACTATCACAACAATTGGGTCTTTTAAGTCCTTCCTCGCCAAGTTTGAGAAACAGAAATTAGATTCGACTCACAATGATAGTCCAACAGCTTCTCTTGATCAGTCAACATCCAACTTACTGGAAGACTCAAATATCACGACACCAATTGATGACTTCTCAGATCAAATTGAAGAGGATTATATCAGTAACATCATTCGGGTAGCCATTTTAGAAGAAACTGGACTCGATTCTGATGAGATCAAAGAGACTGTTGACCTTGCAACACTAGGAGTAGATTCACTCACGAGCCTTTCTCTTCTGGAAAACTTGCAAGGAAAGACAAACATGTTACTTCCAGGTGACTTTCTCATAGAGAATCTGTCTATCCGTGACATCAAACAAAGCCTTAAACTTATGACATTAGAGAGAGTTCCTAAGGCGATGTCAACCCCAATTCACACGGAGACAGTAGGCATTCCTTCCCCACCGCAACGCCTTGCTTCTTCAGTTCTTCTTCAAGGCCACTTACGAAAGTCGAGCAAATATCTCTGGTTTATCCCAGATGGCGGTGGATCTGCGACATCTTATGTTGACATTCCTAATTTGCTACCCGATCTTGCTGTGCTAGGCCTGAACTCTCCGTATATGAAAACTCCCGAGGAATATAAATGCGGTGTCGTTGGTATTGCTACTGCATTTATCACAGAAATAAAACGGCGCCAGCCTCATGGACCGTACCTTTTAGCTGGATGGAGCGCAGGGGGTGTGATCGCATTTGAGGTTGTTAACCAGCTCACGAAACATGACGAGAATGTTGAGAAGCTCATCCTTATTGACTCACCTTGCCCGGACATTATCGAACCTCTACCGTCCTCACTACATGCATGGTTTGCTTCAATTGGCCTCCTCGGCGATGGCGACCCAACAAAGATTCCACCTTGGCTTTTGCCGCATTTTGCAGCATCAGTTAATGCGTTGTCAAATTATACGGCGGAAAAGATTGATCACCAAAAGTGTCCGCATGTGACAGCAATCTGGTGCGAAGACGGTGTTTGTAAATTACCCACAGACCCACGACCAGAGCCATTTCCATACGGTCATGCTCAGTTTCTATTGGATAACAGGACTGACTTTGGCCCCAATCTCTGGGATAAGTATCTAGACCCCAAGAAATTAGTATCAAAGCGTGTTCCAGGCAACCACTTTACCATGATGAAACGGCCACACGTAAGTAATCATGTCCAAAGGTTAATAGTCTATGAAGCGCAGGATACTAATTGCTAATTGCAGGTCAATATCCTGGGTAATGTAATTAGGGAAGCAATTGTGACCCTTATTTGATTGCTTCCTCGCAGATTTCAGATCGGAATTTCTTAAAATATAGAATATCTTTATGTCAAGTCTATTAAACTCGTCAGTTGACCGTAGAGGCTTGCAGTGCTGGTATAACATGGTGCATAATGTGTGATTCACTAGATCCCCAAATTGGAGCGTTCTAATTATCTCTTATGCCGAACTTTTACTGAAGCTAATTCTGGATCTTTCAACTAAATTAGGATTAATATAGCCTTTTCTTTCATCTAAGGTCGAAACAGTGAGTTTTGTAACTATTGGTTGCTATAGTGAAAATTACAAATTAACCGTAACAAGTTAACTATAGCGTCTCAAGTTGAGGCAAAAATGTTCTCGTGTGGCCCTCATTGTAAGCGTACACCATATCAGAAATAGTTCCGAGGATTTCGAACATGAATAATCATAGTAGTAATTGTGAGATGTTAGATAACTCGAGAGATTTGAAACATTTAATATATTTTACCCCACGTCATGATATGGTGATGTTAATTTAGATATTTATGTCACAGGTATAAACTTTCTCACCAGAAATTACGCCCTTTGGTCTCTCCGCAACTACACATCCTTCCTCCGCATTGACTATGTGAAGTTTTTGTTTCCGAAACCCTGTGCCTGCCAACACCTATTTAACGATCGTGGCATATAATAAGGTGTCCATTCGTAATATTCTGAGATTTATAATGCTGTTGTAGCTAAAGTTAGAATAGCAAGGTTGTCAGCCGCTTAACCTAATCTGTCTGGTTTAAGTTATACATATATGGGGGATAACAACCGATCACTTACAGAGCTCTGGATGCTTGCAATGATCTAGATTGTGAGGAGGCGGTAGCACTGCATGAATTGATTTTTGAACCGGAAATTGTCCCGTCGTTACCAATCACAACTCCCTAAAATCCCGCAGGACTTAACCATCGAGGCGGATGTTCTCCAAGTCCTACAAGATCGTATCAGGGACATAACCGTTCGCGCTCCTCCAATGCATGACGTACTTAGTGGATGCAGCTGGCTGCAGTTATCACGTTATAGGGCTCAAACAAACTATTGACCATCACCCCACCACCGCATCCGGCTCTGCTTTATCCAAAATTGTTACCTCATGTCCAATTGTGACAGCAAGATACAGCGTTGGCGGCTTCACACTAGCTACAACGGGCTGTTGTCCCCAGCTACGACGGGTTGTTGTTCCTAGCCACGACATCCACTCAGCACCAAGTGCCGCTGGGCTAGCCAAGACGGACCCGGGGACCAATGAACTATCGGAATGCCTTCCGTTGGGCGTGTGAGATATCCGATACTTGGTCTAAGCAGCTGAGTGTTGAGAGCAGGATCATTGCAAGACCCGCATTCCATGCATAGACATGCATCTTCTCGCATCATATGAGAATTCCCACGGCTGGTTTCCTTGGGTGTATAATGACATGTGACGGAATGTTTATCCGTTAGCTTTCCTATCAACTTCATTATTCACATACTCAGTTTATATTCCATCGACTCCTCGACCACCTCCACCATCCTTGATCTCCACTTGCCTCCCATCAATTATCATCAACTGCTAAATCTGTCAGATGCGTGACATTGACATTGGTAAAATCAATTTGTTGAAGTGGAATATTTTTATGATCTTGACCCGGTCTATCTATTGCACACATATTGAGGCTTTAGGGTAATCCAGTCTCTGACCCTTCTCCAATCACAGTCCGTGACATTATACACTATGTGTAATTCGGAAACCCAGCACTGTACGAAATCGCGACCTTTGAAACTGAGAGCATCTTGTGATGCTTGTTTTCTAGCTAAGGTCAAATGCAGCAAGGCTCGTCCGATATGTTCACGATGTCTAGCATGGGGGGAAGATTGTAATTATAGCCCTTCTGCTCGAGCTGGTAAGCCAAAATCAGATGGCAGCAGAATAAACCGGATTTCAAATCCTAGGAATCTACCGATGCTTGAGGATCCCGCTTTTTTTGAATGTCCCACATATGCAATGCCGACAATGAATATCGACGTCAATCATCCTACGCCCTCTACAATAAAAACAGAATCGTCGATTCTGTCCGATTCGCTAGAGGAGATGATGAATGGGATTTTGGCAATGCCGGCGAGTGCACCAATAACTGTCGATGACATTGCCTCCAGGGCAAGCTACGGAGCTAATGAAGATCTCCCCGACTCATATGTTCTAGGAGAGGACAATCCCAGGGATGGAACTGTTTCTGTTACACCCAGCAACGGTTTTCTTCAGTCAGGTACGAACATTCTGTCAGAGGTTTCTCAGCCACCCTTGGCAGATCACTGGGTTGATCAATTGGAAAATATCATTTCCCCTGGCTCTATTTGTGGGCTCATTCCAGAAACTACTATCAGCATGACAGACTATCATAATTCGAGGCCCCCAGTGTGCCATTGTTTCGACCTCTGCCTCCAAGCGCTTCAAGCACTATACGATAATTTCGATACCGTTTTGGTTCCTTTGTCCTTTGACGTTACCTTGCCCATCAACCAGAAAGCCGTGGATGCATGTTCCATAATGCTCAACTGTCAAACATGCATGTCGAGATCTAACCCTGGCATAAGAACCATGCTTCTAGGGACTATCATTAGCAAGATCACTTCCGTACACCAAGAGTCATTGAAGAATTTGTTTGAGTTGACTTCCATGCCAGGGAATTCAATTCAGTCACCACCGTTGCTATTCGATTCATACGGAGCTCAAGGCGAACATGATAGGTGGTTAGAGGCAGAAATAATTCTGAGGGAGGTGGAGAAATTGAGGATGTTATTCAATGACTTTCGAGAGAAACTAAGAACATACGCAAACCAAGAAGATTCCGGAATATATAACGCTGTTACAGATTACATACACTATAACTTACAATCCACTGTTAATATATGGGAAAAGTACAATAACATGGTATAAGCATATATAGATATTTATAGCTAGGATCTTGAAATAAAATGTTATTCTATTGTCTGAATTTGGGTAACGAGGGATAGAGTACCTCGATTCCTTAAGTTTTTAAAAGATTGGCATTGCAGGTAAACACATCTATCGTCCCCCAATCTACGGTAGTATGAGATGGAATATATTTCTATATCACATAGCCAGTTGAGGCAACCGCAATGCAGATGATCACGCAGCCAGTACTCTAATATTAGGCTTAGATTTCCATCAGAGCGCTAGCCAGAAAGGTGGTTGTTACGGAGTAGACTGGGTGTCTAGGAATGCTACGCAGTGACTATCCTTTGAGGCAGAGCATGTTGATAGTTATAGGTTAAAGGAAGTTATAGGAAAAAACATCCGCAGCCATCTTTCGGCCTAGCCTTTTAATATGCTTCTTATGGTTCAAGGAATGCAGGGTTGTTTGAAGAGGTACTCTCCATGTATCAGATCTAGTAAGTATATAGTTGAGCATATCATTCTGAAGGCATGTTACTGTATAGAGGCTCAAGTAAAGTTTATCAGACCCACCCATATCAGCTTGTGGTCAAGATACAAACGGTTTAAACTTGCTGGGACAAAAACAGCCCGGACTTTCAGAGGAGTAAGATCTTTCCCAGTGACAAATTTCAGTGATGTAATTGCATTTTATCCTATTATTGTGCCATAGATAAGCTTGTCTCCGTCTGTACTCACTACCCTGATACCACACATACTTCCAATACCAAAATCAACTATCTCATACTAACTTTATCAAGGTGATCTACACCGGTTTTCATGCCTTTGGCGATGAGCACCTATGTCATTGACCCTCCAGTAAGCTTGATTACTTGACCTACAGACACTTTGTTAGCTTCAACCCCTTCTTATTGAATTATTAGGAACCTACCATTTATCCACTCCCCCTCAGGACTGACTAGCAAGGCTACGGCCTTAGCGATATCAGACGGCAACCCAACCCTTTTCAGCGGACAAAATCTGGCTAACGCATCATCAATCGCAGCCAAATGCATCCCTGGATACCCGTTAGGCACGTAATGCCAGGCATTTTCATCGTACATGTCAGTCTTAACGCCACCTGGGGCAATAGCATTGACCGTAATGCCTTTTTCACCGCAATCAACTGAAAAAGAACGGGTGAATCCCTCTACCGCAGCCTTACTGCCGGCATACAAAGCATGGTTTGGAATACCACTCATTGTAGCGGCAACGGAACTTGTAAGAATGATACGGCCGCCATGCTGAAGGTACTTTAGACCTTGCTGAGCAACGAAGAACTGGCCACGACAATTCAGATCAAATATGTAATCAAAATCGTCTGGCGTAACATCTTCTTCTTTGAACCATACTTCGCTTCCAGCGTTAGAAATAACGATGTCAAGTTTTCCAAAATGGTTCATGGCAACTTCAAAAAGTTTAAATATTTCCTCCGGTTTGGTGACATCTGCTCTGACCGCAATAGCCTTGCTGCCGCACTTAACGATCTCCGAGACCACTGCTTCAGCCTTAGATCCGCTAGAAGAGTAACCAACGACAACGGAGCAACCACGAGCAGCAAGCTCTAGAGCAATTGCTCTGCCAATTCCCCTTCCCGCCCCTGTGATAAGAGCGACTTTACCTGCCAGCGAACCCATGCCATTGTATTTGGGTGCCTGGATAGTTGTATCATTCAAATTTTCTATGTGGCTTGGAGGCATTGCGAATCTTTGCCCGAGTACAACTTGAAGCAATAATGATGCGTTAATAATGGAGTGGTTCAAAATCATTCAGAAGCTTTTGTTCTTTCTACCTCGCAGACTCTGATATATATATAAATAAATAAATAATTCGACTCATATGCCTTATCTCGTATCTAGTTATCTCGATACTCACTAGGGAAAGACATATTCCCTGCTGTCCCGGACGACGCTAGCTTCGGAGCCCCGATGACTTCATTCTTCAAACTCTTGGGTGTAACCATTAGGAACATTGATAATTTTTGGCCAAAGTACGCAGTCGGACGTCCGATAATAAGTGCCTGTAATATAATCCAAGGCATGATTCCCCCCCTTACCATAAAGAGGGTATTATCGGACATCCGGCGGTGCGGTTTGGCAAAGAGATTATCAACGTCCGGTGCCGATGCTTGGGACTCAACTGAATATACAACGGCTTCATGGTAACCAGAGAAGTCCGTTATCTCCAAATAGCAGTATACAGAGAATAGAATCTTATCAATTAATTTCCCAAGAACGTGTCAAAGATCGTATCAATTAGGTTAAGAAGATACTGGCAGTAAATATTTCATCTGAGCTGCATAGACGAGGGAACTTCCCACGTTTCCTAAATTCGGATACCTCTTTTCTCTGTGCTAGTAATTCATAAGTCAGATGTCGGACTCTCCTTTATAGTAAGGCATGAGTCTTATATACACAGGTTGAGTTGATTGGCTGTAAGCTATTTTTTTACACCCGCTTCAGATCTGGTGATGTAAAGCACCCCTTCATGTCAATAAGCCTCTCATAAACATCTATTATTATAAGTTATGCTAGTAGGTTTATAAGTCAACCCATTCCAGTATTTCGTTTACCAACACAATACAAGGATCCGTCTCACCTTTGGTAATACTAATGGATCTGGATCTTCCATGAATTTTTCTCCAGATTTCCTTGGACAATATAAAAGGAGATGTTCAGTTGTCTTATAGGATAACAAAGTAGAGTATGCTTATGTTATATAGACATTAAGGTAAATAGAAAAAAAGAATATGCCCCATAGCCATAAAAAGGCATTTATTGGTTTAGCCACGCTTTAAGCATCCCATTGAACGGCTAGCATATCCGACTATGATTGAAACTATATTAACGCAGTGTCAATTGAGAACTTAGAGCCCTTGTTGCATAGCCTGGTGAGGACGTTAAGTACTTCTGATATTTAAGATGATACAGGAGTTTCTGCTTCTATTATCCGCATTTTCATGATGCCGGTATCGGTAATATTTAGTGTTAATGAAGTATATATCAATCAAACCAAATCACTGGACTGAGACAAGCCTCATATGTATCCTCGCATCTCTTTACCCCAGTTTTTAGAAAGAGTTTGCAGCTTCCGCTTGATTCCATCCAAAATCCGTGATTCAGGGCCCCGGTTAAGTAAAGAAATAAAGTACATTAGCACCCCATTGGGATCATCTAACCTGGCACTGTGGTCCCCCATCTCCAGCACTGGAATGCCCTTCGCATCCCATAGACAGGATATTAAAGACTGATCCGGGGCCGGGGTATCAATTGCGAAGACTTTCCGGTCATATGATCCTTGGGTCTTCCGTTCCATGTATAGTAGGCTGTTAACCCAGAGGATCAACGCTACCCGATATAACGCGATTGGCCACCAATGCGGTCGATTACCTATCGGCGTGCAGCGGATGAGACGGACAATCTGGCCACAATGGAAGAGACTGTCCCACTGCTGAAAGATACAAAGTTCGCACCGCAAGGATAGCTCTGTGTCAGAACCGTCAAACTCTTCTTTACGTGCTAGTCGTTCAATCTCAAGGAATGAGGTCACCGCAGTTAAACTGACAAGATGATAGAGAACGAAGTTGACTTGGGTGACCGGGTTTGTGGCATCGGTCTTAGAATGAGCCGTACATATTTGATACCACTTCTGCAGTAAAGACTGGAGCTCTTCAAAAGAAACTAAGGTAGACACCTTGACAAGAGCTCTTATCGCCCGGTGAGACCGGAATGGAGTAGCAAAACATCCGGCAAATTGACGAAGGTGACAAGCAAGAGACTGAATAGGGTAAAGCAGTAACCTTAACTCTAATGGTGAGAGATCCCATTGTTGTGTGCTTGATTCATCATGTACGAATTGCTGGAACAGATCACACATTGAGCTTCTCGGGGTTAGATCACCCAAAGAATTTGGAGCAAGCCATCCCGCTCCAGAATCGGTCTGCTGAAGTACAGCAAACCATTCCATGCAGTCTTTCGCGAACCATAACCTGTCAGAACCTGGTACAGGTGTCCTTAATTCTGTGATCGGTAGGATAGGGGCGGTGTCATGAAACAGACTTAACTCCAGGTCAAGTGAGACCCAATTGTAAACTAACCTGAATGCTGTTAATCTGTATAATTTCGAGTATGGTTTAAAGTACATCATGAACATAGGAATGGCGCGATGTAGGCCTACCTGCGCTTGTGCTCCCGTTCTCGCCAAGCTGTCCATGAGATTTTTGTTCTTGAGAAATCATTCAGTGGCCCATTTACCAGTTGAGATGGCTCTAGAAATCCTGCGTGCTTCAGCATCTATATTTCGTAAGTTGGTGAAGCGGACCTCAAGATCTCGGCTCATCTCACAGCAAGATACATTCCTCTTTGACACATAGCTACATTCATGTGCCGAGCATCGCCACTCCACGCCCCTAGCATCGTAAATAACCATGCACACTCAAGAACTACGGCCTTGGCAGATAATTCGACGTCTCTCTCGATTATATGAAATAGAGATATACGACATGTCTCTGTCAGACCTGCCGCCAGGCACCTAGCTTCAGCTGTCTCAAGAGTTGTTGCACCATGTGCTATCATAAGGAGTAAGAGTAGCACGGATGATGGGGAGCTAAGCACCATCTCATTCGGATCAAGCGTACTCTTACCGACAAGTGCATAATAAGGAGCAAGGTAGCATACATGTCTTCGTAGGAAATACTCTAATACCTTGGAGGACGGCAAAACAAGGAAGTTGAATTCGCCTATATCTGAGTCCTTGGGTGGCTGCTTCGTCAGTTCATGGTTTTTGAGCGCAATATAAAGGAATCTTTGTGTAATTGCAAGCATTCTGTCTCTTGTTCCGGAGCTTAGAGGCAATACCGATATTTGATTTTCACAATCAACGGTAGTGAATTCAATGGTCCGCTCGAGTTGTTTCCATGCGGTCTCATGCTTAGAGTTTTGTTGTAGACTCTCTAGGTGTACGACGGCTGTCTGTGGACAAGTCCCCGTAAAATTTGGAAAATTACATCGAGCAAGTGGCCACGCGCTCTCCGCTGCTATAATAGCTTCGAATTCCGACATTCCACTTCCCTCAATAGTAGACGTCAAAGTAGTTTCAGTTATCTTGGTTAAATTGATAGGCCCTATCCTCGCAGCGTTGCTAGATGTATCAGGCAACGAGATCGGTGTATCTGTTGTTCTTGAAATGATTTCGTCAGAGCCTGATGGAGTTCCAGAAATGTTAATCGCGTCAGATTTTCCTGGATAGCTCGGAATCTCCGATCCAATATCTGGATAGCTTTCGAGTTCTGACAAGAACTGGTTCCAGATAAATTCCTGATTGCTAGCTTCGCGATTGAAGACCTCATTTAGAAAAGCGTAGTTATCTATACTGCTGATAGTGGAACTGACATCGGAAGAGGTTGCAATATCAGCTGTGAATTGCGAGGCAGGAACAACATGCCAGGGCTCCTTCTGGGGACTACCTTGCCCTCGATGGTTCGTTCCAATGTCAGAAGATACGGGACGATCCTCAGTACTAGTGGCACGAGATACCATCTGATTGGATACTACAGCATCACCACGGTATTGTGGTGCTGGAGTCACGCTACGAAACCTTGTCGATCGAATTAACGCTTTTGATGAACGTCTGGCAAATCGAGCGGCGCAGGACAGATTCCTTTCCACACACCGTGAGCAAGGGACCTTCTTATCACATCCTGCCTTCGCATTTGCACAGTTGATGCAGGCAATTTTTGCCCGTCCAGCAGGTTCATGGTGTTCTTTTCCTATAGAGGATTGCATCGCCTTCGTGGAACGTATGATGCTATTTATGGAGGAGGTCTCAAAAATATTCAATGATCAACAATGCGTATAAACCTAAGCAATAAGGAGTTTCTCTATGGATATGTTCTTGGAGAAGATCCACGGCACAGACCACATCTGTGTGGTTATATATTTGTATCTGATAAAATCTATCAGAAGTATACCAAAAGTTTAAGAGGAATTTACCTCTAGGTATATGCCTTTCCGGATTCTCTTTTCAAGCGAATTGTTTTCTATAATACGCACAGTAAATCCTGAGCCCTGCCTATACATTTCGATCGTCATTACCCATGTATTCGTTCCAATTGTATTTCACAAACCTCCAGGACAGGACTAGGTTGACTCGCCTCCTGTTACCATTGATTTAGTTTCAATGACGAATGATAGTTATATCGTTGAGAGAGCTTTTTTAGTCCGTAACTCGGGTTTATCTGGAAGCTAAGGTGCTAGAAAATAAATATGGGTCAAAATCAATAATGATACCGGATTCTGCATCCGCTAGCTCTGCATCCACTGTAAGGGATTCTTTTGCTTGATTTGCAAATTACGCAATGAGGTTCATGCCGCTGGTCTAGTAAACGGGTAAAGTCATCACTGGGGCTTCCTCCCCTAGATACTACCTCACGGCACTGTGCACTTTCCGCCTCGAAATCGGGTGAGATCACGAAAATAATGGATTACTAACTACTTCATGTAGGCTTCGGCGATTCAAAATCCGACTTCACTCTTGGTAGGACAGGCAGCCATCCATCTAGCTAGTAAATGCAAGTAGCATGTGACAGAGATCGAGTTGACACCAGATACGCATGCTAAAATAACAAAAGGATAAAAAAGGCGCTAGATGTGGAGCAGCTGAATACACGCGTGGCCACAAGCAATCCTCTATGGAGATAATGAATACTCTTCGGCTGATTTGAGAGCTTTTAGTATTTATATTTAGGTTTATAACAATAAGTATTTCAACCTATCTATAGTAAAACGTTTCACGCCCTCGAAATCCGACATTTTACTACGTCAAGACTCATGACAAAGTATCGTACGGAATCTCTTGGGCCTAAGTAACCTTCCAAGCACTAATCGGTCACCTTTTCGGGGCTTCAAATCCTTGAAAAATACTTTCAAAATCATATTCGTTCCAGTGAATATATGGCTTCAGGCCCGCAAATTTCCACACCCCGTTGACCTTGCGGTAATAATGCTCGTTTGTGGCGTGGCTATGTCCCCTCTTTTCTTCCACCAGATGATCAGGACCAGTATATCGCAGATGGGCGGCGCGTAGTTGGTGATGCCCAATTATCTCAGTGTCAGACAGCTTCGTCCATTCAGTGGCACCAAGCAAATGTTGTGTCTTGAGCAGTGGATCGCCAAGAAAGCCGGGATCGGACATCATTGCTACGAATTTATCGGCATCCATCTGCTCTCTATTGCGCTTGGAGACGTGCGAATAGTCTACCTGAACGTGAGAGAAGTATCAGCGGATAACCCCTAGTATATATGAGATTGGCGGGCTCATACGCACCAGGAGTGTTGGAGCAACAATGCTACGCAATCTCGACCAGTCCTATTCTTTGGTGAGTGGTGTAAATAATGGATTATGGAATGGGTTCATACTTTTGCATCATAGCTATCAGCCCAGTTGAAAGCAAGCGCACTCACAGCAAGGTACTCTATAATTCTGTCAGGATTGCGTGAGAAAAGTTACACAATACTTCCCTTCCAAGGTTAAAGTGTCATGTTCATTCTTAGAATTTTTGGAAACTTTGGAACCCATCATGAGATGTTAACAGTGCAGAGCAGATTTGATTTAGTTATTAGATTTTCTCGGAAATGATCTTTGTACAGTATATTTAAATCTGGTCCACAGCCAGATGTACAGTTAGATTAGTCCACTTATATCCACAAGCCTCCGGACTCCCCTCTGCACTCCCTTCCGGACTCCCCTGCGGACATCCGAATGGAGATTTACCTCTCTCAGTTACATGTAGATGTCTTGCTCATGCGGAAAGTCATGTTGTTCTGCCTGAGCAGGCCATACGATAGCTTAATTTGATAACGGTTAGTTTACTATTACGTATACCCATTGAATTATGCACCTAAAAGCTAGCTCGTTACAAAAGTGTTGTCGTACAGATGCATCATCCATGGCAAACACAAGGCCGTCAAATTTCACATGTTTATGCATTCACTCCTCCCATTCACTCCCCACCAAGTAGAGGGTTCTTTGCGTAGTACATACTCCATACCACGTCACTGGCTCGCACATCCTTCCATGGTAGTATATTGTTGATTTGCATGCTACTCTCGCCAGCTAGTTTGCTTCACCAAGGAACAGCCACTATTTGATACCTATCGATTTAGAATGAGACTGGTTCGTACTACTCTACTACTATTTGTCCACAATTTTGCTATTTACCATCCCTGTTTTGGCTTAGTAACCGCGACGTACGTTTACCGCTGAACTGAAGACATACAATCTGAAATTGCAATCATAAAATGATAAATTTTTGTATCTTTTTATTTTTCTAAATAAGCTTGAATAATACCTGAGCAAGGAACTTCAGAATGCAATCCTAAACTATACGAATTTCCCCAACCGTGCCCTCCATAATTGAAAGATCGTGAGTTATTATTGTTAGTCATGTAGAATGAGAAAAAAAAAGAAAACACTCGTAGTTACGATATTGAAATATTGTGCAAAGAAAACATATCCTCCTTCCACATCCGGACCCCCTTCAACCTAGCCTTTCAACCAGAACAGCTCAATTTTAGAAACCATCCTTCTAAAACTCTTCGCAAATCCCTCAAGTAAGCCAATTCTTGCAATTCAAATGTTGTCAGAACACGTTTCATTTATTCCTACATTCGGCACACGCCCAACAATGTTATCCAACGACATAGGATTTGATCGATTGCTGGAGCTCGAGCGTGGCAGAGTAGCTCTTCGCCTAGGAGCCGGTTGCGACAGAGGCTGAAGTATTGAAATGGTGCATCCTACAGAATCAGGCGAGAGGCCTGACCCTTCCCCAGCGCTCCTAATAGCTGTCGTTTCAGTTGGCTTAAGATCATATTCGATAGGGGGTCGGCGGCGGAGGATGGCTCGCTGATGCCCAGCCTCGCTTGGAATAGGAGGTGGCAGGATGAAAGGGTGAGGATCCTGTCGTGCTCGCTTACGTCCAGTAACTTGAGTCGGATACTCAGTGTTAGAATTAGGCGAGCTTGCTGGAGAAGATGCCGGATGGTTATCAGGAGGAGCAATTTGTAGTTGGGTTGTTCCTAATGGTTGACCGTGAGCACCGAACAGCTGGTTCGAGTGTGTCATTGGGAGAAGACGACCGTCAGAGTCGAAAAGCATGTTGCGCATGTCGGGATACACAGCATGGGCAGGAACGAAGGCCTGTGGTTGGGATGATACTGGAACAAAGATACACTGTTGCTCAAAGCGTTGGCAGTTGAAGCATCTTCCCTCTGAGTTGTGTTCAAAACCAGAGCATTTAATCTGTTATTTATAGTTAGCAACCTGATTTTCAAAACTTTGCTAGCTGTGTTCTATATCAGTATATGCTAGTTATAAAGACCGCTGATGCTTTGATTCTAAATGAATATATGCCAAATCTTCATATATCTAGTTTCTAGAGATCAAAATAGAACGAAAGTTTGCTCACCTTGCGTCTTCTACAGAACACGCATGCAACAGGGGTCCTTAACCAGGGTTTAGGATTGCCCAACTGTATAAATGCTTTGCCATATTTCTGCTCGCAACTTGTATCATTTTTGTGAGTCCTCGGTGCTGATTTTATTTGAAGTGGCGATTGCTCCACTTTTAGATTAGGAGTATCATTATTTAATAGATTGTATGATGAGATCGAGGGAATAGTGACGCTCTTTAGAACAGGAGGAATAAACTGGTACGAGCACTCCTTGACGGGAGCTGGTTCCTTTCCTGGAGAGGATTGAGGTTTGACGTAGTGAAGGAAGTTTAGCGGTGGATATTTCTGGAAACAGTTGTGCCATGCCATTTGGTCCGGATATCGATAGATAGGACGAAGTGTTAACAGTGATCAATGGATCTAGATTCAAACCTAACACTGTTGCAAGAAAGAAAGAAGGAAGGAAGGAAGGAAGGCAATTAGTAATATTTTTCGCTATTCGATATCAGTATATCGCAACGTTTTCCAAGAGATTGTAGAGCTAACTGGACAATGTGTTGAAAATCACACCATATGAGTAACCTTAACATTGAGAATGTAACATTTTCAGAAGTATCTAACCAAGATAGCTTCTGCATACAGTACAAATGAGGTGCAACTGTGTTTATATTTGAGCGTATCGATACAATGTCTTATTTTTATAGTGAATATGGAGAGATTTGTGTGTTTGCGTATTTGCGTGCTTCTATGCCCTCCTAGACATAGAAAGGAGCACAGCACAAATGGGTGGACATGGGCTGAAGCACCCGCATAGGAGGCTGCTGGTGTGTCCCAGTGGGCTTGTGGAGGGGGGAGGGGGGTGTAATCTAGAATTCAAGACTGTCTGGACCCCCTTTCAGCCTCTTGGGTTAACGCCTTCCAGCCATTAAAAATAGTAAGCCTCTCTCAACCAGTCTTGCTTTTTCAAGAGGGGGGCGGGGGTCAGAGTAACCGCCAACCATAAGAACATGGTTAGATATTGACAATTTGAAAGAGACGATTTGATGTATGCTGTAATGAACGGTTTACCCAGGGGCTGCAAGACATGTGAGGACCATGATAGAATGGTGCATTCCACTTATCACTCATGATGTGGGGGGGCGGACGGATCCTGGAACCTGACTTGAGAGTCGCCAAGATATGACCGCGAGAATGAGGGTGTCGCTCCACAATCCTGCTCGCATCCGTGCGGAAGAGGGTCTCAATATCGTGGAAGTTCCCGTCCTACTACCTAATATGAGAAAATGCAAAGTGCTGCTATTGAGGCTTCTAACTGGAAGAACTGCTGGCCTGTGCAAAATCACTTGAATCCCTTGATGACGCGTTATACCGGATCAAATATCTCAATTATTACAATGTGGTCGTATCTTGAGTTCCAGGCTACCTACTCTCTGTTTGGTATGAATATGCGACCACGGGCTTCGTTGGCACATGAAGAATCTACACATGTTGCCCGGTGAACTGTCGTAATTACGAAAGACTGGCTGGGGGGTTGGAAGCCAGATCCGTTAAGTGGCGAGACGGGTGGTTCGCCCAGTTACTGGAGGGCAGGCGCAATTTTGGCTGCTGGAATGAAGATTGACGCAATGGGTGCGAGGACAAATACTGGATGGTAATGATTAGAGGGTTCCTTCCCCGTATAGAGAAGTCTTACTTCAAAACTGTGCCCGCGTTCCAAGGCTTAATTTATTGCCATGGCTTGCCCAAGAGATCAAAAGAGTAGAAGACCAGCACTCATGATTTCCCCGCGGCAAAAATCAAAGACTCAATAATTGTTATGGCGTCCGTTTCAAACAGTTTTTACTTTGCCTCTAACGTAGGCCCAGGGTTTGCGCGTTACACATGATTCGGGCAACTTTTCCCGTCTCTTTTGCCCTCCACCAACACAAGACACTTCAACCACTGGTATAAAAGCTGATCGGGCTTCGATTCACGGGGCAGTTGCTGACTTGAAGTTATATAAGAAGTCAATCTTAGAGTTATAACGGACAAAACGGTAATATAGTTCAAGAACATCTGTGGGGACAATACGAAACAAAACGTTCTGTGCACCTGTAGAGCAGCGACCATGTCGGCGTTAAGCCCTAATGTCGCTCCTCTGAAACTACTGGTTGGCTCACCCACTGTCGGCCAGTCTTGGTTCAGCAAACATGCGATTCAGTGAATGTCCCCCGCATGATTGATTTTCAGCGCCGGCTGCAAGGGTTTGCGTGGAAACGCTCGCTGTACCTGCCTCATGCATGTGAGTACCTTGGAGGATACCCACAGTCATCCAGGATGGCGATCACCAAGGCTGTAACATGGCTCCTGTGGCTCAAGGAGATGGAATTGGAGGAAGAACATGCCGCCGATTTCACGCTGCACCATGCACGCACGGTGAGGTTGGCAGGCCGGGCTAGGCAGGGAGACTGGAGGTGAGCGGATCGACAGATACAGATACGCATCATGGGAAGCACATGCTGCATCGCGATGAAGTGCTCCTGCCTAGTCCTTGATAGGCAGAATGCAACGCTTGCCGTGGCATCCCCGGAGCGATCCCTCATCCGACCGGCTCAGTCGCAGCCATTGCCGCAAGACCGCACATGGATGATCCGTAGCTTCAGGAGAAAGATGCGGCCGGGCTGTATCGATGGCCCGGCCCAGGCAGCACACAGCCCTCCTAGGGGCTCGAGTCCCCTAAGCGCCGCCAAGGGCCTTCCTAGAACCTTCTAACACAACCCCCTACTCTACCACTCACCAGAGGGCAAAGAATTCCAGTGCTGTTTAGCTAGCCATACTCAATACACCGTATTCTACTGTGTACAAGTACGACTACTGTATCACATTGTACAATCGATATGACCTCTACAATGCCTGTGCAAATTCCAAAAGTGCGACGGCCAGCGGAGGCAATCAGAGAGTTAAACGTCCAAACGAATGTACGGAGTGAAGCGGTGCATCCAACTATCCCCGAGACCAGTGCTCTTCGACACTAGGACCTTGCGTTTAGGGATGTGGGATCCCAGTCGATGTGGTACCCACTGGCAGCAGATCCATCATCCAGATCCTGCACCACAATCGGGGCTCATGCGCGACACCCAGCACTGAGATCCCTACCATCAGCTCGTGCATCCGTGCAGATTCAGAATCCGAGTTCAGAGATGGGGAACGTTATCGCAGATCACCGATGTAACCACCCCGGTACCAGTCACTGAAAACCCCCAGTGTGGCCGCCGTTTGCATCGAGAGAATCGGCCATTGCTGGATGCCACCTTTAAGCCGCCTTCAGAAGTAAGGTCACTGTCCTGCAGAGGCCGCTCTAGGCCACTAAGGACCTTCCCCATTCAATTATCGGCCCGCAGCATACAGTCGATACCCGGAGGTCCTATGCAGCCGTGGGAAAACTCTCATCGCGCAACGGGCTTCCACGGACTGGCCCATACTAGCCCAGCACCCACAACATATGATCGCCGATGGATAGGTTACGCAATCGCAGCATTCGAACGGCGTGGGGGATGTACACGATGAGGGGTTTAGGTCGGACAAAGCAGTGACATCCATCGCCCATCCAATGTACCATAACGGGCCGGTATGTGCGGAAGATACAGGTCGATGCCCTTATCGCCTCTTCTTCCTTGAAAGAGTAATGGAGGTTCAGCTCACTGCTGTGATACCCCAAGATCTTGTGGCTCTCATCTTTGAACCAGTCGGGCTTTTTACCTTATACGATGGGGGGGAAAGCCTGTGCAGAGTTGCATTATATTCGCTGGATATACCATATATGGTGAATGCCCAGGCTAGTGGAAAGCTGTAAGCTGCTATCGACCAGGCCAGCGTCTGCCTAGACCCTTTTCACTACCCGCATCATAAAGCCACGCTAGCTTCACCCCTGAAGAGTGCTGCACGTCGTAGAACATGTGGCTTTGAAGGTGCATGGAGAAAGTGGAACGGCTGCCATTAACTAGCGGCTCTTGGTCTTGGACTGCCCGTGGACCTGGAATGCTCATAATGCTGGATATTTTGTTGTATCGATACCAACTGGAGATATGCACCGCCCATGGTGCTGGACTAAGACCAAGGGTTGCCCCTTTGCTACGCCGCAGATCCGATTTTCCCGTGTTCTGCATTGTGAATTAAGATCCAGCTTTTTACGCATGAAAGTCTCATCCAAAAGTAAGATCAGTTTAACATGTGTATTATTTTTTTTTTAATTAGAGACGCCAAAATAGCAATCTGACGACCATGACAGTTAACACACAATGAAGAGGTTTATTTAATAAAATGTTTAAATTCGTGTTTATTAAGGAATATATAAAGGGTAGGAAGTCTTAGCGTAACACCCTCTCATGATTCAAACGTCTCATGAAATAATCCCTGGCCAGATCCAATTGAAACTACAGTAGACTATAGTTATTATTGTTCCTTCATTGTATGCTACAACTTCGTTGATAGATCGCCCTAGCAAACGGTTAATTTAATCCGAATTCATCACTAGGAAGTGTTTACCCATTATTTGGATATAGAGGAGTAGTATTTGCGCCAGTCAGGTCAGTCAAGTTAGCAGTGTTGCCAGCAGCGTTGCCTGCGGTAGGAATATCTTGTATTGCACAGGCTGCAAGAGAATCCTGGGGAATTGATAATCCTCTGAGCTCATCTGGAGCTTCGACAATGGTTGCCATAAGGCCCATGATGACGTGCCATTCCATATGGCAATGGAACAGCCAGACACCAGGATTATCCGCCCGAAATCGAATAACACCATAACTATTAGCATTCACTGACAACACATCACGCCGCATAGGGATTTGTTGGAAGTTTCTGGTGCCGCCATCATATGTGCCCTCTCCAGATGATGGTCTTTCGCATACCTGGAATTGATGACCATGCAGGTGAAAAGGATGGATTGCATCGTTGAGATTATTCACCACAATTTGGACGATATCACCCTTTTCCACCACAAATGGATTGACTGCTCCATAGATCGCTGGATTCACGTTTTCTGACCCCGTTGAAAATGCTGTGAAGAGCGATGGCACTTTCTGCGTAATATACGTTATATTGTTGAAATAGGCCCTGATCCTAGTCAATCAAACGGTATTATTAAATGTTGGGATTTCCCTACCTCGGTATTCCTCGATCATCGAATCCGAAATTAAAATCAAGAGTGATTGATTTATCCGGGGTTCCCAGAAGGGGTTGTTCATCTAGCGCTCGGAAAGTAGCATCATTGACGGGATTCCATTTTCGTATTACATAAGGACTAGGTTGAGGCCTGCTGTTATCGTAAATGATAGATCCTGTTATATTTAGAGGGTAGACTGGCGCGGCATCATTGGCAAAGTCTTTGTTGATATCCAGTGAAGCTAGAAAGGCGTAATTTTTTCTAGCTGTTGGTTGAGCATTAAGAAGGAATGTATAGCGTTGCGCCGGAGTCACACGAATTTGATAAGCATCATGCTTTTTGATATAAGTACCGTCAACTTCTATTACTCTCATCGTGTGCGAGTCGAATTGGAGTAAAGTAGATGCAAACGCCGCCATGCTGATAACTCTAATTTTGTATGTTTTTCCCGGTACAAAATTGAACTGAACTTGAGGGGCATCATTCAACAGTATAGCATCCGGAAAAGGTGGACGGAATTCGGTATTGGTTGTAGACAATAGACTTTGTATCAAGACAGGAACTTGATCATGATACCAATCTGAAACAGTTAGTAAGAGCTCTTCGTCATACTGGTCTTTATATGGATCATTTGGATCATGGACAATGAGAGGACCTGAAAACGTCAAATTAGCTAATTCCTTATAATCTCGGGACTGACAATGTAGACATACCCCTTAGGCCATCTGGATATTGGCCCATGTTATGAGAGTGGTACCAATAAGAACCTGGCCTATCAATCTAGACATCATAAGCAACTTTCGGTTGGTTGTCTGGAAATTTCACTTACATTGAACGTGTAGGTATAATTTGACCCCGGTGGAATAGGACATTGTGTGACACCGGAAGGACCGTCCATGACTTGGGTCCCTTTTTGATCTAGGCCATGGAAATGTAGTGATGTAGACTGGTTTCCAAGATTATTGGTCACTTGAACTACTACAATGTCTCCAACACTAGCTTCGATCGATGGGCATGGCCATTGGCCATTGATTCCGATTACCTGTCGTGAGAAACCGTCTGGTGCCACGGTCACCCAATCAATACTCCAATTATAAGTGATAGTGGCAGCAGAAGTGTATGAGATGAGGGCAAACAGAGCTCCTGCTAGTCTGAACATGTCGGTGGATTGAACTATGAGGGTGAATGACAGACAAGAGTTAATTATGATGATGTAGAGTAATCTGGGTTCCGCTTGCTTTAAGTAGGTTCATATTAAGGTTATTATATTAGAATATCCTTCGCGCATGTTCTTCGGGTATCCATAGATTTATCTTACAAAATCTGTTGACCCTTTTATCTTTAGTTGAGAGTGGACAAGCTCGTTGGGGGTGGGGACAAATTCATGTTCACTGCAGGTACTCAATAGTGCCAGGCCTAGACATACAACATACATGTGGCTACATGACCTGAACGCCTCTTCGTAACGCCAGGAGAGAAATGCTTGTCATCCGATGCTCGCATCTTCCGCACTGCGGGATCAATCTGGCCCCCTGATCCGATTGGAGCAGAGCTAAACATAAGCATAACACTTTACCTCCCAGTTTTAGGACAACAGCATCGACCTGATTGTGGTTGTGATCTAGTAGGTTTCATAATTATCGAAATTATGTGATAGTGCTTTCAAAGATAAATAATTCAATTACGCGATATATACCTTGACCCCATTTAATCCACAACTATTATCCTTTATATAAAAGTCCACTAGCATTCAACATTTCTTTGAAATTTGGGATTTATTTCGCTAAAGCGCCTTGTAAGACGGCTCGAAATTGAAATACTCGGAGATTTCAAATGCCACACACGAGAATACTGTAGATGAGGCTGAATAGTGTTCTGCAATTTCCGGTGTGGTAATCTTGGTGCTGCAAGTCTCGGTGTTCCAAATATTGTCCTGCGGGATGCTCCTATCAATAAGTAACAACTTAATCTTCCTGTGCTTCTCCTACCCTCTGCCTTCCTGCTATAAAGTACCTTAGTAGACGGATCCTACAAATCTTTGCAGATTCGTTACAGTAAGTTAACTGTTAATGTTTAGTATTTTACAGTCACATTTTGTTTAAACAATCAATTAATACCTAAAGTGTTCTTACATGATAATTCAATTTTGTGTTGCGTTTCTTGAAAGCCAGTTTTGCTAGATTTCGCTGTAAATTTCAATGGTCGGTGAGACCAGGAATTACATTGGCCGCCTGAAAAAGCTATTACATAAGCTGCCAAAGTCAACACTAGTTAGTTAGTTATTGTGGTGGTGAGCTTCATTTTCGATTCGCCGTGAAGACGGCCGCGGTGTCCAGTAGGAACCGTTATAAAATATCCGTATCTCACAAGAATTCACCAAGGAGAAGCTAAAGTAATAAGGAAAATTAAGCTGTTGAGACTAAGGTGTATCTTCGGTATATGATCCATGAGATTAGTTTATAGGAATTTGGATTCTTTTAGAGGCCGGATGTCGACCTCTCTCGGTGAGACATAGCCGGAGGAGGACATGCATATTGCTCGGGACCATAATGACATTTAGACAAGATCTTTTTGAGGTAGAAAACGGAAGACGTTTAAAGCATCTTCATCCGTAAACTCCTTTTTTCTGATTAATCTGAAAGATGTTCTCAGTTACTCCATGGTTGATAATCGTTGTTATCTGCTAATGACAGGATATCGTGGCTTGCTAACTTTCCGCAGTGCTTGATGCTGAGATCCGTGGTGCTGCATGTTTCGGTCTACCAAATATTGTGCTGATAACGCCTAAAGTGCTCATGCTAAATGCTCATGCACTCGAGCAGGGAAGATTTGTAATACTTGAGCTGTTTTTAGGTTTACGAATAACTTTGTAACATAACACACAGCCGCGCGTCCTCAGTTCAAGTAGAGAAGTAAGCAGGAATATATTACCTTGTGAAATGTGCACTTTCTTCTCTAAAGAACTTCTCCAAATTGTCAATCAACGTAACTTTTGTTGTTACACTTAACGCAGTCGCAAACCAGCACCCGCAATCTCTATCCATGAAGAATTCATTCTCAACTCTTCTTGGCTTGGCTTGGTCCACAGGCACTCTTTGTTTGGAATTGGAAGATTTCCCGTCATGTACTGTATGTCTTTTCATATCCTCATCTATATTCTGAAAGTTGCCTGACTCTGATTTCACTAGTGGCCCGTCAAAACGTCACTCGACTCTGTGCGGCTGCAAGCTCATGCGTGACGGCTACCCCAATATCTACAATCCCCAGCTGGAACGACAGGCCGGATATTGGTCTGTGGTCAGGCAGACGGGTAACAGGTTGTTCAGGCCATGGCTTGTTTGGTGGGTCCTGGGAGGTACCGGGCTCATCCTGTGCGTGGACTTCGGGACCTTGGACTAGTTGGTGGGGCGGAAGCGGGTGTCCGGATGAGAGCTGGCTGGGCTGGACAAGTGACAGTTAGAGCACAGCTGCACCATGGACCACCTGGACAGCCTGTACAGCAACTACCACAGCGACGTATACTTACACTACTATTTCAGCCAACAGCGTCGTCACGGGTGTAAGTTACGGTATTAAGGTTGCTGAACAGACAAGAACGACAAGGGCGTTGACGGGGTTGCCAGGGACAATGTTTGAGCCAAGCGCATCTACGTCTGCTTCACCTTCAATAGCCTTGACAACTAAAGTCCGCGCTAGAATGGCCTTTATATCACTCATGGTTTCATTGTTTGTTGTAATACAGGGATAGATAAATTTATTGAGGAGTCAGGACCTGGACCACACGAGGAATGGCTCGAATACCTGTAAGCGCAAATTGGAGGCTATGTAGGATTTGTCTTTGAGATTACGAGAACTGTGTGGTAACAAACAATAAAAAGCAGTTGTTTACTGACAGTCTTGTATTATTGTTGGTCCTTTGTTAACTGAGCTGAATCCCACCTGCTACAACTAGTCGTTAAGCACCTACAAGGTATAAACTATTGCAATTATTAATGTTTGCCTAGTCTGGGCTGTTAATTGAAGACCAAAGTAGTACTCTACATAGACAATATAAGTAGGTGCTCATCGATAACGACGGTTCACCTGTAACCTAACTTCTATGCTACTTCAACTTGTCATTGGTCTTAGATATCTACACGGAGCTCCATATAACATACGTGTCTATCAGTTCGCATGTTTCAAGGAGTGTACGTCGAGTATCAAAGGGTAATCGTAGACCTTATGGAATGTAGCCACATCCGTAACCAACAGTGTCTCATATTGATTGGTTGCAGGAATGAGTTCTGTCACGACCCCACGTTGCGACCCCACCTGTCCGGGCCAAAAACCCAAGATCAGTAGGCCGTCTCATAAAGTACTGTTATAAACAAGGTGACGACTATAGAATTTTAATTTAAAGCGCCAGACAGTAAAACCATGTATTGTCCTAGGACACTTGTCATAGGACTGGAGGGGTCTTGGACGCCAAATAAGCTTTAAGACAGAAGTCCCATGAATCAAGCAGACTTCAGGACAGAGTCCTAAGAGTTGGGCCAATTCCAGGACGACCACGTTAAGAGCATAACCCTGAATCTCAAGATCACGTGATGTAATGGACCCAGGATTCAGGGGATCCCAGTATTACCTCCTTTATATAAACAGATAGTTTACAGTAGATAGGAGCCTCGTGCTCAATTTCAATCGATTTACAGGATACCTGCATTTCAGTAACAAAAGTCCTAAAAATTGTTAAGAGATTCTTCAGCCTTTCGCCTTCTTCTATTATTTGAGTAATAGAAACCCCAGTCCAATAGGAACGTTACACTGGTATAAATATATTTTGACATACCTCTTTTCTTTGCAACCTGATAGCACTGTTGATTTTTTATAGCTAACAGAGCTAATTATCCCTCACCTGTCAAGGTTCCACAGCTTCTGTCATACACAATCTATCAACTGTGGAAACAGTGCTCCCTGTACTTAGCCATATATTTCGGGGACACGATTAATTGAACTGTGTAAATTGTAATTACATTTGATATGGCAATCATAACTATTACGATAGAAGTGTTAAATTTTTGCTCTGTGTCAGAAAGAATGGTTTCTTGGCGGGTGTGTAAGGATTTGCAAGGAACACCTCTATTGAACAATTTGGTTAACTTGATGTATTCCTGACGTTTTGCCACTAGAATGATAGCCATTGCCACTAAATAGTCTGTCAAACTAATTAATGGTTGCCGTCTGTCTGATGCTCCCGGCCAGACAACGAAAAAGTTTGGTAATTCTTCCGGGAAATTCATTTCTCGATTTTTTTGCTGAGTGAGTCATCCTACCTAGGAACCGGCTTGTATGATCTAGAATCTTCATGTAACGGCTGGAACGGAATGTTTACGAGTGAATGATGCTGGCCATGGCTGTTGATCTTGGAGGTGCTGTTCACCTTGGCGCGTGACGGGGTAACGCGATCCCTCGCGATCGGTTATCCGAGGATTTTTTCCAGTCTTGTAACTTCAGAGTTTGGTAGCATTCGTGATACTAAGAAAGAGTGCACAATCTCATAGAGATGTAATTGAAAGTATGTAACTATCAATGGTATGCTCTTGCCTAGCTGATTGTTGTTTTGAAATGTAGAACGCTGTAGGTCCTGCTGCGCGCTGTGCAGTGCGCGCGCTCTCGCTTCAGATCTGTACATTCATGTCCTCGGAGCTTACAGTATGCATGAACCTTTCAACGTAATCGTTATTGCTCAGCATTCCAGGTATAAAAGCTCGTCGTAGATGTCTCCTTTCAAAATTATCCTACATACTCTTTCAGAGCTTCTTTTGCGAATTGGCCGGAGGTTGACGGGAGTCGCGCGATTATCACGTGGTGGGTTGCCTTATTGCGCATGAGACCTTCGAGGTCACAATCCATTGGTTACAAATGATTGCTTACAATTCCCGTAGACATCGACTCTAAATATCTTGTCTGTGCTCGTTTTTTTAGACTTCTCTCTCCAAAACTCATTATAAGCTTATTGGACATCCACTACTTCCAGCACGAGTTACTATCAAGCACTTCTCTTCCGGCTCACCGGTCAGGCAGGCAGACTTGCCGTCAATAGCCTCAAACTTCATCCTCAAGGCCGCATCATCGTTTTGCCACATTGGATGCAACACAGCCTTTCACATGCCATCTCCCACTCTCTTGAAGACTATGTGAAGACGGAGTGGCCACTCGGACAGTCCAATACGGCAAACCCGACGGTCAGGAGGATGCTATTTCATGTCACGTGACATACATAGCCCATGGCTGGAAAGATTTACTTCCAATTGAGCTGGGTATTCCCCTGAATTTGGCCACAATGGGCTCATAAATGAGCATGGAAGAAGCCACCAGGACTGTTTAGACCACTAAGAAATGAACGCTGCTCGTCGGCATGATGAGGTGGGTGTCAAAACGAGATTTCAATTGGCATTCTAGTTAGCATTCCAGTTAGAGCTGGAATGCCTTTCTGCATTTTTCTCCCATTCTCTCTTCTTCTCTCTTTTCATTCATGCACCACAGCCTTCAATATTCGCCACCAAGTTTTTGGTGATGTGTATATTTCAGCAGTCATCTTCTATACAGAGAAGTCTTCATCCAGCGTTCTTCATCAACGGGTCAGCCAAGGAAGGTGGATACGAGCCTGCCGGGACCACCAATCGGATGCGCCAGATGGGGAAGTTCAACCAATTACAACGCCTACTACCCGACCGGCTGCGGCTAGGATTTCCCAGCTAAGCTGTCATTGAGCGGTTGCCGAACGTTTATCACGACGTGCTCTGTAAAGCGGCTTGGACTGGGTTTTGCAAGCGCTCGCATACGCCCATCAACAACCTCCGCCTGCTGTCGCCGATGGTCCAGCATGGCTTCGACAGAAGCCTCAAGGGTCGCGAAGCCAGCGCGTCGACCACAGACTTGCGACATCTGCAAAGCGCGTCACCAGAAATGCAATGGTGTCAGGCCAACTTGCAATAACTGCGAACTTCGAGGCCTGAACTGCTCCTACTCGGGCATACGCCCGACCCGGCCTTCCGAGTCGAGCTCATCATCCTCGTCTCAACATAAGTCGTCCAGAGTTGACTCTACTCTTCTGTCCGTCTCTTGCTTCCTTCAGATCGAGGCACGGGACCTAACTGACAGAGCCTTGGTACAGGAATAGCGATCGAGGGCGATTAGCCATCACTGATAGTCAATACGCTCGACTAAGAGATCAGTTGCTTGATGACATTGTATCCTTCCCCTTGACCCTTGTGCATTGACAGAGGAACTGAGACAGATCCAGCTTCGAGGCTTCTATTCCAAAGGAGACTCTTTGACACCTTCTCAATCGGCCGCAGGACAAGTCCACGACAGATTAGACACCGATGCTGCGGCCCAATTCCAAGTTGGCAATGCCAGCCTATCTCAATTCCATCAGCAGATAACAGAACTGATCAAGGCAAGTATCCCTCCTGATGCCAGTCAAATACCTCCTACAGGATCGTCCACCGAAGGAGATCAACATTCTCGCCCACCACTTATGCAAAATACTTCCCATGCACGTAGAATCATGGCCGACTCTCTTCCGGATCGACATAAAGCCCAGCGACTTCTAGATATGTTCTTCAACTATCAGAATTCTATTTTCTACGTCTGCTCTCAGGATGAAGCTCAAGCGCAGCTCCAACTCATGTTCCAGGACACAGGCCAAGTGAGTCTCGCTTGGTTCTGCCAAATGTTTCTGATGTTCGCGGTTGGTGCCCAGTTTGACGACGAGGATGACGACGAAGGCCAGACGTACTATGAGTTAGGACGTAAGTACATGGATGATGCCCTTGACATCAACCCCGATAGGAATCACTGGGTTGTTAGAGCGATGCTGCTTATTTGCTTTTACCAGCCCGCAACGAAATGGACTACCCTGTGGATGTATTTAGGTATGTGTTGGCTGGCTAGTGTTGTGTAACATCAGGTTGTTGGTGTAAGCTGACATAGTAGTACTGCAGATACTGCCATTAGACGAGCTCACAGATCTCAACTAGACCTTGGACAGAGCCAAGCCACCGGTATGGGAAGTGAAGAGCATATGGAATGGCGTCGGATATGGCTATCACTAATATCCTTTGATCGGTATGAGTACACACTTTCCAGATGCCCGAAGCTAGACGACTTGCAAATATATCATACGAGGCTGACGATTACTCTTGTTGCAACTCAGTTGGGTCGCTATCTTCCTTGGTCGCCTTCCTCATATCAAAGAAAGTATATCGAGGGATCTTATCTTTAAGGTCAAGACCATCGCCCTGCGCTTTACGCTTCTACGAGCCCTCCAACACGAATATTATCTAATATAATTATAGAATGAGAACTTCCAAAATCTCGACCAGTCCGTGCTCCAGAATGCTGTGACGAGTCTTGCGATAATAATGGGCTACATCCTCCGCGAAATGTATTTCATACCGAAGCCGGATCGAGCTGTCTACGATCGCCATGAAACACGTTTAGATACTTGGTTGAAGAAACTCCCTCCGCATACACGACGACAACTTGAGTCTGGGGACATTGAGAAGGATCCGATAGATCAACATGAAGCTACGGTATTGATAAGATCAATGCTTTTCGATAGAGACACCTTCTAACAGTCTTGCCACTCTCTAGTTCAATCTGTTTTTTATGCACCTCGGAGCATGGATGATACTTACTAAACCAATGCTATTATGGGCTGTCAAGACGACTATGACGACCAAAACGTTGACTACGTCAGCCTATGGAACTGCTTGGTGAGTGTTGTTACTTGACCCGATCCAGTCTGCGTTGGCGTTGGTCATCGTCTATCGCGCATCGCACATCGCAACCACTGAGCTGATCACAACGTATAGTGTACAATACGCAATACGGTTAATATCGAGCTCACCACCGCTATTAATGGTCTCACTTCCTTCGAAACAATTGTTCATGCCTGTGTAAGTTGCAAATTTTCTTCATGCTTTTCCGCTATTCCGAGGTCCGTGCATACTCTCCTGGGCCCATCCCCATCCATCACACTCTCGTACCATCATGCATCTATCAACATCATTTTATTTACTAACTTGTTACTCAGGTTTTATCTAGTCTACGCATCTCATGTTGTAATACTCGGATTGGGGTGGAAAATCTGGTCTCGAGGTCTCCAAGAATCGGCAGAAGGCTCTCAACAAACTGCTCTTGAACCGGAAACAACTGCCATGGATACAGCCCTTCGTGTGTTAGACTTTGTTGGCCAGCGCAACTCCTTCGCAAGAAAATATGCAAGCTTGATGAAAGAGCTCCGGCGTCAGCTCGAAGGGAATGGCGCGCCTCTTGCAGAGAGACCGTCTAACAGTACGTCGCCAAGCTCTGGTGCTGAGTCTATTTCTCCATTTACAACAGCGAGTCAGATATTGGGATTAACAGGGCTCCCTCTTACCGGCTTCAGCGATAGCGGTAGTCGTGGACCTGGGTCTACTATGTCGCCTGAACAGTTTACTGCACAGGAGATCGAGAGACGAGGATCGAGACCGACCGTGGAAACACCGGGGCGGCCGCCATCACAATCGCAGCAATCGCCCATGTCGACGAATTACGATAATATGAATTTTGACATGTTTTGGCTGGGTGGGCAGGACTCGACTTTATTTCCAGGTAAGTCCTTGCCGCCTACTGGAGGACGACAAACGCGATAAACGCGATGGACGGAAAAGCAGCGTGAGTCTGGAGATTTGCTGATAGTCATTGTCTTTCTCCACACATAGGGATGTCGAATCAAGGAATGTTTAATAATCCGGATGAGAATTGGGAATGATGGAACTCTACGATGGGTGACACTCTGGGCGGGTTTTCGGGTAGTGTCTTGTGGTGTATAGTCTAGTAATTATACCTCAGTGATGAGCGACGAAGGATTTATATCTTATTACGACCCTAGGCTACAGAGCGGAAATATGAGTATTACAGGAGGGTTGGTTGATTATGGGGGATGGGTAGTTTGCATTGGCTCTCTGGATAGAGCATTTGTGGTTCCCCTATGTTGGCGGGCAGGGAAGTAAGCTTTCTGTCAGCAATGGAGAAACGCGCAGATCACATAGTGTTTACGTAGCTGAAGAGGCACAAGAACTCTGAGATGTCTAGGTATTGCTGATAAATAGAAAGCTTTCCTTTGTTTGCCATAATGAGATCAGAATGAAGAATTTTCCTTGCGCAGCCTTGCCTTTTGCGCGCCACCTGGATCTTCCGGCACCCTAAGCCAACTCTACATATCGCGTTATTGTTGTTATTTTCGGTTTTAGTAGAGTAACTATCAAGGCATACTGAGTCAGAGTTGAATTAGTATCCTGCAGAATATGATAACTGAGCACAGTTCTGGGGATTGGAAGAAATGACCCTCTTACCATGACACCACATAGCCACGTTACAGCAATAGGATTCCTTCATCCGACGCTGCAAGAACACCATAACCGTACCACTGACCTCTCTGCAGCGTTAAGCAGAAAATTGGATAGAATAATAATATAGTTAGATAGAAGGTAATTTGTTTGGCGCCATCGGAGGGTATCTCGTAGCTAGAATCTCAGTACTGTTGATCAGTAGCACCCATTTATCCACCCTGAAACGAAACCCTTTTCGGAATTTTCATCCCCTTACGCGCCTATTCCACTTTGGTCTAATACTATGATACGAACATGATATCTAAATGGACGTGGGTTCAAACGTTTTATCTGACTCTAGTAATTGAGATAATGCAAGCATTATCGGATAAGTCGTCCCTGCTAATATGGAAATCTTCTATATTGCCTACTTACAAGTTTTGGATGGTTTCGGCATTGGTTACGAATCAGTTTGATTATGTAGAAAATTCGCTTCTCTACTATTACTAGATTGATTTAGAACTGCTGGAGATGGCGATTACACTATTAAATCTCTAGACCATATTTTAAAAGCTTCTCTCTACAGTTAACGTTATTAAAGCCGAGTACTATTGCCTGGTCGCTTAATGTACATCAAGCTTCGTAGGGCTTGCACTAATCGAATTTCACATTGGTCTAGAAATATACTGATTTATGATAACTTGAGCGCCATACTCATTTCCTTAATTCACAACTACCATCACCATCCATTTCCTCGTATTTCAAATTCTCATGTTTCAGTTGACACTTTTCGTCTTGAATTTTCCCCAGAACCTTATTGCGCCCTAAGAACGTCTTTTCTGTCGATGGAAGACCAGTGCCGCGAGGAAAAAAAGACACTCACCGCCAAAAAGCATAATACCTCTGAAGATTTGCAATCTCAGAAACTTCCAGCAGGAATGTCAAGTAGCGCACTTCCTCTAGTACTGCCAATAAGTAGCCCAAATGCAGCAATGCTATAGCATATACCGATTCTAGTACCGACTTGTTGCTGACTGGAAGACGGACAAGCTAGAACCTAATTAGAGCACAACAATTCCGTAAGTAAGACGGAAGTATCACGGGAGGTAGAGCCCGATCACAGTATGGAAAAGTCCAGCTGTAAATAGAATATAATAGGGCTCTCTCAATGCCGTAGAATCGAGAATAGGAAAACCTTAACCTTGGTGGATGAACCGTGCTTCATTACATCATTACAGATGGTCAATAAACCCAATGCACGGAATCTATCACTCATATCGCCCACCTGAACCCCATTTGTGGCTCGAATTGGTGAAATATAATTGGGTAAACAACGCCACCTACAGCATTAAATTAGGATTGCAGGCCATATCGGGACGAGGAAAAGAAATCATACCAAGTTGCCCAATTGTAATGCACAATCCTATTGCAACTCCACGGTTCTTGTTGAAGTAAGCTGCAACCACGGACAGACTTGAAAGATATAGGACCGCGGTTCTTAATCCAAGGCTGAAGCCATAGAGAAACATTTGCCAGTATGTCCTCGTTAAAGATACCATAATAAGGCTAGAATAGTGAGGAAGCTCTCGAAAGTAATAAGTTGACGAAAGTAGCCGCTATGGTACAATTTCAGGAGAGTACAACAACAAACAGAAGCACGAAGCATTCGATTGGACCTACCCATGAAACTTGAAGCAGTGTCTATGGAAATTTTGTAAGATAGTAAGCTTCAAATGTTCCAGATTTGTTCAAGAGCCCTGAGATTATTGATTAGCTATCCAGCTTTCTACTAGCATTATGAGCGGCCACCAAGAATTGAAATAGAGCAAAATGAACCAAGGACCTGAGGCTAGGCTTGGAAACCTTCAGTTACTACATAATCTTGATATTCCGGTGGTGATGAAGAGCTCCCAATAGGTGAGCTTTCGCTAGCCTCCTTCTCTACGCTCCTATGTGAGACTTGGATACGTCCAGGCCCTCGTGGCTTTGGGCGGCTGTACTGAGCAATATAGAAAAAGCAGGAGAGCAGCAGAAATAGAAACACGGGTAAAAAATGCCTTGAAGTTTATCATTCACTTGTCAAACAGGTATGGAATTACAGAACTGATTAGCTACTTATAAACCATGGAATAATATTATAAACATTCCCAAGACATGAGTAATTCCTCTTCAGAAAGTGTGCTAAGGTTAAATTTTAGATTCTTGAAAAGTCTATACAGGTGATCTTGATAAGACATATATAAGTATGTTAATTAGATCAGAGAACAGTGATTTTCAGTCTTTTAAACTGATCATAATAGGTTATACTTGGCAAGCGTACCGAAACCCGAACCACGTGCCGAATAGCAGAAAGGTAATTTCAGATGTTGTAGAACCGAAATATCAGAGAAAAGTAGATAGACACTTTGAATGCCAATTCCAAGAAAATATAAGCGTCATGAAAGCTCTCCAAGCGTTACCAAATGAGACATGTCCGCTGTCTGGTAACTTCTTGACGCTTATACAGACCTCATGTTTGGAAACAGTGGACTGGATACGTGTCGAAGCTATCATTAACTTCAATTGCAATAGTAGCTACAATAGCCATCTCGAGTAGTGCATGTATCTATGACCTACAATATATAAAACCGGTAGATAATCCAACTATTCAGGACTTATATCTTAGAGATATTCACAACTGCCCAGTCTTATCACAGGAGTAATCTTCATATGCATAATACTTTATACAAGGCCGAATGAACCACAATAGATGATTGCATATATCGCATTATTGGTTATTCTTAGTATTCAATATAGTAAGGCCTAGCTTCAACTACTGCTTTACGTTGTTCTGGCATCCCTGTGATCGAATCCCTTGTCCTCTCATATGAAGTTGCTTCCCAAGCTTTCCTACAACACTTTAAATTTATATGAGCCTGCGGACATTTAAATAGCTTTTTAGAGTCAATGGCTCATCATCCCATTCCATATAGTCTTAATTTGATGCAGGTCTAATTAGGGGGTGCTATCATACTGGTCAATATCCAACTGCTTAAAAGTCTGGCTTTGTAAACCTTAGAATATGGCTGGAAATGCTGATTTGTTGAAATATAAAATCAAGATAATTTGGAAGAATTTTACTAGAGAGTTTGAATATTAGTTTTAGAATCTACTCTTTTGTTCATTGACTCTCAGATTTCTCTTAGAACAAACTACATCAGTGAAGAAGTTGTTGCAGTCCGTGCAATACTTCGCTATATATTTGCCATGTGAACTGTAGGGTTTCAAGTTCTATATCCATACAATATGCATGCCTAATTACAAAGCCTTTCATGACTTATGGAAACGTGACTTTTCCAACCCGACTCTTAGCCCGCTCTTGACAGACAAAATCTGTGCCTTGGTCCAGTCCCACACCTTCCCCGTAGTAAATGGATCCTTCTTGAGAATCTCAAGCGCTTCCTCCTTAGAACCCGCCTCTAGCAATACCCAGCTGCCAGCGAACTGAGGTGGCTCTCCTGGCTTGCTGTGTTCTGTGAATATAGGACCTTTTCGAAGATGTGTTAGTAGTAAGAAAAGAGGAGGGAAGTGCTTAAATGTACCTCCTCCTCGCCAGTAACCTATGGTCTCTCTAACGTAGTCCTCATGGGGACTGATCTAGATTAGAAAAATGACCATTATATAATTTATTCACTACCTACTCTGTTGTTGAGTCGCGGAACTCAGCGGCACTTGGACCGTCTGGTAAGATAAACAGGAATTCAAATGTCTGAGCCATGATACGCGCTGTGTTAGACAGATTATTTGAGGTATAAGTTTGTGGGTGGTGGTATGCAAGTGATATAAGGTAGTAGACTTGAAGTCTGAATTGTTTGAGTATTGGCTCAGATGTGAGGGTAATGGCATGTGGTAAGCAAAGAAGTACATTAATTGCTGGCGCTCGTCTCGGACTTCGGTTTTGCACTGAAGTGCGAATTACCGAAGGCTTTGAAACCACAGCTAGCAAAGTAAACTGAAGTTTCTAGAAGGTAGTCTCTAGGCATGGGGAAACGCAGTAATGATGATCCTGCGTATGAAGTTAATCTGGTTTAGCACCCATCTGCCTCTTAGACTACCAACTTTCCATGGCTGATTGAGTTATCGTGTTGGAAATTGGTTTATAGGCTATAGGCTACAGCGCACCCAACCACTATAGTAGCCTATAATTCTAGTACACTTAGCTATTACAGAGCAGAGAACTACTATAATAGCCTATAATTACAGTGCACTCAGCCACTATAACCCACGCAGGCTACAAGCTCCAGGCTTTCAGCCTCACTAAACTCAATAACTCAGCAACTCAGTAACTGTACAACGGCAACTATACAATATAACTTAAATGATAATATGTTTACAATAAATGTGGTCAGGGTATTAAGTTCATGGAAATTAGTAGTAAATTGGCGTATGGGCTAGAACACAAATTATTCTGCTGTGCTGCACTATACCTGTGTGGACATAAAATATGAGATTTGTAATTAGATCATGGAGTTACACATATTCATGGTCTGAGGCAGAAATACTAGAATCAACAAAGATTTATTCTATCTAAAAAAAAGCAAACCAATCTAGCTATGAACACGTGCAAACGCCTAAGGCAAAGGATTGGGGAAGAGCGGCCATGCACATGTGTATGTTGCATATGATAGAGATCACTCAGGAGAGAGAACTATTTTCCATGACCCTCGAAAAGCTGCTTTAGTGGAAAGTGTCCCCTTTTGACTGCCCACAAAGATGTTCTTCAAGCCTTTTTTTAAGCGGCAACTTGGACTGTTGGGGCAGTCTCTGGCTCATCAACCATGGCCAACAAGTCGACAACTGGAGCCTCGAGTTTCGACCTGCTGTCGACATCAGCCTTGGGGACGAGACCAAGCTTGCCGGTCCTCAAGTTTGGTGCGTAACCAGCAATGGCATCGCTACCGAAGTGGTTGAGGTTGAAGGTATCCTCCATTCTGAGCATCTGTCTTGCTCGGATGTGGTTCAAGATGCGGAGCTCATCTTCATCGAATTTCTCCAAATCTTCTTTGTTGTCAACGTTGTATGAGGTACCACCGTTGATGGTCTTGAGTCTGTCGAGGACCTTCTGTCTCTCCTCTGGGGTGGTGTCTTGGAAGGCATTGAGACAGAAGTCGACGGTCTTAACGACCTCAGATTGAGTGAGTCTGCCACCGACATCGGCATCAGCAGTTCCCTGGATGACTAGAAGATGTCAGTATTCAACTTTTGCAAGGTGGAGGTTAAAGGGAACATACTAGGTCTGAATGCATCGAAAGCAACATCGAATCCATCCTCATCCCAATCGCTCAAGATGGGCTCATCCTGCTTACGGATCTGCTTCATGGCACTCATGACGACAAGCAAGAATCTGGTGTAACCCTCTGCAACCTTGGTGGAGTGCCATTTGGCAGCAGTCAACTCATCACAGTCACCGTTTCTGGAAGCGCAGATGGTCATGGCAGCGGCGAGACCACCGGCAAGAGCCAAGTGGACGCCGGAAGAGAAGTAAGGGTCAATGAAGCAACCAGCATCACCAACGATACGAGTGTAAGGGCTGGCATATTCAGAGGCGCTGTAAGACCAGTCGGAGGCTTGCTTAATCTCAGTCACGAGTTCAGCCTTGCCGATGATCTCGAGAGCGTTGGGAGCGAGCTTCAAGGACTCCTTATAGAACTCAACACCGGATGGGGATCCCATAGCCTTCTTCTTTTGGGTGGACATGTCCTGTCTCATGACAATTCCGACGGACATAGTTCCGTTGTGCAATGGGATGCACCAGCACCAACCGCTAGCATCTAGAGGAAAACAGATGTTAGTTTCAGAGTAAACTGTAGCAGTGGAAAAACAGAGACCACAAACATACCAGTCAAAGCCTCGAAGTAAGGCTGGCCCTCTCGAGCAGTTCCAACGGCGTACTTGCCGGTTCCCTTCCAGTAACCCCAGCTGGCGACGTTCTTCAATCCCTGGTTGTACTTGCGGTTCTTGAGGTACTTGGTGGAGATGATACCAACACGTCCACTGGCATCGACAATGTAGTCGAACTTGATGGTGCCGGTGCTACCATCCTTGCGAGACCAGGTGGCGGAGGTGGGGCGGCCGATGTTGGCAACCTTGGAGTCCTCTGGGACTTCGATGCCGGAAGACTCAGCGAATTCAACGGAGTCGACCTTAACACCGTCGAAGATCTTTGCACCGCACTTGCCTGCGTGTCTGAAGATGAGCTCGTCGGATTCAGAGCGGACAACGTTCCAGGTGTAGGCCTCTGGACCTCCAGCAGCAATGTAGTCGGTGTCTGATTAGGTGTTAGACTTTGTTCACATAGGTATATAGAAGTGATTTTATACTTACATCCCTCTCGCTTCTTGTGGTTGAGCTTGAATGCAGCACCAATCTTCTTGGTGAATCCGTGGTTACCAAAGGTGGTATCTAGATCAATGAAACGAAGGAAGGGACGAAGAGATGCAAGCATACTCTCGCCGACATGGTATCTAACAGTGTGTAAGTTCCAATTCGAGTGAGAGATTATAAAGTCAAAGTCATTGAGCTTGTTACTGGGCTGCCAAGTCCAAGTAACTCTTTAGAGCCTCAAGAATGACAGTGATGTATAATAGAAATATTCCTATTCAACTCACCTTGGGAAGAAGTCTGCCTCAAGGACGACGGTGTCAACTCCCTCACGAGCTAGCGCGGCGGCGGCGTAAGAACCAGCTGGGCCACCACCGACGACTAGGACAGTAGTCTCTGTTGGAATCGACATGATGTAGATGATAAGAGTGAAGTTTTGATCTTTCCTGAAGGTCAAGAGTGAAGATGATGTTTGGAGGATGTCGCTGCTGAGAGTTTAATCCCATCTGTTTATACATCCTTATATACTGTCCTTTGACCGGAGATCGGTTGTATGGTGATCCCATTCAGTCTCCATCATGAAGCCAGTTTCCATATTGTGAGCCCATTTTTTGGCTACGAAAGCATCACGTGTGTCCAATGTGGTGAATATTTACGGATATTTTTCCATATTTTCCATGTATTCACGGATAATGCATGCAACCTGGGGAGTTACCTCTGGATTTTCCGGGGCAAAACACCGTAGTTTTCGAGATTAACGGTAATCTTGCATGGCATCTTGCACCGCATGCCAGCCTCGAGGCTGCGGAATCTCGAAAGTACGGATGTAAGCAGGCATTCTTACGAATATGCGCACAACGGTCGCCTTACCCAGTGGCAAAGCTCAATGTCAGCGCTCGGCGTGCGCTGCAGATTGGCTGCAGCCGCAGCAAGAGGTGACTCTGGACCTGAGCAACCACTACGACTGCTATCTTGCTTACCGGGAACCGAAATGTGTGGTTCTATTTCTGGAGCCTCACGGTCCCGGATGTGGTGGATGTAGAGGGGTTCTTGCATCGCCGTGGTGCGTAGCACCGAATAGCCGGAGCGGGTCTCCCGCCCTACCGTATGTGTATTCCTAGCGCGCCCCACTGCGGCAACGTTGATGCCTCACTCCGGGAGCATAGAACTACGTACTCTAACCAATAAGCATCACGCTGGCCGGCAGAATTTGTAAGAAATTCGGTAGAAAACATGTAAAGATATGGTTCCTTATAAGGAAGGCGGTATTTTGTTCTAGGACACAAAGCCAGGCATCAAGTTTTGGCACCTGTGAGGCGAGCTAGACACAAATGAGGGATAGACTGTATCGGCAGCGTCTAACTCGAAACCCTTGCTCTCACGCACAAGATTTTGCACATTGCTTAACTAGTTTCACAACAACAAATATAAGAACTTATTTATATTATTCAATGGCATATTTCTTACTGTTCTCAGAGTTATATTTTTAATACAGTTTGTAATGATTATAAGATTGAAACTCAATGTAAAGATATATAAGTGGTCCTAATTTGGGTAGCTGGATTCGCTTAACCAAATGGCGAAGGGTTTGTATTACTGTAGAAGGGAAAGCTAAGTGCTGGATGCACTATGTAATTTACGGTAAAGGCTGCTAATACAAGTACTTCCGTCTGCAATTGGCCTGAGAGCGAGAGCAAGTTAACAGCGCAAGACTCCCATTACTGAAGACCAAACAGTATGGGCTGCACCGTACTGCCAACGCCTTTAGCCGTTGGCTCCTTTTGGTACAGGCCTGTAGCCTGTAGGGCTAATAAATCTATTATTTCGAATTTTAAATGAGAATAATAGTATTGATGGTCGAAAGTCGTGTAATTCGTTATGTTCGTCAAAATGTACGTAAATATTATGGGAGAAGGGGTTAGTATCAGCGGTTTAAAGGCAACGTACCGTAGTCAAAGTCTTTGTATGTGGCCAGGAGTCGTCATGATGCCTGAGGTGGTGACGGTATCGGTTGCTGCGTGTTGATTTAGTTGGGGCCTATTCCAAGTAAAGCTTATACCGATTAAAGAGTAAATTGTCTAGTCGTCTGTCGGCTTGAGTGTGGACAGAAAAGGCGTCTCATCAAAAAGTGGACATGTTGAACAGAAGTGCTCGAAGGATTTGTTTGTGAGATCTAATGCTTCATCTCTCTGAGACAAGTGGTTTCAAAGCGTGGCCTGTGAATTCGTTCATGAAGCTGAGCATCCAGAGAGTTATGGCTATATCGCTGCGAGGACCCGCACTGGATGGTGCTAAAGGCCGTCAGCAAAGAAATCGCATCCTGTAGCTGGAATTGACTTGCATGTTTGGAACGGCAGAGCAAAAATCCATTGTGTGGGTGCAATGTCCATTCACTGAAAGTCCAGATCGGAAGCTGAAGCTTCATATTGACTTGGAGTTCGGCGTGGTTGAATCTCCAGATTCAATCCTTGCCGGCGTATCGGACGGAGGCCGGTGGTTCTCCAAAGCCAGCTTCAATTACTCTTCCATCCACCTCAACTTCTTCTGGAGCTCCACGACACGCATACTCCTAGATGCGATCAGCGTGCGTTGAGGCAAGCCATCAGTTCATCTTTGTAGCTGTTTCGCACCACTAATCAGGCCACTCGCCGGAGTCATCATCTCGGCGCCCGTTTTAACATTGACGGGCTTAAAGTGGCACTTGGTCTTGTATTTAATACACTGAGAGCACACGTTCACAATAGCCTCGCAGCAGATCTTCCTTTTGCGGCATATATCACAGGCCTCGCAGCGAGGACAGATTCTGATGACGAGTGACACCAGTTTATCCTCCTCCTCGGAGCTGGAATCGCCGCAAAGAGGCATCCTGATAATCCAGCAACTTCTTGCAAATGCGAATTTTAGCTTCCTCGAGGATCTGAAGTTAAGGAATTACTAATTAGTATGTCGAAGCTTACACAGAAAAGAATAGAAGGTTCGAGAGAGGAGTTGGGGAGAAAAGTGCGGATGCGACCAGCTGAGAAAGATACATACTTTGTTATCTTATCGGGACCCCCCTGCACAATGGCTGCTGCTTGACATAGTGCTTTATATAGTAACACTAGGCAGTTTATGGAAAGGCTGCCGTAGCGACTCGTGGTAATCTGCCATCGAAGTCCAGGGGGGCATATCGCCTCCTTTGTATGCAGTATGTGTTTTGATAAAGTGCCATGGTAAAGTTATTTCCTATCCAATATGTCTGTGGGAGCATCGATTACAAGAGAATTAGAAATGCAAGAAGAAGGGGCTCTATTTATTAACCACCGGAAGGACAGCCACTGAGACACACCTGAGCGGATCTTAGCGGACCTTGGGCGGATTTCCGCAGCTAAATCCACTCATCTGCCCAGCTAAATCCACTCGCAATGTCAATCGAAGTCAACGTCTCGCAGAAGAACGTATTCTATAAAATTAATTGGTAGTGTAAATTGTCCACACTCTCATTCTATTGAGTGATCCTTTTCTTGTTGAAATTGCTCTAATAATGTGTAATTAAGAGCAGCTTTTTGAGGGGTATTGAAGGAATATTACACACCAAACTACTTATAATTAGAGTTTGTTCCTGGTGACTCAAATAAGCGACAAGATTGTCTCTGGCATAGGTGGATTTGGCGGACCTTGGCGGACTTTTGCGGGTTTAAGCCCCAAGACGGCTTGTTTACGATTCACAACGTTATCCGTACTCCTGACTGGTCCTCGTCGCCCAGCGGCTTTTGCTAGCTGCAATCTTCCTGGGGTACGTTCAGCGTGCCGGTTGAAATACACGTGACATGCCCAGTGGCACAAACGTGCGTCTCTGTTCCTCTCAGCTACTTTTGTATTAGAGGGCTCGCATCGCCTTACTAATTTGGGTGTAATCGCATTGTCCAGTATCGGTTGTTGCGTGTTGATTTAGTTGGGACTGAAGAATATTAACTTTATAGAGGTATGGTGGTTAAGTATTTGCACAGAATTAACAAGGGATTCATCCTTGAATAACAAACTAATCTTTATCTAGTAGTCAGAGCTACCAATTTCGGTCAAGTTAACATAAGATTTATGCATCTTATGAAACGATTAAAAAGCTATTAATAAAGTAAGTAAAACTCTCTTTTGTTAATATTATGCAAATACTTAATTGTTGTACTTTTGTATTAACGTTTAAAAATAAATAATATTTACGATGTAAGACTTAACGAAGTTAAAATCGAAAAGCGTAAAAAGTGGCTTGAAGTATATATTATTTTAACAAGGATATTACTTTACAGATAAGATAACTTTTAGCTTAAGACAATAATATTGCGGAAGCGGTAGTGTGAGCGCGAAATAACATGGGCCAGAGTATGCAGGAATAGAGCTATGCGCCCAGGAACACACAGAACTATACAAACCACAAATACCCAAGGCTGAAGAACGTACCACTCCTCTTGGTAGAGTATGAAAAGGTTGCTGGTGTTTAGCTAGACCTCTCACCGGTTTATACTAACTTGACTCGGAATTACTATTATGACTATATGCTGTTTCCTTATCATAATAAATATAAAGATTTAGTTAATATAATGTTGCTCGGGAAATATTACAAAGAGAATGCAAAGCTATCCTGGCACCATTTTACAGTACAGTGCAGTTTACGGGCTTTGGACATTTTAAAGAATATTTGGGATATAAAGTCAATACACCTGATTAGCGGTATCAAAACTAGGAAACATTAAACTTCACAAAGCAACCTGTATTCAAGACCTGACATCCATAAAGTATATCATAACCTCAATTCCCGCCCTTTTGATACGCCATTATGAGAGATTCTTTGGCCTTCTCATCTGTGACAGCCCCCAATGTGCCAAATCCATGCGAAATCGCCGTTCGAGCGTCCTTTTTCCACACGACCCTCGTTGCAACGTTTGTCAGCGGTGTGGTGGACCTAAGTCCAAGGCTGTGCTGACTCTTATTCCTGAAGCGATCTTTTCTAGGCTGGGAATGTGCAATCGCAATGCTCAATGAATCAATGAGGTCTTTCTCAGTAAGGTAGTAGTAGCCGCTTCCCTTCAACTTGTCTACCAATGCGCTGTTCTCCACTGCCATACCAATGCTGCCCATGAATCCGATATCGACGACCGAGGCAGGAAGATTCTGGCCATGGCGATAATTAACGAAGGCGTCAAGGAAGGCATTCGCTGCGTTATAGTTTGCTTGCCCCCATTGACCAGAAATCCCACAAATAGAGGAAAAGAGGAGGAAGAAGTCCAATTTGGAGGAAGATGCAGCTTGGTGGAGGTTCCAGGTTCCCTGCACTTTCGGATTTACACACTGCTCCCATTCAGAATATGTCATTTGCGACAACCAGTTATCCTAATTATAACAATTAGCTTAAGTGTTTACATTCAGATCGAATAGAGGTATAATACGGACCCTCATCACTGCAGACATCTGCATAATACCTGCAAGTGGCAGAGTAACCTGCTTTACGGCAGCTACAACATCGGTCAAGTTGTTCACGCTGCCTGCAAAGGTTGATACTGCACATCCTCGACTGCGGAGCTCATTGAAGAATGGAGTAGTTTCTGGGCCTTCTTTTGCGGAGCGGGATAAGAAAAGGATATTTCGTGCGCCATTATCTACCATCCATGTTGCTATTGCTCGGCCAAGACCCCCCAGTCCACCAACGAGGAGATAGAAAGCATCAGAACGGAAGCTTACGGACCCAGATGGGCTCTGCAACCCGCATCGAGACAGTTCTTCTTTTGGTGATGTATAGTGAAGTCTCGGGATTTTGATATCCGAATCCACAATCGCATATTCATAATCGGGATCAACATCCTTGGATTTAGGTCTCTGTCCCAGGCTCTGATATATCTTCAAAAGTAACTTGCTCGAGTCGGTATGCGCAGTGCTATCGACGTCGATCTCCACCACCGTGAGATCCTTCCTGAGCTCGGCTCTCAATGTCCTCGCCAGACCCAGTATCATGGATGAATTGGGATTCGAGCAGGATGTCTGCGCAGACGGGGTAACCCATACTAGAGAGCCCTTGAATCCAGAGAGGCGTGCGACTAATGTGGAAAATTTGGCTTCATCGAGGTCGTGTACATATGGGTTGCCGAAGTCAATGAGGGAGATTATGTCCTGGCCTGCTGGAAATGTGCTCTCGAAGGTGCATTTGTCACTGGCAATGCCGGCTTGTTGGAAAGAGGTTTGGACTGCTTTCACGAGCGGATGGTCATGGTCGGGGGCGATGAACGTTACTTTCTTTGGTGGTGGTTTGACGGCCTTCTTAAGTCCGGCAACTAGTTTGACGCTTGTAGGGGAGATTTCACCATCCGTGCCAAATTCGAAGTTATCTTGCTCGAGTGCTGCGTGTACTTGACGGATGAAGTTCGGGTCTCTAGATGCACTAGGTGGCGTTGACTTTGATAGATAACCCTATAGATTTCTGTTAGTACTGACGTTTTTCCTTCTTGGTGCCATACGAACCTTAACCAGGATGGCCCATTCCGGTTCTATGGAATGTATTAGTATATCGAATCAGTATATAGAGTTGATGGATATTCAAACCTAAGAGAGTATCTAGTACAACGAGACGTCCAGAAGGACTGACAAGCGTCTTCAAATGGTTAACACTGGTTTTCAAGTTCTTTGCAGGCGAGAAAAACTGCTCATAAAGTTAGCAAACCCAATGAAGTCGATCATTAATAGCCTTACATCTGTAGTAATGACGAGATCATAAGTTCCAGCCTGTACATTCTGTCCTTGTAATGGTTTTTCAGCATCAAAAGAGACCACATTGATATCATTGCTGCCTTTGAGCGCTTCCTTTGCCTTGGCAGTAGCAGCGGAAGATGTTGCGTAGGTATAACTGTGATACATGTGTTCACCGTACTGTGATTCGAGTGCATTTAAAATCAAGCCAGTGGTCTCAGCTGCACCATTTCCGAGCTCGAGGACTCTGAGTCTCGGAGTTTTATGAGCCAGAAGTTTGAGTGCATGAGCTAGGACACCATTGTTTCGGGCCAGAGGGTAACATTGATTTAGAATCCTCTTTTTCTCACTGCTGTCTCCAGAGAATGGGGCACCGGATGTTAAAAGCCTCTCTACCAGTACAGCTACAGGGGCTAGGCTTGTACCTCTAATCTGCTCCTTGAGCTCCTGTATCATTGTTGTGCGGGTGGCCGCATCGAGTCCCGCAAATGGAGATATATCGCTTATTATACCAAATCGTCCTTGCTTCTTGACGGCATTCTGAATTCCTTGAGCCTTCATATTGAAAACAAGCAGCAGGGTCAAACGCTCGAGCAGTATAGAATAATCCAGCTGAGGATGGAATGGAGCAAGGCTTTTATTGGGGTTTGCAAAGGTAACGTCGGTCTCCCACTCAATGAAAGAAACTATTCTGCTTTCATCTTCAGCTCTTACGACGGGGACTACGGAGGTTCGACACTCTCTCATCGAGAATACCGGAGTGCCATTTTCAGACAGACCAGATACATTGCCAGTTATACCACCCGGTCCAGCTTTCGTAACCGCTGCTTGAATCGTCAATTTCTTGAATTCTCCACCAGCGATAACCAAGTGCTTGATGGCTGATAGAGTAGATAGTTCATCCAATCGTCGGCCTTGTCCTTGACAAGCTGCCACGGCTAAAGTCTGAAAGCCAAGATCAATCGTAACCGGGTGAAGGCCATATTTTGTTGCATTCTCAGATGGTGAAACCGCAGCAGCTGCTTTAGTCTCCGCTACGCTTGCTGATATCTCGTCAAGACCTTGGAATGCCGTTCCGTAGTTGAGACCAACATTTGTTGCTATATCGTACCAATAACCCTTTGGCACATTCCTGAGAAGGGTATCTTTTGGATAGAGAGCATCAGTCTCCGTTAAATTCGAAATACCCTCAGTAGACACTTTGCTAACACATCGCTCCACCCAACGGCTCCCATCATTTGAGATAATCTGCATTTCATACCATTGGCCCGTTTCCCCCTCTACCTTGACTGGCTGAAGCGTTGTACGGATTTCTACCTTCTCATCTGGCTTCAGAAGCAGAGCTGAAGTGACTGCGAAATCTCTGAGTGTGTAAGATTCCAGATTTCCATCGGATAGCTGTCGCATAGCTTCTCCTGCCATAGCTATGTATCCAGCAGCTGGATATAATATCTGATTAAGAAGGACATGTTCAGACAACCAAGACAGTTCCTTCACATCGAGTATACTTTTCCAGGACAGCTGTGTACTGTTGTCTTCTAGAACTCTCGAGCCAAGAAGTTCATGTGAAGGATACTTCTGATGATGGCTTACATCCACCTCCACCTTCGACTTCTCTAAGTTTTCCCCGTTCAATGCCGCAACAGGTGTCTGAATCATGTTGATGCTGGGATTCCTAGGACATGGAATCGTGGTTATTCAGAATTACTCTAAAACTTGGGTGAGTTAATTCCAGGTGGTATTGAAGTATTCCTAGCTTGCATAACAGTGCACCGGCTATCTGATTGACGCTGCTTCACTGTGATTGGAAAATCGCATGTTCGGACTTTGAGAGGGCCAAGCGTCAGCACGAATGGGGCTTCTAGCCGTTCGGTGCTTGGTACACCCGGCATATCTTTACAGGGATACTCAAAAACCACCCTCTCCGCGTTACAATGGTGGAGCGTAGGTTATTAGGAGGCAACGCATACGGAGCTTAAGAAATTTCAAATAACAGCTTAACTGATTTGATGTCAATTGTTATACTTGGCTCTATTGTCCTGCCAATGGTCACCAGTCACTTTATCTCATTTATACATAAAGTTTACGCTGCTAAATGGAAAATGGTTATTATATCCAGTTGTTTATTTTTTTTAAAGTAAACTGATACTAGCATAATGACTGCAATTATCTCCAGTACATTCCTGTTCCGATGTGGATGTGAGTTATATATCAAGTTATAGAAGCATCTCAGATTGTGCCTGAATCTCTTAAAAGAGCCTAAAGTTCAGAAAAGCCGAATTTCAAACCCCATTATTAAAGCCTGCACCTAACATTTGAAACTAATCCAAATCTTCTCACATGTGAACCATATGATTGCAGTAAAGTCAGCTTTTGATGGGTTGCTTAGTCAAGTGCATGGATCCTTCTTTTCGTACTTCCAGTTCAGAAACACAGGCTTTACAAGAGTAAGAAAGGGCGAGTTTACTTGAACCGTGCGAAATAAGTCATAGCATTTAGACAGTCTTATTAAGATCCATGTCTTTAGACATTAGAATAAAGCTCAGAAATTAAGATGGTTACTGTAAACTAAGCTTTTTAGGACCTCGTACCCATTCCCGCTTACATCAACATTCAGCGATATTGGTGTAGCTGCGCTTATTTGGGTCCAACACCGAAATCAGTCTAGGTTAGGTGATTTCAGCTCTTCTTTAAATAAAGCTTGTACGTTCGTAGACTGTAAGGTACGGAAGGGCACCTGGTGGATCCCGGAAATTTGAGGGGGGGTTGGGGTTGCCTTCGCCAGCGTAACATTCCCCTGTAGTTACCGCGTTACCGGATTACGCCCGTAATCAACTATTGTCCGGATAATCGGTCTCTAACCTAATCGTATCCGGAGAACTCTTGCACCGTCTCAGGAATTGCTTCCAACACTGCTCCAACGCCATCAAAAAATATGGGTACCGAGCTAAGACAGCGCTATTCTTACGTGGCTAGGGAGATCCAGAGCGGAAACTCCGAAGTTTGTGTATCCGAGCCTCATCTCTAATTATAGCACGTGAAAGTTCGTACTGATAGAACTAGGTGATAAGTAGGGCGCACGATCCTTACATTACTAGAAGCAGAACCCCAAGGGATGACTCTTGAACTGCGACAACGATTCATGTCGACGCAGGGCCATAATATTCTATAGCAATGGCTGCGTTTGAAGTTCTTCTCTTCGGTGATGAGACCGGCGATTCTCGAGAGCCACTCCAGAAGCTTTGCGAGCGCCGAAAGGGGGTTGTTTTTGTTAATTTCATTGACAAGCTTAGAGGAGTTCTCCGCGAGGAAATTAGACAGCAACCTCGCCATGTACAACAGCAAATTCCGCCTTTCACAGACCTTTTGGATCTGGTCAAACAGTATCGGGAGTCAGGTTCGCGGAACCCAATATTAGAGACTACTCTCACCTGCATATGTCAGTTGGCTAGTGTTATGAGGTATGTGTCTTAGCTTGTCATACTTTGACCCTCCAATTAATGATTAACTTAGCTTTTTCGATGATCACCCATCCGAATATTTCGTTCCCTCGGACACTGTTCTTGTCGGTTTATGCACAGGTTTGCTTGCTTCAGCAGCTGTGTCCGCCAGCAAAAGTCTCGTGGATTTAATACCAATTGCGCTGAATATTGTGCGAGTTGCGTTTCGAATCGGTGTTAAGGTGAACAGCGCTGCACAACGTTTGGCAACAGTTCATGAGATCAAGGGCAATCAGAGTTGGTCAAGGCTGGTTGTAGGTATTCAGAAAGAGGCGGTAATCGAAGAAGTCAATCAGTTCAATGAAAGAAAGGTAAGGAGTATCAACGCCAATATTATAATCTATAGTATTGACTTCATATCTTAGGGTCTACCAAGAGCGAGTCAAGCCTATGTCAGCTCGCACAGCAGAGACGTAGCCACAGTAAGTGGACCACCAACGACCCTTAAAGCTCTGTTCGCAGAATCAGAGAGCTTCCGTACGCGCAAATCGGTAGCACTTGATATCTTTGGACCCTTTCACGCATCACATTTGTACAACGATGATGATATCGAAGAAGTCTTGCAGCCCATTACCGAGGAGGGCGTCAAGCAGGCTCGCCCATTAATCCGAGTTATCTCTGGCAATGCAAATCCTTCTCTCCCAGATGTGAATATCAAACAGTTCTTGACAGAGATCGTACAAGATATCTTGTTTCGACCACTTGCATTCGATGGCGTACTTGATGCCGTCACCGCAGAAGCACGTAACTCGGGCAAAGAGGGATGCAGAGTCTCCGCTGCAGGGCCATCCAATGCAGTATCCAGTCTGGTGTCAGCATTGAAAGCAGCGACTGAAGTTGAAGCCAGCGTTGGAGAACAGCTTGGAGCCACAGGGCACGCTACCGATTCTCCAGGCACGAGTGTGAAGATTGCTGTTGTTGGAATGGCTGGTCGTTTCCCCAATGCCGATAGTCTCGAGACGCTATGGAGTCTCTTGGAACAGGGTTTGGATGTCCATCGGCGAATCCCCGCTGATCGATTCGACGTTGATACGCACTATGATCCTACGGGCAAGAAGAAGAATACTAGCCATACTCCTTATGGTTGCTTCATCGACGAGCCAGGACTATTCGATCCTCGCTTTTTCAATATGTCTCCTCGTGAAGCTTATCAAACTGATCCTATGGGGCGACTGGCTTTAGTCACAGCGTATGAAGCACTTGAAATGTCAGGTTTCGTGCCCAACAGAACACCATCTTCCATGACAAACCGTATTGGTACTTTCTATGGTCAGACCAGTGACGATTGGCGACAAGTCAACGCAGCCCAAAAGATCGATACATATTATATCCCTGGTACTATTCGGGCTTTTGCTGGAGGACGCATCAACTATTATTTCAAATTTAGTGGTCCCAGCTATAATGTGGATACTGCTTGCTCGTCAAGTTTCTCAGCAATTCAGTTAGCTTGCACATCTCTACAGGCAAAGGAGTGTGATACAGCAATTGCTGGTGGTCTTAATGTTATGACTGCACCCGATCTCTTTGCTGGACTCAGTCGAGCACAATTCCTGTCCAAGACTGGATCTTGCAAGACTTTCGACGATAGTGCTGATGGTTTCTGCAGAGGTGACGGTGTTGGGACAGTAGTATTGAAGAGACTAGAAGATGCCGAGGCGGATAATGACCTAATTTTGGGTGTTATCTTGGGAACTGCGACGAATCACTCTTCAGAAGCTGTATCTATAACTCAACCGCATGCACCAACACAAGAAGGCCTGTACAAGAAAATTCTAACAAATACGGGGGTGGACTTCCGCGACGTTAGTTACGTTGAAATGCACGGCACCGGAACTCAGGCTGGTGATGGGGCTGAGATGAGGTCCATTACCAATGTCTTTGCACCACCGAAAGGGCGCCGCCCAGATCAAACACTCCATCTAGGAGCCGTAAAGGCGAATATTGGTCATGGAGAGGCTTCTGCGGGTGTTTCATCCCTAATCAAAGTCTTGCTTATGATGCAACGAAACGCCATTCCACCACATGTTGGTATAAAGGGCACTATGAATCACACCTTCCCTCCCGATCTAGACGAGAGAGGAGTTCGAATTGCTCTCAAAGAGACCCCATGGGTTGCTCCAGATGGTGAAAAGAGACGAGCATACCTGAACAACTTCAGCGCAGCTGGAGGAAACACTGGTTTACTGCTTGAAGATGCTCCCAAATCCAAACTAGTCGCTGATGCTGACCCAAGAACCTCCTTCGTGGTCTCAGTAAGTGCGAAGTCGGCGTTTTCTTTGGAGAAAAACATTCAGAATCTTGCCTCTTACCTCGAGGCAAACCCTGATACAGCATTATCGAGACTTTCATACACTACAACAGCGCGAAGAGTCCACCACCCTTACCGCGTTTCCGTTGCGGCATCTACTATCTCAGAGGTTAAAGACGCATTAATGGCTTATAGGGAGGCTATCAAACCTGTTGCTTCAGAATCACCAAAGGTGTGTTTCGTCTTTACAGGTCAAGGCTCGCATTATCCATCTCTCGGAAAGCAGCTCTTCGAGAATTCAAAGCAATTCCGAACTGACATCTTGGATTTCGATAAAATCGGTCGTAGTCAGGGGTTCCCATCTATCCTTCCTCTTATTGATGGCAGTGTTACCGAGCTCGAATCGCTTTCAGCAGTTGTGCTTCAACTTGGGCAATCCTGTGTTCAAATGGCTCTAGCACGATTATGGATATCTTGGGGCATCTCACCAAGCGCAGTCCTCGGTCATAGCCTCGGACAATACGCTTCATTAAATGTTGCAGGTGTCTTATCCGTGAGCGATACCATCTACCTTGTCGGAAGGAGAGCAGAACTGCTACAAGAGCACTGCACTGCAGGCACTCATGCAATGCTAGCTGTTGCAACATCCGTGGCTGGTACTCAAGAGATTCTGGCTGGCGAAACTCTTGAAGTTGCCTGCATTAACGGGCCAAAGGAGACTGTTATTAGCGGCCTCGCAGAGCAAGTGATTTCTTACTCAAAGACACTCAAGGCCGCTGGTATCAAGTGCGTTGTGTTACCGACTGCCTACGCTTTCCACTCCTCTCAGGTGGACACTATTCTAGATGCATTGAAAAAGACTGCCAATTCTATTACGTTCAGAGATGCAGCAATTCCAGTCATCTCCCCCCTGCTTAAAAAGGTGGTAACCAGTGCGGATATTTTTGGGCCCGAATTTTTAGCTCGCCATGCCAGGGAGACCGTCAATTTCCTCGCCGCTATCGAAGCTGCAAAATCGGATGGAGTCATTGACAAGAGTACAGTGTGGGTTGAGATCGGCCCATCACCGGTCTGCTCTGCGTTTGTCAAGTCGAGCCTTGGAAATGATGCAGTAACAGTGCCAACACTCCGCAAGAAGGAAGACGCTTGGAAGACATTATCAGGCGGCTTGGCGGTTCTACACCGCAATGGAGTAAATGTTGATTGGAGTGAAGTGCATCGTGAATATGAGTCTTCTCATGTGGTCCTTGCTCTTCCAAGATACACTTTCGAGAACAAGAACTTCTGGCTCGATTACACTAATGACTGGTGTCTACATAAAGGTGACGTCGTCGCGGCTCCTGCTAAGAAATCCAAAGACTACTTGTCTACGGCCTCTGTGCAGAAACTAGTTAAGGAAGATTTTGGGAACAAGATCACCGTAGTTGCCGAGTCGGATGTAACTCATCCTGAGCTAAACAATGCGATCCATGGGCATCTGGTGAATGGATCAGCGCTGTGCCCATCGGTATGTGTTCAATTTCCTCTCCATGGTACCAATTAGAGCTAACAACATTGCAGGCAGTATACGCCGATATGGCACTGACATTGGCAGGATACGTGCATAGAAAGGTCAATAAAGGTGCTGAGCCTATCGGAATGGATGCTCGCCACCTTGAGATTATCAAACCTTTGATCGCAAAGGGCCGCGATTCGAAAGAACCACAGCTTGTAAGAATAACTGCCACAGCAGAGAAGCCACTCAAGTCTGTCAAAATCAGTTATAATAGCGTATCACGGGACGGCAAACTCGGTGAGCTGCACGCCACATGCACTGTTGAATACGGTGACACCAAAACGTGGATTGAAAACTGGTCACGACTTGCTTACTTGTTCCGATCACGAATTGATGTGCTCATCCAAGGTGGTGCCATCGGCAAATTCACGAAACTCACCCGCGGACCAATATACGATGCTTTCTCAGCCTTGGTTCACTATGACAAGAAATATCACGGCATGAAGGAGGTTATTTTCAATGGCAAGACTTTCGAAGCTACCTCATTAATTGAGTTCCAGGCTACCGAGAGAGATGGTGATTTTGAAACAAGCCCCTACTGGATTGATAATGTTGCTCATCTTTCTGGATTTGTGCTTAATGGCAACGATGCTGTCGATTCCGCAAAGACTGTTTATATCTCCCACGGCTGGGAGTCATTACAGGTTGCTCAGCCACTTTCAGCGAACAAATCATACCGCAATTATGTCAAAATGCATTCCGGATCAAAACAGACCATGGTTGGAGACGTGTATGTCTTTGAAGGAGACAACATGATTGCATTAGTTGCTGGTGTGAAGTTCCAAGCCATCCCACGTGTCGTTTTGAATAAGCTTCTCCCTCCTATTAATGGATTTGGCTACAAGCCTAAGGCAAAGACTACATCCAGTCATTCAAAAGTTGCTATAAAGGCTGAAGTCAAAAAGCAACCGGTCGCAGTTCCGAGCCAGCCTACTTATTCTTTCACCGCGCCAACTCCTTCAGCTCAAGGTGGAAGCAGCTCCATCGTTAGCGAATTCATAAGTATCATTGCCGAAGAACTGGGATTAGAGACATCAGAGCTCTCTAACAGTGCTACTTTTGCCAACATTGGATTGGACTCGCTCATGTCACTGACAGTCACGGGCCGAATGCGCGAAGAACTTGATATGGATGTTCCCACATCTTTATTCATTGACTATCCTACTATCGGCGAAGCAAAGGTTGCACTTATCGCGCTTAAGGGCGGCGATGCCTCAACTCAAATAGAGGTTACTGCCACTACATCCACCCACACCTTTGAACGCGAGACTCCAAGTATTGCGGTAATGTCCACCCACGATCTCATTCCAAGCAACTTTGAAGATCCCACGGATACCATCTTGAGCATCATAGCTGAAGAGCTGGGTATAGATCAGTCGGAACTCCTTGATGGAACTTCATTTACCAATGTCGGGTTGGATTCTCTTATGTCCTTGACAATCACAGGGAGGATTCGCGAGGATCTTGATATAGATATTCCAACGTCATTCTTCACGGACTACCTTACAGTTGGAGAGGCGAAAGCGGCAATCCTCGCTCTAAGGGGCGATGTTCCCACCGGACAAATGTTATCCAGTAGCACAGCGACTGCCTCTGTAAGTGGAAGCGAGACTCTAGAAAACATTACTGGAATCACAACCCCAAATGTGTCTTTTGAGGATGCTACGGAATCCATTTTAGCCATCATTGCTGAGGAGTTAGGTATTGAGCAGTCAGAGCTCGCTGAGAGGGCATCCTTTTCTGATATGGGTCTTGACTCGCTCATGTCTCTCACTATTACGGGCAGAGTCCGCGAGGAACTCGATATCGACATTCCTACATCGTTCTTCACAGACTATCCTACAATAAGTGAGGCAAAAGCAGCGGTTTCGGCTCTCATGGGTGGTAGTAGCCATGCTGGGAATGCGATGCCATACACCGAGGATGCAAAGCCATACACGCAGAGCCCAATATCAACAGCCTACACTGGGCATACCACTCCAAGTGAAGAAGCAACTCTGTGGTCATCATTGGGTGTGCTAGATGAGGCCCAACTCAGCGAAAAGGCTCTTCCATCAGCCACATCAATATTACTACAAGGCAACCCTAAGACTGCCTCGAAGTTTTTGTTCCTCTTTCCTGACGGCTCAGGCTCAGCGACCTCCTATGCCTTGTTCCCTGCTATTTCTCCTGATGTTTGTGTTTATGGCCTCAACTGTCCTTATATGAAATCTCCTGAAGACTACACAAATGGCATTGATGGCGTTGCGGCACAATATATCACCGAAATCAAAAGGCGACAAGGCTCTGGCCCGTACTATTTTGGAGGATGGTCTGCAGGAGGAGTCCTTGCATACCAAGCAGCCTACAAGTTAATACAGGCAGGCGAGAAAGTGGAACAGCTTATTCTTGTTGATTCCCCTTGTCCTATTGGCTTAGAACCACTTCCCTCTTCACTCCTTCACTTCGTCGATTCAACTGGCTTGCTGGGCAGTCAGCATGCTGCTGCCCCCGAGTGGTTGATACCACATTTCGAGGCTTCAATTAGAAACCTTTCTGCCTTTACACCTGTTCCAATGAATCCACACGATGCACCTAAGACTGTGGCAATTTGGGCCCGAGATGGGTTCTGTGAGAACTCTGAAGTTCATAAATATCCACGATCTGCAGATGAACCGAAGAGTGTGAGGTTTCTACTTGATAGTAGACGCGATTACGGAGCTTTTGGATGGGATAAGTTAGTAGGAGCGGAGAATATTGACGTCAAATTTGTTGAGGGCAATCACTTTACAATTATAAGAGATCCAGAGGTAAGTCTCAACCACTAAACTCAAAGGATATACATGTTCTAATATCTATAAACAGGTTAAACAGTTAGCACCTTTGCTTCGCAGCAGTCTTGATGTATAGAAGTGCTATTATAGAGCCCCTTAGATCCCCAGGTTCGTTAAGTTGGCACTTGGGCACAATTTGACATTTGCACATGAGCATATAGATTGAGGGTTAGCATACGCAGAGTCCAATCATGTGGTTATACGGAGTATTATTCATGTCTTCATTGTTATTTATGATCACTTTTCTGGCGTTGATGTAGATGCATATTTTCAGGCGGCTTGTTTTGGTTTAGAATTTAGCTGAATAGTATATATATCCCTAAGCATATGTTTCTCATTCATTTGTGAGATAAATATGGGTTCACGTACATTCCATCCCATACACTAATAATTCACATTCATTAATGGGCCGACCTATTATCACTCAGGGCGTTATGTTTCGCTGAATTGTATATTTGACATTTATACTGATGCTTTAGCTTTGTATTAATTGTCAATTTATTGAATAATTATAACCCAGATAACTGTATAATACAAATTGTTTTGTACTGTTCAGTTAATGTCTTGTAACAAGCTTTAGCGATGCCAGGAGCCTACAAAGTCTGTAACTTGTAGCAATTATAGCCTGTAGCACCTGTAACCTGTGGACATTAACTCATGTTACACTTTATGTAGTCCGGAAATTATATCTAGTACAAGCAGTGAGTAACAACATTCGTATTTAGATTAAAAATGAAGTATCTACCCATAATCATTAATATATTTGAATACTTTGCGTATATGTTAGTTTATACGAAATATCGGTAAATCGACAATATTAATGTATCAGAGAGAACATATATGTCAAGATTCAAGGAATAGTGTACGATCTTGCTTAGACAAGCTATTCGAAGAATCAGGTCTTTCAATGACAAATTAGAGAAGCATATTTAACTATGTCATAAGCTACTAAGGGTATGCTTCTGAGGGGTAGCCACATCATAAAGGATACTACCCGAGTCAATGCTTATTGTTAGGATCTGCAAGCTACATGCGTCGGTGATGGTAACACTACAGTAGCTTTACAGCAATTTTACGAAAGTACTCGGCAAGATATTATTCTCGTATAAGATTATGCAGGACCGTAGGAATCCAAATGCCGGCGGAGAGCTAACGGATATTCACACAGTGGATAAGGGAGACAAGCCAGTGAAACATGAATTCTCAACTCTAAGATATCCAAACCTAGCAATAACTAGGCCCAGATAACATGATTAATCGGTTACATGTGACAATGGCTGCATGTTCTGTCTATGGATATCGAAAGACGCTTTGATAAAGGCAACGAACTCTCGAGCGCCGAACAATCATATATGTCCATTTTTTTCAACGCCATTCGTGTCTTCAGAAACATCTACAAGCATGTAAGCCTCACGATATTGAACATAACATACGCTGCTAGGATGAGCCCTAGGAAATCAAGATGAACGATTGAACTCACCATTATAATATTGCGTGAAATCATGGCAAAGAGCATAATTACTCTATGAAAAAGTCAGTACAGCGAGATCCGATAGGGAAAACCAGAGTATGCACCTTTTGGATCTCCTCCTTAAGCTTGGGATCATGCTTCGAAGCCACAATTTTAGCAAGGACGGGGTCATTCTCCAACGCCGTATCCGGGTCTGTCCTCGAGACTCGGAAGTAGTTGGTAGTGGAGACGGGGTCAGTAATATTGTTAAACAGCGACCTTCGTATCTCGTCATACTTGTTCAAGATCCGATGGTTAGCTCGGCCATTTGCAATGCCTATCAGACAATCAGCTAGTCCAAGGGCATCTGCAAATCCTCCTGTTAGTCCTAGACCACCCCATGGGTTACAGAGATGTGCTGCATCTGCTGCGAGGCAGATACGACCAACGCGGAACCTCTCGGCGCATCTTTGATGCATTTTGTATGGATTGATGTTCATTAATTTGTAATCTTCGGGCTTGGGATGGCCAGGGAGTATTTTCTCGAACATAGCTGGCTGGTTGGCGATGACTTCTTTGAAGGTAAGATTTGCAGCTTCTTGATATGAGACCCGCCATAGGCCATCTTTTTGAATTTTGGCCACAACGTGGCAATGTTCCTGGTCGATGATCATATTCATATCGTCATAATTGAACTTGTCGAATGGGTAGTAGACCTGATAACCATTCTCAGCTATGTTAGACTTAGTGGTTCATATAACTTACGTTTGTTGCAACAAATTGGACGTCCCATGTCTTGCCTGGGAATGCCTTTGTTCCAAATAATGACTTCCTCACTTGACTGCTGCCCCCATCACAACCAACTAGGAAGTCTCCAATAATTTCTACCTCCGTACCCTCATCATCATCTTGAACAATGGCCCAAGCCGTGTCTTGGTCTTGCTCGACATCGATTACTTGACAGTTCCATTTCACCTCAATTAAGGGGTTTTTCTCAGCATGGGCGAGCATTATGCTGTTTAGCTGACCTAAAGGCAGGACAATCATGGCATCAGGGCTTTCCACATGAGATACATCCTCGACTGTTGCAACCGGGGTTCCGTCAATTTTTCTCCATGTCAGGTTTTTAGGGGAAAAGCCAGCTTTTCGAACATCTTCCAGCACACCGGCACGCCTTAGGATTTGAATCCCAGGGGCCATAATATGTGCAGCCCGTGGTTGATCATTTACTTTGCTGTCTTTCTCTAGTAATGTCACTTGAATTCCTGCCTGAGCCAGAGTCAAAGCCAGCGAAAAGCCACTTGGGCCAGCTCCCACGATTACAACCTAGAAATGTCAAATCTTCGATATACATGTCGTACAAAATTGGATGAGAATAGCTTACGTGCATGTTAGTATGCTTTCGTGGATTAGATGACTTGAAAAGCTTGGCGTGGAAGAAGAGTGTATGGCGGGAGGAATAATGTGCTAGAGATTACGGGATAAGGCTTAATAGCAATACAAAAGTCACAAAAAGCCCTTGTTAGGCCTACTATTACATATTACTACGCATGGCTACCGATTCAACTTAAACTCTACAGATAATACACTAAATTATCATTCTCATCCCGCAAACTCGGACTTTATGTGACCACGCCAGTTTCGGGTCGAAGTAAAAATATGACTGCGAAACCAAGCCTCGTATGAGGCGAAGACTCAGGGCACTCTTCCAGCCAGGAGTTATCCGGACGTTGGAATAACCAATGGCTGCCGTGCGTGCTCACTTTCGGCTGCACGGAAGACAGAGCCAGGACGAGGTAGTTTCGGTACTTCTGCAGATAGGCAGATACCCAGGGGAAATCGACGATTCAAGATGCATACCTCGGAAGCTCGGAAAAGCGCCAACTTTAATCTCACCGCTGCCGGTTTGCCAAACGGAGGAAGTTGTCGAGTGTACGGAGCTGAAGAATCGTAATCGAGCTACGTTGCAATCTGACACAAGTCCGGCAACAATGCCGGAATATTGATAGGCAAGCATGCGCCTCAGCTGCTACACCACATTACGAGACCAATCCCAGCTACAGAACTACTCATAACATCCGCTCCGTGTGTCGTGGTATTCGAAGCGCTGCCCAGCGTTTTAACAATAATCGCTCCCATATAATTTTTTTTCCTGCTGGCACCACACCACGTTTATTGAATGAAAATTTCGCGGGAGTAGTTATCCTTAGCAGAGCCTCTCTCTCTCTATCTACTCTGCAAAATTTCTCGCCTCGAGCTAAGTCCAAAGCCTTTGCTTTCCCAGGCAGAGGATAGTTTTTGATGCTCGCAAATACTTGGATTCATGATACTAATCGTCAGCTATGGCGGAGCGCGTCCTAGGTCTTACGTGTAGTTCTGCCCCATTTCGGCCCCCCGAAAGCGCACACCGTTTGAGATACGTGCCGTCAAGTACCTGGATGACACGACGCGACGATCCTTTGGGAGGGTTCCTGTCCAGCCGTCACGAGAGTAAACACAAGCAGCTATCAGCGACACTGCCTCAGCAAAAAGCAGATTTTACGAGATGGGTGTTCTACGACTCCAGCCCTGCATTATGATGCAATATCTCTATCCTCTCATTGATGCCGCTTGAGTGCTTCCTTCGACCTCTGCATAGACAGACTATTAAAATAAGATGCGGGCAAGACCTGGTGATTCTGCGGGCTTTGCCGTTCAAGCCAAGATTACGTGAATTCCGTCCACCTGCAGCAAGTCGGAGGTAATATCTGCGCCCCTATCTCGCAAATAATGCTGGGGCTAGGCTGCGATGGGCTATCTGTGGCATGCCTTAGCTTGGGGCAGGCTAGATGCGCAACCAGGTCGAATGGTCCCTTGGTCCCAGTGAATGGTCCAGGCCCAAAGTTACGGTACTTTCCTCTATTTCTAGGCACACGATGACTCTGGATCGATCATTGTTGGAAAGGCACCCGCGAGGGTAGGGCGATAAGATTGAAATTTTCTGGGTCTCTACACTTTGCGCAGCCGCTGAGTCATGGTCACCAGGTAAACTATTACACCGCCATATACTCTCCCGGTAGACAAAATAATTGGCACAGTGGTACTTAATAAGCCACTGGTGTATTGGTGTTTGACTAGGTATTACTACGCCCACTATTTTGTTCGCTGGGAGATAGGCTATATTTAGGCTATATTTTAGCTCGGGCCCGAAAAGTAATCGAAGGTTTGAGCTAAATCCACTCATCGGCTGGATTTATTAGTTGAGCCGAGGAGCAGATTTAGCTCAAACCTAATAGTTTCTAATCATAGTCAAATACTCGACTAATTGATCTAGCAGCTAGCAGTCCCTGCGTACTTTTGCTTTTCTGCCACAAAATTATGTCATAACCAGTGCAATTGAGGTGTCTCTAAAATGGTATCCTTTGCGCCGGTGGAAATGGTTCACAGCTATGCAATGCACTAGGCTCATTTTGTTGGCACTTAATTGGCTGACAACCACTCTAATCTGACAATAAGTATATTTAATTGGTATAAATTTGCATAACGGTGGGCCATTTTCCACCAGCCAAAGGGATAATCGCGCTCTACGTGACATACGGTTACTCTCGGCTTGTATATATTGCATCTACGTACAAAACCCTACAATTCAGCCAGAAGTATTCAAAAGCCAATCCAGCAGTTTAGATACCCCTATAGCTCTAAGCTTTTGTGCTCTCTCCAACGTAAACGCATCGTGAAACTGCCCCTAAGCTAGCTCCCATAATAAAATAGAACGAATTCATTTTCGCTTGTTTTATCCCACATAAGTAGGTTTGTCTGAAATTTCCTAAGCAAAAGGGAATATCCCTGTTATTCTCAACCGGCCCACCGGCAAGCCACGCGTAACTCTAACCAGGTCAGGAGCCTATTTCCTTTAACGGACATATACTGTGTCTGGCTGTACAGTGCCGTGTGGCAAGTTGGACACTGAAAATCTTCTGCAAATGCCGGTTTCCAAAAAAACAAAAAAAGCCTCAATAAAAGTCTGTGCTGAAATGTGGAAAGGGCGGGGAGGCGCGGAATAGAGATCGGCTCTCGTAAAAGTGCAAGATCCACATGTGAAGTACCAGTATGCAGTGCAATCGATGTAAGATTTTAAATTTCCCTATACGTATTCTAAACTACCCTGAGTATGTAACGACCAACGCCTCGCCCAGCCACTAGTCTAATTGGAAATCAAGCTTCTCAGCAAAGCCTCCACATCTGCCTCTGTCTTGCCCTCTATGCCCAAAAGTTCGTTGTCAACTTTCGTAAAGTGTCCACCATACTCTGGGGGCCCAAAGAGGACCCGGAGAATGTAAGCCATCATGACCAGGGGAGTAATCTGCCCCTTTGCCAAACTCTCGTTGGATTGCTTCTCCATGTCAGCCGTGCTGATGATGATGGGCTCTTCCCACTTCTTCTCAGGGTCGATCTTCTTGACAATCTCCAGGAGCTTATTCTGCGTTAGGTCAATATCCTTGACGTATACAAATCGGTTTCTGGTCTCCTCTGGGTGGCTCAGGACGCCAACAATGGCCTGCCCCACGGTGTCCAACGTGGTAGTACTGAACACGGTGTTACCGCCATCAAAGAGCTTGGGCTTGCTCTCTCTCCAGTTGAGCAATATGCTCTTCTGCAGACCCCAGTCCAGGAATGCGTTGTTACATACCAACGTGTATGTAAAGTCAGCTTTGGCCGCAGCAGCTTCTCTGAGTTTCTGGTGGATCAGAATCTTCTGCTTGTACACTGGCAGCGCGCTGGTCCTGGGATTGTCCAGATCACAGCCATAATCGGAAGGAAGAAACCGTTTCACCCCCGCGGCTACGGCAGCATCAATGAGAATTGCCTGAGACTGGATCCCTGGAGTGCCAACTGTCGAAACTACAGCATCCTGGCCCTGAAGTGCCGCCGTAACGGACTCCGCCGATGAGAGGTCGACATTTGTCACTTTGACCGAGTCAGGGAAGGTTGCCGAGGAAGATTCGCGCTTGAGAACAGTGACATTGAAATTTCCAGAGCTAACGAGGGCATTGAGGGCCTTCTCTCCCAGAGATCCAGAAGCCTGCGTCAAACTTGTTAGCATTCACAGCTGTTCTGCCTCTCAGTCCTTTTTTTAGAATTTGAAGCATTGACCTACCCCGATAAGAGCAACGTTTCTGATTACAGTCACGGTGGAGGCATTGGAAGAAGCAGAGCGTCTTTTGGTCAATAGATTCCTTGGAAGAAGCTGTTTAATCTTCATTGTAGAGATCTGATGGTAATTGAAGCTTGAAAGTAGCACAGTTCAATGTCTTTTTTGTCCCTGTATGCCGGATGTTATGTAGCCTCCGTGCTGACTGAGCTCCTGTCTTGGGTGTGGGAAGCCATTGAAGAGCTATGCATCCAGTCAGGAAGAGCGCTGCCAATGGACGATATTCCCAAAAATGTCATGATCTAGGACTGTCATTGTTGAGTTCTCATCCCGTTGGTGGTGATTGTGGTTCTCATGTGTGGATTTTTGTCCATCGGTCATTTTAGCGACCTCGAAAGGCCGAGGAGCTGTCGTCAGTGGTGAGCTTACAGCTTACAGCTACAGCGTTGTGTACCTGGCCGGCAAACTCTAAATCCCGCAGTCCTCTCAGGCTAAACGGCAGTGACGGCCGCGTTCTTCAACAGTGATGAACACCGGCACCTTGCATCGGAGATTGCTGTTTTTTGCACGCTGGGCGTCTTGAAGCTGAAACGTGGCGACGGAGTTGAGTGGTCATTCGTGGTGGTGGTGGCAGGCTCGGAACCGACGTGGGGACAGATTTAAGCTTAGAGCTTCCTACCATGGAAGATGTCGGCGGCGGAATCTTGGCATCACCTTCGCTCGACATTGCTGCATTTGGGGATCTGAGACTGGTTAATAATCCTGAATAAGAACCCTGTAATACCAGAGAGCTTTTTCGGAGCCACCGAGCTCCGTGCAGAGATCCTCAAGTGTTCTATATCACAACCCCCACACTGTCTACGCCGTACATACGCTTCGTTGATCTAAAGGAGATAGTGAAATGGGTGTCCGACTTTAACCGTCGCATCTGCTCTACCGTACGTATCACGGCGCATAAATCGCACAAATTGTGCCGTATCGAGTTAGTAGTAGCGGGAAGCCAGGCGTATACGGAAATAAATTCAACACCCCCTATCGCCGCGGACTGAAGCGCGTTAATTGAGGGCCTCGAGGGCTTATACCAGGAAGCTTACAACCCCAATTGCTCTCGGCTAAATCTCATCATGAGCTTCACGTAAGTATTCGGATTACACCACGACTTGTCCATGTCTACCATAGTATCAGCACGGTATTTAGCAGTAAGTTGCTGAGAAGATCCAGTGAGCAAACGGGAGTTGCCTGGCCAGCGCAGAATGTGACGCTGAGAGACAAACCAAAAGCAAAAACCACGGCTTCGGGACAAGTGCCGATGGAGCTAGTGTCTCGACCGTGTGTACAGTGCTTGGTACCATAAATAACGACCCGCGCTGACTCTTCCGCCGGAACATTCAACAGACGGGAGTGGCTGCTGTACGTAAGTGGACAGCTATTGAAGAGCATCACGTAGGCGCCCAGAGGTTCCAGTAGGTTCCATTCCCTCCAGCTTGGCTATCACACTACTCTCATACTTGCTCTCTACCTTGGCAATCATCTTCTCTGCCCCAATGCGCCCAGAAGTCCTCATGCGTTAGTACGAAGTAGCAGTAGCAATTTAGCACTTCCTCTTAATTGTTGTCGTTGCATTTGCCTTCTAACAGTCGCTCTGCCTCCAGACCCTCCTCGGGCTCTTGTCCTGATCGAGCGATGCCGGTCTAGAAGGTGCAGATCCTGCCCGACTCGGCTCGTAAATCGTGATTGTTCGGCACTGGGGCGCTCCGTACGTATGGCCTACTGCTTCGGGTATTGCCTACTGCTTCGGGCATCCCAGCAACAAGCAGCCACACAGCTAACAACAACAGCAAACACCACCCCTTCACCACACCCTCGACACCCTCGACACCCTCGACACCCTCCATCTCGTCGCGCCATGTAACGTGCTTGACAGAGCGCTGGATACGCCCCAAAATACGTAGAGTCCGGTCCGGTGGCCAAGCTTTTTCCCCTCAGCTTTTGCGATAGATCCATGGTTTGCAGTAGTCGCAGCTCCCCGATTGCTGGTCCCCATAGGCTTGATCGCCAAACCGTAGCCTATGGTTGCACAGCGTGGTTGACACAACACCAGCCCAGGATCCCCATCGCGAGTCGACCGTATCAATTGTTCGGCCCTAACTCTGAGGCCGACTATCAACAGTCACTTGACCGTACGCTATCGGCGCAAGTATGAGGCCTTTTTCTGCAATTATGAGGCAATTCTTGACTATGCTCGAACGGGAAGTTCATCGTCAGCACTGTTCATGTTCCGTTGCGCTGTGTTGGACGGCCAAGGAAAGGATGGGCAAATCACGATGAGCCGGTGTTTAACAACCCGTAATAGTAGAGTAAGCGCGCTAAACCTAATAATCGCCAATTACAGTAGATAACAACGATGATTAGCAGAAACCGAAAGAAAGTTATTTTAAAAAGCTTTTTAAACACGCACACACAAAATACTAAGACGACAGATCCCGATCGTTGGCTTATTCTGGAAGTTATTCGATTTGTGTCGGGCAATCTTTGGTGTGTGTGTGTGTGTGTGCCGTACACAAATGATTACTTTCTGGCAAGTCGTAACGATAAGAGCTAGTGGTGATTTAAAATACACAGTAAAGTCGTCGGCCGCAAAATCTCGATATCTTGTGCAGTGTTTTCTTTCCTGTGCTGACTAGCCGTGCTATAGCAAACTAATCACGTTCTCCACTCTGTTTCAAGCAATATGCAAGTTCCAGGAAGTTATGCTCCACTCGGTGGGTCGAGTCGGTCTTTGCTGCGTTACACTTGGGGGAGGTTAAACACCGCAAGGTATACCGCAGATAGATAGATACTGCATTCATATATTGTGGGTGCAGCCTAGCATTTAGGTTTGCATCTAGTGGCAGGCGCTGCAGGTCCGTGTGAATTAGGGATAGATAGCTAAACGATAACCCGCGTGAGACGTAGATGCGATTCGCAAATTCGCAAATACCGTAACGGGCGCTCGACGCGAGGCTATTACTTAATGGATGGCAGGCCGTCCATGGCACTGTGGAAGAGATATGGACGGTTAATTGCTGTACCGGCAGACTCGGCGCATTCGGCGCATTTCCGCTGTCCTGCGTATTCGTGCTGCTGAATGCGTGTCCTCCAGCATGTCTTGCGGCGGGGGCGAGTCCGCAAAAAGATGCTTATCTCAAGGGGGTACGCATTTAGGGTTGGGGTACCACGCTACTCTAGGATGCCAGTCATGTAGTGATACATCAGATCTACGATGCCAGTCATCTGTAGATATGCAAGATCTGTGATGCCAGTTTCTCTGCAAGATCTAGAATGCCAGTCCATGTATGCGGAGGCAGCACTTTGGAATCCAGCACCCCACCCCACCAGGAAGTGCACTGGCTGAATAGGGCAGGCCGGTTCAGCTTCAGGACCAAACAGCGCCGCTACGCACCGTATTTGGCTCCAGCTACCACCGCGTACCACCGCATTTAAGATCACCTAAGACCGACTGTAAGAGCGGGCCAGGAGCACTGGCCCGTCGCCACGCGTGGCACTAATGGGGATAGCGAACAGGCTCATTGTCCTAAGGCGTCGCTAGTACTTACGAAGGGCTCAGTGGCTCAGTGGTCCGCACGGCAACAATAGCGCCGGGTCTTAGCGAACGGCGTACACTAGACTACACTAGACTCCCGCAATTTAACGGGCGGCGCTGACTGGGTTCGGCTCACTAAGTGCGGCTGGAAAGTGGCTTTGCCGCTTTGGGTCTTGGTGTGGCTGCACCCCTGGGCCCCGCCCTAGTGATGTCCGCCTGCATCATTGTGGATATATGGGCTCTTGGGCTCCTGGAAGGCCACACAAGCTAATCATGGTTGAACCGCCAGCAGATGGAAATGTAGTCAGGCCGCGCGCATGCTGGTGCAGCCAAGTTAATCGTCTCAACAGCAGCATGCTGCCAGCTCGAGGACGCGAATGGCGCAATCTCCTCCGGGCTCTTACAGCGCACACCCCCAAGCGCTCGCATGCACAGGCGATAACGACGTAGGATCTGATACCTACCAAGGTGCAGCGAGCCTGCAGCATTCATACAGTAAGCTGACAGCGGAGCCCAGACGACCCTACAACTGTTTCGGCGCAATATGGACCCCGTGGATTTTTCTAGTTTGTTCTGTCTTTTGATGTAATATCCTAGGTAGTTGCTCGCCATGGTTGACAACCTTGGAAAGCCTCTGAGTTAATCATTTCCCCTACCCATTTAGCCATGCAACCTACTTTGATGGTCGGCCCGCCACCATCCGGAGATCGCAACTCAAAACGCACTCGCGCCCTTTGGGAAGAGTTTCCACGGACTGCTGTCAGCCTCTTCCAGAGCCACTTGGCGATTGCCTAGCTCGTATCCTTAGAGCAGCAACAGCACCCCTCGCTAGATGATGTATGCTGGGTGGGGCTTCCCGGTGGTACTAATACTAAATCTAACCCGACAATCTGGGCAACTGGCAACAGGTGTTGGAGCTATTTAGAATTCCAACATTTTTTTAACACCTCCCCCCAAACCAAAAAGACCTACTTCATTCCTTCGGTTAGAAAGTTGTGTTAGAAAAGGGAAGGAAAAATTGAAGATACCAACACACAGGAAGTTTTTGTTTTGTTGGTTTGTGCTGCAAGGAATCTTGGTTGCCAACCAACCAACCCCCAACAGAATCGTACCAGAAATAAACTCCTATAACCATGATTGTCTCCACTCCTGTAGAAAGCGCGCCTGATGCGCGTACGAATTCTCCTTCGCTGTCTTTAATCACCAATAGACGCTGGATGCCACGCCGGAGAGGAGCCTGTGAAATGTGCAGACTGAAGAAAATTCGCTGTGAGTACAAACTACGATCAAATCTGCTTCAATTGGGTCACCATGTCTGACAATCGATGGAAACCAAAGGCGACGGTGCAACACCATGCATCTACTGTCGTGTGAGTATCTTGACTTCTGCAAGCAAAACTTGCTTTTTGGCTGACAGACCTCCACAGAGACACAATCAAGAATGCCGGTATATTGTTCCAAAGAGGCGTCAATCTTCCAAAAAATCCGTGGAATCCGCCTTAGTAACGCCAGAGAAGAGCCCTGATGCATCAGAAAATAACATCACAGGCTTCTTCGACGATGCCCCAAGTAGTGGCCAGATGTCTCCAATTTTGACCTTGCCGCCCACCAGCAATGCTAGCAGTGACGACTCCAACTGGTGCGTGGAGATGGATGCAGACGGAATTTCCAACTTGTTACAATCCACAGACCTTCGCAACGTCGTTGATTTTACCGCATTTTCGTGGCCACTTTTGACATCGGACTCTGAGGGTCAATTCGACTTTGACATGTCGTCATATACCACTAACCCAGTCGATGGTCTCACACCCGCAATTCTCAACTTGGACGACAAGAATTTGTGTTTCAGCAAATTAAACCGACCTTACGAATCACCCTCACCCTCAGCAGCAGATATGACTAAAATGTTAAATCTAAATGATAAGGTGAGATTGTCCACTAGAATTGAGTTGATTCCACAGATTTACTAATGTGAGCTAAATAGGCCCATATGAGAAGTTTCTTAGGTGAGAAAAGAGAACAATCAGTGAAAAATAATAGGGACGAGTAAATCTAATTGGTTTGAATTTAGATTCTATACCTAGCGTAAACTTCTCCCTTAAAGCTATATTCTCATCACAGGATCGCTGGCACGAAAATACACGCAATTCTAAGCAAGAAGAGATCTGCCGCATATTCGAACGCATATCCCACGTACAGACTCACTTACCGCCGGTAAATCTCAACGATAGTGACTGCCGTGGCGGCTATGCGTCGTGGTACTGGAATGATCCGGCACTCATAGAAAACTGCAGAGCTGGTATGTCTTATCAATCAATTAGCAATTCCTCTACTGACATAAGAAATAGCATGTTTCGACCAACCTTTAGGGTAAATACCACTTCTCTTGTACCATTCCCAGTAGTTCCGAACTAATCAATTTGTCTATAGCATCTCGAATTTCCTCACCAAATCATGCTTCGATAAGTATATGAAAGAAGCACGAGGCCGGTCACCCGGGAACTCGGTGCTAATATCGCTGATCGACTCAGTCATGGCGTTTGGATACCAAGCATTCCTTAAGAGCACTCAGCGCTTTGTGTCGACTGATGAGAAACGGAAAGCCAATTATTACTGCCTGATGACTTTAAATTCATACGCAAGTGTCTTAAACTCCCCCGACACACTCTTAAAACTACAGGTGTGTAGCATGTTTCCCGCCTTTTGACTCTTCTTTACTTATGCTAACTCACTTGTGTAGACAATCTTGGCAATGGTAATTTCGCAATTATCTCCCCAATCTCAGTAGGACTTTGACTAACTGGTGTACCCAGACAACAATATGCGAGCAATTAGATGACTCTGTGTACTGTGAACTATTAACAGGAGCATTAAATTGCATCCGATCGTTGAAACTTGAAAACAGCGACCTGATGGTTCACAGCAACCATGCTAGCATTGAGGATCAAGATCTCGCGAGGAGATGTCTGTGGTATTTCTATTCCGTTGAAGTTCCACACTCAATCCGACGTGGTATCTCACCGGTATGAGTGATGCTCTCTCTTTATAAAAGTTGACTTACTGATGATGAAATCAACAGTCTATTGATCGAGATTGGATTGATCACTCCCCTCCGCAGGCTTGTGACGAAACGGACTGGTTTCCACTCCAGTGCCTCTACGCCACAATCGTTAGCTCTGCAGCCAAGATGTTGTATAGCCAAAGTGCACTTCGACAATCTTGCGCTGAGCGAGAACAGAAGCTCAACATGGCCTACAAGCTCCTTGAGGAGTGGCGAAGTCGCCTCCCTGCTCCCTTAAGGGATATTCACCAGCCCGACATGTCGCGGATATTAGACGATCATCAGACTCGCCATATCACGCTGACTATGTTCAGACAGTACCATGAGGCTATCTTCATGATATATTTCCCATGGACGGGTGCTCAATCGAGTAGTCGTGTATCGGAGGAGTGTCGAAGACGGAGTATGGAGTTATGCGTGACCTCGGCGCAGGTAGTCCTTGCGACGGCAAACCAAGTTTCATCCTTAGATATCTTAGACAGGTAAGCCCCTCCTTTCTCATATAATATCCTAAACCTGGCGACTTTGAGACTAATAGAAATTGTAGTAAATTTTTGGATTTAATATCGGCGTCGATTTGCATGAATTATTTAGACGTGGCGAGCAGCAATGGGGCGGAAAAAAGCATATCGTATTTAAGCATGGGATGCGGGATCTTTGGGCGGTTAAATCTCGATAATGATGTTCCTCTTGCGGATGTGTTAGAGCTTACTCGGATGGCGCAACAAATAAAAGGGAGATAGAATAAATAGAAACTTGTAATCTAGAATAAATTATGTTCAGATAGACTCACCCTCTTTTATGCTTCCTTGTTTCCTTTTTATTTCTTCTGTTTGTTTGTGGTGTGGCTGCAATGTTACCATGCTATACGCGTATGTTTTGTGGCTGCAATGTTATCATGCGGCGTTGCGGCGTATGTTGATAGAACCATCAGAATGTCGCATTAGGCGCTCTCATCTCTGAATAATTGACGACTTTGCTTTAAGGTTTACCCTAAAATAGCCACGCAGTTGTGGAGTGTTGGTTCTGGCGAGAAATACGTGACTAAGATGTAAGCCTTAACTCAGCGGTTGCATGAGACGACCAGAAGAGTGCTGCGCTGACGCCACATGCATCATAAGCTTTTTATGAGAGGAACAATGAATATAAGATTTCTCCAGACATGAAAGTAAGTCTAATATTTATCCTTCTACGACACAGCTTGAATTTATAAAGCTGAAAAAACAAACCCCCCTTATTTCCATACACATCCACAATTAAATGGCGCAATTACCCGCTACTGCCAAGTTGCACACCCTCCTCGCTCCGTGGTTGTAGCAAAAGGAAAAGGCGGTAGTGTGACCACGTAACCGCACCTGTGTGTCCGAGCACTACCAGTCCGTATCCAACAGTTACAATAGGACGGGTACACGACATTTAATTTGGCATTAAAAACAGAGGCAAGTATTTGCTCCGTGTTGGTGGAGGATGGGTAGCATTGCGCAGTGGTGATCGTTCCTGAGCTGGATAGGGGGTTTCTCGCCGTGTGGGCGGGTTTACGGCGGAGGGGGAGGGGGGCTCAATATGACACGTGAGTCTCCACCAGATGGGGCAACTTTGCACTTCAGCTCAAGTTTATGTTGTTTTGGATTCACCATTGTGGGCAGTGTTACGAGAAAATGATGCGGTGGCGTTTTCTGAGTTCTTACAGCCTTCTAGTTGCGTTCTCCATATCTCTATTTCACGGTTTCGAAGCTTCTATATGCATTCCAAGGCACTCGCTTTCAGCGTGACCTTATTGGGTCAAGCAAGATGAGGCAGGCAGTCCCTGTACCGGCGGGAGGCTTGCGGTTGCAATGATACAAGCTCGTTGTGTCGTTTTGTGGCTTTCAACACTGCGCGGTAGTCAATGCGGTGGCCGTTATATCTGTCACCTCCTTCCGTACATCATCTTGATGCCTCACGATGTGGCTTCAGATCTACCCGGATCTTTGTAAGCACTCTATTTTTGTTGTGTTTGAGCGAGGTAAGTGGCGGAAGGGGTTGATGAGGAAGATAATGATGGTAATTACACAGGTATTACACAGATATGGATAGTTCAAGTGGTATCGACAAGCTATGGCAATCATAGAAGATACCCGTACTCTTCACTCCATCACTCCCCCACTATCGATACATGAATAGAGCATTGGATCACGCACATACCTACCATATCCATCGATCAATTGGGCATGAAGTCCGGCATACTGGCTCCACCGCAGGTGGTATGCTCGTAACGGCGACATGCAACATGGGTAACTCGACACGGAGATTTTCAAGCATGCGGTATATAGATGTTGGACTTCAATATACCCACCATCTCCTATAATTCAGCATCCTTTGCTCCGTACTGCATAATCACTTGCCGTGGTGCATATCTGGCGATTGGCACACCGCTGTCATTACTGCACGTTAGAGCGCCATTTTAACGTTTATGGCGATTTTGATTCCATAGCACTCTAGACCACGCTACGGAGGTATGAGCATTTACTAAATGCCGTAACCTCGCCCGACTATCGTCGATATCTGAAAGACCTCAAGGAGCTCTTACTCCGAACACAAGATATGCTATTGTTGCCATATTTTTAAGGCTCAAACTTTTTATGTTTGCAAGTCACGCAAGTCCCTATAATGAATAAAATTATGCAGATGCATAAATTCCAATATCTGGTGCGACTCAGAATCATATCCAAAACTACTACTGAAATGGAAGGTGAAAACCATGAAATCTTGATATGAAGCTGAATGTCTTGGAAAGAGGGAGGATAACGAACAGGCAAATGACTAGAGCTTCCGATACCTTACCTACACGATCCGTAAAGCAGCACTGGGCAGGGGTGGCTGCATCTACGCAACGCCTCCGTGAAATCTGACAAGGGTCTCTTCAGGGGTATGGCAGGGGAGCGGCAAGGGGCTCATAAGGTCCTAGCAGGCATGTTCCGTCTGTAAGTCCCCTGTACGTCCGGAGCGGACAGGTCTTCCCCTCCGGATCTCGTGGTCGATTAATAACGCTACGTTCATGTGAATGGCGTCAAGTACCACTTGCCTCCGATCCGGATGGGAATTACAAATTCCTAGCTGAGTACTCCGTAATGCAGTTTCATCTCCTCTTGTCCGGTCTGCATTTTCCATCTCGATGGTCTTTCGCTGCGGAGGCATTGGTTCTGTGATTTTAGGTGGTCGTGATCGCAACAAACATGCATTCACGCGCTGGCCGAAATATATAGCCAAGCAGCACAGGCTCGCCCTCTCTGCAGCTGTTCCATCATGGATCCATCCACCATAGCTAGGCATCATGTCCGCAGCTCCCATCATCCTCATTGACGGCGCAGGGCCTAATATTGGCCAGAGCATAGGTCGCGCGTTTGCTGTGAAGGGCTACAAAGTTGCGCTGGCCTTTTGGAGCGCGAAAGATGCCCAGAATACTGCTGACCAAGTCCATATTGCGGCTGACTTTTCTGACTCCAACGGAGTTGTCAGTGCCTTCGCAAATCCAGGTCGTTGCTTAGTATTCCCAGTGTGGTAATATACAATGGTAAGAATCAATGCCTGTGAATTGCTGTAGACGTCCGCGTGTTGAGTGCTTCTTGTCTCCTCTTCGTAGTCGGGTGCTGCGACCCTCAATCCTCTCAATGATCCTCTCAATGATCCTCTGGCGCTCCCTCTTGCCGACTTCAACAAAGATTTCCAGATCAACACCATCAGCCGTTTTGTTGCCGCGCAGCAAGCTGTTCAGGGCTTTGCCCAGCTCCCCGCATCCGCGTCCAGGACGTTCATCTACACCAGGAACATCCCAAACACTACCATCATTCCACCCCTCATGGACCTGGGAGTCGGTAAGTCAGCAACGGCCCATCTCATCCAAAATGCTGCAAATGGATACAAGGACCGCGGATACAAGTATACAATCCCCATCACTTGAATTGACGACCACAATCTTCGAGGGCTGATGATTGTCTCTGTAATTCTATTATGGCGTGCCGTTGATAGCGACACGCACGCGAAGCTGTATGTGTGGAGCTCGCTGAGGGGAAGACCCAGGGACCTTGGCAGCAGACTTTCGTTAAAGGTGTGGGATACAAGCAATTTTAGAGCAGCTCTTAACGATCCTCATCTCTCGAGCTTGCTGTGAATATGCTTTTCTATTGCAAGGGAACCTAGAAGCTCCGTATGTAGTACTGACGCGACCTCCCGTCTTAACTGCGCTTATACGCCCAGTGTCACGCGACGCATACACTTTTAACAATAGTCTCCCATTACTTGTAATGACGCTACTACGCCGGTGTAAGTAAAATATATATAAAGTGTAACTGTAATCAAGCAATTTTCAATTATTTGGTGGTGGCAGAAACTTTAATTGACTTGTTAAATTTGCTCATTTAAGGTTCCGCTAATTAACCTGCTGTCTCATATTTGTAGAGACATAATCAATTTAACATGTAGTTATTATCCACGACCTCCAAGTTTCTCAAAAGGCTATGTGTTAATGTAGAGTAACCGGTATTATCTCCCTGGAGAATAATTTGGAAGCTACTTTCTAGTCGTTCATAGGGTGGTCTTTAGTGCTTCATGTCTATCTGCTGCCAATATATGTAAGTCATTCCTGACTAAACACTTAAAAATAAGGTTCCAATATATATTGCATGCATGAAGCCTTGATCTTCTAGGCTGTTACGGTGTTACCCCTCCCCATCCTTAGTCATGAACGTGAACATGCTTAGGAATCAACATCTTTCATGAGGCATTTATTTACAGTGTTTCACAAGTCATGCATTCTCGTATCATCTATATATTCTATGAAATGCCCAATGTCATAAACCATGAAATATCTCCGTAATGCAGATCTAAGTCTAAATGCTAGAACTTTTCCATCAAGTTCCGTCTCGTAGTCCACATCCTGGCCCGCTTTCCGAATATATACATGGGCACAGAAAAGACGATTAGAATCAGTTGGATAACACCAATCCAGATGAAGACCATCTTCGAGCCATCACTTACAAGCCATTCGGTAAAAAATAGACTAAAAACAAGTCCGTGTAGGACGTTCTTACTGAAGTTCAGTGTGACGAGAGCCTCGCTAGCGTACTGTCGATAGCTATCGACGCAGAACGTGATTGCTGTCGTAGAGCCCAGAGAACAGCCGAAGGATATAACTCCAAAGAAGATAGTTGGCACAATCCAGTTATCGTGAATTTGGGCGGACCATCCAAACCCCATAAGCCCGATAACCGTAGTAATAGCTACGGGCCCGGCCATGACAAGGCGAAATTCGGGCTCGTACAGGCCGTTGTTACGTCTTGCCATAGCACGTACGATGATATCGCTGATTTTGCCAGCAACGGCAGTACCAAGGATGCCACCAATAAAGGGCGAGAGATAAATCAGGCCAGCGGAGAGAGCTGAAAAATTATACGTATCTTTGGAACGGTAGATGACTGCCACAGACTCAGAGAGAACAATAAGCCAACCTACCGAACAAGCATATACAACACTAGACCAGAGAACTGTTGGATACGAAAACAGGATGAAGGGTCGTATGGCAACTCGGAACCAATTGCTGTGGGTCAGCCTCCCGTTGTACGGTTTAAGTTGCTGAACAAACGTTTGTCGCGGGGCTTGTCTGAGGCCTGCAGTGTAGTGGCCTTGCCCTGGTTGTTTCGTAGGGGTCGACGCACTTCGGTCTTGGTCACTTTCAAGATCTTCAACTTGATTTTTCTCAATATCACCTTCTTGGAGCATGACAGGCGATTCTATAATATCATTCGTGTTGTCAGATGTAGACACTGATTTACGCCGGAAAACCGATTTTATAGAGGGGTTGTGGTGATGCGGACTTGGCGTTCGATCCCAGAACGTCTCAGGTACAAATAGGAAAATCAAACACCAACAGAAGCCACCAACCATGCCGACGATCCTATATCTTGTTAACCTGGCTAACGTCCAGTATGCTAATAGTAATAAACTCACCAGAATACCCATCTCCAGCTCAAAGACTGAATGATAGCAGCGCTGATGAGTGGTACCAAATTCTTACCTCCCAGAAGGAGTAGCGTATAGATACCAATACGGTAGGCACGTTCATGAAGAAAGAAGATCTCAGCAATAGTAGCAGATGGCAAACACTCCACAGGACTCAACGCAATACCTTGGAAGATTCTAGCTATCAACAAAGACACGAAGTTAGGCGAAAGAGCACACCATACGGCGGTTAATATGAACATGATTGCTCCAATGAGATAGACTGGTCGTTTTCCGAAGAGAATTGCAGTTGGCGCCGCAAGAACGGATCCAACTCCTAGGCCCATCATATAAAGGCCAGTAGTTAGCGAGACTCGCGCGGTTGAGATGCCGTATGTCGCTGCGACGTTAGTGAAGCCAGCGGCCAATACCGGAGTCATGCCACCGCCCAACATGCAGTACAGGCCAAGTGAAAGAAGAGCAGAATCCCTTCTCCACATTGGCCAGTTGAGAGGGTCATTATGTGAATCGTCCGGCTGAGGCTCTAAAACTATGGATCCGTCTTTGGTGAGCTTCTTGTTATTATGAGTGTTAGCTGGAATTGCAGATGGCCTCGAGGAAGCTGAGGTCCTTGAGGGAGCATTTTGAAGGCCAAGTGGCTCATTGTGTCTTGCAAGTAGCAGAACAGAACCTTCAGAACGATGTAAGCGGATGTGTCTCTTAGCTTCGAATGGTAACTTGTGTCAGCTCTCGTACCTGGTACTTCGTATGTCTTGGGGTCGTTTAGTATTCCCATAGACCATTTTGGTGGTTTAACCTTATCATCTACATCCTCCGAGTCATTGACAGATGAGCGACTTGACAGGAAAAGCTGTGGACTCGAGGACGTTGTCCCAGTCGCCGAGTGGCCATGTTTGGTGTCATCGGCAGCCATCTTGGTCCATAACACATTGACTCCCAGCGTGAGAGAGTTCACCACGGAATCTAGCTAAATGGCATAAAATCGGGGAAGTGAAACTGGTTGGCCATAGAAGTCTTGGAATACCGTCATATACCCTATGATAAGGTTCTGGGCCACTTGCTGACGTGGGACTTGTCATATTCCGAGGCCGTAGAACCGAATACCGGAGAACCGAAAATGCTCGCTAAGTGCCAGGCTACACGTAGCAGAATGGTACGATGTCAAGAAAAATGAGGCGGAAGTGGAATTCGACAAGATTTATGAAATCATATTCCATTGATGTAGGTCTCTATCTCCGCTATATCATTTTAATAGTGCAGCTGCCGTCATGGTAACTTAAAACGTGGACAGTCAATCTAGCTAAACTAAAACGATGTTTTAAAATAGACACTACCTAATAAACTATGTTGCTGTAGTACAAATAATGAACTAGCTTTGTCCACGGTAGATGGCTTAGTAATTCGTGATCGATAAGTGTGTTTGCATTGATGCTCGTGTTACATTCTACGCCGGAGGATGTGATCAATGAAAGAACCAGAAACTCCGAGATCTAGGAGTCAAGCTGACCTATAGAATGCTGTTACTCTTTGTTTAAGAGATGATCGGCATGATCGATCACAATTTCGAAGTTGTAAAGTATCCAGTCACGTTGTGATTTGGTCCTTGGAAGTAAGTGTGCCGCACATTTGCCTAAGCATCACAAATAAGGTGGTGCGGCAGATTTAAGCATATATAATATGCAATGCCGGTGATGTAATTATACCTTCCGTAATCGCAGGTGCAGATGTCCCACTTTGTTCGGAATCCTCTATTGAGACGAAGATGGTCGGCTTTTTATATACCTCATTCCTGCTGGATTGTCACAGACAACAGCCCTACGATAGAAAATCCACAATAATTGTTTTTAGCCTCGTTACATACTGCAAGTCTCTTAGCAATATTTCGCCTTGTGGAACTAGAATTAGTGCTCTGATTAATCGCGGGAAAACACTATCTGAATCAATATTTGCGGTTGCTTATTCGTGCAAGAGCATCGTCGGGACATGCCATTCATATGAGATAAAATGAGACTACGTGGATACTCGTATATAATGACATGGACTCACAGAATCTTACAATTGTGCGTAGTGAATTTCTCCAACTGAGTTGAAAAGGTAATACGTTCCACTAACGTCTTGCAAGCATTGGCGTGGTCTGAGTTAATCTGTTGCTCCTTGACTCAGAGAGTAGCCCTCAGGCAAGTTAGTGGCCAATAAAGGTAAGAACCCATCAAAATAAATAGGTATTGTTATTAAGAGATGTAATAGCTAAAGGACTTCTTCAACTATGAAGTCAGACCTTGAATTGGAGAAGCTGGAGCTTATTTCTATCATTCTCATGCTGGGCTTTAAGCTGTGTCCACCGCGGGACCTCCAAATTGCCAAAGTACAGCGATGCAACGATATGACATCCTCTTCCGAGCAAAGACGGAAGAGAACTGGATAGGCTAGAAATGTCCTTGTTTTGGATCAAGCTGGAATCAAGGTATCGTCCTATGAATACGGTGTCGTACGTCTTGCTCTAATACAAAACCAGGCACGGATTCAGCAGATGCCACCCCTCGCTCCTAAGCAGCCCCCATTTACCATCACAAATAGGATCTAGGACTGGTTGGAATATACGCTTGAGCCGCGACGCTCCAATGGATTTCCCAGCGCTAAAGAAGTAACTCGACAAGTATTGACAATGGCGCAGTTGCCAGCCCCTAGCGATCTCTTCTGGTCTGTTGGCAACTGAACCTGGAGTGATACTAACCAAAACCTGGATAACTCCACATAGAGCAATAGCAGCCCTTCTGTTGTGATTCCATACTTGGTTGATATTTATAAAAGAGGAGAGGCAGATATTCCAGAATATGAGACAGCAGTACAAATATGACAGCTGGGACCCGAACCTCAACATGTATGCTGCAACAGTTGGCGAAATCATCGATATCATCCTAGTCAATCAGCCAAACGGTAGAGCTGATGGTTTTGACATCCACCCGTTACATATTCACGCTATAATGTCTGGATGATCCAATACTATATTCTCCAGATTAATATAGTTATGGGTATGCACACAGTCTGGATTATGGGAAACGCGTCTGAGATTACACATAGAACCATACTGACCTTGTGAACGGTTACCTAACCTATGAGGGCGATGCATACGGAAATGTAAGCTATGATCCTTTGATTAATCACTATTTTGACGATTAGATGAGCTTTGTAGGACTTTATTTCATTTAATATACTATATATAAAGCCATGTGACTATCACAGATCTATATAGTCGATTGCATATACGCATTTAAATTCGACAGTAAGAACTTGAATATCCAAACGATATATTACGCCAGTATTCCTTTTGTTTAACGATCTTGGTATGTAACTATACAGGGTTAGCTTAGTTCTTCGAGACAGAGGACGTTAGTACTTACCTGACCGTATATATTACTAGATAGTACACTCTGTATGCCAACATATATCCTGTGAACTCGTAAACTTACAGCCGAAGAGTACTTTATCGTCTCCGTCAATAGCTATTTGAGGCTGACTATGCGTATATCACAGTGATTCCACAACTGCGCCATACAAGCCGCAAGGCTCAACAAATTCGGAGCCACGTGTCTGACGACTCAGCAGCAGAAAGCATCGTTGATAGCCCAAGCCGGATGAAGTTGGGGATGAGAAAATGGTTCGCAGTCCTTGATCTTGATGGAGACCAGTCTGCCTCATACCATCATCGTACAGGCGTATTTGTATCTGGGCTTAACAACCAATCTCGTCCTAAGAGGATTGGGCCATCAGCTCACCAGGACGCCTTGCTATTTGTTGATCTATTTACATCAGGCGAATTGCTCAGCAGCGCAGAGAATTATGAGGTGCCTCAGCTCCTCGGAAGTGTCAAAGCCAGCATTCGTGCCAATTTCGGCTTGAAGATAGTCTTTTGTGAATTTGGAGAATATTGACTTTAGAGTTATTTGCGAATCTATTGCTTCACATCCAGGACTATTGAAGCCAGGTGAATGATAAATCGTCGAAGGCGGCCGTTGCATTGCAAGTTTCCAGTCTTCTTCGCTGCGGGCTAACCACGCGACGTCATTGCAGGGAAGTGGCATATTGAGGATGAGATCATCATTAATTGATGAATAGTATGGCAATTGCTTTCCTGTAATATGATCGCGGTTGCTGTAGAAATTGAGTATATTGGCGAAGAATATTGTTCTTCTTGCTGTCTCAGTGATCCTCCATCGAGCCCATTGGCTCGTCGCCGCTGTGCATGCGGATGTAGCTGGGTCCATGAAAGCGTTAAAGTCAGGTTCGCGAAGTGCGGGATACGGTTGGTAATAAGTCTCTGCCATCTGCAAAATAAATGTGAGTTTAGTGCTACAAGGAAAGACACAGAAGAGCGCGTATATGGAAGAGGTATCTTACCTTCACCAGAAAAGGTGAGCCGAGACCTTTAGCCCGTGGATTAAGTCTCCACTCTTGGGGTTCATCATCAATACTCTCCCTCAGGTCCAAGCACTCGTAGATTAGCATAGCATGCAATGCATCCCATTGCTGCATACATTGGGATGTAGGCTAGTAGCAGATTAGCATTAAGTAATTATGATAAATTTTTGGTGTAGTACTTACGAAAGTTCCAATCAATCTCTGCCGCGCAGCGTCCATAGCTCGCCTAAAAAACCGATTACAGTGCGACATGTTTATACCACTACCACAGCAGATTGCCATAGAGGTTGAGGGTAGAAACGTCATGTCAGGAATATTGCTATAGAGCGCATACATTGAATAGTGGAGAAACGGAGAAACGAAGGAACCCTTTGCGAGCAATGAAGGGTACCGGCAGAGCATCCGGACCGGAGAGAATGAGGTTAAGGATGACGGAGGTGTCGCAATGAAGCTTGCACTATCACTTGAAGATGGTGTAAGCGACGTAGGTATTGAGTAGCCGCTGGACGACGAAGACAACAACATCATCTGAGTGGATGGCGTAAACTCGGGATGTTCGTGAATCATGGATGGCTGTGTAGCCGTAAAGTCTGGAAGTGTAACAGCAGGAGGTTTTCCCATATCTTCTAGAGCGCTATCTAAAGACTCAAAACCATACGTAGTGCCGAAGTCCCAAGCAGGAATTTCCAACTCAAAGGGATGAGTAGGAGTTGCAAAATTATCCAGGTAGGAGGATTGGTGAGTTGGATCAGCGATGATAGGGACATCACACTGATGATCCGAATGGACGATGGCTGAGGCTCCTGAAGACACAGCATACACACATCTTGTGCCTCTCTTGGCGCAACGAGAACAAGTAGGCTGAGTGCAACAGCACTTAGCCTTTGCTTGAACGCAAGCATCGCAAGACCTGCGACGGTTAAGTTTTCTCGCGCCCTGGCAGCGTCTCCTATGGCGCAGAAGTAGATCGCCTGCATGAGGTTATTAGCTATTTAGGAACTAAGAGGTAGGAGCACAGAGTGCAAGTGAAGAAAGAAGATGGAAATGGACGAGAAACTCACGTCGCTGGTATGGTTTAGAACACAATTCGCACGACAGCTCAGCATTAGGGCTGCTAATGCTGCTTGGACCAAGATTACTTGTCACATCCATGGTAGTCATGTCCATACAGACCCGACAGACAATACGGTGAAGAGAGGGTTGTTACGAGCGTGTGAAAATGCGATCGCCAAACAATTGTGGGACGGAGCAGTGTTTAGTTATAGTGTGTTGAATTATTAATCCCAGTCAGTACCTGCCGCCTGGGGCACCAAGAATACCCCCGAAATCCGGATATCCTGGCTTTCTTACTCAAGCGGCAATCGCCCTATTCTCAGCCACGCAACCAGGGGCGCAGAAGCGGGGCGAGTTAACCAGATGGGCAAAATAGATGGAGATATATACGAACTCTTTTTAGGAAGCAACTGAGGGCGGAAGAGTTTATTTGATTTCGCATGGTTATCGCCAGGTTTAGGCGTTCGCAATCATTACTAATACCTCCATGGGGTTTGGATGTCATTGCTTCGGTCCGGAGGGTTCCATTTTCGACTGATCTGCCGAGGGTCACATTCCCAAGCAATTTTTCTCATTATTAGCTACAATTCAGGCTTGAGTGGCTAATAAATGTTACGTGATGAGAACACGTTACTTTTACTCGTATGTGCCTAGCTTGGGATCAATATACCCGTTTCATTTGCAGTACCATTAAGCATCTAGTTAATTGCGTAAGGATCAACGTTCCAAAGATAGACAATCTGTCGACAGATCCATCTTTGCAGACTCAAGGATCATGTTAGATACCATTTGAGACTTGTATTGGTTTGTAGTTAGCTATGGAACGCTCTAGATCATACATGAGCTTCATGCAAAAATAGCCTACCTAATAGGTCAACCCAAATATGACAGGCAATTTTAAGGTTGTGTGGATCGTAGGTTTTCTTCAAGCTCTTTAGCTTCTGCCGACGCCACGGTTCATAACCGTAAACGGTTTGGTTATCTCCATCCCCGTGAGCATAGTTGGCATATGCAGTCAAGGCCCCTGTACCGTTAAGCATCGCACTTCAAATCTTCCTTCCGAGTACTGTACTGTTACCTCCTAATCCAGAGTAGCATTATTTAGGGTACTGGAACAAAGGCAAGGCCAATATATTATGTGATTGATCCGAATATGCTGTGCTGTTTGCTGGTATTGCCTGGACTTGGCTTACCAGATAGCCCTCTAGCAACATCAATAAATCAGTCAAATAAGGTAGGAATGTAGCGAAGATATTGAGCACGACGCTTAGGTTGTCAGGTCCCATGTGTACAGGCTTGTGGGGAAGAGTTGGCAACCCAGGCCCGATGGCAAAGAGACCACAATGCATTAGCTGGACTGGTCTATTTTCGGCTGTGATCCATTCTTTTGCTATGGTGAAGATAGCTTATCCTGGGTGAATGTAAAGTTTGCATGGGCAAAGCCATCCAGCCCAGGAACAGTATCATGAATCCAGTAATGGAACGATGTAATTACTCCAAAATTATAACCGTCACTTCTGAGAGCCCAGTACAAGTCTGGATGTTGAGCGGTAGAGAGCAGTGCTGCTGGCAAGAACCAACCATGCGGAGACGAGATTGTCAGCTAAAAATAACCCACAGCGGCCTTGGAGAACGCCATGGACCAACAAAGCCAGTACAATCATAGCCGCCAGCAACGGCTTCCTTTCCTAATTCCCATAAGGCCTCACCAGAACGCGCTCCTAGTAGATCTGGGCCTTCTCTGAAAGTAATGGCTGAAGGCCAGAGCTATATTCCCAATAGTCGAGCTGTTGGCAACGACTGAGTATCCCAAGAACACCGGGAGTGGGTTTTTAAAAATGGAAATTGCTACCATTTCACTAAGCCAATTTGAAATTACACTTGCGAAATAAGGGTGGACTTGGCATGAGATCAATAAACATAGGGTATCATGGAGAATTTATAGTATTTTGAGATGTATGAGGCGCAAAGGCATGATAACCGGCTGAGCGTAGGCATATAAATCAACTGTACGGTGGCTTCGTACGTGTCAGCCTGGTCGTATATTTTGGATACATTGAGGCTGCTGCGCCGCCGGTCATACAGATGTTGGGTGCATCCATGAACTTGAACGGCTGGCTGCCACTCTGTTAATACCGTTATCCTTAGTAGAAGCAAATTTGTTTTCGAGAAGATGATCCATTGTTCAATACACATGCACCTTATTCAAACGAATTTTACAGTCGATAACCGACTCACAGTTCAATAGATAATTAAAAGCAGTTTACATATTTATGTTAGTAAATAAAATTCAAGCTCTGAATAGTATTAAAAATTCACCCCATTATTTTCCCCTGAGCAGTTTGTACTGCACAAAATCTTGAGTGATATTACCGAACATTAAACTAATTGTTCCATTGTATCAAAATGGATGTGTACTTCTTTCTCTCTGGAACTATTTACTTAACATGTTATTGAGATCCTAACTACGCTGAGCAAGATGGCCAAGGCGAATGAGAGCTTCAAGGAAGGTACCTATCAACTATCTAACTCTCAACCTTTCTCACCAGCCGTGACAGATACTTCCAAGTACTCCTGTTCTTCAGCATGCTACAGTTTTGCTCACTTGGGATCCGTTTCACATCGGTCCCCGGATCAACAATGCTTATGAGGCAATTTTCTGCAACAAAGGATAGGTCGCTTCCACTCCGTATTACCGGTGCCGCAGTTCAGTCTCGACCAGCTCTTCTCTAAGTATATAGGTCATCTCTATAGATTCAGTGTCTTGGCCGTGGTCCTTTTAGTAGTTCCTGAGGCCACAAGGGTACTAAGCAAGCAGGTGAAGCGGTTCAAGAGGTCGATTAGTAATACGGTACTGATGGGTCGGGCCTTAAATGGACTAGCGTCGGAACGGAGCAAGTGGTCACTGCATTAGCGCTGCCGGAGTGGCGTGGATATTGCGTCCGTGTGAATAAGGTTAGATTAGCTTGTAGATTAGCGGGTTACCGGAGAAGCTAGTCTAGCGTGCCCGGAGCAAAATGGTTCTTGGCATCGGCAGAAGTGTGGCTGGCAACGGCAATCAGCGCAGAGGTACTCAGGTACCCGAGCGTGCAGCAATGACATGAAGCTCATTCATGACAAGTCGATACTTTTTCTTCGTGCGCCGACTATCTTGGCCATCGCAATTACAACTAATCGGATTGTTTCTACAAGCTGTTGCCTATTATGGCATCTGCTGCCGAGAGAGGCTGCAGTTTGACTATTGGCCTGTTCATTCTTATCGGTGGACGAGTCGGAGATGAATTTGGAAATAAGAAAGTCTTCGTCTTTGGAATGGGCTAGTACGCACTATAGACTACTTATTGCGGGTCTCTCAGTCTACTGTGTACTCTTTGCATGTTCTCTTCGGCTTCTCCCGTGTTTCCAAAGCATGGGACCAGCATTGACTCTCTCCAACGGTCTTGAACCTTAAAAGTGGTCTTATCCTCCGGGACTGCGTGTGAAGATGGCTTTTGCATGGTTTGGCGGAGCTGCTCCTTTTGGCACAACTGCCGGTTTTGCTCAGGTGTGGTGGCCATGGGTCTACTAGAGTCAAGCAATTGCTCTCGCTGGAGTTACTGCCTTCGCTGGATGGACAATTCCTCGTCTCCCCGTACAACTTAAGCAGGACCGATCGCTTCGTGTGAAACGCTTGTGGATTTCGATATCCCTGGTTGATCGGTATTACAGCCTTGGTGCTGTTTAACTTTTCATGGAACCAGGCTGTTGTTGTCGGCTGGCAAGAAGCCTACGTATACAAGTATGTTTGTTTGAGGTTCTAACTAAATAAGTCGACACTGCGATTTACACTTTCCCCTAAATGTACGTCAGTGGGCCGGTAGCGCGGCAGCCCGATTTGGTCTTAATAGAAGGTTCTGTCGGGTTCGATTAGCTGTACACTCTTGGCGCCGTAAAGATCCACTGACGTACATTTAAGAGAGGGTTGGGCGGAGGAGGGGGTGGGTGTAAATCGTAGTGCCGACTTATTAGTTGGAGCCTTCATAAACGTTGAGTTCGTTGCACTTATGTCAAATATCAATCAGACTAAGCCAATGAGCTGATATATGCTTACAAACATGCAAATACCAACCCCCGGGATTCCATCAGAAACTCCACAATTCTTGATAACTTCAATTACCTTAGCTATTGGCCCGGCAATTGCGTAATGAGTCCGAATATCCGGCTCAGACGTAGGTGAGTGTGAAGGCGTCATCAGACGAGAAGGGTGATATCATGAATAAGACAAAAATGAAATTTGAATCACGCTCTTGAGGAAATACGGATATGGGTAGCAGGAGTTCTGTTTTGGGGTCATACTGAAATCTTCACTTCAGCTATTGACTGATATTGCCCTCGTATCAGCTTGATTTTGGCTGTGCGCAGGTTACTTTGGGTGACTATAACCTAAAAGCACTCGGTAACCTTAGTGATACTCAGGCTGATGGTACCTCTAATCATGGTGAATCTTAAAGCAGTATCCCTTGTAAATGCATTGTTCTATACTGCAGTCAATACATCCACTAGGAGCCAATTGTGATGATATTTTAACCAATCTTTCAGTAACTATTTCACTACATGGTTGACAGTGCTGTGAGACTTCGAAACAGGCGCCATGCGCCTGTATTGCTGGAGCCGAGGAGCAAGTGCCACATATTTTGGTATGGATGTCGGTAGCCTGTAGGTAGACCTAAGTGGGACGTTCGTTACACTCCATGCAGAACAATAAAATGCAGTATTGCAAGTCAAGCTATTGTGCTATATTACACATGTTTAACTCTGGATGTAAGGATTCGTTGTAAAGATTTATTGTACGTCTGTAAAAGAGCTTCAGTAATATTAACATAACCTGAACTTGTCTCCTTATACTTCAGAATATAATATATGTGTTGCGTCTCATATGCTAATCTGGCCTATTGAAAGGGACGCTACTAAAGGCAGATATGATGTCGGGGCGAACTGGTTGTAGGGGTCAATCTCATGCATACTGGATTATCCGGAGACATGTCCACTAAGAATGCTCCTGGATCCTAAAATCCTTGCTGGATGATGCTAGCCAGTACGGTCTCAAGTGAGCCAATAACTAATAACTATTAGACTGACGATAGTTTATAGACATAACACCGAAGGGGAAGGGGGAAAAAATTAGAAATATCGGAAATAGCCTTGTAGTGAGCGCGTACAGCCGCGAGAGTGAAGAAAAGTAGAAAAGGTCTTATAAATTATCTTTTGGCTAGAGGGGCAACTGCTGAGAATTGTCGCTGAAGCTGGTGAGTCTGTATTATAGCGTTGGTATTACTATGACCTGGCGATTATTTAAAATGTTGAGATCAACCAACGTAAGAATGAGTAGAAACACGGATATATAATAACTGGTACGTATTGGATTGATCTGACGTAAAGGTTCTGAGGAACGTGATAAGGATATCTACTTTAATGCTTTCGCCTGTCATGGCTTCTTTCCCCAGCCTTCAGCATGGCCTTCTTTATTTCAATCTGCCTCTCCTCCTCCTTTGCATTTTGTTCCTTACTCTGCTCACGACGATATTTGCTAATATCTCCTGTCCGAATGGTAGTATCTTCGTACGCTAACTCTCTTTCGAGGCTATCGCTCTTCCTCTTGTCGCTGGCCTTGTTATCATTCATGATGGTAATAACGTGAAGAGGAGAATGAGATAAGCAAAAATCACTCAATGATTATCTGTGTTAGGTCCGCCAATTTGGGTTTGCGCTCCTACAATAGAATATTTCGAAGTTACTTTATACTTCGTCATCTTGTGGCTCCTGGCCTTCTATTTGCATCTCTATATTACTGCATTACAATGGATTCACCCCCTTTCAACGGTTGTCTCAAGTAGGTCAGTTACATGCTACTGGCCGTTTGAAGACAACGCGGTGTCTCGTGTCACTGGCGTTATGATACTGTACGTGCGTGCTAGGAGATGTGTGCTAGCTGCAAGTGTTTTTCCTGGGTCTGATAAGGGAGAAATTGGTGAGGTTCGATGTTGTCAATGAGCTTACAAGGCCGCTATTGGAATGGAGATTGCGGTCAAATGTCCCACAGCTGTGCTCAACCAGCACCAGTAGGGTGTGGAAAGCATCCTTTAGCCAAAGATTTCGAGGCTGTTCGTACACTGTCAGAGACTATAACCAGAGACGGCATGTTCTCTGAGAGACTAGGAACAAAAGCGCATAGCACAGGTTTAGCTTGAGCTTTGGTTTGTGCACGACAAAGGTGTGTTTGTACTGTACAAATAGAAGAGCATGGAGAGTCTCAAGAGATATCAGATAGAGATATTGCCCAAAACTCTCGCTCCCTTTGTTCTTTCATACCGCCTTCCAGGCGCAGTTGCCATGCTAACATCTTGCGCAATTAACTTCCTCCAATTACATCACACGTGCAACTGCGACTACCTGTGCATTTCTTTGTCCTCAATAAGAGCGATTTGATAGAAGTCCAGCTAGTCATTTGGCAGCCCACTAAGTGTTCTTCCTTGCCAAAATTTCAGCTTTCACTGTTTTTTTATTATTTCGCTCTCTATCTCATCAGACAAACCATTATCTACAGTGTCATGACCCATAATAGCAATGTATGATGGCAAAGAAGAGCTCGATAACCTTGTCTGGGACAAGAACGACGAGGATTACGACCGGGCAGAGAAACAAATGCGACTCACAACCACTTGCCGTAAGGTGGAAGATCTCGTAAGAGAAAAGCTTGGACATACAGCAACCTTAATATCGCCGCTATTTATTGGTGGCTTCAATGTCTTGTATAGGATACGTCTTGAAGGAGCCTCATCTCCGGACATCATGGTTTGACTACCATGCCCAAGCCTTGTACCGTTTCCAGCTGAGAAAACTCTCCAAGAAGCAGCCACAGCAGCACTTATTGCAAAACAGACCCAATTACCTGTTCCTAGACCACTCCTTTACGGCGAGAGCTCGAAAGTCGGCCCTTTCGTGATTATGGAATACATTGAAAATTACGGGAGTGTATCAGCAAGGCTGACTACCCCGAGCGAAGATGATTCTACCCCTCATGTTCTAAACCCTGATATTCCTGAGACTACTTTGGAGGCTATTTGGAGAAAAATAGCAGATTGTTTGTTACAGCTCTGCCGGATGACGTTCCCACGGATTGGGTCCTTACTTGAGGTCGGTGAAGGCGTTTATGAAGTGAGCGGAAGGCCAATAACCCATAATATGACTGATATGATTCGTCTTGCAAATATCCCCCCTATCGTTCTTCCGCCAAAGAACAAAATGTATCAGACAGCGGACGAGTGGTACACGGCATTAGCAGATATGCATATTGCACAACTTATCTTTCAACACAATGACGCGATTACTTCTGAAGATGACTGCCGAAACAAGTATGTAGCACGCCAAATCTTTCGCAGATTAGCCAGACAAGGCCGTCTCTCTACCTTTGGATTTTCTGAGGATACATGGTCTGCTCAATCATCAAGTATTCTACCTTCCACACTTTCTCCGATGCCTCCCAATTCGGATTCGTTTCGGATTTGGGGGGATGATTTTCGTGCTGGGAATGTACTTCTAACCGAGTCAGACGACATTGCTGCTTTGGTTGACTGGGAATATACCTATGTTGGGCCTACGCAATTTGCCCTCGACCCGCCTTGGTGGCTCCTCCTTGAGAATGCTGAGATGTGGTCTGCTGGTATTGACGACTGGAGAAGAACACATGAATTTCGCTTAAAGACCTGGCTCTCTGCTATGAGAAAAGCAGAAGCCGATACGGCAGAGCCTAATCCTTTCCCAGCAGCGCTGTCTACGTATATGCAAGAAAGTTGGGAAACGGGGCGATTTTTCCTTAATTATGGTGCTAGGAAAAGCTGGGCGTTTGATGCTATGTACTGGCGATTTCTAGACGAGAGATTTTATGGTGATCGAGGTGATATTGGCAAAGATGACCTGTGGAAAACAAGAATACATTTATTGAGTGAAAAGGAGAGGGTGGCGATGGAACCATTTGTAGAAAGAAAGATGGCTGAATCCAAAACGCGCTGCATTGTTGACTGGGATCCAACTGAAGCGCAAGAGCATTTCTCCGAGTTATTATTCGGTTGAGGAGAAAGAAGTCGAGGACGATTGAATCTTTTCAGCTTGAGTTCTTTATTTTAATATGTAGAAATAAAATGGCGAGTCGCTTCTTAGATTATTCTTAGATAATTTTCTTACGAGATTTCGGGAATCAAGATTCCACCGTGAGTTGCAATTAAGGTATTCAAAGATATACTAGACTAGTGTTACAATTTTGAGGAACTCATCTAGTAAGGGATAGATACAGGAGTAATCCGTGAATATCCTTTCCCGGAGGGGCCTCTCGTAGAATCTATCCTACCTCGACTGAAAGCGCTTGTCTTTCTCAACGAGGTTTACAAACCTATAAAAGAAAAAATATACCTAATTCTACAATTCGTGGCATTGCTCGTCTAGCTTCGGCTCTGCCGTATAGTCTTCTAGCGTGTGCTTGTCGTCATTATCAGACAAGTTCGTAGAATATTCGCTGCTACTTGTATGACTTTAAAGTCCTGCGTCTATAATTAAGCACTATGCTACATAGTTATTACTTGTAAAGAAGTACGTGGCTGTTTATCGAAGAGCTTAGGCTTTCATCGAGATGCTTGCTGATATGATAAATTGGAGTCTCGTACACTGAGCAGTAACTATGCGGTCATTATGCAATCATTGAACAAAATACATACCTCACCAGATCTTCCCGCTTCCCTAGCATCACCATGCACAACATGGATCACGAACAGCACGAAACAGGGGAGGTTTATCTCAGAAGAGTATTAAATGAGTGGTATTCTACGGATAAACCTAAGTATAAATGTGACAGGCGAGATGATGATGGACGACTCCCGCCGACACATGCTATGTTTGAGTTTCAGATTACAGCAGCCAGCAGAGATGGAATTGAAAATTTTTGGAATAAAAGTTGCCAAGAAATGAAGAGATCAAAGATTGCGCCTCACAACCCCTCAGAGTCTTCTCGCATCAAATTCTTTACCGGGTCTCCTGGCATCGGCAAGACACGCAGCCTCCTAGAACTGAAGACAATCTTACCTTGTGGTGAAAATTACATCTATGTCAGCTTAGGTGGCATAACTCCTCTTAACCCTGTGGAGAAAGACGCAAGTTTTGAACAGATGATAGCAATTCGAGTCTTGTAGGCTTCGTTTGAAGGGTGGAACTCAAAGTATACTTTCAGGCAGTGGGCGGCGAGGTTTGATTACAAGAAGTCATTTACATTAACTGACTGTCTGAAGGTTATACAGATAGAAAAAGGTCCACTTTGTCTTGCTATTGACGAAATGGATCAACCGAACGACGTGATCCCGGAAGTAAGTAGAGAAATCCAAGGGCTAGTCCTGACTTCGGAAAGCATTGTGTTTCTAGGCAGTACACTGCAGTATAACTGGAACTTGCACTGGGACTGGAATTTCGGACAGGCTGGCGTGTCAGCAACTTTCTTCGGCCTTCATCATTTCAGCGATATCCAAGTCAACAACATCCTTGATACGCTGAAACCACCATACGATAAATTATTCCTTGGCTGGCGTGGTAATCCTCATCTTCGAGATCTTTTGCGTTGCATAAATGGTGTTCCACGAGTTTTAGAGAATTTTGTCCGGACGTGTGATCACAAATTCAACGACAGTATGCCTCCTTGGGACCGGAAGCAGATGGACTCTTCCATAGGGCAGACTGATCATATGTTAGTATTAGGCTCTGACACCCTTAGGCAACTTGTCAAAGATATCATTATGCGTCGTGAAGTCCGTCGTAGGAACAATGTCGTTGGTGAGATGTCAATTGACCCAACAAGAACTTATGATGACCTCCGATCCCGGGGTATCATCGAGTTACTTCCGGGAAGCTATATGGACAGTTGCTGTGTTTATGCTCCTTTTGCGCGTTTTCGCGACTGGGTTACTATGCTCGTGGCTACAAGGCGCGAAGCTTCTTTTGGTCTTCTTGATGACATAATAAGCCAGAAATACGATTGGAAATATCGGACAGATTTTGGCAAGGTCACTGCTCTGTACCTTCAGCTTCTAATATTCGCGTAGTCTGAGGAAGTTAAGCGGGGGTTTCACTTGCAGTTATGTTTTGGAAGGCTCTTCTCCACCATGACGACTGGACCGTTTGATTACGTACAACTCAAGAGGAAATTGCCAGATATTATGGAGTGTCTGGAAGAATTCCCTGGTCATGGTCTGGTAATAGAACAACCCCCAAATCACAACAAACATCGGTTAGACAATGGCTGCATATATGTTAACCCTGCCGGCTCCTCTTTTGCCGACGTATTTTTCACATGTCGACGCGGAAACAGGAGAAGAAAATGTATAGTTGCTATAAAATGCATATCACCTGAGAACGGGACGTTCACTACAAAGGATCTCAACGAAGAGTTAAGGAAAACGAAGGACGCCATGAATCAGCATCGCGAAGCCTTTGAAGGCTGCAACGAAGTGTTTATCGTGGTCTTAGTCACAACTTTATATTCTCGTTCTGATGATAACTGGGGAGATGGCTGCGAGTCAACGGTGCATAGACAAATTAAGTCTTTAAAGTGGGCGAAAAAAAGCTATGGAATAGAACTAAATCAAGATCACATTGTCCTTGATTGCGAGGGTCTGGAACACTTTTTCCCACAGCCGCTTCGTGAGCACGCGTTTCGCTCAATATTCCGCGTCAATGTCGATTGCGCGCCATTAGATGAAATTAGGAGAATTTTTGGCCTAGACGACAATCAAGTAAAGGAATTTGAAGATAAGAGAAAGGAAATTGGCGGGTTTGTGAAGATAGACGACCTTCCATTTGATGTTTGGCCGGGTGAAGCGCGATGGATGGAATTTTGATGTCGTCTTTGTCGTGGCTTTCAAACTTGATTACCAAAGGGCCAGCCATAATGGTTTACTTGGAATTATTCCAGCTATAAACTAAAACTTTAAACGCATTCTGCGGCGGTATTAGCATATAGGCCCAGGTCTATCCCCTCAAACGCCAGGGGCCACTGGTAGCGTGATAGGCCTCGCGCTACCAGTGGCCCCTGGCGTTTGAGGGGATAAGATTGAAGACTGTGATCTGGAGCATTGGTCCTAGAGTTTAGGAAAGACGGTTCAGTGCTGTTCTGAGAAGCTTATTTTATGACAATACTAGTTTTGTCGAGTTGATTCATCAACATGCTCTTTCAACAAGAAGTATAAGTCTGTCATCAGAAGTATTTGGGAAAAGAGTGTACGGCGTAGCTAGATCATATTCATCTATATTTCCGCGTTTTAACTCTTGATAGCCATAAAATGGAACCAGAAAAGAGTACGCCATATCATTACTACCTTCAAGGTATCTTTGAATCGCCTCAGTTCCTAGAATAGGATATCTTTCTGATTTCCTCCCCCTATAGATCTAAGAAGCTACCAATGTAATCTGCCTTGCCAAGTGGCACGCCCTTGGCTCTTAAGATAGAATAGCCGGTGTTCAGGTGGAAGAAGAAGTTTGGAATGCCCTGGTTTAAAGCAGCAACTCGGCCTGGAACCTTGTGGACCTTTCCTCCGAAGGGCCTGGGTCGTATTATGTTAGCAAAGAAAAGCAGTTGCCATATCAGTGCAACGGTATCCTATAAAGCAGTACTCACAGATCAACTTCATTCTCGGCCTGAGCATTTACTACAGCTGGATCAACGGATTGTAACAAGTCTAATGCCTCTTGGATCCGGCTGTGGAGGTCGGCGAAGGTATTCTCCTTGTCGATAAATGCCTCTGAAGCGATACCGAGACGACCAAGGTTCACCTTGACAGCCTTGGTGGCATTTTGGATCTGAAAGACGAGAGGATTCTGGTCCTCGACAAGACGTGCGTTAAAGTAGGTGGCATTGGCGTCGAGACCCTTCTCCTTGGCGAATTGTTCGGCCTTGGTGAGAATGTGGTCGAAGGTTTTTAATCCTTTGATGAAGGTTGGGATAACTACATCATATACAGAAGGCATGGCTACTGGTGACAGGTTTTTTCTTCCCCTGACTTTCTAGGAGAAAGAACTGAGAAGGGCGGTAGAGTATTGCTTGATTAAATGAAGAGAATTGTATCTAGGTTCAGATGCCATCCCTATATAATTTTGCTTTACCATCACACCAACCATTCGCCCTCATAGTGACCCGCAAATGATTGGCCAATTGCCTGAATTGCGTGCTCATAGAGCCTCAGCTCGTCGTTGAAGCACAGTGTCCTAGAAGAGTAGAGACCCGCGGCAGAGCAATAGCATTGGACGAGAATCCATATTAGGCACATATTAAAAATCCTATGTTTTAGACTGAAGATGGAAATACGGCTTCTTGCATGAGTAAGGATTGTGTCATATTGGCTGTGTTGTGTGTTCATAGGTGCTCTTTGGTGGTGGTACCTGAGATTGTGCGTCGCAGTGGCTTTGTCGCGTTATTCGCTGCTAGACTGGCGTCATCGCCCTGCACCTCACACGACCCTTATGGAACACGGTAGAACGAGTGTAATTAGATTGACTACGAAGCCGGAAGGAGTCCTTGGTAGAAATATCTAGCCTGAAATAGAGGAAATAGTCACGGTGATAAAGAGCCATGAGAAGGTATGGTCAGGATGAGCTGTCGGAAAGTACAGATAAGCAAAGATTAGAGACCAGTCATAACGAGTGAGTATGAATTGCATTTAGAAAGTTTTGAGTAATGAAAGTGTCTTCTACTCTTCATCACAAATATCAATCTAGCGATGTGGATTCCTGGTCTCATGAATACCCACAATTCAGTTATGCCTCCAAATATTATCGTAAGGAGAGAGCCTCAAATCACAATGTCAAAATCTCAAAATCAGATACAGCGAAAATCTCAGGGCACCGATGAATTAATCACAGCTGAGAGCATGAGGTCTGTTTCAGATAGGAGGATTTCACTCATCACTCCCCGCTTTGTAGTAAGTGAGCCTGCGGGTTCAACTTCAACCACCAATTTTCAAGTTCATATGTTCTTTAATTATTCTCACGCAATGAACATATTAAAAGCTCTTCTAGGTAAAGTCATGCTGGCGATGATAGCACGAGATTTCTGACAGCTAATTACCCCACCAAGCGTCAGAGGTTATCTAAGCAATTCAAAATTCGTTAGCGTTAGACATGTGGTAGTATCGCCATGGAAGGTGCTGAAGATGAGATACGCTGTTTAACTCGCTTCTTCATTATTAATCCGAAGTGGGGTATTAGGTTGACAACATGTCATCGTAGAAAAAGAGCTTGACATAGTCGCCGTCTACTTCGTTACAGCTAAGGCGATATCGGCGTTTTGGAAGCCACCTTGTGAAATTTTACATTCGCCTTTGACAGCACCATTCACATCGGTCACGACTTTCATAGCTCTGATGCTCAGGTGACAATGGTATGATAATGTACGGCTTTCTATTATATGCTGATGATATATATTCCCTTTCAAACTCATGCTGGATAGCTGATTGTGGTCTTTGTATCCCGACTTCTCGGCGAGGTCTGCGGGGTCACGAGATTCACAGAAATGGCTGCTCTGGCACCTCATATTGTGATAGTAGGGGGCGTTGCAGGTGGGATGTCTGCTGCAACACGTGCTCGCCGCCTATGTGAAAGTGCTAGAATCACTGTGTTTGAGAAAGGCCCGTTTGTTAGCTATGCTAATTGTGGCATCCCGTACGCATTGGGTGGGATAATCGAGAATGAAGGTGCCTTGGTTCTCCAAACTCCAGAGTCTTTCAAAGTTCGATATAATATCGATGTTTATATTCAAGCAGAAGTTACTGCGATTGACAGAGCTTCGAAAAAGGTTACTGTTAAGAGTCTTGGTAATGGCGCGGAGACTGTTTACCCATATGATAAGCTTATTCTTTCCCAGGGGCTAGAAGCGGCCCGTTTATCGATTGAAGGGGCCAATTTACCTCAGGTCTTTACGCTCCAGACAATTGACGATATGAGACACATAAAACTCTTCATATCAAAACACAAATCCCAGAAAGCCGTAATAATAGGGGGTGGTTTCATTGGCCTTGAGGCAGCCGAGAACCTGGTCCATCTTGGGCTCAATGTAACCATCATTGAGTCTACATCTCATGTCTTCCCTCAAGTAGATGACCAACTTGCTGGACCAATCCATGCGGAACTTCGTCGCCACAGTATCAACGTTCTTCTCAATACCAAAGTGCAGAAGATTGAGAAAGATGAGCACCATAACCACATGAACATCATTCTGGAAAATGCGGCTAAGCTCTCTACAGACATCATTCTTATGGCAGTTGGTGGTCGTCCCAAAACAGCCTTGGCTGAATCTGCTGGGCTGGTTCTTGGAAAACGTGGCGTTGCTGTCAATAAATACATGCAAACATCTGATCCAGATATTTACGCCGCCGGTGACATGGCCGAGACAGAAAATCGTATAGCTAAGGCACAAACTATGACTGCTTTGGCGGGTCCAGCAAATCGCCAAGGACGCCTTGCAGCAGATCACATTTTTGGCAGGGAAGTGTCTTATCGCGGCAACGTTGGGGCGTCTATTTGCAAAGTGTTCGATATGACCATTGGAAGTACCGGTCTCCCAGTTCACGCTTTACGAGCACTTGGCCGTGCAGTCGAATGGGTTACGGTCCACCCACCTGACCATGCTGGATATTATCCTAGATCTTCAATGCTGTCTTTGAGAGTTATATTTGATCCTGATACTGGCCTACTTCTTGGTGCCCAGGCTGTGGGGAAACAGGGAGTCGATAAGAGGATAGATGTGCTCTCAACGGCAATTCAAGCTGGAATGACTATTTTTGATCTAGAACATTTAGAGCTGGCTTATGCTCCGCCATATGGCGCCGCGAAGGACCCGGTCAATATGGCTGGATTTGTTGGCAGTAATGTCCTTCGTGGTGATACTCGTATCGTACACCCTGAAGACTTGCGTAATATTGCTCAGAACGAAGAATTGCAGATCGTAGATGTTCGATCTTCGGTGGAGTTTTCAAGTGGTCAGCTTCCAAGAGCCATAAACTTACCTCTTCCTTCTTTAAGAGAGAGTTTGCATGCTCTGGATAAAGGAAAGAAAGTCCTGGTCTACTGCCGGGTTGGATATCGTGCTTATGTTGCCTGCAGAATCTTGTCACAGCTGGGATTTGATGTGGTCAATTTAGATGGTGGGCTTACGTCTGTTCAGTTTCTGGAAATGGAGAGAATGGATCAAGGTATCTGAGGGACGCCCAGTATGTCGAATGGTAATGTTTGCGGCACGCATGACTAATGTCTTGTTCAGAACAACCAAGTGGTAAAGCGATACACCTACACATCCCAAAATATGTTTCAAGTTTTCTACCTACAGCTCTGAATATCTAAAATGTGATTCGTGATTATATCCCTGAATAAACTAACACATCTGCCAAATATTAATCTTTAGTAGCTGCCAAGCCAACCTCAATCCATAATCTAATGGGTTAATAAAATCAAATAGTAGAGGTCCCAATATTGAAGGTCGCTTCTCTAAACATTAGTGCTAATTATGATACTTTAAGCTCAAGAATAATATACAGAGAGTTCCTTTTATTGTATAGTTTGATATAACCCACTATACGAAATCTAAAAATCGGTGTTACTTCATCTAAAAGCATGCTTGTCTAAGATGAGACAAGAATTTGGTCTAAACGTCGATAGCGTCTTTGAATTTGAAATAATTAGGTAGAATATTTGCTTTCGTCATTTAAAATTACATTACCAGTTAAGCTCCATAGATCAGAAGATGGAACCATTTTTGACAAGAGGATCACGTTGACAATGAATTTCACTAACTTGCGTTTTCTACCAGCTTGGCCAAAATTGCACCCAGACCGCTGTCATTGCTAGAATCAATCTCGTTTATGATCTCTTTTGCTTTCCCAATTAATCTCATAAGAATATTATGGGTATAAGTTATGCTTCCAGCTTTTTCCAGGCACTCAATAGCGTAAGATTTAATGTCATTATCTTCAGTCTTCAGTTTTAGAACCTGAAGTAGCGTCATGTTGTCGGGGCTAGTGCCCATGAAATGAATTACAGGTAAAGAGAACTTGCCCTCAGTTAGATCGTCTCCTGGCTGGCCTTTTGTCTCAATATATGACTTGCTTTTTAGATTTACATAATCGTTATAGACTTGGTAGATGATCCCGATTAGATCTGCAAAGGGTACACATTGCCTGAAATTACACGTTAGCTGGCATCCCTGATAGTCTGAAACATAAGTTGTGGGAGATCATACTTGAAGGTTTTATTAGTGCTTTCTGCCACCATCAATTTCGCCGCCAGCCTCATTAATCCGCCGGTTTTACCGCGTGCAGCCTGGATATACTCTTCCTCAGTCGGACAGGTCAATGTTTCTCTCCAGAAGATATCCATTCCCTGACCGAGGTGTAAGTTAAGAAGTTCTTCAATATATATATTCATAGCCTCAGGATTCTCAAGCCTATGCACCTCTTGAAGTGCTAGCATACACGCATAATTTGCAGCATTTATTACCTGTGGCGTACCAAATATGCTGTGCGCAACTGGGACACCCCTGCGTAATTTTGAGTTATCCTCAACATCATCAAGGCTACAGATCGATTAGTCGTCACATTCTCAACATACGGTTCAAAGTACCCCCATCCAAACTCACATCAACGATGCTGTTTGTAGCATTGATACAACTCGAGTGATTCTTCTAAGCTTATCTTTAGGCACTACTAGCCATCTGTTGAATGCAGACATCATTCTTTCCCTGATACCGCTTCCTCTAGCAGAATCCAGGTAGTCGACCGGCGCCATGAGAACCTAAATTAAGCAATGAGTGTTCTGCTATCCTAAAGTTTGTTTCTATATGATATATTCTAACCTTCTCTTGAGCTGCGGACCATACTATTCGGCCTGAATTATCTGGCGATAAGTTAACCCAGGAAAGGAATTGAGGACTGTCTTGTCGCAGAGGATCTACCTCCTCCAAGTCTGCATTACTATCAGTAACTTCCCCAGGACTTTTGAATGACCATGGACCCAAAGGCTCCGCAGAGGAAGGAAGGGAGTCCTTTGTCAAAGTGCTAGGTCTCCGGGGTTCTCCCTGCTGGGATAAAGTCCGAGCCGAAGTTCTAGTAGTATCCATGGTGAGAAATGGTAGCCAATTTGTTGCTCAAGTGAAATATCAAAGTGGAATATTTATTTCTTTAAATCAAGGGATGAGTTATATTAAGATATACACTACTTTATATACTTTATATACATCATGACGCACAGATAGTCAAATACGTCACACCTTCATACGGCAGTCCACAGGAGCATGGATTCTAAGAGACAGCTGAAAAATACATTATAATAATTCCATCTTATATCTGATGACCTTTTGCGGTCATTTTAAAGTAACACTTATTATTTGCCGGAAAACAAATCCCCGCTTAAGACGCTCCTGACTACGAAGAATGGATAAAATGAGTGGTTCACGATTTTAATCCCGCGACACTTGGAATACACCATATGCATGACGCTGCAGGTGTTCGGAGTAGTGTAAGCCATAACTCCAACGGACTGATCCTTGGTTTTTGTCGGACCATGTGCCATCCTACTTACAGCGTACCGAACAGATTGATATTTTCTCATCGATTCGTCAACATTAAAGACAGCTTCAAAAAATCAGCCGCAGGCTATGAATACTTTCCTATTATAGACGCTTTTGATTTGGTATCAGCTTAGCTCAGGTGATTTTGCTCTCTCTATGTTGCCAACATCTGCATTCAGGTTATATCTCTCATATCACTATCCAATACAGTAGGTAGCACATCATCAAGGTATCACAGCAGCATTCGGATATGTACGACGAAGTCTGGTTACACAACTTGATTACGTCAGAGATATCGACCTTTATCAACGTTTGTCTTTAAGGCTTGTGTAGCCATTCAAGTCTCTATCATCGTCGATCTCGTCGTCCATAGCATACGTTAATCCAGAATCCAGCCTTATTAGCAAGCTGAAATGGCCGTTCGGAGTTGACAGATCATAAGACTCTTCTGGCCTCCTCGAGGAAAATTGACAAGTTTTTACCACATGTGAAATAGGTGGGGTGATCCGGAGTTGCTCCTCGCTCACTGCAACTACGCAAGAACGTATTAGTGCTTACTTCAACTGATCCATTCTGTACAACCCCAACTCGTGTTCTGCAGCGTTCTCAGCATTTTACGTATGGCAATACTCCGAGTGGCTAATTACCAGCAGTGGTGTTTGCATAACATACTAATGTATTACAGTAGGTGTTTATAGAAAGCGTCTCTGCTGTCCCTGTGAGAGGAATTCAAGGTCTTCTAATCTGGAAAAACTTCCCTTTCTTCAACTTAGCAGATTTGAGAACTGACTTGGATAAAGATGACATCATCAAAAGCATTCGATTTTGAAATACAACCGTACAAGATACCTCCTTCCCTCTTTGAGCACAGGTACCATCATGTATCACAAGAAGCAATTGAGGCTAATATAATCTCATATATGGAAAAGAATTGGGATTTTAAAAGTGAAAAACAGAAAAGATCAATCTTTAGTGTCGACTTCGCCAAAACAACAAGACTCATTTACTCTTTTACTTTTGATGACCGACTGGATTATATTAACAGACTGCATTACGTAGCTCTCCTTATCGACGGTAAGTCACAAATACCAAACCACAGTGTAAAATATTGCATATTCTCATCTATCCTCTATTGTGTAGGATGTTTTAGATGAATTATCTCCCGAAGAAATGGCATCGTATTGTATTCGACTAGCTCAAGTCGTGCGTGGGGAAGTTGCTCCCGACAATACCGCCTGTATAGAGAAAATTCTCTACGAGACTCTCGAAATGATGAGGCCTTTTGATGAGGAGATTACTCAAGATGTCGTTGAGGGATTTATTATTGTGCTACAAAATCAGACGAATAGTGAGCGCTTCAAAATCAAACACCTCGATAGGTATCTCCCGTACAGAGCGGTTGATGTTGGCCAACAGTAGGCATTCGAGTGCTTTTCTACTGCTAAAATCAAAGAGGTTAAAGAATTCACCTGACAAGGTGATTTAGATTTTATACGGCTCTTGTTCGTTTCGGAGCGGGACTTCACCTTACACCAGCGGAGCGGGAACTGGCTCTGCCACTCGAGATCAAAGCATTCGAGCACGTAGGTATCATAAATGACATCTACAGCTGGAACAAAGAATGGAAGGCATACCAAGCGCACCCATGTGATGCGACCCAGCCGTTCTCCTCAGTGCGAATTATATCGCAGGAGACAGGAATGCCCCATCCAGCATGTAAACGCTTAATGTACATGTTTTGCAGAGAAGTAGAGATTGCCTTCAAGGAGTATATCAATGATCTGAGAGGTAAAGGCAGCACTATGCCTTTGAGATTGGAAGTGGAAACATATTTCAAAGCACTCGAGTTCTTTGCGGCTGGCAATGAGGTCTGGAGCCAGTCAACACCACGTTACAACCGTGTGTGAGAGTTAGTAAAAATCTTAGTAGGCCTGAGATTAGTTACACTATAAATTCTAGTTCTAATATTCTCTGTTCCTGTAGTTTTAATAAAGGTTGACAAACTAACTTACGCTGAACTACGTCCACTATAACAATCTCAAACAGAATGGTCTTCCTGACCACAACCAAGATAACGTCATGCTTGTATAAGAATAAATATCTACTTAATATCTACCCTCGATGTCTCAGTGAGTACCCTAAACACATCTTGTACTGTGATTCACATTAGACCAGTACTGTACAGACTGATTCATCAAGACATAGCTGTATAATTATACCATTGCAAACTTTAAGAGTAAACCACACCATTATCCTTCCGAACGTCATCCATTATTTTCAAGATTCTTCTTGTCTCGCTCAAAGGCATTATAGAACTCTCGCGTTCTCCGGCTAAAATATCAAGAGCGACTGCATTCGCTTCGAATTGGAGTCCCATTCCCTGGTGCTCAAAAATGTAAACCTCCTCCTCGTATCCACCATGATGTGTGACTTTTATCCTTTCCGGCTTTGCAGCCATGGGTCCAGAGAGTGTGATGGTTCCTATGCCTCCCTCAATACGGCAGAACTCGTCTGCTGTCTTTGAGCGGAAGGATGCTGTAAGAATTCCTAGAGATTTCCTTGAAGTATAATTCACTACAATAACATCTGAATGGTCTATACCATCTACGACAGTCATACTAGAGATAACCTTGGGCTGCATTGCCTTGTCGCCTACTCCACTATCAAGGATCAGATTACTCAATGTCAGAGGGTAAATCCCAAGGTCAAGGAGTGAGCCGCCACCTAGTTTAATGTCTTTCATTCGTGAGGTCGGTGGCAAGGAATCCATCTTTATGTCACAACTAAAATCGCAATACATACGCGAAATTTCTCCAATGGTTTTCTCGATATGGATAAGCTGCTGAAGTTTTTGAACTATTGGGAGGAACCGAGTCCATACACCTAAGTGCTGTTAGGCCTTCACAGCCAGCTATTTGACTATCAAACTCGGCGGAAGTTGAACTTGACAGGCTCATGGAAACTGGTATGGCCTTACCTTCCATTAAAAATACATCATTTTGCTTTGCTGCTATAATCATTTCATCTACTTCTCTTACATTTATGGCCATCGGCTTTTCACAAAGCACGTGTTTCTTAGCCGCCATTGCAGCTAGGCATGCCTGCTTGTGAAGAGAATGTGGAATTCCTATATACACAACCTCAACCTGAGTATCTGCGAAAAGATCGTTGTAATCAATGTAAAGCTTGGGGCATTGAACACCAAACAGGGTAGAATTAACAAAGGCTTCGCCCTTTACATAACTAGACGTGCCAATAGCTTGTATAACATGCTGAACAGGCATGGATGGATCATTATTACTGGTGATGAGGTCCTTCACAAAGAGTGTCGAAATACGCCCGGCACCTGTGGCGCCATCAGAACGTTTCGGACATGGAGTAGATATAGCACTTAGACATACCGAGTATTCCCCATCGGATACGAGGCCTCTCTTGAATTTCACTCATAACTCAGTCTCCTAGTTTTTGGTTACAAGGCAGAAGTGATTGAATGATAACTACAGGGCAGAGTTGCGTCAGTTGATCAAGGCCAGCAGGTTATTACCGACAATCAAGAGCAGCTCATTGAGCTTTGTTTTAGTCATTTATACCTCCTTCTGGTATAATCAATCAGACTACACTATAATCTTACTGCTCCATGGATTCGCCGTATCTTCACGGCTCATTTTCAGTGTTCGGGCCTCGTCGGACTTCGTGAGCTTCCGCTCTGCATTGCCATTAGCTATTATGTTTGGAATATTTCCTTTAGGGGATATAGCGTACGTTTCAATTGTTTTACTTGGACTAATCCAACTAGGAAGCAAGTTTAACTTTGATGAAGGAGGCTCTCGGACGATCTGCGTACAGCAATAATAAATCATGATGCCACTGCCAGCGAGACCCGACAGCGAAAGCCGAATTCCGACGTCAGGGGTAAGGGGAGATGTAGCGCCATTAATCAATTGAACAGCATCAGGTTATCTGACAAATACTACCTTAGCAAAATAGCCCAAGTCATACTGATGGATACATTATTTGAATCTTTACTGTTCATTTCTGGGTCTCATTTTGTGAGAAGCACAACATCTTTGCGAAGCACTATTATCTCCAGAAAAGCGCCCAAATATCGATCATGGCTATCGATAAATACGAATTCCTCTCAGCTGAGCAGATCGACCATTTCATGAAATATGGCTGGGTCTCCATTCCCCAGTGTTTCACGAAAGAACAGGCTGGAGAATGGACAAAAGATATCTGGACTCGTCTCGGATACGACAAGAATGACCCATCCACTTGGATCTTGGAGAAGATCAATATGCCCTCACTAAACAATATTGATGTCCGAGAGTTCGCTCCAAAAGCCTGGGGCGCGATTTGCGAATTATGCGGCGGCGAAGATCGCATCAAGGACATCTCTAGTAAATGGGGAGACAACTTCATCGTCAACTTCGGCAAAGAGAAGCTTAAAGGAAGAATCGTGGGTCCTCGGGAACTGGACAACTGGCATGTTGATGGTGATCATTTCATACACTATCTTGATTCTCCAGCTCAGGGTCTCCTAGTGATTCCATGCATCACGGATGTTCTAGAGAATGGGGGAGCGACATACATTTGCCCAGACGGAATTAGAGTCGTGGCCAAGTATCTACATGATAATCCGGAGGGAGTAACTCCATATATGGCGAAGAGAGGGGAGGAGAATAAATGGCATGAATTTCAATGGTTTTGTGAGCAGATCAAGGATCCCGAGAAATGTAATCTCTTCCAACAGATGACCGGGAAATGTGGCGACGTGGTGTTGATGCACCCACTCATGGTGCATTCGGCCTCAAGAAACTCACTGCATATACCTAGAATCATCACCAATCCAGTGGTCTCCCTAAAGGAACCGTTCAATTTCAATCGGGAAGATCCTAGAGATTTTTCGCTTGTGGAGAAAAAGACGCTTAAGGAACTTGGAGTAGATAAGCTGCCAGGTTGGAAAATCAAAGGGGAGAGAGAAAGTCTACACCCAAATAGAGAGATCATTCACGAAAGGATGAGAGAGATGGAGCTCCGAAGATTGGCTGGAGAAAACGTTGGCCCAGTAGCGGATTCTGGAGTGGAGGTCCATAGGGAGATAGTCAAAGGGCTTGTCTGGAAGCACTCTGAAATCACGATGACTCCGTTAAATGTCTCTTGAATGAGATACGTTATAAGATCGAGAGGTAAATAAAGCAATTTGTATACTAAAATAGCAATAAACTGAGACATCTTACGCTCAGATGCGAGTTTCTTGTTCAGGCTTATATGATTTATTTCAATTTCCTTCTGATCTTTAAGCTAAATATTTGGGAATTATTACGTCATGAGATAGAAATTCAACTAAAGTTACATGTCAAAACATCGATAGGTAAATCCACAAAATATCTAGTTGAGAGAATCTTAGTTCTCATGATAAGCGGTGATATACTACAGACCAGGACTGGACCACACAATGAGTAGATATACATCATTGCTCGTATTCAGCATAGTTAGCCATGGCAAGCATATCATCCTGTCTCATCATCTCAAATGGTGTGAAATAACCGAGTGTCCCTCCTATAAAATCGCCTTGATACGACTCCAGGAATTGAGCATTCCCAGTCTGCTGCCCGGCATAAAAATGCTGCAACTGTCCAAATTCTAAATGTCTCCAACCATCCGCTTCTCCCATTTGTAGTCTCAAAAGTCCGGTATTATCTAAACTGGCCTCTTCTAAACTTACGGGTGTATGCAGATAGATGTCGACTGCTGTGTTCGACCGACTTAGAGATATTTCACTTGATGCATCGTCACTCGCAATTACAAGTGTTCCCATATCAGACCCCCCAACGTTGACCGATGATTCCATAGTATTAGAGCATATCGGTTGCTCAATTTCTGCTTGATGGTCTCTCATATTTTCAGAAAGTTGGTTAACAATTTCTAGTTCTTCTCGCCTCCTCTTTTCGAGTAACTCCTGGCGCGAATGCCGGCGCTTAAGAGGAAGCCCATTATTTAGGGCTGCCTCAGATGAACCTTGGACGGAGGTATTTTGAATAATGTTTTCAATTTCCCGTTTCTGTTTCAAGGGATATTTGGTTAGCGTATTACAGTATAATTCGGGAGTTCTCATTTTCGAGAATATATGAGAGCAAAAGGTTTCGGTACTGAAACATACAATAATGGCTACCCTTGGCACTCTCTTTGCTAGCTCATCCAAAAATAGGACATTCGATTCCAATAGGGCTGGAATGTCGGTTGCTCCTCCAGGAGTATTGTCCTCATCCCAACCATCCATATGCTTGACCTTCTGGGTAGCCAACAGGGTTTTAGTGTTTGAATGCACCAATACTACCAGAGTAGGATCGGAAACAAGTACATGGCCCATATCGGTAACCGATCTCCAAAATTTGCTCTGTGCTAGGGCAGACTGCAAAACTTGTTGTTGGCAGTGTTCTATAAAAGCAGCATTCTCAGAGGTAACTACAACCGACTCGCGGAAGCCCGGAAGACTAAAACGATACAGGTCGCAATGGCATTCATGCCACCAGGACTGTAGGATGATAAATGTAATTTTCTGCGCGGTACTGGCATGGAGATATAAATTACGGTTGACAAATTTCAGATTGGGAGGAAGTCGTAGCTCAAAATCCGACAACTTCTGTTGAAGCGCGAAGACTTGCTGTCTTGTTGTCTCGGGTTCCGTATGCCGGGCGACATTCTTCATGAACCTGTAAATAAAGATTTCTCAGTATATCTTCAGAAATATAATTTTAGAAGTATTACTAACATAAGAATCTCGCGCCATATTTCAAAAAGCCCTACCAAACCTGCAAATCCTCCAATATTCGGTATTTGTGTACCCTTACTGAAACCTTCCAGCGTATCTGTCTCGACTGGTAGATCAGCTAAGTAAAAGTGCTCATCACAGGGTAATTGCAGGCTATCCATGAATCTAGAGCAAAGAGAGAACTCGTCCACAGTCCCAGCCAGAAGCCGGTCTAATATTCTGATGTTCCAGACGATCCTTCTCTTACACTCCATCTGGCTTGGTGATCCGGTTTTTGGTTCTATATTGAGCTGCAAACAAAATGCAAGCCGTGCTGCCATCCCAAGTAGCATCCAGGTCTTTCCTAGGTTGCCCTGTGAGTTATGATGGTTTACCCATAAGAGGATTATTTGTAGGTTAAATATGGAAAATATGCCTATATTTCTCATAATATAGCCATCTACTTCGTCTGCCCATCGTGCTGTATGCTTAGCTGATTCATTGGGGGATGCAACGAATCTCGAAGAGCAAACAGCAATTGCTTGGAGAAGTACGGTTGGGATTCTATCTCCGTCCAGTTGTTCAAGGAGAGTCCCTTGGTGGAGAAAGCCATGAGTCGTTATTGGATAGACGTAATCAAAATAAGCATCGATATGTCGTCTGATGATATCTTTCGCGCAGGGGAGTTCGTATGATAGTCTGTTCTCGTGAGCTAAGGTTGCTTGGCGGGCAGATCCCGCGGACCATACTTACCCTCTGGTCTGCAAGAGGTGATTATAACGAGATACGAGAGTGGTTCCACTCTGAGTATCGCCATCAGGCTCGGAGTCTTGAACTGGGGAATGTTGATTATCAAAAAGTGATTGATCATTCGGAGTTTCCGAGTATCGTGCTTGCCGCGGGGCGGAAGAGCGAGATGAAGTTTCGCGTGAACTGGCAGTTCTCTTGACACCACGTTTTGAGTTTAGATATTGGCAAATCAGATTATTCTGTGCACATCGCTGACAGCCATCCCGAGCGCCAGAGCATTTCAGTTTTTGAGCAGCACAGTGCGTACAGGCTCGCTGTGCTCTATCTCGCGGGATGCCAGCTTCAGTGACATGTTCGGATGGAACAGTTCTCCCTTGTGGGTCTGTAAAATATTAAGTCAGAATCATATTTTTCTTTCGATGGATAATCTCGCATTGTACTAGTACCTTTCTCAAAGAAACCGTGGAGATACCTTGTGCAGCACCGGCTTCTTCATATCGACACTCGACTCCGCGTTTCGTACAATTACTGCAGAGCTTGGGAGCAGAGCTATCACATTTGAGCTTTGGACCAGTCAGCAACTCCTTATACTCCATCATGGAGGATCAACGGGGCTCCGGGACTCGGTCACCTTGCGCTTCCAACACACCCAGCATCCAGTTCTCCGGCGCTGCTGCATGATACCAGAATTAGACTAATCAACATCACAGACACAACCAGATAACAACGCAGTGTTTATGAATGTGCTTTTAAGTAATGCCCAATACAGCTCTTAATCATCGAAAAGCCTCTCTGTGATGGTCAAGCATGAAACAAAGTCCGTCATTCCGTTTGCAAAATCAGGGCGTTCGCTTACTCCTAGCGGCTTCTGAGGTACAGTAGAGATACTAGAATACCAGATCATGGATACGACTACATCCATCAAGTGATTTTAGGAACAAACACTCATAGTTCATATACATCTTTGTTATACCGCATCTACGGTCCGCGTTCCCGTTCATGTTGATGTGGACTACTTTTTGCAGATATTTGAGGTTGTTTGGGACTTCAGACAACGCAGTCTACCAATCATGCTGCTCCGTCATCTTTGCGACCAGTAGACCAAACTGGCATCCTTAGTAACTAGATCAGGAAAAGTATGAGCAAAGTGAGACGGATATGATTCAGCAATCTCTTCTCTGGCATTCTCCAGCTGACGAAGCCGAGAGCCGCGAGAGCCGATGCTAACTCTGTCGTCGGGATGTGGCGTCAGCCATAGTGTGGATTCTTAGAGAGAAAAAAGTCTCATCCAAAGCTCCTTGATACTAGAACTCAATCCCCAGAGCTTGTTGTTGTGGGGATTATGGGGTCCCCGCAAAGAACCATTTCCCTTGCGTGCAACTATCGATACCTACAAAAGAAGTCTTGTCCCACACGGCTTTCTTATGTCTGGTCTCTGATTCACGTCTCTGCCGCCGGTTCATGCCTGAACAATATTCCGAGTCAAATCAATCTTTAGATATACTCTCTAAAGTATATGTCTATAAACTTGTTTTTGACCTGCATAATTCGATTTTCAGTGCTATGGCACCTCATGCAGCTGCAGGTAATAGTGCCTCAACTGCATTCACCAATGTTTCGAACAATACACATCCACAGTGGTGGAAAGACCCTGGTTTGAGGAAACTCAATATCCTTCTTCTGTCCAGCTTTCTTGGATCTATAGCTAACGGCTACGATGTGTCGCTCATCTCCGGTCTGGAGGCGATTCCTCGCTGGTTCAGAGATTTTACTGGGCTAAATGATGCGAATACCTTGGGCCTCGTGATTGCAGCCTACACTTTTGCAGGCCTTGTATCATTTCTTCCAGCTGTTTGGGTAGTTGACAAGTTTGGTCGACGATGGGGCATTATCATAGGCAATGCTGGTATCATCTCAGCGGTCCTGGGCCAATGTTTTTGCACAACCGCGGTCCAGTTCTTGGGGACGAGGCTGGTTCTTGGATTCTTCTCAATCTTCAACTCCATCGGATCTACAGCACTACTTGCAGAACTTGCTCACCCTCGCCAAAGAGCTATTGTAGGGGCTCTGTATAATACGTTTTTCTTTGTTGGGTCTATCACAGCTGCTTGGACATCTTTCGGGACACACAACCTCAACAGTGACTGGTCATGGAGGACGCCGGTAATTACACAGCTATTTTGGACATCGGTCCAGGTTATTTTCGTCCTATTTGTTCCCGAGTCACCTCGTTGGCTAGTGAGGAACAAGAGACCAAGTGAAGCCAGGCAGATCTTAACCAAATATCACGCCAATGGTATCGAAGATGATGAACTAGTCGTTCTCGAGTTCTCCGAGATTTGCACATCTATTGAGCTCACTCAGGATAAGCCAGTTGGTTGGATGTCTCTGCTTGCCACCCCTGGAAATCGAAAGAGAGTCATTATCTGTATCGCGTTGGGACTTTCGACACAGTGGGTTGGCAACGCTATCATCAGCTATTATTTTGCGCCGGTATTGGAGACTGTTGGAATTACTAGTGCCACGCAACAGCAGGGAATTAATGGCGGCTTACAGGTCTATAATTGGATCCTCGCTATCACCGGGGCTCTGCTTGCAGAGAGAGCGGGTCGTCGACGGCTGTTTCTCGTATCTACATGCACTATGCTATTATTCATGATCTTAGTATTGACGTGCTCGGCCGTCTTTGCGAACACCGGAAGTCATGCTGCCGGCACCGCTGTCATTGTCTTTTTATTCCTTTTCCTGGGTGGATATGTCATCGGGCTCACCCCTATCCCACTCCTCTACATAAACGAGATCTGGCCAACAGACCTGCGTGCAAAGGGTGCGAGTGTGTATTGGTTTTCGAGCACAGCGGCACTCTGCTTCAACCAGTACGTGAACCCAATTGCACTGCGCGAGATCCAATGGCGCTACTACTTCATGTATATAGGGGTGCTGATTGCGGTGATTGCTTTCATTTTCTTCTATGTGCCTGAAACAAAAGGACGGTCGTTGGAGGAGGTGGCTGGTATCTTTGACGGGAAGTATGCTGATGCTTTTTCACACCCGATATTGGTGGCAAGCACAAAGGGTGAAGAAGATGGGCCTCGTGTTTCAGCGGTTGAAGCAGTAGCTTGAGCCATCTCTTTATTTGGACACTGCTTTCTGGAGAGTAAACTACTAAGGGTAGTAAAGAGATATGTAATCTTGATGCATAAGATGTTGTTAAGAATAAATAAAACTACAGAAGCTAGCTACATGCTTCAGTTCTTGAATCAATATCCCTAGCTTTGAGAGATAGAACTACTTTCGCTAGATTGCGTGATATACCCCACACCTTTTGTCGTTTAAGTAACGATGCGGTCTGGCCGAGAACTTCTTGCCATCCTTCAACACAGCACAGTGACGGAACTCCAAAAAGTCCTACACGCTTATTCACGCCACTGCCGACCCAGTCAGTATGCCCCCTACTAATACTGCCATCTCCGGGGTCAAGCTGGTCAAGCTGTATGGGAGAATATTTATCAGTGGAAGTATATTCTGGAAGCAACATGGCAACGCAATAAAGAACCACACCGGCATGAAAGATCACGAACGATTCAATTGGCATGTTACTTGGATAATGTCTGAGCAGGCCTAAGGTGAATATAAATTTCGAACCTATCAAGCCCGTTGGGTCTATTTAATCGCAGCTAATCAAGCCCGCCCGGGGAAATTTCCTCGAGTATTTGACAAGTAATCCGCATGATTCACAGCTCCGAGGCTGATTAGTTGCCTTTTTCACTATAGTTAGATCTTTCAAATACATTCTACTCATTTTTGTGAGCTACGATTGGATAATTTACATAATTTCAGAGTTCCCGATTTGAACGAAAGCTTATGTTCCCGACAGATACAGCTCTCTTTTTCCAATAATACAAATTTGATCTTATCATTGCCCGTTCAGCCAATTAATAACACAATATTATTACGATAAGCGAAAAGTGAAAGAGGAATAAGAATTTACATAAATATCTACGAAGTATCAGAGACTGTATTACGTTATATCAAAATGTTATATTCAACGGCTAAATCTAGCCCCAGTGCAAAATCAGTGTGTGCAGAAATTACTCAATAACTCAACTCTACCTTGAGATGACTGAATTGAGGCTGAGCTGGGTTGAGTTGAGTGCGTCAAAAGGTGGTTGAATTTCAGACTTACTCAGCAACTCATATTGTCAGAGGTTATGGCGCAGTGGTTAGGCTACTCCACATATAAATTGTATGGTACAGAGACTCTATTCGTTGCTAGTCTTGATGATGTACAGTACATAGGGGTAAACCGGTAAAACTCTTCTCTTTTACCGACCGTTAGCTTCTACAGCTATGATTGGCCAACGCCAATTACGTAAGCAATATCTCTGACACATAACGTTAACGTAATTCCCGGTCCACCGGTCATCCCGATCCACCGGTCACCCCAAATTTACAGCGAAATCGAGAAAAATCGATTGTTAATAACTCAACAACCATAGAATTCGAAAAGATCATATTTTGCATAATAACTAATTATCTTAGTCTAATTCCAAATATTTTGGTATTTTGTTGTTTGAAAATCTGGAATATTATTAGATTAGATTTTAGACCTCTAACCCCAAGTTATTTTATTATACAGTATAAATTACACATTCTAATTATATTAAAATTTATATACTCATTAGTTATTATATAAACAAATAGATTATAAAGTTTGGTTAAATATAATAATATATTTGTTGAGTTATTAACAATCGATTTTTCTCGATTTCGCTGTAAATTTGGGGTGACCGGTGGATCGGGATGACCGGTGGACCGGGAATTACGTTATCTAACGTAGCTCTGTTTGGAAGACCGGACTTTGATTGTGTGTTTTGGCAGTGCTTACTAAGGGCTCGGCCTGTCAGTGACCACCACCGGAATATCCTGAGGTGGTACCGGGAAACCTACATCTGCAGTAGGGAGTGGGGGATTGTTCTTAGGGTTTAGTAGAGCGGGCAACCACACACATGATATTCTCGGACGAATTATGAAAACTTATCTCAAATCAGTAACTTTGATATTGACACCAATGATGGTGAATATTTTAAGCCAATAAACCATAAGTTGTCTAGAGCTCAGTCGAATACATTCCCTGGGAGCCAGTTAGCTCTAATTTTAGAATTTCATCGGCAATCTATAATAATTCTTCTCTATTTGAGCCTAGAAAGTTACATAGAGGTTCAATACGAAATGTCCTCTGAGCAGCGACCTCCATTCCCAGCTCCCGGCCCTCCTTTTGTTTCACCAGAATTCTCTCGCTCTCCCGGGCCGTCTAAGACCGATGGATATCTGCTGAACCACGTAGCTCTGCAAATAAAGTCCCCTGAGAAATCTTTATCGTTTTACGTCGACTTCTTAGGCATGTGCCTAGTGTTCGCATTCAACACGGGGCCGTTCACAGCTTACTACCTTGGATATCCCGAGAAAGGCGACGAGAGCCCAAAGAATATCGCAAAATATATGGGCACGAGGTCGGGACTTTTGGAGCTTATTTGGTTACATGAAGATGTTAGTAATTCAGATATTGGACATGGTGGGCTTGGTAAGAACTCTGCTGGGACTGGGTTTGCACATCTAGGTATTCGGGTACCGGACGTTCGTCAGACATTGAAATATGCAGAGGATCTCGGGTTTAAAATCTTGAAAAAAATGGATGATGTGGAAGTGCGGAGTATGCCTCTACCTTCTTGGGCGAGTCAAGGTGATAAGGAAGGAAAATTGGTGAGAAAATGGGAAGGAGGTTTTGAGAAAATTCTTGCGCAAATTGCTTTTATTGAAGATCCTGACGGGTATGTATATTTATTCTAAGTTTTATTACGTTCACTTTAACTTACCTAACTTAGAAACTGTATTGAAATATTGCCAAGGGAGATACAGTGATTGAAAGTACAGTGTATTGAACTAAATCCTCAGATTATTGAACCCTTACATGATACGAAAGCCTACCAACATTCCTAGGCAGCCTATTTTCCTATTAGTACATCCAGAAGAGGTTTAAATATATTAATAGACATGTTATTCGAGCTTCTCATACGTTAGGGCTGGTAGATCATATTAGACAGTGCACTGTCAGGTGGCATACATATACATAATACAAGTATAGATTATCTTAGTCCGACTTACTCGAGCCATAACTTTTCATAATTGATTTTATAATAGTATTCATAGTCTCGTATCGAGAAGTATGACAAAGAAGAGAAAGTCAGGATAATGTTGAACTGTCAGTAAAGTCTATAGAAGAGGAATGCCTAATCTCATCTTAATCACAGCCGAGGAAGTAATGCTCACCATATATTGGGCGTCGCCTAGAGGTCTCCCAGATCTAATAGCATAAGGATGGATAGGCATATTCACTATTAATCTATGAGTAAAGCAAGAAAGTGCTTGTCTATTTAATTATAAATTAAAATCTAGTTTATACCCAGTACATAAAGTACATGCTAATTTATTTGTCTAAAATTGTACTCTAGTGGCTTATTCTATTATGATAAGAACTTGTCTTCGGATTATGGTCAAGATAATAAAGACGTTTCATCCTTTATTAAATTACCTAAAAGCCTCTTGAAGCCTGAGTTTGGCAGGAAGTACTAAATACTCAATCCTGAATCTTATAATAATATCCAGCTTGCGTCTAGCGGCTAGATTACATCTCTACACCCTATAACCTTCGCCTAGTATTGGAAGGGGGTATCTAGGCACGTACTTGATAATGTATCAGAAACATCTATTTAAAAGAAGATTTAATACTATTTGAGACAATAAGGTATATATCTTAAAATCAAACTACAAAGCATTGTTCTCCGGAGTTTGTGACAACTACTGTTGCCTTCCAGCCTTCTAGTCATACTAACTTTGATTGACCGAGAAATAGAAGGCAAGACTATATTATTTTGGGAATGATAGGGAGGTGAGTGGTGATGAGGGGGTTGATGAGGCGGTGGATTGGTGAAGTTGGGAATGGAAGGGGTTGGGGGGGTTTTTTTTTTTCAAAAAAAAAGAGGGTTGGTATTGAAGGAGAGTTTGTGCATATTTTGTTGAAGTTAGGGTTATTTATTAGTGAAGGTTATGGGTATATGTTTTGGTTATTTTTATATTTTGTGTTATGTGAAGAAGTGTAGGAATATTTTTTTATTTATTTTTTTTATAAAAAAAAAGAAAAGGCATCTCTAGCAAAGAGATGATTTTTATAGAGGAGATGGTTAAGTTATGGAAGATTGGACCGAGCACGTGCGACGGGGTGGGGGCCCCGTCAAGAGCACGTGTGAGAGCGAAAATGAGATTATTAAGCTGGGACACCTGTTACTCTATGATTCCCTTGTAACAGGTGTCCCAGTAAATTTCCTAGTAAGAGCGACCTAGCGACCGGGTACCTTTTTCTTCGCGCGAGGCGAAGAACCCCGCGTAGGAGTTCCAGCGGGTACTTTCTGGTCCCGTACCGGGACAGTTGGGTCGAATCCAGGTGTCCCAGATGATTACTGGCTCCCTTGGCGAAACTTCGGGGGTTGGGTTGATGGGTGGCATTGGATGTGATTGGGTTGTTTTAGAAGTGTTTGGGGAGCGATAGCGACCTATATGGTATGGAGGATAGATATAATGGAGGATGGCTTCCCCGCTGGTTGCTGGGGATGGGCTTTTCTTTTTCTTTTTCTCTTTTTTTGGGTGCACGGGTTGTTGGTACGTTTTAGAAAGAAGGTTTTTTGTTTTTCCTGATGGAGGTTGGTGGAGGTCAAGGTGTTACGCAGTGTGGAATTGGGTTGGTGGAGAGTTTGGTGAAGAGGTTTGTTCGGAGAGAAGTTGGGTTGTTTTTGGGGAAACTGGGGTCTCTTGCGATGGATGGTGGAATTGTTGGCGATGGGCCAAAGGATAAGCGTAGTGTTAGGGAGTGGTTGAGTGACGGTGAGGAGGGGAGAGGTGGTTGTGATGATGATGATGATATCAGCGTGTCTTCGCGTATTCGTAGGGCTCGTGAGCTGGATGTTGTGATGGGTGATGGTGAAGCTGGGGCCAGTTTGGGTGGTGGAGATGGTGGTGGCAGTGTTTTTCCTTTGGAGGATGAGGATGGTGTTGATGGATTTAATTTTGGGGATGTTGATGAGTTGGAAATGCGTCGGATTAGGCATAAGTTGCAGGTGGCGTGCCGGAAGGTTGGTTTGAAGGCAGTACTTAGTAAGGATGAAGAGTTTGATGGGTTTGTTGGTGGTGTCGTGGGGGATGACGGGGATGGCGGGGATGGTAGTGATTGTGGGTCGGGGTTTCCAGGTAGTGAAAATTGTTTGCTCAGGATACTCAGGAGGTTACTCAAGGTAATCGGGGCGATGCTCACGTTGCTCGGGTGAGTTAAACTGACCCGAGGGTGACTAGCGCCTGAGCAAGAACAGCAAGCTTACTAACTCAGTGTGATCACAAAATAGAAGGAATTACTTGAAAATACCATATTCATATCGTGTAATAAGTCTAGATAGAAATATTGATCACTAGAACGGATTGATTTGAATCAAGAACGCATAATAGGGGCTCTGGCTAATGCGGAATAGAGTCATAGTAAAAAAGTGCCCCGACCATGTTCCGATACCTATCTACTATCAAGATTTGGTAGATGCCAGATATTCTTTGCTGAATGGATAATCTATATAGCCTTTGGTTTCCTGTGTATAGAAAGTAGGTCGATCATAGTGATTTAACTCCAAGCCATGTCTTGCTCTGAAAACTAGGTCCGGATTCGCAATGAAGGATCTGCCAAAGCTGACAATAATGTCTCTATCTGGATGTTCATCGACCTGTTTCCGTGCTGTATCAGGTGTATAACCTCCATTAATGATAAGGGGTCCCTTCCATGCATCATATACAAAGTCAAGCTTCTCAGCTCCATCAATCAGCGTATCGCCGTGAATGCGCGACTCGATCACATGAACGTGAGATATGCCAATTTCCCTCAATTTGTTGATTACGTCTGTGAACTGTGGAATAGGATCTTTCATCCGCATATCCCAAAATGTACTCCACGGGCTTATGCGATATCCTACGCGCTCTGGACCAATGGCATCTGCAACCGCTTTTACGGTTTCGTAGGTAAAACGAGATCGATTTTCTATACTCCCGCCGTACTCATCGTCCCGCTGGTTACTTACATCTTGGACAAATTGATCATGAAGCAACCCGTTATTTCCGTCGAATTCGACACCATCAAAGCCAGCTTTTATGGCGTTTTTTGCAGCATTTGCAAAATCTTGAACCATTTGCTTAATCTCCTCAATGGTCATAGGTTTCGGAGCAGGAGAGCCAGTTAGGGGGATGGCACTAGGTCCGATTCGAGTGATACCCTCTAGCTCAATTGCTTTCTGGTCTGCTACACGACCTATGGCAACCAGTTGGCAATAGATAAACGATCCCTTTCTGTGAACTTCATCAACAATTTCCTTCCACAGCGCAGTCTGCTCGGTGTTCCAAATCCCTGTCATGTAAAATAGGCCGCTTCCGGCAGGTGACACGAGGTTGGCATCAGTGAAAAGAAGAGTTCCTGGCACAGCTGCTCTCTGGCTATAGAATTCCTTCATCATAGGAGTCGGCAAGTGATCTTCGGTGGCCCGGCGGCGACTCATTGGGGCCAATGCAATGCGGTGCTTTATTTCTATATTGCCCAATTTCATGGGTTTGAAGAGAAGTGATGTATCCATCCTGAGGTGTTTCCAATGAGAGATTTCTGCGTTTTGGTTGTTTTGTGTAACAAGCAGTTTTCCAATATACTTGATAACAGCCACGCCAGTTTGGATAAACACAATAACTGCTTTATAGTAGCGACAAGAAGAGTATACAGTACTCACAGTATTCCTCCTAGGCGCACTTGATTCCTAATATTATTCCACCCGTCGAGCTCACGTAATGAAAATCTTTAAGAGTATCAGCTCATCAACAATTTCTACAGCAATCTCTTATAAACGCCACTCAGATGCGCCTCTAGTTTAGTAGGCATCAAACTTATGCCACAGACTTGAAGTGGCCTACGAGATGCTGCCTAATGAGGGATAAAGGATATTCCTTAGGATGGAAAGCGTAACTCAAAGTTCAGCTATCGTGCTGTCTCAATTTACCGGAACTTGGCTATTACCATGGGCATTTTGGATATGCCGAGACTAGTGCTAACGCTCTCATACTGTGTAAAGCAACAAACCATTACACTGCCCTCCCTAAATCTACGTCAGAGTGTCTGTAAGCATAAGCAGCAAGGGTGAACAGCTAAGGCAAACTGACAGAATTTTCTATTAAGGCCAAATCGGGATGCCGAACAACGAAACCACTGACGTACAAATAGGGGGAGTGGAGTGTACTTGGTACAGCTCAGTTTCGGCAAGCTCCTTGTGGAGTACGGAGACAACCCGATCAAACTATTAAGGTTTGGTCGTTTATGCACGACTGGGAGTTTGAAAACTGCTTTAGGAATAGCGCAACTTACTCAGCCCAAATACGGCGATGTCCACCAAGACCATTTATCACTGGTACCATACTGCTGCGACGAGATTAATAACGAATGCGCCCTTGCTGCTCATCGATTTGAACAAGCATCCAGTATAGAACCCGCATATAGAGAATGATGACGAAACATATCATAGTATTGATTGGTCCTAACCCCATAGGCAGGCCCAGCCTTTTAGCGGTTGTGGATAGGAGATGCAAGCTTAGTGGTTCATGTTCCTCCTCCGGCATAGACACGCACTTAAATTACTATCGCGTTACTAGAACAAGATCCACAAATATGATTCATCCTAGTTCCAAATGGATCTCACAGGGATTCGCATTTGGACAATGGTGGAATTTACTAACTTAAAAAAGTATCCTATCATACAACAGAAGTTTAGATTTTGCACATGGCCGTTGAAGCCAAGAGGTCTAGCCCTGTGAGCGACGCATCCACGGATCTTGCCAGGGACGAACTACATACTCATAACGGTGATAAGGTACGAATGAGATTACCTCAGCAACTCTTGCATCATTTTCCTCAGCTGGTCTTCCACGTTACCATTTTCATGTTTCCGGAGTTTCTTGCATTCAGCATACCAACCTATGTCCGTAAAGATTGGCATGAGGGCTGATAAAGAATACGTACTGCCAGCCTGCTGAGTAATCTTGAGGTCCACTTAAACCCCCGAAAATCCCCTAAACTTTTGCCCGCGCTTACGATTAGCACCATCCTTAGCAATCCTCTTTGATCCACTGCGAGTAGCGGAGATGTAGGGTAATCAAAGATACTCAAGATCCGCGGTTTGAGGGTTTATTTCTGCTCTGTAATTACATATGGCTACGGGCTTACAAATGCAAGAACTTTTTCCCAAGCCGTATCATTACTCATGCGTTGCATGGTTTATCGGCTATGGCGTTGACATACCGGAGTCTGACTGCCTGGGATGCTTCCGTATATAAAGTGGTTTGTACCTGATACTCTTGCTGTTCTTGCGATTCTTCAGAGTCTTTCAGGAGAGCTAGATAAGTTCCAGCTCTCGTTTTCTCCTTCGTCTTATCGACTACTCCTCAAATTTCCTAGGGTCAGCGTTAAGAGAGCAATATAATCATGTGGACGGAGATTATTCAAGAGGCTCCTCTAGGGCAGTTAATTCGATGGTTATCCAAAAATCAAATGCTTCAATATCCAGAAGAGCGGCCGGGTTTTGAGCTACCTGCAGATTACAGTACCCAGCTCAACTCTAACAAACCTCACCAACACCCGGCTCACGATTCTCAACAGCTGGAAGATGACAAACCCACAGACTCAGGTGAATCTGCAACGCCGGAGAACGATTCTAGTGGGCAGTCTACCACATCAACAGCCGATCCCGATATCGAAGGCCTGGCTGCAAAGCGAACGAAAAGTCGAGACGAGACAATGGCATACACCCAGGATCGCCTTGAGGTGGAACAGCAGCTCAATTTAGAGCGTACGAAGTCGGTTGCAATTGTCCCTAAGAGAACGTCCGACGGCATTGTCCTAGTTGACTGGTACACGAATGACGATCCTGCAAATCCATATAACTGGCCAGTTGCAAGACGGCACTGGACTACATTTGTGATGTGCTTCTATACATGGGTCATGTACGCTGCGTCGTCAATGTACGCTGCCAGTGAAGAAGGAGTTATGGAACGATTCGGTGTCAGCCACACCAAAGCAGTTCTACCTCTATCCATGTATATCATAGCCTATGGAATGGGGCCTCTCTTGTTTGGACCTCTAAGTGAGATTCCCACCATTGGTAGAAATCCCGTCTACTGGATCCCGTTTGTCTTGTTCTTCATCCTCTCATTCCCTACTGCCGTAGTGGACAACTTTGCAGGACTGGTGGTTCTTCGATTTCTCCAGGGCTTTATGGGAAGCCCCGCAATCTCCAATGCCGGTGCTACCTTTGGTGATGTGTATTCTACAATGTATGTCACTTATCCGCTGTCGTGGTGGGTGTGGAGTGCTTGGGCAGGACCAGCATTCGGTCCCCTGATGTCTGGCTTCGCTGTTATGAATAAGAATTGGAGGTGGTCGCTGTGGGAAATTGTGTAAGTTTTTAGCATTCCCCCAGAGGGACTACTGCCAATTCCTGGCAATCCTTATGCCGCAAAGTCAGTATGCTTACATTAGTGCTTAGCTGGATGGCCGTCCCCGTCCTGATCCTTCTCGTCGTCGCAATGCCAGAGACCTCCGCCCGCACTATTCTTCTCCGCCGTGCCCAGCGTCTCCGCAAGCTTACGGGTGACTCGAGACTCCAGTCTCAGAGCGAGATCGATCAACGGCATCTAACTTTCTCCGGTATCGTTGTCGACGCCCTGGTCAAGCCTACAGAGATCGTACTCAAAGATCCTGCCGTCTTTTTTGTGAACCTCTATACGGCCCTCTTCTATGGGATCTACTATACTTTCTTCGAAGTTTTCCCTCTCGTCTTTCCTCCCATGTATGGCTTCAATCTGGGCGAGACTGGTCTCGCATTTGTCTCGTGTCAGATCGGTGCCACGATTGGCCTCGTCTCCTACTTTATCTATGTGCGCTGGTGGCAGATCCCTTACATCCAAAAGAATGGGATCAGTAACCATGAATATTTCATGCTTCCAGCTATGGTCGGGTCCTTCTTCCTACCAATCGGCCTATTCATTTTCGCCTGGACTTCGCGGCCCGATATCCACTGGATCGTTCCCCTAATCGGTGTTACCATATTCGTCGCAGGCACCATGTATGTCTTCCAATCGGTGTTCTTGTACATTCCTCTCTCATATCCTAAATATGCGGCATCTCTATTCGCGGGAAATGATATTTCGAGGGCGAGTATGGCTGCTGGAAGCGTGCTGTATGCGCGCCCCATGTTCATTAACTTGGGTATCGGCAAGGGCGTCTCGACTCTTGGGGGCCTTAGTGTCATGGGGATTATTGGAACATTCTTGATCTACTGGTTCGGTGCCGGCTTACGAGCTCGATCAAAGTTTGCAGACAAATAGAAATCGCCCACTTATCCTGTCCGAGCATCCGGCTGAATATCTATATCTGTCTAAATTAAAGCGATGCCCGGATTCTATTCAATATAATTTAGTAACTGAATTTGGTGGGCGGTGTTCATAATTTCTTTTTGTTTATCTATCCTATTAGAATTTGGGAAATGATAGTCATGGGTGCATTAATAGATAGGCATATATACGGAGGTAGCAGTAGAGCAGAAAATTTGGTTATCCATAGATTTAGGGAACCGTTTATAATTCGACAAATGATAGAATATATTTATTCGCTTTAATTGTCTTTGATACTTCGAGGGTAGCGCAGTAACCAGATTCCAATGTTCAACCCCTGAGATTATGCTAGAACCATGGAATTATAGCACATACAGCTAATCTATTCAACAACAGCAGCTAGTATACCCGAATGCTACTATTACACCATGCATATCCATATCGTGGAGTATGTTTAAGTAAAAACGTTGATCAATTAGCTCGTCCATCTTCTAAGCCAGCTATCGACAAAACGACCAATATATCCTTCCTCGATCAAGTCTGGTGCTCTTCCTAGCGCAGGACAGTCTGTGATGGTCTTATGTGTCTCAAACACCAAACCATTCGTATCCTCCTCAGCGACATCTGAGGCAACTTGAATAGGTCCATCAGGGGGTACCCCGTTATTAATCTTGTACTTCCCAGCATAGAAGTCATATAATTTTGCAGTAGGATTCTTGACTGGATCTGGATCGCTTTGATTTAGTCTTCTCAACCATTCCGTTGTTTCGACCATCTCGAATGCCGGGAGGTTAGTACGGCGAAGAGCTGGAAGGAGGTCTCGGGTCCAGTTAAACCTCTTGGGACTGAGAACGTGATATACGAGGCCTGCATCTTCCGTGCTGTTGAAAGGAGACCCATTTCCGTCTCTGTCAGTAAACACTAGATCGAGGATCGTAGTCGCACAGATATCAACAGGAAGCCATGATACATCCTAAGGAAAGCAGTTAGTATTTCTCGGTTTCATTAGAGAACAATCTCAGCTGTGGTCTGAGTAGTAGGAAAAAATTTGAAATTTTACTCGCCTCGTCCAACATGGGCAATGCGCCAATGCTCACTGCACTTCTTATCATCAACGGCACAGCTTCCGTTTCGTTCCAGTTCCCCGTAGCTCCGTCTCCAGCCAGTTGCCCAATTCGAAGGACTGTGGCGGTCATTCCCGTTAACTTTCTTGCATTATTAACTATGTGCTCACTAATCAGTTTGCTTCGCCCATAGCCCATTTTCTGGGCATGGTTGAGATTAGTGATTATCGCTTCGGGTATGGAAGCAGGTTTAGGAGTGCCGCTGGCCGCAGAAACAGAGCTGCAGAAGAAGAATTTAGCGGGCGACGCTAGTCGTACTTGAAGGCAGATATTCAGTAGATTATATACGCCCTGTATATGCTGTGCCTCGAAAGATTGGACGCCCAGATTGAAATTCACAGCCCAGGCACTATGTATCACATGAGTGAGGGTTGAGAGAAGCACTTGTAGATCATCATTTGATAAGCCAAGGTCAGAGCGACTGAAATCACTTGGCAATGCAACTATCTTTGATCTTTCGTGCTCTGTAAGTTGCAGACCACGAGACGAAAGGGAATTCAAGGCTCGAGAGAGCGCAGTAGCCTCATCAGCTGCCCTCACTAGAGCCACAACTTTATTAACACTCTCCATCTTAACAAGCCCGGCTAGAAGAAAGCTTCCAAGGTTTCCAGTTGCCCCCGTAAGGAGCTGTAATGTGATATCAGCCTGTAATGCCATACGCATGGATCTCCCTGTCATATTTACTTACCACACAATCTTTCTCGGGCTTTGGACAACCTTCAGCTGCCTCCCGCTTGAAATACGAGTACTTTTTAATCAGCTCTTCCATGATACTTACTTCGTCAACCTCTTCATCTCCCTCTGAAGTCCTCAGGAAATAGAGATATTTGGCAAGAGATCGCGCATTTCCCTTTTCAAAGACTATGTTCTGGCTCAACTCCGCAGCTCTACCTCCAAGGTCTAGTTCTTTCTTTATCATGCCCCATATACGCATTGTTTGAAGGCTATCCGCCCCAGCAGCGAATATGTCGCTTTCTGCAGTCTCTAAAGTGATGTTAAACTCATTGCGAAACTTATTTAGCAACCATTCTTCTAATTCCGGGATACTGAGCTGAAGGGTCCCTAGTTCTCCATTTTCAAAATTATTATACAGTTCATCGATAGTATCCGAATATTGTTGGTACAACTGAGCACGAATGAATGTGCCTTTATCAGTCCGTGGATAATCTACTTCAGGACCAAAGACAGCTACGAGCTCTTTCGGGATACGTCCGAACGTCTCCGCAGCGCTATTTGCTGATTCTATGAGGGGCCAGATCCTATTCATATATTCCTCGGGAGTTAGTTTAGCAGCGTTTTCACTCCTGAACACAAGAAGACCAGGTACAGTCTTGCCCACGCCTATCATCGCGGCTTCCTTGACCAGGTCAGATTGCCTGATACGACCTTCAACAGGTATGGGCAGCACTTTCTCTCCATTAAGAAGGGTAATTCTATCATCCAGGCGGCTGACATACTTCCAATAATTTGATTTCTTAGGGTCCGGGTGACGTATAAATAGATCTCTTGTTCGGAAAGAGTTGGGAGGGTCATCAGAATTAGATGGCCCTTTGGATGGTAGACCATCCAGAGCAACACATTCGTAGATTCTAGGTGAAATTTCATCCATAAGCACATGGTCAGCAACCGGACGTTTGAGGCGCATCCAAGCCCACTCATTATCTCCTGCAGGGCGGAAAGAAGTCATGATCTGTCCGGTTTCAGTCCTAGGACAGGTCAGTCTCTTCATATATGAAACCAAGGATACGCGTAACAAAAGAATAAAGTGAACCTACGCCCCGTAATTGGCCACAACAGTTATTCCTCTCTCTGTGAGTTTATCGCCGAGATCATCCGGGCAACTACTTCCACCGTACAGAACTAGCTCCGTCTTCGACATTACCTGTATTCCATCTTCAGATTCTGCCAGAAGTTTCAGGACATATGGTACCGCACACAGCATCATTGGTTTTGCCACTTCCATCGCCTCGATCAAGTTCTGGCGGGTAACAGGAAAAGCGTAGTTTCCAAGGTAGAAAGTGTTCTTCGAATAAATACACCGAAAGAGCTCCATGAGACAATGACTATGGAAGAGTGGAGATGTACAGAAAGCGCGCCGCGCAAGCGTTTTGCAGAAGTTTGCTAAGCAGGCATAATTGGTGAGGAATATGGGTTTTGGAAAGCCGGTTGAGCCAGATGAATGGATAATCCAAGCTATTTTTCCTGCTTCTTTCTTCGGATCACTCATGCGCTGGAATTTCGGGGCTGTGACGGCCCGGTAATGGGCTCTTTCAAGCATAGGCAGAGATTTGACCTGCCTTTCTGCTTGAATTGCCTTCACCGTGGCGGTGAAATTTGGAGTTGTAATCAATATATGGCAATCTGCCATCTCAAGGAGACGTGCATATGCTGGGGGTGTGAGCCTGGTGGAGAGAAACAGAATGCCCCATCCTAGACGATTGAGGGCGAAAATGGAAACAACAATTTCAAAGCTTGATGGAGCTAGGATGGCAACAATTGGGGCCTTATCCAGAGAGGGATCCTACAGCCACTGTTTAGATTATACTTGCACCTGAAAGACTATAATGCACTTACTGCAGGGTGGATTCCGACGCTCATATATCGTGCAACTGCAGCATCTGCAAATGTATCCAGATCGCCTGCTGTAAACTCTTCAAAATCGCTTACTCCTTTATCCGGGTAAGCTACTAGTGGATTTTTGACTGCTTCAGCTGCATATGACTTGAGGAGATCATCGATGGTAGAATGTATGGGTATGAGTGCGTTTCGTGTCGACTTATTGGTGTGGGGCTCCACCATCGTAACTGTAGTCGATGCCATTATGGACGGCTCTGAGTTATCATCAGTAGATTCCAAGGGGTTTACGAAGCGGCTAAGCTCTAATCTCAATGAAAACGTAGTACGTGAACTGTGGCGTCGTTGCGCTCGAGAATAGCGGGGTTGTTAGACGACAAGAGTTTGATACCAGTTGTAGTAAAAGATCAAGTGAGGTCAAGACACTCTCAAGAAGTTGTTACATTTCCGGTATTCCCATGAGTGACATATCCGAATCGGATTTCCCGTCGGGAATGTTTCAACAGTGGGATCTTTAGAACGCAAGGTCGGGGAGTGGGAGGCGATTGGTTCACCATACATGTCATGAGATTATTCCACCAATAGCTGTTCATCATTAACCAACTTAATTAAGATGTGTCTAAAACTGCTCTCTCTTTCTAAGGGCGTCATGTTGTCAGAAGTTAACAACGGTGGATCGCGTGACAAAGTGCAGCTTGAAAACTTCCCATCTATCCTAAATGCTAACGGCAGACAAAATAATTAAGTCGTATAAATGTTACCAGGGCACTTTCATCTATTGAAAATAGAATCACAGTCAAATCCAGATATGTCATGTCCTACACGTGTGTATAAGACCTCTTTTGCGTGCGCAGGCCATCCACTGCAGGGTGCGTTATAATTAGCAGTAAAACACAAAACTCTTATTACAGTTATGCTTACTTTTAACCAGGCCCCTTTTGTTAGCCTGAATACCTGATCCGAGGCTTATAATCAAAGTTTACACTCTGAGCACCTTAAAAATTTGAGCCCCTGGTTTTTGTCAGACGCTAGAAATACCCCTAAGACTAGGTGTGATCAGATATTGATTGTAATGGTGAACTATAGTAAGATTATTAGTATCTTACTAAGTACTTCAATTTAAGTTAATCACAGCCGTCCACCACCGAAGTTGTTAATACAACCGCTTCGACGGCCGGTTCTCCGTTTACAGCCGCTGCCACGGCTGCGAGACTTAATAAGCGGATAAGCACTTGTGGAAAGCGCCAAATGAAGTACTGTAGATATAAGCGGGGGGATTAAGTGTGGTAAAGTGCCAAATGAGGCAAAAAAATAAATTGAGATTTAATTTATATCACAGATGAGATGTTTTACTTTGTGAAGAACGTTAACAAACTTTGATCAATGAAATTTGTGGAACGTAAGGCGTTGACTGCACAAAAGTTAAGAGCATTCCAATAATAAATAGCCACGGTATAGGTTTATTATCACCAAGCTATGAATTACTGATCTCAGAGTCATTAGGTGATACTAAGTGTTTTTAACACCATTGGAGAATTAGTAGCTATGTCCTGGTTTTACCTATGGTTGAAGGGATAAGTTATACCTGACGCATAGCGTAATATAAGAAGTAGTTTTCATGAGAAGCGTTATATTTAGCCTAATCTAGTATATAATAAATTATTAAAATTTGTTATTTAAAAATTAAACAAGCATGACTACTTTATATAATTAGCCGATAAAAATTATATCCCTTAAAGCTTATGTAGTTTTAATAGTATGCTCTTTTATATTATGAAAACACAGTATACTCCACCACCCACAGCTGATTCGACGAAATGAATCATGCCCAGTGCTTAGTAGAAGCAAGCCCTAATACCAACCGGGTGCATGCTCTCCTGTTTCGCATGTAATGGCAAGATACGCACGGTTTGGACTCCTGTAAGCAGCTTAGCTCTAACTAACACGGTATCAGGTGGTAAAAGCTTGAGGAAGGGAGAATGGGAAGATACCACGGGGGTCGCAACTATAAAGCTACAGCTCAGCTCCCACTTGGGAGGTCAGAGATCAATTTGTCTTGTAGAACTTTTAGGCTTTAAGATATCGTTGGCAATCTAGTAGCTACCCTCCCGTTACCCTATTACGTCGATCTGTGCTATAACTAGCCCTCCTTCACTCTGCACAACAAACCGCCCTGACACACGGAACGATGGTTTTACTCACGTGGAAAGCGTTTATTTGCTGGGTTACAGCTGTTAAAGCCGGAGGTTTGGCGGTACATTACAACCAGCAATGCACGCTAACCTCTGGATCCTCATACTTCTTAGTATCAGCATCAGGTTCCGGGTGTATGCGGGTACCCGCGGTTGGAAATACGTTTGCACACGGGGTCAATAGTCTGACAGCCTTCGGATCGAACTGCCAGTGGCAAACTTTTAGCACCCCCGACTGCTCAAGCGGATTGATACACACTGTAGATACGGACAACCCGACGTGCAAATGTCAATCAAGCACATTAGGTATACAGTCAATAAGCGCAGTGTGTACGAATGGTCAAAATTTCCGTAGGAGCAACTCGACTAGACGGCAGGAAACAGCAACATGTCCGAACCTTTCGCTTGTCTCTGCACCAGGAAATCTGGTAGAAGTGTTCGATGACGATGCGAACTTCATTGGGCTAGAGATAGACAGTATGAATATAATCGGAGACAGTGACCTACCTACACCGACTTGGAATGAGGGTGATTCAGAAGCCGCTGGTATTGCTACCACAAATGCATTCACAGCAGCCAACCCCCAACCGGGTAGTACGACAAGTGTTGCTGTTCAGATAGGATCACCAAGCACCGGACTGCTCATGAGTATAACTCTAACGCTTGCAGCTGGATGTGCATGGGCTTCATATATCAACAACGCAGCAGTTGGTAACCCGGATTGGGTATTCGCCAGTATCTTCGAGGTTTGGAAGCTAAACATAGACCCAAACCGGATACAGGCTTTGGAAGTCACTGCACACACCAACGCAAGAGTGGACGTAGCCTTGAATAATGTTGATATTTTCACAGACCCGTTCGCTTGTAAACAAGCTGGATCCATGTCCATAGCATTGTCGCCACAGTTTATGTGACATGGAAGGGCAGGCCCAACAAAATGTACAATCTATAGCTAATTACATAAGCGTAACTATACGCCTGTCCCTGTGAAATGAGACATCCTATCATGAGATGAATTTATAGTTTTAGATTTATGATCTTTTTCTTAACAAATCTATGAAATTATTGTTAATATATCACCTCGAGTTATTTCATATCCGATTAGATGGAATAAATATATGTACACCTATGTCATAAAATTTTCGGCTAGATAATCTAAGTACTGATGAAGTGAGGACTACATACAGACTCCAGATATTGAGAGTAGCATTTCCGATATCTTCCGCTATTGAAATAAAGTCTCCGCTTGAGAATGAAATGCCATCGAGTATCCAGTATTTAAAACGAATTCATCTTTGTCAAATAGACATTATTCTAGACCTTCAATACAAGGATTACATGCTCTGTTTCAAACACGCCCTATGCAGTAGGTTCGATTTCAAGAACGACATCATCCGTGAAGAATGTAAGGTGGCGAACAAGGCTACGGCCATTGAGCAAGTCGGCAGTCACTTCGAATAAAATGTAAGGCTCAAGATTGTCAATTTCAATCTTGTAGGGGCCTGGGCCATCAGTCGCGGGAGTGAAAGTAAAGGTGGATTCTTGGTTGACTATATTGAAATCAGTTGCCAATGTACCAACCTGTACAGTCAAGTTGCTGTTATGAAGCTATTTGAAGTAGTTAGCCTGCGTTCGCCACGCAAATGAAAAGTCTTTCAAAATTCATTTTGTATTTGATCTTACTTCTGATTCATCAAGCTGGGCTCCAATTGAAAAGCTGGCACTGCCAACAAGGTTGAAATTGTTGGCGTCGACAATTTGAAGATCAAGTGGAAGACCGTTAACAGCGGCTACATTTGGTTTTGAAGTTGCAAATCCAAACGGAGAGAAGACAGTTGTATCGTTTGCATTATAAGGCGTGCACGCATCAGTTACCGTCGTATTTAAAATTGGCAACTGACCAAACTCAGATGATACAAAGATCCCCTAAAGTTCGAAATATAAGCTCAGCCCGGTATGGATTATCAGACTATTAGTTCACCTGGTATATATCGACCCCACTGAAGACAAATTGTCCACAACCATCTTCGTTCGATACTTGAACATCATCCCACTGAACAATTCTAGCGTGGTTAGAAATGATCTTAAGGACATAACATGGGGAGATATCTAGTGCCATACATTCAAAACTAACTGATCTCGCTGGGCATGAGTAATGGATAATAATGAGACTAAAGTCCCTGCGGCAAGCCACTTCATATTGTATGTCAGTCCTGAAGATAATCTAGGCGATAGCTGTGCCGTCGCTGAGTGAGCCTTGCGATAAACAAACTTTTGCGGTTTCTAATATACTAACTATTTCATGGAGATCTCACTATAACTATATATGTCTTAAAGACATGCCTATGTATACCTCTGTTTACTGCTTACTAGCCGTACCAAGCCCAATAGAGAGAGAATGAGAAGCGCCGAGTCGGTGATTTTGTGATCCTTCTTACCTCTAATCGATACATCCGTACCTTTCTAGCTATATTTTCACGAGGCTAGGCCCAAAGCACGCAGTATCTTTAATTGTGATTCTTCGACCGAGGTGGTTCGGCTCTAGATTCTAGGCTCTGGCCTATGGAGGAGCACCATACGTCAGCAAGCTATACTAAGCTTACCCTGAAGTAATATGTTTTCCTTCCTGACTTAAACTAGCAATGGTGCTTGACGCTCGCTATACGTATGTCGCAATACTAAATGCGAATAGTTGCCTACTAGGGTAAGTGTGCATTTTAAGTTATGACAGTGCGAAGAATCATAATGATCTGGTCTGATCTTTACCATGTGTCTAGCAAGCATCTTCAATTTTCCTTTTGCGTTAATGCAAGACCGATTCTGCAACCAACAGAAAAGTTATATAAACATGTGAGCCGGGGGAACGCGCATCCTCGTACCTTTGCGAGCATCATGTGTGACTAGCAGTGTTTCCACGTCCTCCCCTGCATTAATAAATCCACAGATACTTAACGCACTATTAGCTTATAAGCATTACAGTACTGTAATATTGTATTGGAGCATATAAATATAGAATATTCTTTACCACATAATGTTGAAGTTATCATACTCAACTCTCGAACGAGATCTTACATCCGTCCTTGCGCCCGTCGTTTGCGGAAAAGGTGGGCATTCATCAGCATTGGAGCAAAGAGGGGGCTTCCAGAAGTGTCCAGGACCATGAATTGACTGTATACGGTAGGTGTTCGACCTCTACACATCACGAGTAAACTACCCGTATACGCTCAAGCCAATAGGCCTCAGCCAACATCTGTATTATGGCTCCCTGCTATATATACGGAGTGATTAACCCTTAGTCCTGACAAGACACACTATATAGCGTTGCAATAACTTCTTAGCCTGATGGCCACTGCCGTAAGACTTTACGGATGGAAGCCTGTGATTGGTGCCGCCTTTCTGGTCTGGAAGCGTATCAATCATAGCCAATTAATATAAGAAATGATGTGCTCTTCCAGCCGGTTTAGTTTGTGAGAGAATGATACCCAATTCCCGTTTTCAGATACAACAGGAATGGTTACATCCGAGTGTACTTCGGGCTTTTTCGGCTCTTGCTCTCTTTAATCACCAGTTCCTTTTCAGTTCTTGCTCAGAATACATTCCCACAATCAAAGCTGTATGGATCTTACTACCAGTAAATCATCCTCCGTTCCCACAGCTTCTAATGTCAACTCTACTCCGGTTAATTGGAGCCTTCACTGAGTAGATTACTAGGGAGTCCATTTTCGTTCATTTTGACAGGCGATAGAGGTAATCCAGGTCATTTTCGAAATTGTTGTACTTGTAAAAGACTTCTAACTTGCCAGAGCTGCTTCATCCGTGGTGCGATAATGTCAACTATGATTACAATTTCCAGGTCTATCTTGCTTCCTTGTCGACTTAGTCGAACTCCGCCTTTGAACCTGACGCCACTCTTTTTTAAGAAGCTTTATGATGACAGTTAGAGTCTTTAGCACAGTATTTTCATTTCACTTATCTCATCAAGTATGCTCGATGTCTATGGTAATTCAAAAGCTCTTCCATATTCACTATTCTCAGTCATTATTCCAGCTCAAAGTCTCTGCTTCGAAGCCTCCTATCTATCTTTTTGATTCACTCCATCAAATGCACCAAAAGATCATCCAATAAGGATTTACAAATATGAAATACGACAGTCTTTGGACCCCACGTGCAGTATGTGGATGAGACCTAGAGATTAGTTCCGGGTTCGATTCTTTTAGACTTGACTTAGATGTTTTCGCAACATGTATTTGGTTATCTCAGCATGTTATTTAAGACTTAAAATAGACTCCTAACTCCACAATTAATCTTAAAAGAGCAACCAAGCTTGATTAGTATTTTTTTCGTACAAGTCGAGCAGGCTAATCATACACTTAAAGCAGACCAGTCGAGTCTACTCTCTTCGTCTCAAGCAAAACAGTAACAGTAAAATAAGATCAGAATTTCCTGTAATTTTCAGGGACAAAATCCTTGGAGCCGAGCTCAGAAAAATGCTCGACATCTTTTGCTCTTACAGCCACCACTGAGAATACACCTTAGGACCATACATGTTTTCTATGTACACACACACACACACACACACAATACCCATGCAAAAAGGAAATTTCCCCTAAGAAATGGAACAGCAAGTATATGCCCATGCTCCCAAATGCGCAGTTTGTAAACGCTACGACCGCTATGCCGGCGGAAATAAAAAAAAGCAGTAACTACTTATAGACGCCATTTATATGTAAAACCCTACATTTCCCATGCCCAGGTACAAAAAAAGGAATTTTTGCTATAATCAAGGTGGTGATACCGATCCGTTCGTCCTCCTCGCGTCGCCGTTTAGGTGAGTCCCACCGTATCCTTTCTCCGCATCACGTTGCCGGCTTGTGCCCTCGTCCTCGTCGCTAAACACTTTCTTCTCTAACCACTGCGTCGCCTGCGCACATGCAGTATCCACGTACTTCATCCACGCCCAAGCCGCAATATAGGTCAGCATCACGAAAACAACGACGGCAGCAATGACGTGGCTGCCACTCTTGCGCTGGAGGTAGGTGTGATCGATCCAAGTGCCGTCCTTCTCGTGGTGTCCGGGGACGAAGGCCTCTATCGACGTGCCGTACGCGATCCACATGCCGACGGTGCGCAGGATCGTGCCGTGGACGAGATAGACGGCGAAACTGTGACTGCCGAGCCAGATGAGCCAGCGAGAGCTAAGGACCTCGCGGAAGGATGGGGAGAGGAAGATGGAGATTGCGCTTAGTTGCACAGCGATGCTGCTCATTCGACGGAGGGGCGAGGTCTCGTGGGGGACGAGGAGGCTGCCGCGGGGCTCGTGAGTGATGGGGTCTGGGTTGACGACGAAGTATTGGTGCATGCTGTCAGACCACGGAGACCATTCGTAGTGTTCGTGAGGGTAGGAGCCCAGGTAGAGTCCGGTAAGGAGGACAATGGGCGCGATGACCCAGGTGAAGATGCGGCTGTGGTTGGCGAGGAAGTTCTGAGTTGGTTGATGCAGCGAGAGCTCAGCAAGGAGAGTACCGAGGGTGATGAGAGAGCCAAAGGTTTCTGAAGTACGTTAGCCATGTGCTGCTCTCTTTGTTTCTCGTCTCTACTCCTCAATCAATAGATCCAAGGATAGACCACCAATTGAGCCATTGTGTAGACACCCTGAAGACCATCCTCCCAAAAAGACATCTTCCTCGACAAAAAAAGAACCAATACAACAGAGGAAAGCTTACCAGTGAAATCCTTCTTATTCCCCCACCAATAAGCCATCAACATCCCATGCACAGTGATCCTATACTTGAATTTCATCCCCATAGTCGCAGCCAGCACGATATACACCTGGAACGCCCCGATCAACAACGGCCTCATGGCCCACTGATGGCGATCATAGACGTTCTCCGTGCTCGTCCAGGTATGCCCCAGCATCTCCAGCCACCTCTTCAGCTCCAGAAATAGCGTTTCCCTCTTGATCGGGGAGTCATACCGCACGTAGAAGGCATCGCAAAGGCTCGAAACGCGGTAGGCGCCCAAGTAGGTCAGGATGCAGCTGATAGTGGTGGCAATGGCCGCGGGCAAGATGAGTCGAGGTGCACGTCGGAAGGCGCTTTTGGCAATGGAGCGCAGGGAGCCGGACTGATTGTGGCTCTGGTAGGCTAAACGGAGGGGCTTGTAGGCGCAGACGAAGCCGGTGAGAAAGGCGAAGATGGGGACGCCGACGCGGCCTTGGAAGGGGATGCGGAAGATGGGGAGCTGCCAGAAGCGCGGCTGGGTGTAGTCGTCGTTGTTGTCGCGGGGGAAGAAGAGGGGGTAGTCGAAGGCGCGGGCGATGTGAGTGATGATGACGAGGAAGGAGGTGAGACCACGGAGACCCTGTGTGGTTGAGTTAGAATTGGGTTTTTTCTTTCTTTCTTAAAATGTGTTTTAAAATAAAGAAACGATCACAGTCAGTGCAATTGGTTTGAATTAGTTTGAATTGCGGGTGTAGTATGTGTTAAGATGGAAAATGCCGAGTGGTGATTCATGATGCCAAACGTACCTCAACCCACTTGACGTTCCTGGTCGACGGCGCAGCGTGAGCACCCATGGTGTGCCAAAAATAAATAAGCTTTTAAAGGAGTGGCGTATGGACGAATCCAAAAGAGACAAAGAGAGAAAAAAAGAGGTCGTAAATAAAAAACTAAGTAACCCAAATATTCCCCGACTCAATCGTGAGAAGAGAGAAGTAGAAGGAATGAAGAAAGATGGTCGTTGTAGTCGTGAAGTGGCCTGGGGAGGGAGGGAGAGAGCCGAGGAAGCACGAGGGGAGGGGTGCACACAGTAGCGAAAGGGAAAGGGTGGACGGGGCCCTCTCCTTGCTAAAGTAATACAGTAATAATACCAGGAGGGCAGAATCGAGAGACAAGGACGACGAGACGGGCCACTTTTTATCATATCATGACGGGGTAATTATCCGCTGCAACGTGGGCTAAAGAGGGACCACAGGGAGAATAGAGCGTCAGAAGCGAAAAGAGAAGATGGGACCGGTGAGCAAAGGAGTGGATAACACAAGATGACTGTGCTGATCAAAGACGGCGGGTAGAAAAGGCGTTTTAACAAGGTCGAGAAAGAGGGTCGAGAGATTCTATATGGGAAGGTGGCTCGGGTGGGAATGGGAGTTAAAAAGGTTCCCGGGCGAGCCAGGTCCAGCTGTTGCTCCCCTCTCCAGGATTATTGAGCATGTGGAATGTGGGAATAATGTTTCAATGCAGAGCGAGAGGACCCAGGAGAACCAAGCAGCCCACTTTATGGTACCGTATGTAGGGATATACTTAGCACCTTCAGCCAAAACCTGGGGTGGCGGAGGTAGAGGCGTTGTACCGGTACGTTCTCTTGGTAACTTCTTACGGTGTCATGGCATGTACCGCATGTTCCCGGGTACAGTCGATAACCATACCGTACCATAGCTGCAACTTGCTGTACGCGTCCCGGGTGCTTGAAGTATTTACGCCCTACTCAATTGGGACAAGATGATGATCCAGGGGTAAAACCAGCAAGCTGCTCTTCATATGCAGACAGCAAATGGATGAGATGGGTTGCTGGAGGCCGCAGAGACTACGCTCCGTAAGACCGACGATTGAGCGATCTGGTGTCCACATTGAGCAACAAGCGTGCGAAAAGTAAAAAGAACCTTGAATAGCTGCAGGACCAAAGCGTGTAGTTTTGCGATGATGCCAAGGCGATCTGCCCTTGGGGATGTGCAGAGCTACAGGGTGCAGTGTCTGCTGCGTCTGCTGTTTGGCTGCTGAGGCTTGCTGCCCCAGGAGCTTCCAGGGCGGCTCTCGCTCTCCAGCCACTTGGCCAAGCACAGCGACCTTGCCCCTGAAACAGTCGTCTTGCCAGTTCCATCTCCCAGCTTGCCGTGGAGTGGACCCCTCAGGTCGGCTGCAGCATTGCCGGCGCTTCAGATGGGAAGATCAGGGGTAAACGAAAACTGGAGCCGGGTCCTACTCTCTTCATTTTTTCGTGTCTGTGTCTTTGCGCACGGCAAGTTACGCATTACTGTGGTGATGGTTACGCCCTGTTCTCGCCCTACATAGCGCCGTGGTCGTATCGCTATCGCCATTGCGCGCGTCGATAAGTGCTTGATTACGTATCCGGGACGCATTCCAGCACCACAGGACAGATATCGATAGTGCCAATACGAGCAAGGCAATCGGCACACGAGCAATCCAGTTATTAGTTGTAGCGAATGTAAGTCCCCCTTTTGTCCCCTTTGTTGGTCCAACGTTGCACTCCGACTGTGGTTCGGAGATCCGGCAGGCCAAGAGTGACGTGTGTGCTGGGAGGGACTTTGGGGCCAAGCCCGCCATGGACGCCTCTATGGGGGAGCCAAGCTGCACTAGAAAAATTGCAATCGGCGATCGAGGGGGAGTCGTGATGGTCTTTGTCTTTCCTGGTCTTGCGCATCGACATAGACAATTGAGAGCGTGTAATACACTCAATGGCATGAAAGGCAACAGGACAGCATGAATAGAATTAAAGTAGCCGATAATGCCAGTTAGTAGAGCGAGCAAAGAAGGAAGTTCAGAGCAAGAGAAGAGATGCATCTCGGTCATCTTTCTCGGTGGCGGAGAGAAGTGGATCAAGAGACTCGCAGACGGGTGGCTGCTTGCCCACAACTTGGCAGCAGCTTGGCAGAAGGGTCCACTGACGGCCATACTGTAATACGCCTACAGGACAGTACTGTGCTGGTTTGTGGTACTGTACTGTACTTCAAGTATGTTTTCGTCCCGGATAAAACACTTGCGAGAGGGAAAGATGGCAATACTGTAAACAAAAGCAACAGCAACTCGCTCTCGTTGGCCCAGTCGTATCGCTTGGAAGTATACACAGTATCAGTACATTGGAAGGTACATCCTCAGCTACGGAGGTACGGTACGGTACCTCAGTCATCGAGCGCCCCTCGTTCCCTATGCGAAGAACACGTTCGCATAGGGAACGATGCACAATACAGTATGTTGCTCGTGCACTGTCTACTTGGTGAATACTCCGTACGCAGTACAATTTGTTCCAGCATTTTGCACTGACAAGCTGAGTCAGCTGGAACGAGCTGGGCAATAGAAGACGTAGATGCAGTGAATTAGGCTGCGGAGGCTGCCCAGCACAGCACCACGATTAGCTACATCCATAGCCTACCGGACTATTAATCAGCTAATCTCAATTTCTAGGCGTTCCGTCGCGCGTTGCAAAAGTGGTGATACAGTACACAGAAAACAATAATATCATTTCAAATAATCTAATCTCGATATCCACGAAAAATTTTCATCTCCACGGATTATCCGAAATTTCATAATATCCCCTTTGAAACACACCGCGCGTATGATTATGAATCACATTACGTCGGCAAGTGTCTGGTTTAATTGATCAATTTAATTGCTTTACAAGTATCACAACAGCTACTGTATATTCTGATGTTGTCGCTGCTGCTGACCGCTGATACTGCTCCTCCAGCCGACACATTCCACGCAACAAATGTGCCGTAATATACTAATAACCACCACATGTTTCAAGTTAAGCATATTCTCCAAAACAGCAATCCTACAGCGTACCGTACCATAGCACATCAGCCTCCTGGGCAGCTGAACACGGTGAGCGCTCGGTGCGGAGTACTTGTACTGTACTGTATGGTAGTTACCTGCTTCATCTGGCTGCATAGCACGAGCTCAATTATATTAATAGCCCGGAACCCGAGTGCTTCAGCAGTGCAGTATTCGGCATCACAGACTCAGACTGTATCACGATAAGCACGCTCGGCCTGCTCGCTCCCGTCTGTATGATTAGCCACAATATTATTGCTTCCGTCCATCCTAATACACTCCACGCCCGATCGACTGCAGCTCAATTGATGCTCCATGCCGTCAATACTATCCGGAGACCCTGAGCTCCGAGAACTTCGGAAAGGGTTACATCCAAAGCGTGAGCCACATGCGCCATCTCGATGACCACCTCCTGTGGCTTGCATCCATCGCTGTGGCGGTCGCGTATCTCCAGCCGAAATAAGGGGTCCTCCTCAATCTCGTCTTATCCACGAGGGCCTTTCCTATCCTATCGGTCTCCTATGTTAACCGCAGTCCGCCTTACCACTCAGATCAGCCCTCCTCCCAGCACGATTTAGGAAAGTAAGATTATTACGGGACTAGGGCTTGGCATTTTAGCTTTTTAAGCATAAACAGCATAACCCGGCGCTTTTCTCAGCTGTTTGCTGTCATGGTGTACCTTTTTTTGGCCTCTTTTCAGCTTGATTGCTTGATAAGCTTATGTGAGCATTTTATGGGTTCTACGGGTAACTATCACGACTATGTATTGTTAGCGTTATTATTTTCCATCCTCCTACGGCCGTACAGTGCACTGATGTGCTAGATAATCGATCTATCTTCTTTCTTCCTCGCCAGACGACGACGATGATGCCTAGAGGCACAGTACAGTACAGTACCAGTACAGCAAAGTAAATTACAACACAATATGAACGAATGAACGGGCAGTTAGATGACATACTGCACTATTGACCGTTTCACCGTTAATACAACGACTCCGCTCAACGGTTGTCTACTCATTAGCCAAGCCAGCCCATCATCCTTGGCTCGGGTATATCGAAGCGGGCGGTGACACCTCGCACTGCTTCTCCTGTGCCCGCCAACGATTTGTGCGTATGTACCGAAAACAGGTTGCTTACAGTGAGGTTTTGCTTTCTTCCATAACTAGTTAAACCATTTGCACTGTGTCAGATCACAAGATAGATACATTAACTGCCTTGTTGAGTCATCTCCGTGGCATTTCACCGTATCCTGCATGTTTTTTTTTAGCTAAGTGATTCGAATGTGGTCTATTTTTCTCCTTGCGGTGTTGGAAACAGGTGTTAACAAAGATGGGAAGTTGGCTCAACTGGTGAGAGATTGAATACTGCAGGATGCGGTATATAACAGCGGGTTGTCAGATAGTAGGTCTATTTTTGTCGATTTGTCTAATATTAAGCATAGATAGGCAGTATGAATCATGAACCAGTGCCTTTCTAAACATGATCTATCGACGTGGTCTTCACAGCAAGGTGGAAGCATGCAGTCAAAATTAGCATCCGGTTATTTGAACAGCTAGATGGATTATCAATCACAAGGGCTAAGTCTGACATCTCTTTATTCTCCACGTCTATTTTTGTAGACCTGTGATGTGTGCTGGATAACCCCCTTCATCGAAAAGGTTATCATTCACACCCTTCTATAACTCATCTCTCACACCAGTCTATATCATCCACTTAGTTAGCGTTCACTGAACACAATACGGAAGAAGAAAAGAATCATTTCCTTTTCAAAATTTGAAAATAACCTACCTCATATGCCCCCCTCTGCCTCCCCCTCACATACCCCAACACAAACTTCCCAACCTCCGCCCTCGTGATCTCCCTGCCCTGATCAAACACCGCCGTCTCCCCCGTCTGTAGATCCTCAATCACCACCGCCGGATACCGCTGCGGATCCACGCCCAGCGTCGGCGCGAAGAAGCCGTACTGCGTCGCGTCGATGGTCGCGAAGTTGAGTGTCCCGCGGTGTTTCTCTGCGATGGGGTGCAGGATCTCCGCGAGGTGTTGGCGCTCGGTGGAGGTGGTTGCGAAGATGTGGATTAGGGGGAGGCCGATCTGCGGTGTGGTTAGAACGGGGACGCCCAAGAAGAGATACGGTAGATATCGTGGAGAGGAGAGAGCTTACCTCGGTGTAGTGGTAGTATGTCTCGAGTGAGAACATCCCGATGAGCGGCGACGATGTCTGTTCTAGGAACTTGGATATCTTCTGGGTGGTGAATGCATGTTTGAACACTCCGGGAATATGATCTAGTGGGTTATAGAGGACTATATATGGGGATTTGGGTTCTTCCTCATTTGCTACCGAAGCAAGGAGGGTAGGGTCTGAAGTTATCCCGAAAATGGACTTCCCTTGATTGGATTTGGCCATGGAGGTGAATGTCTCCCTCGATGCTGCGTCGTCTGTAGGAATGTAGGCGATAAAGGCTGCCACGTCGAGAGATGTCAATTCTGCTAAATTGTCTTGGTTTACTTCTGAGATTTCAGGTAAGGTCTCTCGAATGAGGTAGGATCTCATGCTATGCTTTCAATTAGATTTTTATTGTCTTGCAATGTAATGGTGGAGTGGTATACTAGCGCGCTGTTCTTTGCTCTCTATATCGTACGCAGTTACCTGGTCCACGACATATTCTCATTGCGGGGAACGATGTGACATTGAAGGTGTTGCAGACTGTTCCGTTTTTTTCAGAGCAATCGATGTCGATTATCTGTATGTGTTTGTGCTCCAGGGCATCTGCTACAGCGTCGAGTTCACCAGAAAGCTTCTGACACGGCTCGCTGTTTTACATTAGTATATATAGACCTATCTTCTTGAAATTCTCATGTATGTAATTGTGATTAGTTGGACACTTACTACCAAGGCTTCAGATGAAATTGTCGCGTGAGCATGTGTCTGAGCATTAGAGGGGCATATTCAGGGGGGACCAACCACGCAGACTGAGAATGTCTATTAGCGGGGTACATGTATAGGGAACACAGACTTCAAGCACCAGATAGAACAAAAGACAATAAACAGTATTCGATCATTAATCTTGAACACTTACAATTAACAAGCACCAGCTGCTCCATTGCCTGAAGATGCGCCTCCAACTCATCTTGGCGAAGCTTGACCACCACCGAGGCCTGCACGAGACCAACAAGCAGCAGCACCAGCCACGCAACCACGGCGCAATGCATCGTCGATCAAGGTGATGCTTAATCCGTCAGCTACCAGGGGTCATCTCTTCCGGCGGGAGTGCAATGGGTGTAATAATAAATCCTCCTCCAAATTAATCTGTTGGTGAGTTTTCTGCAACCAGAACTTTGCTTTTCTACTTTATTAACACGTGCGGGGTGTGAGCCTGACAATTGGTGCACCAGTGGCGATGGAGACGCAGGTACGGCGGGGACAAGTGATCGGGTCCAGACGCCAAAGCATCAAGGCGATAAACTCTTTTCTAGAATGTCTTGGGATTATTCTCTCAGTGCTATGCTCTGAGAGCTTCACAATCAAGTCCAGAGATCGGTATAGTTGATTGGTGATCAATGCGGCCGATAATGCCCTCGACATCAGTATGGTCCCTTCAATGGCTCGTCGTCCTGCTCTTCGCAACAACAGCACTTGCATTCTCTCCAGTGGATTACCTGCAGAAACAACTAAATGGGCTTACAAACTCCGATGATATCGGTGTTGACAAGAAAACGGGATGTCCTAAACACCACTATAATTATCATCTGCTGTCTGAAGACCCATTGGTGGTGTACATCGACTCGTTCATCAGTAAAGAGGAGGCTGCTCATCTCGCCGATCTCAGGTAACTCATTATTTGACTTTTTCTTTTTGAAAGAATATCCCAGACATTTAAGACCACAAGCTAACATGAACATAGCGAAGGCCAATTCAAAGACTCAGTCCTCTGGTCCGACGATGGTCGAGTCGTAGACGTGGACCCCAACTACCGCTCCTCTCAAACCGCCTCCCTAGCCCGTGACCAAGTAATCCGGTGCATCGAAGAACGCGCTCGCGCATTCCCCTACTACTCCTCCAAAGAAGGCCTCATCAAGCCCCTCGTCGTCCAGCGCTACGGCATATCCAACCAGTACAAGGACCACTACGACTGGTTTCCCGACGGACCCTACATCGACGGCAACATTGAGTCGACCTTCTTCGTCTACATCCAGGCCAACTGCACCGGTGGCGGCACGAATTTCCCGAGACTAGACGCCCCCAGAGAGGAGAAGTGGTGCGAGTTCGTGGACTGCAACCAGCCCTGGGATGCGGGCGTGACGTTTCTGCCATTGGTGGGCAATGCGATTTTCTGGAAGAATCTGGAGCCGAGCGGGTCGGGGAATGTGAAGACGTTGCATGCTGGGTTGCCGGTGACGTCGGGGATGAAGACGGGGTTGAATATTTGGACGTGGGAGAAGAATACGAAGAAGGCGGCTGTGTAAGGGCTTAGGGAATGGGATTAAATTCATTTCATAATTTGGGTAGAATGATCTCGGCATGAATGTATAAGTCAGACGTGAGTTCTAAGATTAATGATCATCTCTATTACTGTCTGTAAAAATGTGATGAGCTTCAAATGATCAATGAAAATGTTGAGGATATTTTGTTGAATGTTAAATCTTTAGATTTTTTTTTAAAAAAAAGAACTAATTGTTTTATGCAAGTATGAGACCTCATGATGAAAGTATTAACTAGCGACCATCAGGATATGATAGCCCGGAGGACGACAACCATCATGAAGAAGTTATCGATAAAGAGTTGAAATGGAATAACTCATAATGTGAAATTGTAAATTCCTACATCAACTGGAGGAGTCAACAAATAGAAACAAGAGCAGTACGTTCTATGAAGTCAATTACGACTGCCGAGGACATCAAACATCCCCGATGGCGCAATTGGCTAGCGCGTCTGACTGTTAATCAGGAGGTTGGTGGTTCGAGCCCACCTCGGGGAGATTTCTTTTCTTTTTGCATTTTCAGAATATCTGTCTATTTTGTGTGCCGAAGTCAGCTTTACACGTGATCGGAAATGGCTGGAGTTGTTTGATTGGATATCCGAAGTTGAAGAATGAGAAGGAGAGATCGCGATGACCGGGATAAGAGTCTTCTACTCAGGCCTTATTATGTGGTACCAAAAGCTTATAATAATTATTATAATTCTCTAGTCCTTTACCTTATCTGTGATAAGGCACCTTAACAGAGTGAACCCTAGCAATCCTAGATGTGACACCTAAGAGGACCCATAGATCTCATGGGTCCCAAGTGGGATCGATCGGAGCGATATCCAAGGGAAGTACATTGTCTATATAAACTCATGTATTTACCCAAGTAGCTAGGAGCCTCGTACTCAACTTAAATCAGAGTCTAGTATCATAAGTTACAGGTTATTGCACACGTACAGTGAGACATAGTTATAGTTACTCTGTTTATTCTTATATTACCTAAGACGTACTGCCACTTGCGTGTATTACATAGGCATATAGGAGATAATTTACTCTTGGTAGGAATCTACCAGTACTGACTGCTGCTAATTGTCATCGCAAAGCGGAGCCAATTCTTACTACGACTCAATTACTCTGAGACTCCACAGGCTCTACAATGGCACAATCGGCTTCCACTTTTTGCACGCCTGCTGAACTTTGTCCCTGCATACGACCCGAAGAGCTTAGCATACGCTTGGCAACGTCAAAATTCCTGATAAATCCATTAATATACTCTGAACCCTAACTTTTTCCAATCAATCCTTAGATCGCCGCATATGATGCCGGTCAACATCATTGGATCCTTATCACGGCCTGCTTGGAAGCGAGTATATCCTGACGTTTCCTTGTCCACCGCGGACTCGGTCTCCTTGAAAAGAGGGGTGAATAGTGACATGAAACGTCTCGCAGCATTGACATATGAATTCCCGCTTCGACGATTAAGCAAAGCAATCAAACGATCCGCGTTCGGCGGTGCCACATCTTGTAGAAATTGCCGCAGCGTGATGAAGTGGCTGGTAGGATGGTCCCAATCATCCTTCATGAGAAAGGAAAGATTGCTTGCATCCACTCCTTCGTGTTGCAGAAATAATTCCAACATCTCATATGAAATGGGTGGTTCTCTTCCGTATCGAAGAAACCATCCCACAAATACCCTGTCAAAATCATCCAGATGGGACGGGCTGAAACGAGGCCATCGTCACTTCTCTCACAGATAATGCGGTCTGCTGGAGATGACCCCCTTTGCAACAGATCCACGACTAAATCTTTCCTGTACCCGAGTGCCGCAGACAGTAAAATGTGCAACTCTCCGTTACCGTTGAGTAACTCCGGATTCTTCGAGAGCTCCTGCAGAACGTATTCGCGTTGACCGGTATATGCAGCTATATGAACAAACGATAGTTTGCCGTCCCGTTTCCTAGTACCGATCGTGTCCTTACGGCCGTCAAAGAACTCATGCCATGTAGTATCCACTGGTACAGTATCTTGGCCGTCGTCTAGGACGCGGCAAAAGCCGTTAAGGAGGTGGGAGGGAAGTCCTTGCGGGAACCTGGCATCGCCGACTTCCCACAACCCATAACTATTCCATTGTGCCAGTCGGTATGGAAGGTCGGTAAGAGTCATTTCGGCAAGCCAGAGACGATGATATGCTTCCGCTTCGATGAGGTATGGGAATCGGCGGATAGTGTCCTCCAGTTTCGAATTCTCAAGAACGAAGTCACGAACCGTTCGATGGAAAAACTGAACGACCTGCATTTTATCGAATGCTGCACTTTCCAGCCCCAATGCATTGGCCATAGGTGCAGTCTCGAGCAATCCTTTCGTAAGACTAGTCAGCTGGAGCCGAACATCTTGAATGACGTCGTTGACTGGCGGCCATGACGAGGGCTTAATCCCATCAGTTGGGGGAAACTGAGGATCGTCCAAGCTGTCAATCCACGCGTACACGACACTGTTCAATGGGGTTTCAAACGGATTGTGCGCGGTTAGAATCAACATCTTGACAGCTCGCTCTCGATCGTCAGGCTCCAGTGAGTCCAGCAACTGGTCATACAAGTTATTAAGATCTCTAGGAATAATCTCGAGCTTTTTCTCCAAAGCCTGCGCTGTGTCATGTCGCAGGATACCTGGCAGTAGTGAGCGAACGACCAATCGAGCCCATAGAAAGACTCCTTCAGAGATCTCAACGATCCTGTCCACCAGCCGCAGATGTGTATCTATGATCTGCTTGACATTCAGCTCTTTTTCGATCATTTGCCTGCTGAATAGGTAGATGTCGTATTTTGTCAGTTTGTGAAGGTGAATCCTCCGATCCAGAGAGTCCGAGAGTGTTTCCAGATATTCAATGTAGAGTCGTGAGCTCGCGCAGATCTTAACATCATCCCCGCTAGTCCACAGCCGCAAACTCCTTGCAAGTCGTACATGATCCACCATGTCACCATGATATTCGTCTAGGCCATCCACAAAGAAGCAAAAGCGATGTCTGGGAAATGTTCCTTTCGAAGTTAGGATTTCAAATGCCCTTTGGATGTCGGAGGCGCTAAGGAAAGCCCCCTCCACATAGAGGATACGATTTTCCACTTCCTTCCACTTGGTGGGAAAGACAGCCGGGATGAGTTCAGGACAACTCTTCAGCGTCTCGAAAAGAATCGACCTGTATAGACCTGCTAGGGACATTTGCATTTTGTCTTGTGATTTCCAGAAAAAGAAGCGGGCAAAGACAAGCCTTTTCTCTCCCGCCCATATGTTGAGCTCCTCCTTGGTCCGGTCATGACGGCAGATGAATTTCATCAATGTCGACTTCCCCGAACCTGCTTTACCTGAGATATGAAACACACCTTCCAGCCCTTAACCACGCCAAGAAGGCTGTGCGAGTCAGAGCTCTTCGCTCCAATTCCTCTTCCCGACGTTTCCTTCTTTCGTTTCGTTTATAAATTGGTTCCCATGGGCGGGCTTTATCAGAATCAACTTTTGCAGAACGCGGAGGTGATGGACGACTATTTGGGGGACTGCCGTTGGCGTACTTTACTTTCTTACTTTCGTCGTCGCCTTCCAGAATCGGCAACGGTCTCGCCGAGGGTGTGTCTTCCTCGTCACTGGAACTGTCAGGCTGGCCCTTCTCGTTGCGTTCGCTGAGGCGTGGATGTTCTTTTTCTTCCTCAAAGATCCACTCAAACGTTCCCTCCTCAGCTAATTCGATACTCTCCTCTCGAAGCTTAATGGAAGCAAACAAGAGTTCTCGCAGAATAATGTTCTCCTTTGGCACTGCAGATATCCTCGAGGACAAAGCCTTGAGAGAGTCCCGTACCTCCTGCATACCCGTCTCTTCCAGGTTCTCATTTCTCTGTGTGAGCTGACTCACAGCCCTTAGGATATCCTCTCGCAGTTTAGTCAGTTGTGTTGTACTCTCGGTAGACAAGTTCAAACCGGTATCCTCAAGCCGGTTTAACTGCGCTTTGATGGAGGATTGCTGGTCACTGTTTCGGGATGTCAGCGTGTATCTGTTTGTGGGCAAAGGTGACAAGAGAAAAGACTACCTCAGCATCAAAGTCAACCGCAGAAGGATCTCCGAGCGGTATTCCCCCAGTCGCTTCTCCATACCGGCGACCCCCTTCTCCTTGTGCATGCTTTTGATTTTCGCCTTTAAACTCTTCCATGTAGAATGACCACCAGACACTGCCAATTTCTTGAGGAGACCCGACAGTTCGTCCGAAAGCGCCTCACATCTTGAGGCAAGCTCTTTCAGGGCCTTCTCATGCTTTGTCTTACCGACCAAGGTCGAGTCCAAATCATCGGTAGCCTCGCGGAGGTCACCGATGACGGCGTCGATGTGCGCATTTTCTTCGGTGGTCCCAGTGACCGATTTATAAACTTCGTAGGTCCCGGTAACAATCTTGGTTGCGTAGTCGATGAATGTGAGGATAGTGGACGCTAGGTTGAGGGCTGTGATAGGATCCATGTCATTCGGGCTTCCGTGAATGCCACAGCCTCAACCCCGTCAAAATCAGTCTCACTATAGATGCTTATCTCAATAAGCACGAGGTCTGTGAAGAGAAGACGGGGCACAGACAAATAAGGGAGAGGCGATCTTCTTGCTAGTCTTATTACGCGGCGCAATTTTCAGCCCTTTCTATGGAGACTTTTACGGTTTAAGACAAGTGGACAGATTAGAATAGAGACGAGCCGAGCAGGCAGCCGATTGTCCCTTTGGGCGCACGCTACACGAAGCTGCTGAGGCTATTGGCTTAGTCTCAAACCCTTTCTTGAGCGATGTTTTGATTAAAATATACCATACAGCATCCCTTTTCGGCGCCGCGATGGCGCCTGACAGGAAAGCGTTGATTCCAGAGGGATTGGCAAAAGAGAATGATGGGAGGGGATGACTATTTGGCGATGATACATTGGAGTACAGCTGGGCCAAGGGTGCACAGTCACAAGTGTCTGGAAATGGACCCTCTTAAAATAATTGACGCAGCGCCGATTTCGCCTTTTACTGTAGTAGATTTCTACTATCACACTCTATTATTGGAGAACCTACGGTAGAAAGATTAAAGATTAAAGATTAATGTTTCCGAGTGAGTGTCATTTTGGTCAGCCGTAGCTGGAGTTTGCCTGAATTTGAAGCTGAAGAGGCGGAGAGGGAAAGATCTTGATAGTTGGGATAAGAGCCTTCATTAGTCTATTGGATGCTCCATGCGTGTACTTTAATACCGTTCCTTTTGCATCATCAAAGTGAGTTTTTTGAAACATGATTCTCTTTTATCTATTTTGGTAGTGCTAAGTCAACGTTGTTACAAATGCGTTCAATGTTCAAACAGACGTTGTACTATTACCGATGTGTACAATTATTGAGTTCAAGTTGAGCTGAGCTTGAAGTTGTTCTCAAACTCAACTCAAAGAAATTTTGAGCAATTCAAACTCAGCTCAGTCAACTTAACTTGCACTTGAGTATTTTTTTCACACACCGACAATCACTGCCCTAGAAGAGGGTGACGATGTGCAGCGCCTTGATTTCTAACCCTTTTGAATTGAGCTTTATTCAATTTCTCAAGAGTAGTCAGTTTTGATAAGCTCAATAAGGTGTCTGGATGATGAAGACCCAGATACTCGAGTCGCAGATCAAAAACCTTCCGATAAATTGTCTCGGCCTCCTTCCATTGGTTTTGCCGGTATAAGACTTCAGCTAGGCTGCTCATGGTAGATAATGTATGCGGATGCTCAGAGCCCAGAGTCTCAGTTCTGATATTCGATATCTCTTGATATAAATCCTTTGCCGTGTCCAGATTGTTTTGGCAAGCATGTATATCGGCTAGGCTACTCAAGGCGCAAAGTGTGTCTGGATGCTTGTATCCCAGGAGTTTGCGTTGTAATTCCAGGACTTCTTGGATGATATTCATTGCCTCATCGTATTTGCCTTGGTGCTGTAGAGTATCAACGAGCCACCTCTTCGTGATCAGTGTATGTGGATGTTGAGAGCCAAGCACTTTGATGCGATGAGCGAGCACCTCCCTTTGAGTTCTCTCAGCCTCGCTATATTTTCCAAGTTTGAGTTGTGCGACTCCAAGACAGCTCATACTTGCAAGCGTGGCGGGATACTCCAGTCCTAGTACTTTTATGCGCGTTTTCAGCGTCTGTTCGTGCATCTGCTCGGCATCTGCGTATCTCCCTAGTTTACTCAGACACTCTGCCAGATAGCTCATGCTCGACAGCGTGCTTGGGCATTCAGCGCCGAGGACTTTGATCCGTAGATATCGTGTCTCTCTGTGCATTTGCTCTGCCTCAATGAGCCGTCCTTGCAAAACTAAGACCTGTGCGAGATACTGCATGCTGACCATTACATCTGGGTGTCGTTTACCTAGGATTCTCTTCCGGGCCTCCAGAGTCTTTCTATGCATTCTCTCAGCAGCTTTATATTGACCTCGATGACTGAGCGCTTCTGCAAGATTGGCTGCACTCTTGAGGGTATCCGGATGGTTGTCTCCTAAGACTGTTGTTTTGAGATTGAGTGTTTGTTGGTACATTTGTTCCGCTTCGAGATACTCTCCATTGCTGTAGAGGCATTTACCCACATTATCCGACAATAAGATGACTTTACGGTCATGCTTGGAGAGGTCCTTAGACGTGAGAAGGTGAGTGGCATGAGGAAGGTACATGGTCCATGTGTCTCGCCCTTTGTGGCCTCCGTGAGGTATAATATCTGCCAGTCTTTCGGCTGCCTTAGCCATCCGCCGTGAGAAGCTGCCCTTGTTCCTCAACCAATTCCGTGTTGCCAGGTACACCAAGTGGTGCATGTCAAAAATTTCCCGGTTCTCTTGTCTTGTGACCAATGAATACGCAGTCAGTGCACCAACTGCCTCGTGTAGATGCTTTTGGGATGGGGCTGGTGGCAGAATCGATTGTGGGATACTGTGACGGAGCAAGCAAGCCATAAAGGAAAGGTACTCAATTGCGAGTGGTGTTTGCCGCTGGAGCTGTTTAAATGAGATGAGCCAAGTCGTTGCTATGGAATTCCGAGTGCCCTTATATCGGCCGAGATCCTCAAAATTTTCACTTAAGATTTCTATGAGCTCGCTTTCAGTTCGAAAATAGAAATCCACGTAATCTGCGATTGAAGTATCATTCTCGTTCATGTAGGCTGCTGCTTGAACGATAGCTAGAGGGAGGCAACCGAGCAGGTTAAGGAGTTTATCAGCACCAGCCGTATCAAATGTAATTCCGCGTATTAGGCACTTTTCTAATACTTTTGATGCTTCAGCCATATCCATTACATCTACACATATGACCTTATTTCCTGCTTGCTTTATCGCAGCACGTCGGTTTCTTGTTGTGAATAGGATTGAACCTTTGCGGCTAAATGGAAGATAGTCGACTAAAGCAGTTGTCCTTGTACTGCCGTGCGTTTGCTTAAACAATATATCGATATCGTCGGCATTATCGATGATCATCAACCATGGAGCTATTTTCTCTTCACTAAGAGCCTCCTTGATAAGCTGCTTGATATCAGCGTTATTTTTGGCGATGCCTGGTATGTCCAATATTTTCCCAATCTGTCGGTATGCCTGTTCAAATGCTGCAGGTTCATTTGCAGGGACCCAAAAAACGGAGCAATTGGGTGTCTGCTCCTTTTTACGATATGCAAATTCTAGGGCGATTTGGGTCTTGCCAACTCCCCCTAGGCCATATACCGCCACTCGTTGGCAAGAGTCTTCTGAAGCCAACATGGCATTCAGTTCTTGGAGTTCAACCTCACGGCTAACAAATCGTTCATTTCTCGAGAAAGGTACCATCCATAGTCCGTCTGCATAAGTTAGAAACTGACATAACTGATCACAATAGCGGGGTAGAGTTGAGAAGCCGTTTAGCTCCATAGTGAGCCCTTCTGGGATGTGGATACTCGTGCTCTCATTAAATTTCTTCAGGCTTTGCGACTAGGAAAAAGTAAATAAAGTGGGCAAATGCAGTGGTTGGGGCGTGTTACACTATAGAAAAAAGGAAAGGCTTTAGGACACACCCGTCTCCGTAGATACATCAGTCTTATCTTCTGTTGCGAGCGTCGGTAAGGCATTAATGACCTCTTTTGCATATGCCGCAGCGACAGCAGCCGCATAGGCTTGCCATTCTTTATTTTTATGAATGTCTGCATAATCGGATATACCCCTTATTACCAAGCAGGGGAACTCGTTCATCACTCCTGCAGACTCCATATCAAAGCAGAGAACACCACCAAAACTTTTGCTGATTTGATCACGTTTTCTGCCGCTTTTCATTACTTGGTTTCCAGATGCAATTAAGCCGTAGTGTATGCGGATGAGCTGGCTAGGTAGTCGTGGTTGGCGTACAATCTCAACCAACGCGGAAAGGGTTCCAGAACCATTCTGTTCCGGCTCGTATAAAATATCTACATCTAGACTCGGACGAGAAAATTCAGGAATTAGGTCGGGGTGCTTGCTAGCCATATCATCAAGGTATTCCTCGATCTTGTGGCCCTCTATTGGGTGAATCGATGCCAGTTTAGAGACGGTCTTCCTCAAGAAATTAGGTGGACAATTGAGGAAGCCGGTAGGGAGCCATTGGTTGCTTTGGATGCTCTTTCCATGATCGTACTGTACAACTCCACCGTATTGTCTTACGGGAGTGCTAACAACAACATCCCCAAGCCGAATGTCATTCTCCATGCTCGGGACTCCGCCACCGATTCCAACCATAAACCCATATTTTATCGAAGGAAACGTGGTTAACATTTGAATAGCAACAGAAGCTGCTTGATGACTTCCAACTTCTCCACTGGGAAGACAAGTAATGGCAATATTGTACTTTCCAATACGACCAACAGTGTAGTTATTCTGATCTAAAAGTTGTTGAACAGGGTTTTCATATACCTCATCAAGCATGGCTCTTGCTGCGGTCAATTCTTTCGGCAGAGCACATATCCACCCGATGGTGTAATCGCTGCTATTCAGACATATTCGGCATCCCATAGTGACAATAGAGGGGAATAATTAATTGCTGTGGCATTCAGAATATGCTATCGTACAATGCTGAAGGGTCTCTAACTCTAGGCTACTTTTACATGTCTTGGTGAATGTTACGATATTCTCCAAGTTTTCCGCCCAGGATGCTCATTGACCCACCTGGCGTCGTGGCGTTTGGATAACCTACACGCTCTCCTGTACATGGCCATACTTAACAGCTATCCAGTAGGAAGTTCCTCAATTGCACCCGGGCGACCTGTTGCGATCGGTGTCCATAACGTCTTTAATGATGTTGATAAGCCGGTTTTATTGAAGTACTTCTTGGTCCCATGTTTATCTCGAATGACGACTTCCAACACTGGTACCGAGATCGTTCTATCGGAAAAGTGGATTTATATTCTCTATAATCGAATGCAAGAACATGTGTCTCGCAAGAAGCCCTATTTTCAAGACCCACCATCAGGCAATATTCATCGCTTCTCTCGACACTCCCCACCTTAACTGCCGTGCTACGTACTTCTCACGGTCTCGGATCACCCTAGTAACAATAGCTGTAGAACTTATATCCTTTGTCCTTGGTATCTCTAGAAACCTGCTGTCTCTCTTGACAAACTCATAAGGATCTGGATGACACGAAGATAATGGCTCGCTATGATAAGCAAAATAATCGATATCATATTTCTCCATAAATTCGGGCAGTAGAACCGGAGGACAGTCTTCAATAACCTCGTCCACATACTTACATGCCCTCACAACCTCTGCCCGTTCAGCCCCTGACATAACAGTTAAACCTTTAGCCTTCAGTGTATCGTTATCCTCAGTCACTCCTACTATGAGATAGGTGTGTGGAATGGTATTCTTTGCCATGGCAAGGCAACGTACGTGCCTAAACTCTTAGTTAGACGTATACTTACGGATAAAAAAAGGCGCCTACCCATAGTGGAAGAGGTCCCATACTCCATGTATATAAACTCGATTTGGTCGGCCAATGGGTGGCAGCCTATGGGTGTACCCTGATGGGTTTACAAAAGCTACTTGGGATGACAAAATACCAGGCTTTCGGCCATCTCCATTGTTAGGCCCCAAAGAAGTTTCCATCCCTATGCTTATGAATGTCGTGTAGCAAAATACTCCAAAATTTCAAGTATCGATGATAGACCACTCGGAACCATAAGATAAGGTTTGAAGAATCTGAAATGAACTTTTAGCCAATAATAAAAATAAGAGATTAGGCTATTCAAAAAATTCTGTTGTTGTGTCCCCTCTAACTTTCGTGGCGGTCAAGTAGTGGAGCAGCGAGAGATGCAGCAGTGATGCAGTAGTGAGCGGGCTGAGCGCATATTATATGCATCAGTGGTGGCGCCTTCGTATCCCCACAGGGCTGCAGTATATTGAATTCTAAGTATCCAGTGCGCAATGGAAAAAGAAATCATTATAAAATATTTTACCTTGACATAATATCTTACAGGGTTATAATTATTCGGGGACATATCTTAACGGTAATCTCGTATAAACTTGTAATTTGAATATGATGAGATACCCAACGTGTGTTAGCTTCCAAAATATCGAAAAGTTTTATCTATAGAAATTGACACAGCTTCTTTTTGGTATACCTTGCACTATGGTGGGTGAAAAAGCCATGGGGCAGATATATGTGGCAGACTCCAGCGCAGCGAGCATAGCATTTGGAGGCCTCCTCAGCCAATCACAACACTACTCATCCATCCATTTCAATACACAGGTTAGACCTGCTTCAGAAGGCTGTCCGGAGCATCCTAGCTGCTCTGCGGATACCAGATTGCTAATGATGCTGAGCTTCATGACCTGACTCTTCATACCGGCCATGCAGGTAAGTGCGGCACCCTCAACTTCGGCCATTAACTAACGGTTTTATGGTGCAAACGTATCAAGTCGAGCCCAAAGGAGAGGAGTGCCTCAAATCCCGCCCCATTATATTTAAACCAAGTGAAAGCGACACCCGTCAAGTCTCACCTCCACACACTCCTCCTACGGCGTCTGCATCTCGCTGGTGCATCATGACAGTTCCTTGAGGTATTCTTGTGCTACTATTCGTTGTCATTTTTTCTGGCGCATATACCGACTTCAAAGGCAACGAGGCGGAAATCGTTGCATTGGTGCAAAATTTCGTTAGTATAGACCTTTACAACCTCTCGTGAGGAAACTATATCGGGATGCTTTTCACCCAGTCGAAGTTGCTGTAATAAAAGGTAGGTCTTTCATTAAACTCAAGGCTTCATAATTGCGATCCTGGTAGTTCCAAGTAAACGTTAGGTTAGCCATGCTAGTCAATGTGCCTGGATGGTCTTGTCCTAACACTCTCTTTCTCGTTCTTATCACTTGCGCCTCTAGCCCTTCTGCTTCTTTCCAACTAATGTATGTTAATGCCAGGCTGCTTATACTATTTAACGTATCACGATGGTACAGTATGTGGACACAAGTCTACGCGAAAACCCACTTTTTGCAAATTTTTCCCACCTTCCGCACCCACCCCCCTTTTTCAACTTAATGGCACGCCCACCAGGAACCCCTAAACCACCTCTAGCAGAGCTCTCCCCAGGCTCCAGAAACAAAATAGTGGGGGCAAGGCAATCTGGAGTTAAAGTATCAAAGATTTCATATAGCCAGGGCTATAGTCACTCAACAGTGCGTTCTGTGCTTGCCAACGCTGAAAACCAGGTCTCCTGTATCTCTAAGTCACGCAGTGGTGCACCCTCCTTATTAAATATCTATGACCAGAGATTAATCTTCAGAACTATACGAGCAGAGCCCAAGATAACTGCAGCTCAATTAACACGTATGCTAGGAGGTAAGGTCAACAAGAAGACTGTATACCGATTTTTGAAGAAATCCGATATACAGAAATGGAGATACACAAAACGTATACTCTTGAACCATACTCTAGCTGCTAAAAGGCTAGAATAGGGCATCAATAACGATAATATAGGATTGGCCTATTGGAGACGTTGGATCTGGTCTGACGAGTGTTCAATTGAGCGTGGAAAAGGAGGCAAGTGGGACTTTGTTTTTAGGAAGCGAGGTTAGTATAACATACTACTTTCAAACAACAATTGCTCAACCAATCGAACAGGCCAAGCTTTACAACTATGGGCTGTTCAAGGCAGGCCTACAAGAGGTCTAATGGTTATGTTCTGGGCTGCGTTTGGCTTCAATTGCCGTACTGATCTGGTAGTTATGAAGGGAGACCCTGAATCGAAGCGTGGAGGGGTGACCTCTCGACGGTATCTTGAAGTGCTTGAAGAGCACTTGCCTACAATACTTGACGGCAATTCTATATTCATGCACGATAACTCGCCTGTCCATACAGCCCATATAATTAGGGATTGGCTTGCTGAGATGGCTATAAACGTGGCCGATTGGCCACCCTACTCTCCTGACCTGAACCCTATCGAGAACCTCTGGAAGGTGCTCAAGGCAAAAATTATTGAGATGTACCCTGAGCTTGAAACGCTCAAGGATAACGAGGATACCAAAGAACTGTTGATTCAAGCCGCAATTGAGGCATGGGAGGCTCTGGATGTTAATATGCTGAATCATCTAATAGATACTATGCAACACAGGGTAGATGCGGTCATTGAGGCTAACGGGTGGTATACCAAGTATTAGATCAAGAGATTTTCAGCTCAAATAATTATGATATAGACTTTAGTGTGTGTAGAATCCATTACAATTATCCATTTTTCAATTGAATTGTAACTGGGTGAGATATGGCGGTCTGAAAGGGAGGTGTTGAGTTGGGGAAAATGCTATTTTTAGAAATCGCGTAGACTTATGTCCACCCACTGTACCTAAAAATGAAGTCTCAGACCTGCATTACCGAAACGTGCAGGTCTAGGGCTTTCCAGCACCGAGCACTGCAGAAAGCGAAGTAAGCCACAATATCCTGATGCTGGGAAATAACATCGGTCATCAACTGAGAGATCAGCGATAGGGCGGCTGAGAGCATTTTCGGGGGTGGTCGATTATAAAAGGGTAATCTGAGATAAAGACGATGCCCCAAGACATCTGACCCGTCTGTTCCACTGGCAGGGTCGAAAGCATCTCGACAATGCTATTGCACCCTTATCGATACAGAGGGATGCGGCTATGCATAGACAGTGTACACGAGCTCGCTCTTATTTTGAGTGTGTAACAGTAACATCAAGTCAAGTATGACGAAACGGCTTTTTCTCAAAGTCGCTTGGCTTCAACCATTCTTAGTTTGTCTAGGATACATTTTGTCTTATTATCAGGGAAATCCTGGTCATTAGTGCTGTAAACTACCTTAGCTACCACTTTTTTCCTGCTTGTTCATTGGAGGTCGGAACACATGCTCTCTGGAATGTCTATAAAAGCTGAATCTCTTGCCCGTAACTCATAATAAATGGACATTTTCTGTGTATGCTTAATGTTGTCCGATTCACAGGTGATCTCTCCACCCTATAGCCACCCCTTGAACATAAAGTCAGCATGAACTGGTGGAGGAGCTGCTATGACCCCACGGGAAGTACAACATATAATTTTTTCCAGCCAAATTTAGGGCCTGACAGAGGTGGACCATACCAATTGCTTCTAAGAGATGTAGGGACTCTATTCTTGAAAATACCACTCTTCTTCATCATACTATGCCCTTTCTTTACAACACGCCAAGTGGACGAGCTCTATCTCTTCAATTGGACAGTATTTGCACTCATATGGTTTAGTCTCTGGAGCTTAATTCAGGCCCCGTTCATCCTTATCCTCTTGGCAGCGCTAGTCATCGTTGTCATCGTTGTCGGCTTTCTTACCTGGATACATTCGTTTCTGTTCTGGTGGATCCTTCATGGTCCTCCGCTGCAAGTCTATCCACGGGACCTTCCTGCGAACGTCACTGGGCAGCCGATTGGCAAAGAACGATGGATTTATATCAATGGGATAGCGACTAATAAGAACATCCTCCACCAAAATCTTAAGCTACTGTCCACAACATTCGGCCGCCCCATCCTTGGTATTAACAATCGTACCTATGGTTTCCTAGGCGACATCATCGAATGTATTCTCCAGCGATCCTTCAGCTTTCGAACCAGTGAAACTCGCCAGGCCTATACAATCCTGAAAGATTACCTTCAGGATGGAAATGTGAACCGAATAGTCCTCATTGCTCACAGCCAAGGTGGCATCCTCGCCTCTCACATCCTCGATAACCTGTACACCGACCTGTCGAGTCTTCAGTTGCAAAAGTTGGAAGTTTACACCTTTGGTAATGCAGCATTACACTTCAATAATCCACTCAGCGGTGCAGCACCAAACGCCCATGTCATCTCACACATCGAACATTACTGCAACGAATACGATCTGGTATGCTCATGGGGCGCACTATCTTCAGCTGGACAAACAGATACGCGGTTCTATGGCAAAGTGTTTGTATCCAGAGGAGCGACAGGACATTTACTGAATCAGCATTACTTATCCAAAATGTTTCCTGTCCCGCCAGCCGTGGCTGGACCGAATGATTTTTTGAATCAAACCGCAATGCTCGATCCAAACATTTCGGATAAGTATTGGGTGGGTGGAACTGCGCAACCCCCCATTGTAGGGAGCATTAATATAAGTCGGTTATATCGGTATTTGAATGGAGAGACTCCATGAGCAAACGGTTTTCGATGATAGTGTAATTAACTATCTCAGTATAATACAGTTCGACAATTATGTTTCCCTGGATGTAAACTTAAATTGTTATATGTATACGAATAAAAGAGTAAAATTAAATAATTTAAAATAATTTTATGTAAAATATTATATAAATAACTCATGTTTAAATTTATTCTAAAGTGTATTTTAATTTTACTTTAATTATTATTTATTAGATTATTTTCAAATAAGTAATAATATGAAAACGTAAGGTTAAAACCATTTAAATTACCTAAAGAGTTTACATTATAATTAATTTTATATATAATAATATAATTACTTATAAAAAATAATACTTATTACCTTTAATTAATAAAACCTTTACTTATAAGTTCTTATATGATTTATTCTTGTTAAACTTTTCTTTGATTTCTAATATAAGCTAAAACGTAAAAAAATACATAATCATACATTAAAACAACTTATAATAGTTTATTCTCCGATATGCTTTGGTGTTCAAGAAAACGAGTTGTTTTACTGATCTATTTGCATGTGGCGGCATTCAGAGTATCAGAACAAAGACGAATTTACATGCATTCCAGCTTACTCTCTACGCAGTAATGTTGTGTGTATTGGTAATGTGAGGTCCGCAAAACCTATCACATTCTCTACAGGCTAGCTTTAGTTCGATGCTATAAAGTTGTCCGCCGATGGAATCCCATGAATAGGGTTCTGAAGGCATAATACTGGTTAGGATAGACAACGGAAGAGGTGCCAAGGCAACAATTTTGTCGTATAACTATTTCATAACATAGATCCTGCTTTGCTAGGTTAGATAGTCACTAGCATTCTGACAACTCGCTCACGGCCAAGTGCGAACTATAGCCAGTGCTTTCTCCAGATCATTAATTCTTCGTCTGTACCATTCCACTGTGTTCGAGTGAGATTATATTCTTTCAACGCAAGCGACTTGAAACTTACTACAAAACTAACATCCGAGATGCTGCTGAACCCTTCATCAATTTGTGGTGGAACGAAGTTAGGAACAAGGCTTAAGAACGGTATCCTAGGGTACACGGCTCGTTGTTCGAGATTCATCTGGATGAGTTCACTTTTTATATTCCGTTACTGAAATGATGGTGATCCGGGTCACGTACCAGTGGTCCGCCAAACGCTCTTACGGAATCATTGTGAAGACATAAGTCAACAGGGGCAGTGAAATGCAAGGCATGCGCCGGAATCCCGTGCTTTATAGCTAATGATATCCATGGCTGCCTCGAGCTGGGATCGATGTTCAAGTCATCTATCCTATTATAAGAATTACTCCAAATAATGATAGGAGTAACATACCAATCACAACCTATGTTTTCGTCAGCATTAATGACTTCCTGGAGTAATATGTAATACAGCATACAGATTTTCCTTGTTTCAAAAAGTTATTAGCAGCAGTGAGGCAGCTATCTTGGGGTCCATGAGCTCCCTCGTTGATACGCTCGTAACCACGATATCGCAAAAAGCGACGATAATATGTTGTCTTCCCCGCTCCAGGGAGGCCACTAAGAACAACAACTGACTGCTCCCCAGATTCAGGGGTGGTAAAAGGAAATTTGGCTAGAATGATCTTGTTAATACCAAAAGTCTTCATGTAATTGCTATTCTACTTACTTTCGATATCTACGTTTGTACCTTTGCTCAGATACCAATATGGATCAAACTTATGGCCCAGTTGCTCCGGAGATTGACCCAGAAAGAAAGCTTCCGGAGTAAAGAAGCCAATGCCAAGATTCATACTCCAATGTATATCAGAGTCCGAATGATCTTTTGCTCTGCCAGCCGCGTCACCTATAACAAACGATTTTTCTGTGTCTATGGCTCGACCTACGTTCCCAGTTTGGCTGGGTATCACTGACCAGATTCCAGGCCTTGGTTTACGATAGATATCATTCGAGCCAGCTATAAATAAGGTGAGTGGGATTCCTAATTCTCTCGCCACCAATACCATTTTTCGTTTGAATTTTATGGCTTCAGAAGATTCCTCTCCATTAAAATTAATTAGGCGGCCTTGATTCGATGTAACTATGACGGTGTATCCTTCATTGTGAAGGGCTCGTAATCTGATAGGAACATTTTCATGCCACCATTTCCAATCATACTCGTCGACCCCGTGGAGAACTCCGGATTTAGAGAGAATAAGTGTTTTATTCTAGTGAAATATGTTAGTAAAATAGCCTCAAGGTCGCTCTTTCTGGAACATATTGATTCACTAGGTCAACAGCTGCAACTTTAATTTTCTCTGTTTGGTTAAGTCGTTGTACCGTCATCCTTTCCCGCTTCAGATAGTTGCCAACTAACAAACTCCCTTCGCTGAGGATAAGATTCCACGTAATTGGGTAATCCATTTTTATTGGTATAGACGGCGTAGCCAAAGTTATTAAAACCTGTAAGCAGAATATCGACACTTAGAATAACGCGCCATCAGATGATCAAGTTCTCGTTTAAATAAAGAAGCTATAAGATTCATGCGTCATATTATGTCGAACGTTCAACAAAATATACTTTAGCATATAGGCTAATCTGTTCTATCAGCTTTCTGACCGGTGTGCTAGCGAACCAGCCACGCAATGCTCCATATGAGCCTCTAAAAAAAGGGTAACAATTCGAGTAAAACTCTCTGAAATATGGAGTTTTGAACGAAGTTATCATTGATTTCTATTCAATTTATTGACATGCTTGTAAACTTCCCAGCCATTTCACTATAGTCTTTCACTATTCACTCACAGACTTTTGACTATACGCAGGAGGCTCAAAAACTGTCGCTTATACATTATGCTCTTTGATTATCCTTCAGAAGCGTGAAGTTATTCTTTATGAATTATAAATAATTGACTTTAGAATGTATAATTACAACTTAATACAATTTACATGTTATAACCAGTGAATAGCGACTATATACAATGGTATATTTGCCCGCCGGCTGGTCAGGTAATGGACCGGTATGGTGGCAAAACCGGTCAGACTGGTTTATGGGCCGGAACATAGCCTCCACATGTATGTACAAAATGTTACAGAAATTCTTAGCGCCACATGTGAGGTCTAAGTACGTGAGTTTTGGGCGGTTAACCACCGATTGCGGTGTCATTACTCATTAAACTTCCTCAAGCCTGCTATTTCCTTAACAACTCAGCCTCGGGTTAGTACACACAAATACTGAACCAGCATTATATGGGATTCCTGACTGCGCCACACCCATGCTGGCCTGCGCCTCACTATTTTCACGGTCCAACGGGAGATGTCGGCTCAAGCCACACCAGCTTAAAAAGCACTCCAGAGCTCACTGACACAAGACCTATTCACCACATATCTTCGCACTTTTATCCTCGCGACTGACCGGTTCTTGGGATTACCGCTGGATCCGACCCCAGGAAACGAGCCTTGCCACAATGGCCGACACTCCATCGGAAGGACTATCTAAGAGGAAGTGCTTGGGAGCAGACTGTGAAAATGATGCGGGAGATTTACAGTGTCCAACATGTCTAAAGCTAGGCTTGAAAGATAAATATTTCTGCTCTCAAGGTTGTTTCAAGAGGAACTGGGTTAGTTTTCCTATCTCTTCCTCCCTTAGTTTTGCATTGACTCATCTGGTGGTGCTCGTAGAATGAACATAAAGCCCTCCACAAAACGGCGCAAAACAAGACACAAAATGGTATCTCCACAACACCTTTTCTTCATATGCTATCTCTAACCCTGAATCAGTAACCAGATTTCATAATCCTTTCCCAACATATCCCTTCACCGGCTCTGTCCGACCTGTCTATCCACTTTCCCCGATGCGCACCATCCCTAAGTCGATACCACAGCCTGACTATGCTGCGACTGGCATATCGAAGAGCGAACGGTCTCTAAGTAGGTCCAAAATTGACCTTCTAGATATTCAAGGACAAGAAGCCATGCGCAAGGTTTGTAAACTGGCTCGAGAAGTACTAGACATTGTCGCTGCAGAGCTGAGGCCGGGTATTACTACGGATTACCTTGACGAGATCTGTCATATGGCTTGTATAGAACGGAAAGTAAACGTGATCCCTGCATGATCATACAGATTTGGTAACTAACTTTAACAGTCATATCCTTCTCCGTTGAACTATAATCATTTCCCCAAGTCACTGTGCACCTCGCCGAACGAAGTTGTGTGTCACGGAATACCTGACCAGCGAATCCTTCTGGATGGAGATATCATCAATCTTGATATTTCAATATTTCACGAAGGTTATCATGCTGATCTAAATCAAACGTATTATGTGGGCGATCGAGCCAAAGCGGACCCAGACTCGGTCAGAGTAGTTGAGACGACGCGGGAATGCTTGGATATGGCAATTCAGCTTGTGAAGCCTGGCACGCCCATTCGAGAGTTCGGTAAAGTCATTGAGAAGCATGCCAGATCCAGAAATTGCAGCGTCGTTAAGACCTGGGGTGGTCATGGCATCAATACTAATTTCCACCCCCCGCCGTGGATACCTCATTATGCTAAAAATAAGGCAGTCGGAGTATGCAAGCCAGGGATGACTTTCACAATTGAGCCTATACTTACGTTAGGGGAACCCCGCGAGGTTTATTGGCCGGATAACTGGACAAACGCAACTGTGGATGGCAAGCGAACTGCTCAGTTTGGTGCGGAGAAAAAACTTTTTGCATCTATGATCTAATGCTAACCATATTTATAGAACACACATTACTTGTGACAGAAACAGGTGTCGAGGTCTTGACTGCAGCGAACGAGAATTCTCCCGGAGGCCCAGTACCGATGCCGAAGGCTGCAAGCTTGATAGGGAAGGTTAGAGACACACCTGATACATAGGTACTGGCGAGCATGGCTGTGTGCATGGCAGCAGCTGCGGAGTTCATTCCTATATCTAGTACCTGTGTAGGTCAAGTGAAATTCCGCTACGGAGTAGATTATATTTTTTTGAAGCTCACAAATTTCGAGCAAATGTCTACCACCTAGGAAAGTCTTTCTATGAATGAGTGGCTGCTTCCCAGTAATATGATGCAGCAGATACACTGGAAAAGCAAAAGCTTGTTACTCTTGGACCAAACCAGGAGTTGAATGGGATGCCGAACCAACAACGAACAGTTGCACGCACTAAATAAAGAGACGCATCCATTGCAGCCTCTTACGGCCGTAAGATACTTCTACTGTACGTAAAATGCAGTCACGTGGTAGTATATACCATCGCATCTACCTGATTCTTCCTATTCAATCTCCACATTACTATGTTGATCTTGGTGTGCCATTCTAGCCTTTACATAAATGGGGGACATTTATAAGGAGGACCCTTACTATGGCCCTCATTTACATTTGCGATGACGAAGATATCCTATAATAATTTTTCAATGCCGGACCAGTTGATGAATTCACCATAGAAAACTCGTGATATCCAGATTCTATCCTCTCAATTTAATACCCAAAATAACTCAAACCCCACCACCGCACTAGGCAGTCATAACTACCGAAAATCGCCATACGCACATCCGCCATGCCGGTTACCGGTGTGCACCTCGTTGGCAGCATCCCGCTCCCCACGGAAGTAGAAGTCTTCGAGAAAGTTACCACTGCTCTTCCTGGCCGTTTATTCTCTATCCCAGATGGCGAGCCCAAAGAACGAGGGAACTACATTGGCTGGCAGTTAGGAGCCTTTCCTAAAGATTCCATCAAATACTTTCTCGGTGGCACCGACGCAGTAGCTCACCGCAAATTTTCACTATCTGATATTGGGCCTTCGAACTATGACACCGCTGCTCTCAAGTCATATGAGACCTTTATCAATCTGAGAGGTAAGGGGAAAATTCCTGAGGAAGTCCGACTACAAATTTGTCTGCCGCCGCCATTGAATTGCGTTCAAGGCCACACTCGGCGGGAATTTCATAGTCATCTAGAGCCATTATATGAGCAGCGTATGGTTGAGGCTCTAGATTCCATCATCAGCAATATCCCAGCAAGAGATCTAGCAATTCAATGGGATGTTTGTTTTGAGATTGCAACACTCGAGTACGAGCGCGGTCGAATCACAGAGATCTTCTTTGAGCCCGACTTCTTCAAGGTTCATTTCTCCCCTGTCAAGCAAGGCATCTTAGATCGTCTCGCCAGATTATCCAAACGAATACCCAAGGATATTCCACTAGGCTTCCATCTGTGCTATGGAGATTTCGCACACAAGCATTTCACTGAACCTGAGGACCTTGGCCTGCTTGTTGACCTAGCAAACGGTATCACTGAAGCACTCGAGCGTCCGGTAAACTGGTTTCACATGCCGGTGCCTAAGTCCCGAGATGATATTGCGTACTTTACGCCGCTAAAGAATCTCAGGACAAGTGCGCGCCTTTTCCTAGGTCTAGTTCACGCGAATGGCGAAGATGGAACTCTTCGCCGAATTAAGGCCGCAGAGAAAATCTTAGGTGATAGAGATTTTGGCGTAGCGACTGAATGTGGCATGGGCAGAACTCCAGTAGAAGAGTTGGACAGCATTCTGCGAATTTCAAAGAATGCATCACAGCCGTACGCACACAAACAGTAGGATATATCACGCTCAAGGCCGTGAAATAGACAATACGTCTGTCATTGTGGGACACAGTTATAAGCTCTACTTTCTCACTATTACTATTAGAACAGCACGAATGTGCCATATCACATGCTTTGGTCTTGCTCAGCAAATCATCTGATGGAAAGGAATTGAAATACAGGACACTAGCATGCGGTCAAATCAAAACCCTATGCTTTGATGAAAGCTCTAAGCAGAGGATAACTGAAACAAAGCAGAAGTAAGTGTAATAAGAAAATGTGTAGCAGCCTACGGAAAATTACGGGAGCAAGTATAAGCTCTTGTCTTTACCCATCACACAGCTTCTGTCAAAAGATGGTCCACCTCCTACAATTAAAGTGAATGTGAAATCATATCGTCATGGGACTTTCGGTTTACATTTATAAAAAGAAAAACGAATTCCATGCTTCCCATGCTCTCAAAGTACCAGAGATATTTATTATGCTTGGCGGCTAAGGTAGCCCGGGCGAAGCTTACTGAATATCTGCTCGGGGTCGTACTTGCCGCTGATATCCAGTAACCTCTTTCGGTTTTCCTTCCCATAGCTTCCGTAAATATCTTGTTCCGGGGCAGCGTAATTCAGATATATATATCTATGGAATGTGCCTCGATCTGTGGCAGCAGCTTCAACCCGCTGCATGAAGCTTGCAGCGGCATCGAGGATGGTTTTGTCATGTTCAGCATTCTCCCAACACCACAGAAGAGCAATGACTATGGGAACACATGCATTAGTTGCACTGAAATTGTTACAGTTGAAAACACCTACCAACTAATGCACCATTCTCTGGGACTATACCAAGAACATTTCCAACGTCATCTTTCGGGAGCATTGCAGGTCTAAGCGGTTGATATAGTAGCGTAGGGATAAAGCCAGGCAGGTCCTTACAATGTTCAATCACCTCCTTGAAGATTCGTGAAACTTCTTTCATTGTCGCGAGATCACTTTTGATGGTTTGAGACGTAGTTTTGCATCTATGAAACGCAGAGTAAGCTTCAAGCTCAATTGATGTTGTGCTGTAGGACAAAAGGTGTTGTGATTCTACCTGAGGCCTGGTTGATTGACAATGTCAAGGTCACTGGCTAGTTCTGATAATGAGAGTAATCGTGTCGATGAGTTAATAAGAGGCAGCGCTCTGAATTCTTTAAAATCAGGGGGATCATTTTCGGGTTTACTATATGAAAGTACAGCTGTTTCCACATAGCCTCCAAGCTGGCCAACGTAAATTGAAAAGACATAGGCTTCAGCGTATTCATCCGTGCCTGTCCTGTTGTACTTGTCTAAGGCTGCTAAGACGGCGTGCTCCTGTTCTCCGGAATATTGTATTTCTCCTCCCCACATCTGACCTTGATCAAAGGCCTCGAACTCAAACCGGGTTACAATTCCGAAGTTTTTCCAGCACCTCTCATGGCCCAATAGAGGTCAGGATATGATGTACGCGTAACTTTGATAACTTTTCCACTTGCAAGCACCATCTAGTGATGAAGTTAGTTATAATTTAATCTTACGAGAAGAAAGTATTACCTCATAGCTTCTAATGTTATCACAAGCAAGACCCTTTCTGGACGAGAAAAAGGAAATGCACCTAGTCAATAATGAGCTCTCAGACATGGAGTTATAGAAAATGCAGTTATGATAAATTTAACCTACCTCCAAGCGTGAGCCCACCAACGCCGACGCTTGCAACTCGACCGCCAATTATTGAAAGCCCAGCTTTGTCAAGCTTGCTATACACTTCACCCCATCTACATCCAGCACCAACAACCACGGTTTTGCGGTCTTCGGAGATGGTAACGTCCTTAAATCGAACTAGGTCAATTGTGACACCATTTTCGATATTAGCTGCCTCTGCATAGGTACCCATCCCACCGGACTTGACAGCAAATGGAACACCAACTTCCCGACAGAGAGCAAGTGCACCGGCGACGTCAGCGGTGCTCTCTGGGAGAATCCGACAGATTGGTACAAGCTTTGCTGCCTGTTGTATGAAGTAGAATCCAGTTCCGCGAGCTCCCTGGTTTGAAAGCTCTTCCCCATGAACAAAAACCTTTTCCACTCCTAACCTTTCCCGGAATATTTCGAGCTAATCACAGTGTTAGGTTCACCATATGGCTAAAATAGACATATTTCACAGGAATGGACTTACGGTTTTATCTATTGATAAGTTGACCATCTTAGGAAAAGGCTACAGAACAGATTTAAATACAGATGTCATGCGCAGACTTGGAGTCAGAGTATATAGGTTACTATTTTACCAAATAATGCAATGCAATCAATCTTTAAGCTCAAATTATGATAAACTATGGTCTACTGTATTTATATTTCACACTTAAGTTGCCTCTGCTGCAGAAGCTTACGTACGGATCTCACAACACTTGGTGAGATCAGAAATAGTTCGGTACAGTGAGAGCTAAAATGACCACGCATGTATCTCATGCACTCCGGCCACGCTAGTCCGCACTCTTACTCGTATGGCTCGGGTCCAAAATGAGATAGGAGTGAGTAATCAATCGTGTGTGAGTGGTTATGGAGCGCTCTTGCCCGGGATATGTTATCGTACTGCATCTGGATATGTTCGTAAGTGGTCTCTATCCGAACGCCCAACATACTCAGTTCAGACACGGGTAGTAATCTGAAGCTTATTGATTCCAAATCATGCAGTGACTGACCCTGGTATCCAAAGTAACCTTCTGGGAGTTACTCATAAGTTAATCTGGAAGGCCTTGAACTACTGAAGAACGCTTTGTTTCCATCGGTCGGGACTGCGGATTTGGTTGATATATCATCATCTCTCGACCCCCGTTACATATTGTTCGCTTAATATGGTACGCCGAATACTACAATAGAATAGTACTTTTCAATCAACTTCTTTCTGTTGGTTATCTAATAGATACAATATTTGCAAATAAATGCTTCCTCAAATACAGCATAAATTACAGTGGGCCGGATGTTTTGTATGACTCCAAATGTTCGAATTCTTGCAATATGACGGAAACTATTTAGGCTGATGCACATAAGTCATCAATGTAGAGTAAGAAAACGCCTTGATTTGACCGTATTTACGGTTGCAACACTGATAGGTCCAAGAACCAAGATATTTCGCATTACATTCTTTGATTCAGACATCAACTAGGCTGTAACCACTTCCGCCAGCAAGTCGGAAGGCCACTTCGGCTGATCGATGCCATTGGTTCTTGTTCCAACATGGAACCTGAGTTGCACCTTGCCAGATGGAAATTTGAGTACAGGTTTCACACAGTTCACTTTACAGCCCATCGCCTTAGCATCTCTGTCTTCAAAAAAATCGGGGTTCAGAAGATATGGGGTGTTGGCTTTCAGCATCTTGATTCCCTCAGGGAACAGATATTGCATGGGATGATAATGTCGAAACTTTCTTCGTCCGTGCCGAGACCAGACTTGCTCCCATACACTTTGTGGGTAGGTTCCCACAGATTGAACAAGCCAGTGCGAGTAAGAATTAATGGAGCAATCTACAACATAACTCCCTCCCTTCTCAGCTCGCTTTAGGAGGGCCGAAATTACTCCAAAATGTCCCGCTAAACCTGCGCAATGATCAGAGTTGGGGAAAATAGGAGTCACAGGCTCATCTCTGCCGTGCATGGCTCGGCCAAATTCAAGAGAGACTCCACAGCAAGCATCACTGATCTGTTGCCATCCGCTGCGATGAGCCCAGGGACCAACCCAGCCGTAGCAGTCTAACCTTGCAATGATAATACCTCTATTCCGTGATTGACAGAGCTCGAGGACATCTTCGTAGCCCAGTCCATACTTAGAAAGCACTTCGGGACGATATCCATAAACCACCACGTCAGCTTCAAGTATGAGCTCTTTTGCCTTTTGAAGGTCTGCACTTTTTCGCAGATCCAGCGAGGTGTTCCATTTGCCCCAGCCCATATCGGGGTGAAGGAAGCCCATATCGGGAAGATGACTTGAAGTAACTCGCATAATGCTGGCTCCATATTCTGCTAACCCGCGTGTCAGAGTTGGTGCGGCAATAATACGGCTAAAGTCTACTACTTTCAGTCCCGCCAAGGGACGGGAAATGCTTGTCTCTTTAGAAGACGGCCACCAGCATGGTGGCTGGTCGGGGTTTGGAAACTCTTGAATGTTCCATAGTTGCCTGTCGGCATTTGCTTTGCCATGCTCGCTTTCCAGGTACTCATTCACGCTCCATGCAGTCGTCCCCGAGACTTTGAGCTTTTTGTTGCAGAGCTCATCAAGCTCAGCAACAGTGTATTTGATGACTTTCTCTTGATATATCTTGTGGGCTACGTCAAAATCATTAGCTCCATCCTCTATATCATGAGGCAATCCAAGCGCATCCTGAATTAGGTTAGGATTCAGGTTCGAGTGAACATGATAGAACCGGCCGTCCTTAGTGGGATATATATTGGCTGCACTGCATCGATAAGCGTTTGCCGAATTACGATGGATATCGCAACTGGGAAATATTGAAGTTGTGGCAAAGCCCTCAGTCTGGATGGAAGCTTGATCGTCTGTCTTGATGGTAGTTAAGAGACAGGAAATCATGAATAGCTGTGCATGGTCGATATTAACCATAATATCTTGAGGCTCCCCGTATTTCTGTTCAAGTAGCGCATTCATCATGATTGCCTCAGTGGCCTTGAGGACCCCAATGCTCTCGGCCAGACGCCAATTGACGGGTATGGCTGGCGCCTGACTCCCCTCAAACTTGATTCGCCGAGCATATTCTACTGCTTTTGCTGGAAGGAGCTTTGAAATTACCGGATTACCTAAAATACCGGTAGTGAGAAGTTGATAGGTTTGGTCTATGACCGAGTATTCGTTTGTGTTCTCTAAAGCCATGTCAGGTTCGGCAGATGCAAAATACAACCCTTTATAAAATAGCAAATATTTAAGATAATTAGGATACGGCGGTAGTGACAATTTATAATGGAATTATGCTGTCCTGTATGCATGTGATCATAATCCTTTCTCTCTGGTAGTCCAAAGCGTTGAAAGACCAGCCGTGATAATCAACTCAAAGTTTAGCAAGTAATATATCAAAGCGCGGCCATTAATGTATTTCCGATATCTCGTAACTGGATAACAACGGTATCAGTTCCTGCATAACTATGCAATTGATCAACGACCTATGGTGTCGGTTTACTACTACAAGTTTCAAGTCTCAGCGTATATTTCCAACATTTTAGATCGTTTTTAGAAACCGCTCCGCTACCCGCTCCCCCCGACCCGCACCAAACGAGTGCGGGGTTCGGGCAGACACCAGTCCTGTATCCAGGAACGGAAAGGGGTCGCCATGATGGATAGCTCTGATCATATCGGATATCTAATCATGCCTATTGTGCCGTTGTACCGCTGTTAGCCTGGGAGATCTTACTCGTACCCATAAATCACCTAACTTTCAGGCTACGTCTACACGAGCAATGAACATCTAGCTTTGTTTGATATCTCAAACCCGCAATAGCGCATAGCTCTTAAGATCTGGTTGCATCAAAAAACTCAAAATCATCGGCGAAAATTGGAAAACACCATTAAGAAAAGCTATGCAACTAATACTGTTAAAAGGTCTTATTGATACCCGCAAAAGTTGGCTGATAAGAATAAGCATCTAAGAGACATCTTCAAACAAAACACGGAGTCCATTAAGAATAACGTAATTTATAGAGAAGAAAACAATTTCAAGAATTAGCTACAAACAACTAGTCGCTCTCGATGATTTGAGGATTTCTATCCAAATTTTGGCGTTTATATATTGTCGGAACAAGTATGTAGGCATATAGCTAACCAGTTCAGCTTGAGTTCTCCTTCTATTTCAAGAGTCAGAGCCTGGTTAACACAATGGTCACAAACTCACTTACAGGATAGCTTTATATTAGATTTAGGAGTTATACCACTTTACAACGACTAAAGGCGTTTTATTATTACTAAGCCAGTATAACCAAGATCTTATCTAAACAGGAAACCTGTTAAACCCTTACCATTCACTAATATGATTGGTACGCTTCCGATTCCCTCAATTCTGATTCGCTCTCTTCCAGCAAAGATAATATCTTGATCATCTGCTAGCTTAGTAGTAGTGAAACGTTTCTAGTCATTATAGGTAGTATATAACTCTCAAAGTTACGATAAAGCCGTCCCGTAAGCGAGCTTGCTACCATTACATCAACCAGGCTCATAACTGCTGAAACAAAAGAATGTTTAAATATGAAGATACTACCATACGGTGGTAATGATGTATTCTTCTTACACAGGGGCGAAGGAGGCTCTTGCTCGAATTGGCTATTTCTCAATTCTCCATGTCTGTCGCATTAGCCATTTTTGCCCCATCTAATCTTCTTCTAAAGCAGCAAGTAATACGTTAATCATCATGTATAAGGGCTTACTTTGACTACCGTGGAAGTACCATGCCAGTGGAATTTGAGGTTGGACTCAAAACTCAACTCCAAAAATTTTTAGCCACTCAAACTCAGCTGTCAACTCAAGTTCAACTTGAGCTGAACTCAACTTTATTCCTATTGAGGGCTGGTCTTTACTATGTAGTTACTACTGTTAGCCATTAAAATTTTTAAATTCACCATACTGGCCACTCTACCAGCCACTTTTATCAGCCACTCCATAGCCACAGCTTCTATCTTATTAGGACTAGCTTACATGTTATTACTCAGCTGACCTAACTTTTCTGTATGATAGTTATATACTAGTTATACTAATTTTATGAAATAAATTATGCATATGAGCTGTCTGAGTTGCGTTTGACACCTCAATTCTCAAAGTCATCTCAGTCAACTCAAGTTGAACTTGTGTTATCGAATAGCTTTTGCACACACTGCACACATATTATTTAATCAGCCCTGGCGCCAAAGCAATCCGATTCCGCTATACTATAATGTCTTTACCCTTTTCTAATTATGAGCCGCAGCTTCCTGCTTCATCTTCACCAAACCTTCTCCGTCTTCCTCTGGAAATTGTAACGTCGATAGTGTCCTATCTTTGCAATAGCGACATCAAGAGCCTTCGATTAACCTACAAATTCTTATGTGAGCGCGCTCCTCTTCGCCTTGATAGACTATTTCTATCAGTCGACCCGCGTAATATTGAAGTCTGTCGCGCGATTGCAAACCACGAGAAGCTCCGTCATGGGATCGTTGAAATTATCTGGGATGATGCACAGCTTAGTAATGAAATCCCAAGACAAAATGAACAGATCTATTCCCTAATGGATACCCCTCAACTGGAAGGTTGGTTTGAACGGGCCTGCAAGAAAAGTATTCGAGTTCGTAACTTTACGTGCAAATCCTATATTACAAGAGTGTTTTTCTCCGACTCACGCAAATGGATCATACAATTTTAGCTCAGCCTCACCATATGCCTTCCCACTGTTCACGGTGATCCCGGAGTCATCACATAGTGTATATTTGCCATTTTCTGCCCCTTCAATCTTATAAGGACCCTCTTGTTGACCAGAAGTGCAAAGATATACTTTGTCCCCAGGGGAGTATTTGTACTCGTTTCCATAATCGTCAACACCTGGCCTCTTATCTTTTGCGACAACAAAGTCGGGCTTCTCAAGACTATTGGACGATATATTAGCACTAGCTGTGCATAGAAGTCCTTAGAGCCTTACTGATCATTCCTACTCGCAGGGAGATGCGGCGTTCTCACATGCAGAATCGTGGAACTATTACCAGAAACTTCTCCTGCAGCAAAATGATGTGTTTGCCTCTGGAGCTGATGTTGATGCATTGAGATACGCTTTGAACCGCTTCCCATTGCTGAGAAAAGTTTCTATTACGGCTACTGCACATGGGTTTCTTAATGCCCCACTCTACGAGACGCCCATGATCCGCTCATTTCCGCGTGGCTTCAATTATCCCATTCCACGTGGAAGGCCAGTTCAGAAACCTGGTGGTCCGCCCTATCAGTTGCGCCCATGGAGCGAGGAGCTGGAAAAGAGCCGATGGCGCGGCTTTTGCATTATCATGCAAGAACTCGCGAAGAAGAAAGACTATCACATCTCGGAACTTATAGTCGATGCGAACCAGCTTTGGACAGAATTGAGCTGTCGGATCTTTGATCAGCAGTGTGAAGAGTATAACAATCTTGTTGAGCTGCTTAGCCGGCCAAGTTTCAACCACATCGACCTCACCTTGCTGACGGGCAATACTATTCAAGCCAAGACTGGTCATCTTTTCTCAGTGGCTATTTGAAACATGAGTTAAGTGAGACGAGAGAGCTACTACACATGAGCCTCCGAACTCAGATGGAGTTCGATATGTTTTATCAGAACGGATATCCAGCCATCACAGAATTCACCGAGCATTTTATCCCATTGAACACCATCTTCCCCGTTGATAAGTGGCAAAAAATCCAACACTTTGGACTCTCGAACTTCCTTGTAAAACGAGAAGATTTACTTGCCTTGCTCGCTGCGTTACCTACAACTCTACGATCTGTCGAGCTAAGCTTCCTCAAATTTATAGGCGAACGAGGAAATTATCGTGAGCTACTCCTTGATATTCGTGATACCTTGGATTGGCGTGGTAGACCTGTGAGTGAGCGGATCAATGTTAGAATACACATTGAGTGGCGTGTCTGGCCGCCCATACAATTTCTTTGTGTGGATGATCAGGTAAATGAATATATTTACGGCAATGCAGCAAATCCATTTCGCAATGGCACTGGGCCATTTGGTGGCCTGCCGATGGCTGGAACAACCGTGGAGCGAGATCCATTTGATCTTACGACACACTGATGCATATAGGCTTCAATCACTAGATTCTAAAGGCAATTATCTATAAGCTAGAATGGGTTTCCGGCATTCGTAACCGTCTCAAACCCGATGAACAAAGGATTCGGCTCCCCAATCTCTGCCGGCCTCTGCTGCAACACCAATTTCCTCGTAGCAGGCATAGACTCTCCCAATCTGAACGCAAGAGCATTATAAGGTGGTTCAGCAACTGGATCCATGCTCCTGCTAATAGTACCATTGCACAGCCACTTTGGTACAGTAGCATCGCCAGTCTCGAACGGCGCATGTAACTCCAAGGCCGCTTTGATACGTCTACCTGTATCCGTCGTCTTCCATATGTCTTTGCCTTGGATTCGTGAGGTCTCTGCAATGTGCGATATGGATGATATGCCATAGCTTAAGTGGGCGAAATCGCGGCAGGTTTCTTGAGTGATGCCGTCGACAGGGTAGACGGATTGGTTCCACCAGTATGATATGATGGCTTCGGGTGTATCTGCGATTCCACGAGCAGGAACAGGAAGAGGTCCATCGGATTTCAAATATATATAAGCTGGTACGCGTTGAGCGAAGATAGACATGGCTGTTTCGTAAATCGTTTTGTTTTCGGTGAAAACCGCTATATACAGAGATGATTCCATCATGACTACAGATTGGTGAGTATGGGTGACAAAATGGTAGCCTTTAAGTGGATTCCACGTACCTAACTCCCAGTTCCCATTTTCCTTCGTATTACCTCCAATGATTATAGGAAGATAAACATTTGTCAACATTTTCTCGAATTGCTTGACGCTACTCTGCTTCCAGCCTGCATTGCTGTATCTAATGATTTCAGCGGCTCGGCCCCAATTGGCTGCTGACCAAGCGGCCTGAAGCGGTGCGTTTGAATTGTTATGGCCCTGAAGCACACTGGACCAGGCATCCATGTAGTAGATTGCTTTCTCAGCATATTGCCGACGCTTTGTGATCCACCAAGCCAGAGCATTGGTATATGCTACCATTGAGTCTTCACGCTCATCGTAGCATCCCAGATTTGGTGTGGAGGTCGGTCCACATTCGACTACAGCTCGGGGATTGGCTGTGCGAGTTGGTGTCGAAATGTTGTACGCAAGCATTGAGTCGAAGGCTTTAGACCACGGCTCAGCGCGCTCTCTGACCCGCTCGGCGACGTAGTTTAGTTGCTGTGTGTCAACATAGACTCCAGGATGAACCCATTTCTTTGGCGGCGTAGTGGGAATCGGCGCGCTTGGAGGATGGGGATGAGGATGAGGAGGGTAGCCTCCGGGCAGATGGGGATCTCTTGCTGTCAAATCTCCCTCCCTGATGGCAGCCGCTTTTGCACCAGAGAAGAGCGTGAGCAGCACAACGAGGCTTGTTGTGCCCTGCGCATGCAATAACTGAGAAAGCTTCATAGCGAGTAATTGTTTAGGAGAGCATCGAGGATGAAGGCAAAGTTACAACATTGCCATATGAGCGCTGGCAATAATATTAAATATTTCCACGTTACATTTGCCTACAATTGCTTAGGAAGCTACGTAATTAGATCAAGAGCTCCAATGCTTGCACACTGTGCATGGGAGTTGGTACCTTGCGGATTGCTTACCGCTATTACAAGAATTTCCACCAATCCCGCCAGCAACAAGTGACCGCACTTGCAGTAGTAAGAACAAATGAAGCAAGAGGTCTAGTTTAAGCAAACGAACTCTGTCGGCCTTACTTGGTGTAATAGTCCCGAGCGATCTGTTTTTGCTCAAGTCATCGTGGATAAAATCTGCGGGGAGGAGAAGTAGATGGGTTAAGCTTTTCCCCCGGTTATTATCCACCATTCAGGCGTTGATCCGGGGGCTTCCTCCACAGAAGCCACAGCTGCAGATTAGGGAATGACGCCGAGGATGGCGACGGATGCGCCCCATGCCATGCCCCATTTCCGGCCAACTCGATCAACCAGCCAGCCGGAGTAGGGGAACCCCAGAAATTGATGAAGGCAACGTTCAATAACGTGCAATACCTCGGTGGATGTGTTGAGCTTGAAGTAGCTTGTGTATTGGGGCATAATGGAGAAACGTGTTCATCATGGAAGAGCCGAAGCCATTGGAGGCAGAGTTCACCACCACCACCACCAGGCTGATGAGGGATAGGAAGATTCTGCGAGTCTGCCTCGTTCCACCATGATTATGATCGATGGAAGTGAGTCACTCACAAGCTGTGTCGTGCGATGTGATGGCCGAAGAGCCCAGCAGCGAGGAGTGGAGTCCTAGTAATAAAGCGAGTAGAATTATGATGCTTCCTCAGTAGAAATCTCCACTTCCTAGCTGCAGTATTTGTATCCTGCATGATCGTCTGGGCATTGGCACTGGTGAGAACTACCGGCACCTGCGACGCGGGGTAGCGCCACAGAGGACGGATAAGCTCAGATCCAAGAAGCTGGGCAGGAGATCGATGTAATCCAGAAGGGTGTGGTCAGGCAATAATTTCCTTTTATTCTGATAGTCCAGTTATTAATTCATCGGATCGGATTAATTGACTGTACACATTTAGTTATTGACTCTTCAACAACATTAATTTGTATACGATCGCGGAAGGTGATTATGTTGAGGCTAGGATCGATACTGGTAGTTCGGCAGTGATTTAACTATGGACTTTGTTGATTGCTCGGGCTTGATATATACGCCTCTTATAGTGAATGTGAGCAGTATGCATCCTAATCATCCAATGTGTCCCTTGCCTCGTGCTTATAATAAAACAGACATATCTAACAGGCAATCATGACGGAGAGATACAGCGCCGAGCACCGATGCCGATGGCCGACACCGCTATTCAATTGGCCCAGTGCAGTGGCTTGGTGGGAGTTCATTTCATCTCATCTTCCGAGTTGTCATACAACGTAGCAAGGCTTAGCTATAAAAAACCACGCTCGGGACCGAAGACTCCAGCTATGTTCCAGAGGATATAATCTTATTTTGAGCGACCAAGGAGCAAATTACCCTTGTGGAACCGCGAACCCCAATAAGCTCTATTAGGGAGACCTTATGTAGAGAAGTCTCTAATGTAACATAATTCTCCTTTCGTGCTTTTCCTCCCCTTTCTTCCCTAGTAGAGACATGCACATATATTGGTTAAGCTGGCTTTCACTAAAATCTTGGATCTCTGTACGCGCGTCCCATAAGACGCGTTAACTCGTTTGCAGCCTCCAAAGGAGCTATAGAGGCTAGGTTATTTTCTTATTGCTGTTTTTGTTTACCTGTCGTCCAGGTCTTTGTACCATATAATAGCATCACAGCCCTTACAACTGTTACCAAATTATTGAACATCGATTAATTTTAATTTTAATTTGAAGATTATTCGCCATGAAAATTTCAAATATTGTGTTAATACAAGCAGTATTGGTTGTGTCTCAGAATGGCTTCTCGAATGCTTCAGCACCGCTGGCCATGATTCCAAGACCAGCAGCTTCAATGATGTTCAATGGCACTGCAACAATTGCCAGTCCAACACCATTATTGTCATCTACAATGCCAAGTTTGAATGATCTTTGAGACTCATTCGTTGGCCCGGTTTCCACAGCCACGGTGACGACCACTATGACACCGACGCCAATTCCAAGTAATGAGCTCATCCCACCTCCGGGTATACTATTTGTCCAGTCGCCTACAGGTCTTCAAGCACCCATGGTTAAGAAAAATGAAAGTTGGAGTTATCCTAAGGGGTTTTGGTGGGGTGTCGCCAGTGCTGCATACCAGGTTGAAGGTGCTGTCAAGGCGGAAGGCCGAGGGCCCTCTATCTGGGATGTCCTTTTGCATCAGGTCCCTGGATTTACAGTTGCAAATCAGACGGGCGACATTGCAGACAATCACTACTACCTCTACAAGCAAGGTACATAACTATTCCTGGGGGTCTGCACTCCACGAATGGGTGAGAAACTAACGGGTATAGATATCGCCCGAGTCGCAGCTTTGGGAGTGAAGACTTATTCCTTTTCCATCAGTTGGTCTCGTGTCTTTCCGTTTGGAAATGGCCAAATCAATCAACTAGCTCTGGATCACTATGACGATGTGATCAATACGTGTATCGAGTACGGGATAGAACCCACAGTCACTCTCTATCACCGTGACCTGCCTCTAAACCTCCAGAATTTATACGGTGGATGGCTTTCAAGTCAGATCGTGGATGACTTCACAAATTATGCTAGGGTAGTTTTCTCGCATTATGGTAATAAGGTCCCACGTTGGTTTACCATGAGTGCGCCTATAACTTTCTGGTAGGTGATGAATCTAATATACGGTGAATGGGATCAAAGTCTTATGCAATTTCAGTCACGACTACCCTCTTCCTGATAATTATTTCACCAACACTTCCATCCCAAAATATCAACAGCCATATTGGTGTGGACATCACGTACTATTAGCTCATAGTCAAGCATATCACTTAGCTCGATCCCTAGGCATCAACGGAACGATCTCTTTAAAGATGGATGGAGGTTATAAGATGCCACTGACGAACTCATCAGCAGATGCGACAGCAGTCCAGAGAGCCTGGGATTTCAATGAAGGATGGTTTGCAAATCCTCTCTTTGTTAACGGAGATTATCCACCCACTTTGAAGGAATATGTGTTAGATTTTCTACCTGACTTCACGGATGACGAGAAGCACATGATCAATGGGAGCGCAGATATCTTTGCACACAATGCCTACACTTCCTCGTTCTACTCTGGTAAGATTCTTTCCGCTGTTTAAGTTGAAACTATACATCATCGATATTGTAATATTCTCTCACAGTTATAGCCCCCGATTCCGGAATTCAAGCCTGCACCTCGAACAAAAACCACCCCCTCTACCCCATCTGCGCCAACACAAGCTATACTTATCCTTCCTCTCAAGGAGGCTGGAACATTGGACCAGCAGCGGATCCCTTGTCTCCTTGGTTACATAAGGCTACCAATTTTCTTCCAAACTTCTTCCATTACATTGCCGACACATGGAAGCCTAGAGGCGGAATTGCAATCACCGAATTCGGCTTTTCAGAGCCTTTTGAGGCACAAAAAACCATCAAGGCAGATATCCAATACGACACCGTCCGAGCCGATTATTTCAAGGATTACATGACAGGAATACTTATAAGTATTTCGGAAGGAGTTAATGTTGTGGGATGCTTGGCGTGGAGTATGATGGATAGTCTGGAGTGGAATTTGGGATTTCAAGATAGGTTTGGCATACAGTAAGTTGACATTACCAAGGCCGCCGGAGATAGGTTGCTCACATGTAATAGATATGTTGATTTTGCAACCCAAGAAAGAGCTTATAAACTGAGTTTCTTCGAGTATATGTATTCCTTTGTTGTTTATGGACTCGATGGAGTGGTCCCGCACTATGTATCTAATTAGGTGTAGTCGTGGGCAAACTTGTGGCTTAGTGATAAGGATCTTCAATTATAGGTATTTGGGAACAAAATACTTATGAATACTTTGCTTCATCACTCATTTAGTAGTGAAATACTTTTATGAAAATGTAGTCTCCTTATTGGCATTCGACGCTGAAGTGTAAGGCGAACTACAATACTTCCAAAAACTGCATCAGATTGATGATATTATTTAAAATAACCCAAGACGGAATGATCAAATGTTTTAGAATATATAGTAAATATGTTCCCTTGTCTTATTATATTAACCCAATCTCTATACCAAGTTCTAGTGAAGGTCAAATGTGAATATGTTTGTTAGATTTAGCGAAGAGAGAAACACCTATCCAATCGTAGTCGAGGGAACGTCCATTTCCTACTAGACTAGAAAACATCTATTAGATCTTGCAGTTAGGATTAGGATTATAAGATATAAACTGAGCACATAAATTTCGTTCACTCCATGTGCATCTAGTATAATTCGTCGGACTAAACTTTGGCTGAGCTTCGACTTCAAATCTATTCCGACTCATACATCAGTGCCACTCACTTGCCAATACTCTATCAATTTTATCCTTAGCTCGATCAGCAGTCTTATGACTAATTGAATTTTAGATTTAGCGATAACTTTGAGTCCCTGGAATGCATTTAACTTTATTATAATAATGTGTTGCTGACAGCTTCAACCTTTTACAATTTATCACTTTTTGAATCAACTCTTCTTAGTACTAACCTCCAGATTAGGCTCTTTAAATCAACGTACAATCGCACCACTACGGACGTATTCACACCCACGGCGGACTCCGAGTCGCTGCTTTTTTAGAGGCCGAGATGCCGATAGACCAAGTAGGCGCAGTATGCTCCTACCATAACCTGCAGTTCGATTAATAATGACGTTTTTGATATCCATCCCAGCTCGATATATCTTGAAATATTGGCCTTTGGCGTAGTACTCTCTTACCTAATTTCTAATTGATTAGTTCCTGTGGCTGCATCGTAATCGCCCTAACCTACTTAATAATTCAATCTAGACCTCTTAGCATCGTGGGGCTTACAAATTTGTACTTGGCTCAATTTGCCTCCCCCACCAGGAACGACCGCGGTACATCTTCCGTACATTACCCGATCTTACATGTGTTGAGGAGAGCTCGATAAAACAAACAACCGTTATCGACGCCTCAACCAAGATTTCCTGATACCAGGAGCCTGCGGCGAATCTATATCCCGAGCCGTCCCAATATGGCCCATTATAGCGATGACCAAATCAACCAGTACTTGGACTATATATCGTTCCCGGTTGAGGAACGCGCCTTTGCCTATGATGGACCTCCTGAGGAACGGCTCAAATTTTTGAAGAAGCTCATGCATTACCAGCTCGCAAAGGTCCCATTTGAGAACCTTGCAATTCATTATTCCGCAGATCACACTGTTACAGTCGATGCTGATTATCTATTTGACAAAATTGTAACTAAACAAAATGGTCGAGGAGGATACTGCATGGAAATCAACACCTTCTTCGCGGCAATTCTCAGGGGCCTCAAATTCGACGTTACCTCGGCCGGAGGTCGAGTGTCAAATGTGATTAAGCAAGGTCGTTCAAACATAGATCTGAGCAATTTAGAGTTTGGAAGCTTGTAGGCCAAGTCCACTAGTATATGGTTCTCAATTAGCAGCACCATTGACTAATAGCTTGGACAGGTCTCACATGGTCAATATTGTGGCTATAGGCAGTGAGAAATACTCCGTTGATTGCGCCTTTGGCAACAATGGTCCGACTCTTCCTATACCTCTCCAGGACGGGTTCACCAGTCAGAATACAGGCGACAGCTCAGGGGGAACACAGCTATGTCTCAAACGCGAGCATCTTCCAAACACTATTCACCGCACAGATGATCAGCTGCTTTGGATTTACAACATTAGATATGGGCCAACCCAGCCATGGGTACCGTGCTATTGTTTCGGTGAACTTGAATTCCATCCTAACGATTTCCGAGCGATGAACTATTTCACCAGCACCAGCCCAACCTCGATATTTACACAGAAGGTCGTCTGCATGCGTTTTCTTATCGACAAGGATACAGCGGCCGTTCTTGGGGATCTCACGCTCTTTGAGACTGTTGTCAAGGAACGAAAATATGAAAAGAGCACGGTCTTAGTGGAGCTCAAGTCCGAACAGGAGAGGGTGGAGGCTCTGAAAAAGTATTTCGACATAGATTTAAGCGAAGCAGAGAGGAACGGAATTAATGGGACAGCATCTATGATCAAATGAAACTAGATAGCGAGTGTTACAGAATATAGAGTAGTTTTGATTTATGATACTCCTGTACTGCTCTGATAAAAGTTTGAAGGAGAGACCAGCAAGCCCGAAAGATTAGGATGCCGCTGTGAATAAATGATAAAAGAGACCTACTGACCAGCCAGGGAGACTTCTGATAGTTGGCAATTATAATCCTACAAGTTATATGTCTTAGTGAGAGCAGCATCTACCAGATTTCAACTTCGGGTTTCACTAAAGCTTAGTTTCCTTCGCAAACAATAGTGATTGATAGTTTCGAACAATCTAGACTGATACTAATGTATTGAAGCTGAAGTCCTCCAGCTCGATTGATTCAGGAAAGATAAGAGATGATATATCACCGGGTGCTACGAGTGGTCGACTTTCAGGAGTGCCAGTTTGACCAAGCCCCTGTAGTGGCCTCTCCGGCGTACATTTTTCAGAACCTCGAAAAGAATAACATTGCTGGGTAAGGAATAGGCCCGAATATCGATTTAACTAAAAAAGATGTGAGAAAGAAACCACTGATGATACTACCTTTCATGTTGAAACCAACAATGATAATCAACGCCACGGCATCCACATATAGGAATCGGTATCGCTGCACATGCGGAAGACCCATTTCCTGAGGTCTACAGAGCACAAGTTCCCCAAGTAAATATCCCCATCATGATCTCGAGAGTAATTTTTGATATCGCGTCCGCCCGAGCATCGAGCTCTGCTTGGGCGGCATGCCCTCAGCATAATGCAGCTCCATTGCTTAAACACGCACGTAGGTCGAGAAGAAAGTTGTTAAGAGGGGATCAATTCTACGCAAATTGACACCACCCATACAGATCCAATGGGGTTGACTGTGCATCGGTGATCTAGTCTTTCTACAACTTTTTTCGATATTTTGTATAATAACTGCTCACAGAACGGAGCGACGCCGTAATGCCGAGATTTTGAGAGCGTCTAGACTTCGGTGTGGGAACACTAGGATCGCACGTTCATAATCGTGTCACGGCCTGTCGCATGTTAGCTATGGGTGTAAGTGAGATTAGCATGAGGGCATCTAGGGTCAATGAGAACGAGAAAGATAGTTAGTTAGTTAGTATCTATCTTAGTATCCTGACTAGCTTCCATCCAGCAGTATTCATTCTTTCTGTGAGGTCTAAAGAATATCGGCAGTAATATTTCGCATGATACTTTGGCTATTTCGCATTCAGGGGTGGCACCAAGACAGGCATTGTTCTGTCGCAGTGGGATCTGGAATATTGCAGGGCCGAGATATCTTCAACCTGCTGTAGCACGAATACCTGGATTCTCCTGTCAGAAAATGCTTTTCCATCCGTGCTTGTCAGCAAATGCCGATCAATCTGGTTCCCACAGAAGCCCCCCGGTATTCGGATCTTTTGCGACTGACGGTTTCGAATAGGGCTTAGATGAAGGAGGAAGTAACGGTGAAGATTTGCCACCAAATATCTCGCATAAACTTGCCTATTGCTGACTGTCACAATGGCTGCATGGAAGAAAAGCAGCTGGCGGGTCGTTCAATTGCTAGCAGGGAGCAAGAAGCAGGAAGCAGTTGCACCAGCACCGTCTAGTAGCAGGGTCCATAGCGAACTATTGGGGCCACTGCACCTACGATCATACGGTATCTGTAATCAGTAAACGTGCCTCCACAAGTACCGTTGCACTGAGCGATGTTCGTACCGGTAGATCAATGATTGGATGTTACGATAGATCGTGAGCTTTTCCTTGCTAAAAGCCGTCTCACGGCGTGCGGAGGGGTATATAAGAGTGCATTATATGTAATATCCGCCACGGCTGCTTCCGCTGTTTCAATAAGATATTCGGGCAATGATCAACCGCAATGAAACTCAAGATCCACGAACCGAAGAAACGGCACACTTTATCTAGTCAGCCTCGTCAGCGAGCCGGGTCCACCTGAAAGACTAGAGGATTTGGGGCGTTGTTGTTCAGTGCCTCTCTATGGTAAAGGCTCGAATGCTAGAAGTAGCTGGGCAGGTATATACGCGAGCCCGACCAGGTGAAGTTGTTAGTTCCTTAAAATATGGGTACAAGGAGATGGTCGAATGATATTAGGCAATACCGGATCCCAGCTAGAGCATGTGCTAGTAACAATATGTTCTGCGACCTCAACGATATTACGCAGTCCCCTCGTCCCAAGAAGCATTTGACAGATAACGGCCGGAGCTGCCGCGCAACGGTCCCCTGATGATCTCCATTGTCTCCCCAGCCCAGAAGAACACAAGCCAGTCTTGTCAGTGCTGTACGAATGTATCGCCTATGCGACCGGAAAAATTGGGCGACTGGATACTACAGTACTGTGGCATTTGTGTGATCGACTTTGACTGGAGACCGGCTACGCGGGCCCTGTATCCTGAGCCAAGCAGAGGCGATACCGCGACAGAGGTAGTTATTGCAACGCTGCGTCCTCAAATAGCAAATGAAATCTGTCAGTGAATAACGTAACCTGCGGCTCCGCAGTGCCAGGGCCCCAGATCATCTCGTACAATTCCCGTGCTTTTGTCTATGAGGATTTATATATCCGTACGGAGGTACTGGATCCGGAGATAAGGTACGTGTACTATCAGTATGCTAGGTTACGAGGGTACAAGTTGCTGTAATAGCAGTGCGTTTACTTGCTAGATGGGCTCGAGTGCAATAACGTTAATGTGCAGTTCTTCCCTGCACTTTATGCCGTATCTTGGCGCTCCAGGTTAACGGTACATCTCCATGGAGATGTACCCTCGGTACCGTGCCGTACTTAGGAACGAATACGTGTACGATGGTTCCGAGATAAACATGGTACAGTAACTTAATGCTACATCTACGTACAGTCCCCACATAGGAGAAAGTAATTGAACCGCCGGATGGTCCCAAGTTGGCTAGCAGGTTCGCTAAGTACGGTAGTTGAGCACTGTACCTTGCATTCCGTCGGACTTGGAGATTTGACTACGAAACTGGCTGTGGCACGGAATTCCTTAGCTAAAGGTACAAGGAGAACACGGGAAGTCCAGGCTACATTTGCCCATAAAAAAGTATATACCAAAGTAGATCTATCGGTGCCGCGTCGCAAGGGCACAGTACCTTTTGCTGAAGCGCTTCTCCCAACTGCCGTTGCTGCGAAATCGCCAAATTCATTCTTGCTGTATGCGTATGCAGGATTTTATGCAGAGTTGGAGAAGGAGGGGGCTGACAACTGCAACTGGCGAACGATAAGGCCCTTACGGTTATGGTTATTACAGTGCAGGCGTTTGGACACGCAATAATTACAGTGATTACAGTCGCCGAGAGGTACATTAAATCGCCGCTGTGGCGGGTACCTGAGTACCGTACCTGAACGGAGTGGATACTGTCCCTATATGAAACCGCGGTTGTCCATCTAGAGTGTAGCATAGATGGCCCCATCCCCAGACTTACGCGTACAGAGAGTGTACCGTTATTCTGAAATTGTGCATATTCTGGTACAGTATCTGATCATTTTCAATTACAGTACATCGTAAACTAAAAGTACGCCCCCAACCCAAATAAACGCAATTGTTGCTTTTGAATCGACAATTCCCGGCCTTAACCCAGCAATCCCAAGGTATAGTAAGGTATCTTTTATCTCGTTCATGTATCAAACTCCTGCTCTAGGAGCCAATGTCCAGACAAAAAAACTCCTCAAACACCTATGAAAAATCAATAAATTTCGACTTTTTCTATAGAATACTCCCCTCCCCATGAATTAGTGCCAATGCCTGTCTTAAACAACCCTTATTTTGCGCATCGAAAACCTGTGTAGACGCTAACCTTTCGCAATATTATACTCGATCCGTCGAACTAGCCGGGCTGCTCCCTACACGCGTGCTGTTCCAGCTTACATCCACATCTTTCTTGACGTAGATATCGGTCATAGCGTAACTGCCGCTGCCATCCTTAGAACCATGTGTTCCTCCCGGTCCGCTGATCTCGTTGGTAAGCTCGACCTCGTCGTCGCCCCTTAGTCTGGTGTTGCTTCCGTCCTGTAGCCGACTCCACTCTTTCCTGCTCTTCCCAGGGCGAAAGCTTTCCCGTACGGTACTCCCTACGTTTGAGGTAGTGGCGAGATCCAGGCTCTTTACCTTTGAATGCGCATTCTTGGAGCCAGCTCCGGGGATGGGTGTGTTGTCGGACCCCGAATTTCCTGTGGTGCGCACTGTCGTCCAGAATCGTCGGAAGAAAGGCGCGAGAGTTGGCAGACAAGCACAGACGATGCCAATGAAAGGTTCGCAGCAGGACCAGATGAAGACAGCGGACATCGCCCAAGTGAGATCGGCAGACTTAATGAGGGTGTGGATAGTAGTGACACGGACTATAGAGGCAATGCAGACGCTGCAATGGACGAAGTAGTTAGCAATATAACTTAGTTTGGGTATGGACATAGAGATGCAAGACTTACAAGCTACCCAGCAGGAGAATCAATATGACGACAAACTTCTGGCGCGGTGGCATATTGAGCTTGTTAACTACAGAAACGTTAATACAACTGAATAAAACTACTTGTTTAAGGGTGATAAAGCGGGGTTCATACTGATTGGAATAGGCACGACTAAGATGCAAACATCGACCAGCATAGCCCAGATTCCATTAGCAAAGAAGAATAGCGGAACATCGATACATTCGCCTTTTGCTCCAGGGGTTGTGTATTGAGTCTAGAATCATCCCGTCAGTATTCCGAAGATGCACTTCAAGGTCTCAAAAGTGCAATCACTCACCCAAAAGTATGGCAGTGGTCGGCAGGCAACATTGATCGTTATTATAACCGTAACCATATAACTCACGGCTAAGAAAACGCAAATCCATAGATGCCAGGTCATTCCGAAGATTCGTCGATAGAAAAGAACAATTGAAAGTTTAGTGAATGTGACAGCGACTGCGTAAATCATGACATATGCAAAGAGAATCTATAGACATGTTATTAGTACCAAGTTGAGTATACTATATTGAAAATAGATGTGCGTACCTGCCATATGGTGGTGAATTCTTCTCCCGTCAAGACCCAGAGATGCTTCGCTCCACCATACTTCAAGCCTTCATAGTCAAATTAGTCTCCTGCATTATTATAGATTTTGAAATTGACAGAAGTCTAAACATACTGACGAGCGAACATATCGCCGTTCCGTGGGCAAAGAGCTAGATTCCGTGAGCCTTCGGAAATGCGATATGGTTTATCCAGTGTACTCACCAATCCTATGGCGCAGAAAATATCATCAATTTCAATGGACAATCCTTTCTGCCATGATCTAGCAATAAATCGAAGAACAACAAAAACAGTCCCGATAACCATAAGAGTTATGACAGCTGCGCGGAGTGAGGCATTGCGATTCTCACTGAGGTCGACGCCAGGTGGCGCTGGGCCGAAGACTCCGCTCGCAGACATGATGGGCGAGCTCCTATGGGGCACGAGACAGCAATGAAATGAGAAGAAAAAAAGACTATCAGATAACGAGCGCGAGAAAGTAAATTGGAGATCCTCTAGATTCTAATGTCTGGAGGGAGAGTAGATATTGATCCCGTCTTTCAAGACCCGACGGCGGAGAATTATCTTATCAAAACGCTCTTCTCGAACAAAGTGGGATCCTATCTGAGCTGCCGGGCCTCCATATAGTAAAGCCTTGTGCTGTAGAAGTATGGTTCTGGAGAGTTACATGGTCTGAACGTCACTCTTTGCCAAAAGGAACTCCTGAAACGTATGGCAGAAAATGCGAGAAGACGAACTTTGTGAGTTCTGTCATATCCTACTCAGATACGCGGACCCATGTGAGATGGGTTCACAGAATAGACAAAAGCATGGTACGGTACTTGTTAGTCACTCACATCTTGTTCCCTTCAGATGGAAAGGATCAGCGTTAGGTACGAGAGCCCTGGAAGGGTACCACGGGGAGGAAGAGACCCGAATCAATGGATGTCTAGATATACCGGCTTTCTATCCCTGAAGAGGTAGATGATGTGCACTGTCAGCACAATGCTGGAGGGCTATTGGAGCTAGGCAGGGCCTGACCCGTCGTTTGCACCTACCAAAGCATGAGGCACGCGAGGAAGTAACGAGCCCTCGGGGCGTAGGCAGGTACACAGGTACCGTGCTGTCGTAGTCACCAGGTAGGGTCTGGGGCTGAGAACTGTAAAAAGGGACTGTCGAACCATCGTAGAGGCCCTGCAGTGCCCGCGGGCCTTTGACAACCCAGCACACACGCCCCGGTGTTGCACTGGAATCTTGGAAGTCCTTCGGCAGATTTTTTTCACATGGCGCTGTCGTACCCCTAGTACTCCTTGTGATTGCAGCTGGCAAATTCCAGACCGCTTTGCCAGAAGATGCAGCATCGTGAGCATCGATAGGGTAATCAAGGGATGGAGAGCCTATCGTTATTTGATAGTCCATGACGATCAGTACCGCAAACAACAAGTCCACTTCTTCACATCGTACTAGAACGACACTTTATGGTTCGTTTTCTGTGTTGTCTAGTTGCTGGGCAATGTGACCTCGTGGCGCAGTGGTCTTCAGCGAGACGAGCTTCCTCTCCACTAGCTGTTGTGACAGAGATCTGAGACAGACCTTCGAATTGTATGTGACATGATCAAGTGCATCATCTATCCGCATCCGCGGAGTAGGGCTAAAGATCTCTGGATTGAGACCTCTCCAATCACAACCACAACTTGCAGTGTGCCACAGCAAAATAAGAAAAGAGCGAGAAACAGAGGGGTGGCAAGCCAGAGCCACAGATCGTACTCACAACGCCTCAATTGCTGAGTCCAGCCAGTACTCCGCAATTTTACGGGACACCCGTCGAGATGTGGACCTCCGACCTCCGCAGCCATTCCTGGAAGCGACAGTTTTGCATGCGCGGGGAGAAACCCAGGACCTCCGGTTCCAAGCTGGTGGCAGCCACTCACTCCTGTCTGCTGTGTAGTGCAGCAGGGCCAAGGAACCAGCCTGGTCAAGGGCGCCAGGATCCCCAGGGGCCTCGATCCCGGGCGGTGGAATAAGAAACGTGAGAATGTGAGAAGTGACAAAAGCAACTAAAGAACCTGGTCTGTCGGTAATGACAAGAGATTTGTCTGAACCGAGTTATGCATGCATTAATAACTGGCCCACTGCGGAGAGAGCGCCGGTACCGCCCAGACCAGAACCCACTCTTCAAATATCCTTTCGTGCGGGTTGTTGCTTCTAGGATAATATAAAGAGTCCTGTTTTGGATATCCATTGTTGTCCTCCTGGAGCTCTTTCTCCAGGGGAGGTGGACCACTCGATGAGCATCCCACAGCTGGGAACTAGGTACGGCTCGCGATGGCTTCGGTTGTTACAATAGGGCACAGGGGCGGCTGGTGGGGCCGGCCGTGCTTGCAAAAGCCCCCGATCCAACTAGGTAATTTGTACTAACAAGCAGTGTCCCGGAGAGTCCTAGTACGGCAGAAGCCCCAGTACAGTAATTGTTTACTCACCAACCTCCGCTCGTATGCGGCTTTCTGGCAGAATTGGCCCCATTCTGCATTTGATTGGGTTAACGAATATGCTGGGCATGTACTTGCTGGGGTCAGGGGGCTCTAGGGTACAGCTCGTACTATGGTACAGCAGCGTTCGCGTAGCTCCTTTTGGCACTGGCACCTAGGCAGAGCATCTCCGTTCAGCAACTACAGTATCACAAGTCGCAGAAAGAGCCAACCCCCTCGTTAGATCGACTCCGTGGTTCCCCTCAAACTGCCATCCTGGACCGGAGGTGCAGTAGTCAAGCTATCATGGACGAATTCGATATATGATCGTCCATCTTGACACCCTGCCGGACCCTGACTGTACTGCCATTCTGCATTAAGGAGCAGTGTATTGTTCAATTAGTGCCATTGAGCTGGCCTAGATGCATCCACTCATGATACGTTTTGCTTCCGAGCTCAGACAGATCAGGCAATGGCTGTGGCGGAAGCTCTATTCGGAAGGGGTTCCGCTTGTCTATAGAAATTGAGATGCCCTGCCTGCTGTTGTCCCTGCTGCTTCCATCGGTAAACTTTTATGCTTTTCATTTCCAACCCAACCCGTAACCTGCTTGAGACTGATCTGAGAAAAGAAGAAAGTTTCGGAGATAATTTGATAATTGACAACTGCAACAATGGCACCTACTCTGGAAGCAAACTCGCCTGTTGAGAATGGCGCCCACCTCGATGTGCCAGCCAACTGGGCCCCAATCCTGGATCAGCCAGTGCTCACTCGCAGGAAGCTCCGAATGGTTTGTGTCGGTGCAGGATACTCGGGTCTCACTCTAGCACACAAGATTCAGCATGAATGTAAGCTGGAAGATGTGATCGACTTGCAGATTTACGAGAAGAACCCTGATGTTGGTGGCACCTGGTATGAGAATCGATACCCTGGTGTTGCATGGTAAGTCGGAAAACCTTAAATCTCTGCACGATCAATCATGCTGACGACGTTTCTAGCGATATTCCGTCTCGTAAGTAGTGGAACATTGACAAGCATCTCTCCCACTATTGGCTGCTAACAAGCTCTTCAAGATGCCTACACTTTTGTGTTCGAGCCCAACCCAGATTGGTCACATTTCTACTCTCCCGGCCCTGAGATCCACGCATACATCAAGCGTACTACCGCCAAGTATAACCTCGACAAACACGTCAAATTCAATTCTAAGATTCTCTCAACTATCTGGAACGATGAAAAGGGTAAATGGGACATTACTGTGGAAATTAATGGCGCCGTCCAGCAAGACGAGGCCGATATCCTTGTGAATGGAGCTGGATTCCTGAAGTAAGCCAATATCAAACTCCTTGTAGCTTGTCTTCACTAACGCTAGGCTATTAGCAAATGGAAATGGCCTGAGATTAAGGGATTGAAGAACTTTAAGGGGAAGTTGATGCATAGTGCGAACTGGTGAGTAGAATTCTATTTGTTCGACGGTATTAGTCTACAAGAGGGAGCCCTTTAAGCTGACAACCTTACAGGGACAGCTCATACAAGTGGGAAGGTAAGAAGGTTGCCGTTATTGGTAATGGCTCGACTGGAATCCAGATTGTTGCTGCCATGCAACCGAAGGTGTCCAAGTTGACTACCTATATCCGCGGCCCTAGCTGGATATCAATCAACTTTTGTGCAGACAAGGCAAAGGATGGAAAGAACTTTGCATACACTGAGGAGGAGAAACAAAAGTTCAGAGATGATCCTAAGTCACTTTTTGCCCTATGCAAGGAACTAGAAGCTTCGTAAGTTTACTTCAAAATAGCCGTTATCTCTTCACGTACCAACCTAACTAACACATCACTTCCACAGCGTCAATGGTTTCTTTTTCGGCATGTACACAGGCCACCCATTCCAAGTTGGCCTTGAAGCGATGTGCAAAGCACAGATGGAAGAAATCATGAAGGCCAATCCGGAGATGGCAGCCAAGATGATCCCCAAATTCCACCCTGGTTGTCGCCGTCTGTCTCCAGGTGATGGCTACCTTGAGGCTTTACAGCAAGAAAATGCTAGCATATGCTGGTCAGGCATAGAAGAAATCACGGAGAAAGGTATTCGTACCGCTGAGGGCGAGCAGGAGTTTGACCTCATCGTTTGTGCGACCGGCTTCGACACCTCTTTCATTCCACCGTGGAAGCTCGTTGGATTGAAGGGTGCGACGTTAGAAGAGCGGTGGAAGGTCAATCCTGATGCTTTCTTCTCTGTGCAGGTCGATAGCATGCCGAACTACTTCATGTTCAACGGACCTAATGCTGTTATCTCGCATGGTTCGGTGCTGAGACAGATTAGCTGGACGTGCGATTATCTCTTGAAGTGGTCGGAGAAGATCGCTAGGCAAGACATCAAGTAAGCGGCGCACACCCCCGTGAGAGGATAAAATAGTAGCTAACCATAGACCTAGATCATTCACCCCCAAAGCCGAATCCGTTGCAGACTTCAACACCTACTCGCAAGAATTCCTCAAGCGCACGGTCTGGGCTGATAAATGTCGCTCTTGGTACAAGAATGGAAAAGAAAGCGGTGTTGTCACTGGAACTTACGCAGGCACCATCTTGCACTTCAAGGAATGTCTTGAGAATATTGGTTCCGAACATTTCGATATCACATGGAGAAGCAATAACCGCTTCCGCTGGTTAGGCAACGGACAGAGCGTCAGGGATGAGAACGGTTTTGGTCAGATGGCCTGGTATATGGACGAGCTAGAGATCTAGAGGTACACGGATATACTCTGATTTTGTAGTATGTTTTGCGATATGACACGATATGTAGTCGATGATTCCCGGGGTGTTATGATTTCTGTAGGTTGTTGCGAGTAGAAAGAGGTGTAACGAATAAGCAATACAGTTTTTCATAGACGTCAAAACAAGACAGTTTTATGTATGTTCACTTTCCATTGAAATATGTCGGCTATATTCAAACCCTTGAGAACGTTCCACTGCATTTCACTTGCCAGTAAGTATTTCCACTCGTTAAGATCAGTGACAGAGCCCACTATTATCGTAAATGCCTCGCATTTGCTTTACATATTACTATGCAAAGATATGCAGCAATTAAAAAATATGCAACTTGTATATATGAAATCCAAGATGTTACGCGAGCATGGAAATGGAACTATCGTAATTGTAAATCAAATTCAACGTAATAGTAGATGTGGAGCAGAGCTTTTGCCTGTTACAGAAACGATTTCAAGTATTGACAGTTAAAAGGCTTCACAGTTGAGATGAAAGATGAATTAATTAATTAACACGTGAATTTAAATAAAAATTGTAATAAAGACAAAAGTGGTGGTCCTCAACATTGACTGAACAACTTCGAAGAATTAATCCAGCTTAAATTCTGGTTTTGACTTCCCTTTTCGAATGTCATCAATAATTACAATTACTACAATTTGTTTGAAAGAAAAGGACATAAGAATATCAACTGCTCATTCGAACGCCGTCAAGCCACAAAACTACCATGAAATCCCATTCCTACAGCAACATCGCACTCAGCTCGACCAACTTCCGTCATCGTTTTCGCATCAAGACAAAGCAGATAACTCGTGCCTTTATCGCCGTCCAGAATAACACTAAGTATGTATCCAGCATCTTCTCCCTCCCTGTGAGGATCTTGGACAAATATTGGCTCACCGGGAGTATGCCTCGGGTGCATCCAGTAGGTGGACTCCTTGGTCTCAGTATCTAGTTTAGATATTGAATCAACCCAAGAAGAATACCCCCGGTCGACGACGGAATAGACGTATCTGGACTTTTTCATAAAGTAGGAAGGATTAATTGTTGGGAGATCTCCAACTAGGGGGCCATTTGCCTGTAACACCATCTCTGCACTTCTTGCAGATTTTGGCTTATGTAGAGTACTGGCGCTGTGTAGCACATCTTTAAGCCGATATCTAGTGAGGCTTGCAGCAGTCCTTTGATTTTTATCCTCTCCAGCATAGTTTGAGACCCCTGGACCAGTTGAGAGAAGGTTGTCATAGTAGAAACGATGGAGGATGTCTGAATTTGAATACTGAATGATATCGCAATAGATATCTACTGAACTGTTATCCTCGGAGTTTGCCTGCTGCCAGGAATTCACGGTATGAAAACTGAACATAGCTGGACTCTCAAAAGTGGCAACAAGACCCTTGCCGTGTCTCCGGTCAACCACAAGCCATTTCACAGGCTGTCTAGCATCGACTGGTTTGATCGCATCTACCATATTTCGGTCCCATAGAATCTTGACTCCTCCCCCTGCAAGATGCGAGCCCCATACGGCGAGGATAACAAAATCCTTGGTGAGGAAAAAAGAATGTATGTAAGCCGGAGGGATTTTGCTATCTGAGATGGTGGCTATGACCTCAGTTTTTCCAGTTTTCAGCGATGACCGGAAGATACGATAAGTACAAGTACGACCAAGGTTGAGGTTGTAATTGTACACATCGCCGTTTTCGGGGTCGTATTGAGAGTGTGCCCCGGATAGAGGTCCTTTCAGATCCGGATGCAGGGTCTTCTGCTGTGTCACTCCCATCGGTTCGAGCGATTCCAGGTCTATTTCTTTTATGAAATTAGCATCGGTTCGTATAACCAAGACTTTCCGAGGTTGGCCATTGGAAGCCTTTTCGGTAGCTCTCATTGCCGTCGGTGACCCCGCAGGGCTGGCCGATATAGTGACTCCAACATTGACAAGGTCGGGATTTAGATTGCTAGATTCGAAAACGCACTTCAACTTGTGGAAGATGCTCTCACAAGGGTCTTTCTTCTGTCCGAAAGTTATCATGTCCAGTTTACCCGTTTTATGGATGTGGTCCAGAAGAGGGTCAACCTGTCGTCTGGAGGTGTAAAACACGGCGCAAGAGTCGTTGGGCCCTGGAACAAGCTGGAATCTGTGCACATGAGTGAACCCATCTAGTGGCAATGGATTAGTATATTGATGGATATTGGTTATTATGATTATAACATACCGAACCAGTGGCTCAGTTTAAACGGTCCGGATGCAGTGTCTTCCAGTTGATAATGGCCGGGTCCAGTTCTGTATAGAGTGCCGGCGAGAGATAATGGAAGGTGGCCTTTCACGGCGAGTTCTACTGGTTCACGATGCTCTATACTCGCATTGAACTATTCTATGTTTCAGCACGGTGGATGCATGTTGTGAGTGGAGATGGACTAGGATTGGGTTTACTTACTCCTGCATCATTCGGCCAATCGTTAAATGGCCTTTTTACCGTTTTATCTCCGTCCATACTATTGTTTGTCATGCTAAATCGAGATATACTACGGCGTTGTAGTTGATTCTCACGCACAATCCTCTTATGTTTCTATAACGATGAGAAGAGTAGCAGATTTTGTTGCCAAGCCAATGACAGGTTACTGCAAGTTACATATATCAATATCAATGCGTTTGATGTCTTTAATAGACCGTGAACATGGCCTGAATCAATCAAACTTGCAACTCATATTCGCAATTACTGATGAACAATGATATATGAATTACGCGTCATTCACTCATCGTATGTTCTGTTGCCAAGTGCGCTGCACGCCAGCCTCAAAGAGACAGCGTCACCATCAGACTGCCTCGGCTGCAGGGGTTTGGGCCTTACGGCCGTTCGTCTCATCTCGTGGACCAATTTCTGGGGGATCATTCTCACCGGGTCTGACGGACCCGCAATGCGAACTACAACATTAAGACGAGGCTGAATGGTAGAGAGCAGATTCTAAGCCATATATACATGCACTTGGCATCGCAACTGGTGATGATAGCAACGTTCTAGTGTCGAAGGCGGGGGCTTGTCTTCCGCAGCTTTGTCCGATTACGGTAACTTGCAGGTATTTGTCCGTCTTACTGCCACCTCAAATTGGTTCCGCTTGGAGCTTTTAACCTAAAGTGCGTATTACAATATTGACAATCACCATTGTATTGTTGTTGCGGCCGTATTGCTGTTCTCTTGTTTTGCCTTCCGCGGTCTCGTGACATCGTAGCACGTGATACTTTCCGCTTCTCGACCTCGGGGAGATTTCTTACGAGCTCGGGTGTGACCCGCATTGAGGGGCACAACCACCCGGATTTGTTCCATGGTAGTTCTGGTCACCCTGCAAAGAGCATCTAAATTCGAAATGCGGGGGACATCTATCAGCTCGGGTGGGACCCGCATTTGGCGGGATTGGAAACCCCGGAACAGTTATACGGAGGCATAAAAGTCTCGCGCCAAGCATAACCTCATAACCCATTTAATATCTTAGTTAATACAGTGTATCGGACATGTGAAGTTGAAGATACCTCCTCCGTATTCCACTCCTTAATTACCCAAGTATAACCTAACATGATTCAAGAAAACGGAGACCGGCTCTCTCAGTTGGCGCATAATGGATTACACAATGGCATCCAAGACGGAACAAAAATACCGCCAGATTCCTATCGGACTATCGATGAGCTTTTGCGGACTCAGGCAGCTTGCAACTCTGGCCAACCGGTAGTGTTTTATCCTTCATCTACTGTCAACTACGTCGGCTACAGCATGCTTCAGCTCGACAGCTATGCCTTTCGAGCCGCCGAGTTATACATACCGGATATTCCTGCGAGGAAGTCATCGAGTGAAGAGCCTATGACGGTTGGATTACTAGGTGTCTCTGATCTCGACTATATTACCACGATACTGGCTCTCACAAAGTTGGGGCATACGGTCATGTTCCTCTCGCCGCGGTTGACTACACCAGCATACCAAAGACTTTTGAATGACACAAATACAAAATATGTTGTCGTTCAACCCGCTTTCCGAGAGAAAATATGTGATATTCCTGGAGTTGTCAGCATACCCATTGTTAATCAAACTGCGTATGATCGGCCGATTTCCCAATATCAAGACACAAATCTGACTCCTGCCTTTGATATGACTGTGGAACACAGAAATGCAGTATGGGTTTTCCATTCCAGTGGCTCAACTGGACCTCCCAAAGCAGTCCGCCTAACGCAACGAGGGGCCCTGGCTAATTATCAAAGAAATATAAAGAAGTTTAGCTTACGCTGTTTCTTGACTTTGCCTCTATTTCACACCCATGGAATCGCTAGTCTATTTCGTGCTATGTTAACTGGTGTTCCTGTATACCTTTACAACGTGTCATTGCCGTTAACCAAGGACTACCTAATCCAAACACTAGAAAGCCACGATTTTGAGATTTTCTCGGCGGTCCCATACGCGCTCAAGGTCCTTTCAGAATCCACTAAAGGAATCGAACTACTAAAGCGGCTGAAGCTGGTTACCTTTGGGGGCTCGCCATGCCCAGATTCGCTGGGAGATATGTTGGTTGATAAAGGTGTAAACCTGGTTAGCAGATACGGGATGTACGTATAAGCCTTACGAATTGGTAAGCTGGCATAAACAGATTGGTTTGCTAACAACTACCATATAGGAGCGAGACTGGTCCCTTGATGACATCTAATAGACCTAAAGATGATAAGTACTGGAATTACTTGCGCCCGACTGCGGAGACAGAGCCATATATTTCATTTGAACCTAGAGGGGAAGGACTCTACGAACTGGTCTGCTTAGATGGCTTACCCTCCAAGGCTATGTCGAATCGAGAGGATGGCTCCTATGCTACCAAAGATCTTTTTATGAAGCACCCAACAATCAATGCTTGGAAATATTGTGGTCGAAATGATGACGTGATTGTCCTAGAGAATGGAGAAAAGGTTAACCCTATTGATATTGAAGGAGCAGTAGTACAACACCCATTGGTAGCGGCTGTAGTGGTTTTTGGCGTGGGAAAGCCCTACCCGGGGATGCTGATAATACCTGAATCATCCGATTTGCCTCAAACAGCCCTTCTCGAACAGATTTGGCCTGAGATTGAAGCTGCTCAGGCGATGTCACCTGAATATGCAAAAATTAGCAAAGAGATGGTAGTCATACTGCCACAAGGAACTTCGTATCCCAAGACCGATAAAGGCACTATCATTCGGAAGGCATTCTATAACCAATTCAGCGAAGAAATTACCCAGTTCTACAACAATACCTACGCAGGGGGGGCAGTTTCCCTAACTGCCACCGAGATGCATGATTTGGTCCAGTCAGAAGTATCAAAAATTCTTAGTCCTGTCCAGGTGGCTGAGGATACGGATTTTTTTGAGTTAGGATTGAACTCACTCCAAGCTAGCAGATTACGAGGTTTCCTTGTAAGGAAGATCAATTTCAACGGACAGAGCCTCGGTTTTAATGTGGTTTTCGATCATCCAACAATCCGTTCATTATCGACATATCTATATTCAATCCATCGTGGCCTCGAAGTTGAATCACAATCCAACGATGACCAGATTCGTAGCTTGATTGCAAAATACAATCATTTTAAGCAACATGTTCCACGAGCAAAGTCATCCGAGGGTGAGCACATTGTAAGTAACATCCGCCTGACTGAGGTGCCGAGTTATTTACTAAGATCACATTTTTAGGTCCTTACTGGTGCTACAGGTTCATTAGGTGCACATATGCTAGCTATATTGGTTCGATCCAATAATGTAAAGAAGGTATACTGCCTTGTCCGAGCGAGTTCTCCGGCAGAAGCCAGGAACCGAGTAATTCAATCACTGCATTTACGAAAGCTTTATACGGGCCTCTCATCTATTGCTCGGCAGAAAGTTATTTGTCTGCAGTCTGACTTATCTCTCCCATCACTTGGGCTTGAGAAGAAGGTATTTGAGAAGATTACTAGCGAAATAACAATTCTATACCACTGTGCCTGGAATGTCAACTTTAATTTGCGCCTGAGCAGTTTCGAGCGAGACTGTATTGCTGGACTGAAAAATCTGATTGATTTGTGTCTGGAAGCTCATGGAGACAAACCTGCGACGTTTAGCTTTTGCTCATCTGTAGGCACAGTTGTTCGAACACAGGACAAGACCGTCCCGGAAGCTTTACCCACACATTTTTCAAACGCGCAGACTACAGGTTACGGTCAATCGAAGTTGGTGGCAGAACACTTATGCATGAATGCTGTTGCTCAAGTTGGGATCCGGGCTTATATTCTCCGAATTGGCCAAATTATTGGTGACACCAGCCATGGTATCTGGAACAGCTCCGAAGCAATCCCTCTTATGATACAGACAGCTAAAACGATAAACGCACTACCCAGCGTCGATGAAGATCTTCGATGGACGCCCGTCGATGTGGTTGCTCGAGCTGTGATCGAAATTTCCAACTCAAGGGCCGCAACAGGGGTCTTTAATCTCATTAATCCGCGCACCATTCACTGGAATCGAGACCTCCTTCCATATTTACAGCGGGCAGGCCTCAAATTCGATATTGTTGATCCGCCGGCTTGGTTGAAGCTCCTTCAGGCTTCCAATGATCCAGTGGCAAACCCGCCATTGAAGCTTCTGGAGCACTTTAGACGCCGATTTGATGCCTCCACAGCTCGTAGTGCCGTTGAATTCGAGACACAGAAATCCCAACGCTGGTCCGATTCCTTTTCTAAAGTGCAAGCGCCCGACCAATCCCTAGTAACGAAGATGATTCAACAGTTCACAACGACAAGCTGGAATCTTCCACTCCAGCCACAACTGAAACTGCGTCCAGTCGTCGCCTTCAGCAGTTCTGCATCAATTCCAGTCGGTAATTCTGAATTTGCGGCTGTGGATTTGGTTGCATCTCTAGTGTCGATGCGGCTTGGTATTCCTGTCCTAGATTCTCTAGCTGTTGGTTTTAGTAAAAGTGTTAACGGAGTTGCTGCAACAAAAGTGAATGGCAAAGCAGAAGAACTCACGGATTTAAATGGCCCTGTTACTGGTCCTCATTCTACTGGAAGCCCTGCTCTCACGATTGTGGATAGAGATGACATTCGAAATGTACCTTCTTGCCGAGTAAGGTTCCTGATTATCACAGCTGGTGACGACCTCGAGAAGTCAAGAATATCAGCAAAGAAAGGCGAAAATATTGACGTTATTTGTCTTGATGTAACAGGAGATACTCAAAGTCTGGTTGAAGAAGCCGTGTTTTGGACTAGTGACTTTCTATAGTGAATCAATACATAAAATTGTTATGGTAAATCTGTAGTATATTAATGATGATATTCTGCCTCTTGGCTTCTGCCCTAACTACTGGTTGGAACATGCACCAAAATGGACCATAATATGACTATATACTTGCGAATGACTCGATTATTATAGTTAATTCAGTAGTTCAGCTCAGTTCAATTTAGTTATCTTTTCTTACTTTGCTATAGAAAGTTATGGCCCCGTGCTAGACTTTCGTAGTGATGCATTCTAATTCTCATAAGATATAGAGATCAACATTCCAATTGGCAAGTATCAGGTAGCTACAAGTAAGAATGACTCGGGTTGTATATGGACTGGGGCTACGTAAGGTATTTCACTAGAGACTTCCAAACATGAATAATAAAGTCATATAGGTTTAAAATTGGCAGCTAAGAATCGAAGAGATATAGTAGTTATTGGCACTTTGATCACAGATAACCCAGATATTTGACTACAGATATACGTATAACTGACATACTAATCATAGATCTTCATGCAGGTTCGGCGTGCCTTGTGCCTGCCGGATCTTTTCGCCCTTCCAGATAAGGAGCAGCAGCAGCAACCAGGATGCAAACTGTATAGCGGCGATGGTGCCCCAAGCCACGTCGAAACCATTCCGCTCAGCAAATGGTAGAATATAGAATCCAAGGGTGAAAGCAAAAACGAAACGGAAGAGGTTGATGATGGTTGAAACTTCCGCCGCCTGAGGCTTGTAGCAGTCACTGCAGTACGAGTACGTGATCGTGGTGCCGGCCTGGACTCCAAAGGAAGTTACAACCATGGCGATGGCGAGGGCGATCCAGGGAGCTCTGTGCTGAACACACACGCCGTGGATAATCAGGCCTATGGGCAGGAACAGGCCCAAAGGTGCGAGGTATAAACGTACTTCGGGCTTGCGGTAGCCGTCATGACGGGAGGCATAGCGATTGATCAGCCAGTCCGAGATCCAACCAGTGCACGACTCGCCAATGAGACAGCCAACCGTCTGCGGAATACCGAGCAGCAGACCTGTCTGGGCGGTGTTGTACCCGTAAAGCTCTTTACAAATACTAGTCATAGTGAGAGTGAAAAGTAGCGAACCAAAGGTGTTGGCCATCATGTAGTAGATGCAGGTAAGGGTGATGGACCAGTATTTGAGCATCCTGAAATTGTGCAGGAAGTTGGACAATCGGAGGCTGTGGTTCACTATCTTCCCCTGAAAAGTCATCCTTTGCCAGTATGAACGGCCTTCAAGGTTGCTGAATTCGGTTCGAGAGAAAAGACTTTCTGGGAAAGATACTGCAAAAACAACTAGAAGCGAAGCCATCATAATCGCTTGAACCTTGACACTGTCAGCTTAGGTGCGAGGACCTGGAATATAGAACTTACAAAGAAAATCCATTGATATCCGAGACGCAGGGCAATGTAACCACCAGGAATAGGACCAAGATGTGGCTAGAGAATTAAGTTTACTCTTTAGTCATACAGACGGAAGAGTTTGGATGCTAGGTAAACTCACTCCGTTCGTCAAAGCCAATGCATATATTCCGATGAAATATCCACGCTCGCCTTGGAAGAACATATCACAAATCTATGTTGAGATCAGTATTGATGCCCTTCCTATAGAGTATATATATGCCAATTTAGAAGTTAAACATACCGTAGCACCTCCAATGGCGAGTGCAACACTTGATCCAATACCGACAACGCAACGGCACACAATTTGCGTGGCATAAGTAGGAGCATATCCAGATCCAATATTACCCGCGATACCAATCAGTGTGAAGATCTAACAGGATATAGTCAGCTAAGAACAAAATCCATGTTGTTGCAGAAGACTTACAAGATAAGCAGGTCGTCGGCCATAGATGTTTACAAAAGGCGTTATCAGAAGCGGGATTACGCCGGTGAACAGAATGTACGAAGTAATCATATATGACATCCGCTGTATAGAAGTATCATATCGTTTTGCTATTTCGGCCAATGCGGGTGTGATCATGCCAGCTCCAACTAAGAACAGTTAGGTTTATGAAAATGAAAACAGATAGAAATCGAGCTTAGCGTACACTGTACGACGAAGGCGAGGAGGCACAGCAAGGTCAAGACATAATATTTATACCATTTCGACCAGTTCTAAATCCACGATGTTAGATTAAGCGCTCAGATGCTTGACGCCGATAATATTTGGACATACCAGCGGATCGTCTTTGTGGTCACTTGGTTGGGGCACGAGAGGCAAGCCATGCTGGTCCAGCTTGAGTACAGACGCAGCATCCGACTTATCAGACCCATGAGCGTTAATATCCGGGTCATGAACCGCGGACGGGAGGTCCTTTTCGATTTCCAAGGTGGCCATTGACGGTATCTTTGAGGGATGCTGACTCTGGTAGTGAGCAAGGGAGGAGGTAAGGGGCCTTTTACTATTCTTTATACCCCCCGACGCGTTACAACAAGCAAGAGCCAAGCCTGGGCACTCGGGTGGATTCCGAGCGTTGGACGCGGGCCAAGCCAGCCCGCAAAAGGCGGAGACGGCGGGAGCAGGAATCTGGGGAACACGGGGCGCGCTATCATTTGGATAATCCGGGGCATCCCACTCCACCTTTCTGCTGCGTGTACATTCCGTAGACTTTCAATTACCATGTAATTAACCTAGCACTTCTTTACGGTTTTCAGATGCTGACAGCCGAATCAATGGGACCTGCAGCGAATATTAACGGAGATGCTGATGTCGCCAGTCCAGGAGCAGAACGATTGCCAGCGTGCCAGACCGAGCAAGCAGACGTGCGACAGAACGATACGCGACGACGACGGCGCAAAGTCAGCCTTGCCTGTGAAGCATGCAGAGCTCGAAAGATTAAGTGTGACGGCGTGATTCCTGTGTGTGGTACGTGTAAGAGACGGCGGAATACTCCAGAGAAATGCTTATATCACACCGGCAATGCGAGGTATGCTATCACAAAAGAGTACGTCGCGTTGTCTCATAGTATGTGCGATAGACGGGTTTATACTGATCTTCTATTTAAAGATATATCAATGGCCTCCATGATCGCATACGAAGTCTTGAGCGTGAACGTCGCGGTGGGGGTCCGTCGGACTCATCAACTTTTTATCGCGAGCTACAAAGCAAAGAGTTGATGCCCTCTCTCGGCCATGAACTCCCGCATCAGTTCAGTACTTCGAGTATACGAGAAGTTCAGCAAGATGTAGCATTAATGAGCCCGACACAAAGAGTACAGACCTCAACCCAACAGCTCCAGGCCATCGATGACGACCGGAACGCTCCAAGTCAACGTCCTCGGGACCAAGACTTTAGGCGTCAAAGTGATCGTCCATATCTGGTTGGCACGTCTAGGCGTCTGGAAGACCCGCCACAAGTCTCGCCAAGTGCAAATGGCCAAGCATACTTTGCGTCTCCGAACAATTCTTCTTCTCGGGGTGATGATATAGTACTCGTACGGCCTCAACCGATCGAAAGCCCAAGTGTAAACATGGGATCACAGACCGTGAGTCCTAGGCATGAGTCTGCGGAGCATGAAAGTCCTATTAATGCAATGGGCACGGTATCTGCAATTACACAAAGTGTTCTAGACTCGCGTGATCATTTTTACGGCACGTCGTCTGTTGTTTCATTCTCTCAGCAAATCCACCAGACTCAGACACATCTCTCCGGACGCCCTGCTACTTCACCTAGCCAAGCGCCTGTCTATACTCCATCTCGATCGACGCAAGACAGGTTATTAGAACTGCTTACAAGCGTTCCGATTGCAAGACCTGGGGATTACTTCCTACCACCGCGGGTCCTGGCCGACCATCTTTTGGAATGCTACTGGGACCGGGTGCATTGTCTTTACCCTTTTGTTCACCAGCAGAGTTTTATTTCAGCGTACGAATGCCTCTGGAGCCCGGACTCGCAAGGTGCCGGACGTGAGCCTATAGCAAGGGTGGGACTTGGTGGCTCAGGGTGTCCGATGTCAGTCTTCCATTGCGCATTAAATGCAATATTTGCATTAGGATGCCAGTTTGCTGATTTGCCATCTGCCGAGCGTGAGAATCTGTCAGAGACGTTCTTCCAACGCTCCAAACAGCTACTACACATCGATGTTCTCAATGAAGGAAGTCTAGCACTGATCCAGATGCTACTCATTATTGCTCAATTTTTGCAGAGCACCCAGTTTCCCAATCGCTGCTGGAATGTGGTTGGGTTAGCGTGCAGAATGGCACAGGGACTTGGCTTGTATATGGATAGCACAAATGACAGCCGTCCATTTCTAGAGGTTGAAATGAGGCGGCGCGCCTGGTACGGATGCGTGACACTTGATCTGTGAGTTATATTCCGGCATTTTACAAATGACGTCCGTTAACTTTGTAATCTCAGGGTTGTCAGCATGACACTTGGTCGGCCCATGTCTCTCTCGGATGAATGGCCAGTTCAACTGCCCAGAGCTATCGACGATAGATACATGGAATCTACCTCTCCGATATGCCACCAACCTCCTGATGTGTTCTCGCGTACATCTTTCTTCATCCAGACGATTAAGCTGTACAAAATTTTAGGTGGAATTTTAACCAGTGTTTACAACCCAGTATCAGGAGGTAAAACTTCTGTGGAAAGAGCTCTAGGTAGCCAGCTAGACACGATTGTCAAGATGGACTGTGCGTTGTCCGACTTTGAGTCAAATATCCCTCCTGAGCTGTATTGGATGAATAAAGAGGAGGGCGAAGTACCCCTTGTCATAGAGAGGCAGACCAATGTCCTCCATGCACGGTCAGTCATGAGCTTTTTCCTATTGACGAGCTATGTGTTTTAACTTTTCCAGGTTTCTTCATCTTAGAATAGTTCTATACCGGCCTATATTTACCCAGTTCTGCCGCAAATCCTTTGAAGAATCGTCGCCAGAAAGCGCTAGGAAATCTGCTCCGGATTATAAGCGCCAAACCCAAGCAGAAAATCCTCTCTATTCTTCGTTTTCGCATCAATGCTCAATCGCTTGCATACAAGCTGCGCAAGAACTCATAGACTTGATCAGTGTGACCTCTCAAACCAACGTCACTGGAGCCTGGTGGTATAATGTTTTCTGTGAGTGGTGCCCCAGCGTCAATCCGGGCGCGTGTTAGCATTTTCTGACCCAAGAATAGATCTCTTCACATCAGCCATGGTCATTATTTTGGCCGAACTCTGCCCTGCTGTTCTTGCAAACGTAATAGCTCCGGAGAATCTTGAAGCCTCCTGGCAGAAATGCCAGGATGCACTGGAATCGATGAGCTCGGATATCATGGCAGCACAGAAGTGCCGAGAGACATTATGCGCCATGCGCCGGCGAGCGTCTCCTGCCCACTCCAGTCAGAATACCCATGGACCACTTGCAAGCTGACTTCTACTGATGAGCGCCTAGATGATCACCAGCGACCGCCCACACCGACTGAACGTGCCACCTTCCCGATGGAACCGTACCAGCACTTCCCCTCACAAGGCGGAGGTGAACCGTACGCTACAGGCCAGCAGGGCTTCCGAAGCCGACCTCGAAGCCCTACGAATGGGAATGCGCATGGCAACGGTAACGTTGAGTTCGACAACACGCAGCTCCGGGATATGCTGTGGCACGACTCCGGCTCGATCCCGACGTGGAATATTGAAGAGTGGGGATGGTGGAATGAGGGGATGGGAGATTACTACGGGACAACCTGAGCTTGATCGATATTGGCGTGCTGTGATGTCTTGGGCTCTTGGCTGGTTCTTGGAGTGCGGGGTTGGCGTGCGCCACACGCGCGGACGAGAGGCTTGATTTTTGTGGCGTCAGAAAGCAAACGAGCAACCAGCTAAGTTAACAATCAAAGAAAGAGAGAAGAGAGAGTAACAGAGGTAAGCTCAATTTTAATTGAATTCTCGTGCTGAGTTAATGATTCTCAAGGAGCAACAACGTTCGCTATGATACCGAGTTCTGCTCGGGATGAGTATTCATACCGGGAATAGCTCTTCGGTCTCAAGGACTGTTTGCGGAGGCACCTTATATGACCCCGAGATTTCATGATACATGGCGCAGCTTTCTCGGAACGCCTCTGTTCCGAAATACTTCGGATGCAGCTGTGTACGCCTCTCCTCGGTCTGGTTGTGTCCAGTAGTATCTCGGAACTAGACGTAGATAACCAAGAACCCCGAGATCTCAAAGGAAATGGCTTCCGAACATTAATGATTTCTGATACGAGAAAAGTTTGGTAGTTTAGAGGTGAAGATGTATAGTAAATGAATCCATAATTGAGTCACAAGACTACCAGAAAGTTGACTCGGCATCTCATTCCAGAAAACATAGTATAATTCGGTATCTTTGTAGAGTATATAACTAAAAATCTAACAAAGCAGATAACAATCTCTCACTCATAGATAGGAGGTAAGACCAGCATATTCCAGTAATCCTCGAAATTCAGCGTCTGCGTATCCCCAATCGACCCCTTCCTCGCCTCCCTCCTCGTATACCCGTTCCCCAAGTACGCAAAGCGGTTCCTCGGATTCACCCTCTGGAACTCGTAGTCCTCCCATCGGGGCTCGCGGAGCGCTTCACCGTAGTGGAAGGTGGTGCCGCTGTAGACGGCGACGACCTTGCCGTCCATGGTCCCGCGCTTGTACCAGCTCCGGCAGTTACCTGTCCAGACGGTGCGCTCCAGGTAGGATTGCACGTGTTCGTTGTACTCCCGTGCCGCGTCGGCGCTTACCACCATCGACTTGATGGTCTCGGTCTGTAGCTTGGTGATGCATTTGTAGATGTAAGTAGCCTCGGCTTGGATGGCGAGAATGAGGGAGCCGTTCGTGATTGGGTAGTTGGGTCCGATGAATGCTATATCTGGTCAGATGACCGGAAATCGGGTGGGGGGGGGAGAGTAATCTTCGGAAGGAAGGGGAGAGGGGTGCAACATACTGAAATAGTTTGGAAAGTTGGGTACGGCAAGACCAAGGTATGCCTCGGGGATAGCATCCCACTGATCCGCAAGATCAGCTCCATCTTTTCCGATAATCGGAAATCTAGGCCGGAAAGAAGTGTCAAAGCCGGTGGCGCAGATAATAGCATCGAATTCTAGTTCCTCGCCTGATTTGGTCAATATCCCCTTCTCGGTGATCTTAGCAATGTTGTCCCATTCGACATCGATATTGGGTTCCAGTAGCGCCTCCAGGAGATTCGGACCTGGCGTCTCTCTTCGACAGCCTACGGGGAAGGTTGGAATAATCATCTCTGCGATTTTCTTACCCTTTTCACTGTTGCCTAATCGCCCCATCATACTTTTGGTGTATAGTTCTACCGCTCTTTTCTGTGCATCGGATGTTATCGTGGTTCTCTTGAAATTGTCTATCCGACGATTCATCAGGCCGCGGCGATACTGAAGGAGGAACTCGGGGTCGGTCTTGAAGCGCTCGAGAACTTCGGGCGCATAGTTCAGATGCTCGTCAATCGCTGGGTCATTTCCCGTAGGCTCATTAATACCAGGTGCCGGTGATATCCATATTCTTGATCTAATGAACCATGTCAACTTCGACGTGACTATAATGCGTTCATAGTCAGCTCATATCTCATCTGCAACCCATTCTTATACTTACGAGGACCCAGCTTCGGGACAATTTGCACTCCCGAGGAACCATTCCCGATGACAGCTACTCTCTTGCCTTTGAAATCATAATTGCTGTCCCATCGCGCGGAGTGAAGAAGCTCTCCCTTGAAATCCTTCTGGCCTTCTATTTTAGGCCATTTCCAAGCACTGGAGAAACGCATTAGTTAACCACCGGCGGAATTTGACTTGTGTACGGGAAAACCCACTTTAATACTCCGCCTGCATTAATAAAAACGTCACATTTATCTTTAAAGGTGTTGTTGCCATTCTGTATTGTAAGTGTCCATTTGCATTCTTTGTCATTCCAAAGCGCCATTTTGACTTCGTGGTTGAATTTTATATGTCGGTCTACTTCATACTTCTTTGTGGTCTTCTTCATGTATTCATGTATCAGTGGAGATGTGGCGTAATAATTTGGCCATTCTGGATTAGGTTCAAAGGAATAAGCATAGTTGTGGGCCGGAATATCGCATTGACATCCTGGGTATCTGCAAATGCATGTCAATAACTACTTCACAATGGCCAAAACTTGCGCGCTACCTGTTTTCGAACCATGTTCCCCCTAAGTCTTGGTTGCGCTCATATATGACGAATTCACAGTTTTGCGACTGGAGCTTCTGCGTATACACAATACCCATCATCAAGCCACTGTAACCGCTGCCCATGCATACAACTCGGATAGGCCTCCGTGTATGGATGGGCTCTTCACTGACAATGTAGTTGGACGTGGCAGTCTTGAAGGTCTGATCCCCAACAGATGTTTTGATTTCGGTGACATTTTGCTCCCCTAGGGATGTCTTGATATCCGTGACAGGAGCAAGAATCTCGGGTTCTACCAGTAATGCCATTGCGCCGGAAGTTGTTAGTAGAGAGTGCACAGGAAAGTTACAATAATAAGCTTAAGCGTGAACAGCGAACTTATGAATTTATAAGATATTAGAAGTGGGTAAAGTGGATGGAGTGGGATGAATTGTGGTCCGATTCTTAAGTCCGGGTTCCTATCATCCCCCAGATTCCCCAGATTGAGGGCGGGGCAACAATTCTTTTGGAAGAAGGAACCAGGGGCACAAACGGGCGGGTCTGGACCGTGATTCGGAACAGACCCGCTTTACTCGCCAATCGGACTCCTTCCTAGGCCGGGACATTCAGCCGCCCTTTTGGCCTCATTTTGACTCTGGAATATAAGGCAAGAAGGACATCTTGGCATGGCCAAACCAGTAATTGTAAAGAAGATTATAACTCTTATAATCTAGCCAAGTGTTGATTGGTAAAGGCCAATCAATGTTGAGTCAAGTACTAATTTGAAGAAATATTTTTGGTGCCTAGAAAGCGATATTCAAGAGAAAGAAAACGTTTAATTGAAGGTATGATATATCCAACTTTTACACTAAATATTAAATTCGAAATACAAAATTATACAGCAGAACGAGTTACGAACCCACAACATGTGTTCTCTACTCGGAACTTTTAAGGATGCTCTTCATTAGAAAACCTTGTGATAACAAGGTTCTTTATAAAAGGCTTTTTCTAGATGAGCGACCTTAGAACCAAACATGTTATAGGTCCATGAAATTTCACAGAAATCCTTACGTGCAGTGGCCACGTGATTAGTTATCTCGCACAAAATCGCATGCCAAGGAAGTATGAAATCGCACATGAAAACAGCGATAAGTAATTTCTGGTAAGTTATACTAGGGGGTATTCGTAACTTATATTAGATACATATAAGGAACGCATTAAGTCTGCAGACCGATCCAGCTACAGGGCCGTAAAGAGCCGTACAGTTCGTGTGGGCTGTACTGTATAGCCAATGCCCTGCCGCGCCTAGAGCCCTATAAGCGAAGCCCTGTAAGGCCTGTAGACCGCTCTACGATTCATTGGTTTGGTTGACTTGCCTTCGCTGTATATACACTCGACTAAGTAAACTCACTCTTGGTTCTTATCTTGGATCACCAAAACATATTTCCCATACTTGGAAATACATAAAATCTGCTCTTGCCGGCAGATTTCATCGTACACCCCTTTTCATCCATGTTGTAAGTCTGTGGCGCCCGTCGGCTTTTTTCTTGCGTGGGGCTCGTTCAGCACTGCCGGGCCCGCTGGGGCCTAGGTTTGGCGAATACGATGTTGAGTCACTTGAGTGCTTGGCACATAGATAATAACTTCACAACGAACCTTCCTAAGATCTGATCGCACCAATTTCTTCTGGGGATCAAATCCTCATACCTGATTGACGCCGGGAATTAATTCCGAACTCAAAACTGGGAGTGCACAATCATGTCGTGTCGGCGAAAAGACACTGCTGCTTTAATTGGCTGCCGCGTCGGAGACGTAGCCCTTCGGGGTTGCTGTCGAGGATGTTGCCCGTACACCGATGACGAGATATCAGAGAATACTAGAGAGCATCTCTTAAGGCTCTATTATCCCCCAACACATTATACCACTGTCACACGTGCAAGCAATGCACAGCCACCGGGTCGGAGAGGCCTTTACTATAACCAGTGCCAGAGTCAGCACCGGCCAAAATTCATTTGCGCAAAGCCATCGTGCCGGAGGATGATCAAGCCGTTCTACGACCCGGATAATAATGAATACCGGATTGATGAGTATCAAGGATGGGGAGTCCGGCCTTTACCACAGAGACATGCAGAATTTTCAGAGACTGTGCGTCGGGCCAAGAGCTTGGGTGGCAACTGGACGCCATCGGCGAGAAAGGGAGATCGTGCAGAGAAACAGAGGCAGATCTGGGCGTTACGAGATCGGTGGTCAGCAGAGAAGTGGCCGAATCCGTGGGCGGAAGGAGAGAAGAGTGAGCCATTGACAGAAGAAGAATTGGATGAGTTGAGAAGGTGGGACCCAGAGACATGGTGGATTCCTATCACGGAAGCCAAACGTCAAGACAGAAAGCGATGTCCGTCATGTGGCGATTCGGTGGTGAGAGTTGGATCTAATTTTCGGGTGCCGAAGAAGGGAGACAATAAGGCCTGGCGTAAGATTACGGAGATGATCGAAGCAGGAGAAGACCTGGAGGCGAAGTTCTCGATGTGCTGGACCATAGAGCAGCATGCGAAGATGGTGGAGAAGGCAATTGAGATAAGAGCTGAGAATAGACCGAGTTGAGTATCTTATAGCGGAGGCTCGGCGCGATTCATGTCAGGGAAGGACATCTTATGCTTTCCTCCAAGGTTGAGAATTTCTTATGCGTATCTACTGCTTCATAAGTGCAGTAGCTCGTTAGCTATGAAATGAAAGATCTTGAAAGAAGAAAGGTCCATCAATCTTATTCTAATTATGTCCACACTTAGCCTGGAATGTTAGATGATCATGTAGAACTTCAAGACTCCTTCAAGCACGTGTTCGTTTATAAAACTTATCTTATCTTCGTTTCCTTCTTCCTACAATCTCATTGCTATTCTTCTTTTCCATTCATCTTACATAACTCTGTCTGAAAAGTGGGTTAGACCATGGATAAGATCATAAATGACCGCACTACGAATATGGCATCTTTAGGATTAAGAGAGATACTCAGTTAGCCTACTTACTAGCTATCTATAAATTATCTGCAAAGAATCCCGCAATTTGTCTATATCCACGCTCATATTCCCGTGCGTTTTCTTCGTCGCCCAATTTCGCTCTTCCACCCATCCACCCATGAAACATCTTTTCATAGGTTTCCACAACCCATTTTCTCCCACCCAGCTTGGACACCTCGGCATACGCATCCACGCCACCTGTGCTGTTATCTGATGGTGCAGCAAGGATGATATGTGGAATTGTAATGGCTTCTGCGTCTTCACGCGCTAGTCGTCTGGGGGGGAAGTGTTAGTGAATAATATGAACGAAATAAAGCAGCAATGAGGTACTAAGGACATACGAAGGATGCGCTTGTCCCGAGACTTTGAACGGCGCATTAGGCCCTGCTGATGCCAATGCCGTCACCTATCCTCTCGTCAGCTATAAACTCAAGAACTAAGTATGGCATGTGTCACCTTCCCTCCCCAGCACAAGCCTAAGCATGCCCAAATCCTACCTCCATCTTTCTTCCCCTCACCTTCTTCGTAAGACTTTATTACCTCTGCTACGGTTCCTACAATCTTCGTAGGCTCGCTATTCTCCCGAAATATTCGTTGTTGCTCCTTGGCTTCTTCGGAAATCTCTCCCCCAAACCATGCTGGCTGAGCATAACTGCCCTTTAGGAAGTCTGGGACGAGGACCGTAGCAGATAGAGAAGCAGCGAGACGATCTGCGCCTTGAAGGGTTTGGGAAGCTAGGCCAAAGACGTCATAGATGAAGAGGATAGTATGGCGAGAATTGGAGGTCCCGGTAACATCTAAGACATCGTCAGCTAAGGCAGTGGATCTTTATGAAACTTGAGAGGTGCGAGGACATGTCTTCAATCCGGCAACAGTTGTGTACTTCCCCGCGAGGGTATAGTTGTCCGATATGACCGGAGGGAGGTCGCTGGGGCAGCAATCTGCTATTCCTGACATTTTTGAGTACAATCTGGAATTAGGAGATCGTAAGAATGGTTCTTGTTTGATCAACTGGGGATAGAGACACTTTCGTGACGCTGTAGGAAATAAACCTGAGCTATGAATGATGCGATAACCAGAGCTTATCGCGAATTTTCCTGCCATCGGATAAATAGTCCCGGCTTATCGCTATGCTGAGCTGGAGAAATGGGGTAATGAAGAGGCGGGGTGGCATTTATAGTATTCTGGCAAGCTAGATCTTTCTGACTTCTATACCTGCAGTAAAATCCGATCCCCTAGAGAACAGCTACGTGTTACCAAGGGTTTAGTTTGTGTTATTGTGTTATAAATTGGGTTAGCCATGCCCTGGTGGTCTGCTTAACAGTCCTCGCTGGAGATGGCCTAGAAAGATCCGTATTCTTTGTTATGGCTATTCTGTCAGGTCATTTCGTGAACAAGTCTTCGCAAAATGCATCGGAAGAGCTCCTCTTCGAGATATAATCCCGTATTCGCCTTGCAGATGCCCAAATTTGTGCCTTATTAGATATATGCAATGTCCGTGTCCGGTGGAGGGGACTCTCCGGTTGGGTGGTGAATACTGGTACCGTATAATCTTATGAAATCGGATAATGGGCGCCGGCTAGCGCTGACAATACGCAACTGTCTAGCGTTATATTTGCTCTCTAGCCCACTATCGACCTCATGAGAATATACGGTAGGCGAGTGCTTAAGGGAGATTCCGTAATCAGTTATAAAATGAGCAAAGCCATTGCCTCCGAGTCCGTTCACGCTTCCCGTTCATAAGTTTGTTAGACAAAAAGCTGATTGGCATTGGGAATGGTACAGACAATACTCCTCACTGGCTCTAGTGGGCTGGTAGGCAATCGATGCGCCATCAGAGCGCTTCAAGCCGGATACCGAGTGATCGCATCTGTGCGATCAGAAAGTAAGGCAGAGAATGTGCGGAAGTCGGTTGGGCGAGTTTGCGATGTAACAAGCCTGGAGTTCATCATTATTCCCGACATGGCTGTTAAAGGCGTCTTCAATGACATCTCGAGGTCTGTGGACTACATAGTTCACCTAGCTTCTCCGTGCTGGACAGTTACGGACTTCTCAGATATGGATCAGGCTTTTGTTCAGGTTGGATCCAAGCTGCAAGGAGTCAAGGTTCACTGAACTAACGTCAATCAGCCAGCCTATCTAGGTGTGTCCAACATACTTGAAGCGGCTTTGCAGGCGCCGTTAGTCAAGAAAGTTGTGCTATGCTCTTCATTCGTTGCATTGGTCACGATGGATCAAATTTTTAGTAAAGATTCAAGCACGGTTACCTACAATAGCGACAATAGAGTTCCAGATTCGTATTATAGCACAGTCAAAGCCCAAGAACATTACCTTGCGGGAAAGACCAAAGCCCTCAATTTTACTGATCGGTTTTCCAAACAATCTTTACATTTTGACATTATCAATGTCTTCCCCGCCTCTGTTCTTGGCCGCTTCGAACCTGCCGCGAGCCCCGACGAGTTATTAGCAAACTCTAACATCCGTGGCCTGGCAATGGCAGTGGGTAAGACGCTTGATCCCTTGCCCACGACCTCCGTCCACGTTGATGATGTAGCCAAAATCCATATCGATATCCTTGCAATGAACACAAACAAGTACCATAACTTTGGCGCGGGTATTCAGGTATCATGGGGCGATCAAGTAGATATTGTCCAGAGGCATTTTCCAGATGCTGTGCGGAAAGGAGTTTTCTCTTGCGATGGAAAGGTTCTAGATCACCTATTCCATTTCGACTGCGCTGCGACAGAGGAATTCTTTGGCTGGAAGCTCAAGTCTTTTGAGGAACAAGTCTTTGATTTGGCCGAGCAGTATGTGGAACTCGTACAGAAGAGTGAAGTCTCATAAATGGAGGTGAAGCCAATCGGAGTTAGGTAGAAGAAGGTTGTCAAATTATGGAGCATTTCACTACGTTCCGAATCTAAAGCATCAAATAGCTGTTGAGTTATAAAGATAGGATCTTGTAGTCATGTGATAGAGTCCAGGGAGTCCACAAAGAATCCCGGGACTTCAAGACATTACACTCTCTATATAAGTAGATTTTAGTAGATAAAAGCCCTGTGCTCAACTCAATTGATTACTCTTAAGATATTAATACATAATTACATGATTTGTTATTCTGTGTTTACTCTTTACCTGCTTTACTATAAATCCTCCTAGTAGACAGAAAATTTCGTATCCTTATAAGGTTATTATAACCTATTTAAACATGGTGACGGCTATCGTGCCGCCGAATCCTGGTATGCTGTTACAGCCTTGCGGCGCGTAACAGCTGTAAAGAGAAGGCGGGAATAGTAGAAGCGCTGTGATCGAGGCTGTGATTCCCATCGCCTTAGGGTCTTCGTTGGATAGAACTAGCAAAAGAAAAATAGCGCGCGGTTGCGTTGTGCAGGTGGTGAATCCTTATGACCCTTTTCTATCCACTCAGCCTTAAAAATTACAGTTGTGTAACCTCTCCAGATTGCTGCGGTCTACGCCAAGGCTGATCTGCTTTCTGAAGGCTGCGACTATTTTATCTGGAACCACGTTTTAAGCTTGCTCGATCCCGGCGTTCACTTACCTCACTCCTGTTACCACACAGCCTAGCCGCGTCCGCATCCACAGTTCGAGAAACGTCAAGACGCCTAAAGCAACTCACTCAGATTTGTGGAAATCCGCTTCAGGTAGCAGTTTCATATCCAACGCTTGCAGAAGATACTTTCGTCAGCCACGACTCTAAATGGCGGATATTCAAACCATGCAAGACAGTGAGATGCACAATACAACCGTGTCTAATAACGGAGACAGAACCGCTAAGTCTAAGAAGCATATATCACTCTTGGAATGTTGTGAAAATGTCGTTACGGGTTTCTACGTTCCTGTATTTTTGGAGGTTTTCGGAATATTTGCCTTAGAAGCTGCTGGGGTAGCGAATGATCAGTCACTGGTTGCAAATCAGTTGGCCCTCCTGTCACTCTGTTCTGGTAATTTGGTAATGTTTTGTGTTTTATTTCGTAACTCTACACTGCTGACGTTAGAGTGCAGTCAAGCGAAGTGTGCAGAGCTCTACTTTCGCAGGTCGACTCGTATTTACCGGCCATTGCCAATACGTTATATAATGTATCATCGCCTCCTCGATTACCTTTGGAGAATATGACAGACGCTATATATATTGTTCACGTGAAGACCAGTGCCTATGGAAAGACTTATGTCCTTAGTTCTTTGAAGATACTCCAGATTGTTGTTTATGTCTTCCCGTGGATTTTTGTTTTGAAACTTATCCTCATCACAGCCTTGAAATCTGCCCCTACCACTGGAGCAATAGCTGATTCTGCCGGCGATGCATGTGGGACAACTGGGGAGGCTGTCACTGTTGTAGGTATGACGCATTTTTTGGCTCTATACGAACCTAACTTCGTGAACAGACGGAAACTGTTGGGCACACTCATAACTCACACCCTTCGCACTCGCACCATTCCCATGAGCCAAACACTATACTCCTTAACCCACCGTACGCCAACAGCTTCTTCCCTAAACCTACAGTAGCTCTGCTATGCTAACCAGTTGGGCAAACAATCAAGCATAAGAGCGAGTTCAACAACGGAAATATTCGGAAATAAGAGCGGAACATCACGCATGATTCTATTCCCCTTCACTTTTCTTACCCTATGAGACTAGATTCTAAGATGTACCTTTTCTTCTTCTCTTTTTGCCATCTCTCGTCAGAAGGGGTTCTTTTTCTTCATGCAGCGATCTTTGACTGCCGTGAACAAGTTCACCATATTAAAGGTTGCCTGAGTGTTATATTATCCAAGTGCAAATACAGTTACGCTGCTAATATAACAATGATGCACTTGCACGCGTACAGCTTACTATACACTAGTGTAGAGAGACCCAAAATGTTATATTTGTAAAATTAATCCACGTGTAAGCTAAATCCGATACGTTCATACGAAATTATATGTGAGCATGCAAATATAGACTAGTACATGAATAATTATTCACTAAACAGGGGACAAGTTGTAGGCCCTGCAGGCTATCAATGTTCTCGATTCTAATATCGGCTGTAAGATACCACTAAAGTCGCACATTATTAGATTCCATTGTGGAAAATGTCTAACAATCGCTCACCGATAGAGTCAAATGCTATTATGAGTGTACGAAAAAAGTATTAGTAAAACTCCGGTCCAAAGTAGTCATTCTACTCCTCTTCACGGTGATTTATTACTATACAATATTTGATATAATATATAATAGAAAAATTCCTGCTAGACACAGCTATCCCCTGCGATAACTGGCTAGTTGCTACTGAGATTCGCTGATATGATAAGATTTCGAAAGGTACGTAGTTGTTTTGGAAGCACAATGCCAGCTCTCTCACAAAAGGGAAGGTGTGACTATGTGGACATCATTCTGTTATAACCTATCCAAAGTCCTGACCCCACAACTATTACTCCGGTTGCCAACAGAGCACGGGTCATTATACCGAAGAATTCTAGTGTCTGATTTGGATTTGGAAGTGGAAGTTTAACAATTCTTCCTGTTACATCCTTAACATCCCCCAGTGATAGCACGCCACGCTGCTTGTTGTAGACTTTCAGACGTGGAAGGCTAAAGAGAGCGGGTGGAAACAATGTAGGTAAATATTCAGGAAATTGAGGGTAGGTAACTACTTGAACCCATGAGCAAAACCGTTTCTCCGAGTCATCTGGACATAGACATTCCATGTTAAGGAAGCCCAACAAGAGTAGTGACAAACCTGGTTCAATTATAGAACGAAAACTTCCTACAGAAAATATTCGCGATCTCGTCCACTTCTCTAAATACTTTATATTTGCGTCGCACGCTGGTTCGAGGAACGCTAGCTGTAATGGAGGAGTGTCAAGCGTACATATCGCATCAATTGTCTGCTCCAAGGATGTGTATGTGAACACAAGGAGCACGTTAGCCTGCTCAGCGACAGTAACTGCTTGAGTTAGTGGTGATGCTGCTCCCTGGGCTGATTTACGTATTATATCGGAAAGGCTGGTCTGATAAGTGTGTCGCGCAAATGAAACAAATCCCAATTCCCTAAGCTCCGTCGAAACCAACTCCAAGTTTTGGGAGAATGTACCAAATATGGTGGAGAAACTCTTTGAAAAGGCTTCGAGATCGGAATGTCTGATGAAAACCGCGGTCAGCTTTTCATGTGCCACGTAACGGGGTAGGCTGTAATAGCGGTAAAAGTCTTTAGTTAGTTCCTGAACTCTTTTGATTTGACTTCCATTGTCAACGATGGCGAAATTTGGTTCTGCCATGGTAGTTTGAAATGTTGTATTCTGCATTGATAAAATCGGAGAGAACTTGACGGCATCTTTGTCTACAGGTAAGTAATGAATATCAGCGATGACAGCCCAAGAACCAAATCCCTCGCGTTCTTGGGATTGGGCTCACCAATAATCAATATCTGGTTAAATTTGCGCAGGGCAGGATCCCTAAGGTCCAAACCTTGCATGATGCATATTGATTGAGTGTCTAGATATTTGGCAAACTCTTCTTTCAATATAGCGAAGAATCTAGAGTCAGTAGATTCGGTGGCTAGGACGACAGCATTTCCAGCTGCCACGCTCGAGGCGAAGGGGGCCAGGGCATATCGGAATGGATTGACGGTATTAGAAAGAATGAGCGAGACCCCGGCCGGAGAGCTTTGTAGTATATTTGATACGCCTGGGTTTTTTCTAGCATGATGAGTTCCTGATATGATATTACGGTAGTGGTTGGCAATATCTTGAAGGAGAATCGCGACTTCTCGTTCGTATCCATCTCTTAAGGAGCTATTGCCTACTACAGGATTAGAATTTGGATTTATTCCAGATGGATGATTAGCAAACCTTCGATAAGAGCCGAGATTAGATATTCATAAGCGTCAAGAAGTAGCTGGTGAAGACCGTAAAGTTGGTGGAGTTTCCATTTCGAATTGACATAGGTGGCCGACGTGAGGAAAGCCTTACGGCAGGTATTAAGTGATTCGGCGAGCTCTGAACTAGTAGCCATGATAGAGCCAGCGATGCAACTTTTCAGATGTTACGAGGCACATTAGATAGACTTCAAAGATCCATGATTTATAAAAAGGGGGGCGGAACGCATTTAGGAGAGTTAGACTACTATACCAAATAGCTTGGAGGCCGACCTTACCGAAGGCTCCAGGTGACTAAAAACGCACCAGAGAGTCCTACTAGGGTAAGGTTCTCGCATAGAGCAGAGTCTGGAACCGCATGAGGCAGTGCTTCCATGTTCCATTACTAAAATTGGTCATGAAAATGGGTGGATTATTTCTTACGATCATGATTGCCGATCCTAATGAGTATAAATCAATTCACATCTCGTCTTATATATCCCAGTATCATTCTGTCTTTCTTCAAACTTCCAACCCCTCATAGAATCCAGTATGACAACTTTAGGACGACAACCTAATCCATCGTTGCCTGTGTTATTCGCATCCCACGGTACGCCTTTGACATGCTGTACACCGAGCGATTCAACTGAGTGGTGGCAGAAGGTTTGTATTGTATCCCTACTTCAAATTGGACCATACTCTTCCACCAACTACAGCTTTCAACCTGCTAATTCAATGAGCCTATAGTTTGGGAAAACTGCGCTGGAACATGGCATCAAAGGACTTGTCTACGTGTGTTCCCACTGGACTGAGCTCGATGACCGGGTTCGGGTGGGCACCAAAGTAAACCCCCGAAAGTTACAGATGGATATTGTCCCACGGGAACACTGGGAAAACTACCCAATCAACGTCTCAACCAGCCTAGGCAAAAGGGTCGTGACCCTATTCAAACAAGCCGGCTTCTCAGATGTTGAGGAGGACCCGGATGCTGACTGGCATGATGACAACACGACCCCCTCGAAGTGGATGTTTCCTGAGGGGACACCTCCGTGCACTTCGATAAGTCTCAACGCACGATATGACGCTGTATTTCACGTGAAGATTGGGCAGGCCCTCAGACCATTACGGAAAGAAGGTATCTTGATTGTCGGAAGCGGCTCCATTGTCCACAACCTCTTCCGCGCGAGCTGGGTCCCCTTCCTTCTCGGTGGTGCTCGGAATACATTGCAACCGGGGTATAAACCTGAGCAATGGGCTGTGGGATTTGAGCGGGCCGTGCAGGACACCATCTTGTCAAACTCGGTGAGGCATGATATGGTTGGATAATAATAGTTGTACTAACATAACATCCTACTCCTTCTAGGGTCCCGCCTTGGCTGGAGCCGTTGTCCGATTGACGGAGAACCCATATTATCGGCTCGCACACCCTTCGAACGACCATTTCCATCCATTGCTTGTGATTGCGGGCGTAGTATCGGACGAAGACGACACGGGAGTTTATGGCTGTAAGATGGCGGAAACGTGGGACATGGGAAACGTTTGCTCGTCCCAGTATCTGTGGGGGAGTTGGACGTGAACAGATACTTTGATCTTCACAGTACTAGCATTATTAGGGCAAGCTAGAATCAGCCATTGCCACTCCATATTTGCCCCTCTCTTCCTTGGTGTTTGAGAAAATCTTGATCATTACCCATTCGGTGCCCCGGTTAATCCACCGGGGGACTCATACGAGCCACTCTACGGTCGATACAGATAATCCTGGCCGTGTTCCACCCTGCACGGCAACAGATCCATCACAAAGCCTTCATTTGCGAGGACTGCAGATTCTACCCTGGACGTGTGCAAGACTTTCCTATTCGGTCCATTCAGGCTTAGTTACTACTCAGGTCCTCCAAACCATAACCACTGATGAATTTTACCGCCGGTTTTAAGCGCTTACGATGTAACCCTAGAGTATCTTTATCCTAAACTGTATGTGGTCTAGCTCACAACTGCCATGCACGCAACATCTACACGACCCACTTGCCCATGTCCCTGAATACCGTAATCTCAGATGCTGCGCTTGCATGACTTTCCTATTTAGTCCATTTAGGCTTAGCCGATCTACCCCGGCAACCTAATTAGAACATCATCCCGACAGGACATAATCCCCTACGCTGATGCAGTAACATTTGATATCCTCTACTTATTTTATTTTTCTTGTTTTGGCTATGCGATCGGATGGCGTGGCCGCCAAAGCAGCGTGCAAGAGGCATCACGTTGGTAAATGGCATTTCACCAGGCATTTGAAGGAATTTCGCTCCTCCCTGAGAGAGGTACGACTTCCTAGGCAGAATTTCCCCAAGAAAATCCGCTACTCCCAATGAGATGAAACAAGGAAGGAAAAGACAAGAGAGCTGATTACTCAACAGAATCGTCAGGAATTAGACAGGAGCTAAGACACTCTACGGAATCCCGGCGTCTTCGATTTATCAGCGTCGACCCAACGAACGATGTCGATGCCGTAAAGTCCAAGAGAATAGTTCGCGGTCATGCTACAAAGTATTCGCGTCGCATTCGGATGGCACAAAGAACAACTCATCATCATGACACTCATCTGCAGCCAGAAGATGACACCCCTGACCATGCCACTCCAATGTTGCCGTCGTGTCCACCTGCAGCCTGGCTCTCAGCGTATCAAAATCTTTCGACGCCTGTTGAGCCTTATATGCACCGGCTAATGCTTCACTGTGAGTTCAGTTACCGGAAACTCAGTCCCCTGGAACATCACATTCCCTCGTTTTGTTTCACCAATTATCGTCTAAATATTAGACTTTTGCGATGCGATGACGTGCGCACCCCAGCAGGACAAAGGCCTCTCCGCGTTTTCCGAACGTAACACTCCTGGAGGTTCAGCATACTGATGATAGATTTAGTTGCTGAGAAAGTGGCCTATACCCAGACGCCTTTCTACCCCTCCGAGGAGAGGCTTAACCCGTATGCCACCGAGCTAGTAGCATTGACGCTCCAGCACGATGTTTTATTTCATGCAGCGCTCTGCCTGTCTTCCATATACCTTAACAGATCGTATCTTCGGAATGACTTTCCAGTAGAAACGGCCAAACACAGGGGGGAAGTTATACGCCTCCTCATAAGTGGTTTCCAGGGGCGGGATGGTGGCATCGATGATGCTTCTATCGCCGCGGCGACACTGCTATCGATCTCCGATGTGAGCCTACCTTGAAAGAAATACGTTCGATGCCTAACCATTTAAATAAGCTTAGTGTTACTGGAGATGTTGCCCTCAACTACACGCATGTATCTGGGATCAATAAAATGGTCTCTCTCAGAGGAGGACTCGGGAAATTGGGCATGAGCGGTATGCTGAGAATCATGGTTCTTTGGTAAGATACCCGATGTTGAGCTGTGCGTTGCTTGACACTAACCTATATTTGCGATTAGGAGTGACGAATGTTATTCATTACATGCCCAGTCACCTCCATCCTACTCTAAATTGGCGTTTAAGGAGTCTGGCCTTGGTATTCAAGAGCCCAATTCAAGCATTGATGTTATCCTGCCCCTCCCATTTATTATTATACGTGGTGGTGGCTTCCGGTATTGTATGCAGCAAGGTCTCCTTAGGAAAGATGTAACAAGCATCCTCGAACAGCTGTCCTCGATGATCGCACCATACAAACCAACCACTCCTTCCTCCTCATTTCCAAGTGGAAACGATGCGTATTCTCTTCAAGATCAAGCTTTAAACCTTATATCTCAGCTAGATCTTGCCATAGTTAACGGTCACCCTTGTTCGCTAGAGAGGGCTATATTGAAAGTAGTAAAACTTTATATTACAGGGATAGAATACTTACGAACAGGTTCCTGTTGCTCAGATGTTGAACTCATGACAGATGATGTTAGAGTCTCCTTAGTCCAAGCAAGTTTAAGCTTTAAATGGTGCTCGAATCTTGGTCTCTTTCTGTGGGTCTTCTTTTCCGCTTGTCTTCTGGACCAGGGCTCAAGGTTTCGGAAGTGGTTAAAAGATGAATGTAATACAGTCATCTGGAGGCTGCAATTTGCTGGGACAAGATTAGAAGATATAACAAGTGTCTTGAGTTGCTTTCTCTGGTCTAGTGCTTTATTTGAGAATAGCGCAAGAAAGTTATGGGAGGAGATTATTGGTTGTGCCGCTCTTAGTTGAGTCAAGTGGATGTTTCAGCAGAGAAAATTGGCGTTTTGGCTGGGACAAACACATTAGAGCATCTTTTATCTATTATAGCTCATCAAGTACTACCACCCATTTTAGACTATCCTCCTCGGCACATAGTAATGGTCGGTACCTAGCATCACACTTCGTGGGCCCGGGTTTTTAAATCTACATAAATGGACCACCAAGAATACCGTTAGGATCATATCTCTTTTTCAACCTCCGCAGCTTCTCAAAATTTGTTCCGTATATCTACCAGATGTCAGCAGACACAATCACCCCGGGATGTTAAAAGACGTACAGCTGACATGTCGTTGAAGTCCTGTATGAAGTTAGGAAGGTAATCTCCAGGCTGGTGTTCAGGGCAAATTCGCTTGGGTGCTTTCCCTAAAGCCTCCAAGCTTGATTTTCCCGTTTCGACATCGCCGATGGGGGCTGCCACCGCGAGCTGGAGCACATGTTGAGCTCGTGTGTGAGGCCAAGCGCAGTCGGTCCGCGGTGTATCTGTATGGATTGCAGGCTTCGTAAAAGTCAGCGTACTAACCAATTTGCTCTGGCACTTCAGTTTACAAACCTTCTGGAGCATTTCGATGAGTACCATAACTCCCACCGGGACCTCTTTTACAGCAGGGTTGGCAGCGACAGTCTCCTCAAACCAATCCCAAGCGCGCAGAATAAGGTCTTCAGAAATTTCAGAAATGAGAGGTGCCGACATCCATGAGTCCGTCGCTCCGCCAGCCTCTTTCAACGTGTCTCGAATCAGTTAGTACTAGCAACTCTTCATCGAATCTCGTGGAGACTTACTAGCAAGCTTGTTAACCTCAGTGAAAGTGAGTCTCATCGTCTTGTCACTGGCCCCTGGGATCTCAAAGGCCCACCGAAAACCTTCGGCAGATCTCGCATGCTGCTCTCCGTGTGCGTCGTAGATCCAGAGCGAAATTTGTCCTGCGTCCAGGCCTCTCGACCAATTATCATTTTGCGAGCCGATATTTACCTCTTCCGTCATCTCTTTTGTCTTGAACTTTTCGGCAGTCATGCAATAGAGATGTAAACAGAGTCTGGGATCAGAGACCCTTCGCGTAAACGCTGCCACCTCACGCGCAAGGTGCTGCAAGGAGGTCCGAGGGTATACAAGTCGCCCAGTGAAGATATCCTGTGGATACTTGAATATCTTGACTTTCACGGTGGCGACAATGCCGAAGCTATGTCCACCGCCTCGAATGCACCAGAAGAGATCCGGATCTGTCGAGGCCCAGACGGCCGTGCCATCGGCCTTAACGATCTGAGCGTCCAACATATTCTCCGGTAGTGCAGCGGCGCCACGCTCCGATGACGCCCAGGAAAGTCCACCATAAACAATTGTGCCTGCGACGCCTAAGAAGCTAGACCTTGTGCTCAAAGTGGCATACCCGGGGCAGTGCTTGTCAATGTTCTCATCCACCTGGCTCCAGGGTTGTCCAGCTCCAATGGTAACTGTTTCATCATCGAGGCTATATTCAAACGAGTCAAAGGCTGTCATGCTGATCAGGACATCTTTTGCTGAACCCGAACCATAGCCTTGGCTTCGTACAGAGACGTCCAAAGCCGTGCCATTGAGGGCAGCGACGAGCTTGCACAGGCTCTCCAGAGACTTTGGGCGTGCAAGCAACTTTGGCTTCAAGTTCCTTTGTACTGCCCAGGTTCTGCTCTCTTCCAGATATCCAGGCGTATCTGGGGTGAGTATTTCATCTGGGGAGAGCGCGGCGCGAACCCTGTCAAGCTCTGAAGTCATAGTGACAAAGTTGATTAGTCGAGGGCAGTCTATTCCGCAGATTGATTGAATATACCGGCAAGTGGGATGATACAGCCTCACCGAACTACGTCCTGCGCTCTTATATTTTTGTCTTCTTTGGCTGCTCCGTGGACCTTGGCTGCCGGTTCCTATCTGAGGGTCCCGGTCCGACCACCATGAAAGAACGGGAGCGGCAAATTGGGAAAGATCTTTATCCGATCGGAGGCCATACTGTATAGAAACTATTATTTATATTATTAAAGGCCGCTTAATAGCCTATGTCATGTAACCTTATAGAATATTTCCCTCCTGCTCCAATGATGGCTGTTATCCCCTTAAGCGCCGGATCGATAAATTTCGCTAGATATCGCTAGGCATCAATTCTATATATAAAGTAAAAATTTGTAAACACTTTTATAGCTGGTTCAAGAGGAAAAAGTTTAGTAATTTCTATGCAGCTACTTCATGTATTCCCAGATTTGAGGCCTTAGGCATCAAGCTAATAATGGCTGTCAACTGGCTGCTGGCGTTTAAGGGGCTCGAGGGGATACTACCCCGCACACACAGGAACCCAGCCAGGTTCTTTAAGGTTGTAAATTAGCGCTTATCCTAGTGGAGGACGAGTTGTAGTGAATATCCCGCACCGATGTTTACTCCCGCAATGGTGTTTACTTCTGCATCCACCTATCCAAAGTTTTGTCGGATAAAGAGGTTGTGCATTATCCGACATGGAATGACAAGAACTAAATTACTGGGGTTGGCTCACACCAGAATTTCAGGAAACTGATCACAGTACAGTTGATATCAGATCTACTGGGTGACATTCCTTGACGATTATAGTATGATGGGCGGTTAAGAATGTGTCAGTATACTATATACACTTTTATATATAGTCCAGTTATGAATTAATTATGAATATATTATAGTAAGGAAACAAAAAAGGCACTTAGGACTTACATCCTAACAAGGAATGCTAGGCTATTGGCTTTTGAAAAAGGAATTCCTACGGGTATTAAAAGTACAGTAAACTATTTAATGAACCAAAAAAAATTAAGATTACTAGAATACAATAGATCTATCCGGTGCAACAACGTTGAAATATGAGTGTAATGATATCGGCGGATTGCCCAACAAGTTCGTCAACTAGCTCTTCTTCTGCACCTGTAGGGAAACGACAGCGATCCCTCAGTGAAATAGACCTCTCTAATTCATTTTGCTTCGTCTTGCTCTAAAGAACCGAGACGTATCTCCCATCGGTATCGTAAATGGCACTACGTCTTGGCAGAGGTAATAGGCAACACAGTAATAACCCAGCAGGCCGGCAGTGAAGCCAAATGCTCCAGCTGCCTTGATTAGCGCGGCGCCTGTTGCTTCTTCACCGTCAGCCATCGCAAAGTACGAGGCAGCTTCGAGACAGAGACACAGCTCGATTGTGAAGAAAATACATATGTAGACGACATTGCTATAAAAAGGGTTGTTAGAGGGGCTTAGAGGAGTCCTTATCATTGGAGTTGTATACATACATTGCTAACGAGGCGATGAGGAAAAAGAGATTAAATACGGCCCAGACTACACATGTAAGTATATCAGCTCTTAAAAGGGGCCGTAGAGCTGAGAACTCACTGAGAAGAAAGAAGCCAAGAGCATTATAGTACTGAGGCGTAAACCCTCCATAGGCTTCAGCAACCCCAAACCCCGGGAGCAGAATAGCGCCGTACCCGCCGTAGAATAGTGCTGACTGTTGTTAGAGAATAACCGATTTACATGTGATACAGCACAGCAGCAAAGGCTTGTTTCTTGCTGTGATTGGAGAACAAGGTATATCACATACCAAAAGCACTGAGAACCGTGTATGAAAATGTGTCTCCTTGGACGAGAGCCCATTGGGCCGAGATGAGCAATCCAACACAAGCAACAAAGCAGAGGTTCCCAGCAAAGAGTGTCTGAAGCGTGACCCCACGGAGGCCCATCATGGCTAATGACAATGCAAGCAGCGTCGTTGCAAAGCCACCCATAGCAAGGGGAGCCTATATGGTAATGATGCGTTGTGAGCAAGTGGCACCAAGATATAGTAATTGGAACTTCTCGTACCGGGTTTCCCATGCGACGGGCCAAAGGCACGGCTGCCAGTTTGGGCATCGCCACGTCTCTGGGCATCTGTGTAGTCCTTGGCTGTTCTTTCGCTGCAGAGTAGGTCATCGAATTGGGTGATAGTAACTTGGTACCTATCGCTGGCTGATGAGTGGAGGGAGATAGGGAAAATCAGCTAAAGTTGTATGCAAAAGTGCTCATCTTAAACTTCTAACTAAAAATGAAAAATTTATTAAAGAGAAATCTATAGCTCCCTGATGTCTTTCTAAAGCCAACTTCCACTAAAAGGGAACTCTGTAAGGCCGGCCATATAGAGGTTGATCAGCAGGTTCTGTAAGGCCCTTTGTCGTATACCGGCTTGTGATGGCACGTCCGCTGAGCGATGCCCGAACCTATCGTAGTTCTCCGATAGAAGATTGTTTCTTTCGCCGACATCGCTTTCGGCACTGGCTGCCAAATGTGTATAGAGGCCACTAGCAGAATATGCGGGATTGCGGTGCGGACTTTCGTGGTATCCAACTCTTGCACCGCACCGCATGCGATCGAGATACCAAGGCGCGGCTCGACCAGTGAATTACTAGTATCTGTATCAGATAACAAGGGTGTGCTTTATGGCCAAAGCTAAAGGCACTTGGAGGTGGCTTATCGCCAAACGATTTCCCACCTAATTTCTCAGTAATTGAGATACACCTTAAGATCTAGGCATATAGAGTAATTAGTATGTATGTCAGAGGTTATGGCGCAGTGGTTAGGCTACTCCACATATAAATTGTATGGTACAGAGACTCTATTCGTTGCTAGTCTTGATGATGTACTGTACATAGGGGTAAACCGGTAAAACTCTTCTCTTTTACCGACCGTTAGCTTCTATAGTTATGATTGGTCAACGCCAATTACGTAAGCAATATCTCTGACACTTCCCCATACGTCGTAATTGCTGTCTCTCCCCCTACGGCGCAATATAGCTGTATAAGTGTATTTGTGGTTAGTTTCAGGCCTTGTTAACTTCTACAACGAGTTTACGGCTCGTAACGTCTACATCTCCCTTGGAGTTCGATTGTTCTACAGGTCTACAGGTTTTACCTCTCCCTCAGTGGAGGAGTTCGATCATTGTACTATGTTGTAGTACAAGAGTACTTCCGGCATCTTTAGTATTCTTAGCTTTTTAGGTTTGTTGGAATTCCTTAATTCTGAGTATACAAAGATGTTTGTAAAATTGTTCTACGGATAGTTATTTCGTGAGTATGTCTGTTGGTTAATTAACACCCGGAATGTACTTTATTGAAAGTTTATTGGTTTTCACTATGTCAGATCGAATGTAATTAAACCGTATATCAATGTACTTAGCTTTCTTATGATATTTGTTGTTGTAGATAAGTTCTACGGCTTTTATATTGTCGATATAGAGTATTAACGGATGAGGAAAGTCTTTCTTTAGGTCTTTATTCAATTTCTCTAGCTATATTATTTCTTTTGAGGCTTTGTTTACTGATATGAATTCAGTTTTTATAGAATTTAATGTAGTCGATTTTTGACATTAAGTTATTTATAATATAGTTTTCTTAACTTAAGTTATAGTTTATTTATTAAAGGATTTTTTGTTATTTTTAATTTTTTATATAACATCATTATACAGAGTATAGAGGTTTTCGGTCTATAAAGATATGTTTAAGTATTTTAGACTTTTTTATAGATTCTTAATATAAGTTATTTTATAATTAATTATTCTTTTTAAGTAATATAATATTTGTTTAATATATTAAAGATATAAAATCTGTAAATTTGACATATATTTTATTAGTTAATTAACTGTATAACTGATGTTTGGACGTATATAGTTCGACAGGTAAATGAGTAAGTTTATAAGTTATTGATATAATATTATTTCAGAAAGTTTTAATAATTAATAATAATTATCTTTGGCTATAGTCTTTAAGTTTAGTTTGTCAATTTAAGACAAAATTATTCTTGGAAGTATAAATAACTTAATTAGATTATAATTTGACATTTTAAATTATTCTAAGAAATTAATAATATATAGTATTTAGTAAAGATATAAAGATTTAGCTTTATAATTATATTTAATCTGAAATCCGACGAATAACTTTATTTTCTTTAAGTTTTTATATTTTTATTGTTTAAATATCTAAGATTTAGTGTATATTACTTTGTCAAGATTTCTTATAATCAATATATCGTCAATAAATAATAAAATATATACTTTATTTTTTACATAAAGATTAAAGTTTATAATTAATAATTAAAAACTAATATTCTTAAAATATATATTTATATCCTTAAATTATGTTTTAAGTATTTGTTTTAGTCTATAAAGTGACTTATGAAGTAATAAATAGTATTCTGACAAATTTGCAAATAGATTTAACTATTCAAAGTACTTTAGGATTTTTATATATATTTTTTCTGGTAAATAAAAATTCAAAAGAGTTATATTAATATTTATTTAATATATTTCCAAGTCTTTAACTATTATTATAATTAGAACAGTTTTTACAGATATATACTTTATTACTGATATGAAGGTTTTTGTATAATTTATTTTATAAACTTGTTCAAATCCTTTAATCATAAGGTATATTTTATGACATAATAATTCTTTTTTATTATTAAACTTATTTTTATATATTTATTTATAATTTATAATTTTTTAGTTTTGAGGTCTTTTAATAATAAAAAATATATATATATATTTTAATGACTATAGTTCTGAAAGAATAGTTTTTTTCCATTTGTCAAGATCTTTTTTGAGTATTTCTTGGGTCATAAAGATCTTAAATAATATAGTATAACTTTTTTGAAATTCAGTAATTATCATAGTTATATTATCTGAAAAGACTTTCTTCTTAAAGTGTTTCTTTGATTTAATAAACTAGAATATCTCTGGATTAAGAATATTTTTGTGTTTATAATATTTCTTACTTATTACAAAAGTCTTTGACTTTACCAAAATACTTAGTCTAACAACCTAAAATTTTATAACCTGATATATACTAGTTAACTCTCCTGTCTTAACCTCAGGCTTTATAGTCTGTTCAGTACTAATTCTAGTTATATTATTGCTTGACTTTTCTAAAAAGCTTTTTATCAGAGTATATAATACTTTTGACTATTCAACAACAGTTATAAAGTGTTCCTCTTGTTTAACAACAGGTTTATCTTCATTTTCCGGAAGAGTTATAAATAAAAGATTTATAGGTTTTTCTGTAAGAAGACTTTTAATAATTATATCTTTATATTTTACTAGTTTATTAATAATATCTGTAACTTTAGAGAATGTATATTTATAAACATTAATATCTACAAAAATATATTCTTGATATATTTATGAGTTTACAAGTTTAACTACTAAAATAGTACTTTAGCTTATATATATAAATTCATCTCGAATTCTAGGTATTTGTATAATTAAGCATAATTTTTTTGGTCTAAAGTTATAAATAGTATATCTGAATACTTATAGTTATAAGAGATTTAATTTATAGTCATAATATACTTCGAAAGAAGTTATTACTTTTGATTATAATCTATAAGATAATATAGTAGTTAGAATTCGATTTTTGAGTCATATAATATATTTTATGATATAACATCAAAATCTATAAAATAATTTGGCTCAGTATAATATAAATCTAGCAAACTTATTAATGGTTTATATTATATATTTAATAACTTTATTCAAAAAGTGTTTATAAGAGGATAACGATTTAAGTTAAATTCCTAGACTCAATAAGAATTGTTTAAACACTTCTCTAAACTTACTTTTTCCATTATTAACTTGTATGTATATTACTTTAGTATTATACTCTTGTTTAATCTGTAAAAGTAATTCTCTAAAAGCATAATAAACTTCAGTTAATTCTTTAGTTCGTAAGAACTTTATCTAAATATATCAGATAACATTATCTATAACTAAGAAAAAGTATTTATATTCTTTAACATTTTGTAATTTAATTCCTGAGATATTACAATATAAATATTGTCTTTTTAGAGTAGTTCAGATATTAATACTCTTATAAAAAAATTCCTTTATTCTTCTGATCAAACAGACTTCATAAACTGTTTTTCCTGATGACTGTTCATTAGGCTTTAGTTTACGGAAATTTATACTTATAATATATTTTAGTATAATATCTACATTCCAATAATTAGTATATCTCAAACAATTATGTTATAATTCACGTAAAGTATTAAAATCTGTAAAGACAAGCTTTAAGCTTTTAACTAATGTTATAAAAACAGATTCTATTAGTTAATTGACTAAATATAAGTTATTTTTATAGATCTCTTCAAACTGAACTTTTTTGCTAAAAATAACTTTTACTTTAAAATTCTCAAATATAACTATAAACTTGACTTTATTAAGTATATTAATAAAAATTAACTTAAAATATAATTCTAGAGTATATTAAACATTATTAATTAAGACATTGTTTTTGATGGTCTTGATTATGACTTGTCCTTGTTTTAAGACTTCAATTATTACTTTATTGACTACTCTTATAATTCTAAGAACATTTTAACGTTTTATTAATGTACTAAAATCTTTAGTATAATTACTAAAGTATTTTGAGGTACTTAAGTCAATAATCTAGTTTACAAGTTAATTAACAAATATAATTAAAGTATATTGATCATTTATATAATTATATAAACTACAAAAATAATAATTATTATCGTTATTTGTAGAAAGTATATATATAATAATATTTATATACTTTTCTTTAGTTCTTTCTTCAAAGATATTTCTTGTTTTTGCTTAAACTTTCTTGAACTATCTACAGTCTTTTATATAATAATCTTTCTTGAGACAGAATTAACATTAATCAGATTCGAGCTTTTCTTAGTCCCCAGACCTTAAATCAAAGCTTTTCTTGCTTTTTAAACCTTTATTACCACTCTTAGATTTACTGCCTCGTTTTTCACCTTTACCCTTCTATTATCTTAATTCTCCGGATTATACAACGTTCGTAGAAACTTATATAATATCCGTAAAAATATAAGTAAATTTGTAACATTTATAATTAATGTCAAGGAAAATAATGAACTTTTTTAACTTAAAGTTCTGGAGGTAAATGTACTAACGGATAATTTCCTAGAAAGAATCAACAAAAAGAAAGTCAAAGAGTTATAACTGTATTTCTATGTCTGTAATACTTTTGATCAGTCAACTTTTATATGTCTTAAGTCACTTAATGAATTACTAAATAGTTTCTGTTTATATATTCTACTTTTCCTTCATGAATTGGTTCTTGATTAATAACTAATAAGTTATATTCGTAAAGTGGTCATATTTGATTAATATGTCCTAGACTTTCTTTAGCTTCTTTTCCTTGAGTCTGGTAATGATATTATTCTGTATTCCGGGGATAACAGAGTTAATTATTATCTGAATAACTTTGTTAGTTCTCGAATCTCATTTACGGCTTTTGATGATTCTGTTAAACCTTTGATTAGTTCTTAAGATCATATCTATAATATCTATGACTATAAAAGCTATTTCGTAAGTACACTTGAACTTTATATAGTTCTGGCCATTAAGAATTGCGATATCTCCATATTTGCTGTAGTAATAGCCATTAGGAAGACCTCGACCTCCGGCCGTAGTTAAGTTGGAGCTTGAAGATACAGTCTCCATTGCGAGCTACCCGGGCTCATAACCTGTCAGAGGTTATGGCACAGTAGTTAGGCTACTCCACATATAAATTGTATGGTACAAAGACTCTATTCGTTGCTAGTCTTGATGATGTACTGTACATAGGGATAAACCGGTAAAACTCTTCTCTTTTACCGACCGTTAGCTTCTACAGCTATGATTGGCCAACACCAATTACGTAAGCAATATCTCTGACAATGTACGTAGATGACTAAGTAATTACTCAGATTCTGGTTGTATAACAGCTGTTGGATTCCATCCTTGCGAGAAATGGCGAGTACTTGAGCGGCTCTGGAGTTAACTACCTTCTCGTCAAATGTTAGCATGGAAACGGGCTTATAAGACAAGTCTAATGACAATCTGGGAAGAGAGGTATAAGAGCATGTCTCTTGAAGATGCTTCTAATGGTATTTTAACAGCTGGAAACGGCGGCTTCGATTATGTTGAGCGCCGGCTTGCATTCAGCCGTTCGATGGGTTATTCGGGAGCTTTGTCCTGAGACGTATCCCGAGCTTTAAGTACAGCAGAGTCGACAAAGTAAGAAGTCAACGCTCTTGCAAGCGCATGATGGGCTCGATCAGTACTTATCCGAGCCACCGGTTGAGAATGCTTCCTATAAAGCTGACCCAATTGCGTGGTGGAGAGACGTTAGTGTTGTACGCTTTCCAAGGCTATCTTATATGGCTGTTGACTTTCTTACAATAGCCTTGTCTTCATCAGAGACGGAGAGGGATTTCAGTAGCTGTGGGAGGATGATAACGCCATTCCGATCACGTTTACGGCATCATATTGCGGTAATGGTTTAATACTTTCGGACCTGGAGTAAATCCAGGATTTATCAGCCGTCTTTCCCTCTTGGTCTCTTTGAAGGAGATAATTGGAGGCAAGTATTTCGATTGATAGGTTAAAACTCCCTAGATAGAGATAACGAGGACTATATCTGATCGATTTGATCGATCCGATTTCCAACCTGCATGGAATATAGAATGGTTAAATGACACTCAAGCAAGCACGATTTTCACGCGGGGTAACTCTACGAAAACACTTCACTAAGTACCTGAAGTGAAATCATAGAGATAAATTCAAGAATAACTTACACATTGTAGCTAGTAGTACTTGTAAGTTCCTCCGTAATCACTCTGTACAAGCTGACTGCTGCTCTAAGCTCGAAGTGCTCATCTCTATGTCCGGAGTCTACGGGATAATAGCGGAACAAAGAGTACTTTAATTATATCCGTTCATCTTACCTTAAAATTTATTGACACAAAAGCTGAACGCAGCAGAATTCAGGGGCGAGAGGACTTAGGAACGATAAACTATCTAATGTCCGACCTAGAGGCCTGCCTAACTTAGCTCTATAGTTGATTATATAATATTCTACCATCTAATCTGAAGTCGATGATATCGGAGGACTTAAACTTCGAGAGTTTGTAGTGAGAATGGGCTAGCTAAAATGATCAATAATTAATGAAAGTGGAGGAGGGAACAAGGTAAAGAAGCTTTCTATATTAAATGCTAATTCTAGTTTCATAATTTCACGGCATACTGTACCATACCCTTGTCGGAACCTGGGGGTCCCGATATACTGTATCGTTACAGGAACTCAACTATGGAATGTGAAGATGAATTGAATCGTCTATCCTACGAGATATCTACAGCTATATTTATAGTGGGAAAATACATAGTAGGGCACGAAGAGAAGTGAATATTAAATATCAGGATCGGCCTATGTTGAATGGGTATGAAAGAGCGGTACGACAGTATATAACCGATTCTACGGTTAGTATATGGTGTTATTCGAAGCTATTCACGTAAAGGCTTACGCCTTTACGTACAGCGCGTATCCACCGGTTCTGACAACCCTAATGTAGGATCCAACCCTATTCTCGGTCCCAGATCTCTAAACTCTCAAGATCTATGACAGTGCAGAAATCTATTGCAATGCAGCTGATATTTATTAACTAATCGTCTGTTCGTATAAACACCGTAATACCTCCTCGTATGGGTATTTTGGAGAGCGACGAGTAACAAACTTCTCAATAGCTCTCATGACCTTAGGTGAATAATGCACGTAAGACCCTTCAATATCTTGGAAAATTCCACTAAGAGTAAGTCGCTCAAGATTTAAAGTATCCCTCATCCGTTTAAACAAGGATGAAAAGGAACCATCACGCATCTCAATGGCAGATAATTCTACTACTCTAAGTGTCTCTGCATGTCTTTCCATGAACTGGAAGAGGTCATCTTCTATAAAGTCAATGCATTGTACACTGATAGTCCGTAATAAAGGAATTCGAAATGGTTCCCATGTTGTAAGCCATGGCACATAACTACTAGAAGACCGTGCAATAATAGTTAAATCTTCTAGAAGTGACATTGACTGTATAAAAACTCCGAGTTGATTTTCAAAATACCCAGCAATATATTCACCCTGATGGTTATATTGAGGCAATTCGATGTATAAACGCCGGATATGTGCAATAGCTTTTTTACACATAAGAAGGTCACCCGGATGAACCCGTAAATTCTCTGGTATCACAAATCTTCGATCATCAGTGATAATGAGTTCCAAGATTTTGAGGCTATTAACGCTTGCAGCTCGGAGGAAGTTGCGAAAGTGAATTCTACCAGTATCTGAAGGCCGGAAAATCTGATTTATGTAAGGACATAAAAAGATCAAATTCTGTAATTCGCGAACATCTTTAAATAACTGGTCTGAATTTATTTGCTCAAAGTTGGTAGATTGTATTACCACGGACTGTAAGTTGTGTAAACCAGCAAATGCAACAGCTAGACTAATACTATCCATTCCAGTCTCTTCTAATAGTTTTTGCTCTTCTATAAGCTTTACGTATGTATTATACGCGGTTAAAACTAGCCTAGGAGTCCAATCTTGGTTCTCTGTATACTGGCCAATGTTATCAAAGCTGAGTGGTTCCGATACTCGTTGTGATAAGGGGACTGTCTGATGATATAACCTTTGTAAGAAGAGGCTTTTGCTTGGCGCATTTGTTTCTAGGAGTTCAAGGCCTATAGACAATCTTTTTACATGTTGTCGGATGTTATCACATCGTGAAATGTTAAGCAGCCTGAGTAATAGTGTACAACAACGAATTAGCAATATACATAAAGAGAATTATAGAAGTTAAAAGCTTCAGGTCTACTGCTTGAAAAAATATTAACTTACCTCTCGAGACTCTGGCTCTGCATCCAAACTCGAACATGATAGAACAGTTTGCTCACTGCACATCTCTCGAACGTTTTGCATACTAGCCGTACAGCTTGAAGATCTTTCAGCGATAGATGTTCTATTACGATCTGGAGTAGATCAATTGGGAGGAACAGTACACCCTGTGGAAGCGGGTTAATTGGTTCAATAGAAGCCATACTCAATAAAATACTGTGTTGAAAGTGCTCAAATGTGGGTAGTTGTTGAAGATTTTTATTCAAATTAGGCCGGAACTAAATCGACACGTAACCCCGATACCGGCATTCACGGACCATACGACTACATCCAAATTAGTAAGGGCACGGCGAGCCCTCTAGTGTAATGTACCGTACAGTGTCTTACCACTGCTTCTTCCCCCAGGAGATGGGAGATTACTCAGGCCAGAGCTGTGGTGATCGGAGCCGTCCCGTCGAAGAACTCCTTGCGCCATTCCCCGAACTTGACCAGCAGGTCAAGTATCATCTCGCTATTGGAACGGACACCCACCCGTGGCGCCTGTGGATCCAGTATGTGAAGACTTTCTTGATCGCAAAGGCCTACTCCTCACCGTTAATTACAGCGAACCCTACCCCTATATTTCAAAAGGCGTCGCTGCGTTGCTCGGTGATGCTGGACATCCGGTATGAAGTTTTACCTTGATCCCCTTTTTGCGCTTGGTTCAACGTGTGTGGTAGTATATAGCAGACAACTAGGACTGATAGGTGATGATAGATGATGCCCTATTAGAGCCAAGGTGCTTGTATGGCCATTGGGGATGCGGCTGCTCTAAGTATTCTCTTCAATGAACTATATTTTAATGGAAGCGTTAGAGATGCGCTTAAAGTTTACGATCAAGTTCGGCTGCCACGGGCTACACTCGTCCAGGCCGCTTCGGCAACGGCTACTTACGACATCAAGGCGCGTATCGGTAGGTTTGCACTTAGATCATACACAAAACGTTACAACAGCGGCTAACAAACTGGTTTCTCCAGCGAGGCGACTACAGAACTTGTTACGGAAGAAGAAGCCAAACAGGTCCTAACAATAGAGGAGATGAATGCGTAAGTTAATATGTGAAGATTACGATTGACTTATTGATGTTAGTTTGGCTACGACCTGGGCAAAGATATTGACGAGAAGCTAGCATCGCAGAGAGAGCAGGACTGTGAGGGTGGGGTTAAATGGTATAACGGTCTGCCTATTGGGCTTGAGCTGGCAGGTGGTTATACTTTTACTTTTCCATAGGTGTCTGTCAGATAAACTGGTCGCGATAGGTGGAGCTTTTGGTGTTTCTATGTCAACAGAAAGCTTATCAGCTAAATAGTGTTACTTAGGTATAAAGTCACCGGTTTTAAGGTTTACATTACCTGTTTATCTATAATTAATAATCTACCTTATTGACTAAATATATTGGGATAATCAATGTATTTTAAACTCTCGGAATTTAATTTAATATTTTCGAAAGCTTTTATCTGTTTAATAATACTTTATTACTACTAAGGCTACAAACACCAAGGCGGTGATCACAGTCTAATAGTAGTGGCATGACATGTGAAGCGCACACAGTGTGGCTGTAGAAGCGTAGACGTAATCATTTTGAATCATTATAAATTTGCAACAAAACTTCTCTTCTTTCCAGAAGTGAGAGGTACACACCTAATTTTGCTTGTTTGTTAAAGACTGCGTCACGGGGGCCCAGGGGCTATTACATACCGGCAACCAGCCAGCGATTATTGAGACCGCGTAGTGCTTGTTTCAGCACACTGAGCTTGTCACTGGTATGAGAGAGTCCATCTTTCATCCCCTCAGCGATCCTTAAATACATCCGTCCAGTTGAATACAAGAAGTGTGGTAGGAAAGGGGAGCTACGATCGCGCGGCGGGTCACCGGAGTCAACGAAGAGGTAAGTTATCATATCAAATGCCGCTTCCATTGCAACTGTAACTTCAGCTGATATCGGTACAGCTGACAATCCTGAAGTTTTCGCATTATCGTTGTTGGGGGACCACCGCCGATTTTCCAAGAGCAGGATAGCACTCTCGTTGTTCAGCTTAAGGGTTTTGAGGAAAGGACAGAAAACCTTACCTATGACACACCGCCATCTGGGTGCAGAAAACCCATCTCCTCAGATGCCCCTCTATGTTGGAAAGGTTGACTAGCGCAATGATGGTACGCTGTAGCTGGGGGTTTGCGCTGGGCTCTTCTGCTGCTTGTTCAAGAGCTTGAGTCAGAAGATACGCAACCTGCGCAAATCTAGCAAAACGACCTAAATGGAAGCCAGAGGACGAGCCGATTGTAAATGCATGCTCTGGGCGTGATGTCTTTCAGATTGTCAGCGGGTTAAAAAGGGGGGAGGGTGCACTGTGAGAAGCGCTTACTCCTTCGTCCCAGGCCGTGTCATCAACCGGTAAATAGGTTGTTGTGGTAGGGTTTGGTGTAACCAGTTGCCGCCCTGGGTCGCAGAGGTTGGCAAACCTGTAACGGACGCTCAGCAACGGTGGTAGAGTAGGGAACAAGACTTGCAGCAAAGCAAACCAACGCACCTATCGAGTATCACGATGGCCCACCAGACTCGGCGATATTCTTCCTCTTCAATCCACGGTACTTGTCTCACGGCTGTGCCATTAACCGTCTCGTTAATGCCCAGTGCAGTACCATAACGAGCACAGTTTGCTATTGAAAGCAAACATGCTGGATACATTGCATGACCCATTTCGTAAAGAGCAATCAAAATGCCGGATTGAAGGACTTGAATGGACAGTACGCCGGAGGTCTCGATATCAAAATATAGTTCTTTGACTGCCCTATAGAGGACAGTCCTGGGAGTGGTCACACCAAGTGTGGAACAAAGTTTCATGGACAAAGTTAGTAGATACAACTCAGCCCTTCTTTGAAAAAGACGATTCGGTAGATGTTCAAAGAATAGCTGTTTTGACACGATTGGCATCCACGTATGGACGGCATCGAAGTGAATATTCGCAGTGGCATGAATGTCGGATATGCTGCCCACCAGGCCATCCACCAGCTTGGGAGTGGTAACGTGAATTTTACCTACCTCCAATCGCATCTGGGAGAATATGTCCGGATCTAAAAAGTGGACGGCGAGAAGCTCGGAGGTGTCCCATTCGAAGAGCCCATGGTGGCCGGCATCCCTTTTCTCTCCAGACTCCCCAAACGGCGATATGCTCTGGTCCGCATCTGTCCTACGCCGCTCTCGCTCTTTACGGCGGTATGGATAGTCACATGCAATGCCTCGCCTGTTAGAACATGATTGTCAGTACAAACCCAACTCACAAAGCTTCGCGGCAGAATCAGCATACTGATTGCAGAGCGAGCACCGGGGAAAGGAGCGATCGCAGCGTCTTTTGGCACGTTTGCAAGGATGGCATGCGTGTTGCGAATAGGTGGCTAAATTGCTAGATAGGTCCTGCATCTCGCTGGAATCCCTAGACCTTTTTACCCAGGGGAGTTAACTGCGGAATTTCGGTGCGGACATACACAGGCTTTTAATTAAGGGCGCATGAACACATGCCCCGGCATTTTAGTGTAGTTATGCAATATTACTAATATTTTCCGATGCCGATTACCGTAATTTAGTGTCGGCAATACGCACGGTCTAGCGTTACATTTGCCTAGCTCACTATCCGACCTCGAGAATATACAGTATCACACCCTTTCTCTGGCCCTCTGACTCTAAACGCAATTCAATATCATCATATTAGTACTAGTGTATGACACAGTGTCTACTTATTAGAATATGTGAATGGTGATTACTAACCGCTCCTCAATTAAAGCACTCTTTTTTGTATGACACTCCTCTTCATAATGTCAGGGGAGTGTAGCCGCAATATGGTAAATACTGTACCTAATCTAATGGTCTTTGCCGCCCATGATGGTTCTAACCTGGGCTCTGTACTATGAACTCCAAAATGCTTCGGTGGTTTAAACTAGACCCGAGGCCCCGTCTTGAATCACTTGTTACTTTCTAGCATCAGAGGCGGCAAACCATGTTTTGCACTTGCCTGGCATGGAATTTCTACTCTTAATTGTTAGAGCATGGTCGTTATATAGAGTACTGTAATAACATGGTATGCAATTAGCATCATTCCGGCATCCTAGACCTCCGGGGTGATAATTTGCCGATCCTCATTAAGTTGAAGACTCCTAGAATCTCAACCCGGACCGAGCGGCTTCGCTGTGCTCGCCTTTAAAATGTAGACTTATCCCTCTTGTGCCCGTACAGCTGAAGAGTGCTCATAGTTTTCGAGATTACGCCTTAAATCATGTCGTGTAGCCCACGTCTCCTAGGGGTATTTACCCTGGCTCTGTCCGCCATCATCCCTTCGGCCGTGGCGAGTGCTGTAGCAAAGCGAGAGCCACGGTGCTACAGCATCATGATTCCTGTTCAGATTTCGAGTATGAATTACAACGTGTCTTCCATGCTATCCAATGCAAGAGCTGCCTCCTCGATAAACCCAAGCTTGATCCCCGATGTTCCTATCGATGGTACCTTCGACATCGCTGCTCGTTACTGCGACCCCGAGGTTGTAGTACCTTCTCGGACACACTCACTGCAGCTTCTTGTGCACGGCGGCCAGTATGATCGAAACTATGTCCGTACTCGAACCTCCATTTTTGATGCTCTAGAATCACAGCCCGAGGAATTAGACCATGCAAGAGCTGACATACATAGTGGTCTGGAGAAGGACCTCCAGGCCGTGGCTTTGCAGGCGATAAATACAGCTGGATATCCTATGCATCCAAACAAGGATATCCCACGCTATCGATCGATCGCCTCGGAAACGGCCAGTCAGACCACCCTGATCCTATTGTCGTGGTGCAGATGCCTGCACATGTTGAAGTCTCTCATACCATTGCCAGGCTCGCTCGTGCAGGAGCATCCCCTTTCCCTCGCACCTTCAACAAGATCATTTACATCGGCCACAGCTTCGGCTCTTTAATCGGCAATAGCCTCAACGCGAAGTACCCTAACGATGTCGATGCGACAGTGTTGACAGCCTTCAGCTCTGATCTAGAAGCGGCAGCCGCCATAGATAACTTCAAATTACAGCCAGCAGCTATTACGAGACCCAAAAGATATGGAAGCCTTCCGGAAGGGTATGTCCAACCTACCTCCCAGGAAGGCTTTCTTTTTGAGTTCTACAATCCTGGTGGCTATGACCCAACGTTCGCAGCGTACCAATACGCAAACCGTGGCACGCAGACAGTTGGTGAAGGAGCGACAGCCAATGCAGCAGTCAAGATAGCCCCGAAATATAGGTCGCCCATCTTTGTGATCTCCGGGCAGCATGACAACATCTTTTGCAATCCAAAAGGTTCAAGTTTGGAAATTGGGGGTTGTGGCCGTGGGACAGAGAGTTTGTTAGCCAAAACGGCAGAGCTGTATCCGGCCAGTCAGTACGATTGGTATGCAGTGCCTAACGCGGGACACTGCTGGCAACTACATTATAGTGGCAAGGAGGGAATCCGCGCTACACATGATTGGTTAGCTGCACAGGATTTGTAGATACAGTTGATCACCCGCACAGTAGAGCGTCTTATCGATATTACCGGAGAAGGGCTAGGTTTTATACTATTGCAGGTAAAGTATCATTATAGCTTATTTCGTTATAGCCAAGTTCAGCTGTATACTGTATTATCTACGTTAAATACTACAGTGTTACGGTTACACGGTGGTATTGGTAGCTATAATCTTTCAACATTTTTTTGATGGCTAATCATACGGTCTGTATTTTCTCCTAAAGTTTGTACTGCTGGCTACACTGATCCAATGTCATTACTTGGTACAGTCGGTTTATTCCAGGCCGACTGGGCTAGTAACATGGGTTGCTACATCGCCTTCCTATATTGAAACACCAAGGTGACATCAAGGCGGCAAAGCTTAGCAATAATCTGATTTAGTGGCAACTGGAGCAAATTGCTCTCAAGTTTGCCAATCACTATGCTCAGCAATGATGCTATTCGGCTGCATCTAGGGCAAATGCTTTTGAATTGGCCAATCACATAATGCGCTAGAAAATTATCATTAACAGGGGGAATTGATATAAAGTCAGGCGATTATATCAAAGTAAACATGCTATCCATTGCTACAGGCTCCGGGGAACGTTCAGACTGAATATAATATAGCCTGTTCGTTGTTATATCCTAGACAATGACGACTCTGGAGAAAAAAAATAAAGGCATAGTGGCAAAGTATTTCGAAGAGTACTGGGGTAAAGGCAATGTAGACGTTGTGGATGAACTTTGCGATGACGGCTTCGTCATCGATTATCCTATGCATGGTCCTCGACACGGAAAAGAAGCAGCCAAGAGGATGCTCACTGAATTCCGTGAGGTATGTCGGACTTCAAGCTATTCTACCATGTTGGCTAACAGGGGCGCATTGAGGCCTTCCCGGATATTTCATTTCAAGCCCATAAATTTCCACTTATTGCTGAGGGCGATTATGTTGTAGGCCACTGGATTGGGGGTGGTAGGCATACAGGGGCCGCGTTCGATGATCTCGCAGTCGGCAAACTTGACAAGCCCAATACGGGTAAAGAAATCTACTTCTCTGGCACCACCATCTTTACTCTAAAGAATGGACTAATTGTTAATGAGGTTGGCGAGGAACAAGCTTTGACGGCGCTCCAGCAGCTTGGATTGGTGTCGCCGCCTAAACCTGGAAAAGAGGTGACATATGACACAGGAGGAAATCATATTTAGGATTGGTTTTGAGTTATCAAGATAATGAAACGCTAAGTAGCTCTATCATTTATCAATGCAAAATAGGTGTATTCTATACACATATTCACACCCAACTTTATTCAAGCTGGAGGCCTACCGTCTTCGAATTTTGTAGTCATAACATTAATTGCCAGCTCCCCAGGCAGCCTTCCTTTAACTCTAATTCCCTCGTAGTGTGTTTCCGATAATCGCTTTGCTCGCAACCGGTAAAATGTGACCGGAATGAGCGGCTCTCAACGCTATACCATGATGAACCACTGTTTCGTTCTACGGCCTACAGCAACATAGACGGCATGCATACATATTATAGTCAAGGTAACACAACCCCACAATTACTGGCTCCGGATTCAATGTGCTCGGAATTAAACTATTAACGAGTCCGCCGTCGGTTTAAGCGGCGAACTTCTTCGCTCAATATCTGATGTAGCCTAACCCTGGAACTGGAAATAATTTTGCACAGCGGTTACGGGTATGGATTGCTGGCCCTACCAAGGTCAAGAAAGGCTAGATCAATATTGTAACCTATGGAAGTGATGAGAGCGGTGGGCGGGTCGGAATGTATCTCACTGGTATGCAGCCTATACCTGTGTCCCGCCACGGCTTGGGGTGTCGGGGGAGCATGGACATTCAGGGGCGCCTGAAAGGGTTAGAGTCGCGGTGCGGAGTTATAGACGGGTAGGATACTAGTCCCGCGCCGCTCTTGAGCTAAATTATACTACAGTAGTGCCGGAAGATCCACTGCGCCAAGCCCTAAAACCCATGCATGATCCACCCGCACTCTAGCCGTTACGGGCGATGAACCAGCTCACCGATCCTTTTTATACTATAGGTGCTGCTATCACACAATTATACTAGCCGCTTAGCTTAGGTGGTTCGTCGTCTATAGATGATGCTGGAGACTAATATCGCCACCTCTACAGGTGGTGAAAAAGAATGATGGCTCCCTAACCAGTTGTCTTAATGTAAGTGGCTTAATATTAGCTAGTGGCTTGGCAATACAATATTTAGGCTCCTTTAGCTACCGCTATACCACTTGCATTAAATTTGTTCTAAGGCTTCAGCCCTAACAGGACAGATAGAGCTCGGATATGGATACAGCACCTTATACAGTGATGTTCAAAGCTGTCTACAGTTATCTAAACTACTCGCATCTTCTCGTTGTGAATGACGCATTTGCCACGAAATTCTACAATCCTTTGTATTTCTGGCTCCCTATTTTCCACTCATCACTCCCCAGTCACCCTCGGACCAAATCGACTTCAGCTTCCACGTTTTTATCTTCCACAACCCATCCTTATCATACCTAACGAGATCCAACCAGTATAAGCTGCCTACCAGAAGCCCGGTAGTGTCTGCTTCCATGCCCTTGCCGCCACGATAATGCTGAGCCAGTGCTGAGCACATCGCTGAGGCTTTACCCCCGCCGTCATCAGCGTTAACACGAATATTGGTGATGAAGTGGGTTGTGTCGAGTATAGCAATGCGCTCATAACACTGAGAATAGATAATATCTAGTCCATCCATCACAGTGCCATTAAGATCAGCAATGGCATCTTCAGTGAAGGCAGACCGAAAGAGAGCCGAGTCGGCCGTGTCCAATCCTATAACGCATCGATTGATGGCATCAGCAATTGCCTCGCGTCCGCCGCGAGCAAATGTGAGAGTGATTGGAAGCGACATAATGCTTGACGCGCGAAACCAACGGCGAGACTTTAAACTCTAGATTGAATGATTGATGGGCTTGATTTCGTCTTGCTCAATATAGGCTAGCATTATATATATATGAAGTACTTATTAGCAATACCCGCCAAGCACGGAGTTACCAAGTAATCAGTCTATACTCCCGATAGTATCTCCTATCTCCGAGGATAAAATATGACGCCCAGTAATTCATATGGGTGTCTTAGTGAGTTGTTGATTTAAGGTGACGAAGGCCCTTACTGATTCTCTGCGGGGTTGCGGGAGTTTGCGGGCATTGCAATTTGAATTAATATCCGCACTGACTGGTGCCGCGCCCGCCACCCACCTGCATGCATACCCGCGATGGAATTTGTCCTATAGGAGGTTATTGCGTCTTCTTTATAATATGGGATTAGCTGTGACTTGTCTTGCTATGAAGTAGGTGTAAATTAAAAAAATATTCTTAGAAGTGAAACCGAATGTATGGCCGTCTTCGATAACGACCTCCCCTCTATGACCGGACCAATTAATAATTATATGGAGTCTAGAGTCAACGTAATTCCCGCTCTGCTCGTCACCCCGGCTCACCCGTCACGCAAAATTTACCGCCAAATTGAACAAAACGAATTTCTCATAACTTGACCACAGTAATGAATTCCGGCTTGAAATTTGAGAATTATATCCATACAGCATTATTTAATACATACTTAAATTTTTTAATGATGTTCAGTCTTATGCTCTAAGTACTGTTGAAAATAATCTTGATTTGGTGGCCTAAAGATAAAAAGTTTTTGTATTTCAATATGCTAAAATGCCTCTGTGGTTTTCAAGGTCGACATTCTATACGATAGAGATATGATTAATATATTCACAAAGTTTTATTTCATTTGGTTGTACGTTTCTGGAATTATGTTATACTCCGCCGGTGTGTGACAAACAGGATGAAACTAGCCACTACACCATCAATTCTGCGGCCTGCATCACTAAACCCAGAGTGTACAAGATCATATCAGCCAGGTATTGAACCAGTTAATGGCATGCAGAAATGCCTGCTCTTTGGCGAATTTTTGGACTCTCAGAGTAGTCTCGCCGCGGACAGCAAATCCGTGGAGGACCCCGGAGAAGAGACTGATCTGGTAGGCTTGGCCTGTCTCGCGCAAAATCTCCTCCGACCTGTGACGACTCTCGGCAGGGAAGATGGGATCCGTCTCGGCGGCAGAGATGCATAAAGGTCCCAAAATTGCACTAAGTTCCTCCTCTTCGACAAAGGATGGATGTGCAATATACCCAACGTCGATGCCGTTCTTATAGTGGCGAACCACGTACTATTATATCTCTATTAGTGTACGTCATAGCAATAAGAAACGAAGTCGGGATGCAACAATCATAGTTTCTTATGGCATTATATAGTAACTTGAGAAGTCGGCCTACCTTAGCCCCGAAACAATAGCCGACAGAGCCAATCCTCTTCACACCCAACATCTCTTTCATATACTGGATCGAATCCACTATAATCGGGTCGACGTGTGGACTAGTATGTGGTCCAGCATCATTCCTGCCTGCCTGGAGCCAACCCAGGAGATCAAAGTCACCCGGATGGGTGGGATCAATACTAGTGTCCAGCTGGTCGCCATCAAAAATATTAAGCTCCAGCTGATCACCTTTGAAGAGATCGGGCACGACAGTCGTGTAACCGTTGGCGGCAAGCTGATCAGCAATCAACTGGCTGTTCTGGTAGATGCCGAGGACGTCGGGAATGTATAGAATACCAACGTCCTTATGCTTTTTGTCTAGGGGAGGAGTTGCCAGGTATGCGTCATGGCCGCCTGTAATCTTGATCATATAGCCTGCTGGGATACCTCTGGGATGAAGAAACAACCTATGTTAGCTGCTGATATTATACAGCATTATATGATGATTGAGAAATTAGAACTGCAATGCGGCGGACTGGTCACTTACTCATGCTTAACACCCACAGTGCAGCACTTTGCGGGGGGTTTAGACGCCATGGCAACCTCGAATACGCCTGCAAGTTTTTGCGTGAATCGAATATGTCGTGTAGCAAGAGAGACTTAGGCAGAAGAAGTTGTAGGCCACATGCACGAAGTAATTCCAGAGCTATATGGAGGGAACGAAATAGCCATGAATTTATACGTATTCGAATGACTACTAACAGCCGCGAAAGAATCAGTAATCTCGTTGTGACCCAGCAAGCATTTACTTGCATCGATGTCCTGTGGCGGACATTTGAGACACAGAAGCTGTGATGCTTGGCCAATTGGAGAGCGGTAACTAAATTTTGCGAATGCTTTGGTGACCCATGTAGGATGCTTTGAAGTTAAAGCCAAAGTGGAGCTTGTATTGGAAGATGAACCACGAACCGCGCGACAGTCCGCGGCTTCCGCCTACATAAGGCGAACGCCCGCACTGGTTTTCCGCAGCCAATGCAACTGCATTTATTGTCCGCAGTCTCCTGGACCGCATGCGGAATGGACGACGGGGTCGAGGGCACGCGCTCGCCACGTGCTTGTCTGTCATGCCGTCGTATGAAAAGGGGGTGCGATCGGACGTACCCAAAATGCGCACTTTGTGTCCAGTAAAATCCCGACGTGCACCAGTTTCCCTAAAGAGGCAAGTAACTAGCGCTAAGAGGCCGTATAGGAAACAACTGCAATGTGTCTATGTCTTTCGTCGGAAACAGAGGAAAAGTCAAAGGGCAGATACAAGCCCAATGGCTTCTCTGCCCTCTGGAAGCTCTATTTCCAATCGCCACCCGGCTGATGCACCCGGCGAAAGAGAGACCGTACGTGAAGGCCTGTCCGACTGGAGTGGTTCTGATTCCCTGGCTACGCGATTTCTTGATCCAGAGATCTTTCGCCAGATGCAGTTAGAAATCCCCAAGGTAGAAGTGGCCATCAACAAGAGCATTATCGATTTAGTCGGCGGCATAGTGGATATTCAGTCCACTGCTAATATCTTTTTCGACACTGTGCACACGTGGATGCCTATTATATCAAAGAAACAGTTCTTCGCGAAGTTGCCTCGTTATCTATCTAATGGAAAAGCCGAGCTATTTCTGCTGATACTATCCATGAAACTGGTTTCCTCTTCCGTGAGCATGGGCAGAACGATACTATACCGGATAGTGAAGCAGTTCTACTTCGATATAGAGTCATCTGGGATGCTTTCTCTCCAGATCCTTCAGTCAGCTATCCTGATCGTGCTCTACGAGCTAGGACACGCTATATATCCGGCCGCTTTACTATCTTTTGGGTGCTGTGCCCGCTATGCTACTGCCCTCAGAATTGAGAGAACAATAATAGGCTCGCTAGATGATGCAAATCTCCCCTGGATCGAAGTGGAAGAATGCCGCCGAGTTTGGTGGTCGATCTTATTACTAGATAGGTATGTCTGATAACAACCCCCCCTATATATCAGATCTTTGCCCATGCCCCTGCATTATTTCCTTGTTTATGTATATATGGTTACTGAGGTATACTTGGTAGATTTCTAAACCTCGCCGACACTAGACGGCAGCTTATAACTCCAGAGCCAGGGCCAGGGAGCTATCTACCGGTAGATGATGCAATGTGGGACGCAGGGGTGGGTGAATAAATCGCTACTTATACGGCGGATTATTGCTAATCGCAAAATATAGTCATCGCGCCCTGAAGATGCATTAACTCTAGAGTCATCTGCTGGGTTCCATCTGGGTCGATTTGCCCGATTTGCACAGGCAGCATGTCTCCTCAGCCAAGCTCTTCATCTCGCAGCTGAAGAGCCGAGCGAAAACACGCAGTTACAACGCACAATTTTCGCCCTCGTTAATGTTTCGGAGGCAGAGGGAAACCTGAGCAAGTGGGTATTTTGCACTCAGCTAGCTGTATGCTATAGGTACGTCGGACCTTTATTGGTAGCTCTGGCCTTGCTAAAGAACGAAGCGCTATACTTTTGCTTGAAATTCCGATGTCGCCCTTGGAAAGTCAGAGCACGTCGGTATTCAAAAACGCTGATAGCTCGATTTCACCAGAAGCCGCCTCCGCCCTGAAGACGGTTGTAGACACAGTATCATATTTCTTAGCAGAGCCAGAGGGACAAAAGTGTGACCGTGTCTCACCTCTCTTATTGCATTATATATACAGAGCGGCATCTATCTATTTGGGGATCAAGCGTGCTACCCCGAGCGAATCAATCACAGGAAATCTGAATGTCCTAAAAGAGGCATTACGGCTGTTTAACCGTCGGTGGCTAGTTGCTGGTAAGCATCCGTCTTTCATTTCACTTTTTTCTTAGCTGGGGCTTATGTCACTTCCAGGGACGTATCTGTCGCTTTTAGAGAGATGGGAGATCATATTGCTGATGCAGAATAAAAACGAATGAGAAGATTACCGTCCTCTCGATTGTCATACGCTCTATGAAAGATAATCAAGTACTGAATTTCTACCATCGCTTGCTTCGCTCGCCTCGGCCACAGACTACTAATATAGCCACTGTTACAGAGGTGCTTATAATAGGTGCCGTGAATCGCAGACCGTAATTGCTACAGTAGAGCCTCAGAGGTTATGGTTGACCGCTGTGGCAGAACCAATGGACCATTCGACAGGATGTGTTTTTTAATTTCTTTGGTCATGGGTAGTTCAAGGGCGAATATCACTTCTTTGTCTGTAACATCAGCTATCAACGTCGTAGTCTTGTATGCTCCTTTACTCTACTACTCCTGTAACAAGACACTTGCTGGTACTCACTTTCTCCGGTGCTGCTCCTTCTCCGGGTTACAAGAACGTGTGTTGATGTCAGAGATATTGCTTACGTAATTGGCGTTGGCCAATCATAGCTGTAGAAGCTAACGGTCGGTAAAAGAGAAGAGTTTTACCGGTTTACCCCTATGTACTGCACATCATCAAGACTAGCAACGAATAAAGTCTCTGTACCATACAATTTATATGTGGAGTAGCCTAACCACTGCGCCATAACCTCTGACAGGTTATGAGCCCGGATAGCTCGCAATGGAGACCGCATCTTCAAGCTCCGATTCAACTACGGCCGGAGGTCGAGGTCCCCCTAATGGCTACTACTACAGCAAATACGGAGATGTCGCAATTCTTAATGGCCAGAACTACACAGAGTTTAAGCGCACCTGCGAAATGGCTCTTACGGTCGCAGATACCATAGATATGGTCCTAGGAACCGATCAAAGGCCTAACGGAATCGCCGAAGGCCGTAAATGGGATTCGAGGACCAACAAAGCTATTCAGATAATAGCCAACTCTGTTACTCCCGGAATACAGAACGATATCGTCACCAAGCTCAGGGAGAAAAAGCTAAAGAAAGTCTGGGACATGTTAGCCAAATACGACCACTCCACGAATACAACCTACCAGCTGTCAATCAAGAACCAATTCATGAAGGAAAAGTGGAATATACAGACAGAAACCATCTGGCAGTTCATTGAGCAACTCAAGACATATAAAAGCTGACTGGTCGAAGGTATTACGGACGCAGAAATACAGTCACAACTCCTTGACTCTCTTCCTGCTGACTCCTTCTGGGAAATTACCCGTCAGCACATTTACCTCCAGAACTTTGAGCTAGAAAAGTTTATTATCTTCTTTGACACTAATCACGAACGTTACAAGTCTACTTACACTTCTGCGGACATCACACAAGCTTCCGCGAACGTTGTACAGTCCGGAGAATCAAGATAACAGAGGGATAGAGGTGGAAAACGAGGCAGTAAGTCTAAGAGTAATGGCAGAGGCCTAAAAGGCAAGAAAAGCTTCGATTCAAGGTCTGGGGACCAGGAAAAGCTCGAATCCGATCAATGTCGGTTCTGTCTCAAGAAAGGCCATTACATAAAAAACTGTAAACAGTTCAAGAGAGCCCAGGCAAAAGCAAGAGGCATCTCTGAAGGAGGAACCAAGGAAAAACATATAAATATTATTATATATATACTTTCTACGAATAACGACAATGACTATTACTCTTGCAGTCCACATAGTCATACAAGTGATCAACATGCCCTAATTACACTTGTTAACCAACCCGCAAACTGAATTATTGACTCAGGTGTCTCAAGGTACTTCAGTAACTATGCCAAAGACTTCAGTATACCGATAAAGCGTTAGAATACCCCCAGAACCATAAGAGTAGTTAATAAGGCAGTAATTAAAGCCTTAGGACGAGGACAAGTCATAATCAATATTACCAAAAATAATATCTTAATTGATAATGTCTAATACGTTCTAGAGTTACATTCTAGGTTGATCTCTACTAACGAATTTAATAAAATCAAGTTTATGGTCATATTTGAGAACCTTAAAGCAAGAGTTACCCTTGACGGAAAAGTATAATTCAAAAGGACCTGTAAAAATGGCTTATATCTAGTCGATCAACCGATAGAATCTACCTTTATAATGTCAATTAGAAGCTCAAAGCCTATCTTTATGGATTTTAATACTTTACATAAATTATAGCATGACTACTTAAGACATACTAACTATCAGAATGTGGATACTATACTAAAGTATACTATAAGTATAAACTTCTGTAAACCTAAGTATAATGAACAACTACCAGGAAAGACTGTTTGTAAAGCCTGTTTAGCCAGAAGAATGAAAAAATCCTTTTATAAGAACACCAACACTCAAACTATCCTAAAAAGATGACGTCTACACTATAATATTTTAAGAATCAAGTCACAGAGTATTAAAAGATATAAATACTTCCTTTTAGTTACAGATAACATCACTTAATATACCTGAATAAAGTTTTTACAAATTAAAGAATTAACCAAAGTTTATCATACTTTCAGAGAATTACTTTTATGGATTAAAAGAAAGTATAACACTAAAATAGTACATATATAAACTGATAATAAAAAGAGTAAGTTTAGAAAGGTGTTTAAATAGTTCTTATTAAGTCTAAGAATTTAACTTAAACTATTATCTCTTTACAAACATTCTCTGAATAGAGTTATTAAATATATAATATAGACCATCAACAAGTTTACCAGATCTATACTATACTAAGCCAAATTACTTCATAGATTCTGGTATTATACTATAAAATATACTATATAGCTCAGAAATCAGATTCCAACGACTACATTATCTTACAGACTACAATCAAAGACAATAACTTCCTTTGAAGTATATTATGACCACAAATTAGATTTTTCATAATTACGAGTATTTAGATATGTTACTTACAACTTCAGACCGAAAGAATTACGCCCAAACACATAAATACCTAAAATTCGAGATAAATTTATATATATAAGCCAAAGTGTTACTTCGATAACTAGACTAGTAAACTTACAAACATATCAAGAACATATCTCTACAGATATTGATATCCATGAATATATATTCCTTAGAGTTACAGATATTGTTAACAAACTAATGAGACACAAAGATATAATTATTAAAAGTTTTTCCCCAGAAAAACTTATAAATCCTCTACTTATAACTCTCCCGGAAAGTGAAGATAAACCTATTGTTAAACAGGAAGGACATTCTACAACTGTTGCTGAATAGTCAGAAATACTATACGCTCCGATAAAAAGCTCCCTAAAGAGGTCAAACGACAATACAGCTGGAATTGATGTTGAACAGACTATAAAGCCTGAGGTTAGGGCAGAAAAGCCAACCAGTATACGTCAGGTTGTAGAATCTCGGGTCGTTAAACCAAGTACTCTGGTAAAGTCAGAGACTCCTGTAGTAAACAAGAAATATTACAGACGCAAAGATACCCTCAATCCAGAGATATTCCAGTCTACTAAGTCAAAGAGGCACCTCAAGAGGAAAATCTTTTCAGATAATGTAGTTATGATAGTTACTAAACTCCAAAAGAGTTATACTATACTATTTGAGGTCTTTATGGCCCAAGAAACGCTCAAAAAGGATCTTGACGGATAGAAAGAAACTATTCTCTCGGAATTACAGTCATTAAAGTATATATATACATTTTCTATCGTTAAAAAACCTCAGAACCAGAAGATTATAAGATACAAATAAATATATAAGAATAAGTTCAACAATAAAGAAAAGTTATCACGTCATAAAGTACGTCTAATGATTAAAGGATTTGAACAAGTTTATGGAGTAAACTATACAGAAACTTTCATATCAGTAATAAAATATACATCTGTAAGAACTACTTTAGTTATAACAACGGCCAAAGACCTGGAAATACATCAAGTAGATGTTAATATAACTTTTTTGAACCTTCACTTGCCAGAGAAAATATATATAGAGATCCTAGAGTACTTTGAATAGCTAAATCTATCTGTAGACCTGTCAAAATACTATTTACTACTTCATAAATCACTTTACGGACTGAAATAAATACTTAAAGCATAATTCAAGAATATAAATACGTATTTTGAGAATATTAATTTTTAGTTATTGGTTACGAACCTTAATCTTTATATAAAAGATAAAGTATATATCTTATTATTTATTGACAATATATTGATTATAAAAGATCTTGACAAAGTGATATGTACTAAATCCCAGATATTTAAGTAATAAAAGTACAAAGACTTAAGGAAAATAAAGTTATTCGTCGGATTTCAGATCAAACGTGATTATAAAATTAAGTTTTTATACCTTCACCAAACATTATATATTATTAATCTTTTAGAGTAATTTAAGATGTCGAATTATAACTTAATTAAGTTATTTATACCCTTGGGAACAATCTTGTCTCGAATTGATGAACTAAACTTAGAGACTATAACCAAAGACAACTGTTATTAATTGTTAAAGTTCTTTGAAATAATACTGTATCAACAACTTATAAACTTATTCATTTATTTGTTGAACTGTACATGTCCAGATATTAGTTATATAGTTAGTTAATTAGTAAAGCATATGTCAGATCTACGAGTCTTATACCTTTAATATGCTAAATAAGTATTACGTTATTTAAAAAGAATAATTAACTATAGAATAACTTATACTAAAAGTCTACAAAAGAGTTTAAAATGCTTAAACGTATTTTCATAGACCGAAAACTCTTATATCTTGTATAATGATATTACATAGGGAACTGAAGGTAACAAGAAGTTCTTTAACGGATGGACTATAACTTAAGTTAAGAAAGTTATATTATAAATAATTTAGTGTCAGAAATCGACTATATTAAACTTTATAAAAACTGAATTCATATCAGTAAATGAAGTCTCGAAAAAAATAGTATAATTAGAGAAGTTGAATAAAGACTTGAAAAAAGATTTTCCTCATCCGCCAATGTTCTATATCGACAATATAAAAGCCGTAAAACTTATTCACGACAACAAATATCACAAAAAAGTTAAGTATATTAATATATGGTTTAATTACATTTGATCCGATATAGTGAAAACCAGTAAACTCTTAATAAAGTACATTCCGGGTATTGATCAACTGGCAGATATACTCACGAAATAATTATCCGTAGAACGATTTTACAAATATCTTCGTATACTCGGAATTGGGGAATTCCAGCAAACCTAAGAAGCTAAGAACACTAAAGATGCCGGAGGTACTCTTGTACTATAACATAGTACAGTGATCGAATTCCTCCACTGGGGGAGAGGTAGAACTTGTAGATCTGTGGAACGGTCGAACTCCAAAGGAAATGTAGACGTTACGAGCCGTAAACTTGTTATAAGAGTTAACAAGGCCTGAAACTAACCACAAATATACTTATACAGCTATATTACGCTGTAGGGGGAGGGACAGTAATTACGACGTATGGGGGAGTGTCAGAGATATTGCTTACGTAATTGGCGTTAGCTAATCATAGCTGTAGAAGTTAACGGTCGGTAAAAGAGAAGAGTTTTACCGGTTTACCCCTATGTACTGCACATCATCAAGACTAGCAACGAATAAAGTCTCTGTACCATACAATTTATATGTGGAGTAGCCTAACCACTGCGCCATAACCTCTGACAGTTGAGAGAGCCTCGGCTAGATCAGGTGACAGGCCGCCACCTCCACCTTCCTGTAAAATAGCTTTGCTGTAGAAAAATACAGTATGTGGACTGAAGTCTGTGCGCAAACGCGTAAATCCGCGAATCCGCGTCATCCTCCTCCACCCAACCTTCTATACAAAACAATGCCACGGGCTCCAGGAACACCTAGGCCCCCTTTAGGGAAGTTATCCCCTAACTCAAGGTCTCGAATTTGCGGTACCAGAGAAAACGGGGCTAAAATATCTCAAATTACGCGTGCTGAAGGCTATAGTGAATCAACTGTACGAAAAGTGCTTATTAACGCTGAACACCAGGTCTCCTGTATCTCTAAACCACGTAGTGGTGTACCCTCTTTATTGAATATTTATGACCAGAGGTTAATCTTCAGAACCATTAGAACAGAGCCTAAGATAACTGCCGCTCAATTAGCTCGTGTGTTGGGAGGCAAGGTCAAAAAGAAGACCATATACCGATTTTTGAAGAAATCCGGCATACAGAAATGGAGATGCTCAAAACGTACACTTTTGAACCATACTCTGGCCGGTAAAAGGCTACGATGGGGTACTGGCCATGATAATTTAGGATTGGCCTATTGGAGGCGTTGGGTCTGGTCTGATGAGTGCTCAATTGAGCGTGGAAAGGGAGGCAAGTGGGACTTTGTTTTCAGGAAGCGAGGTCAGTATAACATACCCTTTTTAAACAACAATTACTCAACGAATTGAATAGGTCAAGCTCTAGAATCATGGGCCGTGCAAAGGAAGCCTACAAAGGGTCTGAGAGTCATGTTTTGGGCTGGCTTTGGCTATAATTGCCGTACTAATCTGGTGATTATGAAAGGAGACCCTGAATCAAAGCGTGGAGGGGTGATCGCTCGACGGTATCTTGAAGTACTCGAAGAGCATTTGCCTACAATCCTTGATGGTGATTCTATATTCATGCACGATAACTCACCTGTCCATACAGCCCATATAATTAGGGATTGGCTTGCTGAGATGGTTATAACGGTGGCCGATTGGCCGCCTTACTCTCCTGACTTGAACCCTATGGAGAACCTCTGGAAAGTGCTTAAAGCAAAGATTATTGAGTTACGCCCTGAGCTTGAATATCTGGGGGACAATGAAGAGACCAAAGAACTGTTAATTGAAACAGCAATTGAAGCCTGGGAAGCTTTAAATACGAGTATGTTGAATCATTTAGTTGATACTATACAACACCGGGTGGACGTGGTCCTTGAGGCTGATGGCTGGTATACCAAGTACTAAATCAAGCTATTTCTGTCTCAAATAATTATTATATAGACTTTCGCATGCGTAGAATCTATAGCAATTATCTATTTTGTAATTGTATTTAAATTGAGTAAGATATGGTGGTTTGAAGAAGGATGAGTTATATCGGGGGAAATGTTATTTTGGGGAAGCGCACAGACCTCGGTCCCCCCACTGTACATCTCCGTGCGTTCCCTCCTACAACGTGGCGCTATATATAAGTCTAATCTCTCTTTAGTTTCAAACTGCTAACATTCCCTATCAAAACGACTTAAGAGTCTGGTATAAGACTCGAAAGTTGAGACTCTTTGGCTATTACAGTCACATATTTATGAAGACGACATCGGTGTCTTTATCGCCGTGGACCTGGACCGTGATTTCGACCTTTTCCGACTGCTCCGTTACTTGACGGGTTTCCTTCAGATCACCGTCAATGTATATTGCCTATACCCCTCTTCGCAACTTGTGCGCACCTAGCACTACGTCCACTGATTTCTGGTTCCAGGGTTTCATCGTTACGACTAGTGCGTTCGCATCATTGTCCCAGGTTCCGCGCAGAAAATCGACTCCGCTGTCTAGACCAGGGCTATCCACCCATGGCCTCTCACGTAGGGTTTCGCGTGTCCATGGTTTCTCCCACATGATTTTCTGCCCATCTTTGACGTTCAATCGTGCGTATCCAATTCCCGCGTTCCCTGTGAGAGGGTCCATTCGAACCAAATTGCCTTCATGGTTGACGAGCTCGTCGAGACGCGGATATAATACAATCCACCGTTTTCCCAGGCTGGCTTCTGGTGGATGTCGACATAACGTAGCAGACTCTCCAGCTCTTGTGTTCTTCCGACCTCGGACAACCACTCAACCACATAGCCGAGTGTTGGAAAAGGGAATGGGGTAAAATGGGATTTTTTACCAGCAGCATCGGCGATGGCACGACCAATGGTCTCTTGCGACGATGGATCGGCCCCTTCTTTTTCAACTAAGTTTCGGATGGCGCGGGCAATATTTGGGGATTTCAGCGTTGTCTGGCCCCGAACGGTAGTCAAGTAGCCAAGCGCTTGACTATCGTATACTGAATAAACAAAATCTGAGTTCCAGGAATTCATGAAGGCGTTAGTCCTGCAATTCTATGTTAGCTTGTGGACGACGATTTCTGGAAGATGATGTGGTAGCTATCATATATGCGGTTTGTACCATGCTGTGAGTCCGATGTCATCCACCGACACCACATCGTCCTGCTTTGGACGCCACCAGTCAGCATATAGACCGTTTGGTTGCAGCATGTTACGAGCAGTCCATGCTTTCTTGTATTTGTCCAGCACAGCATCAATTCGGTTTGTTCCGTCTCGTACATCATTGTACCGAACAGCAATAAGCTGTCTTTGGTTAGTCCAATTTGCCTTCTGAAAATACTACGATATCAAAGCTGCAAATACGTACTGGAAACTGATTACAGGCGACAAATACGGAGTTAGGCTCACAGCACACTCCCATCCACTGATTCTTTTCCATTTCCTTGAGAATGATCTCCTGGAGACCCCGATTATCATATTTGAAAACTTCTGGGCCGAAACCCCAAAACATTGGATCCCAATTAAAAATCAACGAGTCAGGCTTCTCAAACTCATCATCGTCGAATAACATACCGTAAAGCGATGTCATCAAGAGTAGATGGCCAGAATACATTATGTTCTCTTCCTTGACAGGATCGGCCCACGGTTTGCGCAGCTCAACCAAAGAAGGATCGAGCAAGGAGCCAGACATGGACGTGTTGAACCAGTAGCCCCACACTTCTCGTCGCAGCATCTTATGAATAAGCCTGCGCATCAGGGATTTGAAAACCGGACGCAGGGCTGGGAGGCGGTGGTAGTGCGCAACTCCAGTTGCGTAGGCCATGGCCGATAGCTGGAAACGATAGGCATCGTCCCACTCCTGCGCTGGCTCTTGAGCACCCATGTGGCGCCATTCTCCATCAACTTGTGCACTGAGGTTGTAGAAATGGCGAAGATGGCCCGCCTGAAGGGAGGAGAGTTTAGGGTACCGAGCAAGATCTAAGGGCAGTCTTTGAGGGAAATCTCCCTCAGTTTCTGTGGAGCGCAGCCGAACAAGTGTCTCGCTTTGGGGCATACTTGTGAGAATTTTTGCGATATGGCCGGTGACAAGAGTAAAGTTAAGATGCACGCTTCTTTCTTTAGCTTCAGTATTTCTGTCCTAGAAGACGTAGGAGATATACATATGAATATGCAGACAAAATTGCTCTTTAATATAATGGGGTACAATATGATTGTCCGGCTCCGGCGGGCAACGAGCTGTTACCTCCAAGTCCGAGCCCCTCCATCTCAGCAAAATGCCAGCGTGTACATCCGTAAGTTGATTTACCTTAACACCCTCAGAAATAAATTGTTCAAAATATAAGATTACAGGGCGGAGAATAATGAACCTTGTAAAATGGGATCTTTTAATACGATTAGTTCTACGCCCCCCTTCCCCCCCAAAATGCCTCCCCCTAGCAGCGTAAACAAGCTCATTCAGTGATCTGATCGATCAATCCCCTGTATTGTGGGTACCTTCTCCATAAAAATATTACTCAAAAAGGAGAATAAGGTCTTTGCGATCCTTGTCGGATCTCACTAAGCCTTCACAATAACATCCACTTTAACCCTCGCTATTGCGCTGCTGAGAGGATGCATTTAGTACATTTCTGAAGCGTATTCCTGTCTCCTTAAGCTAATAGTGGAACAGGTTCAGCGTCTGCTAGCCAGCTCTCTGAAAGAATTCTTAACTGATACCAAGTGGGTTTGCCAGCAGAGCGCGTTTACTGTATAAATCGAGGTTCTATAATTGTGTTAGGTGCTTGATAGCTTCCATTCTAGGACCCTCCAAGTTTTCGCAGAAATAGGGCGGACCCCACTTTATTACTTGCTGTGATTGGGAATGTTGCCACCGCGCTACGGGTATTTCATGTGCATCTTCGGGGCGGGAATACTTGTAGAAGATAGGAGAGAGTCCCGGCGCGGAGTTATAGACAGGTAGGCGAGGTAGGTTGCCAGTCCCGCGCCGCTGTTGAGCTAAATTACTAGTGCCGGAAGATCGCCAGCCCCACGACCCATCCCTGCAGCTCAACGATTCTTTTTATATTATTACAGTATGCGAGGTATACGAGGTATAGTATTGAATCGGCCAATCTTTTAACTCCAGTCCCGAACAGCTCCGGATGTTTGTCTATCATATGCTTAGCCTCATCTGTTGCTTGTGCATCGCACACGCCAAAGCCGCGGCCGTGGTGTACTTTACTGCAGATGATGGGTATTTTATTTTGCTTAGCCATCAATCTTACCTCGACAAAAAGGGGTCATCGATAGTCCATTTCACATATATAAGCGCATGGTCCTACCACAAGCATGGATATATCAAAACTTTACTCCTAACAGACCCCGTTTCTTCACGTCTTCAGGGTTAAAAGTTAAAGACACAGAATTACAAATATTGGACGCCAGGAAGTCGGGATGGCATCAAATCCACCAGCAAAGTGTTGTACTATCGGTGTGAGGCACGAGTAAGTACCAAACAAAGTCATGCCACATTCTGGTGGGGTTTCCCTTGAAGTGGTATGCATTACACGACATGTCCAGCATCAGCAGCTAATGAGAGACCATGTCCGCGTACTCTAGGGGTACTCCAGCTGGCAAAACGATCAAAATTGACGGACGACGCGACGCATACCTGGCCACACCTGCTGCGGGCAAGGAACATAAAGACGCTGGGGTGCTATTGATCCCAGACGTCTTCGGAATCTGGCAGAATAATCAGTTGATAGCAGATCAGTTCGCAGCTAATGGATATACAACTCTAATCCCAGACATCTTTAACGGCGATTCGCTGAGCATCGACATCGACCCCGTTTATCCGGTGGAGTTTGATATCATGGGCTGGCTTGGGAAAGGTCGAAACGGTGCCGGTCCCCATACCCCTGACGAGATCGATCCGATCACAGTAGATGCAATCAAGTACCTGAAGGACGTGATGGGCGTGAAAAGACTGGGTGCCGTGGGTTACTGTCTTGGAGCTAAGGTAAGGCTTGATCCCATATCACAGAGAGAAAACATAGCGGTTGCCTCTATTGTCGCGGAGAGTAAATACCGTTGACGGACAAAGCACTAATTGAAATATAGTATGTCATCCGCAACTTTTGTAATGGCATCGATGCTGGCTATGTGGCACATCCGTCCTTTGTCGAAGAGCACGAACTTGCCGCTATCACCAGTCCGCTGGCTATCGCTGCGGCCGAGACAGACCCAGTTTTCACTGTCGAGCAACGCCACAAGTCCGAAGCAATCTTGCAGAAGACAAGCTATCCATATCAGATTAGCTTATACTCCGGTGTTGTGCACGGCTTCGCTTCCCGTGCTGATGCCTCGACGAAAGTGCAGAAGTTTGCTAAGGAGCAGGCGTTTATGCAGGCCGTGCAGTGGTTTGATACCTGGCTGCTGGGCCGAGACAGTTCTCTCTGATAGGTGAGCTGATAGGATAGAATTCTATATACGTATATATGTGAATCTAGCTCTATATTGCTTTCTCCGGCTAGTAGGCCATTCTTGGGTCAGGGGCAGTCTGTGTATGTAAGTAGGAAATGGAGTAGCATACATTGACCATTGAACGTTTACATTCCACAATGTATCCGTGACCACACCAGCAAACCAGTAGAGTTCCCGTAAATCTTTATACTACGTAAGGATCGTGTTGTAGAGCAGGTAGAGATAGCCATTTGGCAAAGACAAATGTAGAGTGGCCTGGTGAAGAAACCACGGAGCCAAGTAGCATTTTCGTTGGCCAGATTAAACTATTCAAGCCTAGGGTTATTGCTGCCAATGCACCGCTTTTATCGGCTGATAATACCGTATCTAGAGCGAAAGGTGAGGGCACAACATCAGTGGCCTTAAAGATAGACCATTTGGTAATATTGATCCACAGATTACGATTTTGATCAAGGAATTACGCGAAATCAATCAACTACAGCCCAGGCCGGAGTCAAAATCCACTTGACATGGTGAGCATGTTAGCGGTACTAATGGTCATGTATTTTCATGCTAAGCCAAATCTACCAGGAACACTACTACGTGAAGCTGAAAGTGAGCCTAGAGCGAAGATTAGGCTGTGGGTGAGTGATAAAAGGTAGATAAGGCTTACTTAGGAGGATGTGAAGGATGTGGAGGCCGACCCCGCCGCTGTAAATGCATTGTGTTGCTATTGAACTCGAGTATGGCGGCTTACCCTGTGAAGGAGCGCCAGGAGTGTGATTCGGATACCATCCTGATGGAGGATGACCCAGTCCGGGGCCAGCTCAGTCAACACAGGTCTATGCAATCTCCACCAGGACAGATTCTAAACGGACATTGAGTCATATATCTAGGCAGATGTTTGAGCAGATATTAGGGCGGATATTTGAGTGGATATTGTCCGAACGGCAGGGTGGATATTTGAAGTGGTATTTCAAGTGAAGCTTGTCATCAGTAGGCCCTGAATTGGCTCGAAGATATAACCAAGCAGGCAAATGTCGGCCCACCGCGCCGCAATCAAAGCACACAGCTTTGAAATATATAAATATCTACTCTGACATCCTACACTAAATTGAAGCCGTACATTGGCAGGGCGAAATATTATTCTTGCTTACAGGTCCGTTTCAGCTTGACTAGGACAATCAAGCCGTTATGGCATCAAATTATCCGTCTGAATGTTGCGCGGTAGGCTTCAAAGATGAGTAAGTAATAGCAAGCATTTAGCACGCTTGGGCATAATATTATTTTTTCCATGCGAAGCGGAAAGTCGCCTCTGACGTTAATTTATTGCGATTTTAGAGGTACACCAACCGGTGACATGATTAAAATCGCCGGAAAACATGACGCATATGTTGCAACCCCTCCTTCGGAAGCAAAGCACGAAGCTGTTGGTATACTATATATTCCTGGTGCCTTGGGTATCTGGCATAATAGCAAGCTTCTGGCCGATGAGTTTGCCGCAAATGGCTTCGTAACCATTCTTCTCGATATATTTAACGGCGATCAGTTGGATTCTAGTGTGGATCCGGTTAACGTAGAACTTATGGACTGGATTCGAAATGGTAGAAATGGTCGTGGTCCGCATACACCCTGCGAAGTTGACTTCATAATTGCCGATGCCATCCAATACATGAGGCGGGACCTTGGGTTGGAGAGGATAGGATCCGTGGGTTATTGCTTCGGCGCGAAGGTAATATTCGGCACCTAGATCGAACTGGCACTGCCATTAAAATTTCTTTCTTCTTGTTACGCGGCTGCAAAGGGCTGCTATGAGATCGGACAATTAACAGTCAGTAGTACGTTATTCGGCACTGCGGCAAGGCTATCGATGTGGGCTACATCGCCCATCCATCATTCGTCGAGGAGAAGGAACTCGCCGCGATCACGGGTCCATTATCAATTGCTGCCGCCGAGATAGATCCCATGTCTCCAGCGGAGAGGCGCCACACCTCCGAACAGATACTACAACAAATAGGACAGCCATATCAAATCAACTTATTTTCCGGTGCTATCCACGGTTTCGCTGACCGTATAAGGCCTATAAATACGGCTCAAAGGTTCGCAAAAACACAGGCGTTCAGGCAATCTATTCAGTGGTTTAATAGATGGCTGGTGAAGAAGCTATAATCACCAAAATGAGCTTTTGGATAAGGATGCTGGAGGAGATGGCCGTCGAATAAGGCTGCTTGGCTGGTTGAGTAAACACTATACCGTAATCCCGAAGATTTAAAAGTGCAAGCTAGCATATTGACAACGGTCTAGGTAAATATGAGTAAGTATATAAATCTAAGAATAGAGAAAGAACGGTTGAGAGGGATTAAAAAATGATTTATGGCAATCCTCCTTGCTTAATTAGATCTCAGCTCACAAGGCCGGCACAGAAGACGAGTACGCAAGCCGAGCCCTCCTCCGATTCAACCTGTTAAATTCGCGTATAGAGTGTGTTAGTCATTTAACAGTAGTTATATTATATTACAGTTGTAAAGTTTTTCGTTTTTATGGATTGTGCAAGGTTAAATAAGGTTTCAGTAGGAGTGCAAATGTGATACTCACTTGGGCGGGTTCCTATTTTTACATAACACAGATCACTTCACACGCGTACGGCCGACACCGGAGCACTTTTTGGCATAATTGTGAAATAACTAATAAAATATGAACACGTTTTAAGTATACTAATGTATACATACGAATAATACTACAAAATGTAAAAATCTTACAGTAAGAGCTATATAGTAGTTCAAGCTCTGTCACATCATCGATTAAGAAACATACCATGGGCTTTCTGTGTAGCTGGCTGCATGGCAAATGTTTGCCAAAAAATTTTCTTCAGAGAGATTATGCGATCGGCTGTTGAGGAAGGAACGTATCTGGGAAAAATATTAAGTGCACTGAAGATTATAGAAAAGTGGTGGGAAATACGTGAAGAAATGGATGACATGCATATTAGAGGGTTGATCCCTTGGAGAGTGGCGATGGATCGTATGGGAATGAAGTTTCTTTTAGTCTAAACAAATCACACAAAACATGTTGAGCTTAACAGAAGTGGAATTAAATCATGTTCGGTGACACTCTTTCCCCGAGAGCCCCACTTTGAGACTCTGTGATTTCCTATAGACAGAGCCAAGCCGCTCAGCTCCTGAGATACTTCGTACAGGCCCGAACAAACTATACTTTAATATCTGTGCTCTGCCTCCAAAATATTTTTTTGATTGGCTGGAAAACGGGATTCAACCATCTCCATAGTAAAGTGCGGTTTGTTCGGTCCTGTAAGATAGTAATTTCAAATGCCTATTCATAAGGTCTTGACTTCTCATTTTTGTTTTTAGAAGCGCCGATATGGAATGGCCGGTGTTAGAAGGAACGATCCACGTGTCATCTCTTGTGGTTGTTATTCCACACAATGGGGCCTTCGGTGCTGTCACAGTTCGGCTAACAGAGATAGGAGTAGATTACAAAGATAGTAGAGGCTATTGGTTATTCTAATACTTTTGCACCTGCAAAGAGTAGAGTTAGTGCTAGGGGTGATCTTGTTACAGAAGGAAAAGGGCATACAATGGGACTATTGGCGATCAAGTTAAATGAGGCAGCTTTATATTCCCAACACAGAAACTATAATACTGTCTCCAGTAAAATCCAGTCCCTTCACCGAATTACTGTTGAGTGGCAGATTGATGCTATGGCGTAGGGAATAGGACGGACAGCCTACAACTAACTAACCTCATCGAACAATAGCAGAATTTCTATATAACTCGACGTAGAGGAGGATATTTAAGCCTCATATCTAGAATCCTCTGGTATGCACACGCATTAGAGCTATAGTCAGCCCTGTAGCGTTATGATAGCCATACTGATATCACGTAACCTAATTCCTGCACGTACTCAAGTCATCATCAACTTCAATCTCAATTCCATCACGTTCACCTACTCTAAACCCAACTCCAACTCTGGAATCACTTTTAGTCCACATGCAATCACTTTGGCTTCAACTCCTCCTTTATATGGTTATGGCAATACCATACTCTCGAACTACCACAGCAAGTCATAAACCGACAACTTGACCAGTTCGAAATCTCAGCCCTAGAATCCAAACTTCAATGATCTCAAGAGTCCCAGGCGCTTGGGAACACCGTGATAGTTATATAGGCGAATATTTAGCCTTAAGATCAAAATGACAGTAAAAAGTCATCAAACTACTCTTGCTTACTGCAAGAGGAGTAGAGTGCTGACCTCACTTTAAAATAAAAATACTCACCATTACTCGTAAACTTGAAGGTCTAGTAATCCTCGGTTTGCCGTAGAGATTGTCCATCGGTTTAATGATCTTACTTTAAGTTCTGTCATTTTGAAGCCTTTTGTAAGTAAGGCCTTTGCTTAACTGTGGCAACAACACTACGGTTTCTATCGCACCCTGAGCTCGAATTGTTGACTTGCCAAAGGAATCACAAAGGCAGACATCTCTGCTGTTAGTAAGTGGGTGGTGGCGTATAGTTAAGTGATAATGACCTACGTCCCCGACTCGGGAATTTGTCAGACGGCGACCACCGCCCTAGCACCCTACCATAAGTTAGTTAACGTATTTCCCGGTCTTTCCGATCACCTCCTCTACCACTTTGGCACTCAACACCAAAAATTCAACCACAAACAACATATATTTAGATATATCTAATTGCTAGTTAAACTAGGGCACTTGTTCCTTCTATGGCCAATAACTCCACACTCTGAGCACTTTGGTGGGCGACGTGTAGGAGCCTGTAAAGCCTCTGGAGGTGGGGATGGATTTACTGAATCTACCACTTCTTGGACTTCTGTACCATCCGCCACATCCGTAGAAGCAGTTTGAACTGTTGAATTGCCTTTGGGAACTACCCGTTTTCTAGACTTTTTAAGCTTTTTTTGGAGAGTCTCGTTTACGGCTCTTAAATGCTCCACTTCCTTGGTTAAAAATATCGTATTATGTATAGCCATTTCGCATCCTTTAACCAATTGATTAAACGCAACTTTAGTAAATGTAGAAGGACTTCTATATTGCTTAAGCATCTTGTCGATACTTTTTCTTTGCTTTTGTAATTGAATTGCGTTATAGGGTGTCTCTGGAACCCAAGATGCCGTAGAATTAGTGGTATAAGTGCTTCCTGGGGGGGTAAGAGTATGCACAATCTTTATATGTAATTTGCTTAGTACATACGATAGATCGTATGACATTAAACCGGTAACTGCAAATCCTTGACAAATAGTGGTTGATTTAAAGGTTTCCTGACGAATAAGTGAGCAGATTTCGAGGAAATTGAACTTGTCAATATAGTGGATATTCTGACGCATTTTGCCTTGAATTTGAGTTCCATATGCCTGCTTAAAACTAAAAAACAGCTCATATCAAGTGGCTGAAGGAGATGGGAAGAATATAGAAGTATAACCACAGTAATAATATTGTTCTGAATATAATATCGATCAAATTCAGGCGTTATATAGTTTCTATGGCTATCAAGGATAAGCATCCGATATTGGCCTTTAGTATATAGTTTACTAAATGGATTAAACGTTTCCTGAAGTTAATTCAGTCCTAATTCGTTAGTTAACCACCCGTTTTTACTCATTTCAATTCGCTAGCCTTTTGGTAAGTCATCTAGCCATCCTTGGAGTTTATATTTTCCTTTAAATATAATCAAAGGTGGCAAAATCCTTCCACAAACATTAACAACTTCTATAACTGTTAATCACTCCCGATTATCTCCTTCTAGGTGTCTAAGCTTTCCAAGCAAATTAGAAATGATAACTACTTTAGTAGTAATAATAGCTCCCATAGTAAATCCTGTCTCGTCGAAATTATAAACATCCTCATCCGCAATTCCATATTAAGCCTTTATATCAACCACAGTTTGAAACTACTCTTGTATGACTTTAGGATCTTCGCATTTGGCTCGGGTGTAAGCATATTTGCAGATGTATTTCGTCCGTAAAGAAGGATGGCGTCTTAGAAAGTCATTGAACCAGTTTTTGCCTACTAAAGAAGGAGTAGGTTCACCACGCTCAGTAATCAGCACATTAGCCATAGATCGTACATCTGCAGGTCTGGGGGGCAAGCCTCGTTTCCCCATAAAGATTATCCACTTTTCAAGTGATTCCTCCTCTAATTGAGTCATCCTAAAGCATTTGTTGTAAGTGGTTCCCACTTCATGATGGCCCTGAATACGATCACGTAGTATACTATAAGGCACATTGAAAATACGCGCTGCTAGTCGTATAAACGTGATTTGATCAGTTTTAATCGCGTTTAGAGCAAGTATGACCCTTCCTTCTTGGTCTGGAAGTGGCTTTTTAGGCATTGCGACGTGTTGTGGTTGAGTAATAATTATTTAAATATGGAAGTGTTAGTAGAGTTGATGGTTTGGTGGGGAGGTGATCGGAAAGACCGGGAAATACTTTACTGGCATGAAATATTACGTAAGCGGATCGAACTGCAAAAAATTGGGCCTGAACTAAAGGCACTCATGACTTAGCTAAAGGCACTCAGCAGCGTCACTTCTCCAACACAAATGCACACTACAGTTTTGTTTTGCTCTGTATTGCACTCAAACTTGTGGTTACAGTTAATTCATTATAGTAGATTTTAACACTCTACTTCATAATCATCGTAATAATTGTAGAGATGTAATATTCTGTATCAAAATTTTAAGAGTACTTTTAACGTGCTAACCGCTTAGGGAGTTGAGTGCCTGAAATGCCTGAAGTTTGCAATTCGCTAACAAAATTTGAGTGCCTTTAGCTCAAGCCGTCCAATTCTCAAACGGGAGCACATCGGAATCCATCAGCAAAACTTCTCACGAACACCAAGAGGAATCATAGGACCCACACAAAAGATTTACCCATGGAACTAAGACCAAACCACCAATTTGATCCATTCGGGCCAGAGGCTCCTACATACGATAGTGATGATGATCATGACTTCTCCAACATTGACTTTAACGATCCCGCCAGTTTTATGAGAGCCATAGGTGGAAGTGGTCTTCCCATTCCTAAGTTGATGTCTCCAACAGATGTTCGTCGTGAAGCTATGGAGAGATCACGAAACATATTTGCACACCATGATAAGCTTCGCGAGATACTGAAGCGTCACGAAGCAACAATACAAAAACGTTGGAGCAAGAAGACAAAAAAACAGAGGCTGAAGATATTGCTAGAAGCTTGGCCAGATATGCCTAGATCGCATCGACCAGATTTCGAGGCCTTTCGTAAAGAATCCGAACAAAAGCGCGATGAAGGAACTGGATACAGAAATAGGTTTCTTTGGCCTTACATAAACCAAGAGGATCTAACACAGTCAAAGATGTTACTTCTGCTGATTAATTCAAGAGGCCGTCACCCTCCCTCTGACTTTGCCGCGACCGATTGTGGATCAATGAGATTTGGCATGATTACCAAAGCAGTTGTTCCAATATTCCTTAACCAATATGTAATGCTCCTAAATAGTGTAACCGCCGCCAATGATTACGGTAAACTTTTGGCATGGGACGATCATCCGGACGCTTTCGACTGGATGCATACTCAGAAGCAGTTCCTACCAGGAGAGGGTCTTCTTGTACTCGAAATACAAGAACGATTATTAACCTTTCTTGTTGAGTGCTGTCAACAATTACTTCATGACCTCCCCGCAAACGATTTAACTAGCGATGCCATCGACATCCAGCCTGAACCTCAGCTCAAGACTGGGATAGAATCGACGGGGTTTGGATCTTTGGCTGTTATGGCAGCTGAAGCTCCATATAAAATTCCTTCACAGCTAGATCTTACCCAGATTGAGTCACTACTTGCCGCAAAAACATCAGCAGCAGAAGATCATCTATGGTCTTTACGTGAGGATCCTAGTTACTTCTTCCAGGAAGTTATGAAAGTCAAGGAACACAGGCAGGAGATGGTCAATGGTGCAAATGGACTTCCGCATCCCCTAGCTATGTCCGGTAACAAGGGCATTTTCTGGACACGTATTATCGGTAAAGTTGTTCTGGAGGCTTATTTTGAGCTTGAGATATTTACCGAACTTCGTCGACAAGCCAAAGAGTTACAGTCCCTGAAGAGTCTATATGATGGGATTATATCACCATCGAAAGATCTTCCTGAGGAGTACTTAAAAGCGCTACTTAAATTCCGCCATTATCTCAACCAGGCTGCGAAAGGGCCTCTGAATCAGCTTAAGGAATCGGTTCCAGCTTCTCCACCGATGCGTAAATTCTTCGTTCGTGATGATTCAGGGGATTCTGGGTCAACCAGGATAGTCATCAAGACAAAACCCGGTTTACACTTCAGTGATGTCGAAGCACAGCTGACCTGGTTGCTTCGGATATTGTGGGAGGATGGAAAAGAATTGTTTCTTGCGCATTTGCCTTTAGTAGTCGATGAGCTAGAGCGATTACTGCAATCAGAGAAACAAGCACACGGTTTAATATCTGATTATATTTCGGAGACTATTGGTAACCTGTCTATTATTTGTCAGTGCATAACACAGCTCGAGCTCTACCAGCCATGGGCTCGAAGCTTCGAGAACGCCTTTTTCAATTACGAACAAGAGATTCAAGCACAATTCTCTGAGCGAAGCAAACCATGGGGTCAAATTATGGCTGCTATCCAAGACCAAAGCTTCGCCACTGCTGCGACGCTGGGGGAGCCTACCGGTGGAAGATTCGCTTATCCCTTTGACAAGCGCCATACCAAAGAAAATGTAGATGCTCTTCGAAAAGCCGAGGAAAACCTTGATACATTCTGGGCCCAAGTCGACCGCGTCATTTATGCCAAGGCAGGAAGACTGGATGGCACAGCTGTACGACAGCTTCTATCACAACCACGTACATTAAGTCGCACACAGGAGTGGATTGAGCCAACAAAGACAACAACAACTGAAAAGACCCCAAGTGCCGATATTTATCTTGACAGTAAGCCTTTATCTTCGTTTTATTTTAATCTTGCCAGTCAGAGAGATGAAGTACCCCTTGCAAGATCGTTGCCGCCCAAGAATAAGGCAAAGACACGAGGAAGAGCAAATCCGACACTTAAAAGCGCAGCAGATGATAATCAGCTTCTTCAAGAGAACCCGGCAGACCCGCAGCCATCCTTCCATGTTGATGCTAGGGCACTGAAAGTCTTTCGTGCCCTATTTTTTAATCCCACAATGACCACTAGGCCCGGTGAAGTTCCATGGTCCGATTTCCTTCATGCTATGAGCTCAACAGGCTTTGTTGTTCAGAAACTTTACGGTTCTGTTTGGCAATTTCGTCCCACGAAATTGGATGTTGATAGGAGCATCCAATTTCATGAACCCCATCCGCATCCTAAAATTTCTTTCACGAGTGCAAGACGTTTTGGACGTAGATTAAATCGTGCCTATGGTTGGTTTGGCGGAATGTTTGTTTTAAAGGAGATATGAGATTATTTTAGTTAGAAAAATATCGTCAGAATACAAATTTGTATCGCATTTCAGAAGGCTTATACGCGGGGAAGGCTTATTAGGTAAGCTGAGCACATTCTTCTAACTATGAGTTACATAATTGTATAGCTTTCGCACTAGAGGAGTTACAATAAAGGGACTGATACGTAATACCAGCCTAGGTATCATGAAAAAATGTAAATGATATTTGATCAGCACGCCGCTTTGAGAGAATTGCATCTGAGTAGTTAATGTATCCCACGTGTAATATAAATCTACGGTAATCAGGCAGCAAAGGCCAAGTATGACTTTAAATATTGGTGCAACTATTTACGCAGGTATTTTGCGTGGCCTCACCCACTATATTACAGTAAGAAATAGCCCGCTAATAATGCAAAAGGAAGCCATTGTGAAGCTGCAAAAGAAGCAAAGTTAACAAATCTGCCTACCTTGCCCAGCTCGATGTTATTAGTGATCTCGCCATAATTTGCATTGTCATCCTGCTCTTCATGAATCCTTGCCATCAAATCCTCTAGCTCATCAAGACTTTTGTCCTACAATTTTCCACCATGGCAAGTCGCGGAGGCTGTACCCGTTCCCACAGCCTTGAGCCCAATGCTGACTTTCCCGCTGATCCATTATTAACCTATATGCAGTAAGTTATATACCCTGACGCTGATATCCAGCAATAAGCTGTACTTGTGCTCCTCATCAGGTCTATCTAACGTAAGTCCCGGTTATGTAGGCCACTGGATTTTGCCGCAAAATTGAGCAAACCTAATCTGGTGCTAAGACCATCGGCTTAAATTTTTTGGAAAAAGAAGATTATTTTGTATTATAAATTATAGTTAAATTGATTTTTTAATATATGTTTCACATACAACAATTTAAAAAGTCACACTCACTTAGTTACTCTCGAATCCACCGACTACGAGGAAATAGCAAAAATGTCGGCCGATTAATAAGCGAGCTGACGATTAACTATCACAATACCTGTCATTCCATCCACAAATTATCTCATACCGCCAAAGAAGCCTACGAAGATCCAATACATCTCCCATATATTCGCAGTATCATGATTTAAGCACTGAGCCTTGTCTCTTCTCTTTGGATTGGCTAGTGTGGCGCTGCTGCCTTATAGCTAGCTGAAAAATGGCAGACGTCACTCAGCAGACACCACAGTCGTACGGGGACTATGATAGTGTAAATGTCACCTGGGGTATGCCGGAAAACTATGAGGTGGTACGGAAAATTGGTATGCTCAAAAGATGTGTTATTCGCTGGAGCTAAGGCTAATGAAGCATGACATAGGACGAGGAAAACACTCAGAAGTCTTCGAGGGTATCAATATCATTAACCACCACAAGTGTGCCATCAAGGTACTAAAACCAGGCAAAAAAAAGAAGATAAAGATCCATATTGATATCTTACGAAGCTTGTCGGGGGGTCCTAACATTATTACGTTGATAGATGTGATTGAAGATAAGCAAGTATATAACCGTTCTATATCTGCTCCGTCTTGTGGCAAGAACCAACAGCTCATACATCATGTAGACGACAACATCTTCTCTTATTCTCGAATATATTAATAACACAGACTTTCGAAGCCTGTATCCAAGGTTCGCTGATTTCGATGTTCGATTTTATGTTTATGAACTCTTGAAGGTATACCTGCTGGGGAAAGGTGGCTCTTGGATATGCGGATTGTTAACAACTTTAGGCGCTAGACTTCTGCCACAGTAAAGGAATTATACACCGAGATGTCAGGCCTCATAATGTTGTGATCGATCATGAGCACAGAATAGTAAATTCATCTACTCTAGATGTAGGTTCATGAGCTAATACTTTTTCCGTAGCTACGACTTATCGGCTGGGGTTATGCAGTGTTCCACCACCAAATGGTAGAGCACAGCGTTCGAGTTGGACTTTTCAAACCACCAGAGCTTCTACTTAACTTTCAAAAGTACGATTGTTCGCTTGATATGTGGTCTTTAGGTGCTATGCTTGCCTCGATGATCTTCCGCAAGGAACCTTTTTTTCACGGAAATAGCAACTCGGATCAGTTGCTCAAGATTGTCAAGATTTTAGGAACTGAAGATCTATATAGCTATCTTGACAGGTATAAGATCGACCTTGACGAACATTACCACGGCATCATAAGACAATGTCCCAAGAAGGACTGGCAAGACTTACTCAATGATGAGAATCAGAAATTCGTTACGAATGAGGCTATTGATTTGTTGGATAAACTCCTGCGATATGACCACCAAGTAGGGTCACTGATCCATAGCCTAAGATGTACTAACAAGAACCAGGAACGGTTGACTGCAAAGGCAGCTATGAGACACCCCTTCTTCAAGCCTGTTCGTGACAACATGGATAATCCTCACACCTTGTAATTTTACACTCGTTGGAAACGTTAAACAAACCGTGTAAACGCCGAATTCCTGTAATATCAAACATTCAGCTTATGTGACTTTTTGACAGTTATCTTCTTTCATAAATATTAAGTATGCCTAACAGCGGAACCCTATGAACAAATTGGTGCGATCAATTTCTGGGTCTCAACTTTAAGCTATAATCTAAGTCTCACAGGCGTCACAGCGTGTGTACAATCTAAGCAGCGAGCGAGCTAGCGAGCTAGCTCCCCCCAGAGCAAGTATCTGCTTCCAGTCTAAATACCAGTCCACTCATAGTCCTGTGTTACAGATAATGGTACATGCGCTACGATATCTGTAGAAGATAAGCCCACATGCACCATATACTGCCCCTTTTGAATACGCCAACATGCTTTGGCGGCATCATAAAAACTGATGCTATATTTATCAAAAGCCACTTCCGCATAGCCAGTCTCTCCTGCGAGAAGTGAGATTTTCTGAAATGCTTTCAATTCTTTCCGAGGCCGAGTTAATCCCGTCGATACCTTCGGATACTGTATATAAAACTGAACTACTGCTTTGCCAGGTCTATCTCCTGTGTTTTGAATGGAGCAGGATAGCTTGAATTGCCCCTCAATACCATCACCCATAACCTCCACCGGATGAAGCAGTTGTGCATCCTGTACCTCAAATGTGGTATAGCTCAAACCAAAGCCAAATGGGAACAGCGGGTTCGGGACATCATTCCGATCATAGTGTCGGTAGCCCATACTAAGGCCTTCTGCATATCTCAAAACATCATTGTCATCGACTGGGAAATTACCATATGAGGGATTATCTTGTAGCTGACGAGGCCAAGACAGCGGAAGGCGACCGCAAGGATTGACAATACCTGCGAGGACTCGGGCAACGGAGTGGCCGCACTCTTGCCCAGGAAACCATGCTTGAAGGATTGCAGGGACATTATCAACAAACTGAGTCATGGTGACAGGTGCTCCAGAGAAGTTCACCACGATAGTCTTAGAATTCGACGCCGCGACAGCATTGATCAAGGTATATTGGTCTGCCGATAGATCCATTGTATCTCTATCGTATCCCTCAGATTCAATTTCGTTTGTGTTTCCTACACAGACAACAGCGTAGTCTGATTCTGCAGCAAGGGATGCAGCTCGAGAGATACGCTGCTGGATGTCAACATATTCGAAGAAACGGAGTGATGAACCTTGATGCATCCTGCCATTCAACGGTGGAGAGTTCAGAATCTTAGGATCTGTTGCCCAGGATTCGAGTACCAACGAATAGCGTCGGCCTGCCACCATACTGTATGAAAATCTACGTTCGAGCTTAGACTTGAAGAAGTAGAAGGATTCGTATTGTAGATCTGTCTCCTGCTCCCGGATAAAGGCCACTTCACCATTAATATAACAGATTGCTTTACCTGTAGAGATGATAGAAAACGTGTGTTTCCCGGTGGTTCGAGGTGTCACATCAAACTCCATCCGAGTGCAATAATCGGTATCTAAGTAGTGAGGCCAAGCCTCTTTGATCATGTATTCGGCTTGTTGAATATCCTCCTCAAAAGCCAAGTTCCCCCCCACACTCGAACCGTTGAACCATTGCAACTTGACATTCCCACCGGAAGGCACAATGGACGCGGATTCCCATTTTGATGGATAAGAGACTATAGCAGGGTCTGCGTGAGGCAGCGCTCCATAAACTGGTACGCCAGGTTCGAATTTATGTTCAATGCCGAGCTCCTTGAAGCCTTCGATTGGCGTGACTGCGTGCAGAGCGTCGACTCGGGCGCTTCCACCACCTCCAAGACTAACAACCTGGGCTAGATGTCCGATAAGGGCAACATTTGCTCCTTTCCTAAGAGGCAGGACGTGTGCATCATTCTTCAGTAACACCATTCCTTCCGCAGCTGTGTCACGTATGAAGTTATCTCTCTCTTCATCCTCAACCTCTCTTTCTGGTGGCTCATCTGGATTCTCAAATAAACCGAGGGTTTTTGCTAGTGCTATTACTCTCCATGCACTCAAATTCACTACCGACTCCGAAACAAGCCCGTTTTTAATCGCATCTATAAGCTTCTTCCCACGCCATTTCGGGGGACCCGGCATTTCTAGGTCAACGCCCGCACATATGCTCTTATCGGTAGAATATGTACCCATCCAGTCGGAAACAACTAATCCATCGAATCCCCATTCCCGTCGGAGGATATCTTCAACAAAGCGTCTGTCGTCGGATACATAGGTGCCATTAACACGATTGTATCTTGACATGTTAGATTTTTGGGATCAATAATGTTGGTAATAATGAACTTACGACGTCATGAAACATAGAGGTTTGGATAGCTTCAAGGCCAATTGAAAGGGGAATAAATATATTTCTCGGAGAGTCTGCTCATCCACCACAACGTTGAGATAATTCCGACGGTTTTCAGCTTCGTTTGCGACGAAATGCTTGGGCGTGGCTGCAATGCCCATGGACTGGCACCCTATGAGATATCTTAGTTACACTCTGTGGACTCTATCCAGTTTTATATCACCATTAATATATGCTGCAGCTAATTTGCCTAGTACAAATGGATCTTCTGAATACGTTTCGTAATTCCGACCTCCTTGAAGTTTGATACTGGTCAGTTAAATGTATTTGGAAAATTTTATCTTACAGAAAACACACCTAATGGGGAGCGAATCACATTCATAGTCGGTGCCAATAACACATTTGCAGATTTCGTTATTGCCTCTTTCGCCACTGCTTTGCCAAATTCGAAGAGTAAATCAACGTCGAATGTAGAACCGAGAGATGTTCCACATGGAAAGCATGCTGCGCGTATACCGCTCACATAGCTCTCACCTCGAGCTCCGTTCGGTCCATCTGTTGCCTGTCTATGTTAAATGACTGTGTCTACTCAGTTTGAGAGTATGAAAAGGCTCAAACCTTAATATGTGGTACAAAAACACCATCTCTCTTTATCGTTGGTGTTCTCCACCAATCTTTGCCAGCTAGCAGGCTGACCTTTTCCTCTAGTGTAAGTTTCGATATAATGTCATCAACGTCGGCATCTATGGTTATTGAACCCATTTTAATAGAAAATAATACTGTATAGCTCCAGATGAGATTAACGACTCTGGAAGGAAATAGACATATATGAGGTTTTGTATTTCTTCATGATCCGAGTTCTTTATGTAGCTGCGACTATGGCTCCAGTCTGGGTAGTTTTACAAGCATTATCAGTTATTTTGAGGTTAACTCTTGTTAGAGGGTGAAGAGCTCGCCATGAAAATTACGTAGAGAATGTTTGTATGTGCGCCAAGAGTCGGGGACCGTCCGATCGGAGGCCAAGAATGGGGTTAACTGAGGGTCGATTCACATATACTTCGCGGAGCGTCCCCGTCCCGCTAAGAGCTGTTACTGAAGCGGAAAACCTCTTTGCGGAGTTTTCACCCTAGCTTGCGCCCCGTTCTAGCCCCAGACGATTTAATGTCTTTAGGTTGTGGGGAAATGGAGGTTTCTGCATATCCATTGCTAGGTATTGGCCGGTCATCCCATGTCATCTACGGATAAAGCTATCTGCTCAGTCGGATGGAGTGGCACGCTGTGGCTTATTGCCTTCACAGGACCAACAACATCTTCCAAGGATACATAAACTATTCGTAGATTGCTCTCTTGATCTCCCCCTTTAAAAGATGCCTGCGTCTCTTCAGCCAAGACAGCCCCTACACCTTGCCTGAGACTCAGTCTTGTTCTTCTGAATACAATCTCTCTCTTGAAGACCCGCAAAAGAGAATACCACCATGGCTACCCTTGAGACCGGAGTGATCCGTCCCCAGGAAAGCGTCGCAGAAATTCTGAGACTGATACCGGCAATTCCATGGTATCGCGACCAAAGCCTCCGGAAGCTCTATGCAATATTGATACCTGCCTGTCTATTTGTTGCAGCTACAAATGGCTATGACGGATCGATGTTGAACGGGCTTCAAGCTCTTGACACTTGGAAACTGACCTTTCACAGCCCCAGAGGAGCTATTCTAGGTCTCCTATCTGCGAGTTATCCACTTGGTGCCATCATTTCAACTCCTGTCTCAGCTTTCATCAGCGATCGCTTTGGTAGACGATGGTCCGTCTTCTTCGGTAGTTTGATCATGGTCGTTGGAGTTGCTGTTCAGTCTGCTTCCCAAAATAGTGAGTGCTTGGTAAAGTTAACCCTCATAGTGAAGTACTGCTGATACTTGGTAATAGTCGGCTCATTTGTGGCTGCGCGAATCGTCCTGGGGTTTGGCGTTACAATCGCTCTGGTGAGTGTGCCGGGCTCTGTTTACAAAAAACATAATGCTAATCTATTACTCTAGACGGCGGCACCAATTTTGATAACAGAACTTGCTCATCCTCGTGATCGTGTAACGTTTACTTCTCTGTTCAATACGACGTGGTGTATGTAGGCTATCCCATTGCTAAGGATTAAATGGGTACTAATAGAGCTCTTAGATCTCGGTGCAGTAATTGCAGCATGGACAACATATGGCACTTTCCCAATGACCAGTACCTGGGGCTGGCGAATTCCATCAATCATCCAAGGAGTTCCTGCCCTTCTATCACTATGTATGATAATGTGGTTACCGGAATCTCCCAGATGGCTTATCTCAAAAGATCGTCATGAGGATGCCCTGACTGTACTTGCAAATGCTCATGGTGCTGGTGACCGAGAAAATATTCTCGTGACGGCTGAGATGGCAGAAATCTCCGATATCATCAGAATCGAGGCTGAGGCCGCACGTGAAGGTATCTCTCAACTATGGGCGACTGGTGCTAATAGGAAGAGGCTGTTCATTGTAATTTGTGTTGGCGCTTTTGGGCAGTGGTCAGGTGAGGACTATGTGTGGACACCGGATCCACTTCAAGTCAAACTGCTTTACACTCACTAACATAATTAAACATTGTAGGAAATGGTCTGGTATCTTATTATTTAGCAAAGATCTTAACAAGCATCGGTATCACGGCACAGAAAACGCAGACACGTATCAACGGTATCTTAACCACCGTCAATTATATCACATCTTTAGCAGCAGCCTTTGGGGTTAGCCGCATCGGTCGACGTCCATTATTCATCTTCTCGACAATTAGCATGTTTCTCACATTTTCAGCCCTGACAACCTGTCTTGCAGTATATAATACTCATGGAGATGTCGGTGCAGCGAATGGTGCCCTCGGATTCATCTTTATCTACTACACCTGCTTCAATATCGCCTTCAACCCGCTTTTGTATCTCTATCCAGTAAGTTAACCTTTGTCTCATATCCTTGCATGACTATCCAAGTATTCTATAGAATAGTATGGTGCTGATTAAGTTATTGATAGGTTGAAATTTTGCCGTACCGTATTCGTGCCATGGGAATATCCGTGCTTGTCTTTTCCAACAAAGCCTCACTTTTCCTCAACCAATTCGTGAATCCCATTGCAATGGATGCTATGGGTTGGAAGTATTATTGTGTATATATTGGATGGCTTGTCATCGAGATATTAGTTGTTTACTTTGTATTCCCTGAGACGAAAGGCTTTACTCTAGAGGAGATCTCCGAGTTGTTTGAGGGCAAGGAGGCTGCCGCCGCACAACGTACTTTAGGAAAGGAGGCAATGGTGAGTGAGGTCTACGAGGTTGAAGTGGCTAAGTAATCGGTATCGGAGGCTTTAGAGGGTGTTCTAACTTCTAAGTCAACCGGTAGGGGTTACAACACAACACAATACATAATATAGGTTTTCCTCTATAAACTTAGAACACACTTAGTCAATACATATTGTACACAGACTCTCGTTATATCCGAGATAATACTTAACACAGCTGATGATGGCTCATCTAATCATACTTACGAATATCAAAATACTGTTCACGCCTACTTCCCTGAAGTTACAGGAGCTGATCAACTATTGATGAAAGATGTGCAAACTAAGGTTTGATAATCCATAAGTGCCTTTAGTTTCCCGAAAGGAAGTTGTAGTCCGCCAAACTACAATAGCGTCTGAAGCTTGTCCTACTTAGCGCCCTTGTCACGTTTTTCCAAGGTCCCGCTCCGTGTCTCCCCGCGCACTGGAGTTGATTACTTGACAATTGAGTTTTGGCAAATCCGGGATTAGTTGCCGAAGGACTAGGGAGTTGGCAAATAAGAGCAAGATCAAAAACCAGCTACCAGATGTATTCCAGGCATTATGTTTAAGGTGGCTCGAGGGCGTGATAGATGGGATGTGACATTTCAAAGTATACCAAAACAATAGAACAACCTCAATAGGATAAATAATTTTGTTAATTTGAGTTATTCTCACTCGTTGAATGATTCAATCATTCTCTAGGCTTAGACCCAATGCGCGTTTGTTGTGGGGCTTGCAATAATCCAAGGCCGGAAGTAAACAGTATAAGCATTACTCACCAGAAAACTCACAAGTGTTACATGGATAATCCTCACAACTGTAATTTTATACTCGTTAGAAACGTTAAACAACCATGTACACGCCAAATTCCTGTAATAGCAAGCATTCAGGTTATGTGACTTTTTGATAGTTATCTTCTTTCATATCTGTATGAACAAAACAATATGAGCTGAGATCAATATATGTTATAACTTTTTGTTTAAACGGTTCAGGGCTCAGGGCCTCAAGGATCCAACTATTTCATCAGGTCATATAACGTGAATAAATACGCGGCCATAACGAGTCAAAGGAAACTGCCCATCATCTGTCCCTTGTAAGATGATTGATATAGTTTGACCAGACTTCGCATCGGCCGGGATAGCAACCCTTACTCGATTATTGCTGTACTCAGTCACTGTGACCGTCCCAGGGTACGTGCCTTCCTCGAAGTACTGCCACCACGACGTGGTGACCTTGTCGTGATCTGGATCGCTTGTCTCACTGGTTAAAGTCACCGTCTGTCCCGGATGTGCCTTCACAACCGGCCCATTCAAGATCTTCAATGATGGTGCGTGGTTCCCATCGCGGTAGCTCGGTGTCAATGTCCAATGCATACGAGCCGCAAAGTCGTTCTGGGCAGCGGCAGCCCAGCGGCTGGTTGTGTAGGCGGCCACATTAGCACCGCTCGCGTTCTTCTCCGTGGGAACCATTACCCATAGGTCCGTGGAGCTTGTATTCTGCTTGGCGCGGCCACCCCAACCACCGAGAGCTGGATTGGCCGGATCTTGAATGCCAGTAGCTAACAAGGGATTGAAAGCCACATTATCGCCCTCGGACAGGAAGTCATAGGGGCCTAGAGGTTTACAAAACGATGTCGCGGCCGTGGTTGCATTGCCAAAGACATCAAGTGGATCACCCGGCATTTTCTGACCGTCCAGCCATGAGCGGTATATCTTTCCATATGGTCCTATTTCAATGTTGCCTTTGATCCAGCCACCAGTGAAGTATACATGATTGTTGGGTAGGCCACGGGTGTTGCCCTGGCCGCTATTGCAGTTATAGCCCCAGGTTGCGTATCCAGCTGACAGCTCCTCAACACGGACCTTTGGCCAGCTTAGAGAGATGTAGTTTGCGTATGTCTCGTCCTGGAAACCGCTGGCTAGAATAACGGCCTTGCGAGATACTCCGTCTTTTATAAGGGCCCACTGCCGTAAGTGCGAATACTTTTCTTCAATGGATTTTAGAGCACGCGCAATGGTGCTGGTGCCACCCCATGCCTGCAGATACAGCGCCCGCGGGTCTTTGTCTAGAAGCAGTGACCGGATGAGGTTTGAGCCGTCCGTATCATGATCCATCTCACCCTCAAAGTCAATGTTACCGATGCTAACCTTGGACAGCAATTCGCCGGGTGTCGGGTAGTGTGGGTCATGTCGACGCAGATTCGGGAATACTTCTGCGTATGCCTTGAGGACTATATCCTGGATAGTTCGTGTGCCGGTCCAGCGCCATGACGTTTGCGGAGTTGTGTACTCGCGGCCTGGTAGGAAGAACTCAGTGCCATTGCCATCACCAGCCCAGTGATAGCGGCTTGAAGTGTAAATTATGGCTTGTGTATCAAGTTCATTAGTGTAAAGCAGGTATCGTATCAACGAGGTCAAATCATCTTGCTCCATATCAGTCGTCACAACCGTACGAGGCAGGTTCGCCGGCCTGCCGATAATGCGTGATTGCGCAGCGGAAAGCACGCTGGCAAACAAGGCAATTGCGAGAAATCGCATTTGTGAGTTCAATTAACTCAAAACAAAGGGTTATTATGCATCAGAGTCTAACTGTATAGTTCTTTCGAAGCTCCGAATTATGAGCAAGCTTGATTATATAGTCCAGTTATCCAAAGTATGTCACAATCCACCTTCTCCATAGAAAAATCCCTGTCCGCCAAGATATTCGCATTTTATTGACCCGAAAATCTGGGGAAAGATTTTCAGGAAAGATCAGCGCATCATTTGTCATGGGCGGTGCTTACAGTTACCCTATTTAGCAAACTTGATGTCAAAGCTATATAGAGCATTTCAAGGATGGAGCTGGAATGGCCGCGTCCAGACAGAACTCTGTTGGCCAGCTGGGTCGTTACTGGGAAACTATTTCACATGAGATTGTAGATTGCTGTGGTATGCTTGAGAAAAAGAAAGACGAAGTAAATTGACTTTAGAATGAAGCAGATCCTATGAACAAAACTCTGTGAGAAATGCAACTGAAATTCTGAAATAAGGATTATACTTTTTGTTGTCGTTATCGTTGATTGCAATATTAATTTGCATCTGGCGGAGTAATCCTGTCGGGTCTATTACAAATATTCGATGTAAATGTTGTTCGCGAGCCGAACGAGTATGTTTGTCTTCCTTTGTAGTTTTATATTTTACCCACTACTATTTTAATATAGTAATTCAATCGGAGCATATTAAGGATAATTAAAGTAAAGCTGCTCAGTTGACCAAAACGACAATTCACTCAGAAACCATTGCCAATTTTGAATTCAATATTATTAATTTAACTAGCTTTCGAATATCTAACTATTTTTTACATATTCAGCTTGTAATAATTCAACTGTATAGTGATTAATTTAAGTATAACTGGCTCAAACAAAGGAAGTAAACGACATTCAAAGTTCGTCGGCCTGTGTGCCTCAGACTCTACAGGCCCAGGCTTCGCTTACAGGGCCTTAAGCTTCCGGTACGATATTGCTGTATACTGCACGATATGAGTAGATTTGGCTTCTTTATGAATACCATACTGCTTGGGATGTCAAGCCTCCTGTCAAGCCTCGCGGGTTTGGCCGCCGGTGCAGCAAATTTAAGACCACGAGCGGACCGCCACTCGCTCAGCTGCGCCACCGCTGGGCCTAAAATCAAATACAGTGTAAACTCTCCATAACGATGAAATCCGTGCAGCTGAAATATATCGTTGTAATAAGGATATCGTTGTATTGAAGCTTATGTAATCCAACTATCTAAAGTGCTCTGTACGCGATTACTATGATCAAGGTGTTCTAATTCTTGCTCATATCGTTCAATTGACCTCAAATGCTCAGTTTTGAGGTCATCTCTGCTTTCAGTGAAAGCAATCAAGACTTTCAAAGCTTCTTTAGCAGCTTGAATCGTATAGGAAGGGCGTATAGGTTCAATATCGTCGTCATCATCATTATTATCACCTTCAATTTGAAGGTGTTCTGCAATCACTTCCCTTAACACATCCTCTGGGTCTTGTTGTAAGTCTTCTTCTATCATTGCTTCGTCCAAAGGGTTCAAAAAAGTCGATATTGCCATCATATCATGTATATTTCCAGCTTTCTCAACTCGTGTATATATTTCATGAATATCCGGAGGGTTGATTGATGTCGGAAGATTAATAGGATTATTCATAAGCGTAGATTTCCGAAAACAATTATATATAGTTGTAGATGAAACAGAGTGATTCCAAGCGCACAAAACCCAACGAATAACTAAATGAACATTCATTGATTCAATTAGATTTTGCCCTTCGTCAAATGCTTGAATCATAAATAAAAGAAGTTGTCGTCGATAATATGCTTTCAAAGATTGTATGATCCCTTGATCTAATGGCTGGAATTGACTTGTTGAATTGGCAGGAAACCAAGAAATTCGAATATTTGGTAGAAGAGATGCAAATTCAAGTGCTACAATATACAGAGAGAAATTGTCCATAGTAAAGAGAACTTGTCGTACAGAGCCAATATGAATATAAAAGGCTTGAAGCCATTCAACTATAACTGTAGTATTTATCCATACCTTTGTATTCCACCTCCATTGACCTCTCATTGTAAGCACAGATATTCCTCGTAAAGCATGAGGTGTTTTAGCTTTGCCAATAAACTAAACTGGAAGACGATCGCTATCTGTAGAATTACAGTAAAATACAAGAGAGATGTGAGTTTTGTCTAGTTTCACACCAGGCCGGGGTTGAGATGTAAGACCTCGAGAAGGTGTCCTTTTCCAATATAAACCTGTTTTGTCCATATTATACATATCTTCCTCATTGTATTCTCTAGCTAACGTACGAAGGCCTTTCATTTCTTCCTCTGCTGATTCAGGCACAGATGCTAATTCTCCGTGCCTTGTACGTTGAGTTATTCCGTGTCGCTGTTTGAAGTTTTGAAGCTAGCCGTTACTGAATTCCAGGCAAGGTTGGCCTTGATATATAGGAAGTTGCTTCCAGATTTGTTGAGCTTTTATTCGAAGAAGTTCTCCGGTAGTCACACCTCCTTTTTCTTCAATTTTTAGTTGCTAAAGGATAAGAACCTTTTCAAGATCTGGCCATTGAGCAGTTCGAATGCGAACTCGATCTTTGCTCTGTTGAGATAATAGATCGCTATCAAGGCTTGAAAAATGACTAGATAACGATTCAGAGACTGTAGATTGACTAATTTTATGGTGGAATTCTTCATAAAACCATTCAATACAGGCTTTTTGCGAAGGGCGAGGGTATTGCGACCGAACCCAATTGCGAAGAGCACGTCGCTGTTCAAGAGAAATTTGCTTGCGGGGCATGGTAAATATTAGGACTAATAGCTGTGATATAACGATATTTGAGTAGTTGGTGGCGATATTTCAAATATCGTTATTTGTATGGGAATCGAATTGGTGCAGGAAAAAAAATCGCAATATCGAGGATATCGGTATATCGCATATCGTTATGGAGAGTTTACACTGTAGTCACAAGCCAAGATCGATAGTGACAAGCGCAACAACATCTTTGCTCGGGTGGATGCTCCCGAGTCCCGCGCAATCCCTTTTGATCTTGTTCCATCCTCCCTCAGCAAGCGTGACGATGATATCGGCGATGAGGGGTGGTGGAAATACCTTTGGGATGTAGGATGCAATGACATCTTCGATGAAATTCTTGGCGCTATAGATGAAGAAGTGGGTGAAATAGCTGAGCTTATCTGTGATCTCAAGGAGTTCTACGATGACGTTGATGAGGCTTATAAAAATCGGGATGCCATCAAATGTGTTCTGACCGAGTGCTACATAAATATTCCGACTTCGGAATATTGGGATTTCACCTCCTCTTGGACGGCCGATTTTGAGGTGCCTCCCCAGCCGCTTGCCTCTGGTCCTACCGGGACGGTTAGCTGTGTGGATTGTTCACTATCCGTAACGGAGGTGAAATTCCAAGGAAGGGTTATGGTTAACCTTCAGAATGGGAAGCTCGAAGCTGCCTACATGACACCCACAGTTAGTTGGTCATCAAATCTTGTCATGGGTCTTACAGCAACGGATGCCTTCTCTGGTACCTGGAACTATCAGTTCCCGGCAGCTAGCTTCCCTAGTCCCGTCATAGTTCCTGGTGAATTCACTATCACGTAAGTCTTTGCTTCTCCTCCTCAGCCTCTTTGCCCGCTAACGTTATTTTCTTACAGGCCATCCATGATATACAGTCTGGGTTTGCAATGGTCCACGGACTCAGCGCTCGATATTGTAGGGGGTGGCAAAGTGAGCGTAAACTCCGGCTCTCTCTATATCGATTTTATGGAACAAACAGCAACACCTCAAAATTTTATCCCGGAAGTCCAATACACCTACCCTACTTTCTCAACAGCATCAAAAGTGTCCTGGAATCCAATAATGAGGTCGGCACTCTCAATCTCGGTTGATATCTTCAACGCTCCTTATGGGGCGCAGCCCATCTATATCACATCTGCGGCTTCAATCGGCTTTAACGCAGCTTTGCTTTCGAATAACGGTCAGAAATGCAAAGCAGGGCAGCTCGAGATGACCTCGTATTCGAATGTGGCAAACAATGTGCTTTTCAGCGGTGGAAAGCAACTGGCCCTTGGTCCTTCTGGCCAGACATCAGGTGCGACCCAATGCTTCAACGTTCCTAACGATATACCGACGGCGGATGAGGTCAATTCTCTAAGAAGTGTTGGTGCTGCTTTTTGCACTGCTTACTTGAACTACAAACCTCCGGTAACCATTGCCTATGCGGTTTCTACGCTTGTTACTCCCACAGCAATTACTGTCACCGTGCCTACTACAATCTCTACGGCGTCCACTGTGTATACTTCTCCGACAATAACGCAGTTTCCAATCACCACTACAACGATACCGACCATATCTTATGTCTATACTTTCGGCCGCCAATCTCTTGCTGCTGGTTTTCTGGAGAGAGGCTTGGAGATAACCCCTGGTACGACCCTCTCCACAGTAACGAGAACAACAGAAACAAGACTGCCCAAGGTCACAAGCGCTCCTACTCTTGTAGCAGACAAACGGCAAGCTCCTGAGCCAACAATGATCTCCACCTGGGATGCAGATAAGATTGAGTTGGCATGCTCCCAGATTGCCACTGGAACTAGCACAAAGACTTACTATACCTCGACCTCGACCTTGACATCTTACTCTGGCACTGTAACACATACTGCTACAAGCACCATTGACGTCCTTGGCCAGATTGCCACTTCCACGCTGACGCAAACTGTGATCTCCGCCACAGGTGCGACTGTTACTAGCGGTGGGCCAGTGACATCCACTGTAGCCTCTAGCTGTCCCTTGCAGACGCAAGCTTCGTGCTTCACCCTGACTGGCCATGGAGCGCCTCATATTGATGGTAAAAAGCTTTATATGTCGACTAATGCAGGGGACCCATATTCGGAGGCTGGGGTACAGCCTACCAAGGTGTACCGATGGTGGTCGCGACATTTTACTTGACTTGTGCTGGCCTCCTGGTGTCGCTGAATGGGGATAACAATGTGCCAAGGCCACTGATACCCCAGTCAATTGCGGACATTCCACCAGTTGTATTTTTGGATGGTTATGAGCCTGACAACCTTGCTGGGCCAACATGTTCGCTGGATAAGGTTACAAAGACAATGATATGCGATGGAGGCTGGTTCTCATATGAGCCACCTGCGTACTACAATGATCCTAACGTGTTTAATACTGGACCCTGGCAACCAATGTGGTACTCAGATAACCTAGGTCCATTGACTCCTATTGTCCTGACATATGATGAGGTTACATGTCCATGTGCGTATTAAACGCAGTGCCGTATTTATTCATTCAACCTCTACACAAGGAGAGCTACTAATTGATGTGATTTGGTGGGCTGGTTTGGGCCCAGCAGCACAGTAAGATAGCAAGGTCAAATAGTAATGGATAATCCTAATGCTGTACAATCAAATCATGCTCTTGTAGAATATCTTCCATTAATCAGTTGTGATAACCTTGATCTAAATGTCAAATGAATATCAAAGGGTGAGAGATAAGTGCTATCTAGAAGGTAGTCAAGACCGCGATGTCATACTGCTTCAACTTAAACGAAAATATACCACCCTTCTTTGCGGTCAATCTGGTAACAGTTTTCTCAACAACATTCCGCCCTCCTATAGAGTTGTATGAGAGTCCGCTTGGCGCATTGAGGATAGTAAGGGTTGCCTTGCTACCCCGGCTTAGACCCTCGAAATTAATGTTGAATGGTATAGATTCAGTGGTATTATAGACGGCAGCCTTGAAGGTATATTCAGTTGTCCCAGCATTGACACCTGCAACATAGAAAGCTGGTCCAAATCCCGAATCAGAACTCATTGGCGCGGTATGGGTGAAGCGATGTGAGGAGAGCAGCTGATCACAACAGTCAGTGGGCTCACTTTTGATTTTGATATGAACTGGAAAACTCAGAAAATTTTGCATACCTGGATAGCATAGTAGCTGGTCGAGAAAGCATCTTGCTCCGGGTCTGCATTGAAAGAGACAAGATCAGGCTGTAGAGCAGGTCAGTGGCCCATTCATTTCTGGATCATGGTTAAGATTGGAAAAGAACTTACAGCCCACTGGAAGTTGTTTACGTTCTGGAATCCTGGCGCATAGCTTGCACCGATTACAACATCACCGTTCCTCTCAGCACCGAGAGTATAAATAGCTTCGCCCACAGCGCCAATCCAGATTGGATACGGCAACCTGGGCTCAGCACCACTCCAGTCAACAGGTTCGGTAGGATCGGCCTTATTGGCCTGGATAGTTGCATACTCACCCAGCAAAATATGATGAGAGCGGTCTGCGTTATCCCACTTATTGAACTCGGTGGCATAAAGGTTGGGTCTGTTGTACTCGTGATAATCGGTGGCACTGTGGCCCGCAGTAGCCGTAAGATCCCCGGTGGATGATAAAAGTGTAATAGATGGGTAGGCGGCGTGGATTGCGTCGTAAAAGGCTCTGAAGCGGTAGGCTGTATAAGAAGCAGGATCAGAGAGGTTGTCTTCGTTGCCAATCTATAGTCACAGTAGCTTTTAGCGCATTTGGTTCTTACTATCCACAATTCCCAATCGGGGAATCGGAAGAGTCTTACTTCCACATAATTGATCTTCCATGGGCTAGGATGTCCCAGCGACGCCCGCAAGGCTCCATATTTGGTATGCACACCTCCCATAATGAACTCCAGTTCGTTCAATGCATCTTGCACATAGAGTCCAATCTCCGACTCCGGGATCACATCGGGATCGGTGTTATTATATCCATTTAGGTATACACCTGACCAAATTGCGAGAACGGGCTCAACTTCCAGGTCTTCGCACCACTATAAAGTTGTAAGCTAGGGTTGACACCAGAGCAAAGGAAACATATACTTCGAGATACTCAACGAGACCGAGTCCATCCGTATTCTCATAGCCCCATGTTCCTGGGCGTCCAGGTCGCTGGGTCAGAGGCCCAATGGTCTCATTCCATTTCCAGCGATAGTTGAAAGTATCTCCTTCGCTGAAAACATAATCAGCTAAATTCTGTACTTTTCAAGCCATCTCACACATGTGACATACATGTTATTTCCGCCCGGAAATCTGAAAAAGCTGGGCTTCAGGCCCTTCAATCCTTCCATTAAATCGGGACGGTTTCCATTTGGTCTATTATTGTAGGTTGGGGGGAACAGACTAATCAAATTGAAATTGAGTGGGCCCTGTCCTGAGTGGAACTCCAGAACAAAAGTGTTATTTGTATCAGGAGCTGCAACCTTTGGATAGAGTTGAAATTTGTGCTCCACCCATTTGCCCCGCTGGCATTCAGACTTAACCTGTACACTTGCCCAGATGTGAGATGAAACAGCTGACTGTAGCTTCACCGTAAAATCACCCTTATATGAACCTAAAGCCCAGAAACTACCAGTGTACTTCTGCGGCTTGACGCTAATTCCCCACCATCCGGGATTTTGAATACCAATGACTCCCCCGGGTAAGGCACCCAGTCCCTGGGCCACATTCACTGACGCTGGAAGAGCCCAGGAGAGTGGCACAGAAGTATTCTGGAGAGCCAACCTGGCATTGCCAACAGGTTCCCATGGGGCAATTGTGGAAGGGAATTCGGTACTGCCTTGAAATGCACGATTTTGGATCAGCTCTGCATAGATACCACCATCACCAGAGTGATTGATATCCTCAAACATAATTCCGTACATGAGCGGAGACGAGGCATTCCCTCCATGGTTGGCCACTTTGAGATTTACAGCGTAGCTGAGCCCTGCAAAGAAGGACACGATGGTAAGAAGACTTCGACCCAACATCTTGATGACTATTCAGAGAAAGCTGAACAATGCCGGAGCCTCGTCCTGACGACCCCCAGCTTGTGCAACAATCTTGCTTTATAGCTCTTGTCAATTCCATCTCGGAAAGGAATGACCAGGATGTGAGAACACGAATTAACTGATCATTTACCCGCGGATTAGCAGATCATTTAATTACCCGCACAAATTCCCAATAATCTAGGAGGGTTCATTTATCCGCGATGTAAGCTTCTAGCATTAGAATGAGGGGAAAAAAAAGAAAGCCTGAGTCTAGAACCAGGTACATGGCTTCGGCTTTGAACTGCACCTAAGTTGATATTGGCTCCCAAGATGCGCGCCAATCAAAAGCAGTGCCATTTGGAAATGTCTAAACCGAGGTGCTTGGTGGGTGGCGCAGGGAGAATGCGATCTAGTTGATTGTGATGCTGAATTGCAGCTCTCGTCGATATATAAAGCACTAAATGTGTTTTTAGCCCGCAAGGAAGTGCAGTGAGTATACTGAGCAGCCCGAAAACAGCGAGGTGAAATGCGTCTCCTATGTATATATACCACTCAATGTCTAAATGACTCGATAGCCCACGCACTGCTCTAAACCCACTATTTTGCAAGAAGGGAGATATCCCGTGGTGAAGGCAAGCATTTTGACAAGATTAAGTCGCTCTTCGAGAAAGATAATAATAGGGAGAATTGGTGTTGGTGACTTGAGGGGATGACAGCGGAGGAAATAGTCAGTCTGGGCACTCAAAAGCAGCAACTCATCAAATACCGAAATCCATCGCCGAGAGACCCGGCCCTGAGTCGCATGAGGAGAATGCGGGGAGCCAAGCTCACCAAATCAAGGGGCAAGCAACGCCACCGTCACTTAAGCATAAGGAATCCATGCAATAAAAATACCCGGTATTATGGCGTTGCTGCTTGGAGCATTTCCACCATGGCTGGATAATATTATGCTGCACAGGGAGCACTGGCTGCAAAGCGTCGTTGTAGCAAGGATGCAACCTCGGGTCACCAATGTTCATACCGAACATTCTGCTCCCCGGTTACCCAGTTCTCAGGTTTTTGAGAGAGTCGATGAAGCTGATATATGGCTGATTGATCCAATACATCCTCTCATCTTGTGTATTAGCATCCGATAGTTTCTTGACTACAGGTCTGTTGAGGCGCGAGACCTTATCCTGTTGACCTTGGTTAGATAATCCGTGACTCTTTGATGATCTCGCCCACGTCACCAGCTAGAGTGGCCCCTTACTGTTGCAGAAGGCTACCTTCACAGGATGCACCGTGTATCAGCAATAGTCGCAGGCCTGGCCGCGATCGTGATTGGGGCGGTTGCTAAATCCCCACCTAATACTTTTGAAGTCTCTTGCAAGTCGCTGGGAGCAAGAATCAAGTTACCCAACGTCACAGTCAACTTTGTCCAATATGTTCCAAGTGGCAGTAACATCTCTCTGGCTGACAATCCCCCCGATTGCGGCCAAGCGCCACAGCAGGCTTATGTCGACTTATGTCGAGTCGCGTTGGCCGTGAAGACATCGGATAGAAGCAGCATTACTATGGAAACATGGCTGCCCAGAAAATATACGGGAAGATTTTTGAGTACCGGGAATGGAGGGTTGAACGGATGTAAGAGAGATCCATATGCAATAGCTTGAGAATATTACGGAGGCAAGAAAGTGCTGACATCAAATACCCACAAAGGTGTTGATTATGCTTCTATGGCATATACCACGATGCTAGGCTTCTCTACTGTAGGCGCGAATAACGGCCACAACGGCACAACCGCTGAGTCATTTCTCAACAACCCGGATGTTGTTGCTGATTACGTCTACCGATCTGTACACACTAATACGGTTGTTGGGAAAGAAGTTACTAAATTATTTTATCCTCAAGGATTTTCAAAGTCTTATTATTTTGGTTGCTCTACTGGAGGCAGGCAGGGCTGGAAAGAAGTGCAGGATTTCCCGGACGATTTCGATGGCGTAGTCGCGGGTTCTCCGGCCATGAACCTGGTTAACCTCATCTCCTGGGGCGCATGGTTTTATACCCTAACCGGGCCACCGACCGCGGACACCTTTCTCACCCCAAATCAGTGGGCTCTCGTACAAGAAAACATTATTAAGCAGTGTGATGGCATTGACGGAGCCTTAGACGGAATTATCGAGGATCCTAGCCTTTGCTATCCCGATGTCTCAAGCTTCATCTGTTCTGCCACGTCCACAAATTCTAGTGCTTGCATAACAGAGACTCAGGCACTCACTGTCTACAGAGTGCTAGGACCATTTTACAGTGAGACCGGATCTTTGTTATACCCGCGCATGCAGCCTGGCGCGGAGGCTACTTCTGCATTTGTATACTACAATGGCGTTCCATTCACCTATTCAACCCAATGGTATGAATATGTCGTCTTCAACGATACTACATGGGATGGGACTGGATGGACTTTGCACGATGCTACAATTGCACTGGACCAGAACCCGTTCGATGCTGAAACTTTCAATGGAGATATCTCGGCCTTTAAGAAAAGGGGAGGCAAGGTTATCCATTACCATGGTACGGCAGACTGGCTCATCAGTTCTGAGGATTCTAAACTGTATTACCGAAAAGTATCTGATACATTACGCATGACCCCTAGCCAATTAGATAAATTCTACCGGTTTTTCCCTATCAGCGGGATGGGCCATTGTAGTGGTGGTAACGGGGCAGTTTCAATCGGACAAGACTTGGCGGATTATACTGGGCAGGCACCCGAAGATAATGTTCTGATGGCTTTAGTCCAATGGGTTGAGAAGGGCATAGCTCCGGATACTCTGCGTGGTGCAAAGCTGTCTGGAACCGAGGTAGAATATAGGCGGAAACACTGTAAGTATCCGCTGAGAAATGTTCATGTTGGCCCAGGAAATTATACAGATGAAAATTCCTGGCAGTGTATTTAGTTGAGCTGAGCTGGAGTTGGCTTTACAAGCGTTATATCTAAGTTGATAATATAGCCTGGAGATGTAGAGACAGATTAGGGCATACGGCTGGGAAAGGAGTCGGAGATAACAAACGCTTTATCCTTAGTGTTTAAAGGGCTCTTAAATAATCATTACGCTTTTCCACTGTCGCCTGTTAAAGTTGTCGTTACAGCTATGGCGAGATTGATGTTCTGCTCTTCGAATGCCTCCCCATTATTTAAGTGTACAACCCAGCTAAAACGGTTGCGGCGACTAATCGCGCTGGTCCTTAACTTTGGGCTCAACATATTCTCTACCGGCAGCTGTATGATAGCTTTGTGTTGGTTCTCAGTAGCTCGTGATAATAACGTTTGGGCCCCATCGGTTCTTTGACTAAAATTCAACGACTCTACTGAGCAGCAGCTGCACAACAGTTTTGTCTCCGTTCTCAGCAGATCGTGATAGTAAAGTTAGTCTCTTTACTACCCTAGTCGAGCCAAATAAGAACTTGCTCAGCAAAGCTATATAGACGGCCCATTTATTGTACCTGATGTTGTCGCTCATCCTTATTATCTTCATTGACACAGGTCCATTCGATCCCAATAGCGGGACCGTCAAGTACGTCTTTTGGCAGTGATCCACTGTGCGATCTTTCTGTGGCCAAAGTCATAGAAGACAAATTTGGAATAACGAGCGACCGTGTGGCAAGGACTGCTTGTCTAGGATTATAGCGCCGTGGCTAGGCTGAAGTGCATATTAATTGTATGGTGTAGTAACTCTATGTATATTGCTATTCATAATGCTACCACGTTTACCCTTAAATCTCTACTCAGTTAACCTCCTAGTGCCTATTGCATAAGCACAATTCCTTAACAAGATTACATGAATCTTATTCCCATCTGACAACTACATAGTGATTACTCTTAACTCACGGAAAATCATTTCCTATCACTGTCGAAGTATTTGTACTATAAACTTTGCTGATTTTCAATGCAACATAAAACTCGCCGAGATTGGCGCTGCCGGTGAGGGCTTCACTTGCGACGAAGATACCATCTTGCAAAGCGGCATACTTCTCACCTCCCCCAAAGAATGACACCGTCCAGACTAAATGTCATATAGTTAATTAATTAAAAATGTTGTAGTTTAACTAGTTAATTTCTTACCTGCATAGGCTGAGCCATAAGCCGCCTTGTAACCAGGACCAGATCCTTTCGCAGCTAGGATCACATCTTTGTCAGGGGTAGACATTTCAATTCCAGTTGCTTGCATCTGGAATGCAATTTCATCGTCCCGTGGCTGGATGGTGGCTCTCATATTGGTTCTAGTGATTTTCCTACTAGGATCAATGGTTGGATAATCATCTCCGTAAAGAACATCCGCCTCAACATGAGGCTCGAACTAGGGACAAAGTTAAAATCATGTATCTAGCAGGTTGGTTAATGGTACAAACACCAGGCTCCGATCGCAATGTCCCCAAATCAATATGTCCAAGAACCAGACTACTTCCTGTGTTCAAAGTTCCCAGATAAAGCTACATTTGCTAAGCTAGAGATAAAAGATGAAATTTAAGTATAACTATACCTGTGAAACGGTCACCTAATAATGTGTAAGCAAAACAACTTGATTTTAGCTGTGGGATTGTTAATAAGCCGTGTTATGGCTTATATGTTTCACTTACGTTCAAGTAAAGTGCAGGAACTAGATAATTATACATTAGCATGTTTGTAATTGGTTTTAGTTATGAACAAAAGTCACGTATATTAATAATTGGTTGGTGTTAATGATCAAACGTAAAACTCTTAAAGTTTGATAGAGAAAGATACAAAGCATTAAGTAGAGGTTATATAAGAAATCAAGTTAGGTGGTAAGAGCATATGAATAAATGTGTAATTTTTAGTGTTATAGTAGTAATAACAGAATATCATTCTCATCTAATGGAAATTGGTCACATTTACTCTGTAAGCCATTGAAATTAATACCCACTAGCGGAACGCTAGCCTTATTCTTATACCGTTGGCCGGTGAAAATGGCTCACCTTTTGCATGGCAATTATATTTCCATTTTTAGTAACTCACTCGAATTATACAAGACGATCTTATACGATTTTGTTAGAAATTAGAAATTGCGTACATTCACTCTATAACCCTGAAACTAAGATCCGCTAGCGGAACACTAACCTTATTTTTACAATTAAACTATATCAACTCTAAATAATAATTTCTTAGAAGGGTCAGTTGCCGAAGGCATCGCCTAAGCCCGGTATTCGGGTATCCGGTAATATAGTACACTCCTGGAGGTCTATCTATATTGCTCTACTTGATTACCTTTATTCTTCAGTTCAATACAATTAGTTTATAGCTATGCAATATATTACCATATTCCTATTCGTCATAACCAACACAATGCAAGCGTTGGTCTCTTTTATCACGTGGAAGTTACATATACCGTATATACTCACGAAATTGGCTGTCGAACTAGATAGCAAATGTAACGCTATACAGTGCGTATCGTCAGCACTAGGAGATTAACCACTCGGTAAATATGCTACAGAGCGTAATTCAGGGGGCTTAGTTCGAGAGCCATTTGAGTGAGTATATGCGGTACGTACACTAGACTTAGTCGGGCAGCCGCAGCCGAGCCGTAAGCTCTACTATCTCCCACCTCCGTACGTAGGAATAGAATCAACTCTCACACACGCAATTAACATACCGTAACTACACTGGTACGTTGTACCACGCGTTAAGAGAGTAAACCGACAGCAAGGTATATTAAAGTGATCAACCGCGTTGAAAATGGCCTGGCGAAAATGTAAGTGCCTACGTTTGGTTACTAACCACAGTTGCTTCCACCGATCGACGATTATAGCTTGAGCAAACCCCGAAACCTGAGTCAGCGTTAGAAATACTTCCGATATAGACAGAATAATAGATTATTCTAGACTTCATCTTTAGTATATTGGCTAAGCCATACAAAGATAAGCTTACACGGTCCCAGTAGAAAGTAGCGTAATCAGAAATCACTCGGCTGTATCTTGTCGTTAAAGTGCTGGGCTCAGTAAGCACCAATGGTATGAGAAGCTTCAGACTGAGCCCTGCTTTTGATACTTTTTACCCCTTTTCAATTTATACCATTTAGATTCTTTTACTGTTGGATGGAGGTCCAGAGGCCAAAACTATGGCGAATGCACACCTTCCTAACAGCCACCCAAGTGTGACCCCAAACTGGAAGCCACTAGGATACGCAACTGTTCCTTTTTCAAAAGCAACCAGTGCAACCCCAATCAAAAGATCGGATAACTCGTTTTCAGCTTTTGCGCCGAAAGATTGGTGCTCGCCAGGTAAGGTTGCAGTTATGGCCGAAAGCTGATCGCCTCACTGACAGCCAGAGCAGGTGTCCTTGGTCCTCATGCCCATGGTGGATACTGTGCAGCTCTTATTATTTCCACGTGTCAAAACTACTTCTCTAAAAAATATCTCGAAAAGAATCAACCTGATACAATTCATCTACAAATTCAATTCCTAAGCCCCCTACTGCAAGGTTTAATTAACATTGTTATAAACGACCTTAAGATCGGCTCGAAACATTCAGTCTTGCAGGCGGAGCTCCGCGATTCGAAGGGGATACCATGTGTGATCGCATTCGTAACCCAAGGTAACCTTTCGGCTTCCGATGACTACACCATCGAGATGCCAGTTTCACCTGTTCCAGATCGAGTGAAGGACTGTCAACGATGGGTTGATCCTGTATTCTTCTATCATAGTCCAACAAGTTCTAAGGCTCGTTCATTTACTGTCAAGGGAGGGCCTAATCCACTGTGGTCTCCTTCCGTTGGAAAAAATGCCAGAGATATGTGGATCAAGTGGGATGATGAGAATGATTCACTTACAACTGCGCATTTAGGCTTTATATTTGATCTTGTGAGTATTCAAAGCTCCAGTTCGTACTGATTATATGAAGAGAATGTCAGAAGGCTAATGATGATCAGCTTCCTCCATTAATCTTTAATTATGAGAAATCCGGCCTCAATGCAGCGTTGAAATGGGCAACACCAACCATGTGTCTCGATATTGACTTTAAAAGTAGCTGTAAAGGAGAGGAATGGATACTCCAAAGAACTGTTATGAATCAGTGTAACAATGGAAAGCTTGACATGGTGGTTAAGCTTCTCAACGAAAGTGGAAAGCTCCTCGGAATAGCGACGCATACCACTCTCGTAATTCCTCACCCTCAATCCAAAAGAGCTTCAAAAGTGAAAGCTATTTTATAATCTCAACTGATAAATTCATAAAACTGAACACCACCGAATTTCAAGTATCTCAACTAGCTGTGAGATGTCTTAGATCTAAGGTATTCAAGGTCAATCTCCTGCTTATGCTTACATCTTAAGATGGGACGGTTATATAGCTAATTGCTGGCTTGATATAACCGTTAAATAAACTATTAAAGTTATATGAATTATGAGATTATTTGACTACTGTAGCCAGTTGAGTAGTTAATCATATTTAGGTTGTTGATTATGAGCCTTAAGATCGGCGGTGATGACCTGTAATCTGTATCACAACTTTAAAATTAGCTGAAAATAAATGTCTCCCTCTCGACTACTACTTCGAGTATTCCAAGGAGAAGAGTGGCATGTGTTCTTTCAATATACGGATCCAGCCTGCGCACGCGTAAGAGGAAGGGTCAACATCCTTTTGATTCTATCATACAATCTCGTTCTCATTTCAATAGAGTGTGAGGAGGTTCTTTGCGATCATTGTAGCACTTGCCGGCTCAACGGTAGCCTCGGAAGAGGTCCCACAGATCTGCTAGAGTCGCATCGCAAGTCATCAGACCAAGAGTTGTCCACCCCTCGACACCACCACAACCGCCAGCAACCTCACATTTTCTCACTCTCTCCATTCAAGAAAATTGAGATTGACCTTGTTTTCACAAGGGCTTTATTAGAAGAGTAGGCGAGTACTTGCACTCATTAGAGCAATCAAGCGAGAAGCACAATCAAATTACCACATTTGGAAAGATGATAGAAGCCTTTACTACTGTAAAAAACACTTCCTCCGCATGACTATCAATGCGAATCGAAAAGTTCCTCACATATGAGATCTCTAATGATTATCAATCCGGAAGGCGGCGGGAGCGATGTTCGACGCGGTAGACCTCGACTGAAAGCCGTATAAAATGAGGTAGAGGTCACTGCAATATCAGCATGAAAATCAACTAACACGTCACGATCTTAGATGAAAATTAAGACAAAATGGTTGCCTATGGAGCTCTCCGAGTCACTAAAGTTACTCCTACCTACTGGCGTGCAACAATGTGCAAGGGGCCGGTCAACATTTTCGGTCCCGAACTCTACGCCGATCTTCGCCTGCTGCTAGATGACCTGGAAAAGGATAACCAAGTGCGTGTGTTAGTCTTGGATAGCGATGTCCCAGACTTCTTCTGTGCTCACTGGGATCTGACCTGGCCAACGGGCGATGATGAACCGGTTGATATGCCAGGCTATGTCAGCGCAATAGGCGACTGGGCAAACTTTGTTCATCGATTGACCAACATCGGAGTGGTCAGTATTGCTTCAGTCAGAGGACGAGCTCGTGGTCACGGAAGTGAGCCTCGCACTTGCACGCGACATTCGATTTGCCAGTCGTGAGAAAGCCGTTTTCAGTCAACCTGAGGTAGGAGCCGGAGTTGTACCTGGTGGTGGAGGAACGGAATGGCTGCCTCTGCTATGCGGTCGCTCTCGTGCCTTGGAGATTTTACTCGCCAGTGACGATTTTGATGCCTCCACAGCCGAGCTCTATGGCTGGATTAATCGTGCAATCCCGGATGCCGAACTGGATCAATTTGTCGATAAGTTTGCCTGTCGAATTGCGGGCTTCAACAAATTCCCTCTTTTTGACCTAAAGAGAGCGGTGAATCAGAGGGTTGGCATACCGAGCCATGCCGATATGTATGAGTCTCAGCAGCTCTTTGTGAGATGTACGACAGCACCATCATCACAACATCGACTTAAGCAAATGTTTGAAGCTGGATTGCAGCAGCGCGGAGAAGCGGAGAAGAATCTTGGCCAACTCCTAGCTCAGATTAAGTCGGACAAATAATGAGCTAAGGAAGATGTACATTAGGTTAGAATAAGACTCAAGTTAATAAGATGGGTACCCCTCTCGTAGTTGTCGTAGTGATACCTCGTGTTGGCCAGGTTACGGCTCTCTATGGCGCCGCAAGATCGTCAACCCGAAATGAATCAAACTTTTCAGTTAACTACCGAATAACTGACACGTAAAGATATGTATATACCGATACCCCTTTTCTAGTCCAGTGTAACTGGTCACATCTTTGTACTACGTGTGTGGGCAGTGGGGTATAGTTATTTGAATTCTCGGATTATTAAGCAAAACCACTCTAGTCCACTGAGAAATACATCGCTAGATACCCCCTTCGTATCATCTTCGATCATACAAAAGGTTCTCCTCCCGTATTTAACGCTTCAACGGGGCTTGGAGTATCGCAATGGCAGCAAATAATTCCACATGGGCCCAGGACACAATTGAATTCATCGAACTTCCAGCGGTACAGCCACGACCCCTTACCACTACTCCAATACGTGACAAACAAAATGGACTCGAGGAACTACCTTCCGTCTTACCAGAGCCAGTCAGGCGAAAGAGCACATTCAGGACGTTGACAGTTATGGTCGCTCTTTTTGTGAGTAGCATTATTTTATTTGGTGATTGACGCCATAACGCCTTCATCAACTCCTGTTTACTTCGAGTTTCTTTCGTCGCTGTTCTTGAGGGATGCCTAAAACTTAGCCTCTGACTTTTATAGTCGACTCTTTTCATCACCGCTCTGAATACTACGACTGTATCTACCTCAATCCCCAAGATCTGCTCCGATCTCCATTCTGCCTCCGGATACTCCTGGATCGGTGCTTCCTATGTCATCGCCAGCACTGCTGTAGTTCCAATATGGGCGAAACTCTCGGATATCTGGGGCCGTAAGCCAATCTTGTTGGTGGCTGTGGCTTTGTACTTCGCCAGCTCCATTGTATGCGCACTCTCGAACAGTATGGGCATGCTTATTGTGAGCCGGACTCTCCAGGGTGCAGCTGGCGGCGGTATAACTCCTATTGTCAACATTATCATTTCCGATTTGTATAGTATGAGGCGAGTGCCGTATACCTTTGCCCTAATGTCACGTAATTGACCTATCCCTAGGACTCGGTCGCTTTTTCTTAGCCTTCTTCAAGTAAACTGGGCTGTTGCTGGAGGCGTTGGGCCAGTGGTTGGTGGCGCCTTTACGCAGCTTTTATCATGGAGATGGAATTTTTGGATCAACCTACCAATCTGCGGAGCGGCATTCTGTCTGTTGCTCTTCTTCTTAGATGTGCACAATCCAAAAACAAGATTTTCTGAAGGTGTCAAAGCAATTGATTGGTTCGGAAGCGTCTCTATCGTAGGACTCATGGTGATGATATTGCTTGGTCTTAACTTTGGAGGCGCAACATATCCATGGGGGTCTCCGAAGGTGATCTGCCTTATTGTGGGTGGTGCACTGGTGGCTATCGTGTTTCTCTTTAGTGAAAGTCGATTTGCACGTCATCCAATAATGCCTCTTGGTATGTTCCGCAATAAGTCTAACGCTGCATGCCTCTTTATTGGTTTTGTACAGCATTTCGTATGTATCTCCAGCATCACAGTCAACTAGTAGCAGCTTGCTGATAGATAATTATCTAGGTTCTCCAGGCGGCGGAGTACTATCTTCCTCTCTATTTTCAATCGGCAAAAGAAGCTTCTCCGTTTCGTTCCGGAGCACTGCTTCTTCCGCTAATGGTCACGGAATCTCTCATGTCCGTTGCTGCGGGCATCTACATTCACCACAATGGTCGATATGTCGAACTCATCTGGGCAGGCGTGATTTTACTCACCCTTGGTAGCGGTCTATATATCAATTTAAATGCGACAACATCCGTAGGTTCGACTATTGCGTTTGAAGTTGTGGTTGGATTAGGGGCAGGCCTTCTCTTTGACCCCCCTTTAATTGCTCTTCAAGCCCACGTATCCCAAGGAGATACCGCAACGTCTACAGCTACTCTTGGATTTATATGCAATGTCGGTGTAGCTCTGTCAATTGTTATCGGTGATGTCATATTCCAAAATGGAATGCAACTACAGAGGTCCACCCTGCAGGATCAAGGATTGCCAGCAGATCTGGTAAAGGATCTGTCCGGGCCTGATGCAGCGATTAATATCGACCTTATTGGGACGATATCTAATCAAACCCAAAGATTAGCAGTCAGACAGGCCTTCGCTTGGAGCTTGAGGAATTTTTGGATTATGTGTGCTTGCATGGCAGGATGTTGTCTTCTCGTTAGTGGGCTGGTTACAAAGAAAGAATTAAGTAGAGAGCACACTGAGACTCAGACGGGACTTAGAGAAAAGGAGAATGTTGCTGTGGCTATACCTGAAGGCCAAGAAGTCGCACGCAATGCCGCAAATAGGGAGGAAGTCTCTGCTTAAAGACTCGATTTCATATATTAGAGCACAATAAGAGGTACTGGAATCCAGTCTCCTGACACACAGTGATCTGTGATAACTATGTGTATACCAGCTACTGCGCTATTATGTGGATTTCGTTTGGTACTTCGGGCTGGTCTCCACAGAACTGTCAGAGTGGAGGAAATGAGCTGGGCGGGACGGCTCAGGCCTCGTACGACTACTTGCCGAGCATTTTAAGCGGGTCTTAACTGTATTTGAGCGTGTAGAAATTAGTTTACCAATATATTGTCTTTTCCAGTTATTCTGAAATAAGCCGTAGCTTCGCCATATCACACTTTCAATTACCAATTGACCAGTCCTTGCTTTACTCCATGTATACAAACATTTGATACTTGCGTACATGGTATAATCCAATTCGAGAAACATACTTCCGCTCAACTGTGAAAGAGCCTTTATGACACATGCTGTAGTAATTGAGGCCAGAGGTAGAAGGTGGGGGACGATGGCGGGGATTTCTGTGGCGTCTGGTCCCCATGGATGCGGTAGTAATTACGATCTGGAGACGACGTTAAGAACCCGGTCATATGTAGAGTAATGATGCTATCTCAGGCGGATTGAGTATGCGGTGGCTCCGGCTTCTTCTTCAGGTCAATCCATCCTCCTAGCCGCTTCAGTGCCTTGCGGAGATACAGCGGTAGCAGCAGCCACTCCCGGTCTCGGTTGTCACCTCCCAGAAATCACAGTCCATGAGAAAGTGGTAGAAATCGCTAATAGGGGCAAACGAACCTAGTGATATGTTTCTCCGCTGTCTGCCTTACACTACAAACAGTGAAAGAACCGTCTCCAGCTCTGCTAAGGGTAAATGTGAGCTCGCACTTTTCGTGCGGCTAAGGGAAGGTCGCCTTCCAGGTGAGCTAGCAGCCACATACGTTCTTACCAGTAGCCCGACGTTACCAAGGTGAGGTGCAGATCAGGCGGGCAAGAGACAACGTCGTGGGTCGGCAACAGGTTCAGTGGTAACTATATTATTTTCTTGTTCAAAGAATTTCTTACAAATAATTTTCAGGATTACTAAAGCTGAATTTCTTATCTGTATTAGATATAGTAAAGTAGAATATTTTACTTTTGCCTGATAGCTTTTAAGCAAGGTACCTACGACCAAAATTGATGTCAAAACAACTATAAGATTGTCCCAAGTATGTCCGACCTTAAAACTCACCGCTTCTCCGGTTTTCTTGCCTATGGATTATTCTGCTACTTTGCTCTAGATTCTCGCTTCTTTTGTCCAAAGTCCGCGAAAAGTTTGGCTTCTCGAGCATGCTCTCCAGCAGTATTATCTTTAGAGATTGTCGAACTTACCAAAATGAATGTCTCGGATGAAGAGCCGCCCAAAACAGAATCTGTAAGTTGTTATTTTACTAGGACTGCGGTTCAGTTTTCGAAAGTCATCGGCTTGCGTTTCACTTGTACGATGGGGACGAAAGGGATTGGCATTCATATTCCGTTGCATCCTTTGCTGAGCTACCATCTGTTGTGCCGCTTGCTGTTTTTCCGCCGTTCGCCTCATCCTGAAGGTATTCTGCACTTGTATGGCGGCATTTTGCTTACACTGAACTCTCAGGTTTCTTATAATATCTTCGGGGATCCTCTTGAGATATTGTTGCTGAAGTTGGCCCAATCCTTGCTGGTAGAGTGAATTAGCAAGCTTCACTACTTGCGCTTGATATAATTGATACTGGGCGGCCTGTTGCATTTGAGCCGGAGTCATATGAGGCTGTTGCTGCATGTTCTGCGGCATATTTTGATTCTGTGCTAATTGGTTTGTCTGCATTGGATTCTGTTGTTGCTGCTGTTATCTTTGCATCATCTGTTGAGTTTGAAGGAATTGTTGTTGTGCGGGAGTCAATTATTGGCCATTCATGATGTTGCCCAGTCCTTGAGCTGCAGCTTGCTGGTTCTGTCGCATCAGTTGTTGCTGAAGAACCTGTTGATTAATTTGGGCTTGTTATGCTGCATTAAGATTCATGGGTTGCCCATTAATTATCATTAGTGTCATTTGCTGTGGCATTTGTGGCATTGCAACTGCTTGAAGTGGGCCAGCACCGTTTTGACCGTGGCTAAAGCTCTCTGGGTTGCTCAACATATCTAGCTGCTTTTTCTTCTGGCCAAATTCAGCCAGAAGAGCGGCATCCCGAGCACGATCACCCGCTGTATTGTCTTTAGATATAGTTGAACAGGGCCTCGGTAGCTGCAGAACCTTGCCAATCCCAGGTGAACCTGACGTTCTGCTACCAAGTCTAGGAGCGGAGTTGGGGAAGACATTTGGCCGCATGCTGCCCAGCGCATTTCTCTGATTCCTCATATGCTCCCATGCATCTAAGGAGCCTAAGGAACCAGAGTGTAACTTTTCTCTCTTTTTTCTATAGTCTACTCTCCTTGTATTTTAGACTCCTCAAAGCTGAATAAACTCTATTAGAACCCTCACAGGACTAGGTGCAAGGGAAAAGGCGTCACAGCCGCGGGAGTGTTTTACTCTTAACTGTAACCTGCAATTTGACCTTCTATTGTAATTGTAATTCCAGCTCGGTCGGGCCACTTCCTACACCATTTGAATGCACAATACCAAATATTCAACCACAAAGGGGGGAGGTAGCAATGCCTGAACCTCTAGGCTAGACTGGTTGCGACTAGCAGGTTTCTAAACCCGGAAACAATGGCCAGCACCTGAACAATTAGGATAGTTTACAGCCTAGAGTGAGAACCTTACACAATTAACCTAACTAACTTAACTCAGTACAGTGGTAGCTTAAGGATCACCAAATCATAGGCCTTGGCGGTAGAAAGCAGTAGGCACAATAGCCAGACTTTAGACTATCCTGAACCAGGATTAGTACCCGGACCAGTACCACTTGGGAAATCCCCTTCTGGAACCGGGCTACTTCCAAGACCAAAAGTACAACGATCATATCCTAAACAGTTATACGAACCAATCTGACCGTAGTTCTCAATTATAGTGCGGACGATATTCCAGTGAAACTTACACCCGTGATTCTCTAAGTTGTGTGAAAACACAGCGACAGGGCCTTGGATAAACTGTCCATGGCCATGAACGACGTTGATAACAACATCGCTGATTAAGCTGGGTGTAGTAGGGAAAGGACTACCTTGCCCTACTGGTACTGTGTGAAAAGACCAGAGTGATTCACCTGGCAGGACCTTGACGTACATGTCTCTACACCAAACATATGCAGAGCAGAGCGGGTCTGTTGTATCACGCTTGGCTAATCCTGCCGGCAGAGCTTGCGCGTTCCCGATAACCTCGACGTGCGAGCCATATTGGAACCTACACACGCCTTCGCTTGATAACTGGTGATAAAGGACGCCGTTGATGAGTTGGCTCCCCTGCAGGCTCTCGATTTGGCCGGTAAAATAATTGAAAAATCGGTCGAAATCAAAGGGTGAGGTCATGTGTACTGCGTCTGAAGCAGCTTGCTGCTCATCCGTGGGACAAGCGTCCAACGGACAGTCATCACCTGCACGGGCTATGGCAACGGCTGGGTCCTCGGTGTCACAGAGGACTTCATTGAGAAAGAGAGTGGGATCATAACTGGCTGTGATGGCAGGGCTCACCGCAGATCGAATGTCGTCAAATGTCAGCGCTGTGACCCCAGGGTGCTCAGCGATGGTTGCATCCCATGCCTCTTCTAAGAGTTGAGTATTGGCGTTATTCGAGACCAACGCCGGTTCCAGGAAGGAGGCGATGTCAAACGACGTAACAATGCCAGTGCGATCCACGAGGCCGCTGGGACTGTCTCCAGCCGTCGGGTCGCAGGTAGCCCCGTTCGCCAGCCAGTTTTCCAGCAGGCCCCTGAAGGCGGCAATGGCAGGGCCGTTGGGCGTGAGGTCCAAGGGCTTATCGCAACAGAAGGACGAGGCGCCCGTGTTGCAGCCGTCCTGGCCACTGTCTTGTGCCACAGGAATCTTGTTGCCAGAGCAGCCTGGTACGCACTGCAGCCGCAGCGTCTTGTTGGGCTGCCACTCACACGTCTGCGCCTGGATGCCGGCCTCTGGCGGGCAGCACAGCGTCTTCAGGCCTATGACGCAGCCCTTGCCCTCTCCGCCGCGGGTGCTGACGATGGGGCGGGTGCCGCTGGGGCAGGTGGCCGCAGAGTCGTCGAGTGAACACACCGGCGCACTGCCTACCCACTGGCAGCCCAGGGAGCGCGCGGTGATGGCCGGCGTAGCTGGGGTACAGCACATGGTGCGGTCACCAATCACACAGTTAAGGTCATTGCCAGTGTCACTGCCAGTGCTCTTAGAATTGTAGACAGGAAGAGCCCCCGACGGGCAGGCGCTCTCTGCGCAGACCGGCCCAGACTGGAGCGAGGCCCAGCTACAGGAGGGCATGGCATCCGAAGGGCAGCAGTAGAAACGTTTCGGGACATTGGCATCGGTGCCCGCCTGAGCGATCTCGTCGTTACTCACCCCACAGCCGTCCGTAACAGAAAACACCACTGACTGCCCTGATGGGCATTGCGTGAAGCCAGGGTCACTTGGGCTTTTACATTCCGTAAACGCACACGAGTCCAGCGAGGGCGGGTTGGCGAGTAGCACGTTATTGGGCGTACTGACACTATTGCCGACTGCGACCCCTTCCGCTGCCGCCAGCGCTCTTGCCGCCGTGCTTGCACCATCGTCCAGCGACACTGCCCAGACCATGGTACCACCCAGGCACACGCTGTTAGCATAATCAATCTTCATCTTGAATGTGTCGGCGTCATCGTATGATACCCAGTTACCGTCCCAAGTAACAATCTTGACAGCCGCATCCACGTTAAGAGTCACAGGTGCGCCACCAGCAATAATATCTTGGATTTCAGCAAACGATAATGTGCCTGAGCTAGCTGTGCATGGTCCAGCCGGGGCACCTCCAGAGAATGGACATCCAGGAAGACTACACGACGGGTCGGCCAGAGCAAAGCTACGGCCATAAAAGCCTAGGCCGAGCACCACCTTATCAGGACTAATATTATTGCGCCACAAGAGTTTCAGAGACTCATCAATCTCGGTAAGGTTGGTATGCGCATTAACAAAGGCTAAAGTATCATTAGATGATTGATAAATAAAAAAGAATTACGAAAGAATGCTTACCGCCAATCCAGACATCTGTTGAATCCCATGTACCGTGAAGATCATACTCTAATATTAGAGCTTATCAGTTATCCAGTGCTTATAAAGGTAATACATCAGAATTATAACTTACCCATCATATTAAACCAGTCCACAATTGGCTCTAGCTTAATAATATCAAAATGTTGAAGATACCAGAATGAGGATGGGAGAGTAATTGATAAACCCCAGTTGCGTCCTGCAGATGCAAAAGCACTTTTAATCTTTGCTAACAGAGTTGGATAATTGTCAAAATCCTCCGGTTTACCACTTCTCTCAGGGGCAACAGGGTATTCCCTAAATATAATATTAACATTTCATATATAATAAGGACAAATCACAGCTTTAAGAGAAATAAAAGCTAATTAAGCAAAGGCATACCAGTCAATATCTACCCCATCAAACCCATAAGTACTCATAAAGGAGATTAAAGAGCTAGTGAAAGCATCTTGTGCGGAGGATGAACCTGCAAGGTCCGAAAACGTTGTTGCTGTCGGTTGGTCCGGATCGTTCCTATTTTCAAATTAACAATGAATCATTGTTAACTACAGTCTTGACTCAGATAGCTTACATTGACCAACCGCCAATTGATATCCAAACCTGTGACTATAAGTTAGTGTCAAATTGTGCTTTAACCAGGTTAAGGACTTACTTGAAGGAAAGGATATAGCTTCTTGAGACCAGTAAGACGAGTATACAACGCAACGTCGGACGCACTTGCTGGTACAACTTCAAAAGTATTTGGGTCAATACTAGCAAAAGCAAAATTCAGGTGCGTATAAGCTGATACAAGAATACTCTCAGGCTCCATTATATCACAAGCACGAGTATTAGACCATCCTTCATAATAGCCAATGTTACGCTTAATCGAAGTACCACCACAGCTAGGATTTGGGACAACAGCAGTACCACAGAACTCTTCAGTGGTACCACAGAAGCCGAATCTGCTGCAGCAGACGCTGAGAGGACAGCCCTCAGAAAGCACAAACTGCGGACCCCAATTCGCCGGATCACATTCAGCCTTGGCATCACAAGTACCAACACAGACCTCAGGAGAGCAAAAGTCTAAATCTTCTGTTAATACTTGCATCATACAAAAGAACGAGGAGACCAGAAAGAGAACAGACCTGGACCCATGCCGCAAATTCCAAATGGGCCACAACATCCCACCGCACAAGGCTTGTCGGCAGAGCAGGTGAAGTCTGGATCCTGGGGCGTTGAAGCTTGTCCTGATGCAAGGCCGAAAAGAAAAGCAGAAGAGAGTACCTGGGCAAGCTGCCCAGAGTGTGAGCGAAGCCGCATTGTAGAGAAAACTGGACAATCTATTAAGACACTAGGCTTGATACGAAAAGGATTTTCTACAATCTCCTAAAAACCAGAAAGAAATAATGAGGGAGAGGGATTCTAGCATGATGTATGTGTCCGGTTATATATTGAGTCTAAACATATGCCTAATATCGCCATTCACTAATTGTGCTATTTGACTATACACTAATTTCTCACTTTTAGCTGATGTATGGTTCCGATACTATACGCAAAGATGGGTTGTCTCGTTATGCCACGAATTCCACTGCCAATTCTCTATGACAAATCCTAGTATGCATTGTGTAAATGAACTTATGATATTCCCAACCTCGCTCCAGAAGCACCTGTCTCACACTGCTGAATCGCCTAACTCTGGTCAAATTTCCTTAAACGAGTGAAAAGGCCCTTGCAGCTCTTTTTCAAACCTTGTCTGTGACCCTAGTTTTCGCCATGATTTTCTGACGTGAGGCGGGAACATTCAATAAGCGGTTCTTAGTTAGTGCTTCTTGGGTGCATCCTCGTGCCAGATCTCGTTGAAGACCCCATAGCTTGGCAACTTTTACTGTATACTTAACCCTTATCTTGACTTCTTCTTCAAGTTAAGCGTTCTAGATAAGAGACGGAATTACGGCTGGCCCGGGTGCCACTCGCGCCACAACGATTAACAATTAACTATTACGAATTATCGATTTACCAAACTTCGGCATATTTAACTATTTGCCATAGATTTAGCTATAGTCATCATGTTCAAGCTGTATAATGATTTATTCAATTATAACTGACCTAAGAGAATGGTAGAGTAGTTACTAAGGTATTGCTCTATAGGAGAAGTGTTTGATTAGGATTGTACAATATAAACGCCTCTATATAGCTATATAACTGAAAAGAGTATAGATTTAAAAATAAAATAAAAAAGACTTAAGAGAAAGAGGTAATTGATAGCCAAAGTTTGTCAGTCTGAAGTATAGACGTTATAGACTCGAGCACTATAGGCGTCGCTTACAGGGCCTCAGGCCTGTAAGTATACTAAAAGAGCCAACGGCGGTAGGGCGTTGGCGATACAGTACAGCCCATACAGTAGGCCTAAGGCCCTGTAAGCGGAGCCTTGTAGGGCCTTGAATGCCTTAGGCCGATATAGGCCGACGAGCTTTAACAGTCAATTACCTTTTTATTTTGACTTAGTTATAGGTAAATAAATTTCTATACAGTCTGGCTGTTATAAGGTAGCTGAACATATAGGAAATGTTGAATATACTGAGGTTTGGTAAATCAATAATATTTAATGATTAATTGATAATCGTTGTGGCGCGAGTGGCACCCGGGCCAGCCGTAGGAATGAAGCTCATATTAAAAACAGCAACCCCCTTTAGGCTGAGTTTGTCGAGTAATATCATGTCAGGCATGGTCACAAGAATGCGCCTCTGCGGCCTTTACTTTCCAGATTCATTGACTCAATGACATGATCTTGGTACAGAGCAAGCATTAGTGGACAAGATGGGGCGTATTTCAGCTCTGCACAGAATATAACCGACTTTGAACTAATACCTTCAAGTTTAAGTTTGAAGCGTATATTATTCATAGTGAAACATTTAATTAATATTAACCATTACATATAACTACTATAAATTGAATACACCTAGAGAGAATGAAATCAACAGTTATATATAACAGCAAATTACGTTTTGAGATCTAAATTCTAGGTTAATGTTGAAGGCTTCTACAGATTGTTTTTTCATTACTTTTGAGTTGACCTACCCTTCACATCTACTGTAAAGGTGACCAATTCTTTTCTTACAACCGTCATTATTATAAATCCTCATATATTAGACTTGGACGTAATTCAATAGATACTTCTACTACCCCGCGCCCCCCCCCACACAAAAGGCATCCACCCAGAAGTGTAAACAAGCACATTCAGTGAGTGACCTGATTGCTCAATCCCCTGTACTATAGATACTTTCTCCATAAAAACATCACTCAAATAAGAAAACAAGATCTTTGCGGTCCTTGTCAGATCTCACTGAATACACACAATAACACTTTAACCCTCGTTGTTACGCTGCTAGGCGGATGCATTTAGGGGGGATAGTATGCCACTGTCGCGATTACATGCTGTAAAGGTATAATGCCTCATATTGCATCCCCCACAAGTAAGCTGATGTAAGCTAGGCAAAGATATTGTAGTTGCCTCAAGCTCAAGCTAGTGTTATTTAGACTAAACGTAATCTTAACTTTCCTTGCGTTGCCTCGTAGCAAGTTTCTCACGACATGCGGTTGAACCTGTCAGAATTAGATTCCGCAAAGTCTTGGCCATTTGCCTTCAAGCCTCATATTACTTAGACTCGCTATTATAGCCTTAATTATACCTAAACGGCTCAACTTCTTATATGAGAGATTTTACGTTACGTTGATGATTAGGGTAATGTATTCCGATATCTCTGTATAAAGTCATTCATACATCTAGCTGGATTTTTGTGGCATATTGACAATCAGATCTTATTGACCTGCCTATTCTCGTGCTACCTTGAGATACTGCAAGATTCTCATAACTTCTCATCTTAGGATACACTCTTTTCATCATGCATTGGGATCACTTTCTCATAGCTTTTAGTCTTCCTTACCTAGTCGTATCAGATATCGTGCCATACCCTTATTTTATAGGGGCCAATGGATTTGGTACAAGTAGTGTCATTTCTGCAGATTGTGCAGCAGCATTGAATAAAACGATCAGCAGTTGCGAGCCACTTCTCCAGGGCCTTGCGCTCAGCTCTGAGTATATTTCACCAAACGATACCGGTATAGCAACTTCGTTGTGTGCTTCAACGTGCAGGAATTCAATAAGCAGTTATCAAAACAATGTTGTTAATGCATGTGGAAGCTCGCCTGTGGTCGATCCAGGGCTAGCCAACACTGCTATGGGAGATTTGTTACATGATTATTTTGACCTTATATGTGCAAAAGATCCTGATACTGGATTGTTTTGCGCAGGTATGTTAATATAATTCTTTTTTTTAAAAAATGAATTAACCACTTTCTAACTCAAATATTTCTAGATTTTCTTACGAATGCATATATGAACACTCCCATAGTATCTTCATGGTCTCAACTTCCCCATGATATACTATGCTCATCCTGCCAAGTGTCATATTTTCAAACGTTACAAAAATCACCTTTTCTCGGATATAGTGCTAATATAGCACTTGATTGGCAGCAGACACAAAAAGGTAAGGACAGTTTTCGGTATAACTAAAAGAGCTTATTATTACCATATTATTCTTACTAACATTAAGTTATTAGCTTGCGGTATAAACTCCAATTTAGCTGTGCTTACAAATAGCATATCTTTTTCTGCAGCAGTTTCTACAAGCCATGGTAATACTACTTGCAAATCTAAGAATATGTATACGACAAAGAATGGCGATACTTGCGAGTCCATCTCTCTTGCTGAATCTGTAGCGCAAGGATCGATATGGGCAATTAACAATCTCTTTTCTGATTGTTCTATAACAGTTGGCCAATCTCTATGTTTACCGGGAAGTTGCAAGACTTATACAATAACTTCAGATGACACATGCTTTACAATTGCTACTAATAACAACATTACTTATAGCACTTTTCTCAACTATAACCCAACAATCAGTGCTGATTGTTCTAATCTTCATAACACTAGCATTGTCTGCATATCTAATCCAGATGGTGATTTTATACCTCTTACCAACCTTCCTGCAAATGATACTGTTGCAAGCACTGGAAAAACTAAGAGTCAATATGCTAGAAGTGTCGTTGACCCTCCTGGATCTACTCCGTTCGGTACAACGAAGAATTGTGGTGGTTATTACCAGGTGCAAGTCGCTGACACATGTCAGCGTATTTCGCTTGCAGCTGGTGTGAGTGTTGAGCTGTTTACGTTAATTAATCCTTCTATTGATAAGGATTGCTTTAACCTGATCGCAGACTTGTGGTACTGTGTGCATCCTACTATAGATTGGAACACTACTAGCACCACTCCTACTGGCCCATCATCTACAGTTGATCCACCGGCTGCAACACCTCCTGGCACGACAAATATCTGTTTTAAATGGCATGTTATTGTTAGTGGGGATACTTGTTTCAATCTGCAAAACACTCTTGGTGTTTCTATGGCTAATCTAATACTCTGGAACCCTAATTTGGCTGCTGATTGTACTAATCTCTTACTCGGCAAAGCTTATTGTGTGGATGGGTCTGCCACTTCAACTGTTACAGCTACAGCTACAGCTACAGCTACGGCCTCTGGAACAGCCGCAACAAATCCTCCTGCAAGCACACCTACGGGCGTCTGTGTAGCAGGTATAGGGGCCGACAATTTCGCTGGTCTTTGCAGCTTCTCATGTAACTTTGGCTTCTGTCCGGACCCTTGTACCTGCACAGTGTTTGGCGCTCAGGTACCACCCCCACCAGCCAATAATACAATGGGTTTTCCGGCGGCGGGCTTAACTCCAGACTACATAGAGTTGTGCAGCTTTACCTGTTCTCACGGGTATTGTCCAGAAGCAGCTTGCACTACTGACCAGGCTTCAAGTAGCGTACCGGGTGCTGTCTGTAATGCAGGCCTAGGTCTCAACCCAAACCAAGTTGGATTATGTAGCTTTGCTTGCAATTATGGCTTTTGTCCAGCCCCTGTTTGCATATGCACTGGTTACGGAGATCAGGTGCCACCTCCACCAATAACAGGCGACAGTGGAGTGCCTTTGCCTGGAGAAGACGGTAGCTACCTTGGATTGTGTAGCTATGCTTGCAATCATGGCTATTGTCCGGAGGGAGCTTGTATGATAGCTTAATTCTAGTGTCTAAAGTGAAGCGAGTTTGACAGCTCGCTTAACTTCAAACCCAGCTCAGGAAAATAGATGTACTGTAGCTTAAAACCTATTGTCAGATCTAATGCAAGCTATGGTAGGAGTATATTGAAGTGTAGTTGGTTAACTATCTTACTAGAGATTCTACTATACATTTATAGAGGAAAACATGATTCTAGGACTTTTTACATTCATTGTAAAGTAATGACGCCATCTTAGGCGGATTGAGTATGCGGAGGCTCAGGCTTCTTCTGAGGGTCCATCCTCCTAATGACCCTAACTATATATGGTTGTCAACGCCGCCAAGCTCGGTTAAGTCAATATAATATGGGTGAATGTTACGAAATGATTGAGGAGTTACTACCTAATAAAGGTAATTGAAAGTCCTCCCTGATAGTGCTGTGCAAATACCGGTACTTGACGGTTGTACCTCAGTACAGAGGCATAGAGTCACATCTTACCCCCGGAGCATAGCTCCACTAACTACGGTACTCTGTCTTCCCCATCCCAGCAAAGATAATCATCCCGGAAAGATAGGAAATACGACGTCCTTAATCCCACTTACTATTTCCACCGTAGAGATCCAAAGCTAATAGCTGATCGCCAACACTTCGCTCTGATGCATAATATAATGTGGGAGCTTGCAGCCGTGTGTCAGGAAAATCTTCACAGAAGCCCCTAAGCACTTCTGACGCCGAGTGACGGTCAGTGGCGCTTTTGCAACATAGTCAAATCCTCATCCGCGCTGATTACAAAGTTCATCTGGACACGACGACACCCGTTGGCAAGAAGTTGTGAGAGGGAATTATGTAAATTCTAAGGCCAAAATCAAATGTTAAGGATATGACACATTATTGGGAACCTGAAAGGTTCATAAACTTGATATCTGCGATTTCATTGAACCAAATAATTAACTTTTGGAAGTGTTATTATCTGAGTCTTTATCCTTACTGAGCTCGACCATGGAGTGCTTTTGGTCCATGTTGCGGTGAATATCGGTCTTCCAGCTTGTCTGGAAATTATGTTACACTAAAGTATGCCTTATATAAAGAAAGAATCAACCTTTTAGAGTAGGCACTCTCTGTTGTATTATGACTTTCTAAGGGTCCTATTTCCTTCTATTATACTAGTTTTTTTATATCTGTTAAACTCATGTCTTAGTGTTCTTTCTAAGCAGCCCACCTAATCCTCCACTATCGTGCTTCTCTTCCCATTACCTTACTACTGTCCGAAGATTCCAATCTCCGGTACAAAAGGCGAGCTAAGCGGGCCAGACAAAGACAATTGCTGATAACTCTAAGAGTAATACGATAGGAGGATGGTTGCCGACTCTTATGGGATGATCACGTCGCAGTTAATGCATTCTCCATCTCTGGTCAAACCAAAACCAAAAGCAGGTTCTGTTCGCTCCGAAAAGCCAGGCTGTACTGAGAAACATACATTGTTTTGGAGTGGACCGATAGTCTGCTGTCCGGAGCATACCTCGCCGGAAACAATTTGACTGAAAAACCAATGGATTCCCTGACCGAAGAAGCTTTGACCGACATTAAGGCCTATTGGAATGGTTATTATGGCCACCTGATTTTATTCTCTTCATGTGACGTTGATGAGCTGCGAGAAGATAACTTACGGAAGCTATTAACCTGTCCTTCTGCACCGTGACAAGCCTCAACGGTTCCTATATTTGCGGTCTCAAAAGCAGAGCCTGAGCAGTCCCCGCTGCTGAAAAGCTGAAATTGTACCGTATCTACGTTGGTATCAGTGACAGAAGCATAACAGTCTTACAAATAGTCAAATACCAGCCAGAACTGCCGTGGTGCAAGCCAAAATGGCGAGAATCGAAGGCTTCACGATCATGATGAAAGCTGGGTTATGGATGAAAGGGGAGCTAACTTTGAATTAGATACTGAACTAGTAATCATTGAAAGTGGGCAATGCGCTTACCGTTGTTGCTATCTCAGTATTCTGAATAGATATTTGGCACCTCGGTCTTGGTAAAAGCAAACACGATTTTATTCAGCCAAGCTAAAGTTTTGCAGAATTTGAAGAAACCCAAGGACTTTAAATAGTACTTATTATGCCACATCATCAGTAGAAATGCATGCTGAGGACTTTCCGATTAGGAATCGTGACTGAGAATCATGTTCAGGATCCATGGACCCATAGTAAGACTATGCTGACTTTACTATTTCCTCCCGTAATACTCTCTACCGACAAGGTCAAAGCTGGGATTATTGTAAAATCTGGCAAGGTCTTCACGTAATGGACAAAGATTATAGAGGCTTTATAAGCTTAGTTGAGAAATTTTAATGTTTGTTTTTCAAATTCTTACTGAGATAATTCATGAAAGGAAATTCTTATCCGTGTGCGCTATTAGGAGGGAGACTTTTCCGACGCGCTAATCTAGACACCTGTCAAGTCCACACTTTGGCCTTCCAGGAGAACATTTAATCAAAATCTTCACATACTTACACTTAGTCCTCTTTGACTTGGTTACTCGGTACAGATTTCCAAACCCTAATGGCTAGGTAGAAGTGAATTCGAACAGTGGTCCTATCGATGGGCTTGGCTGGCATAGAAGGTATGCTGTTTGTAGATGAGAGGTGGAAATGATTTGATACCTGCGGGGATGAGTCATCCTTCGACATGTCCTCTTCCTGCAACAACAAACAACTCTGATATGCATTAGGGAGACTGGCAAATGACGTTTATGCAAAGCCCTGTGTATATGGTGCGTCTTTTCACTAGGGAGCTTGCAAGACCAACAAAAGGAGGCAAAGGTCTATGGCTGCCAGAGCTACACTAGTGCATACCGTGTTCCTTAAGGCATCTGGACTGAATTTGTTAATAAGCAATCGACCTTATTATTCCATTTTTAAAGTAGTCCCTGGCCGAGCCTTTGTGCTTACTATTTCGGTTCGACCTCTACTAACAATAACGTAATTACTTGCTATAACGTAATTCATTTGCTGGAAATAACACGTAATTGCCGGCTTAGCCGGAGACTGAAATTTTGCTCCAAAGTCTATGGGCCAGAACACATTTCTACCTACTTTACGGTGCAGGAGCTATTGCACTTTTGCGAAATCGATATAAATTGTTTATAGATTTAGCTTCATTTCATTTCCACTTTCAATATTTATCATCCTAATACAACCCAATTATGCCGACATTATTCTTTGTTACCTTTAAAAAAAAGCGATCCACGGAAGAAGTGGCTACCTACACAAGATCTATTGTGAAAGGTGGTGGCCTTCCTTCTTTTGCAGCCTGACTATAAATTCTCCCAACGTTCCTCCAGTAGGAGGAAAGAGCATCTAGTGTAGGCGATACAAAATGTTCCTTGGTATCTCGTCCAATGAACCATGAGTGCCTATATATCACACCGAGGCAAGGGCAAACATAGGTGGCCCTGAGCGGTGGAATCGCCCTGTCGACCTCACCAGATGAATGACGCCCCATTTGCCGCAGCTTATCAAACACGCTTGGAGCTGAAATGGGGTATACTTCATCAAGGGGGTTCACGACAATCAGGTTATTGAGAGTTATCGTACACCAATCTGATTGCTTGTATCTTGTTGCTTGAACAATGTCAAAATCCGTGTAGTTTGCTGCCCATGTTACCCGATTGCTAGAACTTCCGTAGTCGGGTAAATGACTTGCTAGAGGTACAAGCAACATGCCTTTCTTGATTGCCAACGGGCCAAAAGCATAATCAAATTCCGGGCGTGAGTCCTGCGCAAACTGGGGCTCTAATTCTTCAATCTCGAGAAGTACACACTTGTTCTCATACATCATGGCTCCTAAGTCCGTGATGACTCCCTCAATCGTCTGAGACATGTTGTCCTGGGATTTAGAAAAGACTGTAGCCGCGGACTTTGACTCTGGGTGCTTTCCTGTCATCATTGTGCGCAATGCTTCATATACCACAAGACGACGTTCTTTACCCTCCCAGGTACTTAGTGACGGGCGTTCATACCAAGTCATTATATACTCTACTAGCAGAGCTAGCTTGGGGAAATTGTTTGAACCTCGACCAGCACTTTGAATGTAAAGATTCTCTTGTAATGGCCTAAAGCAATCGACCACAAACTGGTAACCTCCCCCGAATCCTTCTCCGACGGTTACAACTTTGGAGATTGTCCTACCATATGATCCAGCCCAGTCATTAACCCATCTAAGATTCAGGAGATCGCAACCTGCTTCATCCTTTCGAGTCGTTAGCAACGTGCAAGGTGGCTTGATATTATCACTCTGATAGGTTAGCTTGCTTTCGCCTTGCAGTGGGAAACCCTTTGGGTTATCGAACAGCCATTTTTTCCATAGCTTCAGTTCGCTCGCAAAGTTGCCACTTATTTTCTCCCATGGTATATTTTGTCGCCATTTAAAATACGCTCGAAATGCCCGTGGCACGCTAGACTCTTGCCTATACTCACTTCCATTGGGAGTGTCCAGCAAGCATTTTATACCTGTGTCACGCTGATTGGACCAGTCCGGCACCCACGAAGAAAATGGGCTGCCTTGCCGGGGTTGTAGGGGTCCAAACTGGAACAAATGAAGCATCATCTCATCCTGAAAAGGGCTATTGATCAAAGCAATGGCATGCTGTTTATAGATGTTCATATAACCGGTATTGTATTCGAGTGATAGCCGCGAACCGGCAGGAAGGAATCCATAAAGAGCGGCAATTCTGTCTCTCTTGTCAGAGCAGATAGATCGATCTAGCATCCAAAGCAAGGCGAAGAGATTTTTTTTCGTCTCAGATAAAGTAAGGGTCATCTGAACTCCATACTCCTCTCGACCATAAACAGAACTTTGCAGCTTTCGGCAGGCAGAGACAAACATCGTGTAAGGGATTGAATGTCCGCCTGAATACATAATCCCATACTGAGCAAGGGCTGCTTCTTGAAGAATCCAGCGCCGCTGAAACCATGGACGCTGGAAGAATCTTTTAATTTGAGAAGCAGCAGCTTCGGCACCGTCAAAGATATCGGTAGCCTCCGCTTGCGCTGGAAACAACACGAGAAGCCTAAAAAAAACAAAGACTTTTGCGGTTTCGTCTTCATTGTCGCTACCCAGCCAAATGTGTACTTTATGAGCTTGTGAGTATATTTCTCCCATCAACGGAATCTGCTCCGCTTTTTCCTCGTCGTTTTGCTGGTCGAGACAAATGGCGTCTATCCACAGATACCTCGGCTTATGCGCCTTGCGAAGGCTCTTAAGTATATCTTTGACATTCTCCGTGATCAATAAGTATGAATTATACTCAGTAGAATCGCTCTTAAGAAGTATCTGCTGAGAGAATATTGGCCGGCCCCAAACGTATGACAAGGCAGAATAGCTTCGACAACTATCCAGTTTTGCGGTCTCTTCATGCCGTCTGATCTGTAAGATGCTTCCTTGTAATGGCATTGAGACAGACTCTGCTGGCTCTAGGACGAGAAGACGGATACTATCCCGAGAGCAAAGTGGCTCATATCTGTAAGGCTGTAGGCCGATCCCAAGAGCAGATGAACCCGGCCAATCAGTGATAGACATTTTTACGATCCTTTTCGCATTCTCGATAGCCTCTTAGGTGCTAATCAAAGCTTTTGTAGATGATGTTTGCGATAGAATAACTGAGGCTGGTGCTAGGGATTAATACTGTGCGAGAGGGGGATCTGATCGTTCAATGAGACGGTGTCGCAGCACGAGTTCAGCCCTGATAATATTAGCCTGTGCCGCACAACCCATGCAGTCGGGGTGATTATACAGATCACACACATTTTAATAAGTAGTACTGTAATTTTATATAACTATGTCAACCACCAAGAATGGTTGATTATTTTTATTGTTGTACAATTGTTACATTCTTAGCTAATAGCCGCGGACGGTGACCTTACGGAGCATACAGAATCTAGCCCGTTGGCCCAGGCCAGAGAGTGCTGTACAGGCCATACATGTGGCGAGTAATAAAGCCTTACTATGATGACCTCATTTCTCCACTGGCCTGCCGTGGGAGAGTTAGGGATAGAGAGCGACCGCCCATACTGCGGATTGTTAAGTTGATGCCATGTCTACTTAAAACAAGGGAAAGCGCAGCTATTACTGAATGTAGGCCGGCCCTGGGCTAAGACGGCATGTACAAGCAATGCATTGCTAAGTGGAATCAACTCAACCATAGTAAAAAGGCTAGCTAAGCAACAGCATCCCATTCACTCCCCACTTCCAGTAAAAAAGAAAGAAAATCTCAGTCATATAAATCCTCCGTGCTCCACTCTGTTGCTCTTCCGGAATCAGAAGTCGTCTGGGCCTGTCAGATTCTCAATCATGGACATATTCTTCAGCTCCTTGCGCTGGTCCTCAAGCACCCACCAACCACTTCTAGGCTGCACCTGATTTCCGTCTCTATTAACAGTCACTCCAACAAGCCCCGCTACCATCGTTGTCTTATACTCTATGCCCTCCTCATAGTCCTTGACCATCACCGGTACAGTAATGAGCGCCGTTGGTATCGCCTTTGGGCAAATTAGTGGAAAGCGTACTCCATCTAAATCAAGCCGTTTTCGTTCCTCTAGAGTAACGCCACCATAGGGCCTATGCATACACATCTCATCCGTATACTCCTCTGTACGTTTTCCATCATCTCCCCAGAAGCAAAAGGCCGTGATCCATCCGGACAGACTCACAAAGGAGGTCCCGGAACCCGCTGCACCAGCTTCGAACGCACAACGCATCCAGAAATCCTTTGTTTTCTGAGAGTCAGGCTCGTCAAAAGTAGCGACCATGTGATCGATGATGGGAATGAGGAGTTTCGCCCACGCGGCAGTCTCTTCATGGTATTGTGGGAGTTTATCGAGTCTGGTGCGGAGGGATTGCCAGTCCGACTTTTCTCCCAGTAGAGTGACTGAAGGGAGGCCGCAGCCACCTCCAAGGAAATATTCGAAGTACTTCTGAAAAGTGCCCATCATAACGACCGAAGCCACGGATCTATCGCGGTCGGTTGTGGTGCTGAAATTTGGTATGATCCACTCCTTGAGTTTGGGATCTTTGATATTGTCCTGGATTAAAGTTGCCGCTACCTGGGCGAATTTACCCATCTCGACAAATCTAAGTGAGAAAGGCCGAACATCAACAATTAGCTGCTTCTTTCCTTCGTGTGCAACGAACTGGGAACGCAGAATTTCTGCTTTACCATTCACGAAGTAGTTGAACTGTATGAGGATGGCAAGCCAGACATCATCGGGGCGAAGGGTGAGATGAAGGTCCTGGTTGAAGGCGCGGATGATGCCGTCTACGAAGCCATTTTTATACGGGATGATTGCTTCGCCACTTTGGTTGAGATCTGAGAAAGAGGTTTGGAGGATGGGACGGGTCTCAGGACCTGCTCTTTTGTTCGTTCTCTGGGAGTTGGGCCAGGCTCGAGAGGTTGTTGCTGACCAGGCTTGAGAGGTTGTTGCCAACAAGGCTTCTGACGTAGTAATAGTTTCGTCTCTGTTTTGGCCCACTCTCTGAGGGGAAGGGTAAGTCGTGACAGGCATTTTGGGGATTGTATAAAGGATTCCTGGAGGAGGAAATATCGTGAGATGTGATGCAATCCTTCCCAGTTGTCGGATGAAGAATGAGGAAATAGGGGATCAGGAGATGGCTTTAAGTCTGTTTGTTGTTTGAAGAGGGTTGTTGCCTTGCTGGCTAGAACAAAGCACAGTTCCTGGGTATGGTAGCACAACACATAACGTATCTGTTCCGCAGGCGTGTCTCTCAATGGAACAGTATTGACGGGCCAATGCGGCCAAGTGCAGGCAGATTCGGATCCGTTGAGACAGAACTTGGTATAGTCTGGTAAATCACTTTGGGAATGCGACATTCTGTGTGCGTCGGGATAGGATATCTCACCCTGATTCACTGACAGCATATAACAGGGTTCATTCGTAGTTGAGCAACATAACATAACCAAGAAACCGGGAAGTGTCCCTTTCCGGAGAGCAGTTCTGCATAGTTTGCCGCTTTTGGATGCTGCCACTTATGAAACGTTTTCAGGGAGGAAAGAGACCACCATTTCAGTCTTTATATGAATTTACTTACCTATTCACTCTATGTAGCAGAGCTGTCTTCAAGAATCCGCAGAACAAAGCCAAGCTTACTCCGTATACTTATCAACAACCCCCTGACTAGTGAGGTCTCATAGCGCACTTTGTATGATTTGCAGCACCCGGTTGGCCTATCAACTACGCTACGATAAAATGTGGTTAGTGAAAGCTACTTTTACTCTGGAGTAGTACCATGACTTGTTATATTTGCATAATTTGCATAATCTAGTGTGGCTATCGCTATTGGTGCAACGGGAGATCATAATCCATCGGGCGCCCTGATAGCAAGATGCACAGAAGCACTGAACAGAAGGATTGGTATTGTAGAGTTCAAGTTGAAGTAGAAGTAGGGCTGGATGTGCATAATTTAGAACAGTTGCTAGACTGAAACCTTACATAGTAAGTATATTTTATTAATTAGCCGTGCCAACCAGACAACCCCCTCAACCGGAAATCCCCTAGTGATTCAGGTACCCAAGCATAAGGCATAAATTGCTGAGAGGCCTCAGGTATCCGGCTGACAGGTAAATACTGGTACCTGAAGTCACGTAGTTCGTGCCAGGAGATTTGGAATCACGGTCCAATGAAAGAAAATAATCTGATGTCCAGAAAAAAAAAATTCTCATAACAGTGTTGAATCCATTTCTTGTTACTTTTCGCTTTTCTCACGGCAAAAATGAGTGGTGGTATTTCCCTCCCCGTTTTGGGGAGGATACTTCAAATCGAGAAGGACGAAGCTGCTCTGGCTTGCGTACTTTCCGAGTTACTTTTCCTCTATCTAGCAACTCAGCTTACCCGTCTAGTTTTGCCATTTGTCAATTCCCGAGTCAAGTCGCACCCGGAAAGACGACAGCAACAGCTGTGCACGATGATACCCGTATTGGCCTTGAAATCCACTGTCATGGTGCTCCTTTTCAGGACAATTGACTGGTCATGGCTCTACGGCTCTAATACAGAGATCACTTTCCACAATTCCATTCAATTTATTGAGGAGCAGACACGCAATGAAGACTATCAGTTTCAAGTTTGGTTTGTCATGGCAATTAGCTACATGTTTGAGGTCCTACATCGCCCGTCTAGTCTGGGGCTTTCAGCGCACCATGTTCTACTCCAGGCTTTAAATTTTTACTATTGGTTCCACGTTAAACAACAATTATTTACTTCTGATTCTTCATTTGGATATGGCTTGACGCACAATGCCGCGGTGGACACCGAGCATGCCGGTATTGGACGCGGACATATCCTTGTCTTGGAGTTTTTCATGCTAATGGTCATCCTGGGACCTGGTTTAACGGATGGATTAAGTGACTCTATGTTCATAATTTACTATACGACTCCTCCTAGATCGCCGTTAAGTCAGATAGCCATTCATCTTGCCTCGTGGGGAGCAGCAATAGCCAGAGGCGTTCAGTGGACCTTGCTATTCAGTTATATTGCAGCCCACTGGCAGACATTCATGCAGATACTAGGAACAGCAGAGAAGATCGCCGCAACAGTGGCAATTCCTTTGTGGTTTTGGACGGAGGTGGACGAGATTCGAAAGTTAAGAGGAATGGCGCGAAAGTTTTTACAGATGCAGAAGGTGGAAAATATTTCGCAGGGAGCTATACCAAGTAGCAAGAGTGAGAAGACGACTGGGAGCTCTCAACATGTGCAGTCCTCGGCATCCCCTCTCCCAGATGTCAAATCATTTCACATAGATACAACTAATACACAAGAAGTCGTCAATGCCCTTAGACAAACGGGTGGTTGCATTATCAAAGGGCTCGTCCAGAAGCAGCATCTAGATCAAATTGAGAGCGACCTGCGGCCATACTTGGATGCCGATCAGCCATGGCAAGGTACATATTCATCCCGAGACATCTATTTTACTAAATCAACACTAAACCATTCTTTTTTAGGGAAGTTCTATCCGAAAGAGACACGTCGCTGCTGCGGGCTGATTGGGAAAAGCGAGACTTTCGCCACGGAGGTGGTTGGTAGCCGACTGTGGCTAGATGTTTGCGATACACTGCTCACAAGCACTCTTAACTGGAACTGGGTAAGTAGTATTCTTTGAGCTCTGTTGTGGCTAGAACTATATCTCCTCTCCGAGACTTGACTCAATGGCTAAACACACGTAGATTGGAGATCAGAATGAAGTAAGCAAGTCCCTACCACAGTTAAGTAACACTATCTGCTTTAGCATCGGACCCGGCGCGAGTGACCAGCCTCTTCATCGTGACGACGATGTCCACCATCACCAACGTCCAGCATCCCTGACGCATGAAATTGGCCGAGATGTAGGGATCGGTCTGTTTGTCGCAGGTACCGAGACCACCAAGCTGAACGGCGCCACGAGATTCATCCCAGGCTCTCACTTGTGGGACTACTCGGAAGGTCCACCAAATGAAGCACAGACAATCTATGCTGAGATGGAACCGGGTGATGCTTTCATCATGTTGAGTGGCTGTTTTCATGGTGGTTCGGCCAACAAGACTGAGAAAGAGCGTCTCGTGTACTCGTGCTTCTTCACCCGGGGCTGGATGAGACAGGAAGAAAACCAGGTGGGAGATGCTTTATTATTTTATATGGCTCCATGACTGATCGTATGGTTTAGTATCTCGCAAATTCTATAGAGTCTTTGCGTAATCTGCCTGAGTGGCTACAGGAGCGAGTCGGATTCGGCTTGAGCAAGCCGTTTCTTGGGTGGGTCGATCTGGCAAACCCAATGCATGTACTCCATCCAGAGAAAGAGAAGTACAAGGATTTGTGGTGAAAGAGAGTTTGTTGTACATTAGTATCAGTTCACAGCCATGTAAATACTGACCGGAAACTCTACTGTAAGCTAGACTTCCAAAGAAGAATGGTGAAGATATGAACTAGAACAGACATTTAATCAAAACCGCTGGAGCGCATATTGACACACATACACCCACATAATCGAATCAAAAACTACGTTTCTATTGCTACTCTTACCATTACAAGTAACCGTCATGATAATGTGTTAAAGCTTCAACGACACATTAGGCTACAGGGATATCGTAAAAAATTGGAGGTAGCACACCAGCCTCTTTAACCAGAGCATGACAATACCGCTAATATAAAAACACAAAACCACCCAAATCTCCCCACAGTAGCTAGATATAGATTCTACCAGGTGGAAGGGCCAAAGGTGTGGCCAGGAGCAACAGTCGACTTGATAGCAGAGCCGAATGAGTCGAGGTTGTTCCATGCGTTGTTGGCTTCAGTATCACCGTTCACAGGTGGGTTCATGAACCACTGAGGAGGGTTAACCTTCTTTGGCAGAACAAGCGCGAAGAAGATAAGGATCGTGCAAATATACAGGCCGGTATCGAGACCAGCAGAGGTGATATAGTTGTACTTGCCCCACCACCCACGGAAGCGACGCTTGATGAAACCATTGAAGAACATCCCGACAACACCCCAGCAGAGGTAAATGTAGACAGTCGCGGGCGGGATGAGTCCATTTCCACTGAAGATGACGGGCCAGTGGATGTATCGAATTGGAGAGCGTGGCCAGCGCTTGGCTGCGAAGTAAGTAATAACTGGGAGGGCGGCGCCCATGAGCCAGTAGTACTGCATTGCAGAGTAAATCGCACCAGCACCGAATTGGCGCGCAGGGCCAATGACTCCCCAGACGACGGATGCGGTGTAGAAGACGCTGGCACCGGGGCAGGTGTAGTTGTTGGGCTGATCAGGGCTGCAAATATCGGGGATGTTACCCATGGCCCAGTTAAAGACGGCAACTTGAACGATGCAGGACCATGCGCAAGCAACAACTTGGCAGGAGAATGTAACACGGGGAGGAACCTTGATGTAGTGACCAAGTTTCATATCTTGTAAGAAATATAAGGCCTGAGACATGGTGATGTAACCGTAGGTCTTAAACAGCATCATAGCAATAGGTCTGCCGGGAAGCATGTAACCGACGATGAATTCAGTAACGACATTAAGCCCGATTTGTTGATTGGAGATGCCTTGAATCATGCCGACTGGAACCAGGAAGAACATAGCCAAGCCCATGGCGACGAACATAGCCCACCATGTCAGATGGGTATCCCAGTGAAGCACGGTAACGAGAGAAAGGGCGAAGAGAACCAAGAACCAGGCATAGTACCACCAGTCGGGGGTATCCGGGTACTTGCGCATCATCTTCAAGTGGACATCAGCATCCTGGTTTCTGGCCAGCCTGCCACGCTCGATAATTTCCTTGCCGTGGAAAAGGGCAGTGTGAACGATGACCGATGCCAGAGCACCGAAAGATACACCATAGCAGAGGGTGAAGAATGTGCCCAAAAAGAGAGGCGAATAACTCTTGTAAGCTTCAACATCGAGAGTAAGTTGCGGAGTGAGCACACGGGTGACATTGTATGTGGCGCCGGTGTTGTCGAACGCGTGAGTGCTGGAGATGGGGAGGTAGTCGGAGTAGTATGCCCCGGTATACTTGACACCCAAACCAGCAACTAGGAAGAAGATGACGACACCAATGGTGGTGTTGACGATGGTGAAGAGAGGATATGGCAGAGGGCTACCCACCCAGGCAGTCATGATAGTCCAGTCAAAAGTGATGGGGATAATCCCGAAACCAGTCTGATTGCCAAAGATTTGATTGACAATCAAGCTCTTGGGCCAGATCCAGACGATGAAGTCAAAGTAAGTCAGTCCCTGCGCAATCCAGCCTGGGAACCAGTACCAGACGAAACTGCCCAACATGACATACAGGAACCATCTGTACCGGCCAACGGACCAACCGTTTGTTTCAGCTGGGTCAGAGGGCGTGTGGTCATGAAGAGTGTACATTAGGGCAGTGTTGGCCAGAGTCTGCGGCCAGATCATAGCAGCCGGCCAGACCAAGAACCGGCGGACGATACCAGCCATGCCAAAACCTAGACACTGGGTGGTGATGACCAAGAGCATCTGGAAACCCCAGCCAAATTTCTGGCCGTAGAAGACTTGTTGAGCGAGGAGTACATCAGTGGCATATGCGACACCGCCTTGAATGGAGACATTGGACATCATGACAATGACAGTGTGCTCCTTGTAGTTGAAAGGACCTGGATTGAGAGTCCACTTGTAGCCAAAGGTGTTGAATTCACGAGTCGGGAGGATTTTGGCCAGGCCAACACCAAAAGGGTAAGCAAGCAATTGGACAACGTAGACATAGATGTTGATGGAGGGGTTCCGGAGTGAGAAGAGCAAGTTAACACCAGAGACAATGGTAGTGGCAATCATGCCAATAAACCAAGCTCTGAAGGTGTTGGCTGGGAGGTCCCTAGAAGCGCTGTTAGTATTGTGATCACATAAACCGCATCTTGAACGTTGTAGAATTGCAATTCAACCAATTTAGAATATGATCAGGTGATATAAAGTGAGGTCAACGTACTGGTCGTAGTTACGGACCGCGGCACGGACTTCGAAGTAAGGAGAGTCCTCCTCAAGCAGAGCGTGCTCGAAGTTGGCTTCCTTCTCAACATCGCCACTCTCAACGACGCGGTTGACGGCCTCAATCTGGTCGTAGTCCAAGTTCCAATCCCATTGATGGGTAGCCTTGAACTTCTTCAGCTGCTCGAGTCTCTCTTCAGCGTTGATGTCGGAGCCACTAGCATCAACGACCTCTCCAATGACATCGGCGTCGACGGCGGCGGACTCAGAGACCACCGCCTCGTCAGTCTTCTTGCGAAATCCCAGGACCATGATGGGCGAAGTCTCTCACGACAGAAGAGATTCGGTTGCTTCGTTGTACAAACACAAGGAAGGAAGGGGGGAAAGCTCATGTCCAGGGAAAGCAGCTCTGGATATATATTGCTGTTGCAATCGCAGCAACGGCAGCAGCTTCAGCAAAGCTCCAGACATGGTAGATAGTATCAATTGGGGTCCATTGGTACATGATCATGGGTCCTAGAGTCTCATGTGGTATGGTATCGCCTCAACCAGGCCTACCCTAGCCATCGCGGGGAGACAAACTGCAGCAAATCGATGGACCCATGGCTTGCTGCATCTGCTATCATGGCTAGCATGGATATCGATACGACGGGTCATGCATCGGTGGTATGGGAGGTGAACATCTCTCGACCTTCCTGTTGCGGGCTCCTCACACGTGCAAAGTGGGTGGCACGTTGGGAGAGGATATTGATGTTGAGGCCAGAACAGGCAGGAGCGACACAAGATGATCGATGGGTCTAACAAAGGAGCTGACTAGATAACGCATCAAGCATCAGCACTTTACACCACACTTTTAGAGACGACGGCAGCTAACTAACAGGTGGGAGGTGGTTGGGCGGGCATGCTTCAATTCTCGGTGGACGGGGCTCGATGCTTCCAGATTATGCCCTATTTGCTGTCTCGCGAACTCCGAAGCAGTTGCCAATGCGGTCTTGTGCTATAATAATTATGTTTTACAGTCGGTTGCATGAATGCTTCCCCGATTTTCAGTCTATCCTAGTCATATTCATCCAGGAAGGAGGCGATTGAGGGGCGAAGATACGGACGGATGGCGTAGCATATCGGTAGTGGCATACGGGGTAAATTAAGATTCCAGCCCAGCCTATGGTTCTCGCGCGCTCAATGGTCGCAGCCGTTAACCAGGATAATTCGAAGATTCGTCCAAGCAGGCCAAGGCACATCGAGTACATAGCAGGAGCAATGGTAAAGAGGCACGCGAGGATAAAGGGCGATGCAACGGCCGGGCCTAAGGTGCCACCGAGCAATGCGGGCTTCTTGGCAGCCAGGGCGATAGGCGCGCCTGCGGGCTAAGCTGCTTGGAGAAGGTGCTTGGGAGGGCTTGGGAGACTGTTGCTTGATCTGCTTGATCTGCTTGGTCCATCTTGGGGCCAAATCTTGGATCCGTCTTTCGGTCGTGAGGCCAAAGAGAACCTTGCTGTGCGATACGGCTGCTGCAGCGCGATGCCCTGACTACTCCGTAAACGAGCTGGGCCTTTCTCCTACAGTACCTGTGCAGTATCGCAGCTGACGGTCGAAGCACTTTCCTTATCTTCTGTGCCCACTCTGCTTGGCTCTTGGCTTTTAGCTCTTGGCCAGCAAGCTAATAAATAATAATAAGTCTCGGTTGTTTAGGAATAATACAGTATCTGCGACCATTAGGATGGCCGGTGGTGGTACAGTATATAGGGTACACGGTAGCAACGAGACCAACACCACGGGACCGCACCTGTTTGGTCGTAGAGCAGCGTTGCAATCAGTGTAATCTCCCAGGTTCAAAGCAAGAAAGAAGGCCACTTGAATGCTACTTGCGCCAGTGTCGGCGATGCTAGTTGTCAATTCACTACTATGTACTGTACCAGCATCATGTGCCCCAGAGTTCGAGTCCATTACTGATGAGGTGAGAGTGAGACGGGGATCCTGGGGGCCCTCAACTTAGAGTTCTGCGCCGTACAGACCACGCTCTGTCGTACCGCATCTCGTCAGCACCACTCAGCCCTGGGCGACTCCTGGACCTACCCGGTAATGAGACTGGTAAGCAGAGGTCCTCTTGGACGGGCCGAGCAGCAGCAGCGATCCTGGATCATGACGGCGGCTCGATCGCAGCACGCGGGCTCTCTCATTTGTCCTCTCACCCCTTCTCTCTCGCATATTTTGGTATGTACTTATTATCGTGACAGCCCCAGGATAGCACGGATGGACACGACGCCTCTGCACCCTTCCGTCTTCCAGGATGGCTGGAACCGACAGAGGGGAAAGGCCCTTGTTACATGTAATAACCCCTTCAAGCACAATCGTACGCGTCTCCAATTCGCGGCGCTATGATTGGCTGTAATAGCAAGGGAGCAGCTGCATTCCACGCCATCGCCTGCATGCTCTTACGCGCGATGCCCGACGTGGGCAGTTCACTCCATGGCGCGCACCCCCGTGCTAACAGGCAGGTGCTTAACCAACATAGCATCCAGAAAGCCCATTCAGAGAGCCCAGATCCACGTCTGCGGAACGCTCCAACCTCATGCTCCCGCTATTGAAGCTGTCCTGGTGATCATTGGGAGCTCTGGCAATCAATACTTCCATAAACCTTCCATAAAGCGATCCAAGCGCGAATATCCTTCCCCGAAGGTCATACACCGGGAGTCTGCAGTCGTCAAGGGAGCCCAGCTTGTACAGAAACCATGGGTACGTTACGGTTAGGAATCATTTCTTGGGTCTTCCAAAAATAACAGGCCCATTCCGGGAGTTAACTGCGGAATATACTGCACATGCACATGAGATATAGTAATCTGCTCGAATCCACGTGGAAGCGATGCGAGAGAGCTCTACCTAAATATTGCTACATCAAACTGTTCTTCTATGCAGAACATGAAAATCCAGCACTCTGAAAACAGCATATACGCGTAACTCTTTCGTAACGAGACTGAGAAACCATCAGCCGATAATTACCACTCCAGCTCAACTCCCAACTTTCCCGCCTGCTCTTTTCGAACGACTTGCCGCATTAGGTAACCCCTCGTGAGATATCCAACAACACTACAACAATATCAGCAACTGAAGCTATTGTGCCTCTTTGATGCTGTTGCTCCTTCCTGGTATCCAGCCCTGCTCTTCTGCACTTCCCTAAACCGGTACAACCTTATCCGTCCTTGATAGGGCTGCCGCCACCTTCCTGCATACATATGTTAGACTCAACGATATCCTACGATACAATACGCTGGCTGAGCTTATCAGCAGCTGTTCCGGGAGGATAAGGTGCCAAAAGTATATCAATAGTTTGCTGTTCTTATTGAAGGCGTGCATTACCATACTTTAAGTTCTCATCCAAGATAACTACATCCAAATGTTCCAACTCTTTTGGCGCTTTGATTCCAAGCCTTTGGTCGAATCGCGCTCCAGGAGGCAACCTGTATAGGTGCTTAACTTTTGATGCATTGTCTTTTTCACCTTCATTATGCGTTTGCATCTAGCGATATGCTTATGCCATATTGAAAACAGATGTTTTCTAACCCAATGGATAAGTAGAGCAAGCTCGCTTCAAACCAACTATTTTCCCATGTTTCATTATGCGTGTATATTTATGGATAGTAAGTTGGTGTGGCCACGAAGAAATATTGCGGAGTTGCATAAGTCCACCAATCAACTGTCACTAAAACTTGATATATGAAATTACATCAGTTCATTCTAGTATCCGATAGTACACTATGTCAAAATCCAGGCCTTTGAAAGAAAATTCTATTTGAGATGAAAGTCTTTGCAGCATGAGCGCTGACTGGTTTGGTAATGGCGATGTGGTACATTACACCAGCTGTCATATTGTCGAATCACGCATTGTGTCTTAGTAAATACATGCCAATTTGTCAAGTGTTATAATACCGAATCTTACCAGGCAGTTATCTCCTATTGGATGATACAAACTGCTCCTACTAATGATTCCGTTCCGCTAGATAAATATCCTACTTCAAACGCATGTCAGATCTCCAACGACCCTTCCATGACCTTTACCCCAGCACCACTCAGAACTACTTTCTGAATTCCCTCACCACTCTCATCTCTCGTAACCTCCACACTAATATAATTCGGTCTCCCCATTTCCACACCCTGGGTAAACGCGAATTTGAATGGCCCCTGCCCTGCGCTCTTAGGTTCCTGCAGCGCAAGCCAGCATCCTAGTGCACAACTAGCGCTTCCAGTCCCTGGGTCCTCCACATGAGCAAAGGTTCTGGTACGATACTTCTTCCGTCCGAATTCATCTACACCCTGAGGTGCTCGATAAATCGTCGCTGTTAGTCCCACATCCCAGCCTTTATCCAGGGGAGAAGGATCGAAAGTATCCGGAGAGAGATTTACTTTTGCCTTGGCGAGGGTGTCTAGATCCGGAACCTCTACTAGGACAAAGGACATGCCTTTTACAATTGAGACCGTTGGGTTATCTGTGCTGTTCAATTCAGAGCGGTAGGTAACTTGGTGGATATGGAAAGTCTGAGGTATTTCGGCTTTCACCTGTCCAGTATGTGAGTCATCGGCGATGGGGATCCGTCCGGCCTTCGTGATAACGGCCTCAGTGGGCTTGTTTAGGATATTGAGAAGGTACCATGCTGAGCCTATGGTTGGATGTCCTGCAAATGGGATCTCGGCTATTGTTGTGAAGATGTCGATGGTCACCTCTTTGAAGCTGTCGTCTGAGTCTTCTGAGACTGGGAGATGGAGGAAGACGATTTCGGAGAGGTTGAATTCTTTGGCGATGGCTTGTTTCTGGTCTTGCGTCAGGGATGGTTTGTCCTTTGCTGGAACTCGGACAATGGCGAGAGGGTTGCCGGCATAGCGGGTGGTGGTGAAGACGTCGAGAGTGGTGAATGAAAGCTTCATCCTTTCAATTAGGCGTGGCTGTATAGATATCCGAATCGATTCTCTTTGATAGAAACGATAGTATTTGCAGACTATAAAGCCAAAGACTGATTATATTTGTGAGTTTTTTGATCTTCTAGAATTTATATGTTGCCAGAAGTTTAAGGTTTATGACTCATTGCGATCCTTCGGTTTCCACTGCGAACACGGTATAAATTTGTTCTACGATGCAGTCTATTTCGTATTCGGTTGTATTCCTAAGCATTCACAAACGTTGAGATCGTTAGACTTTTTAATGAAGTTTCGTGCACGCCCTTTCCAAGACACGCCTCGAGAGTTAACTCATTTTGGTATGCAATGCCACCCCACATATCTGCAATCGGTCCCTTATGTTCGTGGGCGAAAATTCACTTAATTTGTACCTTGATTATTAATAGAACCTCGGTGCAAAGATCTTCCTAGTAACAATTGTGGATATGATAGGTGAAACTAGGTTTAAGGTTCTCACGGCATGTACGTACAGTGGGGATGATCGAGGCTACTGTCAATTGCCCTTGTCACCTCTTAAGTAGATTTTGTTATAAAATAGTAGGGTATGCTACGAGAACCCAATCTATGGATATAATATCTGTTGCAGTTATCTGGGATATTATGAGTCTGCAATGTTGCGTGCGCACAACTTGCTTATTGCTAATATACTGGGTGGGGCATTCGGCGTGTGAGATCCTGACAAAAATAATAAGCCATGAATATGCAACAAAAACGAGGTTGGTGAGAGGAAATACTTGCTGTCAAGATTTCTTTCGATTATGCAAGGGTGAGATCTACTTCTGACACAAGATTTTCGAAGTCATTGGCAGATTTATTTAGATTCAAATTTGGAGAATGCTGATGTTTTTTGTTACTCGTACTAGAAATTTTATACTTCAGTTCACGTAGCTTTCAGTGTTGAGTCTCGAGGACCTCGATATAGAGTCACGCACTTCAAATAGGCATTAAGCTTCCAAGTGTACAGCAAGGTGTCCTTTCAACGCTCGATTCCTAACTGGAGAAGCTAGCTGTCGTATTCGCTATATCTTAATTGGAAAGAGGATAATAAACTTTGCCTAACCACATTCTTAATTTAGACAAGTAATTACGACCGAGCAAGCCTATTCCAGGGCCGCTGCAGTATAATGACCACAACTGAGTATGAGAGAAGTCAAAAGTTATAAAGGGCTTGGAACTGCTTGAGATATATTTTACCCTAGTCATAACCGGGCCGTTTGAGTAAGCCCGTCTATCGCTCTCTTTGATCCCATCCTATCACCAATAGAGATGACGATGTGTAAAAACCGCTTCGCTGATCAGAAACTGTGCTTTATTCCAACATCCAAGACGCTTTTCTGTTAGAACCCTGGCATAATGCTAATTGGCGTGTCCTCCTTCATGGAAAACCAACGTCCTGTTGCCCTCTTGGACCTGGCTATCATATACTTCTCTATAACCTCCATCCTAGGAATCCCACACCTGCGCGCCTTCTGGTTGATCTCTTGGGTAGTACGGTGCCGGGGTTTGCGGACGGCTATCTATGTATTCACCGTAGTGATCCTATTTGTTGAATCGGTCCAAAAGCCAAAATATCTACGGTCGTTACGCAGCGGGGTGACAACAGAAGAACTATGTGGTTTCTAGAGTCGAACCTTCTCCACGTGGCTGCTTCCACTATTTCAAGCAGGCTACTCGCATGTCCTACGTGTCGATGATCTTGCCTAGGTGGATAATGATCTCCAAGGAGAAACTTCAGGGGAAAAGCCGTAAGTAGCATGGAAGATGGTTAAGTATCAGCCTCACCCTAAACATCTTCTGATAACGAGCTTCATTCAAAGCATACCAGTGTCCTCTCTTCTTCGCAGTTTTGCAACGACTTGCTCTATCTGTATTTTCCTTCCGTTAGTCTTTTCTAGTTACGGCAATAGTAGATTACCTTGGGGCCCCGACGACTCCCGAAGCAAAAAAGGTATGGCCAAGCTCTTATGGGGGCTTATGTACTGGTGTATGTGGAATTACCAGTAAGTACCTCATAGAATATGGTGCTAAAGAGAGCTGATCTTTGCAGATATCTACCGCAGTTTACTGGAGCCAGACTTATCGTCTTATAGTAATGCTGCGGTCTGGGCTGATGTCCATGGTTTATGAGCAGACAACTCTCAAAGCTAGCGATATGAAGGAGACACGGCCACATTAATAGGGACATATGTAAAACAGATTTGTATAAGTTTCGGAATGATACATGAGATATGGAGCTCGATTATAGACGTAGCCATTGCTATGTGGCTGTTGAAACGCCAAATCACGGTTGCTGCTATTGGGCCGGTTCTTGTTACCTTCAGTAAGCATGTTCAATCCGTTATACTATCCAGCCTACGCTACGTGTAAATCCCTACCAAACTCCATTTTTCATCTATGACATAAATGAGAGAAGTAGGCTTAGATAAGTTGCATCACTGTAACGTAACTCCCACTTGGTCGGATCACCCACATACCCGGATCACTTCAATTTTACCGCAAAATCCAGCAAAACTGCCCCCTAGCAAATTTAACAACCACACAGTTTTATCAAATATTATCTTGCATATTTGTCAGTTACCTTAATATAACCATCAAGATTTTGAAGGTTTTAAGCTTTCTAACAATGTGTAATTGTCAGAACTCCCATTTCAGCCTCAAAATCAAGGCATATTGGCTGTATTACATAATGTATAAATGCTGAACATATAAAAACTTAACCATGTATTAAACAGCTTTAGAATATATTGTTATTAAATTTATAAGTTAAAATTTAATGTGGTGGTTGAATTCTCAGGGGGTAAGTTTTGCTAGATTTTGCGGTAAAATTGAAGTGATCCGGGTATGTGGGTGATCCGACCAAGTGGGAGTTACGTTATTACAAATTGATTATGGATTCACCCCGTAACTAATGATTTGACTAAAAGAGAACTAAATCCTGAAAAGATAGTGTGTGACGAGCGTCTCATTCCGTTTGTATTAATAATTGTGTTAGAACTATATAATCAAGATTCCTCCCTTCTATTGATACTCCCTTCTATTGATACTCTGAGTTTTACTCGGCTAGGATAAAAACCAAAGCTCCATATCTAACTGAGCAACTCCAGAAGAGATACTTCTGTACTCTAACCTAAAAATGCGCACTCCGAAGATTGCAATCGTTTACTACTCAACTTATGGACACGTACGCCAGCTTGCGTTACGAGAGAAGAAAGGTGTAGAGAAAGCCGGAGGTACCGCCGATTTGTTTACAATTCGAGAAACGCTGTCGCCCGAGATCCTGGCCAAGATGGGTGCGCCACCAAAGCCACAGGATCCCATTATTGAGCCCTCAGAACTTGCAAAATATGATAGATTCGTAATGGGTGTTCCCACTCGTCTCAGGAGCCAGCCTTCGCAATGGCGGGCATTCTGGGAAAAGACTGTCCCGCAGTGGAATGAAGGGGCATTTTCGGGCAAATTTGTTGGTATATTTGTATCAACCGCATCGCCACATTCCGGAGCCGAAGCCACGGTTATTGGTAGTTTACCTACTCTCGCGCACCATGGTTTGTACCAATTGGATACAAGTATGCTGGTAAATACATTATGAATTTGGAGCACGTCCATGGCGGATCTCCATGGGGTGCCAGCGTTCTTGCCGAGATTGACGGATCACGACAACCGACTGAGCTGGAGCTTGAGATTGGTGAATTCAGGGCGAGCAATTTTACAACGTAATCAAGGACAAAGTCTAGTTGTAGCACGATCGATAGTTCTATATTTAAACCGCTATCTAAGAAGGAAAGACAAAATCTATTATGAATCAATAAACCAAAGATTCCAAATACTCATTAATAATCCGAGTACCTGAGATATACGAAAAATCCCCATTAAAACCTTATTGATTATGATACCGTTTACCAGACGATAGTTCGCACTAGACTCCCAGCTGACTGCACTAGACCCGGAACAGCCGATAAACCCCTGATCTTGCATAGTACTGTTAAGTTAAACCAAACCTTCATAGTCATAGGATCGAAATGAAGGACTCAGCTTACCGCTTGTATTTGCTGGAGACAAAATCTAAGCGCTTTTTTCATCCACTACGTTTTGCTTATAAAGACCGTCAATTATACCTTTATTGAGCTAGCCTAAGATTAAAAGAATTCCGACTCAAAGCTCAAGCTGGCAACAGTCCGGATTACGTCAAGTCCACTGAGTTTAAGTTAATTAAGTTACAACACTTTAGCACGCTTACCTAACGGAGTAGTTAATAATATATATCCAGCGCCAGGATACATAGTGTACAGAATCTTATAATTTGAATTTAGTTAATTGCGGTTGCATACCAAAATCTAATCATATATATGCACGATTTGTAAGATACGTAGACACCAAAACGTTATTGTCATTCTTTTGGAATAAATAGTCTACAAGACATGAAATTCTACGACGCTGGGTTTGCATTCCACCCCCTAGCTGTACGACTTTTTATCTTAGAACGCGGTGGATTATCTCTCGACGTTCAACAAGTGAACCTTTTCGAATTCGAAAACCACAAGCCACCATACTCGACAGAAATCAATCCTAGACGTGAAGAAGTACCGGCTTTGGTGCTCGACGATGGCACTATCCTAGCAGATACCGTTGCCATATGTGAATATCTCGATGAGATCGCACATGGAGGTCAATCACTTTATGGTACGACTCCAGAAGAGCGGGCACAAACGCGCATGATGCTACGACGTGGAGACCTTGAACTTGCGCAACCCATAATGGCGTGGTGGCGCAACGACCCAGATACGATAAAATATTATAAGGGTACACGGCTACCAATTCCCGAAGCTCGACTTATCCAGAAAATTCAGATCAATCAACATCTCAATTCCTGGGATCTCGAGCTAGAAGGAAAGGACTTCTTATGCGGCCATCGTTTTTCCGCAGCTGATATTTTCCTCTGGGGGACCCTGAAACTTATTCCTGACACGGAGTGGGTATACGACCCTTCTCGGAAGAATTTTATGGGGTGGTGGCAAAGAATGGAAGCAAGAGACAAGAGTAAAGAGGCTTTAACTATATTCGGCCCCAGAGTTGATGTTTAAAGAAGTGAAATGCGGTAAAATGGAAAATTAAAGATCCACGCAGTGATGGATAATTCGATGTATCTCTTTAAGAGTTTTCTGTATGAGTACTCTAACATATTAGTTTATCGATGTGATAATACATTTTCCAAAATTATATCACGGTTATCATTTGGTAATAGTAAACTGAACTCACCACAACAAGTATAGGCCCCTTATCAATCTGGAGACTTGTTAATTCAAATAGCTATCTCATACTACAGTAATACATTATATTCCTAGTTTGCTTAAAGTTGCTAGCCATGCATGGATCTAGTAAAGTAGTTCGTATAGATCCATTTGCAGTGTACATTCAGAATGTTACCCTTATTGCGATACCCTGACAGCCTTATTCTCTGGTCGCCACTTGGCACCGCCAAGACGTTCAACTGTCAAGCCGGCGTTTCCTGGATTTGTGAATCCCGCTTTCAATTGTCGCTTGTAAGATATAGTTCGAAGCCGCTCAGATTCGAGAGGTGTGAGTTGAAGCTATAGCAATCTGATTAGCAACTTCCATCTCGGCTTCGGATGAAAGCCGTATTAAGGAGACTCACATAAAACTCAACTCCAATTGCGTTGATTGCCAACCCCAGCCACCACGCCATCCCAAATGCTGAATTCAGCACGGAAGCAGTGTTTTCGATGCGACCGAAATAATCACTTTTCACAGCGACCCAAGCTGCTTCGTTAATGCAAGTAGGATATACATCAACCAATGACTGAGTATCGGGATAGAATGTGGCAATTTCGGCGCATTTCATCGAGTGGTAATATTCATCGAATGACATAATCATTGATGCTGCAAATAAAATAGCTCGTAAGGTCAAAATACTTCCAGCCTAGTATGGTTAGTTTCTGTAGGCAAGTAGTTTATTCGCTTGCAAAGCTTCGATTATGATAGCTTTTATTTATTGTAGCTCATAATAGATGAACTTACATAGAGCCATGCCCGCAACATCCATGCACGATGCTGCTCAATCTGCAATTTTCTGATATTGTAAATTGAAATTGCCAATGATCCCAGAAACATGATTGCGGTTAATCCAATTGCAGTTTGTATATCCACATCGCCACCAAACGTGGCGCGAGTAACAAACAGAACGCTTATTGTGGTAAAGAAACCAAGGCCGGTTGTTAACCAGCCATTTAGTCGATGGAATACCATGGATTTGCGCTTAATGCTTGGGACGAACTGGAATATGACGAGAAATCCGGCAGGAATTGCCGTAATTAGATGCAGCCAGATGGCCGGTCGATAACGCGGCTTCTGATCGTAAAGCCAGCACTCGCCGGGTACGGCATGATTGAAGTCGCCCTCGTTGGGGCCACAGAAAACGCCGTCAATGTCCATATACGGAGCCCGCATCACTACGAAGATAAACATCGTGCCGCAGGTCAAGAGCCATAACCAGAAATTATAGCCTTTGGAAAAACCTGGAATAGCATATATCCGTTTTAATAGGCTACTTCTCCGTGGTGCCTGGATATATTTCGTTCGTGAGGTAATTTCATGGTTTTGGCTACCAGCTAAAGGCTCCGCCTGGGATGCATTTGGCGACTCGTCATGCTCGTCCTTAGGGAGAATCAGTCCCTCAGTCAATGATTGCTGGCCTGAATTTGCGTCCAGGGGATCTGTAGACATTTCGAATTTTTAATGGAATCACCTGAATAAATCGATATACGATAGCGTTTTCTATTACGCTGATTATAGATGGCTCAACGCAACGATTTTTTTGGCTGAGCAAACTCATTTAACAATTGTAGACAGACCTTCTCTCCTAAATTGACGAAGATCGTCCATAAATTATTAATTCCTTTCACTCAAATAATACAGAATTCGAAGGAAGACATCTTTGTAAGTTTTCAATTAAAACGCGGGTGCAGGGATGTTTTTTACCTTTTATAGAACTAGTGTTGATGTCGGGGCAAAAAGAAGAGTATATTTGTAATGACAATATAAATTAATTAATTAATTAATTTTAAGATGATAGATTCAATATTATGTTATCGGTAACTACTGAGTAGAGTTGACTTATAAATTGGTATTAAGTAAGAATGAAATATTAGAAACTAAGCTGCTACTTTTATCAAGATCTCCGGGCTAGTTCTTCGAGCCTTCCGACCATTCTCTGATAAGACTGAGCGCCCCTATAGGCAAATTCGGCGGGGACTTCGGTTTTGGGGTCAAATAAGTGTCTGGAGAACATCTCGGCACTCACGAGGCCCTTATAACCCATTTTGACAACAATAGTCTCTATAATTTTCTCCACCGGCAAATAACCGCCGCGGTCCTGCTCGTAAGCAAACAGTCTTGCGTTCCTTGACCAACTCATACGGGGCCTCTGATCCTCATTGTATAGCACATGGCCTTGAATGAGAGGTTGATCCAGTCTTTCAGCGTCGCCAGACTGCACGTAGAAGATCTTCCCTACATCAAGATCTCGAACCATCTCGTCCAGTGAATCATCTAGAGCCTTGTCGGCGTCCTGATTCACTCCTGAGACTGAAGTGGGATCCGCCCAGACACGCCCTGCTATATGAAATGTGTCGAGACAGAGTCCGAAATTAGATTTGTTGACTCTCTTAACGATGTCCCACGTGCCTTGCCAGGTGTCAATGTGTGTTCCCCATGATACACCCTCATAGGCGAAAGACATGATGGGATCCTGTTGGAGCCCCATTTCGGCTACCTCAACGAGGTCCTGCACAATAATATCAATGTCGCCTGTAGTGCCTTTGGACAGCCAGTTTGTAGGAATCTGTATAATCTGTGCGCCGAGAACTGCAGCCAGCTCCAACCAGAGTCGAAGTTTTTCAATCTTTGCCAAGTGCTCCGTCCTATCTAACAGCCCTTCGTAAAACCAGAATGGTTGAATGACACATACTTTCAGATGAAGTGCATCGCAGAGGGTCCTGATAGATCTGGCAGCTTGGACCTGGCCACCCTCCAACCTGTCAACACCCAAAGCTTTGGCTTGCTCCAGGATATCTGCTTCGACAATTTCTATATTCTTGAAACCATTTTGGGCTGCTGCTGAGAGTCGCTCAGCAATAGGGTGGATTGCGGGGCTCCCTAATGATACGGAGGCAATGGTCGGCTCAAAATTCATCTTACTGGAAGATAAAGAAGACGGACACGTATGACTGTTCTATTGTAATATGTGGAAAATATAGTTATGTGGAATCGTCTCAATGGTCAATGCTTCACTGCTCTTGGGGATTCTAAATGACTCTACGGGTTGTTCATATATATTTGTGTTATGCCATCCTTTGACCGGTAGCCGAACAAAGAGCTGGAAGGGATTCGACTCGTGGAGATACAATGGAATGGCCTTCGGCGTCACGGGTATGAGCTTTGCCGAGATCAGCAAAGTTACATATTGCAGGAGCTGGAGGGCATTCCAACTCCTCGATTCAGAAGAAGAGATTATAAGAACATGTAACGATCTCTAGAGCTGATAGCTGGCATTTAAATAATAAAAAATGTCAATCCAGATACTGGACTCTATGGTACAGTCTTTCCAATCATCTGGGGTACCTTATGAAATGCCTTTAGGATACTCCACAAGAACCGCTTGGATATTTTAAAGCTGCCAATTGAGTAGTTATTACCCTTTTACCTCTATGTATCACTGTGATTAACAAAGATTGACTTCTCTTGGGTCCAGCTTAGTAATGCACTCGACCCCTTTTGCCGGCCAATACCTGATGCCTTGAATCCCCCGAAAGGTAATTCATAAGCACCATATGGTGACGCTGTATTAACGCCCACACTGCCAGCCTCTAGTGCACGAGCACATCTTATGGCTCTATTCACATCCCTAGTGAAGACCGAGGCATACAGCCCGTCTAAGCGCTGATGTTAGCTTACATCTAAACAAATAAAGAGCTAGGAGGAACCTACATTCAGTGTCATTGGCTCGTTGAATTGCTTCTTTCTCAGTCTCGAACTCATGTATCACCAATACTGGGCCAAATATTTCTTCTGTGTTGGCTTTGCTAGTTTCCGGTAGTTGAGCGAGGATTGTAGGGCGGATGTAGTTCTTTCCGAGCTCATTCGCGACTTCACCACCAACCAAAACCTCTCCGTCTTGTCTAGCGATATCAAGATAGCTAAGGATATTTTGAGCCTGTGTGGTATCTGCTTGAGGACCAAGGAATGTGTTTGGGTTACTTGGATCACCTTGAACCAGTGCTTTGAAGCCGTTGACCATGGCTTGCTTAAATTTTGCGGCAATGGATTTCTCGACGTAAACCCTGGAAGAGGCGGTACAAATTTGTCCAGCATCTTTAGAGTAATTAGACCATAGAGACTAATGATTCAAAGGTGACGATCTTACTTGTTGTGATAGACTTGATAGCAAATGAAGCTGCTTTGTCGAGGTTTGCATCTGCAAAGACCAACAATGGCGACTTGCCACCGAGTTCGAGGGCTACGTCCTTAAGATTTGACTTTGCTGCAGCCTGCATAACTGCCCGACCTGCTCTGGTTGACCCAGTAAAACTGATTTTGCTTGGATTGATCAGCTTGCTTCTTTGAGAGGCTTTTCAGATGCCTACCGAATTTTCATGTGAGAAGACAACAATGAACCTGTTTCTCCTGCTCCGGAGATGATATTGACAACTCCAGGGGGGAAACCGGCTTCTGCGGTCAATTTGCCCAAGAATATCCCCTATGGATCTATTAGTTCGTAGTCATGGCGTCAAGGCTTTTGATACACCTACGCTCAATGGCGACTTTTCTGACGTCTAGATGAAAGAGCTTTTAGCAGATTTCGTCATTGAGGCTGATTTCAGCCTCCTTACCTTCAGGATCAGCGCATTACCTGCGCCGGTTGATGGACCAATTTCATGGCATGCCTCAATGGTCATTAGATATATCACTTCGCTGTGCACCGGTTCAACTGCTTACCAACATTGTGGGAAAGTTCCATGGGACAATTGCAGCAACGACACCAAAAGGCTGCCGCACCATCATGTTGAGATAATCTGCAGAATTAAGAGTCGTTTGGCCGCTGGTAATTTCAACCAAACCGGAGAAATAGTTCATGATGTTTCGCCCCTCTTCAATATCTTCCGCTACTTGAGTGACTGGCTTACCCATACACACTGAATCGAGCTGTTTTTCGTTAGACATGTTAAGAATTGGAATTTTAATATACCTCTTGAAGGTAAGTTCTATTTTCGTGAATCAAGTCTGCAAATCTGCGCAATACTCGCGCGCGAAGATAGGCTGGGGTCGCCCCCCATTCCTCTTGAGCATTCTGGGCAGCCTTGACTGCCTTCTCAACATCTTCTGTGGTTGCAGTTGGCACATCAGCTATGTGCGCACCTGTCGCTGGGTTCTGGGACAATATTGGTTTCACGTTATATATCATGTATCGTGGAAGTTTTACTCACATAGAGAGGATAAGTTTTGCCTAGTTCTGGCTGCACATACTCCCCACCAATCCATAGCCTGGTTTCGTACTTCGACATCATTTTGACCTTAGATCTATCTTCTGTAAGGTAATAGTAACTTTAATCAGCGATAACACGATGCTAACAAGTAAAAATTTGTGTAAAACGTGATTGCAAATTATACCTGTTGCTACCTTGTGTCCGGGAATGCATTTAGCCATTTCTTTTTAACAGTTCGATCACTATAACAACTTTGCCTAAGAGCTTGGACCAAAGAAGAAACCGGTCAATACTAGATGATGTAAAAACATCTACTCGAATTACTAATTACTCTGGAATTCGTACTGCTCAGTAAATACTTTACCATAAATAGCTGGCCGGATAACCCAGTGCCATTCCTAGGAAACCGAATTTGAGCTCAGAGCTTTTTCGGGAGGACTTTAGTCATTACCAATCTTGTCAGTGTGGGCGACGTTGGACTGGGGGCTATGGTGCTCGGGACGGCTCAAAAGCACGTATTGTGGGAACTGTAGTAGCAAGCTTGATTTTGTAGTCCAAGAAGTATTTAGCTGGTCATCGTAAATATATGCTACTAACAACTGCTATTGGTAGCCAGGTAAGGATATTTGATATAACGTGGGGGTATTTATGTGGACTATCCCTCCTTTTACTCTCGACTTTGTAAATGGGCGTTTATCATATAGATTTGTAAGAAGTCTGATACCACCTGTATAATCATACTGAGGGTTATATTGTTGTCCAAATTCATTCACAATTATGATGAAAAATTGTTTAAGCACTGAAATGTGAGGTTTCAAATCTTGTTGGAGTTGTTACTGGTGAGCTCCTTTCAGATGGTCCTCATCTTTATCACTAAAGTGCAAAGAGTGATGAATCTTCTGTATCTGCTTACATGTATTACTCAGGACTCAGATATGTCGATGTTGGCAACCCTTTGTCAGAGACTGCGGAACAGCGGAGCAGCGGACCGTGCAAAAGGCGTATCCCTTGTTATTGTTCTTAACGAAGTAGAGTTGCTTTGGTGCACGCTTATCACCTAGCACATGAAAGGTAGGTTTTAAATGGGTGATACGATTGTTGCTATGTTGTAAATGCTCCGTAACTAATGTCTCTCGATTTTCAATCCTAGGAGCATACGTGAATGTCGTCCAAGGCCGTGTGCAGATTTATTAGTTTACAATATGGCTTTCGAAGGTCGCTCTTGATAATTTCCTCCGATCATTAATAAATGTGGGATTAAGATACTCCAGTATAACTATGCTGGTTTCCGACTAAGAGTTGTTTAAGCCTGGAACTTCAAAATTTATATCCTAGGGATTTGCTGAATAGGTCACTGTCATGTCTGCAGAGCTAGTTAGCACGTCCATCAATGTATTGAAGTATTCCGCTTACACAGATCTGTCATCCAATGTATCCAGAAATTCAAGGAATGGCGCGTCGACAGAATATAAATAGCTGTCTAATGACTGCGTACCAGAATCTGGAACCTGTTCTATAGGTGTTGTCTCGTTTACGTGAGTGTTCGTGTTAGAGGGCGTAAAATCGGTTTGTGACTGTTCTTGGCTACCCATTATTGAGTGAAATCCTGCCATGTTAGATGGAACAATCTCGGCCTCTGTGTACAGGGATCCCACCGACGATAAGCATTCTATTTCTTTTTGATGTTGTTGCTGATTACGATGTTCACTGAGTGATACATCAAGACTCGGAAGTCTTTGCTCCGGGGGGAACAATTGTAGCGCTGGAAGTTGCCTGAAGGAGCTGCACTCCCGTTTTAGCTTTTGTAATGCTGTATCGGAAAGATGCGGATAGCTTGTTCCCTGAGTTGGCCTATTGGTAACGAGACTGGGACCTTGGTCTTGCCTCGTTATCCTTTCGAAGACACTAGTGTACATGATGCTTAGACTTAGGAAGCTTGGCGGTAGTTTCAACATATCGATTTCCCCATTTCGAAAGCTAGAATCGAGTCCTACACGGTGCAAGCAGTTTGTGAGCTCTTGTTGCCAGACTTCTAAGTCGTTCATAGTCATTATTCCACATGCGCTTTGGTGGTGCAGGCTATTGTTCAAAATTCTCAGCAATTTCACTTGAAGTATCAGCAGACTCGCGGAATGAGTCGGTATCTCTAACACCGTGGTTCTATGTGAGCCATGGTCTCCGGATAACCCAAAAGGTTGCCAGGGCTGCCATTCTTCTACACCATTTTCATTGATCTGACACCACTTCACCACATCGTTGAAATTCATTGATGGCTTATACTCAAGGTAGGAAGATGAGATGGTATCTATGACAAAACAGCCAAGCCATACTCTAGCCAAAACCTCTTCGTCATTATTATTTCGATGCTGGTGGGCTATCTCTTGCATTAGATGAATTGCTACTTTAGCCAGGCGCCAGGAGGATTTGAAAACCCTCGATCCAAGGCGGCTCAGTGAAAGCAGCAGGGCACATTGAGCATGCCCTATCTCCACCGGCTGATCCGAATCAATGGGTAACATTGAGTATGCTTGTGCATAGAATGCATTACTATGTTGTTTGGCGTGTTGAGAGGCTTCTTTATCAGTCAGAAGATGACTGAGGCTTGTTGAAACGTATGCGTAAACGCCATGCAAGGCCGCTTGATCTCCATGGTGAGCCAGGGAAGGGTTTCTCTGACATTGAAACGAAGTTCTAAGCAATACATGGCGCTCAACAATTGGCAGCCAGGATTGTGTATGATTGAAGAATAGCTGTAATAGCTGAGAAGCATAAGGTGGAGGTCTGCTCGGAGACGTATGGTCATCCTTCACAGCGATGGCTGGTACAAGCGCCGGGTTCGAATCATCTGATTGTAAGCTGACGTTGGGTATGGATGTGTTTGGACCAGTGTGTTCAGCCTCTTTCTTCTCTATAACCACCCAGCTAGGACTCATTGAAGTCTTGAGGTCTTGCGACCTATAATCAACTCCTCTTACTCCTGCCTCGTTGGTGGGCCCCTCATTTTCGTTGAGTAATTCCTCGAGATGTTGAGATATATCGCTCTGCTTCCATCTATCAAGAACCGCTGAAGCAGTAGAATGAGAATCCGTACGGTCGGCGCTTGCAATCAGATCTTGCTTGGACAATCGACTCAGTAATTGATCAACAACCGAGTCGACGTTCTCGATCTCGTGGAGAGTCAACCCCCATAGCAACTCGAGCGCACGAACGTAACCTGAGCGGAGACCACGACGTTTCGCGACAGATGCGTAAGTACAGCGTTTCTCGAGCTGCTTGCAAGTTGAGCAAATAGGTTGCTGGCCATCGCACCGTAGTTTGGCGTATCGGCAGGGCACACATGCTCGCGCGACACGCTGTCGCTTTGCTGGTCTTTTACTTCTTCCTTCATCGACTGCATCGTCGCACTCTAATGACTGCATGGCACCGCAAACCACATCGTCGGGATGAATGGTATACCGCTACCTCCAAAGAATGGTGTCTAGAAGCGGCCGGCTATGGTATTCATGATGTCTTTGCCGAGCTGTGTATTGAGCTCCGCTGGGTTTTCGCCACTCCCCCTTCCCGGATAAGTATTGGCAAATACTAATGCCGACATGACATATGAGGTATCGTCCGGCAACGGCATCTTTCTCCACGACGTCTATCCTCAGTCTTTGGCTTCACTCACGACACACGAAATTGACATGAAGCGAAAATTAGTCTCTAGAAACGAGAGCTACCAAGAAGAAGTCACAAATGGCCAGTTCTTGCATGCAAATGGATCCAAGAACAACTCGCGATCTTTCAGGCCTCGCAGTCGAAATTACGATCAAGATGCATCGATAGTGTTCTTCGGACACCGGGCTACGGGGACTTCAAGCCTAGCCGTCATCGCAGCCTCGATTCTAGAATGGAAGGCCATTGATTGCGACCGCTGCTTCGAAGAAGTCACTGGCACAACTAAACAACAATACCGTCGAACACACAGCGTTGAGCAGTATCGACGACGAAAGCTTGAGATTGTGCGAGAACTGTTGGAGTCCAATCCCAAAGGTTGCGTCTTTGCTTGTGGGACCGTTATCGCTCGCCAGGAAACTGATTTCTTTACAACGTATGCAAAGCACCATCCAGTGGTATATGTTATTCGAGAACAGGATCTCGTGCAGCGTTATCTTGGCCTTGCTGACAATGGAGGCTGGAAGGATACCCTCAAGTATGTGCATTCATTCTTCCGAAATTACAGCAACTTTGAGATTTTCAACTTGGACGAGGCCCAAGAACCGTCATGGCATACTACGTGGACGAGATTCTTGGAGGACAGGTCGTTGGACATAAAACAACCAATCCATCCTCGGATCCTACGCAATACTAGAGCACTTGTGTCACTTTTGCTACGAAATATACCCAGTTCGGCACCCCGGGCAAATTATTCAAGTATCTTCCAACTCTTCTCACGATCAAATCCCGAACTACGTCAAGGTTCCCATGTCCTGTGCATTGACCTGGCCGACATGGAAAGCCTAGTCGACTCTATCCACTCAGTAGATACAGGCCATGATGCTGTTCAACTGAACATATCTACGCAACCGCATGAATGGCAGTCATTGCTTTCAGGTGATACACTTCCTTGGGCTATCTCTGCCATACGCCGGCTCTTGGAGGTGCCAGTAATCGTAAACATAAGATGCATAGATGAGTTGCTAGAGGCTGGCGTTCAGACCTACTGCAGTCTGTTGCACTTTATCCTTAGACTGGCTCCGGAGTATATCGCTGTTGACCTTCGGCTAGAAGATGAAGTCATCAAGGAGATAGTGCAAGCCAAAGGCTGCACCAAGATAATTGGCTTCTTTCACGGTAATCAACAACTAGGATTCTGGAACTTGAAAAGTCTAATCCCTGCATATAGTCGAGCCCACGATTTAGGCTGCGACTTGGTCAAATTTTCCTCAGGCTGTCAAACTTTCCATGACAACATAGCGTGTCAGCAAGTCTCTCAGGCAATCATACAGCTTAAGCTACCAACTCCGGTTATTACATTCAATATTGGTAGCCTTGGCCGCCTCTCTCAGGTTCTCAACAATTATATGACGCCCGTCATTGCCGGACATCGATATAAGGTTGTAGAAAGCGACTTAGATGTGGGCTTCGAGCTAACTACATCGTTCCAATTAAGGACAGCCTGGTACATGCTACTCCCTGACAGCAGGCGCAAGTACTATGTTTTCGGAGCAGAAGTCAGACAGAGTCTCTCACCAGCAATGCATAATGCTGGTTTTTCCTTTTGTGGCTTGCCCTATACATATGAGGCCCTTGAGTCTGCAGATCTTGGTATTGTAGAGAAAGCTTCGTCTGAGAGATCATTTGGAGGCGCGAGCATTAGTCTTCCATTCAAGTCTGAGATACTGGCATTAGCTGCAAAACATAGTCCAGCGGTGAAGCTCATTGGTGCTGCCAATACGCTACTGCCTGATCGAAAGTTCTTCGAGAGTCAAAACGGTATTCAGACCATGCAAAAGGACAACAATGGGAAACCCCTGCTGGTGGCGGAAAACACGGACTGGATAGGTATATACATTTGTATAGCCAAATATTGCACGCCAGCAAATCATATTACGAAAGGTACCTCCGCACTTGTTATAGGTGCTGGGGGCATAGCTCGTGCTGCGATATATGCGCTCGTGAGACTTGGTGTGGGTAATATTTTCATCTTGAATCGAACAATTGCAAATGCTTTGATGGTTAAAGAGCACTTCGAAAGCATTGATAGTGATCTAGAAAGCTTACATGGCCAATCAAATCCATTCGTCCCGCGTTTCCATGTGCTTGAGTCCTCCACGGAGTCTTGGCCTGATGGCTTCAATTTACCCAGTATTGTCGTTGGGGCGATACCAGCCAGAGCTGGCGAAGGTACAATAGAATATCCTCCTGAGCTCCGAGATGACTGGTTTGGCAATTCAACGGGGGGTCTAATTGCAGATGTAAGTAATGTATCCTATATCTGTCATGTCTGTCACTAAATCTTGTAGCTTTCTTGGAAGCGTCGCGCTACAACATTTGGGCGGCAACTGGGGGAAGCAAAACCTCGCGGATGGGTCAGCATTGACCCTATCGAAATATTGTATGAACAGGGTTGTGCCCAGTTTGAGTTATTCACGAACCGTAGACCACCAAGGAACGCGATGTTGGACGCTTTCTTGGACCAATATAATGCAACGTATAAGGCATAGCATGGAGCTGGGGTAATGTAACGATCAATGTGGTATTGGCCAGTATACCCGCTTAGAACGGTTCTTATTAGATCTATTTTTGTCTAGATACGTAGTGCGATCACCGCAACAATCGGGACAGATAGGATGAACAATGGAGTTTTGGGCAGGTAGATATTTTATTAAATCAGGATATAGGATCAATTCTATTTGCTAACAAATATTTCTGTATCTGAATACCTAGAGCTTCTCGTGACATATTGCTTCATATTGTCTAGCCGGAACTTTTCAGTTCAATAGCTCATTGTATGAATTAAATCTGAATGCTAGTCAGTTATCGTCCATCCGGGAAAATATGAGAGGCACAGCTTACATATTTTCCGCCATCAACTCTAAGGATAATTCCTCTATAAAGAGTGTTAGTTACAGACTGTGACTCTGGTTACTTGTGTCTTACGTCTGAAATTCATTAAAATATGAGGTGGCCAGATACAAGGTGCCCTTTGCAATATCTAGGGGCGTGCAGAGCCTTCCTAGAGGTGGATAGAGATTCGAATATGTCTCAGCGTCAGGCTCATCGTTGGCAATGAAATCTTTGAACAAGGCCGTGTTGCCAATGGAAGGAGAAACGCTGTTGACTCGAATGCCAAAGGGGGAGTATTCGGCAGCGAGATGCCTCGTGATCATATCGACGGCACCCTTACTGGCACCATACCACGTCAGCCCTGTAGTCGGATTTTCCGTAATACATGAGCTGATGTTGACAATATTTCCAGATTTTTTCTTAAGGAAATGCGGCATAATGGCATTTGTAGCATGAAAAATACTCTTGACATTAATGTCGAACACCCCTATCGTCGCGCATTAAAAGACAGAACAAACGTGCGTATAAATAGGACGTACTATCGTATTCAGTATCGGACACTTCGAGAGTAGCTTTTCTCCGATAGGTCCAACCAGCGTTATTGACTAAGATGTCCAGATCCCCATAAGTAGCTTTTGCAAACTCAAGAGCTTTATCCCAGTCACATCGCTTGGTGACATCCATATGTATAAGCACAACAGGATAGTTTTGCGCTTTGAGATCATCCACAACCCTACGCCGTAAGAGCTTTTATTAGCCGCGGATCATTACTGAGCGCACAGTAGCATCTCACCGTTGTCCATTTGCTGCATCAATATCTGCAACTAGAATCTTAGCACCTTCTTCAGCAAAAAGCCTTACAATGCCCTCTCCGTAGCCTTCATTAGAAAAGTCAGCTAGAGTAATAATGTTTGACAATAACTGACCACTTCCTCCTCCGGTTACCAACGCTACCTTCTCATCAAGCAGTAGATTCGGTGCCATACTTTTAGTGCCGGCACTCTGTGGTAGTAGATATAGTCGTGAGATCCTCGAAGGAGGAGAACGGGCGAGCACCCAAAGTTCGGCTTAAATGAGAATAGTCAATTTTACATCGGGAAAGGATGCTAGAACAACAAGTTCAGCAACCCTGACTACTTGACATACATCTAGAGCATCACAAATACTAGAAAGATTCCCTCGGCTAAATGACCTGTAATCCCACGATTGCTTGTTTTGCGCGGGGATTGGGGTAAATGTGGGACTTGTTGGTTATTCTGGGTGAATTCATACCCGTGAGGATTCAACACTTTGCCTGATTTCTTCCAGTCAACGGCGGCTTACAAGCCACCAAGATCTGAAAGAAACTGACAAGCAACACCTTGGCTTACAGCGTCACTTATGCGTTCCGGTTACTGACAGACCAAAGTTGGCTACCGGTCACAGGACGTCTTGAATAAAGTCATCACAGTTTAAAATTGAGGTATCTTGTATGTCTTGTAATATTGAATGTACTATTCAGGCTACATCTGTTGCTTCAGATGATTCTAACTTCTTCACCAAATCCGCACACATGGTGAAAACAACATCGTTATCAATGCTCCGGTCCGTCCAAAGATTCCATTGCGGCGCAAATTGATGGGCAGTGACCAGAAATCCTGGTATCACCGTCCACGATGCTTTCGTCCCAGCTTCGATGTTCCGAGTAACTGGTGGGTGATAGCACATATCCAAGAGTATGTTCTGCTGATCCCGACCGCGCTCAAGGAAGTGGTCGAGAATGACTCGGCAGGTGATTTCCGTAGGAGATATGGGCTCAAAATCCGGTACGGTGGAAATTATGTAGCGAGGACACTGTAAAGTCACAGCCATTTCAACACTGGTAATGTGAATCAGATTTGGCTTCCTCGTAGACGTGTACCAATCTACATCCGCCTCCAACGCAGCAACCTCTTGTGCGTCTCTATTGACAATGTAAATAGTCGAACAGCTGAGACCCGCAGCTAAAGCGTACACGGCGCCCCTGCTAGCACCTCCAGCACCGTACACCAAAGCTGTATGCTTCTCCGACAGCAGAGGATGAGTATTCTCTGTTGCGTTGATTGCATTTTTGATGCCAATCCAGTCTGTATTAGTTCCATGTAATTTGCCGTTGGATTTGCGAATCACAAAGTTGCAAGCGCCCATTTCCTCAACGAAGCCGTCCACAGAATCCAGTAGCGGTATGATTGTTCGTTTGTGTGGCATTGTCACGATGCCTCCAGCGAAGTCATGGCGCCGAAAAAGTGTCATTACGTCGTTAACATCGCTAAGTCGCAGAAACTCACAAGTCCAATCAAGCCCCAACGAATCAGCAATGTAGTTATGTATTGCTGGCCCTATTGAATGGCCTCCAGGGCCCCCAGCAATGTAAATCATACGCTTCTCTGAGCTCTGGCTCATTGTTCCGAGATTGTCCTATATCTTCAGTACGGTTTGACCCGTTGGCGAAGTTTATCAGTAAACTCGAGGCGTCACCAGAACCGAAAAGACAGAAGGATTCTAATAAGAATGTCGCAGTCAGGCAAGATGCTAAGTTCAATGGGCAATTTTGTGGCGAAGAGTGCGTTTGAAAGTCTTTGCCGGCTCATGGTTTTTATTCCGGATAAGCTCATACTTGACGCAATATGCAATGAGTGGGATCCCATATAGAAAGGCTGATAAAGCACAGAAGCATGTGTGAGTTGGTAGAGTGCGATTCGGCTCACGTTCTGCTTAAGACGGACTCAGAGTTTCGGAATCTTTACACGACACTGAGGAAACTCAACTGATGGTATGATTATGATTATATTTAGAAGAAAATTATTCAATAAGAATTTCTGGGTATTAGATGTAATGAATGAGAATGCAACCCGCGTTTTGTGGTGATGCGCGAGGCGCAGATCATTTCAAAGAGACTATCAAATCTGCGGAATATCCCATTGCATCACTCATCTATATGCAGCAGCTGCATCAGCCATGCCAATCCATGACCTTCTCAACCTGCTAAGATATATAAGAACACTACAGCTATTATTTCTAGATAATAGATAAGAAGTATGCCTTCTTGACAGATGTCCTGGCGGGAAAGCCCCACATAAAGACCCCTCCTCCACAAAATCTATTGCGGAGATGGCACGCTACTACTTATTCCATAGAGTATTTTGTATGCCATATATATTCCTAGAGAAAATTAAAATCCTGGAATATATCCTTGTTGCAATTTTCTAATAAAGTACCCTACTATAAGAGCTCTATAATCAAAAGCGAGATCCAGTAGATCCACACACCAGACGTCAGCTCATTTCCCATATCTCACAATGGGGTCCATTACAGATAATCATTATCCGGTGATTGTCGTCGGGGCTGGCCCGGTGGGTCTCACAACGGCAATCAACATGGCACGTCTAGGAGTGAAGGTCTTAATTATTGAGAGAGGCGAAGGGATTGACCAGTCCCCCAGGGCTGGCTCCTATCAACCTTGTGCTATGGCGGAACTGGAAGAGACCGGGACACTCGAGGATGTCAAGAAGGAGTCTGTTATAAATAACATCCTTTCATTCTGGTCTGGAGATGGTCCCAATAAGAAGCGGTTGGCGTACGTGGAGAAGATGGAAGGCGGGAAGATATTCCCGGCTGGGATAAATTGCCCACAGCCTCGTCTAGCAGAAATCATGCTTAAACATCTGCTTTCGAAATATAATGCAGAAGTTCGGTTTAGCCAAAAGCTTGAGACACTGAGTCAAGATGATGACAGAGTCAGTATAACCTGCACAAATCCCTTGACTAATGAGACTACCGCCTACACTTGTGAGTGGCTCGTGGGAAGTGATGGTGCCGGAAGCACAACACGCAAGCTTCTTGAAATTCCTTTCGAAGGATTTACGTGGCCGAAGGAAGAGTTCGTTGCGTCAAATGTGAGATACGACTTTCCGAAGCATGGGCTCACAACTGCGAATATGGTGTGCCATCCGGTCCACTGGGCGGTCATTACGATTCTCGACAATACTGGGCTTTGGAGATGCGCATTTGGTTGCAAGCCAGGAATGACCAATGAACAAATTCGAGCAGAGCTGGAGGAACATTACAAGCACATATTTCCTGGATGGCCCGGGGATGGATACGAACTCGTTGAACTTAATCGCTATAAGCCACATCAACGATGTGCTTCAACCTTTAGAAAGGGGCGTTGTTTACTTGCTGGAGATGCAGCACATGTAAGATTATAGATTTCAATTTCCTCAACAAAATACTGACAATATAATATTAGAGTAATAACCCCATTGGCGGTTTAGGCCTAACAACCGGACTGCTAGATGCAGGCCCCTTAGGACGAGCCCTTGGTGCTGTTGTAAATGGCAAGGCACCTGAGTCTATCCTCAACACCTGGGCTGAAGCTCGACGTACAAAATGGATCACTTTCACGAACGGGTTCTCTATTGAGAACAAGAGAATCATCCAACTTGGTGGCTATAGTGACGACCCCAGTGAGATTTGGAAAATGGACGAGGTAGCCAAGCAGCACGGGATGGAAAAGTGGCTTGAGTCAGCAACTGCGGAGAAGAAAGAGGCTGACGAAGCATTTTTCAAGTCATTAGAGGATAAAGAGGCACAACTGCAGAGCCGGATGAAGCAGTGGGAGATTACTATGGATCCCAGGTGGATGGAACAGTATGAGGACCCCGAGCTCGTGAGGTATCGGATTTCACTTCGACCCGAGACTCAATTTGCTAGCGATAGGAAGATATAATACATATTAAGAAGCGAAAATAAGAGATACCATCGGTGTTTTAAAGTATCGAAATAAAGTGTCACACCCTGAGCTAGAATGCTTGATCGAAGGGTCTATCCTCACGTCTCAGTGCTATAATTTAAATCCTTTGGTATCAATCTCAAAAATTTCTCCACCAATGACAGTTTCATTGACAGAGCTATTCAATCCTCCCGTAGTACTGCAGTACAGTTTCTCATTCCATCCAAATTCGCAGGCCGTAGGTCCTGCAACTAAGAGAGAGTCTGGGGAACCAGCGACATCAATCACTGTACCATTTGGGAGCAGAATACTCAAAGTATTGAGAAAATTCTGACAGATCCAGATATAGCCGTGGTCACCGATGACAAAATCGTCGGGCACAATTCCAGTAGCTAATATTTCAACAGGTCCGCTCACTGCGCCTGAGATAGGATCAATTGCCGCACGACTCAAAGTTCCGGAACCCGTGTTGGACCAGTACATATAATTATCCTTACTCTTAACGCCATTTATTCCAACAGCAGTAACGTTTGGCGGTGGTAGCATCTCGGGTAAGGAAACGTTGGTGTAAACTCCTGTCTCTGAGTCGACCTCCCAGACAACCCCAGCAAAAGAATCTGCAACCAGAAGAGTTTTTGATGCTGGGTCCAGTCTAGCCACGCCATTTAAAAGAATAGCCTCAGGAATATTAACCAGTTCGGTCACTTGGATCCCGTCAACACCATGCCTATCATATCCACGTATGTCAACTTTAAAGATAGAAAAGCTCCGTGGTTGAAGTTCCCCAGTGAGAGTCGAAAAGTTTCCTCCGGCAACATAGAAGATGTCGTGTCCTAGTTGTGTAATTCCCAGGACGCCGAACACAGGGAATGAATAAAGAAGAGTTGCACCTCCAGTAGAAGGACTAATGAGGTATAAATCCGGAGAAGTTATGAGAGTGCAAAGTATGTCGCCGGCAGAATTGGATCGCACTGCGAGATTTTCAACCCAAGTAAGCTGAGGGAACTGGTGCACCACATTAACCTTCAGAGGTAGAGCCGCGACTTTGCCTGTGATGTCGAGCTGATGCGAAAACACTGTAGCTGCCGAGGCGAATATCACAGCTAGGCTCTTCAGAAAATGTTTCATCTTGCTTTAGAGTAACTTATTTACTGATGGGACCATCAAACACTCATGCTGGTTTTTCAAAGGATTCGGGTATATTAATACCATTTGTACGCAACCTCTTATTTCCTCCGAAAGAGTTACTAAGCTTTAGATGAACGCCCTGATAGCCTGCCCCAGGCGTTCTTGTCTGACCAAGAAGTGTACGTACTGGGTATGACCCTTTTTGCTGGGTAATGTTGCTATTGGCTGACCTGCCTTGGGAGCTGGGCATCCAACAGGTTCCCACATTGATGACATGTTTGGCCCAGCCGGCCTGACTGGGCAAAACAGACCGCCTCTGTTAGAATGAGGAAACTAATTACGTGTATCTAAAAGCTTGTAACTCATAGCAACGTTTTACTCTCGTGTAGGAACAACCCCAGCTGGCTTCGGTGGATACCGCATGCGCTTAAGTTGCTGCGCCGTCGCGCCGTGTTGACTCAGGTCGGCGTACACGTAAACAGTCAACCGGCAGATATTACACGTAAAAGATACACCGAGGGGACAGTACCACGCAATACTCCACATCTAGCAATAGGGCTCGACGGATGTCAGATAACACAGCAGGCAAGAGCGAATAATCCACTACATTCAGGGACGTTAGACAATAGTCGTTCAGATCGACTAACCAAAAACTATAGATCCTGAAGAGGATTTTATGAGAAAAGGGATCCCCAGCAGTTCTAGTTGAGGTAGCTTCGAAACAAGGTACTAATGTTCCTACCAATGCCTCACATTGTCAAATTAAAACTGATCTACTGTCTACGAAGATCCCGAAGACTATGTCCCAGAGCCTCGTGAAATTCACGGAGCTGTCGCCTCTTTTCGTTACTATCTTCGGATTCTGCAGCAATGCGCCTGAGTGTCTCATCATCAAAAGATGCCACTATTTCGGGGCTAAAAATTGTTGGCAGCTTGCTCAATAAATGCCGTTCGATAACCTGCCGACATACATTATCGACAAATGTTTTCAAAGCGACCTGCTCTAATTAGTGATAGGAAGAGATATGCTTCGTTACTAGAAAAATACCCTATAATATGCAGATAGTCCTGCCAGTGCCTCTGTACATGCTTGGCCATCCATATCAACAACAATACGCCGTTGTAATGAAGCCAGAAGCTTTTCTGCATCCAAAGCATTGTTACTGACATGTAGTTTCCCGTTCCAGTCTTGCGCTGTGGTCTCAGTCATAGCCCTTTTGAGTAAATCCCTCAGGGATTTATGTCGTGCATTCTGGACATTGTCCGTGTAATAGTGATTGTATGTTATTGGCTGCCTTTGCTCATCCTGCCAGAGATTTTCCAGTTCTTTGTCCGCAATCTCCTTGTGAGACTGTAGGGAAGCGGTAGTGATCTCTACAAGCTTCAAAAGGACCTGTTCATCTCTAGCAACGTGTTCAAGTGCGGCTCTCACAAATGATCTGATCTCGTCGAACATCGCTGCAACATGGTCGTCCGCAATCTCCCGCCATCGGCTGGACTGAATATGGAATAATTCTGATAAGAGGACATGGTTATAGTTTCCAGGTAGCTCTTTCCCCCGGGTATTACTATATATCTACATATGTTAGAGAGTTTAAGTATATATTGTTGCCAGCTTACCTGTTTCACCCATTTTCTCATCTCCAATTCCGTAACAAGTATCTGGCCTTCTTCTGGCTCTTCTTCGGAAGAGTCATCATTTTCACTTCTCCTAATTATCCTTCTCCTCTCGCCGTTGTCCCTCATATAATCTGCAAACTCGGTATTATGTTGATGAACAACTGCACGAAGCCTAGTCGAGTGTTCGTCATTGTGGCCGCCGAAGAAGACCGCATCCGCTTCATGGTAAGTGCCATTCAGAGCCGATGTTACAAGATTGCTAAACCGTGTTGCAACGCGGGAAAGAAATAGTCGAATTTGCCCTACCGTTGGTCTCTCCTCACCCAGATCTAGCATCTTCTGTTCTGTCTTTGCTATCAGGCTCCTAATTTCCTCTCGAACCTTTGGAAGCTCGCGTTCGATGTGCTGATCCAGCAGGCTCTGCAGGTATGTTCGAAGAGACAAAATGCCAACTCTATCTCTGCTCAGGTCTTGCTCTTTCCATGGGGAAGAACAGAAATAAGCAGCCTCATTCCTCTGTCTCTGCTCAGACGTTATTCCCTCAGCTATTTCCGTTGGAGTCGGGTTCTTGATTAGAAAGAACCCAAGTTTCAACTTTGTGGTATCCTGATTCTTGGCCAACAGCGCAATGCGTTTCTCAGTCCCAATATTTATCAAGTCTGGCTTTGTAATGATGCCTATTGTCCTCTGCCCCTCTTTATCGAAGCGTTTCGATTTCTGAATTATAGGTTGATTAGCGATGTCATTGCCTGCCTGCACCACCGCCAGTATTATCGTTCTAGGGTTCTCGGCATACGAGTCAACTAGGTTGTGAACTGTCCGAACATCCTCTTCTGTCTGTTCCTCATTTGCAACGGATATCAAACCTGGGAGATCTACAACGGTTAGATGAAGGCCTGAGGGGCCGCATACTTCGATACGAAGAACATCCTCCCCAAAGGCAGGGCCTTGAGTAAGGTCCCTAAACCCCCGGATTCCCATCAAGAACCCAGCCTCTTCAATGACTAGCGGGAGCTCATCGAAGCTTTCGAACTGGCGTCTATATTGACGGAGTTCCTCCTTGGACGAACTTGAACGAGATAAGTGCGGGAGAATACTTGCAACGATTGTCTGCTCAGAATTTGTATGCTGCAGGATGATTTCCGTTGGAAACTTCGTACAAAGGCCATCTTGTCGAGGAAATGGCAGCCCAGTAACTCCTTCCAGTACCGAGCTCTTTCCTGCAGATTGGTCACCACAGACTACGAGTTGAGGAAGAGCAACATGGTCTCCAATTCCGCGAGCTCTCAAGCTTGCGATTTGTTCGAGTCGAAGGGTAGTTTTGGAAGACTGCAGTGCATGGATAGCAGTCTGGCCTATATGCTGCAGATTCGTCATCGTCATCACACCTGCTAGGTGTCTTCAAATTTCCTGCTGTTGCGCTGATTTCTATCTGATATTAACGAGATGTATTATGGCACATTGTCTCTTGAAGCAAAAGGTTGTATATCTATGTTTATAAACTGCAATCCAGGGGCAAGAGCAATTATACGCCATCAGGTGTATTCTATCTGAGACATGGGAGACCTCATTCATGCAACGCGATATAATGACATAACCTATCTGATTTGTATACGCATAGCAGGTAGTACCTTGGAATCTAGGATAAATTACTATTAATGGAAATGCATGTCCCTTGGAATGATTCCATATCGAACACTAGTTCAATGGTGGTGGCATTGCTAACCATGATTCTCATAGTGATATTGCTCGGGAGCAGTCGGAAAGCCGGTGATCTCCTCTTGCTCTGCGACTATGTACGAGTCTTTGTAAGTTTTCGTCTTGAGCACAATCTAGATCACTTCAGCGAGGAGAGGTCTGAGCAATACGGCTCCATCCATAAGGAATTAATTGGCGTCTCAGAACTTATCAGTCCGTAATTATCCTACGTGAGCACTTAAATGGTAGAGCTACAGAGGCAGAATCTCGCTCGTTGCAGTAGAGCCAAGTTTTTAAAAGCCGCAAAGCTGAAACTTGTTCAGTCAAGACAGAAGAGTGGAAGCAGTATTCCAGACGCCATTCACGCAGGACTATCCGCTACTAAATAGAACAAAAGTATATTCAGTTATTTTACAATTTTGCTGTTTCCTGACCAAAGAAAGTCTCCAGCTCTTGGTTTAACTCTGTCGCCTTATCTAATTGGATCCAATGTCCTGTATCGAACCCCACTACCTTCAAATATCCTTCTTCCGTCAGTTGTTCCATAACCTGCTTGGCCACTGCTGTTAGAGCAACTGCATCTTTCGTTCCAGTGACCATCAATGTCGGCTTGTCTAACCTATTCTTTAGGTTCCTAGCTCTCTCTTCCTCGACACCCAGGTTTGCTACCGCTCGTCTATACCACATCAGTGGAGGTTTGTAGTTTCCATTGAAGAGAGTGTGATGCAAGGCCTTATCATCGGCTGTAACCCAGGAAGCTAGCGGCGCCGTAGAGCCTGATTCGATGAATCGCTTTAGCGCACCTTCAGGGCCAAGGTGTGTCGCCCAAAGCTGAGGATCGCTGGTATAGCAAAGATCAAACAATGATTCCCACTATATATCAATTCTCATCAGTTTCACTAATTTTCGCTCGTTCCGACTTTCGAATTTATATTTCCATACATCTCCAAGGAAATTATAGATCAGTAACGAGGTAACTTACATTATTTCTGATAATCTCATCAGAACCTTGCGCTGCTAGAAATGACCAATACCCGACAGTTTCGTACCCTACTAGACCCTTCATCCTGGCATTGATAGCTGGAATGTCGATCACTCTCCCGGGTGGCGAGTACGGGGTGCTGAGAAAAACATATTTCTGGAATCTTTCCCCGTGATAAACCGCCAATTGGCTAAGCAGGTACGTTCCCCAGTCATGGGCTATGCCAATAATTGGTTCATTAATGTTTTCGTGGTCTAGGAGAGCATTTATATCTGCAGCCATCTTTCTCCCAATATAAGCTTCCGGATCAAGCGGCTTCGAGGAACCGCCATAGCCTAAGAGGTCCGGCGCAATTATTCCATAGCCAAGCTCGGAGAAGTGGGAAATTTGATTACGCCAGTCATGGGAAGTGGAGGGAAATCCGTGGAGGAATAAAAGAACTGGACGTTCAGGCTGAGACCTTGGGATAGAGATGTACGAATAGGTATTGCCTGGGGATTGGATAGTCACGGATGTGCGATATTGTGACCGAGACATTGCTTCTTGCTTACAGTGAAGTAATAAGGCTTTGATTGCTTTCGAATTAGATTTTGGGGCATTTTGTCAGAATTTCAAAACAACTATATATGCTCTGCTTCCTCTTATCGACAGCTTCATTCACTTCATCAGCCTTGAGCGGGGTTAGCATTAAGCCGAGGTGAGATCGTTGACCGTACGGCACATGGCTTCGACGACTGGACAAGATCATTCATATATTCTATGGATCGAGATCATTGTTAATCGGGTAATTAGTAACCCCGACTCCATTGCATTGGTGAAGAAAGCGCCACCTGTGTACGTACAGGACGGTACGGGTGCGGTTGACGGTAGGTACGAGTATGTATCTAATCATAGCCACACATAGAAAATGCTCGCCACATGAGGCTGAAAAACATTTGTGAGCGTCACGTATCCGGTCCTTTAGACATGGGGGCGATTATCACTGCTTTCCATTCTACAGCTAAAATCATAAGCCGTGGCAAGTACCAGGAAGTAGCATCTCAAATAGTTGCTCATGTATCATTTATCCCGAGGTCGGAGAATCCAAATCCTATGATCTGGGGTGCAGACAATCGACTGGGCAGATAACGGTGCGAAATAAAATACTGTTCTACTCCATGAAAAAGCTTTCATATCTTGACCCTACAGTGATCATAAGTCCGGCGAATATTACCATGATATGAGGTTTTTCTTCCCCCCAACCAATGAATACTAATAACTGCAGTTTCTTGAATGCCGTTTAGTCTATTCTGGTAGATAGTGTAGTTTAGAGTTGTGCAAAGGGTTAAGACTCCAACTTCGCCGTACCAAAGGGCAACCACCAATGATGTACCTCCGAAGCTTGGCTTAATTATGTAAAGCAAATGTTGAGTTTTGGAGTTTGCCTTGCAAATATGAATTTTCTCAATTTTCACACCTAGAGTTGCGCGGGATCTCTTCGTATTACTGTGCATATTCCTCTAGATGAAGTAGTTGCTGGGAGTACATATGAACCAGGCGTTCGTACTTGGGCGGGTTGGGACTCAAATTAGAACTGGATTATTAGTGCCTAGTGGACTGAGTTTATGCCTGAGGTACCAGTATCGCACCAAACAGATGATCGCGCGATTGTGGATACAGCCGGCATCTTCTTGTCTCCTGCGACCGAGATTACAACAGCCATGAACCCGATCCTTTCAGAATACTTGGAGAATTTTGATACCAACAAGCAGCTGCCTCCGTCAAAACACCGCCGCCATCCATTATCACTCGAGCATTTCATCAACTTTTCTGCTACCCCAACACTAGAAGCAGTCAACGCGCTCGAGCGAAGAGACGATTTTACCAAATTATCAGCCACTACGAAAATGCGGATAGCAATAGCAATTATGATCGCACTGCACTCGTGCGCTACACCTATGAGTATGCTTGCTCAGAGGAGTCTCAGGATATTTTCCTACGTGCCTTTTTCCAGTCCGTAGATCTGTCGATGGAGGAAGATAAAGATATCAATTTCCAGGATGGTGGTGTTGAGGAGGAGATGCTCTCTGACCTTTTGGGCTATGCAGACTACCTGTTCGAGAATTTCTTCCTACCTTGTGAGGCCTGCCCTTTTCTCCCTCTTGGTATATGCTAACGTCTTGCGTTCCCCAGTGAAAGCATCCACCCGAAAAACTCCCCAACCCTCCCCTGCATATCACTCTGCAGTACAGCAAGCGCAAGGCGGAGGCCAAGAGTTTGCCGGTACGCCAGCCAGAATATCAGCTTTGCGAAACGACTGTTTAATCCGTGACCATCACCGATGCGTGGTGACGCGTAAATTCGATCAAGATGAAGCAGAATACCGCGAGAGATTAGTGGTGATAATGCTCGGGACGATGATGGAAATCTACTTCCCGCCGATGAGTCTCAATTCGATACGTTACAAGTGGCTCACATACTCCCACATTCTCTAATGAAGGTCGATGCGGACTCTCAACTGGTATGTGCATTGCCGCTCTAGAATTACCCGTCATAACTGACCTACTTTAACTTAGAACTCCTCCAAACAAGCTGCGCTTCAAATTCTTGATATGTTTGACAACGGCGTTGTACACTTGATCAATGGCACCAATATCGACCAACCGCGTAATGCCCTTTCTCTTGCTCCAAAAATTAATCGGCTTTTTGGCGACTTTAAGATCTTTTTCACCCCTCTTCCAGACCAACCGGCACATACTTACCGAATTGAGTCATTTTTCAATTCTATCACATTAAGAGATACTCTTCCGGTTACCCGAACGCTCCACCTTACCAAAAACCGAACAATAGACCCTCCTTCGCCCCGTCTTCTTGCCGTTCACCGCGCCATTGGTCATATCCTTAACTTGTCTGCTGCGGGGGAGTATATCGATAAGATAATTTTGGATATGGAGCAGAAAGCAATACAAGCAGATGGATCTACTGGCCTGAGTTACTTACTGAAGCTCAGATTAGATTGGGGTTTAGATGTAAAGGCCTATTAAAGGGATAAAACATAAATCTTCATAAAATATGTCTCTGATATTTAGGCGTAAAGGGGATCCGGGCTACAATATTGCAGGAGCCCTCAGACTAGGAGCATCCCAGAGATTGCTATACTGATTATATTATTTACTGCTTTATAGAAGAAGTAGCAATAATTTATTACAATAACGGTTGAAGTACTTACCATACAATCGTACAACCGTACCCTTGATCTTATCTTGAGCAGTAATACATTAAATCTTTAACCTCAGTAGTTAAGCTCTAAAATGACAGTTACTTGTTAGCGTCAACGTTAACGTTAAAAGACCGCGTTTTACTTCTAAAGATTGCAGCTATGCATTGCTTTATATACAAGTGCAAAACAGCATACAATTACTCACTTAAGACCTTAGTCTAGGAAATATGGCTAGTGTAGCCTCCCTTGTGACCTTTGAATGACTAAGCCCCGAGCCATGAACTTGATATGCATCAAACCAACATGAATAGAGTCTGATCCCATCTAATGGTGCATTTGGATAGTCTGAGCCGAACAAAATATGCCCAGGTTTAGCAAAGCTGTACAATAGATCAAGAGTCTGCTTGCTTGAGGATAGGGCAGTATCGAAGTAAAAGGAGCGAGCTTCTTCACGAATTTCCTCAGTTGATCGACCATCACTAAACGGTGTGTATGGCAACATGCCCGCAACCCGATCGATCAGGTAGGGAATAGTACCGCCTGCATGGGAGAGAATAATTTTGCATTTAGATGCGACCCTGCGCAATGTGCCGCTGGTGATTAAATCTATAGCAGTGCGGCCCGTCTCGTGCGGGTAGTCGAACATGGGTTGTGGAAGATGAACATTAATTAAGTTGGTATCAACTGCGTGAGTTGGATGGATAAAAACAACAGCTTCTCTCCGGTTAAGTTCTTCCCAGATTGGATTGATATCCGGATGGCCTAAGTAGTGGTTATCCTCGCCATAGCGGGTAAAGAGAGTAACTCCATCCGCTCCAAGCACGTCGAGTGCGTACTTTAATTCCTCCAATGCGGTATTAGTGTGTAGTAGGTCCGGCAATGTCGCGAAGAAGCCGTAAGAAGAGGGTTCGGAATCGCGGATTTTTGCAGCAAACGCGTTTACTTGTCGCGCAAGTTGGGCTTGCGCAGTTGGGTCCTTCTCAATTGACACGCCAGGGGCTGTAAGAGAAAGTATCGTCGCTGCTGAACCGATTTCGCGACTCATTCTTTTGTCGGCTTCTAGAGTCCATTTTGGGATGGTCCATCCTGAGGGATCTCCTCCTGCTCTCTCGAGAACTGGACAAGTTGATCAGCTATTTCCATTGGCTATGATAGAATATGCAAGTACCTTCTGCGAAGAACGGAGGATAGAAGTGATGATGGACATCAATCTTAGACATTATGAAATTGAGCTGAATTATCTTACGCTTGCACCAGAAGAGATAGTCATTATCATACTCTTTAGGATAATGTTTCTCAAAGAGCAATCCATTTGTTCTCATGCGTGCTCTTATACCGCCCATTTGAAAGTAGATGCACCCGGAATTTCGGCATTATTGGCAAGCAGCGTCCTCGAAGAAGATAAAATATGCTGAGTGACGAATGACGTTCCATTTGTGATACGCTCCATTGCAAAGGTCCTGCGGATCTGTCAGAGGTTATGGCGCAGTGGTTAGGCTACTCCACATATAAATTGTATGGTACAGAGACTCTATTCGTTGCTAGTCTTGATGATGTACTGTACATAGGGGTAAACCGGTAAAACTCTTCTCTTTTACCGACCGTTAGCTTCTACAGCTATGATTGGCCAACGCCAATTACGTAAGCAATATCTCTGACAGGATCTATCAATTACTAAACGCCAACTGGAAAAAACCGGAATAACTTCGCTCCAACTCATCACAGAATGGATGGGCGGACTAATTTCGGTCTAACTACGACACCAAACTTGCCCGGACTAACTTCTCTAATGCCACCCTTTCTAGTATAATGTATGCGTAAAGTATGACTATGATGATTTGCCCAGTCAATTTGACAATCTGGACTCAAATACACTTTCAAGTTCCAAGAGAGACACATCGTCACTATCGGGCGTAAAATTGATGTCAATGGGTAGGATGAATATCCCTGACAGCAACGACAACTCAGGATCGTTATGCTCATAGCATAGTTGTAGCAGAAGTTGTGAATAAGATTTTCGCTACTCTTGGTTTGCACTATTTTAATCATGTTTAATTTATGCTCATTGTAGATGACCATGTGTACCTGACTAAATAAAACAACACTGTTGAGAGCGGCATCGAAAAAAGTCGCAACGGGCTTGACAGATGGACAATAAGCTCAAACTTAAGCTCGACCTACTCTTTACTCTATGCACAATAACGGGCCATCTTTAGATTTGGTGCCACCCAAACAGCTGGCTTTATAATAAAGTTACAGGCTGTGGTTCCCCAGGTTTTGCCCAGACCTATAGACCCGATTGGCCTACATATACGTCGGTAAGGGATTCACGGATCGAAAACCGGCCCTTTTCCGGCCCTCTACGCGTATTCCCGGCAACTTTCCCACTCCGGCAACTTTCCCACTTTTTTACCCCTGACCACCACACTTCAACCACCAATATGAAAGTCAACGAAGCTTCAATTCAAGAGGCGATTGCAGATTTGAAATCGCAAAAGAAGCCTAATTTTAGTGCTACAGCTAAAAAATATGGCCTTGAGCGTACTACCCTTGCAAAGCGATACAACGGTCAACACACCTCCATGAAGACTGCCATGTCTACCCATAGACAACGACTCAACAACACTCAAGAGAGTGTTCTAATCAAGCATATTAACTACCTTACCGACCGAGGAATGCCACCAACCAGTCAGATTGTTCATAATTTGGCGGAGGAGATAATACAAGGGTCTGTAGGGAAGAACTGGGTGGGGGATTTTGTGAAGCGCCACAAGGAGGAGATTACCAGTGTTTATTTGAGGAATATGGACTTCCATAGAGTTAAATCCGAATATAAACCGATATTTGAGCATTTCTATCAACTAGTTAAGTGTTGTTTTATCTGTTGTAGGCTAGTATATGTCTCAATAGTCAGTTACTAACTGAAGTCCGTATAGTTATCCTCTGGCATCGAAAAACATCGCATTCGGGCTGAAAACATATACAATATCGATGAAAAGGGGTTCCTGCTGGGCTTTATGAAGTCTTCTAAACGAATTATGACAGTCAGAGCCCTTAAATCGGGTAGAGTTCACAGTGCGCAAGATGGAAGTAGGGAGTTCCTTACTATACTGGCATGTATCTCAGCGACCGGGAAAGCTCTCCCACCAGGCCTTATATATCAAGGGGAATCAGAAGACCTTCGAACTAATTGGGTGGAAGACTTAAAACCTGGTGATAAGGCTTTTTTTACTACTTCAGCCAATGGGTGGAGTTGTGACGCTTTAGGCTACCGATGGCTTGAACAAGTATTTGAGCCTCATACTAAAGCTCAAGCTAATGGAAGATATCGTCTATTGATTGTTGATGGGCATTCTAGCCATGTGAATATGCGTTTTATCGATTTTGCGGACAGCTACAAGATAATTGTGATGGTTCTTCCACCTCATACCACACATCGCTTACAGCCTCTAGATGTTGGCTTATTCCTTCCATTAGCTCTAGCTTATTCAGACGAACAAGATAAGCTAATGCAGGACGGGAATGAAAAGGTTTCTATGTCAAAAACTCTGTTTTGGGGCATGTTTTGGCCTTCCTGGCTACAAAGTTTTACAGTTGCAAACATTACTTCAGCCTTTGAGAAAACTGGCATATGGCCAATTGAATCTTCTGCTATGATTAAAAAGTTATTTCCAAAGCCAGATATGCCTTGTACAACAAGCCAACCAATCCCCACAACTCCTATAACATGTAAAGGTATTCGACGCATGCAAAAGTCGTATATGCGTAGCCCCTCCACCACCAAGCTACAGCATATCATGAATACTAATTATAAGCTCTCAGCAGAGCTTAGTATTGCTCAACACTCTAACAGAGGCTTAGTTAGAGCTCTAAAATTGCAAAAAAAGAAGAGCGCACGCTCTCAACGTCTGAATCTTTGTGGGGAGAAGGCCGGTGAGGCCCAGTGGTTCAGCACTGAACAGGTCCTCAAAGCTAAGGCCTTATTAGCTGAAAAGGAGGCTCAGGAAGAAGCCAAAAAGGAAGCTATAATAGTTAAAAGGCTAGCCGCAAAGAATAAACGCGAGCAATTAGAAGCAGAGAAGGTTAGAAGGCAATTGGAGCGACAACTAGTTAAAGAGCAAAAAGCCAAGGAAGCTCTACTCAAAAAGCAAGCCAGGGAAGAAGCGCAAATGCGGAGAGCCTTGGAAAAGCAGCTCCTGGCCACTCAAAGGAAGGCTAAAAAGGCTTCTACGCGCAGGAAAGCTGCACTAAAGGCTTCCTAAGTGGGTATTATGGTGTTATTAGCATAGGTAGGGTATGGAGGCGATTTTGATCGGGCGTACAATTACACAACAACATTACGTAATATCTAATATTTAAATAGTGTATTGTATTCTATATATTGTAATATAGCTAATTTATTAATTTCGAAGCAATTGGAGCTTTCGTTGTTGAGCTATAATATTTGGAAGTGTGGTGGTGTTCATTCCGAAAGTGGGAAATTTGCCGGAGTGGGAAAGTTGCCGGGAAAACTAGTACCGACTTCATCCCGCATCTGTTGTACTGCTGGGCGTGTATTCCTGAGTATTTTAGCACGTTGGAATAAAGCGGTAGATGGCACCTCATATGTCTAAAATATCTTGCCATCCTTGTCGCAAGTAAGTCACCCTGGGGACCCATCGAAGTCGTAGCTAAATTTGGCTTACAACCCAGGCGAAAAGTCAAGTGGTGCGTCGCTCATCTTCCTCGGATAAACAGGAGATTAACACTTTGCAGTGATCGCACATTACCCCAATGTGTAGTCTGCGAAGACACATCTCAAGCATGCGATTATCCATCCAGGCCCCTAAAGCCAGGCCCAAAGATAGGTTTGTCACGGTTTCAAAGTTATCGGATGTGGAGACTAAGCAATGAAGGCACCTCACAACGCCCACGAAAACGGATAAGAGGTGAGAGAACAAACATCGGGGACGGAGGGAGTAATGCCTCGACACCCCGGCCATACTCACAAGTAATTTCTGAGTTTGTAGAGGACAGAAGCACATCTGCAGCTGCCTCTCATGAGTCTTCGATATCTAGCACTGGAGACGGAGGTAAAGACTCGAGGTTACATGGCAATTCGGAGGCGCCAAATCCGCAAACCCACATTCATAAATTGTCGTTCATCTTACACCCTTCGCATGAAATATCAAATACCAACAAAGAGCACAACTCATCCACCAGGAAGTCAGTAGGCAACACACAGCAACCCTCCTTCATTCGTGACGCTTGTTCTGCATTGGGCGTAACGCAATCTTTTGTGGATCAAATGTAAATCTTTCGATGATTAGCATCTTTCATATATCGTCTACTGACGAATTCAGGATCAAAACATACTTCGAAAACATGGTGGTGATAAGCCTATTACACGAGCCGACCTTCACGGAAAAGTTGATGGCTATTGGATCGTCAGCACAACTGAATGCGTTGCTTGCAGCTATGTTAGCATTCGCCGTCAGATTCCACGCCGACGAGAACACCATTATAGGATCAACCAATCCCTCTGAGACCCGCTATCAAGCAGCAAACTTTCTATCTTTAGCCTTCAAGTATATTGATACGGCCGTTAATGAATGTGGCGATCAAACACCGCCGTTGTGTGTTCTTCAAGCCTGTATTATCAGTGCCCATTGCCAATTGACGCAAGGAGTCCTAGGAAGAGCATGGAGATCTTTGGGAACTTGTGTCAGGCTGGCATATGAAATGAACCTCCATCTGATCGATATGAAAGGAGCACCAGTTTCTGCCGAGACGGATTCAAAACGATGGTGTTATGATGAAGAAAAGCGACGAGCATGGTGGGCGATATGGGAAATGGACGTCTTCGCTACGACAATTAGACGCACCCCGACAGCAGTTGACTGGTCCCAGATTGAGACCCTGCTTCCTGTAGAAGACAAATACTGGTTTTGTAACCAGCCTAGGCCGAGTTGTTTCCTGGACCGCGATATTACCACCCGGTGGAAAACGCTACGAGATTCGGGCAATCAGTCATCTAAATCATGGTTCATTGTCATCAATTCTCTAATGAAGGATGCCCAAAGAATCTCAAGCCCAAGAGGCATTCCGAATTCTTCTCAATTAAGCGGGTCTTTGCCTTACAAACCATCAAGGAAGCATGATCGTGATAGTTCAGACATGGTTGAAGAGGCCCGCCAAGTCCTGGAGACAATCTCTAATGCAGTTCATTGTTTCGAATTGGCTTTACCGGCTCACTTAAGCTATCGAAACCAGTACCTTGGATTTAACGCCCGGGACCCAAGTCAGTTCACCTCACCTAGACATATGCATTGTTCCATCCATAACATCTATGTCATGACCCAGCTGGCTAAATTAATGATCCATCGATATGAAGTCTTTGGAAGCCATAACAAACTTTTTCGGCTAGCGGAAGAATCATCTAACACCGTAGAAGATAGAAGACAACATCAGGCTCGATTCACTATCACTACAAGCAAAGGCGATACGGGCATGCTTGCTTTAAGGCAATATTTCGAAGCAGCAAATAATATCGTGACCATAGTCAACCGGAGCTGTGATGACCATATACGCTACATAAACCCATTTCTCTCTTACACTATTTGGCTTGGCTCAGCAGTTCAGTTGGTGCACCGGATTTTTAGTCCACCAGGTACTAACAGAAATCTTATTAAATCAAGATTCGAGATACTGCATCTCACATATCGAAAATGTGTTGATTTCTGGGGAATACAGACTGCTGTGCAACAGAACCTAGAAAAACTCGAAGCGCAGGTGGAGGCCTGCCTAAACTCTGAGAGATCTAACCAGGAAGTCCTTAGTGATAGATCAAGACATCGAAATCATCAAGTAGGCCTCGAGCTAGACACTTGGCAACGAAGCATTGCACAACGACAAATAGACCCTAGTGGCAATGATACTAGTAAGTACATACTCTTTTACACCGTATTTTAGGTGAGATAATTCTGATGTTTATTTCAAACATTAGTACCACAATCCACACAAATCATGGATTTGGATACGACAAGGACTCACCCTAGTAACCATTTAAGTCAATATCTTCCAACTCCATCTCCAAGTACCAACCATGCCATCTCACGGTGGTCAACGGAACTTTCTAGTAAGACATCCCAGCCACAAACTTCTTATGTACCAATGCCGGATACGTCACGACTTCCTACACAGTCGGATATGCGATTGCCCAGTACGGATTATATAACTATCCCTGACCTAACGGGGACTAATACAATGACGGCCCTGCAGAATATACCAAACCGTGACCCGATAACAAATAATTCTTGGGTCCCGGACTATTCTCCAGAGGATGATTGGAGCTACCCAGAGCTACCAAGCGATTTACACGATATGTTGTCCGAATTTTGTGCGTTTTGAGAACTCAATAGTCCCAAGAATACCATATTTATCTTCCTAATAATATACCGATCGCACGTAACTCAATAAATATTACATAACAATATGAATTTAAAGGAGTAGTTAGCTGTTAGAGGATTTGCAAATTTATTATTACGTCTGCCTTGCTACCAATTCATACGAAATAAGTTATCCTCATCAATCTATAGCGGGCTTTTGTGAAAGAAAAAAAAATGCGACAACGAAGAAGATTAGAGTAAATACCAATAAAACATTATAGGGAACAGGTACTCGCTGTCTTCAAGTAGCTTCATGCCCCAAGATTATCCTCATGACCTGTGTTAACTTTGCCTCGCACGCATCCGCATCAGCCAACACTTCAAATGCCCGCCAAGCCACAAATCGATCTGGCCGAACCAGCACAGCGCCCGACTCTTCAACAGCCCTCAATCGCGCCCAGTCAAAGTAAACATCCTCCCAGTCTTGCCTAAACCCAATCGAATATACCTTAATTGGAATTCCAAGCCCGACTCCAACTCTATCACACGCCAATTTCCAGTGCTCCCCTCCGATGCCGGTAAAGAGCGTGAAAACACCATGACCAGCCAGGTCAATTGTTGACACAGGCTCGGCTGGTATTGATTCATTCAACCAAACGTGTGGCAATCGGCATCCTGGATAAGTACTTGGTTCATAGTAAAGTACTTCATCCTCTAGAGAGCGCCCAGGTCGTACGTAAGGGTATGGCTCATCAGCAGTGAATATACCTTGACCGGTATATCTCTGACCCATCTCAATGCCCAGCCCATGAAATTCATGGGATGTGTGAGTGATTGCTTCTTGTAGAGCCCAGCGTTGCTTCTGTCCCTCTGGTGTGGGGCTTACAAGTCTTTGGAGGAGTTCCTCTCGTAAGGAGAGATCTTTTGGAAGCATGCCAAGGGCATCCCATACGTTGTAGTGGTCGCGGAAGGCTTGATTTGCACGAGTTATGATTGAGCGACCTACTGGTTGTCTCTCAGCCGAATAACTGGAGAGTATTAAAGGTGATGCGATACCCCGATGGACATAAGCGACCTTCCAGGCTAGATTGAAGGCATCCTGAATGCAAGTGTTTGAGCCTAAGCCATTCAAAGGTGGATGTCGATGAACTGCATCTCCGAGACAAAAACTTATTCGCACATACGTTAGCCACGTATAATATATATGACTAAGGAGATGGAGATTCCAACATATTGCCACGGGAGTACTCATCTGCAACAACCTCGTTAATGAACCACTTTGAAATATCGAGGATCTCTGCTGGTGTATCATCCCCGATAAAATCTCGCACTCTCTTTTCATATTCTTCTTGTGACGGCTGAGACTGGAAGTCATAATCCCGATCAGGGAACAGGATAAACATCCATTCATTCCACGGCCTTACCATGCGAACGATTCCCATCCAGCCAAAATCCGGGTGCTCGCAGTCCGGTTGCATAACCCAGTGGAGGTTGCCCTTGCGGTGTTTAACTAGGTGACTTAGATCCGCTTTTACAAGAACATTGATTGCGAGGCCTTGGCTAGGTTTTATGGATAGAGGCAGATCGAGCTGCTTGACAACCTGGCTGCGAGCACCATCCGCACCGAAGAGATATTTTGTGTGAATTTTATATTCCAATCCGGAGATATTATCACGGACTAAAGCAGTAATGAGGCCGTTTTCATGGATTTCCACAAAAGACAGCAGTGTTGTGTTGAACCGCACCTTGAAGCCATTCAGTGCGGCGTAACGAACAAGGACAGGCTCTAAAAGAGTCTGGGGAAGGTCGACTGGTGTGCATGGGCTGGCCGATTCGTAGTCTCCCTATAAACATGATAAGATTTTTCTCAAATACTCCCGGAATTGGTTTTAGGTAGGTAAGCAGTAGTTAAGTGACACTGACCTTCCTCTTTGGATCATTCCCCCATGAGTATATTCGCGCAAATTCCTCACCAGCCATGCTATGACACCACCTGGTGTGGATCATGTGCTGCTCTCCTTTGGATGAAAGTTTCTCCAGTTCTTTATCAAGGCCAACATCTCGTAGACACTCTGATTGTTATTAGAACCTTCTGTTCTTCAATTTTGCTTTTCAAACTCACCCAATGCTGCCATGTTAGTAATATGAGCTCGGGGAGTATTGGCAGTTCCTGGAGCGGAACTGATTATAATACCCTTTAAACCTACGTTTATTAGGCATTGACTTTTATGTTTGGATTAGATGGAATAACATGCCATATGAGGCCAGAAAGCATGCTAAAGCTGCTCCTGCTGGCCCTGCCCCTACAACTAAGAACTCGGTCTCAACTTCCCCTGGTATAATAGTTTTACTATTAGTTGACCCGCTTTCCCCATTGCGAGATTGTTGTGGCGTAGTATAGTTGCTTCCACTACCACCATGTTCGACGTTGAGAATAGAAACAGACGTTGCCATTCTCCATAAATCTACACAGAGAATCGAAATAGATCGATAATACAAGAAAAGATGACAGGTGGACAATTGTACGTAGTATTAAAGTAGGAAGCAACTCAGTGAAACAAATGAAATATATCAGCGAGGTCTACGATGGGGTCTCTGTACAACATCTGGTCCGACCGTTATCAAAGACTTTATCAAATTTTATTATAAAAATACACATAATCATGTATCTTTGCTTGATTACCAAATACTCCGCAATATAAGAAAATAAGAACATGCGAAGATAGTCCGCTCACGGTGAAATCCTCAACGCAATTCCAAGTTGCTCTAGACACCAGAGTAAATGATTAGTATACAATTCAACTATATCAATTGACTGGGGATATATTTAGTAAAACCAGCGAACAATAAATGCAGCGTTGATTTAGTGGGGATGACCCAAATATAAGATATAGCGAAGTTTGAGCGGATTCGTTCCGCCAATCGCATGTCTTATCACTTTTACCCATTTAAGGTTCCACTTAGAACTCCATCCTGGGGAACACGGAGGAAATCTGGGGTGTGTCCCCACATAATATAAAAGATATAATCAAAAGTCTTTTCGCCGACTCCCAGTCTGGTGTACATCTTCGATATGAACTATTCCATCTACTAGTCTCAAAAATGATTGCCATAATTATTATTTATGTTACGATAGTGAGCATATTGTATGCAATTCTATCATCAGGACGGAGAGCAAAGAACCTTCCACCAGGTGACAATGAAGGTTAGGTAGATACCCAACTTGAAGGCTAACTGTAATAGGGCCTCCAACTTTACCTATTCTCGGCAATCTACACCAGATCCCAAAGAAAGTCTCATACTTGAAGTACTTGATGACATCCTCCATACTATTCCATTACTAACCTACCTAGGTTCACCGAGTGGGCCGAGAAATATGGAGGTCTATACTCCCTAAAGCTTGGAACTGGAACCGCAGTGGTGGTTACTGATCGGCGGCTTGTCAAGGAGTTGATTGACAAAAGGAGTGCAAAATACAGCAACCGCCCTTATTCCTATGTCTCTCATGATCTCATGACAGGTGGAGACCACCTATTAGTTATGCAATACGGTGACTTGTGGCGCTCCTTTCGGAAACTCATCCACCAGTATTTCATGGAGTCCATGGTGGAAAATAACCACATCAAAGTTCAAGATGCCGAAGCCATTCAGATGGTTCATGACTTCTGTCTCCGCCCCGATCAGCACATGCTGCATCCTAAACGGTATAGTAATAGTATTATCATGAGCCTAGGTGAGTATGTCGGTTGATACCCTCCAGCAATAATAGAAGTTAATTTTTATCAAAGTATATGGCATTAGAACCCCGAAAGTGGATACACCCCATATGACACAGCTGTATGACATGATGGTAAGTTATGTAGTCTATAGCTGTTGTAAATCATAGTGATATTTGCATAGGAAAATTGGTCACAGTTGATGGAACCTGGTGCTACGCCACCAGTCGATATCTATCCATTCCTCCATTGGCTACCCCAAGCCTTCTTCGGAAACTGGGTATCACGGTCTCAAAATGTAGGAAATGAGATGAACAAGCTCTATTCTAGTGTTGTCGACCGGGTCCGCAAGCGCAGAGAACTCGTAGGAAGCAAAGGATCCCTGATTGACCTTGTGCTGGATCAGAACGACAAACTCGCTCTCAACCCCCATGAGATCTACTTCCTCGGTGGTGTCCTGATGGAAGGAGGTTCAGACACCTCCAGCTCTATCATTATTGCCTTCATTCACGCTATGACCAAATGGAACGACATTTTAAGAAAGGCACAAGATGAGATCGATGCTGTTGTGGGTGAAGATAGGACACCAGTCTGGTCAGATTATGAGAAGCTGCCCTACATCGCTACAGTGGTCAAGGAATCCATGCGCTGGCGGCCAGCTGTGCCTTTAGCATTTCCACACGCTGTAGCGGAAGGTGAGATAACTATTACTATTCAAGGTGTCCATCCTAAGCTTATGACTCCCAGACGACTGGATCGATGGAAAGTTCATTCCCAAAGGCACCACAGTCATCATCAATAGCTGGGGATTGCATCATGACAAGAGACGCTTTAGTAACCCCGAGATATTTGATCCCGATCGCTACAAAGGCCAAACAACACTAGCACCTGAGCTTGCCGCAGCTGCGGACTATGAAAGTCGTGATCACTATGGATACGGTTCTGGGCGCCGAATCTGCCCTGGAATCCACTTAGCTGAGCGTAACCTCTTTCTAGGACTCGCCAAGTTTATCTGGGCATTCTCCGTGGAGCCCGGTGTGGATGAGAAAGGAAATACTATTGAACCTAGCTTTGATCCAGAAACGGACTATAGTGAAGGCTTCCTTGTCTGTGCAAAGGATTTTCCGTGCATAATCATGCCTCGATCAGAAGCTCGACGGAGGACAATAATGAAGGAATATGAGAACGCTCAGCAGGAGATTTTTGCCCAATTTGATATCTAGAATAAGCTTAACCGTGGATTGTAGTTGACGAAGCCGATGTGCTACACCGCTTCCTTATCTCAAATGGGGTCTTAAAATGGTATAGTATTTATTAGGTTATTATTTACTAATATAAATAATTGTTACAAAGAATCCAATGGATATATTAACAATAAGCCTTAGAAGAAATATATTTAAAACAAATGAACATGTCTGTAGCGCTACCTGTCTACATGTGTTGTTGTTATAGTACAGCTATCCAAGTTTCTATCCACACCAGACTCTAGTTGATATTTAAAATATATGTTCTAGCCCATACGCGAATATATCGATTCGCGAATGGGCCAGCCCATCCACATATACCGTTGAAACGATTTGTTGTACTTGTTCCGGCTTGAAGGGTCTATGATAGCCAGCCTGAAGTTAACCCCTTTCTTAGTGGATTTATTGTTAGAAACTTACTTTGAAACAATTTTTTTGTAGCAGAGTCTCATCAAGTGATGGCAGTTCGAGTATAAACTTCAATGGTTTCAGACGCTTCTGCCCTCTTAAAGATAACTGAGGAGGGCTGTTTGGTTGGGCGAGTGTATGTGGTACTCCGCCTCGGCCGATAGTTACCCCGACGGCGCCAGTGCATGCTTCGCTGCAACGTTCAACGTTCAACCATCAACCCCATACACCACAACCCCTTAGACGTCCACCATTAATATCGCTTCTGACGTTTCTGCCTTTATTCACTAGGTTATAATGTTTAAAACGTCGTCGAATATAGAGCAGTTCAAGATCTTACCGTTATGGATATGAGGCCCTACACGTTGTACGAAGACAGCAGACACGTGGTTTGGCGGAGTTCCTGCGGAATTCCGTAGGGGCAGGACTTAGATCCAACGTAATTCCAAGCCTTATGAACGCTTTCTCAGCAGAGTATTATTTACATTCCTCCGACTCGCAATAGTATATTAATGGCTTCCCAGAGCCATTATTTGTGAATGAATTCGTAACTGTAGCTAACTGTTTTCTATTCTACCATCCTCAAATATAAGATATTTCAACCACTGAACAGCCTCCGCCCGTTGTAGTCTTTGACCTAACAGACTTAACATCATCCTTATCATCATCATCAAGTATCCTCAATCTCAAACAACATGCCTGCTATGACGTCAAAGACCTTCATCAATGCATCTCCGGATGCTGTCTGGAAGGTACTTGTCGACTTTCCCTCCTACCCCGAGTGGAATTCCTTCAACCCCAAAATGGAGTGTGAACTTCGCCCTGGTGGACGTGTAACTTTTCAACTGCTCCTAGACGGTTTCAAACAACGCGAGGTCAATGCACGAATGATACGCGTGGACGAAGGGAGAGAAATACAATGGGGAGCAGAGCCCCTCTACTTCGAGGTCCTCGGAAAAGGCAGGCATTCATTTACCGTTGAGGCATCTACCGATGAGAATGGACAGAGCGGAACCCTATTCAGTCATACTGAAGTATTTGACGGGCCAGTCTCATGGCTCATGCCGCAGAAGTTCTATGCCAGTGTTCAGAAGGCTTTTGATATTCTGTGTCGGGATATTAAGGCGCGTGTGGAGGGTGGTTCGAAGTGAGCACTTCCGGGACAGCGCAGATGTAACAAATAGTATTCTTTCAATTAAACGCCAATTTTCATCAGAAATCCCACCGGTTTCTCAGGGTAAATATATTGTCACATTTATCATGTTATCTAGCAATTATCGTTTATCCTGAGATCCAGACTTACTGATAGCAAATACTTGGTAAATTCTAACCTCAATCATAGTGGATTTAAGACAGTATCACCGCTAAATCCACCACAAGTTCAAGTCTTGCCCTATAGTCTCTTCAGTATCCGTTCTCTCTTGTCCGCTACCTGACTAAATAGACGCTTTCGTATGCGTTCTGCTTAAGATTGCCATCCGTTACTTGATTCAGCTATAATGCACTACGACAAATATGTAAGCCATATTTTCTGAAATATGTCTAAGCAAGATAATATGGATTTCTACCTTACAGGAAGTGTGTTGTAGTTCCAAAGTCCCCGATTATGCAATACGAAAGGTTTACGCCATATTTCTATGGTGATATCAGGCTAGTATGTTGCCAGCTTGTTTGTAGACTTGTACTTATCAAAAGTACTGGACTCCTTTCCTAGGCGGTATTATGCGGTCTGCTTCTGCAACCGCAAGCCTTGAAACGGTGCGATTGCTTTGTGTTAGTTTCGTGGGACTATATCCATGCTCTTCATCGTGATTTTGGACGACAGTATCGTTCTCCAAAAGAGCAGTGCCAGGACTCGCGGGGTCACTCTCAGCCGTGGCATCTCTATAGGGTGGCTTTTCAGCCTTTGATATGGGACGGCTCACTGCCTGCAGTCCCGGAATCTTCCCTGATGCGTTCTCCGACTTTAATTCGTATTCTGTAGCTTCCTTTGAGTTCGTTACCTCTCCATACCGTACTACTAGAGACTTCATTGAGTGTTTTATCTTCTCTGGAGACTCCTCTGAAACTGCAAGAGATGCCTGCTTGGTAAGTAGTGGAGCTTCAAATGCGCGTGCAATCTCTAGCGGACTCATTGATACACGTCTTCCAAGTAGCCAGAACCCCCAGTAGTTAGGGAGTACCATAAGAAGAACTAAAACAACCCAGGAGATGCCAAATGCCGCAAATCCCCAGTTCGTTTTGTAGATAGTGAGGCTTCTTGTATCTTGTGATATAGTAGGGCTTCCAAAGTAGCTTGCCGGAGGAGTGTTTGTGAAATTCCACGCAGGCCACTGCCCGGCATTTTCTGGGTCGCTCGCAGCTGAGAGAGCCATTCGAAACATCATCTCTCGCATTCCCGAGAGCACATCGCTAGTTGGGTCCCGGAAAGTTGCATTCACCAGGGCTCCGGGGTTGATAATAGGGTCGCCTGTTTCCTTGATGTAGAAGGCAACAAATGGGTTGGTTTGACTTCGCTTGAACTCATATCCGGCTCCTCCAGTGAAGGCAATTGTAATGTTTCCTGCATAAAGAGACCTGATAACGTCAAGATAGCCGGCGTAGGTGGTTCCGTAACCAACACCATAGTCGAGTGTCTCCCAGGTACGGTTAATAGGCGAGACTACCGTATCAGTCAACACGTTTCCATCTAATGTTATGGTACTATTGGCAGGTATGACGGTATTGTTCCCACCGGTTGCGTTGGATCCTTTTCCAGCTATGATGGTGATTGGGAACAACACGGTTGCCGGACGAAGAACACAGCGGTTTACTACCCCTACTTTCATAGTTGATTGGTTGATAGTACCGTTCAGTATAGTCTTAGTGGCATCGTCCGGAATATATGGTCCAGTCTTGTATTGGATTGTAACAATAATAGAAGGATTCGTCTCAAATTGATATCTATTCTGGTAAAAGCCTTGACCATCATAAGTAAAATCAAATGATATATTTAGACCCGTTTTTGGCGACAAATCAGTCCCACCATCTATAGCGGATACATATGTCCAGTTATATGTACTCTGAGTACAACTAGCGGTGAACCCTGCCCCAGGCACTTTCAGCTTGCAAGAACCTAAACAGTCAGAACTCGGGGTCTGTATCGGACTCCGTCCATTAAACTCTTGGAGAACTTGAGAGAATAAAGGCCGAAGGAAGTCGTTGGAAGTGGTCCTGCCAGTGAACACGCTAGAGTACTCATATGGAAGTTCTGGCGCTATTGCAAGGTTTACGAGGCCTTGTGTCGTGACAGTTGTGGTTGTTACTGTTGAGGCTCGTTGGAAGATGGGCCCACTGGCGAACATAATGGCGCACCCAATACATGCAACCAAAGAACGATTGATCCGACCGGTTCTGAAGGGATATAGAGAGGCCTGTATCAGGTCCGAGCCCAATCTGAATCGTAGGTCCGCGTCTTTCAGAGTTGTGCCCCTCATTAAGGCCAGCCACCACCCGATAGTGGTACCTTCTGCATATATGAAAGCAGTACAGGTGCTCAAGCCTGAGGTCAATAGAGTTAGATAAACCGAAGGCTGTATAGTCCATGCCGCGATATCGTCACCATTGGAAAGCCCAAGGACAAGGAGAATAAGCACGAGTTGGATTAATATTCCGGCCGAAGCCAGCATTATCAAAGGAGAAATTGCCTGAATGCCTGGTCTCCATGATCTCAATACTGAAAAAACCGAACCTCTGGACATTGATACCATTGCTACAAGTGATACTTGTGAACGCCTTATTCACCATGAACGGAAATCGAGCGAGGCTATGAAGAAAGATAATACGGAAGTCACATTAAAGATGACGCGTTGCAAGACAGTTGGGTGCCATTTAGAGTGATAAGATTTAGGTATTCTACATCGGCCCGAACCTACTGTAAGACTATTTTCCCTGAAAACGTGGACTGCAAGTAATCAGTCTCCGCGATCATTGACAGGCCAGTCAGATTAGGTTGGTTCCACCAGCGAGTGTCTATTAATAGGACAATTGCTGATTGATTATACATCAATCATTAAAGCAAGGGGTAAGGCTCATCAAGATGGTCAGACGAGAAGGGAAAATTGGAGATCGCTCCGAATAGCAAAGGAAGCCCCGGAGCCGACAGCTTTAGCAATGAAATCATTCGATGAGAAGATGGCTTTAAAATAACTTGGTGCGTATATAAGTATGAACGGCCTTGTTTGTGTTCTAGCCCATGAGTAGCTCGTGTAGTCTTAATAGTGCCGCCCCCACTAAATGTATGTCGGTAAGGTGGTACTGCACAGGTAAGGGTACACAGCCAATCGAACCCGATAAAATCTTCTATTAACGGGAATGCATGCCACTTGAAGCTCGACTCGAGTATTGAGAACTTAGTTCCCAGGTTTTAATCGATGGCTTCCGGGAGAGTCGTGCCGTCAGTTCCCAGGGCCGACAACATCTAATCCGAGTCCAGCAGGAGGAGTGCCCAGCCGCCACCGCCAGAGCTGCTGGAAAGATCACGGTAGCCTTCGCAAGCCTATTAGCCAGGACAGACACTGACGATGTTCGATCCGTCTACGAATTACCGGATGTACTATGCTGCCATTGTGAAGACAATCTTGCTCCACCACGTGCGAGGACGCACCATTAACAAGGGCAACAAACGCGGGGCTAGAATTTCCCAACGCACTATCGATGAATTCTCTCTGTCCATTCTCGGGCCCCATTCGCTTGGAGAGAACCAGAGCAGATACCGAGACGGTGAGAACGTCCGGCGATGGCGCAGGCAAACCAGTCGAGGAAGAAGTTCTTAGTGCGTTCGATAGCGGCGCCTGGTAATTGCACAAATGTCAGTTGAGTGCATCATTGCATCAGAGCTTCAGTTCGTGACGAGTCTTTGCTCTCCATGGCTGAAGACTAACTAGGAGGTGAAAGAAGAGGATCAGTTAAACATGTAACTCGAAGGCGTCCCGCAGACGGATGGATGACTCAACTGATCGTGGTGAAGTATCATGCAGTGCTCATAGAATAACGGTAGATGCCTCTACGGGTTCAGCCTTTAACTAGTACCCCAGTTCCGAGAACGGGCTCTACATCTCGGACATAATATAAAAGTTTGGTTGCATGATCCGAATCAGCATCGGCTGAAAGCCCCTCTGCCTCACGCCGGAAATGCCCACCAGAAACCACACGAAGGGTCTGCATTGTAGAGTACGCTGTAAGCCATTCACGAGGGCAGAATCATCTCCGTCAGAACCAAATGGCCCCTAGGTCTCACTTTCCGATACCCTTCGACAGTGGATTTGTAATGTGGTTGACGTTTGTTGCCTCAAATCGGTTAGAAAAGTCTATTTACCTGTCCATATCGTGCCTTCAAATTAAATTCAGATTGTGATTATTAGGCACGTCAAGGTATTTTCACTTGGTCAGATGAAAGGTGTCGTCGAATGGGGCTATTAACAAAACCACACCTGCCTAGCCGATCACAGCTACTATATCGGCTTGTCAGTTCACGATCCCTACCGTCCTCGTGTGTAAACCTAATCCGAGTATTAATCTCTCATGCTCCTCAGCCATACAACAGTCAATCACCTTCTTCCTTATTCTACAGACCATGCCTTGTGATTGGTCGGCTACCTTCCAGCTGCTCTACGGCCCTACAGTTCCTCGCGTACTAGCTGGCTAACCGGCCAACTACATGGGTCGGAACATCTATGGATTCCGAGATACCAAGCAACGAAACCCCGAGAGCCAAAGCACAAGCCGTAACTGTCGAAATCAGAGACTGTCTCGCGGATAGTCTTCTCTTTATCCAACAGAATTGTTGACCACTATTTCACAGTGGAGTCTACAGTTGGAGTTGACTTTCTTAAGTCCTTGTAGAGCTGAATATGTGATCCTGGACTATTAAAGGAAAGTAACTGCGAAACAGCTTACGTGTAGTTTGTGGGAGCTCAGCGAAAGCATCATTTTTGGCAACAAATCACCGGGAGCGCTCTACCTAAGCCTGGCGCTTACAGTCGTATGTTCCATCTGTCCATATGGAGTAGGTATTCCACGCTCCTGGCCTTTAGAAAATTAGTCACACGACACCATAATTCCGAGGCCGAAGCTCAGCCTTGCACCGGGGTCCTTTCATTTGCCCGTGGTAACGGATATATCCATGAAGAAATGGATTAGATATACTGTATTGTCGAACCCTACGAAGAGTGATGTTGCATGCAGAGTAGAGTGTAACCTCTGCTTAACGACAACGGATCTCTTAGCAAAGTCGGCTACTCATATGTTGGGGGAATAAAAGCAAACATTGGATAGGCAGATGCAGTTAGTATATCTCTGGAACTTATGACTACCTACATCTTAATGTCTTGACAATATGCTAGAATTACATCGTCAATTAGATGTATTATATTACTAAAAGAGGGAGTCGTGCCAAGATAACTAGTATTTGCCGGACCATTAAACCCAAAATTTCCGCCCATTCAATAAATGAATATCCATATTCCAGAAAGAAGAGTAGAGTTCAGAGTTAAAATAAATGCTTAGAAATGGAGAATAGATAATGTTAAGTAACTCTAATCTACAGCGAGGTCTTATTCAATCTTAACGCTCACATCTGTCGTATTTGTTACAGTGTGAATAGAGTTGGCCAAGATGTCTAATCGAAGACATAAGTGAATATAAGCACAACTTCTCTCTGAATTATAGAATCTATTATGGGGCAAATGTTCTCAACTCTCCAGTAAGCTAAACTGTATGTAGAAAGCAATGGCAACTTCGAGATAATACTATCAAGGAATTTATATAGAGCTGTGATTAGTATACTAATGGTGGCAATTCTATTTATTCTCTTATTTGTCTGTGGGCTATTATCAGCGTTGACTAAACATATCAATGACAGTAATCAATGAGGCGCACTTCTGCTACTATGTACCTGTCACAGGGTTAACCCATCTCATCCGTAAGCAAGAATGATATCTACATCAGCTGGTAATGCCAGTATGGAGATCCCACTAAGTCACTATTGGAAAGTAAGTGAGAACAGCACACAGAGTGACGCAGCAGAGTGGCTTATTCAAGTGAGTATGGTACACAGCCTGTTTGTCCAGAAGATAGCTCGACGGTGGCTATGTAATCACACATGCAATTCAACTATATGTTTATACCGGCATAGTGAGACACAGTCAGCCTTGTAATACATATTCTCCCAAGTGGTGTGTGGAGAAAAGAATATAAGTATGTACATATGTGTATATGTGATGTAGAAAATGCTCATAGCATCCTAAGCTCAACCTCCAATCACCATCTGCAAACATATCGAATTATACTTCAGAGCAATGGAGCTTCCAAAGAGGATGAAAGCAGTCAAGTGGGAAGGCAAATTAGAGTCGGTGAGTGTCAAAAACATCGACACCCCCAAGATTCAACATCCCCTGGACATCATTGTGCGCGTCACCAGTGCAGCAATCTGCGGTACAGATTTGCATACTTACCACGGCCGCTTCGATACGAAAGTCGGTCTAACCTTTGGCCACGAAAACTTGGGCATCGTCGAACAAATTGGCAGCGGGATTACCACCTTGAAAAAAGGTGATCGAGTTCTTATCTCGGATGTTGATTCGGAAATCGATTCACACGGTCACATCATTATTGATGCCGCCTTCGGCTTTGGAGGGTTTGGAGACACCCCTCAGATGAATGGTGGCCAAGCTGAGTTTATGCGTGTTCCGAATGCGCATGTCAATACGCTTGTTCTTCCAGCTGGCGACGAACATGAGCTCGATTACCTACTCTTGGCAGATATCTGGCCGACAGCATGGTTTGCTTTGGATGCAGCAGGGCAGATTTTGGGAGATACAGTGGTTGTTTTTGGTGCCGGTATATATCATCTTCCGGTTGGGGTTTCCAAGCAAGATGGGACTAATCATCTTCTCACATAGGTCCCGTTGGGCTGCTCTGTGCATTTTCTGCAAAACTTCGCGGGGCTCTCAGGGTTTACAGTGTTGACCGTATCCCAGAGAGACTTGCACGAGCGAAAAGCATTGGTGCCATTCCTATCAATTTTGCTCACGGAGACCCTGTAGCTCAAATTCTCGCATTGGAGCCAAATGGCGTTGATAGGACGTGTGACTGTGTTGGATTCGAGTGCGTTAACAGCGAGGGTAAGAATATAGAGAATTTAATAATCACACAAGCTATCAATGTAACTCGAGTAGGTGGAGGGATTGGACTTATTGGAGTATACACTACCAATGATACCGGTGAGTGTTGTCGATTTGCTTGCTTGCTTGCTATACTTGCTGATGATGAGGCAAAGGTGCTTCGACGAAGGATACCGCTAAGGGGGTATTGCGTGTTCCTATTGGAGAACTTTGGTTAAAGGCTCAATCTATCAAAGCGGGCTTTCTTGCGGGTGAGCCATATAAACAGACTCAGGACTTACTGAAACGTCTCATTGAGAGGGACGATGCAAAGCCTAGCTTTGTCTTCGACAGAGTTTTCAAGATTGAGAGCGCTGCAGACGCTTACCGCGAGTTTTCTGATCATAAGATCACGAAAGCTGTGTTTCAATTTTGACTATAGGAAGTTTCTTTTGTCCGTAATATAACTCCGTGCTCAATCACTCCAGTCATGGTCCTTAGTCTAAAAATTTAGGTCAGCGCTGTCGATAATCCAAATATGTTTGCAAATTGAGATCCATAAATGCATAATTATAGTTATATCATATCAACTTTACACCACAACATACAGCTACCTACTTATAGACGGTGTGATTATTACTATCCCCCCCCCCCCCCCCAAATGCATCCCCCCAGCAGCGTAATAACGAGGGTTAAAGTGAATACAATTGTGGGTATTCCGTGAGATCTGACAAGGACCGCAGAGACCTTATTCTCTTATTTGAGTAATATTTTTATGGAGAGAGTATCCACAATACAGGGGATTAAGCAATCAAATCACTGAATTCGCTTGTTTACATTGCTGGGGGGATGCATTTAGGGGGGGGATAGTACTATATTTGCACCAAGGCTTTGCTTGCTCTAAGTGTCCAACGTACACCGTTCACTTTCCGGATATCTTGAGGCCCATTCCCGGTAACCACCCAAATGATTAACAATCAGATCCTTTATTCGGTCTATATGAAAGTAAGACAGCTAACCAAGACCTGAAACGAAGTGTTTAAAATTAGGCCTTTCACGAATATAAATTACAATCATCGAACAAACGAATATAAAAAGTTATAAATCTATTCTATTAGAATCTCTTCGGTATAAATTATCTACAGAAACATATTTGTCTTATACTACCTCTAATCAGCTTGACTGGTATCGGGAAGCATAGAATGTAAATAGACGTTATTAACTAATATGCATCTCATAGAAGGTGATGCCCTCCTAACCACAAATCATCACCATTTTTCTCCAGTATCATAAAACCATAGCAAACCCCTCTTAATAGAACTCCACACCAGTCTAATAAACCAGAACTCCAAAACTATACCAGCCTACGCCGTCAAAGGAATTCAAAAACCTACTCTCTGGACTTGGATGTTTTGTTACCAAACAAGGCCTTGACCTTATCACCAACTTTTCCGAAAACGCTGAAGATGGTAGAGAATCCAAAAGTCCAGCCCTTGATACGAACGGTGTAAATGAAAAAGTAAACTAATGCCCAATTACTGATACAGAATGCCAAAAATATGCCAAAATATGGCCACTTGTCGTCCGGTGTAACGTTCAGCTGCCGCATGTACTCAGCACCGCTAGAATACTGACAGTATCCGCAGTTCGAGTTGTCCGATGGGTTCATGAGATATCCACCCATGCGAGACACGAAGTCAGAAGCGTATTGTTGACACGTCTGACTTGGAGGTGGATTGAAATAAGCCGCTTCTTGGGGAGTGCATTGGACTTCTGCATGCGCAAGGGTTGCGGATAAGACGCCACCAATCCAATATGTGCTGGGAACCATGTAGTAGAGCCAGTAACGCCAGAAGACGGACATTTGAGAGTAAGGACGAACAACACCATTAAATAGTGAAAACATGACGAAAAAGAATGGCAAAACCTGCACAACACGTTAGCTGTTGTTCACTTATCTCATCAATTGGAGAGGAGATATTTAAAATTCCCATACACGAAACACTTACATTCGAGATGACGGTGAATGATGGCGCAAAGGCGCAAATCCATTGACCCCAGCTAGCTTGGAACAAGAAGAAAAGCATAGTCATTAGGAAGACATAGCCAGAGGTAGATGAGTCAGTGGGCAATCCAGTGGCAAAATACCATAACACGAAATAGATGACAGCGCCGATAATAGCCATTGGGATCTCAGCGACCACATTTGCGGTACAGAATGCCACCCAGCCATAAATTCGACTCGGAAGTTCTCGCGTTTCCCACAGTGATCGGTTTTGGTAGAACTTCGGCACAACGGCGTTGACTATCGTGGGAGGAATAATGATGATAAGGAAACTTGTGAACATCCTGTCTTGCATATCCGTTACGCTATTTCCGAGTTGCCAGAATGTGAAACCGTTAAAGATGCCAACAATCACCGAGACGAAGAGTTTCCCGTAGAGATATGACGGATCACGCCAGTAGTTGATGAAGAGACGCTTGGTGAGCATGACGGTTTGGAGCCAGACGGGGGAAGCGAAGTCGTGCTGGACCGTAACATCTGGGGGTGTGACCCTGGAACGCTGTGCAATTAAACGAGCGATTTCTTCCTTGACAGCCTTGCCTTCCTCAGAATTGATCCATTCTTCGTTCCAGTTGATCCGTTTTCCATCAGGTCCTTTGGTAGGTTTTGCAGCGGTTTCCAAGAGAAATTCAGCCACGTTCTTTTGCGGCGGGCAGTGCACCCCTCGATCGCCGAAGTACTTGATAACAGCAGAACCATTTTCACCCACAGGGCCAAAGTAGAACGTATTTCCACCTGGGTTGAGAGCCAGAATCATGTCAAATTGTTGAATAAGGATGGAAGAAGGTTGATGGATCGTACAGACAATAGCTTGTCCTGCTCTTGCCAGTTTCTTTAGGAATCGAACAATGCTGTACGCAGATTGAGAGTCAAGTCCGGATGTGGGTTCGTCAAGGAACAAGAGCAGATTCGGCCTCGCGGCCAATTCTACACCAATTGTGACGCGCTTACGTTGCTCGACACCAAGAGAGCGGACCAGAGCATCTTGCATATCACCGAGTTCGAGAAGATCAATGATGGTATCAACGTAGGCAAGCTTCTCTGATTTCGGGACGTCTCGTTCTTGTCGTAGTATGGCCTATATATAAATGTCAATAGTCTGAGAAGAGATGACCTCTTCAAGAAAATATCACTTACAGAAAATTCCAGTGCTTCTCTAATAGTCGCTGTCCCGTCATGCAGATCCATCTGTTCACAGAAACCGGTACCTCTTTGGAATTCGATACCCAGAGGACGGCCATCGACTAACATGTCCCCATTTATGACACCAACCTTTTGCCTTTGTGCCAACGTATTCAGAAGAGTAGTCTTACCAGCACCGGAAGCTCCCATCAATGCTACCATGACCCCGGGTTTAGCGTAACCGCTCACCTTGTTCAGAAGCTTCTTCTCTCCGCCTAGATATGGGACCGTATATTCAATGTCGGACCAAGTAAAGACACTCTCTGAACCAGAGATGTTATTTAATGCCTGCTCGTCTGGGTCCACAGCAGCGATAGTATTGCTTGAAGCCGAGGAAAATGGTTGACCCTGTGCATCTCCGCCCTTCTCTTCGTCATCAGGAGCCGAGGCGGCTTTGACAGTCTTTTTCGACTTCTTTGACTTCTTGAATTCGACCGCTCCGCCGCCACTAGAGGTGAAGTTGAATAATTCGGAGGCAATAGCCGTAACGAGGATATAAAGGACAGTAAATGCGATCACAACTCCAAAGTTTCTCCACAAATGGTGCCTGGTATAGTCGAACGAGGTCCCTATGTAGGTCGATCCTTCAACTTGCAGACTTCCTAAGGTTGAGCCAGGCAGAGAGCATCCTTGATATCGTGAGTCGTTGTAACCCGGGCCGTTTGGAACCAATTGCGCCTCAGCACATTGCATAGTCCGCGCATGAAATTCATTGGACAAAAGACCCTCGAAGGAATATCCAACAGGGCTAAGGTGATAGAGCCAACCGAACCAAATGTATTGTGAGAGTAGCTGCGGCTTAGGAATCACGTATCCGGTGTAGATGACCAGAAGGTTGAGAGCAATCCCGGAAAATCGTACGGCATCATCGATACTGGGAGAAAGAGCGGCGAACATCCGGTAAAGAGCAGTAAGACATATCGTAGTAATGTAGACAAACAAGATGTAGATGAAGAACTTGCTTGCACTGACATCAAGGCCTGTGATGAAAAACATTATGATGGAGAAGGGAACAACCATGGAGAGTACCATCGGGAAATCTTGCAACACTCTTGCGATGACAACAGCCGATGGTCGATAAAAGGCGTAGTCCTTGTGCCTTGCAATGATGGATCGACCGGATACAGCTTTCATCAATTCGCCAAGTTGGAGCCAGCCGAGGAAGAGTGTAGAGAAAAACAGCGCACCGCCTCTGGAGAAGGCACCAGAGGTGTCCAGGGATTGGCCATGGAAGAGGGAACCGACGATCAATGCGTTAGAGATAATGATGAAGAATTTAGTATACAAAGTGGTCTTGTCGCCCATCGTCAGCCAGAACTCTCGCTTCGTGCAAGCAAGGACCTGTCGAATGAACGAGACTGTGTAGGAAGAGCGCTTAGGGACGGTCTTGGACTTCGCTTCGTGCACAACCTGCTTGAATTCTCTGGTATCCGCATGGTCGGTTTCTTGCAGCATCCTCTCGTAATCTTCCACATCCTTCAGAACACGCTGATATGCCTCGCTCTCGCGGAACGCTTTCTCAAGCTCGACTGGGCCTTTGGGAATCGGGCCTTCGAAATCCTTTCGGAAACGTCGCTCTGTTGGGTCGGTGCATGCAGTCAGGAAGTCAGCAGTGGTCTGTCGATCAGGACAGTAGTATCCAAGATTTTCAAAGTACGCCTTCGCCTCCTTTGCGGGTCCTTGATAGACCATTCGACCTTCATCGATGACGAGAACCTTGTCCATGAGTTGGTAAATGCCTTCGCCTGCCTGGTAAAGGGTGACAAGTGTTGTTCTATCGCCAATATCAGTCATAATGCGCAACGAATTCGCATAATCGAGCGCAGTCGAAGCATCCAGTCCTCTGGTACTGTTGTCCCATGCGACAACGGTTGACTTGGTAGCCAAGGTTTCGGCAATGGAGACTCTCTTGCGCTCTCCTCCCGATACTCCCCTAATAAACGCATCTCCAACCAGCGTGTGCCTGGTATGAGTGATGCCAAACATCTTAAGTAGTGCCCCAATGATGATGGGAATACTCTCCTTCTCATGCTTCTTCGTCTTATTGAGCAGCGAGAACTTCAGCGTCTGCTCGACTGTCAGGGTGGGGAAATGCTGGTCGTCCTCCTCGTTGTAGTTGACTTCACCTCTGAAGCTCCGGCCCTGTTCCTTGGCACTGATTCCACCGTAATGTACATCACCCGTCACATTGCTGTAGCCCTCTCGGTTGTTGGTCACAGCCTTTAGGAAGGTACTGCAGCCACTTCCTGGTCTCCCAAGCACAAGGAGCATTTCGCCATCGCGAACCACGCCCGTAAAGTCGTGGATCAAGATTCGCTTTTCCGTGTCGGAGCCGGACATTCGAAGAAAAGGTATGAAACGGCCCAATATCTTATAGAGATCGGGGCCAAATGTGCCCAGAACAGCTGCAGGCAGCGTCTTGACATAGGTGGCCGTTGCACCAGCGCCTTCGACCGTCAGGTGCTTGAAGACCACGCCCACCTTCTTGGCCGAGTGTGCTCCCTTGCGCTTGCCAAAGTGGCCTTCCTTGAGAAATTCGCCCAGTTCAAAATCATCTTCGTCCTCGTCAGCCGCTCTCCCCTCTTCCTTTTTCTCCTCATCCCGTTGTGCTTCCAGATCCTCGTCGGCCGTGGAGGGCCTTCGTCTGCTGGTCCGCGAAGCAATCTTCTTCAAGGCCGATGAGCCTACATGGCTGGCGCTGCGGTGGGTCTGCCTCGAGTGCGTCTTAGACAGGTGCGTGAGCTCGCGGCGCATCTCTTCGTAATCTTCCATGGCCATGATTTGGTTGACCGTCCCACCACCGGGGTCGCGCTCGCCCCAGGTGCCATCTCGAACCTGGGCAACGTTTTCCGCATCCGAGAGGTTCGGGTCGGAGGATTGATTTTGTTGATCGTCGACATCCACAGCGTTGTGCAGAGGCACCTCGCGACCCTGGCGGTCTGCCTCGTTGAAGATCTGGTGGGAGGAGGTATAGAACATGATGACAGAGGATTATCCCAAAAAAAGACGAGAGAGCAGGAAGATTGAGTGTGCGAACACGCTGGACAGAGAGAGACTGGACGTGAGTTAAGAGAGAGTGAGCAGAGAGGAAGGAGGTGAAGCGGTAAGAGAAAGGGAGAGAGGAGAGAGGAGAGTTGAAGTAATGATTGTATCACTGGGGGAGCGGGATCGACGCATGGAAACCCGTCGATTGGATTTATTACTATTTCCCCTTCCAGTTCTGGCGACTTCGTTGAGTATTTTTTTTGTATTTTTCGCGATAACGCCCCAAAACCGCCTCAGTACGCTCTTATCAGCCCACTGGCGCCATTGGCGGGTGGTGATTGGCTGGATATCGCGGCACGGTCAGGGGGTGTCGTCATGATGGGAATAGCTGATTAATCCAAGTTGGAAAGGGAAGTGCGCTATCCTTTTATGGTAATTGAATTGCCTCTTATGGGCTAAGTAGCTGGCGGGCATGGCGGGCCGCCTGGAGAACTTTTCCCTTTTGGACGGCTGCTGAATAATCCACGACGCTTGTCCTTCCACCGCCCTCTTGTGTGGGCTCGCTTGGTAAGCAGCTGTTGGTGAGCTCTGGAGTGCGAGTGCGAGCAGAGACCCAAACTCGGCCAAGTTGCCCCAAGTTACTCTTCACCTTTCGCACCGACCCGACCTCTTCAGTCATTGATTCCACCGACTGAGTGGATTCGAGGTGGATATCACCTCTTCAATGTAGCCAGTCGCCAAGAAGTGGATTGTCCTGGACTGTTCGTGTCATGGTATCAGCGACAATTCCTGCGCGCAGGAACCTCCTCGATTGGCTCATCGGTCTTTTAAAGTTTTCGGGGTTAAATAAATAAGTAATACAAGTAATAAACCAAGCCCCCCCAGCCCAGCCGGTGAGTCAAGCTGGAGTCTGAGAGTTCTATTCTCCGGCGTATATCCGTACGCTACCAGTGTACGCATCTACCTAGTCGTGCTAGTGTACGTACTGCTGTACTATGGTATTATTGTACTGCCCCCAGGGACACATGGGTACTGTAGCCCAATCTCCATGGCGTTAGAGTAGAGAATTACTAAGTGTAGTCAGTGCCTCCGTATTTCCTTGCCGAGCTGCCAAAGTGCCATGGACTTAAGCCTCTTCCCTCCGTTGCGGGCCCACGCAACCTAATACAACCTCATCCTCAAGCTGACCTCGCAGAAACATGTCCAAGGGAACGAGGACAAGAACCGGAGGGAATATTATCTGCAGTAATAGTGGAGACTTGCATACGCCCTGCCCCTCCAGAGGCTGCTCCATGATATGATGCTGCTTCACGCCCTCGTAATTACGATGCAATGCCTTGCATCATGATGGTGCAGCGTTTTCTGATCTGGGAAATCCCCGTCTCTGAATACCACCATTCCTGGTCAAGACTTGATTCGAGATGCTCTACTTGTAATCGCAGTACCCCAATGTCTTCGCCCGACTCCTAATGCCTAGCCCGCGCTTTACGGCTTATAGCTCCAAAGGCACGATTGAGTCACGAAGTATGCAATCAGAGCATCAGGGCTTTTATGCGTCGCGTTTGATTCTCCTGCGGTAACAAAAGTCGCACGCCTGGTCAGGATTATGTTAGTCCTTCGGTACAGCAAGTGGTGGCAGTCAAAACAAAAATTGCGGTTAAGACAAACCTTCCGAGCTTTGTGTTGCAGCATTTTAGCTGCGCAATTGACTTCCGCAGAAGCAACGCTGACAAATGTAAGGGAAAAAAGCTTTGTTGCGTTTTTGGAGGGCTTGCACTATCCTGTTTTGCGGCCCCAGCGCATACCATCCGCGAGTCTACCATCACGATGCCTCTCTCGGTACACAATATAAGGCTTACAGTTTAACGTGGGTTAAAATTTTCGTAACATGAGTAAGTAGAGTAATACAATATAACCTTATTAAGAGTAAAAATTCTTGAAGTTATCAAAGGTTAAAATTACTAATCTGGTATATTAAGTATAAACAGAGCTAAAAAAAGAAAAATATTAATATAATCAAGTTATTACTTATTAATAATTTAAGAGTAACTAATTAAATTAAACATAAAACTTTTGTTTACCTTTAAAGATTTAAAATAAATAAATAACCTCGTTAAGTAAAAAAGTTTTAAAGATGAACTCCTAGATTTAGACCCTTTTTGAACTTCTGGGTTAAGTACAGGTCAAGTAACCCCTCTGGATCTAATAAATCTGTATTATTATAAAGTATTAGCATAGTAAAATAAATAAGAACAAAATATTCCTTTAGACTTACTCTCGTTAGTTAAATGCTTTCCTTCCCCGTTATTAGTGGCTGCCGGACTGTGGGGTATTCGGTCTATCTGTGGAGTAGACGATAACTGTGTAGAGATCTACTGGTTATTAATACCCCATATAGCCGTAAGGGTAACTTAATACAGATGATTCAATGAATCCTGGCTACGTCTACTGGTGGTCGAAATATTTTGATATACGACTCTCTACTCGCACTACCTACAAGTCCTACAAGTATTTCACGTTGAACGGCATCATTACTCCTTGTTATGTATGTCTATATAGTATTAGGCGTTTTTGCCATACTGGTCTTTGTTGTATGGAGAGTAAGCTTACTACCCTTTATAAGTTCTCTGAAAATCACGTTACTAAAATTTGCAAGATAATTAACAATGTCTTTTTATCTGCGCTTGCCCCAATTCCAGGTCCATTTTTGGCCAAGATTACTTCGAAATGGCTGATACTTGTCGATTTGGCTGGGTTCCGTACAGTAACAATTCATAAGCTTCACGAAAAATATGGCGAGGCCGTGAGAATTGCACCAAACGAAGTTTCATTTTCAGATGGAAATGTTATCAAAGAGATATATGGTCAAGCGTCCGATTTTTTGAAAGCACCAATCTACGATAAGTTTTCGCTCCCTCCAGTCGGCGTTTTCAGCATGCGTAAAAAAGAGGAGCACCGGCAAAGGCGTAAACTCCTAAGCCATGCATTCTCCCAGTCCAACTTACTGGAGATCGAGCCTGTTATAGGAGGCATTATTAAACAACTCCTTGGAAGGATTGAACAATCAGCTGGAAAACCAGTCAATGCTCTCTCTCTGCTGAGAATGTTTGCCCTTGATGTCGTTGGTAAGTGGTACAATCATTAAGGAGGACATATCAGATTCTGACGCATAACCCAGGGGAGTTGTTTCTAGGAAAATCCTTCTGTGCACTCAGTAGCACTGAGCCTCCGGCATTTATCCAAGATCTCGATGCATACTTTATGGCCGTTGGCTTGGAAAGTAGTTTCCCGTGGCTTTACCGATTGGCCTCTTACTTTCCCTATAAGCCATGGCGGATGTTCCAACAAGCTCCAAGCAGGCTACACACTGTAAGTCTCAGCTGTGACAGCCTTGGGAAATATTGCAATTGATTGGCAAATAATGTTGACTCGTCTTTCCAGTATGGTGAAGATGCCCTAAGGGATTATCGTTTTCGCCAAGGATACAGGCACAAAGGCTCAACCCACAAAGATCTACTTATCAAAATGCTCGCGCCTCCGAATACCTTAGATACGAAAACCGACTTCGTCCAGATGACGGATGAAGAAATAAGCATAGAAATTGGCAATCTAGTTTTTGCCGGGACGGATACCACTAGTACAACACTGACGTACTTATTCTGGCAGCTTGCGCAATGCCAATGGCAAGACGAGCTCCGTAATGAGTTGTCAGATCTCCAACTAGTTGAAGGTATAGCTAATTTTAAAACCCTTGAGAAATACAGAATCCTTGACGCGGTCATTGCCGAGAGTCTGAGACTGTTCCCAGCAGCACCGGCCAGTTTGCAACGCGAGGCGCCGAAGGAAGGATGTGAATTAAGCGGATACTACATTCCCGGTGGTGTATGTGCTCTCTGTAACGATTATTTATAAGAGCTAATTCTACGCAGACCGTTGTTTCAATGCAGTGTTATACAACTCAGCGTGACGCAACTGTTTTCGACGATCCCGAAACTTTCAATCCGACCCGATGGATGCAGGAGCCGCGAGATTTGGTGCAAATGAACCTGTACCAAATGCCTTTCTCGAAGGGTACGCGTGCATGCCTAGGGAAGAACCTTGCTATGATGGAACTAAAATTGGTCGTTGCTGCTGTGGTTAAGCAATTCAAGATCGAGGTCGCAGATTCTATGAAGCCAGGGGATATGGATATGAAGGATCATTTCCTCACGCTCCCGGCGTGTGGAAGGTGTGACCTTGTATTCTCTAAGTTGTAGCCTTTACATGTTGTTTTAGTGGGATTATAATATATATCTCGGGGTACTGTGTAATTGATCCGCTGTTATGTCCGCTCTCTTCAAATCGTTACCGTTATTCGTAACTGAGAGCCTATAGCCGCATCCTCGGTTAGTAACCCCACAGAGACCCCACAGAAGTCATGACCCCACACAAACCTTAATTGCAGTACCCCTTATTCCGGCTTCTCTTGACTTGGTTGTACTGTACAGAGTAGAGTTACTCCATATGGATAGCATTTACTATTCACCTTTCTTTCCACATTGGTGCGAGTTGAGAGGGTCCAGCTAGGCAGATGAATATTGAGTGGGTCTCCTGACCTTGACTGACTCTTTATCTAATTATTAACTTGATCTAATTCGAACAATACAAGTAACCCTAAAAGTGTGGATATCCAATCTCCTCTTAGCTAGACTGCGGCTTATAATTTCATATCTGAGGCTGCGCCTCATCGGGATCTGGGCGCATTCTCAGTGATCGCAGCGTGTTCGTCAGAATTTCAGCAATGCGAACATGGAAGGAACCCAAGGTTTCAATACTCGCGTCCAAAATCTCAGCGGCCGATTTCATCGGCGAATCTTTATTTAAGACGGTGGCAGCCCATAGGGTCAAATATGCGTAATACGCACATAGTGCAACGTGAGGTGCTTCAGATATCGTGCCGCTTGGTCCTTTTTGCCTACGCTTGTAGCTCCCGACTTCGTTCCTTAGGTTAATCTCCTCCCTCGCAAGTCCAACAACTTTCTCTGCATGCCACTTCGCAATCGTGCATTCGTTCAGCTTAGCCCATGGGTTGACCGCGATATCCCATAAGCAACTAGAACGAAGCGTAGTGCGCAGGTGGAGCGACACGAGCCTGGTGAATATGAGTCATATTGGTACGCATCACGATCGAAATTGTATGGAAGAGGATCATTGTCGCATCGTCAATGGGTATATGATGAGCTTGAACCCATCTATTCAGTGCAAGATCAAACATCTCTGGAGGCCAAATACGACCTGACTGGGAACTCCGAGAGCTAGTGCATATGGCTTGCCAGGAAAGAGCAGCAAGAGCACTCAGTGCTGATCTACCAGCATCTTGACAGGTGATTGGCACTACTGGGCTGTCGGGAGTCATTAAATCCATTATACGAGTGAAAAGTCTTGCTCCATCACCATTCGTGGCACCGTCTGATTCTGAACCAAGTTCCTCGCTGCCAAGGAGATACAATTCCGGGGGGTGCTGGAGCAAGATTACTCGATAGCATTCGACCATGCGAACAGCATCCACAAGTCTGTAAGTCGGATTAGTAGTTGCAACTTAGGCGTTGCAGCAGAACTGATTGCACAGACCTTTGGCGAGAACTGTCGTCCTCAGCTTTGCCCGTGGATATAGGGCTCAGTAATTGATATTCGTGGATGATCTATAATTGGAGTAAGTACAGGTCATATAGCCCTAGCTATGGGAAATTTACCTGGATCATCTGCATATGAAATGCCTGGCAATATTCGTAATTTCTCTTGTCTCCCCCAAAGAGTCCAAAGAGCTCGAATAATATATAAGCCTGTACGAGACCTAGTTTAAATTCTTGATTATTCTGGGAAAAGTCTTGGTTCGAGTACATCTGTATGGAGTTAGCTTTACTTATCGCTACGAAGATGTGTCCTTTTGGGAATAATCCCATAGGAGTATTTACGCGTACCCGTGTCGCAAGCATGCGGTGTGCACCATTGTACATTGCTCGAGCCACAACAAAATTCCCTGGGACCCTGCAAAATAGACCACCTACGCCCGCCATTGCCAAGGTCAACTCAGGTAACGTGTTTTGCTTCACTCGGAATCCTTTGAAAACCGGGAAAGTTGGAGTCACGTTGGCTGCAAAGTAGCTTAAAAAAGAGTTAAGCATAGGCTTGCTATAATGATTCAATGCTGGAACATATTTCAACCACTGAATCAGTTGCTCTGAAGCTGGATGTGAGTTTATTTGTGTATGTAACCTGGCAAGGGTTATTGACACGGCCGGGTCAGTGATGGACGTCGGATCAAGAGTCTCTTTAAGGCCATAGCTGAAATGGTTGTTCAGCAGTGGGGAGTGCGATAGGCAGTCTTCGTATGATAGAGTATCATACAAAAGAAAGGGGTAAGGATCAGGCTAAGTTTCAGGAAGCTGAGGAGTCAGTCAAAACCATTGGAGTATAAGAATTACTCACATATACCGAGCCACTCCATGACTCGGCTAGATTATCCTGATCTCCGGATTCTCCAGCACCCACATTTTGCATTATATTTGCTGTTTGAGTCTCTAGGAAAGTGTCAATGGATTGGGATAAAGTATCGGTCCCTGTCGGGGCTGCAGAATATTAGCAAACTGGCTCCAGAAAATAACAGTTGGTTTGACCTTACCATTATTAGACTCAAGTTCAGGCGGCTCAAATGAGCTTCGAGTGGACAATTCATACGAGACAGCAGTCTGAGAGAGATGGCGTGGAGACTGCTGCAGAGTGTGCAATGCATCCTCTGACGCCATGAGAAGCACTGTATGGGGTGTTGGGGTGTGATCTTTAGGCTGTTCGTTCTTAGAAATCTCTACATTGGTGTTGGTTGCACTAATCTCAGTTCCTGGCGTATCTTTCGATGCCTCTTCAATCAAACCATCTCGGGTATAGGTGCATGTTACAGATCGTGCTGCGCAGGAAGAGCAAGGTTGATATCCATTACACTTCTGCTTTTTGTAATGGCATGCATCACATGCGGACCTCGTCTTTCTCCTTTTTGTAGAAGAGGGAAACACACTTGAGGCATTTGCACAGAACCTAGTTGTATGTCGGGCTTGCGCATCTTGCCTTTGGAAACGCTGCTGGCATTTAGGACATGCAAATGGCCTCTCTTGTGTATCTAATAAATTTCAGCATTCATCCCAATCATGAACGTTTCCAACATACGTGTTCTCTCATGACGCAACAGATGCTCTCGACCTGCAAACGAGCGGTCACAATAAGCGCACTGTAGTTTTTTCAGCAGTTGAAGGGATATCCAAGATGCAAAGAAATACTCCGAGAGCTCCAGTTCAGCTTGGTTACACTTACAGTCTTAGAACTCCTGGCTGGAATAATCTTGTGCTTCAGCCCATGACTTTCCTGTGAATTGGGCATACTGATATTACACGTACAACCTGGGAATATGGGCATGAGCAGAGACTACGCAATTTTCCGTTCGAGACCAAAGCTGAGATTGGATTCTGAAACTGTGAATACTGATAAGCGGAAAGAGAACAAGACGAATCGGGGCCAATGGTATCCTGAAAGGTCGAGACACTTCAGGCGAGCCAGGGCTCTGTAGGATGACTGTCCAATTCCACTGCGGGGGGATGAGTGGCTTACCTATAGCGTATGCGAAGACCGAGGCTGTACCCTTAAACAGTTGTTGCCTTAGGGTGGTAAGTGCGCAACTACCGCCAGTAAGAGGCACGTTACTGTAACAGATCTGGGGAATTCCGGAGCATCCTTCATCTCCAACTCCTATCCAATGCGATAGAGCAGGCCTCTTTGAGCACATATGGTTTATTACACCTCACCGCGGCCAGCTCCACATGATGGCTGCAAACAGCACAGCACGAGTATGTCACTCCCCAGGGACTTGACGCCCAACCTAGCTACCAGTGAAGCCTCTCCTGGGTCCGACGACACATGGACGGGAGAGTGGGATCCGAGCCAGATGGATGCAACTCTTGCTCACAAGATCCCTCAGAGAGAATTTATTGAATCCTTCCAACAAGCTTTGGCAACTGCAGACGAGAGGAACCCCGCGTTGGGAGATTTTTTTCGACGACGATGCGGAGTTTCCCCTACGATACGAAACTTCATCCAACATTACGACGGTGATGTCCACTAACCACCAGTTAGACGGGAAACTGACTCATAATCGATGAAAACAGGTCTTCTACCCTTTGGCTCTGTTCTGCCAGTTTCCGAGTCTCCCGAGTCCTGAAGTGTTGGAGCAAATGAGTGCAGCTTTTCATAGTTTCCAGTCCTCCACAGTGTTCCTACGATCTCTGCCTCCCAGCATTTATAGACGAGACGAAAGGCCATCATATTTTAATTTTGCTACAGCGTGCCTGGGATCTCTAGAGCCTCAGTTTCTCTCTTTTGCATGCACAGAGGATATTTGGCAGGCTGGCAATTTGCTAATTGCTGCCGAAATGGAAATCGATAACCGCGAAGCGAGAAAGCTGAGACTCGTGACAGGTGTAAGTTTGAGTTGGAATGGGCTTATTGTAGACGATCTCCATTTGACAGGACGTTAGGGGATACTTCTTGTGACTTACGGGATCCTAAGTTCAGACCCCTTGACTTGGAAGAGAACAAACATCACTCATGGTTACCTCGAGACTGTATGTTTACCCCTATTCAAAACACTTCCAATCGCCTCATTCTATCTTTCTCGTACTAACTGAACCGGGTAAAATGCAGTCAGCCAGGAAGATTTTTAAGCTGATAGAGAGCGATGTGAACTCGACGCAAAAAGACGGCTCCCAGCTGCCTCACACTGAACATAGCCGGTTCGTAATCTCTTTCACCTGTGAAGGCGTCTTCTTGAGCATATATTAATGGCGAACAGTTGTATAATGTCTTTTTTTATATTGGTAGATATACTAAGAGCGACCCACTGTGGCCTACCACCAAACGTCGCTCTATCGGAGCTCTCTATGCCATTACCTCTGGAATCGCACGATCTTGGCTCGGTGCTTGACTCCGTCTTGGTTGGCTCCAACCCCGTACTAAGAGACCTGAATTCAGATAGCGCGCTTATGATCCTCATCGGCATCTTGTCGGAGATTATTACCCTTTCCACAGTATTTTCAACTCTCCTTCGTCAACGACAAGGGTCTGGCGAACCTTCACGAATGAATTATTTAGGTTCTCAAGATTACCATAATCCTTATTTGCCACATTCTATTGAAGGAAACACTACCCAAGCTCGGGGTAAGTTTCACAGAGCACTATCATCTTGGGAGGAGAACTGTATGAGAATCGTAGATTCCAATGTTCGGCCGCTATTCTACTTCAGCAAGCTATGTCTGGAGTTTCCAAACCTCCCTTCTCTCTTGGCTTTATCCAGGTATCCCCAAGCCACGTGTTTCAACTGGACTTCCAGAGAAACTTTGGAGAGGTACATTATTGAAGACTTGCAGGGCAACACCGAGCCGCTACGATATTCCTGGCTTATTCTCGAGTCTATTAATGAATCATCGGCTACAAGTACAATATGGACCCCCATTGTCTTGTTTCACGCAGGTCTGGTAGTGTGGGCCATGATATTCTACAGGGGAAAATCAGGAGTCTACGGTTCACTTCAAGTTCTTAGTTTGTTCAGTAAACAGCTGCGAACCATGCGTTGGCCCTGTTGCAAACCTATGGCAGATACGCTCGATCACCTGATGAATGATAAGTCCTGATAATTCCGCTAACATTACAAGATTGCTATGACCGGTTTTAGTTTAGATTAAACTGATCAGCAAAGCACAATGCTATCGTAAAACTTCCGCCATCCTCTGCCACCGTCGAGCGATCAGCGGTACCTTGTGGAGAAAATGGTTTGTCACTGGAGATTCGAGGAATCTCAAGTTATCTGAACCACCCCAACACATTCCGAAATCACGGCCCTTCAGCGCCTTCAAACCCCGCAAAGTTCTCCGGTCTCAATAATTCCATCGCCAGACTCTGGTTCAGAATTATCAAATATGGATATTGAGATGGATCAAATGTTCTTTGTTATCCGCCTACCCCACACTGGCCGAAGAACCCAGACGAGTATTGTTCACCTCGGAAGATTGTGCATTAGTTTTATCCCCTGCCTCATGGACCGTTATGGTCACTTGTAGAACCAAGTCTTATTTATGAATTCAAAAGGTCCATCATGACTGCAAGTATATATCAATTTATAGGAATATTATAGCTGATTGAGCCTACCGAAGAATTATTGCTTGCGGTCTTACCATGTCTACATCATCTGTCAACGGAATTGAACAAGCCAATGAGCAGGATGTAGAGGCCATTCCGGCTTCTAGATTAAAAGTCGTGATTGTGGGTGGAGGAATAGGAGGATTTACAGCTGCAATTGCCCTAAGACGACAGGGACACATTGTAAATGTTAGTACATAATATCTCTGTTCAATTAGCATAACTTGCCAGCTAATATTTTCAAAGGTATATGAGCAATCTAGATTTGCGAGCGAGATAGGTGCGGCGATACATCTGGTGCCAAATGCTGTCGGCGTGCTTCGACGGCTTGGGGTGGGTCCTGAAGAGGGTTCTGTCTTGTTGAAGCAGGTAGGAGAAATCTTCCCTGCAAATATTCGTACCCTCGAATCATAATCTTATCTATCTCCTAGACTAGATATTTTGATCAAAGTGGAAAGCTCTTGGCTACAAAAGATAATCTGAAGACAGCGGGAAAATGGGAAAATGTCCGTATTCTATCTTTTCAGATTAAGTCTACTTACTGACATGCCGTAGAAATGGTATATGGCGCATCGAGTTAATCTTCATAACCATTTGAAGACCGTGGCTACCGCTCCCGAGGGAGAAGGTATACCGGTTCAAGTCCATACTTCCAGCAAGGTTGACAAGGTCGATCCACACCTTGGTACAGTAGTGTTGTGTGACGGCACTTGCGTTTATGGTGATCTGATCGTGGGTGCCGATGGGGTCCATTCTGCCACCCGATCTGCTATTACGGGTAAACAATTCCGGTCATACAAATCACACGAGAATGCAATTCGATTCTTGATTTCTCGGGAGTCTGCCCTCGCTGATCCTATCACTAGAGATCTTGTTACAGAGGATGGGTCCATGGACATGTGGTATGGCTCGAACCGCAAAATTGTAATATACCCATGTGTAAACAGTACTCTTCTCAACTTCGTTTGTATTCATCCGTCGCACCTTTCTGGATCCTCAGATGAATATAACGAACCGGTATCACAACAAAAATTGCTTGAGATATACCGAGATTTTGACCCAAGAATGGTGCATTTGCTTAAGAAATCCGCGGCAGAGAGTCTGAAAGTTTTTCCTCTTTACGATATGGAAACTCTTCCTACCTTTATAAACGACAAACTCGCAGTTATTGGTGATGCGGCCCATCCATTTACTCCCCATCTGGCACAAGGGGGTGCCATGGCTATCGAAGATGCCGTCTCGTTGGGCGTGATGCTCCCACTTGGCACAAAGCCCGAGGAGATCTCAGAACGTCTGAAGCTTTATAATGAAGCGAGGTACAAACGAGCAACCACTGTCCAGAATAATTCCAGAATCGCTGGTGGCGATGGCACGGCGTCAGCACAGACATGTGAGTATTCCGTCTATCCTTAAAATACAAATCACTAACCAAGCTATAGTGGACGAATTTTGGGATTATGCTATGAGCCATGATGAATATCATGCTTCAACGCAAATCCTACGCGAGTATACTTGGAATCTAAAGCCAAATATCCGTTGGCGTCAACCTGTCGTGTTTGGTCCTCTTCCAGGCCCACGACAAGATTTTGAAGGACACTCAAGAACTCTGACTTTGGCAAGTTCCTCCACGATCACTTCAACTATTCACTTTAATACCAGCGCGACCCTTCTTCGTAACTTATTTCCCAATAGGTCATACAGCTTTGCCCGACCAGATAGCGTTGTAATCGCAAGTTTCTCAATTCAGACACTGAAAGACATGGATTGGCTTGGTGGCGGTAGCTATGATCTATGTGCTCTTTACATTCACGGAGTGCAATATACAAAACAAGATGGTAAAATACTCCGTGGGTCGTATTGTCCTATAATGTTCGAAAACTTGACCGATCCAATTCTCTCAGGCCGCGAAGAACTTGGCTTTCCAAAGCTCTACTCGGATATCCAAATTGTGGAAACCAATTCCAGTTCTCGCCACGTCAAGATAAGTTGGCGGGGGACAGAATGGGCTACATTTGACTGGCATGATACGTATGAAGAAGGACAAAATAAAGAATGAAACACAATTTCCGCCTTGAAGAATGGAGCCGACGAGTCCCCAGAGCAGCCGAGTGACGTTCCTGGAACCTTTGTGCATAAATGCATTCCAGTAACTGGTGGAAAATATGCGGCTGGAAAAAGAGCTGAAGTAGAGTACGATGTTTTTATTCCGCCTCCTCCAGAAACTGGTGTAGGGCCTATTAGCAAGAAATGGGGTCTGAAATCAGATCATGCCGGGTTCAAAATTAATGATCTGGGGGCCAAAAAATTGCCCACACTGCATCATATTGTGAGCCGACTAGCTGAAATTCCGATTTTTGATATCATTTATGCTGGAATATCGGAAGAACAAGGTGTTACAGACTTGACAGAGGTAGAAAAAATCGAATAAATAAATAGTGTGGATCAGAAATCCATATTTTGTTCGCGTTGTCTTAGAATAGATTATATACTCTTAGCAGAATCCGATTACGTGTCATAAAGCAAAAAGTATTTCATAGATAACTGTATAGTTAAAGTGGCACCGGCTAGGTTGAGAAACACCCAATCTATTGAATGCATTCCAACTGTCCGAGAAGGCCAATTACAATCTTCATGCCACCTTATTCAATTGTATTGACTTAGGCCATGTAGCTCGTAGTATTGTCACCGCAGTGTACGCAATGGTTCACCATAATCGACTTCTGTGAGTTTCTCTCAGATCAAAAATTTGAGTGCAGCTTTGACGAAACCATTATGCAGATGTGACCATTTTTGTGATTAATGAGCTCTTTGAAACCGTTGTCAACGATATCATCCACTGAGATTCAAGCAGTGACCATCTGCTCTATACTAGCGAAATTACCTATAAAGAGTAAGTATCGAGATTCTCAGAGATAGTGTGGTAACATCATTATACCCTATCATTTTTGGCCAAAAATTTAGGTGGCGCGTACCCGGGGTAGGGACTTATTTTACAGAACTTGTCAGAGCGGCAGGAGCGGGCAGGCTGCTAGAGGCGCGGCGGAAGGCTAGTTGCTGGTCTCCTATGGCTATAAATGCATGCACTCCTCCCCATGGTCTGCTGGTTCATGGGTTAATATGGATTCCATTCCAGAAGAAAAAACTATCCCACATAACACTACAATAAAGCTCGAGCCATACTGGAGATCCTGTCCTGCGATACAAGCTCCCTAGCTCCCTAACCTTCCCTCAATCTTGTGCTACCAAATCCAGGACAAGGGCACGCTCAGGCTACCACAATCTATCAACTTTGAAGAAACTCCTCCACAATCTGATTGAACTTCTTATCATTCTCCCAATACATGAAGTGGCTACCACCCTCTTCTTTCTTGAAGATCTCCAACTTCGCGCCCGGAATATGTGCAGCAATGTATTCAGTTCCCTCTTTATTCAGCAAACTGCCCTCGGCACCGATAACAAGACTGGGTACGTTGATTGTAGGGAGAACATCTCGCCAGTCTTGAGCGGCGTGGTTGGCCAATAGTGTGGCAGCATGCTTTGGGCTTACTTTGAAGCATCTCGACAAGGTCCACTCAAGGTCTTTTGGGTCTACCGACGGCGTAAACATAGATGTAATGAGTCCCGTGGTGACCTGCTTGCCCTCGGGGCCACACATTCCTGCGCCTATCTCTAGAACGTTCGCTGGAGTGAATATGGCAGCAAGTGATGTAGCAACTCCCTCCTCCCAGGTTGGATTTGCTATCATGCACACAGACTGGTCTACAAGTACAAGCTTTGAAATCCGAGTGCGAGACTCTACGTAAGTGTCCCAGTAGGACCAGATTACTGAGCACCCCATGGAATGGCCAAGCAAGGTCAGATCTTTAAGATCAAGCTGCGTAATGAGTTCGTGTAAGTCAGCCGCCAAACGTGGTATCCGGTAGCCTCGATCCGGCTTGTCGGAATCACCATGGCCGCGATGGTCCATAGATATGACCCGGTATGTAGTACCGAAATACGCAATCTGCTTTTTGAATTGGATAGCACTTTGGCACCAGCCGGGTATGAGCACAAGAACGGGCCCCGACTTCAAGCCGCTATCAATGTATCGCAAAGTAACATTATCGGAAGTTGTAATAGTGCTAGTCGCCATACTCGCCATTGTATTCAGAAAGGATAGATTTTCTGTGAGCGCAGCTACAGTTAAAATAATAGTAAAGTTCTACAGTAAGAATACTGGGCTGAAGACAAAACGTGGTTTTATTAACTTGCAGTCAGATTTTAGGCCTAGTGGTGCATTGGCATAGTAATCATAATGGGTGTGCTACCAGGGTAACCGTATCATGTTCAGCTCTTGGCTCAGCCTTATGACTGGTGAGTGCGCCTGAGATGCGGACGACTAACGTAAAGTTGGATACCCTCTATGGTAAAGTCAAGTTCCCTTTCAGTAAGCTTCCTCTCTCGTGAATGGCTGGACGTGTTTAGTGTTCGCTATTAGGTACCGTTTCAAACATGGCATTCATACGCTGACTTGTCTTGTATGAGTCTTGGCCAACAGCCTAATGTGGCCCAGTGTCCCCAATTGACCGGCCCATTAGCAAATATGCCGGCCCATGGCTCGATATTTTACGTTAGCTAACCGGTCGGCCAATATGTAGATACACTTAGTATAAAACTCAAAATTAACGACTTGAAATCTATCATAAGTATATAATAAATATCACGTATAAGGAAAAGACTTCCCTTGAGAACAACCAAATTGAAAGCTTTTTGTAGAATAGCATACCCTTATTTGAATTATATTTACCTGTGGACCGGAACATATATAGCCGTCCAGGCTGTCGCTTGTAATTCGCTCAGTCTAGTATTCGTGTGTCTCGGTGAATCATGGCATCGTAACCTCAGTTATTTCAGTTAGTTCGAGTTGAAAGTGTTTCTGTCGATCGCCCATATAGTAAGCAGTAGAGATTGGAGTCTTACCCAACTCAACAAACCGGCCGCTACCTATTCAACACAGCTGGCACCATCTGCATAAAGTAGGTGAGGGTTCGATACACCAAGTCCCTGCATCTCGGACACGGAACGAGCACCTCTAGTGCCATACACACGCCGGTCCGATGGCTCGTTCCCACAAATCGACAACGCATAATAAAGCTCAGACAGAGTTGAGAGGTTTACCGCCTATGGATCCGGTGTCTTCCTCTGTTCTAACACGGTATTAATTATAGCCGGCATTTAACTCTTGCCTAGTTATAGATATCTCGGTGTTGTGTATATTGATGAAGAACAGCTATATCTTGAAAAATATTGGTATAGTGGGAAGATTTGAACTTGTCACACCGTCATAATTAGTATAGTAATCTCACCTCCTCTGGGAAATGTTGAAGAAAGAGCGCTGTGAATACAGAAGGGACAATTATACTTCTCTTAGCTATACTAATACTGGTGACTTATAAAAAGACCCAGGAATCATAGGTTTACGACCATAGTAGTTGGAGAGGATTAGGAATCTGTGAGGTCGCTACGCCTTGGCTGGATGCATGTGTTGGATTTCCTATTGACTCTATCTAATTATACACTGCTGACTGTTGTCTTACCAAGAATTCCATATTACTAACATCTATGATAATACTGGGTGGAATGAGCTAGTAATTCTGCTATGTGCCTTGCTTACGAGATCGAATCATCAAGAATCTGTTGAGGTTGCTAATAATAAGACGTAGAGAACCGCAAATATTACATGACTTGATTGCCTAACAAAGCCCCCAGCACATATTCTGACGAGACGCCGAAAAATGTCACAATGCTAGAGATCTATAAGACGCTAATAATAAGTATTCTAAAGGGGTATTTACTTTACGGTTCATAATATTATCGCTACATTTAATACACGTAATATACAACACATGTAATGGCACTCGACTCTCTAACTCAGGACTATGATGGTACATTTTCCGCTTGTTATATGAACACAGTAAGTGGCTTACGCAATTTGAGGAGTGGCTTTCCTATCTCGTGGATCCGGTTCTTCTACTTCCTCGATATTTGTCCCCGGGTCTACATGTCTTAGATCTTCATGAGCTACATTCTTCATTGTTCTTACAGTACTAAGCTATGTACTACTACTCAAACTCACTGCAGTTGACCAAGGCTTTATGCTATGGTCGAGGCGCATCAACCGCAGGGCACTTGTGGGCTTAGCTTGGATTGGCGATGTGACCCGCGCAATGACTTGGTACATCTGCTATGATCTACGAGGCACAGTTCACAAGATCGATAATGAATTTTGGCTTGGATGGTTTCGCTCATGGATTTCTAAGTTAAGCCCGGCAACAACAATCTTATCTGCTAAGTTCAATTGACTCAGTCTAGAATGACCTCCAGGACTTGTTCTGGACTTGGTTCTCCCCACACCTTCACTAGATGAAGTCGTTTGTCCACCTTAGAGAAGAGATCTAGCCATTGCTTTTCGGTGCGCTCCATTCCTCCAAAGCCGGCATTGACACATGAATCGAAGCCTATGATTAGCTTGGATGCCGCAACCTCGGGTACCACTGAGTCGCATATGAGAAGCTTGCTATGTTGAGCCATAGCAGCTACCACCTCGTGGAGAATCTTCTCACAATAACTGGTTGGCCAATCGTGTAGAATATGTCGTAACAAGTATATATCAGCACCTATCTCCGCTTGTTAGTATATGCTGCTAGCCTATATTAACGCTGAAGAGGTATTTCCTAGCGGCAAGAAGTGAGTCAAAAGTGCGCTGGACTTGCCTTTAACGGGTTGTGGGTTCATGAAATTGTGCACCTGATATTCTAGCCAAGGATAGACTTTCAAATCTAATCCCTGAAATGCCTCAGGAAGGTCTTGGACAATGGCATGGAAGTCTAGTTCAGGCCAGATTTCTTTAAGGAGAATCATGACCTGGCCTCTGCTTCCTCCTACATCGACTATGATTTTAGGTTTCCCATCCCCGGACTTCAAAGCTTCATTGAAGGGAAAGGAATCCCTAAGCGCTTTATTTGTACTAACTTGAGTACCTTCCATTGCTGTGTGAAATGATTGTGTGAAGTCTTTGTTTGTCTGTGCATATTTAAATAATTCGAGGTGAGTGCTATATCCTAACTGGAAGGGGGAGTTATAAGGGTGGTCGATGTTCTGGTGATTGTTCTTCTTGTAGTAGTCAGGTGAGAAGAGGACCGCCTTGCTCATATATTGACATCTGGATTAAAAACGTTAGTTGTCGCGCATATGATGCGTGCGAGCTGGGAAACGTTTTTGGTATTAAAAATGATTAGATCACTAGTAAAAATATCGCTTTACAACTAGAATTCTATATTAAACTCAATGTTGGACTTACTGGAGAAGCATAAATGCCAAATGTGTCTTGTTCCTAAGTGGTGCAGATAGTCGGGAGTGAGCGTAGGTGTTGGCAGCAACCTCCACCAATATATATTCGCTGACCAGGAGACGAATGTGTCTTAAGAGGACATCTTCATGGGCCCCTGTTGCTTTAGAGAGTTCCTCTAATGTCATAGTACCATCCAGTGGTATCACATTGAATAGATCGAGCTGATTGGCAATGGCGAGAGCAGCGAGCGGACCAGCCTGTATCTTGTGAGCATATAATCTCCCTACCCCGTAGTCATGAATACGTACTCGGAAACTGAAAAGTGTTGTCTGTTCCACTGGATCGACTACTAGTGCATTCAGCCTTTCCAAAGAATCTACTAGTTCGCCTCTTATTTTAACCATCTCTGAGTTCTGTGTAGTAGGCTCGGTATTGGGATGAATCGTTGGATTTGCAGAGCCAAGGTGCTTTTCATAATCGTCAAGTGCCTTTCGTAGCCTTGCGGCAATGCCATGGAACGAATCATCATTGATCAGTGTCGGTGAAGCCATACTGTATTTCAGATACGGACAACAACGATACACAGATGGGTGTATTCTTATCTCTTGGTCTATGGCACCAAACTCACAATCATCCTAGAGTGGAGACGGTTGGATATTTAAGGAGTAAAAGTACGACATGCGAATGAGTTTTCTTCAGAATCTTCAAAGCCACACTCTTACGTGTTAAGCCATCAGTCTACGGTAATAACGTTATGTGTGGGGTTGGTGGGAATAGGCGGTATGAGTTATTAACCTACAACAGGATATAAGAAGGTTGGATACTGCCTGTACCTGGATCTTTTCTGATTGGCTGTAATGCTAAATATGTGAATTTCATTGGATTTGCGTGAAATCAAAGTGGATACGGAATTCAGACTTATCGCACAGCACCGTGGTGACTGCATGATTGGCTGCACTCATTTCCTAGAAATACCTAGTGCTCACTATTGAATTATGAGTCCCTATAAGCATGCTGAAAGAGAGCAAACGGCCGCAGAGCGTTGGCGATACGGTACAGCCCGTAAAGTGCGGTATAGCCCGTAAAAGTCCGGCACAGCCCGTACAGTAAGCCTAAGGCAAAATTCTAGACGGATATTTCGTCCACAGCATTTCGACGGAAGCATCTTATCCGTTGCTAGCGAGTATCACTAACGATAATGCTAGATGAAGCCCTTGTTATGGTAACTATTCGCGAGTGTGTTTTGCTTTTAACATGATCTTTTCAATAGCCTTAAAGTCAGCCCACATTACCGTTATTGCTCAAATATAACAAGGTGGAGCTGGTGAACAAATAACCAATGTATATGGGCATGATGGGTAAGCTGACCCCCTGATAGAGCAAAGCACTGGCCGTTATGGTACCAGACCAATGCAGAATTAGGTTAGCTCCACCTTTGTATATTTGAGTTATTATGGCATGTTCAGATAGGGCTAGCTTTGTAATGTTCAATTCCTCTACGTAAAGGAAAAGTAGATGCAGTGGCCTGGAATACAGAAAGGAATGTCTAAGCGGGCATTATCTTTCCTGGGGCCCGTACGAAAACCATACACAATTGGAGAGAAGGAATTGAGTCATCATCATCTTTGTGGGCGACATCGGGAAAGTTAAAGTTTGGGTGTGTCGATAATAGGAAAAGAAAAGTGACTATAAGTTTCAACCTTTGTAATGGTAGGTTTTCATAGCCATGGTGGAAATGCTGGGCCGGTCTTGCTATCCTGTTGGCAGGTACGGGGAGTATATGAGATGATAATCACGAGGCAGAGGTAAAGCAATAGTTTATACTTCTTGAAACACTCTGTCCAGCTATGTTATCATGTTACTGTCATTATTTAAGGTGCTACATGAGCTGATACTGATGACACTAAACGAGATCACAATGCGGTTCACTATCCTATATCCAAATGCTAATTTTGTCCAGATTTTCAGTGGAAAATCGTAGCTAACAACGCGGATGCCGGGTCTCCCTTCTTTATGTGTTTCCTGGGGTAGATTTTGCCAGTTTCTCTAGTGTACCTTGCAAGCTCATTCTTGCTGCTGAAGAACCGAATAGGGTATCCGGTGTTTATGGCATCGACAAAATCGCATATATTGACGCTCACCTTCTTGATGGCCTATTGCACCATTGACATATTAGCAACAGCTATGCAATGATAGGAACACTGGGTCACGTAGCTAACCTTTCTGCACTTTGTAATGCTTGGTGGGATTTCAAGCATTCCTAGGTCTCTACATAGCTTTTGCCAGTTGGCAAGCTTGCTTTCTTCACCAAAATAAGTTGTGAAGTCCTTTACGATGTCGCGTTTGACAGTTCTCTTCTTCCCCATCCTGAGAGATATATGATCCAATATACTGTCAACTGTTTGAAGGCTATTTGTTGGCTCGAAGAATCTTTAGACTTGAAATACCAAAGAAGCAAGTATTGATGATGAAGTAGAGTTGGAACAGCAGTGGTATGCCAGATAGGGCTGTGGGAAGTTGAAGTATGAACACAACATAAAATGCAAACAAAGGATTGGCATGGTAGCGATTGTCTCAAACAATATGTCTCGAACATGCAGTCACAAAACGATTTAGCATGAATAATACGGTTTGCTCCTTCTAGAACAAAGAATAGCGTCTAAGTACACATCCTAAAGTAATTTAGACGGCTAGTTATCTAGAGATGTCTAATGCTATGCAAATGTCCTGACAACAAGTTGAAAGCTTTGTATCAGCACGTGCGCACAGCACTGATTTGTTATAGGGGTGCATAATAGAACTAGGTTCAATAATCAGTGTATACAGTATATTATACGAAAAATTCACCCCAGATGTCTAAAAGGGGGCTTTTACCGGACTGTATAGATATAATAAAACTTCTATGGCCATCATGGAGTCTGGGTTTGATGCTAAAGCCGGTGGCTAGGTGGAGGGCTTCACTATGGAGCTGGGGTATGAAACCGCCATGGAAAGCTTCTAGTTCGAATATGACACTACTTAATGATAGAAGAAGATAAATTTCAATAATGGTGTCAAAAGAGCCATATGAGCTGGCTGGGCATGGGTGAGTGTAAGACACATTTGGTGTTGCAGATCAGTTGATGGGTACAGTACCTACAATTACAATAATAGGCCGCTGCTCAAGCTTAATAATCAGCTGAAGGACACATTGGATCCAAATGGAATTCTAGTGCCTTGTAAAAAGAAAGATAAGGGGCAGCTAGGGGTGAAGGTGAAGCTAGGACATTCACATCGTCTCATTGTATTTTATGTTCCGTGTCTCATATAAGCATTTCATTAAGCTTCATCTGAGCAAGGCAGGCAGGAAGGAAGGAGCAATCACTGTACTCGCGTAAAAAGAACTTTTGAAGATATTTGTTGCGTGCTTGACAGTCTAGGCAGAGGGATGCTATGTACAGTAGATATTGCCAAACTAATTCTACAGTATGAGCATACTGTAGCCAAGCTGCCTATAACGATTATCTAATATGCTAGTTAGACCGTTATTAAACTAACTTAGAAGGAATAACTCAATCAGGGCCCGGTCTACGAAATTGAAAGAGCCATCAATTGCGGAGGAGAGTCCACTAGACGCCTTCCCAAAAGCCTTGCCAAGGACTTCGCCTCCGTTAGGCATCGCGTGTGGCTTGAATAATTAAATCCAACCACCACCAACACACTTTTCCTTTCGCGTCCATAAATCCTTCAACTTTCAACACTTTCATTCTAAAGTATTATTTGTCACAATATGCTTCATCTGTAGAGAGTTTACACGTGCCACCTCTCATCTTCTCATTATGACCATGGACAGAGCTCACGCGTGTGCCGCCCGTGCTGGTATCTTTCGCCATACCACCTACCAGCCCGCTGCCTATGCCATATTTTTCGCCTTGGCTATAAACTCGATTTTGTTGACTGCGCTTTTGCGTCGTTCCGTGCTAGGCCATGTCATAGGCTCGCCAGATCCTTCCTCAGCTGCCCCAGCTGCATCAAGCCCAGTCCCTTCCCCAGACAGCGGAGTCCAAATCTCTGAAGACCTGCCGCCTCCTTACTCGGAAGAAGAGCAATCGACAGCTGAGGAATCTCCGTCGGCCTCAGCACGTGCGAAGAAGATCCAGGTCTCCAAACTCAGAACCACGACAGCCTTCATGTATGGCACGATTCTCTTTGCCCTTAACATCCTCCTACTAGTGTTGCTCGCTTTTGCTATTGAATGCATAGTGTTCTGTGCTAAATGGCCTTCGAATCCTAATCCGACTGTGGGCGAAATCCGCATCGTAGCTATCGGGTGGTGGTTTCTATATGCTTTCGTTGTCCTCTGGGCTACTTTCGGTGCCACCTCCTGGGCTGTGTTGCTCCGCGACTACCTGTCAGGCCCAGACGTGGCATATAAAGTATCTATCGAGCCAGCATTTGGCCTAATTGCGATTATTTTCGTCGCTTTTTTCCCCTTTGCCTTTGCTTGGTTTCTTGTTTCGGGATTGGTAAAGCTTGGGGTGCGCTGGACTCGAGCGCTTATGTCTGGTGTTAAGGTGGACAGACAAGAAGAGGCAGCAAGACTGATGGAAATGGGACGTCTTGATGGCAGTAGTACAGGTCTACCGGAAGAAGGGGAAGCTGTGCAAAACGATGCCCTGGGAAGCAAGCCAGTTAGGGAGACTACGACAAACTAGGTCCGAGCCTGACCCTGGTCATCAGGTAAAACACGTGCAGGATTTCTATTGCAGTTACAATCCATTTCCCCTATATTTGGTAGAGTTTATGATGTGTTTGTAAAATTTTCTATTTGCATTCTCAATTAGTGGCGCATTCGTCTTTTAGTATTGTCTATTGCATTAGACGACATTTCAAGCGATAGATTTTCAGAACTCTGAAATATATCCAGTTAAAGCTAGGGTGTGTCACCAACTGACGACTCAAGTAAAAGGATGGTAGGTGGGGATGGGTACAATAATGCAGGTGTCTACAAAACGATAGAAGAATTCTCCACACTGGCCTCTTTTCTACAATTAATAACAACCGGCATTGTAGGGGCAGTACTGAGAGGATCTGATAGTGTATTCAGAGTATATTATCCGATATAGATATTCGCCCAACTTGTTATGGATGTAGACGTCTGTAGATGCAGATCTATTAGACCCCTTACGATCTCCCCACTTACGTCAATCAAAAGTAACTGGTCGAGTTGAAATATACATTGTATTACGTAATTCCTGGGTATCGACAGCTTGCTTCGACCTCTTCGTGACTCATAATTATTCTCTGATAATTTCGACGAGAAGACGTGAACAACGCAAAGAGAAATACATCCAGGGATGGATAAAGATTTTGTTATCAGGCCCGCGCGAGAACAGGATGTACCCTCCATCGCCGCAATTATCAATTACTATATTCTTAACACCGTCATAACATTTACAACAGAACCAGAAACAGAGTCGGGGCTGAGAGCAAAGTTTCTGCAGCTGACCCAGGAAAACAACTTTCCCTTCCTAGTCGCCACGCATCATCCATTATCCATCGACGATGTCAGTTCCGAGGTGATCGGGATCATATATATTACCCCATGGAGACCTCAGAAAGCAGCATACCAGTACACAGGGGAGATGACATTGCTAGTGCATCATGAGCATAAATATAAAGGAGTTGGGTCAGCTTTACTACAAGCGTTATTAGCTGCAATAGAGCGAACATTTCTTAAGGAACTGCTTGCTGTTATGGCGGTGGATGAAGGAGGTAGGGATGGAGGATTAGGTCTCAGAGACTTTTATGTTCGTTCAGGGTTTAGGGAAATTGGACGCATGGAACGGGTTGGACGTAAGTTTGACCGATGGTAAGCCTTTTTATTTTGACACTGATTCACTATGAATATTACGTCTAATTCTTAAATAGGATTGACGTTATTATGTTACAGATGCACGTTAATGAGGATCTTTCCATACATTAAAACTTGTTGAATATATCACTATTATCTTCAGAGAGATGAAATTGAACAAAATTAACGTAGAATTTCATTGCATTCAGCTGTCAAATTTTAATTACTATACAGTTCGCATAAAACTTGACACCGTACTCATGAGAAAAGGGTTTCTATTACTCATTAATTATATACAGACACGATATAAAATCCACATATGCGACTGGGAATACAGATACAAGAGATACTGGACGGAAAAAAAGAAAGTCTAATCTTGTGATTGCTCCGTGACCCGCACCAACCGTGATCTCTGCGCAATTTTGGAAGCCAAGTGCGTCAATGGATCACTTGCCAACAATTCCAGCACCGGCAAGGTACTATCCATATCCTTTGTGATCCAGTTTCTCATCTCCACCGCAACCAACGAGTCAATACCATAGTCAGGCATCGACTTGGAGGTGTTGATGTTCTCAAGTCCAATTCCAGATCGAGAGGAAATCTTCTCCACCAATGCAGCCAAGATTAACTCGCTTGCATCATCGAGAGTCTTTGCGGCTTTGAGTGCTTCCTTGAGGTTATGGCCGCCTCCAGATTTGTTCGAGTCTGTGTTACCAGCGCATAATTTTCGGAAATGTGAGAACAATGGCAGAGTCAACGCTCCAAGTGTACTGTCTTCGTTCCAAGTTCCTAACCCAGTGATAATATGAGCTTGTTGGCCAGGACGCGCTGGATTACGGATCGCAGACTCAATCAGCGCCATTAGACGCTTAGGATTGGTGAATTCAAATCCCTGACGCTCCATAGCTTGTTTGAGTTCCGAGTTATTGGCGAGGTATCCCACGCCAGAGATGGCGCTGAGATCGATGGTTGTGGCGGGCAGGCCTTGGGACGTGCGATACGTTGCAAATGCGTCGAGGAATGTATTTCCAGCAGCGTAGGCGGCCTGGGAAGCATTACCCACGATCCCGCTGACAGAAGACTCCATAATGAAGAAATCCATATCTTTAGGTAGGAACTTGTGTAGATTCCAGGTTCCTTGAACCTTAGGGCGGAGGACTGTAGTGTAGTCCTCGAGAGACATTTTCTCAAATAGTGTGTCCTGTTTGTCATTTCTCAGTGTCAAATATACTAACTGATGACATGGAAACATTAACATACCCTGAGTAACATAGCACCCTGAATGACACCTTTAATAGGTGGCATGACTTTCGCAGTATCCTCAGTAAATGATTTAACTTGCTCCTCGTTAGTGATATCGCATGGAAATACGGCGGTCTTGCATTCCATCTCTTCCAATACGCGAATAGTCTCTCGAGCCTCGTCGGACTTGACACCGCTACGGTTAACAAAGATAATGTTACGAGCACCATGCCCAACCATCCAGAGAGCAGTGGCTCTCCCGATACCACCGAGGCCACCGACTAGGACATATGCAGCATCTGGGCGGAGCAATGGCTTGCTTCTATTAAGCGGAATGACCTAAATAATATATGTTAGTTTATAATCTAACCTTATAGAAAAGAAAGACCGACCTTAACCATAGCGTCTGCATCAGCTCTTCCAACTAGTTTACCCATATGACCGCCGGTCTGCATTCTTCTAAATGCTTTCTCAACATCCGAGAAGCTATACACCTCGACGGGCGAAGGGCCCTTAATGGCACCTTTCCAGAACAGATCCAAAACATTCGTAAACACCTCATTCGCCACCTTAGGATTATACTGAACCATGTAAGCTAAGTTAAACGCCGTGAATGAGGTATTCTTAATGAATTGTCCCATCTCAAGACGCGAGTTGATACCGATATCACGCTGACCAAGCTCCACAAATCGTCCATACGGCGCAATACATTCCCAAGAAAGACGCAAGCCTTCGCCAGCAAGAGAGTTCATCACTGCGTCGACACCTTTACCCTTAGTCATACGTTTGATCCCAGAGGCAAAACTGTGATCGCGACTGAAGAAAATGTGATCCTCTGGAATGTGAAAGTGGTCTATGAGAAATTTCTTCTTATCCAGGGTACCTACAGTAGCAAAGATCTCAGCACCGATTAATTGGCATAATTCTATGATAGCTTGACCGAGGCCTCCAGTTGCTGCGTGGACTAGAATTGTCTCATCCTTTTGGAGTCGAGCGATATTGTAGATGGAGTGGTATGCAGTCACATAAGTAACTGGTAGAGATGCTGCAGTCTCGAAGGTCATGCTATCGGGGATCTTTCGCACATTGTCTATATGCACCCGGGCATTGGTACAAAAAGTTCCAGAGGCATGGCACACAACACGATCACCTATAGTAAATCCGCTGACTGCTGAACCAACCTTAGTGAGGACGCCGCTGCACTCCCAACCCAGGTTTTCAACTTTGATTTGCCCCATGGCCATCATGACATCTTTGAAGTTGAAGCCAGATGCCTTGACTTCTATCTCAACCCAGTCATCAAGCAAAGGAGCCTCAATACGATCGTCATCAGTCCAGAAAATGCTGTCGAGGAGACCAGGGGTACCAACAAACATGCGCAAAGCACGTCCAGGTTGATGGAGAGGCTCAAGTTGAGGCTGGATATTATCTGATGCAATAGCGAGCGTCTTGGTCAATTCTTCATCTTCGACCACACGAGGAATAAGAAGTTGTCCGTTTCTCTCTGCGTACTCTTGCTCAACTTCAGAGGCATTGAAAGCCGGATAGAAGCTCTGGCGGAAGACTTTGAAGATAATATCCATTGTTGTCACCTCATTAAGTTGGTTTTCCGCATCGAGATCAAGGGTCACAACGGGGACATCTCCTCTTTCAGAGCGAATGGTGCGGACCAGGCCAGTGGCCATATTACCATTAGGATTGGTCGTAGTAATGGCACCACCGCGCGTTACCCACAATAAACCGTTGGCTTCGAGCATAATCTTCTTTAGAGCTTCCCATTCTTGAGAAGATGGATCCGATAGGACTGCTTTGCTGGATAGATCACTGAGCACGATGCACGTGTGGTCTGAGGTTGGGCTAGCTTCCGAAAGAGGAGAAACTGTAACTTCAGTACCTCTGAGTCGAGTTGGAAGGGACCCTAGGTTGGTACTCTCGTCCTCGGTTATGACTAGGACCTTCTGGGGTTTTGCACTCGTATCCTGAGGAGTATTTACCGAAGCTATCATCATGCTGTAGTTATCACTGTTAATAGCAGTAGAAATAGCTGCATCTTTAGAAAATCCGTTCTCGGCGACCAAGCTCTCAATCTCTGTCGACGACAAACTACACTCTGATTTGGATACGTTCTCTGCTAAAACAGAAGGGACATATCCGAAAAGAACAGACGCGACAAGCGACCTCAATGGACGCCCAATAAACAATAGCTTACCATCCGGCTTGAGAAGCTGCTTGGATTGAACAAGTACATTGTTCATTGCAGCCGCGTCACCAAGTACATGGAAAGCTAAAAGGACATCAACCGAATTGGTCTTAACATCCTGCTGACCTTGGATATCATGGTTGATGTCGACTGGTTGAGTTCCAACAAGGTGAGCCCATTGTGGGAACCTCTCCTTGACCACCTCGCTGATGTCGAATTCGATGTCATTGTGTTCGTAGCGTGCAAATGGAGCAAATGTCTTCTTCTCAAGTAAACTGAGGAATCCGAGAGACGCGACCCCTGAACCGGGGCCAACAGCAAGAATGGACAAGCTTGGTGTCTTGTGTGCAAGTAGCTCTAAGTATTTTGCTGCTGACTGGGTGTTTTGGAACAGTTGAATATTATCCACAAAGACCCTAAGATCTAATTCCTTTATAAACTCAGCAGAAGAAAGCTCTCCAGTCAGAAGTTTAGATAGCTTTCCACCAATCTCGCCTAAGAACCTCCCAACATTAGATGAAGACACTACTCTTTCAATGAAAGCATCAACATCCGCTTTGAATAGTTGGTCCCATCCATCGTATGCATGTTTCCACGAAGCGATTCTGCTCTGTGATTTAAAGAATGACCATAAATTTTGAGCATAAGTGGACCCAGTCTCAGAAGGGGCGGAGCCTGCAACAGCCCTCTTCAATAAATAATAGGCGGCACGCTCAAGTAGCTCTCTCGCATTTATGCCATTGGCCTTAGCTTCCGATGAACCTGATGAGGAACACAACTCCAAGATCTCAGCTTCGGAGAGCAAGTCAATACTTGGCTTCCAAGCCAAGTTATAGGCCCGAGTCAACTGGCCGTTGGCCGAATTATCAGCGCCTTCACGGGCAAGCGTGGCACAGGTAAGGTCTTTGATCTCAATAACAGGCCGGAACTCTCCTTGTTGCTTATGGGTTTCATGGAACACAGTCATAGAGGCAGACATGAAACGGTAGTCTTTCTGTTCGGTTGATGTGAATGTTGCGAGCTTGCTACCGGGACTAGAGGTAATATTGGCGGAAACGAAGATTTCGCCAGCGGAGACGGGTACTGCAGGGTCCTTGAAAACACCACCATTGGCAGTAGATAAGGCAACAAAAATTGTATGGAACAAGGCATCCAAAGTAGCTGGGTGAATGACGAATGAGAATTGGAAGTTATAGGGCATAACAGCTGCTGTATCCGGAATTTCCAACTCGCCAACACAAGCATTAGGGGCTGCTTTGGCCTCTTTAAGATTGGCAAAAGTTGGCCCATACTCGAGACCAAGCTCAGTGAGCTGCTCATAGAATTGAGGAATGTTGATGTTTCGGCGGCATTTGGCCTCGTAGCTGGCAACAAGCTCAGCGTACCCTTGCTTCTCAGCAATCTGTTGAGCTTGTCCATCAATGATATTAACGACCTTTTGGGGAGCCACAACAGACACGAGCCCACGGCAATGTTCCGTCCAGCGGCTGTCAGCGTTGACAGACGAAATGACAAATTCATCCCACATATCGGAAGGATTCCGGATGCTGTCCGTGAATGATTTCAATGTGATAGCAACTTCGACCTCACCGGGATCCTCTGGAATAATGAGAGCAGAGTCAATAACAACCTCACGAAGCTTGTAGCCTGTGATTACAGGAATTGATTTAACTGTACTAGCATGCTGACAGGCTGCCTCGATAGCCATGGCAAGGTATCCAGCTGCTGGGTAAATGATGTTGCCTTGGATCTTGTGGTCGCGAACCCAGGGGATTTCTGATAATCGAATGTGATTGCGCCAGCGAGGTTCGATTGAGCTCGAGTTTCTCTCCAGACCACCTAGAAGATCGGTTCGTGGAAAGCGTCGTTCACGGTAAAACTTGCTAATACGTGACTCCGCCCAATACGAATTCTGGTGATTCCAGGGATATGGAGGCAGATCGATGAGGACCGAATGACTTTCAAGACCTGTAGGTCTGTTGACTTCTCCAAGATTTGGTTCGTGCCCAGCAACAAAGAGTTGTCCGATCAAGTTGAGAGCGGTAGTAACAGCATCTTTGTTCCTAAGTAAGGCGGAGTAGTACTTGATAGATGCCTTATTAAGAGTCTCATTTGCCTGAATGATCTGCTTGATGGGACCAGCGAGAGCTGAATGCGGACCAATCTCAATAAGAGTGCTCACAGGAGAAACCTTGGATTTGCGGCGCTGCATGCTCTTCTTGGTGTTTGCTGATGGACCTTGAGTCTCAATGCATAAACGACGGAGAGAATCATCGAACTTGACCTCGCCAACCATATTAGATACCCAGTAATCTGGACCAAGATCTGACGGCACTGCCCGTTCACCCGTGACGGAAGAGAAGAACTCGACGTCGTTACCGGGCAGAACTTTAATAGCGGAGATGGCTTTCCTATACTCCTCCGCTACCAACTCCATGTGGTGAGAGTGGTAGGCTACCTGCACAACCAGCTTGCGATTGAAGACGCCCTTTCCATCTAGGACAGTATGCAATTCATCAATGGCAGGCAAATCACCAGATACGGTCACACTGGATGGACTGTTAGAGCATGCCACTACAGCTTTACCCCGGGTGAGTGTTGAGATAATAGGGAGGATCTCCTCCTTTGACATGCCAACAGCTATCATGCACCCGGGTACGGCAGCACGCTCCGCCATACTACTAGAAACAATACCACGATGACAGGATACCAGCATAGCATCCTCGAGGCTGAGAATTCTGGCAGCATAAGCAGAAGCAATCTCACCGCTGGAGTGACCGGTAACAGAGGTAGGTCTCACGCCCCAAGAAGCTAGCAGATCTACTAGAGCTAACTGAACAGCTGTTGAAAGAGGCTGGGAATAGATTGCGCGGTTGATTTCGGACTCTTTGGGGTCCTTGTAGAGCTCAGCTGTGATGCCAGTTAATAGAGTCAAAATCTCAATTTGCGGATTAATATCTTACTTTTCAGATCAAACGCTATACCAGCCTTCTTGCACGCAGCGCCAGCCCTCTCGATCGCCTCTTTAAAGACAGGATATTGATCAATCAATTCCTTGCCCATGCCACACCACTGCGCACCCTGACCAGTGAATACGAACCCAATCTTGCGATTCTTAGTCTGGTTAGCTTTGTCAAGAGTTATGCCTTCACGCAGTTTGCGCAAAAGCTCCTCTGCTGACCAAGCCGGAATGGCTGTACGCCAGGTATGATCCGTTCGTCGCTCACCCAGAGTATATGCAAGGTCATCAAGAAATTTATCTGGTTCAGCTATTTGCAATCTATCCTCGAGATACCTCTCATAACTCTTGACGTAATTCTTTCCCGTCGTCTCGTCAAATGATGAGAAGACGAAGAGACGGCCGCGAGGACCGGAGTTCGAAGGTGTGCTAGTGCCAGATAATTCTGAGGTAGGAGTAGATGCAGCGCTATCCGCGGATTCTATAGTAGCAGACCCATTTTCAAGGACGGTTGCGGTACAAGTCAGCTTGCTCTTTGACAGAACAGCGCCAATTGCAGATTTCCTCGTGCAAGTCCGGAAATCCCAGTTATGGCTTCGCAAGTAATCTTCTGCGTTCTCCAAAATGACATGTGCATTGGCACCTCCGTATCCAAAACTGTTGACAGAGGCGCGGCGAGGTTTGGGTATTTCCCAGTTCTCGACTGCTAACGGGACCTATATTGGTTTCAGTGGATGCATAAGACACTACAAAGGAGTCACCTCATACTCGTAATTTCCACTCATCGAAGAGAATCTTCGGATTTCCCTTCTGAAAATTCCTGTTTGGAAGAATCAGGCCATTCTCTAACATAAGAATGGTTTTAATGACTCCAGCAACACCACTTGCACCCTCCAAATGACCAATGTTGGTCTTCACAGAGCCGATTATGAGTGGTTCATTATGAGGTCGTCCCGGTTCAAAGACACGAGCAAGGGCGCTTGTCTCCGTGAAATCGCCTATTCCAAAGAGTTTATTAGCAAGCTTCCATTCCCACAAGTGAATATCACCTCACCAGCTTGAGTTCCAGTTCCGTGACATTCGACGTAGCTTGTATCGAGTGGATTTAGACCAACCCTCTCATATACACTACGAACAAGAGCCTCTTGTGCCAGGCCATTCGGCATGGTAATTCCAGGAGTTTTCCCATCTTGGTTTGACCCAGTGCCCCGAATGATCGCTCGGATTGTATCTCCTGCTTCAAGAGCGTCATGGAGAGGTTTCAGAAGGATGGCACCAACGCCATCACCTCGGGCATAGCCCCCTGCGCGCTCGTCGAATGTGTAACAGCGCCCTTCTGGAGAGAGGAGTCTGTAGGTATATAGTGTTAGTTTTCCAGGGGTCCCCAGTTTCACTTCGGATCATCTAGCGCAATTCCGGGTCAAACATACCTCATCATACTCATAGTAACCATTCCTTCATGGCTCAGAATTGCACTGCAGCCAGCGACGAGGGCCTGTTCCGCATCCCCAGACCTCAAACTCTGACACGCCAGGTGCAGAGCTACCAGACTTGCTGAACACGCTGTATCTATAGTAACGCTGGGTCCTTTCAAATCATAAGTGTACGAAATGCGATTGGCCGTATTTGCGCGAGAATGGCCAGCATTTGTGCATTGATACATAGGTACCGTTTCTGCATCGCGCCAGAGAACATCGGCGTAATCGGCACAGAACGAACCGACAAAAACAGATGTATTACTACCAGAAAAACTGTGCAATTTCATGCCTGAGTTCTCTACAGCTTCGTATGTGCATTCTAGAAGGATTCTTTGTTGAGGATCAAGGGCGGCTGCTTCGGCGGCTGTCATATTAAAGAATGGCGCATCAAAACGCGAGACGTCTTGTTGGAAGTAATGTCCTCCAGTGACATTATGCTGCCCCTCATTAGCCTCCTCGTCTTTCATCTCTCATCAATTGGTCATGATGAATGTTCAATACTGTTTAATACTACTCACAGTTCCAAATCGGTTAGGGTCAGGATGATAAAAAGCTTCATGGTTCCACTTCTCCTTGGGTATCTCAGTTCGACTCTCCCTTCCCTCGGCGATCATCCTCAGCAAATTTTCGACATTTGTTGCATCCCCAGGACCACGGAAGCCAATGCCTACAACAGCAATAGGCATAGCCGCATTCGATTGATATAGTTTATCATCTTGGATAAGAGGTGACATGTTGTAGCAAGGGATATTGTAAGTAGGAGGTGGGACGAGTGTATGATGTATCGAATGCCTTCGAAGCTAGACAAGCAAAGACATGCAGTCAAATCAGGACTCGGGGTGTACACGCAGTCATAGAGGATTGTCGAGATATTTCGAGATCAGTATTACAGGCAGACAAGTATGTATGTACTTGTTAGAGAAGACAAGTTACAGACATGAACCGGCAATTATATCATTTGCCTTGGACTCCTGGTAAGATTAAAACTTCTCTGAAAGCGTTAATTATAGTTTATGAGCAACCTGCTTGCCAACGGCTACCTTTCGATAACAAATTACCAATCTACCTTATGTAACCGTAGACTCTAATGGAAGCCTTCGAAGTAGAGACCAGACTAGAGACAGAAATGCCCGAAGCTGACTGTCTCACAACATGCACTACACTATCTTGGCCCCGGGGCATTTTTTATTTTTATGGAAGTAGAACTTTTGTCATTGGTTGAGATCGATGTCCAGTCACAAGAAGTCTAGTAATCATATACACATGGAAGAAGTTGGCCGGCTGGAAAGACTACAGTCTGCATGTGAATTCTACCGGGGCAGTGTCCTACATTCTAGCTCCAATTTGCGCGTGTTTGCCATGTGCGAACGTGTATTGCTGATCTCCAACTATCTTCCACTGTAACGATGAATCTTACTGTCGACAAAACAGGCAAAAGATGCCCTTATCCCACTATGCTCATCGAATCAAACTCAACTCTAGTAAACCCACTCTAGCCTCAGCATAGTCTAGAAATAGAACCCTCCGAAACTGGCACTACATTAAGAAAGAACAGAATCTCTACCAGTAGATCTCTCTCATGCAGGAACCCGTGCTTCCCTTCAGAGAACAAAGGAGTGAAGCACGTTGTTGCCTCCGCTGTGATACATCTGCAGCAGCTACTAGACGCTCTAAATTCTTATTTGAAGGACTTTATGATTAAACATTTACCGCTGCAGCGACAATTGCCGCCGCTCTTGATCCAACTATAGCAGTGGTGGATAAGCTGAGGCGATCAGAGCTTTGGAGATCGGGATATCCATGCCGGAGATTCTGTCGGACTATAGCCTAATTAGTGTTCTACTTCTACACGGTTTTGGACTTTGAGTATGTCATTTTACAGCATGCAGTACATCAATTGATTGAGATTATGAATATAGTATCATTATTACTCCCGAAATGCATGGAAGAAAGGATGTTGGGCTGCGAAGACTAGAATCATTGGTTTCCTCTGCTTCTAATTTACGACAAAGTAAAACATATCAATTGTATCGATGCTACAACCAAAATAGCTTGTCACATAGACCACTTCTGCTCAAAAGTTGCAATCCACAGTCCCCAACCACACACCATGCCAATAACCGCATCTGATAGCTCCTGCTTGGTTGGTACGGCACTTAACTTCTGCGAATCCAACGACTGACTCAGGGAAATAACCTCAAAAAAGTATCGATGCGGCCCATGGCCCAAAGGCGGCCTCGGTGCAATATACACAATATTGCGTCTGTTCTTGCCCACAAGATATCCACTACTAATCCGCTTCAAGCCATTCTTATCCTCGCTAAGAAGCTCAAGATCCTCCGGACCAAAGCTGGTCTTGTCCCCTGGGACGCAACAGTAAATGCCATGAACATTGGAATGTCCCATGGGCGCGTCGGGGTCCTCGATTACGATAATGTATTCTTTGACTTCTGGGCCGCCAGCTGGCCATGTTAATCGGGGCACTTTGCCTGATCCCCATTGAGAGTATTCGACACCGAGCTTTGCGCCTGTTGGCCCGCAATCCGGCGATATGACATCAAAAGTTGGTTTAGGAAATTTCTCAAATGCAAGGCCTTTGTAGAAGAGATCATGATCATAGCCTCGTCGGCGGTAGAGGAGTTTGGCAAGTGTCCATTCAAGGCAGCGCAAGATGAACCACATTGTCAACGATTACCTCAGGCTGACCGTAGGACTCGACAAATGCGGCTGTACTATTCTTCTTTCTCAGATAGACAGGTAAAGAGATGTGTGGGAGTGGCAGGTGCCGTGGTACTGGTAAGGAAGATAGATCAAGAGGAGCAACTTGCCAACTATCGCTGTGCGTTAAGATCGGAGCCACTGCTGACTTTGGGCCTGGGCTGTCGGCAAATTCTTGCGCTCACTGGCCCGGGGGCTTTTTGTCCCTAGAGTTCCTATTTAGGGAATCAGCTCGGGTGATTTACTGGAGGGCGGCAGCTCTTGGCAGACTGTACCGTTGTACTAGCCAGCAACGCGGCAAGGAGATGGTAGAGAGGGAAGAGTGTAAAGAACAAAGCAATTTTTCTTTGATGATATCTATTCTTATCCGCCGTCCATTGCTGTGTGAACTTTTACCGTGAAAATCTCCACATTGAATCAATCACAATGCGCTTGCCCATCCTCCCCTCTCTCTTTCTCGTTGGAAGCAGCAGCTATGTCTCTGCACGAGTTTTTTCTCCTGCCGACACCCAAGAGCCCATTCAATCGACATCCTACTCCCTCGACGACCCAGACTTTCCTTCTCACTTCGAATTCGAGAATCCTGAGACCAATTGCAAATACGTCTCGCAGCCATGGATCTATGAAGCCTTCAACAGTGTCAGCGATGATATGGAGGCTGTCTTTAAGTACGCTCATCCTGATCTGCACGTCAGAATCATGGGCCATCATCCGTTTGCGGGATACTACCACAATCCCAAGATGGCGTTTGTCAATTCGCTTTGGCGGTTGAATAACTGCTTGAAGGATGCGAAAGTTGATGCGAAACTCTGGGCTATTCACGGCGGATGTGACCAGGCATGGAGTGTGCAGGAATTTTACTTCAATGCGACTACCAACAAGGGTGAGAATCTTATTCCTCGCTTGATTGCTTCTGATTGAAAGAACAGTGCTGATGGATACAGGACAACCATGGGAATTGACTAGTCTCTGGGTCTCCCGCTGGGACGAAGACGGACTCATCCGCGAGGTTCGCACCTGGGTTGATGCCGGCCAGATCATGCGCACCCTGTGGGATAATGAGATTTGGTTCAACTCAAGTGATCGCGTTCATCACTACGATTTCATTCCTGGCCCTGGCGGTTTGCCGCCGATGCTGAATAAGACTGACTTGAAGGCTGAACTATAATACATGTCGTGGTTTCTGTCAATGTCACTGGTGTTCATAACGCAGATAGTGTAGCTCCATTGTATCAAAAGCTGCGATTAGTCTGTTGTCGGGTAGAACGAGAAAGGTCCACTAATATCCTCGCTTTTCCTTTACCCTATCTCTGTCTATTTCTTATTACATATTATTTCTTTTAGCTAGCAATATAGAGGCGTCCATGTTACATTAACAAGTTATCCTACAAGTCTAGCATATTACTCCAATAGTAAAATTTTGTATTCTATCAATCCAGAACAGACTGACGCTTCTCTTCCGCCTCAACTTCATAGAAATCTACAATCTGCGCACACAAAACTGCAACCGCCTCGTAGTCTCTGAATCCCAGTCACCATACTGTCTCCCATCCTTGAAATACTCATTATCAGCCAACTCATCCACTTGGACCTCCCACTTAGTCCCCGTCTCCTCTCCAATTTGCTCCCACATCTTCTTCCATGTCTCCCCATTGTGCCTATACCTAGATCCCAGACGACCTGGTCTACTCTTGTTTCCTGGATTGATGTCTCCAGCGTGTTTACCAACTAGCATACTGCCTAGTTGGGGCTTCAGGAAGTTAACAATCTGCTTGGCAGCTTTCACTTGCTCATCCCAGCTAAAGAGATGGAAAAAAGAACCCGCATGAACGATATCTATCTTCCCCGCGATATTCTCAAAGGCCGGGTTAGAAGAATCGAAAATATCGGCTGCGATAAAGGTTGATTGGAGTGTTGCCTTGTCGCAAAATAGGTCATAGCCAATATCCATGAAGCCTTTGTGTAGGTCCAAACCGTAGAGGTTTTCAGATGGAACACCATCGTAGACCTGTTGTATCTGTGTCAACCTTTGCGTTCCTTGTATGCAGAAAATTGCTGTAGCTGACCAATCTACGAATTTCCTGTCCAAAACAACATCCAACATCAATAAATTTCTGATCCCCAGTTCTCAGACGATCGAGAATTTCCGTATATTCCGGCATGTACGGCATGTTCAGGGTTAGGAACCCAAACATACCGACACTGCCATAGGGGTACTATAATTTAGTTGCGCATTAGCCATTGTGCATTTCATCCGGCTCTAGCTACTCACGACCTCCCAAGCTTTATCCCTCACTTCTTTAATATGATCAACTACTCTCTCGGATGGAATCTTGCTGTACCTCTCGAGAACAGAGCGCATTTCGCCAATGGTGTCCTCACTGAGATCTTGACGATACCAGGCAACATCTTTTTTGTAGGCCCAGGCATTATCACCTCTATCACGAGGCTGAGATGCTGCTTCTGTGGTTGTTACTGCTGCCATTGTATTTGTCTTCTATATTTTAGTTATTTCAATCAAAGATGTCCAATGAGTAAGGCTTGGCAGTGGACAGATTGGAAAGGAAAATGTGGCCAATAAGTGACAGATATATCAGGGGTTGTAATCGGCACGTTTATGAGGATTCACAGTTACTTTATCGGGCCTTTTTCTTCTCTTTCTATTTTTGTTTGGATATTTGGAAATGCTTTTTAATAAGCATTTTGATCTCGACAAACTTTGTTGTCTACACACAGGATGATAATACATGGAACATTTGAAGTTCAGTTATTTGCTTCATAAGGAATAACGTTACTTTGATTCCCTTTATACTACTGTTTTGATTATGATCCACTGTTTATCTCTTTAAAACAAGCCCATTAGTTATAACATTACCTTCTAAATTTTGCCCGAGTCCTTCAAGCGGGTACTCCATCTAAGCTTGCTGGCTTTGCCTCGCCTCCAGGCTCCTCTTCTTCTTCTCTTCCGCCTTCGCCGCACTCTCCTGTCTCCATTTCATCCCATACTTCATTGTGATAAGCAATGGACTAGTCGCAGCAAGCCCTATCAAGGCAATTATTGTATATGACCACCCTGAACCAGTAGCGTTTGTCAACGGACCGATCAATGCCGCCATGCCCGCGCCCAGCTCACATCTAACCAAGTTTACGACCGCAGTCACCATTGCACCTCGGCCGGGATAAGTGTCAACTAACAAGACATTAAGGACCTGATAAAATGCAGCAAAAGACCAACTCATTACGAAGAGTAGAATGATTGGGCCGGACACATTTACATGTCGAGTCATTAACCAGCCATAGACCACGGTACAGGCGCATCCTAGACAGAACACCGGAAGGGCAATCTCGAGTCTTGCTCGCTCAATGGGGAAATTTAGCAATTCTTGCCTTCGATTCCGAGCAACAGTGATACCGAGTTTGCGGGCGTGACGGCTAAAATTCCAATTCACTAGTTTGCCTGTACTTAGAGCTGAGACCAATCCACCGACGCCAATGGGTAAGAATATGAGGGCAACTTTGATCTCGCTGAAGTGGTAAACACGTGTAAATTCACTTGAGGCGCCTGTCAAAACCGCATAGTAGCTTCCAAATGCCACGCCAGCGGGGCAAAGGGTCATGACGGTTTGGAGATTGGTGAAAACGACGAAGACTCCGAGGGGGTTTGGGATAGATAGACGGGGGCGTTGTCGGTTTGCAGGTCCTTCTTCGTGCTCGAGATGCTGATGTTGATGCTTCTCCTTTCGCGCACGCATGATGTCTAGTAGATTGCGGTTCCAGAACGGTGGTAATCCTCGCCCATTACCCACAATCTTACGACATGTTTCCGGAAAAAAGAGAAAGAAAGGGACGCAAAATGCGCCACTGAAGATCAACAAGAACCAGAAAATCCAATGCCAGTCCGTATACTGCGCAAATAGACCCCCAATAATGGGCGACAGAGACGGTCCCAAAATCGATCCAACTGAGGCAAACGCGATGTAACTTCCTCGCTCTTGCGGCGTGATGATATCGCTGACAACACCGTTCGCAATTGCTATAGCCCCACTACTTCCAGCTGATTGTAGTGCTCTCAATACCATTAATGCAGCATAGCTGTTCTGCAACCCAAGACCCAAGTTGGCAAAAACGTAGACTATGAAACATACTGCGTAACCTGGTCGGCGTCCGGCACTGTCACTGAAACTGGCTGTGACCATGGGCGCTAAGCCTTGTAGAATCTGTATCTAGTCAAGAAATTGCACGTATCGATGACAGCCCCGATGGTAACAAACATACCAAATATGTAGTGACTGTCAAATTAACCTTCGTACCCGATACATTCAGCGCCTTCTCAATCGCTGGCAACGCAGGATAGTATATACTAGCAGACAAAGGAGAAAAGAAACCAGCAACCGATGCAGCTAGTACGATTAGCCTTTTGGCGCCAGTGCCATGAACAGAGTATGGTTCATCATTTGCCGGCTGCGTTGGATGCGAATCCTGCTGCGCTTGCTCTATTTTGTTTTGTGGTTTTTCTGCTGTCTGGTTCGAGTCTTGAAATCTAGCATCTTCCTCTTTGGACGGAGTATCTGGAGGAAGAGACATAGCGGGAGGGTTGAGCGGCACCGACATCATTGTTTGCCGTTGACGGATTTTGGAAAGAGGGAGAAGCGGTTGGATTTATCTACCAACAGCCTATGTACGTTCCACACGCTATACCAAAAATGAACAGAACATGCACCAAGAGATGAATGAGCTGGTAGTCATTATTGTATGACGCAGATCTTTCCGACCTCAGTCAAAGAATTAATCGCGGCTTTACATCACAATACTCTGTAACTCAAGAGAATGGCGGTATATGGTAACGCAAATTCCTTCCAGCTACATTACTCTCACAAATAGAACACCTTGTCGCCAAATTTACCAGTTCTCTTTATTTTTATAATGAAACCGCTCTTGTTCTTCTAATAGATAAGTTTACTTTAGCATAAAATTTCACGTTCGTTATATGGTTATGTAGCTCTCAAGCTTATGGACACACTCTACCCCTAAACAAAAGTTCTTCATTAACATTGAACTATAAAAATGCCAAATAGCTATCCTATACAAGCATTCAAAGTAGCAAACCTGCTTACCGGTTATACCACATACGTAGCTTATTAAACAGAATAATAGCCTCGGTTCGGGTACTTTTAGGATAGCTACTTTCGCAGACATATATGTTGTTGGGAATGCTCAAGTTGTCAAGATCAACCCACTTTTTGATGAACATTGTTAATTGATAAAATATACACATCCACAAACGAACGTCAACATGTCGGACGGTACGCTCCTCGTCCAGGACTCTCGCACATCCAAACAATACACAATCCCTATCACAGCTGATACAGTCTCTGCTACAGATTTTCAAAAGATTACATCGCCGACAGGAAAACTCGCCCTTTATGACCCGGGCTTGCAAAACACAATTATCAAGAAAACTCAGGTTACCGGGCGGTGTGTATAGATCAATATTGCATGTATTTGAGTCATGCTAAATGCGGTTTCACATAGGGACCCCGTATCTGGAATTACACTTTTTAGAGGCTTCCTGGCAAATCAAATTTGGGGACGGGATGCCGACTTTGAAGACCATTTTCACCTTCTGGTGTTTGGAAAGGATCCCTTCCCAGAAGAAAGAGAGAAGCTACGTCGGCGCCTTGCTAACGCGATGACCAATGTCCCGGAGACTGTTGTTAAAGTCATACAGGCTTTTCCGTATGTAACTTTCTTCTAAAAATCCGGAAGAAAGCTGATATATCTAGTTTAAAGACGCACATCGCATCCCCTTCCAATGATCGTTGCTGGCTTGGCTGCATTCCTCTCTGCCAATCCATCCTCATTGCCAGTCATCCATGGTGATAACATTTATCACGGTAACAGTGCTCTCTGCGATGAAGGGGTCATTCAAGCAACAGCTGCCTTTGCAGTAGTCATGGGCCTCATCAACTCTCACAGGAAGCAGCTTCCTTACATTCCTGCCGACCCCAAGAAATCGTTCTACCAAAACGTCTTCACCATGATGCGCTGCCCCGTTGATCACAACTATCTGGTTACATTCCGTGAAGGCATGGTATTGAATAGTGACAATGGAATGACTCAATCGACTGTCGTCATGCTTTCTACCGCCTCTTCACTTCCTGACCCAATCTCATGCCTGATTAGTGCGATTACCGCCGCGTATGGACCCTTACACTACGGAGCGCAAGAAGCCGGTGCTATAACCTTGAAATCGATCGGATCCGTCGATAAGGTGCCTCTTTTCTTGGAACAAGTCAAACGGCGTGAGAGGAGACTATTCGGGTTTGGTCATCGACTACATAAGCGTGAGGATCCGCGTCTAGCATCGGTGAAGAGATGGCTGAAGATGATGGATTTTACGCCAGAGAAGGAGCCAATGTTGGGATTGGCGCAGGAGATTGACAGGCTTGCATCGTCGGATGAGTATTTCATCAAGAGAAATCTGAGGGCGAATGCGGATTTCTATACGCATTTCTTGTTTAAAGCATGGTCCGTATCAATGTTTGACTTCTTCCTGGTTTCATTTTGATCTAACATAGCCGGATATAGGGGGTTTGATTGGGATATGATCTGTGCTGCAAACATGTTCCATAGAATTATTGGTTTAATGGCTCACTGGCGCGAAGCTATGGGTATGTGCTTTCCTCCCGTCATCTCGTTCAAGGATAAGAACTAACTTTGCTATAGATCAACCGATCAAGATTTTCAGAGCTACAGACTTATACGTCGGGCCAGGGTTAGCTCAAGAGGACAGCCGTACGGGTGATGCGGAGACCAAGATTCAGGCCAGGCTTTAAATATTCTTAAACCGAATGTATAAATACATTTGTATATTTATTTATTTCCAAGAGAAAATAATCACAATTCGTGCAGAATCCTCTTTCTCTGTCTTCTCCATGTAGATTATGTGTTCAGGAATATCGGCGCTCTTTATGCCGCTCCAACCATCCACTTTGAATGAAAACCTCCCAAGATACTCCTACGTGCTTCCCACCAGTTTATGATACGCGAATACAACTAATCGTGAAGAATAATAGACTGAGGTAACGTCGGCAAGAATAGCCAGAGAAAACATATGTCGATTTTCAAAGTCTCAAATGCCGTAGTTGGAAACAGCCTAGAGTGTATATTCTTCGCATGGCGCTGTTAAAAGATAAAGGAATCCAATAAGAATGGGTGGAAATGTAAGGAGACGTTCGTGTTCATGGAGAACGCGAAATTTGCCTATTCCTTTGGCCCACTTGTACGGTAGCTCGCTAAATGTTACCGAGCTAGACACGCTAGAGCATACTTGTACTAGCTCATCTAGCTGGATATACTTTTAGCACTTTTAGCCGAACGGGCTTAATTCTTCTAGTTTCGCGCTAAAAGTGAGCTAAGCTGGTTGATCTTAGTGGCTGCCGCAGTCAAAGCAACCCAAGCAACCCAAGCAGCCCAAGCCGCGTGGAGCCGTCTGGGCGGTCTTACCTGCAGACTCCTCCCTGAGACAGGCGCTGCTGAGATGGAAATGACCCGAGCACAAATCAAAAAAGCTCCTCGGGCACTTTATATGTCTGAAGGCCACGATGATTCTACTGTAGTGCAGTACTTGTATACAAGTGGATATCAACGCCAAATCTATCATATATCACTTGATGCTCCGGGGAATTACGTCTTGTATCCATTCCTCTGTAAGCCTACCGACGGCTACGGCTACATTCAACCGTAAATGATGACACCTGTAAATTCGATAATGCAGTACTGTAAACTCAATAACTGCATCGTAAATATCCAGTGTGGATGGTAGTGTACGTATTATGTAGCATGCCGAGGTAGTCTTTAGGGGGTGGCTTACATGAAGCTATGGGTTACGAACTACGGGTTATTGACTAGTCCCATCGCTAGCAATCCGGATCTCTATGGAGAGGAAAGTGTAGAGCACAAGCATACGGCCAAATGTGATACGGAGTACACAAATTTCTCACGCATGTAGTAGGCATAACACCGTGTATTGTCAAGAATGGTGTCTCCTAATAGATAGGCGATAGGTCAACATACATACCCTCATAAACATACCAATTAGGAAATCATCTATGGTCACAATGAAGGACGAGATACTCTTCGATAAACCTATCCGCGACATTGCATCCTATGTACACAACTACACCATTCCCTCATCATCAGCTTCCATTGGCCATGCCCGCACCGCTATTCTCGATTCCCTTGGCTGCGCCATAGAAACATTACACAGATCTGCCGAGGCGCGTACATTGCTTGGACCTATTATTCCTGGAACAACCGTTCCTTGCGGCTTTCATCTTCCTGGAACATCTTATGTTCTTGATCCTGTCAAGGGAACGTTTGATCTAGGGATTTTGATCAGATACCTCGATCACAATGATGCTTTGGGTGGAGCAGAATGGGGGCATCCGTCGGATACACTGTCTGCTACTATCGCGATAATGGACTGGTTATGTCGAGAGGAGCAGAGAAGCCCCGCCACTTCCGCCACTATCAGAAGAGATCCACCATTGACAATCAGGACATTGTTAGAAGCAGCGATAAAGGCCTACGAAATCCAAGGATGTTATCAGCTTCAGAATGCTTTCAATGCATATGGCATTGACCATGTGATTCTCGTCAAACTTGCGGCAGCTTCTGTATGTTCGTGGCTGATGGGTATGACTGAAACACAAACGATGCATGTTATTTCTCACGTCTGGATGGACGGTCATCCATCCCGTGTCTACAGATCGGGAGCCAACACTACTTCGCGCAAGGGGTGGGCAGCTGGTGATGCTGCAATGAAGGCAGTGCATCTCTGTTTGCTTACCCAGGCCGGTCAATTGGGATCAAAGCAGGCACTGACGGATCAACGTTATGGGTTTTTGGTACATACGTTTGGTCTCGAGGCCGGATTCGCATTGCCCAGGGCTTTTGGTGATTGGGCAATTCAAAATGTGTTTACCAAGTTGATGCCATGCGAAGGGCATGGAATATCATCCGCGGAAGCAGCACTTGTACAAGGCGATAGATTGAAATCCCGTGGTCACATAGTCGGTGACATAAAGAGCATTGATCTGCGCGTCACAGCAGCTGCGAATTTGATCATTAACAAAACAGGTCAATTATCTAATCCAGCCGATCGCGATCATTGTATTCAATATGTAATTGCGCTTGTATTTCTAAAAGGCAGGTTTCCGGATGCGGAAGATTACATGGATGACAGTCCGTATGCAAATAGCAAGGAGATGGATGATTTGCGAGAAAAGATCATCATCAGAGTTGATCAAGGTTTTACCCAAAGATATCTCGATCCGGAGACTAAAAGTTGTGGAGCTGGCATGACTGTTTATCTGAACAATGGGGCCGTACTAGATGAAGTCCTAGTGGAATATCCAGCTGGACATTTGAAAAATTCGAGAACGAAGGAACTACAGCAGCGGAAGTTTGAGAGGAATATGAGATTGGGCTTTACCGATGCTGAGATTGCAAATATATCCAGGAGTATTGAGCAGCATGATATGCCTGTTTCGACATTTGTAGACTTATTTACGAAAGATACAAATGGGATAGCAAAACTATAAAACTATAAAATTGACGCTCGTCAAAACCAGACTCACCCTCACATATGGCCTCAAATCAGGAGCAAAGAAATAATAAACGCCAGCATACCTATTTAGCACGGTGGTTCAATTATGGGGTATACTTAGACTAGATTGGCTCTCCAGTATTAAATCGGCTCTTTTCGCGGTCTACTGCAAAGTCTAATTAAGATAGCCAGCCTCAGCATCTGACCCGTTACTAGCGCATGGTTCTGACATAAACATATCCTTCCTCGCAATTTTTTGGCTACTCCTGGCTTTTGATGATCACAATCATCGATTCTCTTTAGGGGCAGTTTCTCTTGTCACAATGATTTTCTTCTCTATTTCCGTAGCCCTTCTTGCCGCCATCAACGTGCATTGTCAGACACCCCCCGGATTCAAACCATCAACCAAGTTGCGTCTAGGTGTAACGTTCCAACATGGTGTTTCAGTTCATCCAGGTCATGAATTATACGTAAATGGTAAATTTACTCGGTTTAACTCCGCCGATCTGGATGATGCTAATCAATACACCAGAAACTCAATCTGCTCCTCGACTTAACCTGAACTCCCTCCTGACAGTTCGCCATCTCCAAACACCAATCTACCATCTGTCTTGGAAATACATGGTTTTCATGATCGACATGGACGTTGACCGCAGTGGCATGAAGTACCCTCTCCTACATTGGTATCAGCCGGACCTCGTCCTCAACGACCAGACCCATGAATTATCGGTTGCAAGTGATAGCACCTTGCCCAAAGCGATGTATGCTGGTCCAGCACCTCCACCGGGGCCAGCTCACCGTTACGTTGAAGTGTTATTCGTACAACCTGAAGAATATAAACTACCAGAAGAGTTTGAAAAGTATTTGGGAAACACGATTGCGGCAAGGCTGGGTTTTAACATCGAGCAGCTTGTAAAGGAAGCTGGGCTGGGAGAGCCAATAGCTGGGAATTGGTTTCTGACTGCGACATACTGAAGAGGAGATCTCTCACATTGATTTGTGGTGCCTTGACTCCTCCTAAATTAATTAGATATAAACTCCAATATAGTACAGTTTTAAAAGAAACCATAGCATTGTTAGAAAGCCAAATTAGCTTTGTGTCTGGGTAGAAAAATCAAACTAAAATTACCTACAGTCAATGGTTGAAAGAAACGGCCAAATTCAATGCCTCAAAACCAGCAATGATATTTTTCGCGATACTTGGATCTCTCGGAATCTCATGACCTTTAGGATGGGGAACTAAAATCGTGGATGTCGGCGCCCTCTGATGTAACTCTTTATACAAGATTGTCGAATACTCATGCACAAAATCCGACATACCGATAATATGTAATGTCGGGATCTTCGGAAAGGACTTCAACAGCTCATAGTCAATAATCGGATTCTGCTCCGGATCCATACGAAAAGGTGGAAATGAATTAATAAAGATCGCGCAGCGAGCCAGCCGCTCAACTTCTGATCCAGTTTTCTCGCGAGCGTATCCAGCCAACAGTTCAGCCAGGAATGAACCGCCGTGGGAGAACCCCAGTAATCCGTCAAATGGGCCCTCCTCATCGATTACCTCCAGGAGCTCTTCATATGCATTTTGAACCGATTCTTCATCCTGTAAATTTCCTACTTTTGGAGGCCAAGTGAAAAAGGAGTAATAGGGTCCTTCGTATAAGCCTGGAGTAATGCCGGGACCAGGCTCTGTTTCGACGGATCCCTCGGCGTATTCAAACTGAGCAATATTGCGTTCTTCAAGAATCTTAGTCAAGTATGAAAGATGCGATTTCATTATCTATTTTACCCATTAGAATTGAAACAATACCAAGTAATGGGTATGATACCTCGGAATTCATGCCAGCCCCATGTAAGCAGAGGATCTTCAGCGCAGGCATCGTGTGAGCGATGGAGGGAGATTTTTCCTCCTGAAGATCTGCCCGGATTGAACCCTGGAGATCTATCAACACGGTGTAGAATGAACATAACTTAACAACCTCTCAGCTTTATCTGTATGTCTGGTTGTTATGGGTTCGGCACATTATTGACTATTTCCTATCAATAAAGAACCGAAGCGACTAAATCGTACTACTGATAATCCATAGGGCTTGACAACTTAACTCAACAAGTATATCATCACTTCGCACACTCATACATGAAGTTTTGTTTATTTTCCCTCTTTTACATCTACTCTGATGCAATCTGCTTTACAATTTCTCACACAATCCCGTTTACAACACTTCCAGCAAAATGACAGTTTCAGGGCAGACTCCCCTGCTGGGTTCCCACAGGAAGCCCCCCTATACTGTGTTTTCTAACAGTAAGAAACTGCTCATTATTCTTACTGCCACTCTGGCATCCGTATTTTCTCCCCTTTCTGCGAATATCTACTACCCGGCGTTGAGCGCGATTCAAAAAGAGCTTGGCATAAGCGAGGGAATGCTTAATATGACAATAACCTCTTATATGGTAGGTTCATCGCATAAACGCGGAATATTGCAAACGACGAACGGGTAACCAATGATTTAGATATTCCAAGGCCTTTCACCTACCTTCATTGGATCGCTATCGGATACAATTGGACGGCGCCCAGTATACATTGTCTGTTTTCTTATCTACATTGCCGCCAATGTTGGGTTAATATTTCAAACCACTTTTATCGGACTCCTCCTACTTCGATGTCTTCAAAGCTCCGGAAGCAGCTCGACAGTTAACCTCGCCTATGGTGTAACTGCCGACGTCGTGACATCTGCTGAGCGAGGCCGATACGTTGGACTAGCATCTGTTGGCCCTATTATCGGCCCTACCTTAGGTCCTATAATTGGAGGTGCGATCAGTCAGTACTATGGATGGAGATACATTTTTGTTGTCTTAACAGGGCTGGCTCTTGTTATGCTGGCTTTCATTGTTGTCTTCTTGCCTGAAACATGTCGAAATATTGTCGGAAATGGATCACTCGAACCACCTTCCGTGTGGAATAAACCCCTAATATCTTTACTTCTCAAGAGGAAAGGTAATGAAGACCAAGACGAAATTATTGAAGGGCAGCAGGCCATTGAAGCTGCTCGAAAAAAAGGTGGCAGGCCGACACCATGGAAGTCCCTAACACTGCTCTTTACACACCCCACTGGCTGTGTCATTCTTTTCAATGGCTTCACATTTGCCACGTATTACGCTGTCACTACCAGTCTTACTTGGTCTTTTGCTAGCACTTACCACTTTGACGAAATCCAGATTGGACTTTCCTATATACCCATCGGCCTTGGCAGCATGCTTGCGGCTCTCAGCAATGGGTTCCTCCTTGATTGGAACTACCGACGATCTATTAAGAACGTTCTCGGTCGAACTCTTGCTCGCGGCGAGCATCTTGACCACGAAACAGGACTTGCTCTTGGTTTCCACATCGAACGCGCCCGTCTACAAATTGTCATACCGGCTGTCTTATTCGCCATGTCAGCGATGATTGCCTATGGCTGGTCCGTACGTCTAGCACTTACCCCTGCTGTGCCCCTTGCATTGTTGTTTGCCTTTGGGTGGATGGGCACAGCCGCATATTCCGGCATGAATGTGTTGATTGTTGATTTAAATCTCAAATCACCAGCTACCGCTACAGCTGCGAATAATCTGGTGCGTTGTATGCTAGGTGCATTGGGCGCGATGGTTATTATGCCTCTTATTAACACTATTGGGATGGGTTGGACGTTTGTGGTAATTTCCGGAGTCTGGATTGTATTAAGTCCTCTGATTATGCTTGTAGCATTTCAGGAGAGCAGCGAGCAGTGATTGTCACAGACGGAAAGCCTAGGGAAGTTAACTATTATTATATTAGATTGAGAAATAAGTGTACAGCTGTTATAATCAAGTCCCCCGGCGTAACGAATAAGGAAATAAATTCTAACTACTCTTATTCGGAAATAAAACTACTGTTTCTACTGCGTAAACTTTTTGACTCAGAGGGCTCAATAGATGACCAAAGCGCGCACTTCAACACTCTCTCTAATCTCTTTATTCTCCGCACCAGGTAATGTAAAACCACAGTGAGCCACACGATCCGCCGTCGTGCGATTTGGATCATCGCTGTACTGGTTAAAAAGCAGCATTTCATCTGGCTTCTGCATCGGAACCCAATACCACTTATGTCTCTGATCATACAACACCGAGTACCTTGACTCGCTCAAAGAGCCATCCGGACGATAACGAGTCAATTCCACGAGGTCCTCATCTGGGCACGAAGGCCCGGTTGCTATAGCGAGCGGGTCTCGCTGCACAGTCTTCAGTGGCTTCCAAGAATTGATGATCTTCCAGCGTCCTCGGATTGAGGACATCAGAGCCTCTCCAGCCCGTTTCTCGACAGCCTCGAAGGTGCCGCGGGGCGCAACATCCACGTGAACCCGGCGCATGGGGCCGATATGATCTACTTTATGCTTGGAAATATCGAGCTTTGGGGCAGCCTCGGAGCGGACATTGTGGTTGAAACAGATGACCTTTTGAGCCCCGGTACTGATCTTCTTGTTAACCAATGCAATTCGTAGCGAACGGGATGATATGGGTATATATACGTCTTTTTGATCGCCTCTGCAACTTCAGGATAGTATTGTTTTTTAATCTTCTCCGGGTCTTTGAAATCTTCATAAGCCATCGCAGTCTCGTGATTGATGAGCTGGAGTCCATGCTCAGTCAGGGTGACCTTATCTTTATCAGACCGAAGGTCATTTAGAGTGACTGCAGCGAGATGAAGATTCTTGGCTCCGTATTGAATTTCGAGATCGTTGGCATCTGGCGGAGAGCCATCTTGGTTCGGTGCAAAGTATTGAAGAATGACTTCTGGGGTCTCGTAGTTGGCGTGCGGCATTTTGACTTCTTTGGTTCTTTCACTTTTCCCGAACGGTAATGTGATTCGTTGTATTTCTTTATTTACCTCTTTTTCATCTCTATTTGTGTCGAGTCATTTTCGATTTGGTTATATGCCTGTCTAGATCGCTCTAGTGACTCGATGGCCCTGAATTCGTCCAATCAGGGTCAGGGATACAATCCCCCGAAATATGCCGGCATCAGCTTTGGATCAATTTACAAAAAGACCCGAATCAAATAGGCATCATACGATTGTATCATACGATTTACTACCGGATCTTTGCTCTATCCAAAGGAACTCGAATACAATTTTACAGCGAGAGAATGTGAGTAAGGAGGGAGCCTTTTGGTTGCGGAGATTGCACACCTTTGGAGATATAGTTGTATCTATTCAACTTATAATCTATACTTTGCCCTCATGGGGTGCGTATATACATAGCTACTTCATATAGGTCGTAATATTCTACGCCTTTTTTGTCTGTGCACTGTTTCCATAGTATTCGGCGAATATGCACAGATAAAGGTATGAAGCATTGCAGCCTGTAGTAAAGTATACACGAAGGCCGTAACAAGTTTATACATTATGATACTTGATCAATACAATACCTTGGTTCCTTACATCTGCCGGTTACCGGATTTGATTCCAACAGCATTGTTAGCCACTCTCAACCCAACCAAGTGCTCTGCGGAAGCATAGATCGTAATGAAATATCATTGCTTCAGTGACTTGACTATAGCTTGTATATGTCGATAGACTTCAACAAGCATTGACGTGCCTACTTTAAAGGCTGGTCGATTGCAATACTGCTCTACACTCTCGCATAGTTGATGAACCGTGTCTGCGATATCGTGTAGTCGAGTAGTTACTAGATGCTTGAGGAATTGGGTCTTCTCTTGTCCGGAGATTTCATAATCTCCTAACCATAGGGAACAGCTATTAACTGTTTCTCCCGGGGTGCTACTCGTAGTATTGTCTTCGAAAATCGACGCTGGCGGCGAGGCCAACTTCGACGAAGATGATATGGATGTTGCCGATGCACTCAGCTGCTGGGTCTGATTCAGCACTCCTTCCAACAACTCAACAACAGCCTCTAAAACAACTCCCATGAGTAAGAGTATTCGTGGCCGAAACTTTTGCGAACAAGAATCACATTTAAGAATTGTCAGCGTCTGTATCCGTGTTTCTTTCTCAAATTTCATTATTGAGTCGAGGCTAATTGCCGACCGGCCTGAAAGATGCATATCAAGGTCGACTAATGTCTGGAGTATAGAGTCACAACAGGTGCATTGCATCCGTTGACGAGATAATAATAAGACGCCCTGCCCTTGAGGACCTGAACTACCACGGCTGCTAGTACTGCGTAATACAGTGGAAGTATTGGGGCTTTTCGAGCCAAGTGTGGATAAGGGATGGCGCAGATTAAAATGCTCAGTATAAGAGCCTCTCTCTCCTGCACTACTACTATTAAGATGGCTACCAAATAAGAAGTGACTGTCTGATAGGTTCTCGCGGGGACCACCACTATGGGTAAATTCCATTCCAGGATTAAGAGACGATGACGCTGAGGACAGTCTCTGGTCAAATTTAAGCCCCAAGACCCAGTCCGTTGTACTTGTGGTCATCTGATCTGATGCGGAGCCGCCGGTAGTTTGGTAATGTTGCTGTTGAGATTCTTCCGGTTTATCTTCCAAGGGGGGTAAAAGATGATAGTCCGTCGATGTAGAAGACTCTTGTAAACTACCCGACAATCTAGCGGGCAAAGAAATATCCATGTCCGCGTTTTCCAGTATCATTGGGTCAATTCCAATGTTGTGAGATTGCTCCCCGAACATAGATGATTGTCCGATATTGTCACTGTCTGGTAACAAAATATCTATTGGTGTTCGTGATTCTGCACTAGGTAATGGGGAGATGTCTAGCCAGTCATTGTTTATGCTTATTTCAATGCTGTTATCATTATTAACATTATCGCTTTCTCTCGACGTCGACCTCGGTCTTGTTGAATGCGCATGTCCTGCGTTTCTATTCATGTCGCTAGCTATCGGGGTGGCCTGCTCAGACGCTACTCTATGCTCAGGTAGACTAGTGAAATGCCTGTGTGCATCCATTGTTGTAGTATTAGTGGCAGAAGCTACCGATGAGGTACTGTTAACTTTCCGTGGCCGCCCCAGTGGTCGAGCATGGCTGTATATGCACGTTCTCTCCTGGTTCTCACACCGTCGACACGTAGGCTTTTCTCGGCCACATCGAACTTTTGCGTCTTGACAGGCGTCACATGATGTGCGGATTTTGTGTTGAACTTTATTGGCATTGTTGCCACCATTGGAAATAATTGGATTGCTCATGTTAGTTAAACGTCGATCTACAATTGTGTTTGATATCGGTAGACTAAGTAGTCGTGACAGCGGAGGGGTGACTTAACGCCCCTGCGATGGCAACTGATGATATGATATGTTCATGTCCTGTGGAGAATTAGCTGTACGCGCACTAATAAGTCCTGGTGCTTACTTTGAAGTCGTTTAGATAGATACTGGAGAAACCGGATAGGAAAGTCGTTTCAGAAGATAGATAACTTCGTTCTATCCTGACTTATACTCTTTCTAGCTAGTGATATACATAAATGTTTATATTATCGGTACAGTTGTGGCGTAGGTAATTTTCAAGCCCCTGCATCACTCCAATAGAGAATGGGCGTGGGCAAGATCGAATAATTCCGTGTCTTACGTAGATCAGCATCTTTACGATTTCGCTTACCTTCCTGAAGTGACAATACGGTATTACCCTCGTATTTCCGTCTGTAAATGCCTGTTGCTCCAATTTGCATTACTACAGGCTATACTTGTTGCACTATACTATTTATACGTTCTAAGCCCACCACCCGGCTAACCGTCACCCCCCCTAACCGACACCCATTTCCCACACAAAATTACGATTTTCAATAATTAATAACTTTACAACCATTAGAGTTATTGCCTTAGAAATTTAAATATAGATACTTTTAATATTAATTACTTAAAATATCACAATATTATTAACATATTATAATTCAATCTGTTGTAATAATGAAACAAATAAAACATCAAATTTACCGCAAAAATGACCCCCTTGTAATTTTATTAATAATATAATATTTAAATTTATAAAAGTGAAAATTCTGGAAATTTATATATAAATTAATTAAGTTTTTGTATTCTTTTATTAATAACCTTTATAAGTGTTATAAAAATTGGTTTTTAATTTTACACTAAGAAATTTTTATATGTAAGTGTCTTCTCTGTTAAATATTTTAATAATAACTTTATATAAATTAATTTAGACTTTAAAATAATAAATAAATAAACTTTATAATTATAAATTTAATTTTTAAGATTAAAATATTAAAATACTATTAAAATTACAAGGGGGTCATTTTTGCGGTAAATTTGATGGTTTTATTTGTTTCATTATTACAACAGATTGAATTATAATATGTTAATAATATTGTGATATTTTAAGTAATTAATATTAAAAGTATCTATATTTAAATTTCTAAGGCAATAACTCTAATGGTTGTAAAGTTATTAATTATTGAAAATCGTAATTTTGTGTGGGAAATGGGTGTCGGTTAGGGGGGGTGACGGTTAGCCGGGTGGTAGGCTTACTTCTAACTTGTTGTGTTCGCATACCAAGTTTTATGTCCTTGAGCCGCTTATACAACTCGGATCTAATTAATCAGTTGATAATACTCGAATAGTATTAACTTTGCATTCCTGAGGGAACTTTTTTCTTTGCTTTCTGTACAAACCATACTCTTCTATGATACGTCCTATAGTTTCCTTTACGTGTACAATAATCACAACCCATGTTATGAGCTTCCCCAGTCGTACGAAAATACCGCATTATAGCTACGCGTTCGAGACTCGACTAGATACGAGTAGAATTGATTACAGTAGTTTTAGGCATGCCGCCCGTACCGTGCCGTACTGAGCCGTAGGATCTCAAACTCATGGTCTAGCAAGCTAGCCATACTTAGCTTTAGTCGAGTAAGCTGACAAGTACCTGGAACGCCTAAATCTTTGAATTTTGGATCCAATCAACCGGACATGCCGTATGAACTTGGATATAACAAAGTGAAGCTAATGCATAATTGATTGCAACACTTGCGTTAATAATCCAGGTATATCTTCTGGTTGAGTAGTTAAACCACTAATCGAGTAAGAGTCCGGGCCATCATTTTCCTACACAGGATATCTGTAAATAATGTAGCATTTGTGGCTGAAGATACACGATACATGGGCAATAGACGGAATGCGGCATCGACCCTGCATTAGCACATCTCTGGAAACTGAGTTGCTATGGTAGTAACAGCCCCATGCAGTCGTACCGTATTGGCTGCTAGCAACTGTCCCTTCACCTGGCAAATCATCGCCGATTGAGCACAAATAACTACTGCAAAGTCTCAGGTTACAACGGAAGTTACAACGGAAATGTGGCCGAATAAGTACATTTTCTTTATGTGGTATGTAATGTCAGCCCTAAGTACGGAAAAACATACAGCTGCCCCTGTTTGATTGTTAGGGAACCCCACCAGCACAGTAATACACGGTACAGTAATGGCGATGCCTCACTCAAGAGCATAAGGCGCAATCAAATACCCGGTAAGCACTTCAGAGCTCTTGTCGCCATCCGCCCACACGAGTCCGCACGTGTGTATAGCTGCGCTAAGATCGAGTCAAAATGCCATGCTGCGTTGCACAGACGCAGTTGTGGGGAGTTAAGAGGGCCTGATCAAGCTCATTTATGCGAGGAGCATGTTGCTTGATATTGCGCTTTCCCATCACGGAAATCCCGGTTACGTGGGATGAGCGAGATTGCCCTGTTATAAGTTACTAAAAGCGTAGCCTTGCTACCGTGGCTTTTGCCATAGTTTCCATTGTCGGTTGGATCTAATCAATCAATCGGACCGGACAATCGGTCGGGCTGACGATTCACGTTGCGGTATGGAAACTGGTGGAATGCACAAATTGACCCACTCTATTTGTTCTACTCGAATGGGATTACGCTACTTGGATCCTCCGTAGATACGTTAAGATTGACCTAGACTGGTCGTTTTCTTGTGGTGTTGCTAATGGAATCATTAATGTAGCCCCTTAGCTAGATGTTACGAATGCTCTGGCAAGTGCACACAACCATGCTGCAACTCCGCACAAGAACGAACAGTTTCGACTAGTGAAAAGGACAATTTCGAATTCAGGATATACGTAAGTAATTACAGCAAAGGTGGTTGGTACCTTGACGAGGCCGATTTTATCTTCTTCTGGCAAGCTATGGCCAATTATACATGTACAAATACAACATCGACTTGCTAAATAGCCTCGTGTGATAAGCTGTGATACACGAACTACGGTTAATTGGTCGGTTAATTTCAGGGAACGTGTTTACCACCATGCTGTAGAGTTGTCATCAATTGAGATCACCCTAATAAATCCGAAAGAATTTACGAGCTGGGCCGTACGCCTGCTTAGATTGGTGTGTAACATGACAAGTTGAGTTAAACATCCAGTCATTTTATTAACGGGCGGTGTTAGTGTACGGTCCGGGGATGTAGAGCGGCCTATTCACAAAGCGTATTTATTACAGGAGAAGCCTCCGTGTCCCACCCCATGTAATAATCACTTGTTCATACATGGATATAGAGCCCGGTACTTTACGGTAGGCTCTGCCAAGACAAGTAGGTCAAGCCACATCCGGAGCTTGAGCTCCGCCCTGGGAGCTGAGGAGGAATTACGGAGTGTTGTCTCCCAATTTATTAGCTATATCCGGCCGTGGGAGCGTAAGCACAGGAATATTAATTAGCTACCTCGGTACGCCTTCCGCTTACCCGAGCATCCCGCATGGCCCGTGCCTTACTGAAGCAGAGGTTTCGGAGCAGACCTCCGGAAGGTTACTTTGGCATGTGCAGCCAGTCAGCACACAGCTCCTGCAAGCCAACAGCACGCCGCCGACAAGTGTGCTGACAGGGTTCTACGAAGCAGCAGCAGCAATCGGCGATGTCGATGTGTCAAGAGTTGGCTCTCAGTGTCGGGCCTAAAAGTCACCCGTGCGGCATCCCACTGCTATGATACCGTAATCCTGTTTGCCAGGATTATTGGCTGCGGCGTAAATGCTTCGGTAGCAATAGCATTACCCCCCGAGCGCCCACGAAGACGGCTTGGAGTGGGACAGGTCGAAACAAGCTTGCTAGAGCCTTCATCTCCTCCTGTTCGATTCAGCTAATTCCCCAAAGATGTAGGTCTAAAGAAGCTGAAGGTCTTCTCAGTGCAGCTAAAGAACCGACTTCACTAGCGAAGGGGGGAAATCCTTAGTGAAACATCTTTCAATTATCTTTATATTAGAGAAACCTTCTTGTTATAGGTTTCGGCCTCTTACGGCCGCAATATGAACGAAATAGCCGGCAAGCTTTATTGTAGAAGGAATTGAAGCACCCTTCACGTCACAAAGGTACCATCTCGTAAGAAAGCCGTTATCCCACATCACATGGGGAAGTTTAAGAGGAAGCAGGAATACATCCTCTTGCTTAAGATGACTGGACTCCCAGTATCAAATTTGTGTGGGTGACGTGCAACTATTTCCGCGTCAAAGGTGTTGAGTTTTGAATCGGATACGGGAGCAACTCCTCTTACGCATAGCTCCTTTGGACTTGGGGGCTCAAAAGAAAAATGTGAAAAGGAAACAGGGAAAACCGACATAAGACAAAAGTGCGAATCTGCGACCGAAATAGATGAGATTGAGTCCAGGGGCTGTTTTCATATCGACCATCACAGATGGTTGTGGATATAAAGTTGGAAGGCGAACTAGGAGAGCTTAGGCGAGCGAGGCGAGCTTGTTACGGTTCCGGGGAAGTCAGCGAATGTGGTTCAAGGCCTCAGTGGCGAGGCTGCCATTTCAGAGTGCACCGGCACGTGACGGGGTTTTGTCGCTGCTTGCCAAATAATTAACGTATTCATAGTTAATCATCTGCGGCTCTCTGGTTAATTTACAAGCTCGAGTCCGAGCTACGAGTTTAATTCAACTATAACCATATGCCTTGTCTGATCGTGCCACCTATGTTAATATACGTGTCTTTAGGCACCTGGCTCTTGTACTGTACTGGTGGTGCCACGCACACGCTTCGTAAGCTACAGGCCTACAAAAGCCGCTGTTCCTCGCTGGCTGCTGGCTGCCTTCCGTCACATTCCCAAATTCCTCATCTTAACTCTCACTCCATGGCCATAATTCTACACATAATCCCGACGTGATATCCCATTCAATGACGGTCGTGCGAGAAAACCCAGTGATTGAAAGGCTCGTGGACAGCTTTGTCATTGACCAGATTTCCATCTCACCATCTGGGAGAAAGATTATTTATACCATAAGATCCTTTGGCCATCGAGAGAGGTATAAAGTTTCTTCGCTATGGTTCGCAGATGTTGGGGTTCCCGGATCATGCCGCCAGCTTACCTTGGATCAACACTACGACTTTTCGCCTCAATGGTCTCCGGACGGAAGATCCGTAGCTTTCTTATCCAACAGAGATGTTAGCGAAGGCTATTACATATATCTACTTGATGATAAGGATCTTTCCGACACAGAAGCGCCAAACTTCCGCTGCCTAAGCGTTGTCCACAACATCACCAAGTTCTACTGGAGTCCGGATAGCAAGTCTATTGCTTTTCTTAGCCCAGATCAGAAATATAAGAGAGAAGGCTGTACTGAAACCCCTGGTGATGATGTTGAAGTTTTTGGAGAGTGGAAATACACGCGCCCATACTTATTAGACCTAAAGACTGGTGAAGTAATGAGGTTGTATGATAAAGATGCACAAGTCAAAACGTTATCGTGGTCTCCAGATGCTTCCCAGATTTTACTCGCCATTTATAGGAGCCCCGAGCTCGATTCTCCATATCGATTCGGCACCCAATTTGAAGTACTGTCGATTGGTGGGCATTCTACAGTTGCATCACAATTTCTCTCTACTTTCCCAGGCCCAGTATTAAGCGATAATCTTGTCTGGGAGAATGATAAGATCTTCTTCGTATCAGGGGTGAGTCCGAATTCAGTTAATTCGTCACAGGCAATATACTGCCTTCATCAGCAAGGTGGAGTTTGGAGATGGCACAAGCACTCTCATGGGGATATCGACTGTGTCACAGATCTTCGTTCTGATCGGGGGCTTGCATTTGGGAACGTTCAATCAGGCCTGGCAGACGAGATACATGTTCTGGGCATTCACGATCAAGCTGAATTTGTCATCTACTCTGCCAACGAACAGATAGATGCATGGGATGCGAGAGCTACGAATGAAGGGGAATTCGTTCTAGCATTAGCAAAGGGTAATACGCTTCGTCCCCCAGAGCTGTACACAGTGAAGGCTGAGCATCACTTTGATAACGTTAATCATGTCCACACTATTATAAATGTTGATGATATTAGAATTACCATCGACGGGAATACTAGGGACAATCTGAAAGAAACGGTTCCCATGACAAAATTTCCCTTGCACGCAGATAGTCTCAAGCAAATAAGCCATCATAACCAGAATCTTTCCGATTCACTAGATCTTCAGATCTATTCAGAAGTCATCAAATGCAAATCGCAGGATGGAACAACAGATTTAGATGCCCTGTTTATTGCTCCTTCTTTAACTCCTTTCCGAAAATTACCGACCTGTGTTTTCATCCACGGCGGCCCCTACGAGCGGGCAACCTTTTCTTTCAACTCGAGTGCAGCTTACCTGCTTTGGGAAGCACTCATACTATCTCTTTCTCTGCAGAAAGCTGAAAATTCAGCACATGATCCACATCACTTTGCTATCCTTGAACCAAATTATCGAGGAGGAAGCTCTCGTGGAGAGAAGTTTGCCGCGTACGCTCGTGGTAGAGTAGGTACTGTTGATTACGATGATGTGATCTCTCTTGTGGATGCAGGAATAGCACAAGGCCTTGTTGATCCGGAAAAGATTATTGTTGGTGGTTGGAGTCAAGGAGGAATATTGTCCTATCTCTTAGCAACAAGACGAAATCTGGAGGTAAAAGTCGGAGACTGGATGATTAGGGGGGCAATATGCGGAGCAGGGGGCACAGATCTTGACATGCTCTCATTAACTAGCGACCATCCTTATTTCGAGGCCGAGCTTGTTGGAGGCGCACCCTGGGATCCAAAAAGAGATAATTCCATCGCTGAGAATGCTAGTGCCATCAGAAGGCTTCGAGCACACAGATCCTCAGAAACGGTACCTCCTATACTTATCCTTCATGGACAAGAAGATAAGAGGATCCCGGTTGGCCAGGCAGTTAGCTTTCACAGGGCATGTCGAGCGTATGGTATATCATGTGAGATGGCAACTTATCCAAGAGAGCCGCACCTCATTGGAGAAACAGCTCACTTGATCGATCTGCTAAGGCGGGTGTCGAGGTTTTGTATCACGCATTTGAGTCCTTAAAACCTAGCTTTATCGGCCATACTTCATGTCAGGCAAATTTCACAGTCGCTCTAGCTCTATTATTTATCTTGTTCGTTCGTGTCCTGCATGTGGCCAGTATTCTCCTCCATTTGTTACATTCATGATTGTTCCCTAGTCCCACTGTCACTTGTGTGTCCGTAATAGAGTCTGATAAGAGGGTTTACTGGTGAGTAACTCTACATACCTACAATATAAATCTCGACAGTATTATGGATACTGTTATAGAGTGGCGGATTCACTCCCAACCATACCAGCCGTCAGAGAAAGATGAGTTAACTATTACTTAAAAGCCTTAAAATTAAATATCGAGTTCAAAGGATGGACTACACACCCCCAACGCCATAGTAAAGCACTCTCGCGCACAATCCCTACACAGTAACGCATCATCGTGGTGGTTTTTCTGGCTACGTACGCTCTACACAGGCAAGGCGTTTCCAGCCGATATCTGCATTCATATATCAGGACCTTAGGCATACAGACATTAGCAGAATGAGCGTACGGGTTTTTGTAGTATAAATGAGCTTCTGTGCGCAGCTGAGCCTTCGAGCGAGCTGTTTGATCGACACGTCCTTAGCTGTCTGCCCTAATAATGCTACACTCAGTGCATAAGCACCCACTCTCGCCATCAGCCGAGACTTTCATCGGCGCTTGGCACAACTGCTCATTGCTTGTCGATATTAAGTGATACCAGAATGACATGGATGTAGAGATAATGGTGAATAGCGTGTCATCTGATTGAAATCTTCTCACGAGATCGGGTGGCGCAGGGTAGCATCATCTTCGTATCTCGTCCGCAAGCAGAGATGGTGGCGATAAGTGTATATTATATTGCAGTTTGAACAAGTCGTCGAAAGAAAAATGCCAGGTCAAAACTGTAATCACAATGGCAAGTCAACTCTGCCGATGGGCTCAGCGGGTAGAGTCCAAGTTTCAGCCACGAGTGACGGGTCCCAGCAGCTGGGCTCTACCTAAGCAGCCGAGCAGCATTGCCCCGGAGCACGTCTGGAGTAATGCAGGTGAGCATCTACATGTTTTATTGTTCATTTCATCAGCCGGTTACTAAGCGGTGATACCAATATAGATCAAGACCCCGTTCCTTCCGAAAGGCACACATGGACCGGATGGATATTTACGCAATACTGGCTTTCCGACCTTGTTACTGTCTCAACTTGGTCGGCAGCCAGCTCAGCTTTTGCTTCAGGACTAGCCGCGTCAGATACAGTGCTACTAATGCTAGTCGCAGCATTGTGCAACGCGGTTCCTACAGGTTTGTCGTGCCAACTCCCTTCTTTAGTGTATTACGGATTGACGAAAGCTAGTTCTCAACGGCGCGGTCGGAGCCGATCTCCATATTCCATTTCCAATTGCCATTCGAGCAAGCTATGGGTCCTATTTCAGTTATTTCTGCATTGCATCGCGGGCTATCCTGGCTCTCTTTTGGTTCGGCATCCAAAGTGCATATGGAGGGCAATGTGTGACACCGGTGAGACTTTTCCCGTTCAGCATCTTAATAATTGGGTTGTTTTTAATATGCAAACAAACAGATCATTACGGCAATATGGCCTAGTTATGCCGATCTTCCAAATCACCTACCAGCATCCGCAGGTATCACAACTCAAGGAATGGTATCATACTTTTTATATCATGTTATTCAGGCACCGTTCCTATTTATTCCGCCACATAGACTACAGTATATGTTCCTATTCAAATCAATATTGGTCCCGCCTATGGCGCTAGCAATGGTTATATGGCTCTCTGTAAAAGCTGGCGGAGGTAGTAAGCTCTTCAGTCAACCTGCCACCGTATATGGCTCAGCCCGTGCGTGGCTCTGGTTGATGAATATGACCTCAATAACAGGTGCGATGTGTCATCTGACTCTGTAAGATAATTATCTAACCGTTGGATGATTAAATTAGGTGGTTTCGCTACTTTGACTGTGAATATTCCCGACTTTTCCCGTTTCAGCAAAAAGCCAGGTAGTCAAATATGGCAACTTCCTGCTATCCCGGTGTTCAAAGTTATCACTGATATTTTTGGAATTATAGCTGCAGGTGCTTCACAGCGTATATATGGAACTGTATTATGGAATCCATTGCAAATTGTTAGCCAGTGGCAGAGTACTCCTGCAGGCAGGGCTGCATCATTCTTCTGCTCTGCTCTATGGCTACTAGCACAGATATGTGCGAATATCTCTGCAAATTCAATGTCTTTTGCAAACGGTAAGCATTACCTCAATCAATTTGTTGAGCCTTTATTAACGATACTCATAATATATAATAGACCTCACCACAGTCCAGCCTAAATGGATCAATATCCGCCGTGGAATGGTTGTCTGCATGCTTCTCGGTGGCTGGGCCCTCTGCCCCTGGATCATCATCAAGAGTGGCCAGTCATTTCTAAATTTTATGGGTGCATATGCTATCTTCATGGCACCAATAGCTGGAATCTTTTTCTGCGACTACTGGTTAGTTAAGCGTCGTAAATACGATGTCCCCGCGCTTTATGATCCGCGTGGTATCTATTACTACCAAGTGTGTCCGCTCAATATATCCCGCTTTATTCATACACACTAACAAGAGGCGAAAATCAGTATGGTACGGATTGGAGAGCTCTAGTCTGTACTGTGGTCATTACTGTCCCTTTACTACCAGGCCTTGCAAAAGCTGTAACGCCTAACAGTGTGCATATCGATGCCGGATTGCAGCATTTATATTCGATAAATTGGTTGTATGGATTCTCCCTATCGGCTGTACTATACTATGCATTGAACTATTTCTGGCCTCATCATCCCACCCTTATAACGAAGACTATACCAGGTGTTTTAGTTACTGGTATCACACAAGATACCGACAACGTGGCGGGAGTTGAAGAAGGTAAGGGAGGGAACGAGGAGGTTAGGGCTACAACTACGATAGTCTCGGCGAGATCATCAAGCATTTGAGACGAAACCAACTATTTCAACTATTTCGCTGAATAATTAAGTTCAGCAGTCTTCTAGTACAATATCTAGTCCATAGCAGAGAATTCCAAATTATGCTACCCTTGGTAGTTAGCAAACCAACGACTCTGCACTCGGCTAATAGAGGTGATAGCATTGGTCCAAAGGGCCTGGTTTCAGTCTCCGCAACAATAAATAAAGCCATCTATTATAATTGTGGACATATTTAGTGATTCTCAGGCCTCAAGAAGTGTGCAGCCCGTTCAAATAGCACACTGCCAAGCCATCGTTACCAGCTATACCAATTGACTCACTACTTCGAAATACCACAGTAGCTTGATCTATGAGTATTACATATTTACTATACAAATAAAAATGAAAGATCTAGAGGTAATATCCCAATTCAATATCACAAGACCCCACAGTAAAGCATATATTCCCGTTACTCTATACAGTCTAGTTGCATGGTTTATCTGTGAGTGTCAAACGTATTGGCTACGCTTCGTATATAGTGGAGGAAGGCCAAGATCCGGCTAGAATATTACAACTATAAGCATACACCGGGGCTCTAGTGAGATAGAGGGTGTATGCTGGTAACTAGACTCAAAGATAGAATACAGATTGGCCTTTGCTCCCCAATTTACAGGCGGGAGCCACCGTCTTTATAGCCGTAGAACCCCCTGATCACTCGATATGATGGCTGAGCCCAGGCTATCCGTGTCGAGCTTCCCCACCATACTCGCCGAGTACGAGCGAATCCGACGGTGATTCAAAGACACAGTAGCCCAGCATTCAGCCGTCTAGCTGCATGTTCATATAAACTGAGAGCGAATACGAGAACAACTACTGGCTGTTAGACTATTACTTAACACCCCTTATTATCTCCCATAATGTTCACGAGATGCTTTCTTTGCAAGGCCCTCGATTGGGATATTGCCAGCTTACCAACGACACCTAATCGTAATGATCCAAAAGGTCTCAAAAGCAGTACGAGAGAACCTGACAAAATAGACAACTGGAACCGTCTCACTCACTATGGTTCACGGCCTCGGGGCAGAATCCGCCATACCGCCGCCCAAATACAAAGAACAAAACCCCATTGATCTTGAAGCAAATTCGACTCCGAAGCCCGTGGGTACTACGAATGATGGCCAGAACGAAGGAGACAGCTGTAGAGGAACAAATGAACGAGCCAAGGTAGAGGGCTCTACTCACGACCCGAACTTGGTGTGGTGGAATGAGCCCGCAGACGAAGACCCAGGGAATCCCATGGCGTGGCCATCTTGGAAGAAATGGACCACTATCGGAATTATATCCTTCATCACATTTCTAACGTATGTTTTCCACACTATCATCAATACAATCTAAATACTAATAATACAGCAGACCATTGGCCTCGGCAATGCTTGCACCCGCCGTACCTGATATCATGGCAGAATTCCACGTATCGTCGTCTGTCTATGCAACATTTGTTGTCTCAATTTTCGTGCTGGGGTTCTCAGTCGGCCCGCTAGTAATAGCACCCCTAAGTGAGAGCTATGGTCGCGTCCCGATATACAATACGTGCAATGTTTTGTTCATTGTATTCACAGTGCTGTGTGCCATCGCAAAGGATGCCAGTATGCTTCTGGCTGCTCGGTTTTTGGCTGGCGTTGCTGGGGTCGCAACAGTGACTTGTGGTAGTGGGACCATTGCAGATATGCTACCAACCGCTGAAAGGGGACGTGCAATGGCTCTGTGGTCTATGGGCCCTTTGCTTGGGCCTGTCATCGGTCCAATTGCTGGTGGATATCTGGTGGAAGCAAGGGGTTGGAGATGGGTTTTCTGGGTGATTGTGATTCTGGTAAAGTCTTCCCGTTAATTTTCCATTGAACGCAAGCATTGAATAGGACGACTAATTTGACACATGGTTTTCTAGGCTGGCAGTATCACAGTGGCAGCTGCTTTATTCCTTCAGGAGACTTACGCACCAGTTATTCTTGAGCGCAAAGCATCTCGGTTGAGAAAGGCGACAGGGAATCCCCTTTTCCACTCGAAGCTTGCAACAGACAAGCCATCGCGGCAGCTTATAAAAGAAAGCATTATACGACCTGCGAAAATGCTAATTACCTTCCCAATCGTCACCTCAATGTGTCTATATATTGCTTTCCTCTATGGAGCACTGTATATTCTCTTCACAACCTTTACGTTCGTGTTCGAAGATCAGTATGGCTTTTCTGTTTCTAATGCGGGACTTTCCTTCCTGGGAAGTGGAATCGGGTCCTTCATTGGTCTTGCATACGGAGGAATCTTCAGTGATAGGAGCATTAAAAAAAGACAAGCTCTCGGGGAAACACCGACGCCTGAAGATCGTCTCCCTTTGCTCTTAACGATCCCGGCGTCTCTCAGCCTTCCATTGGGGCTATTTTTATACGGTTGGTCTGCCCAATACCGTGTCCACTGGATTGTCCCTGAGATTGGCACCGTAATCATTAGCTTTGGTATGATGACCATCCTAATGTGCATACAGACGTACCTCGTAGATGCATATACCGTACATGCTGCCAGCGTCACTGCTGCCAATGCCAGTTTAAGAAGTGCTCTTGGTGGTCTCTTACCGCTCTGCGGTCTGAAGCTGTATAATGCAATCGGCCTTGGATGGGGAAACAGTCTGCTTGCATTCATCGCACTAGCAATGGCACCGTTGCCAATCGCTTTCAGAATTTTTGGTGCAAGATTGAGGAACTTCTCTCAACCCAGAGAATAATTGTATCCAAGCCCAACTTAACGACTTGGATTTTGATAGTCCTTTTCCTCTTCTCTATCAATGATGCATAAGATACCATGCTACAATTTTTACTAAATCTAAACAATTTATACTCAGTCATAGAGTATCAAATCTAGGAAACTCCGTCAAAATTCGTGGTAACTTCACCCCAAAATCCTCAATGCACATCGCGCAAAAGCGTCATCCCCCCTATCTGCTTGATCGGCCATTGTACCCAATATTGATGCTGGTCATCCAACAACCGGTAAATTTGATTCATGAGATGGATGCTCCATCCTTCAGCCCACCAGTGAGTCGTTAATTGATGCAACAGCACGCAATACAACGCAAAAATACATAAAGCGTCCTGATCCTGATCCTTGAGCAAGGCAAAATACGATTCAGGGGCTCTGAAAACCCAAATGAAAGCATCCGTAGCTTCGTACGTCTCTGCAAAGGAGTACAGGACATTGAGGGACTTGCGGATCTCACTCAGAGCAATTGTATACGCTTCTGTACGGCCTGGATCAACGCATGAGCTGAGAATACGTTGTTGCAGCAGCTGAACCTGATTATCATGTTCCGATCCAAGCATGAACGGTTCGGAAGACTGTGATGCAAATCGAACGCGTCCAGTTTGAAACATCAGTCCCAGAGGCCCAGCATATAAGGTCTGTTCCGACGAGTCTATAATGGAGTTTGTGCCTCTTATCAATACGATCCAGTCGGCAAAGCCTTTACTGTTCACGAGAAGAAAGTCTTCCGGTGTCCGAGGACTCGCCAGAGCGAATATGCCAGCAAGACATGAAAAGAGCCAGAGAGGTGTACAGTTTGCTTCGTTCATAGATGGTAGCAAGTTAGTTGCCACACGCAGGCCTAATTGGTAATGCATAGTCCCCCTTGTGATGTAGAAATTTTTTTGGCTGGGTCGAAGATACGCTAGATGGAGGGCCGCAATGGCTAAAATCCCATGAAGCACAAAATCATTAGAGAAAGCTACCTCGCAAACGTTTATTTGCCATATAGTCCTCTGTACTGGATCGCATCTTAGAGTTCGATAGGTAGACGTCGCGTAGTGGTGCAAGAGTCTGATATAGCTCATAATTAGCAATGAGCGTGAACCCAGCAAGTACTATTACAATGGAGTAATATCCATAACAGTAGCAGGGGTCGAATATTTCCAGGAAGACGGCCAGCCTTACTTCATATCAATAATATCTAGATCAAGTCGGGACTCGTGGTTGAAGGAGTCATTAGAGGACTGGGGACTGAATCCTCCATGTTCACCCCGTGGAGATGCAGGACTTTGATACGCCAACGGGAGCTGCTGAGTGGTATACTCGCAAAGGACGGAGCGTCTTAAACAGTTTTTGCAATGTGGCTTGACTTCGTCGCACTATATTTGGATTTGTTAGGCGTTCCATGATAAAGTCTATCATCCACTCAAGTCAAGTGAAGCTAAGGTAGAGCATAACGGGTCAAAAAATAAGGGACGGTAGTGCGAACCTTAACTTTCCTCGCTTTACAGGTCTTGCAGCCCGTCCTTGTCTTACGATGGGGGCGTCTTGAGCACTGAGTAATTGGAGCTTGTGCTTGAATTCCCTCTGCCGTGACGTCCATATTGATTTCACACCACGGCAGGTGTTTGAAGTGAGAGCGGGCTGCCGACAAGTCCAGACTCGGATATAATGCGAAGATACGAGCGAAGTCCGATATTGAAGAGGCTAACCGAAAGCTACGGGGCATACAAACGCTTTAAATAAGACACAAGCTCGACAAGCAAACCTCAGATCACATTCGACAGTCACACAGAACCCGGATATTTTAAAGCCGGCATTGCGTAAGGAAACGAATGCGAAAACGAGCGAGTCCGAGAAGGAAGGCCATATTGGACCAATTATGGGTGAGAACTGAGCGAATACGACCGATCAGGAGCGTAGATGGATCCACTGTACGGAGAGATCACGATGCGTCTAGCAGTCTGTATTGTGACTATTGTCACGACTGCCTTCGTAATTAATGAGACACTACTCACTTGCTCGTACTCGCACCACGGCCTAAAGGGGCTTACACAGGTTCTCCCTTGGAATAAGCTTAAATGTTCGTCGGCATGTTTTAACTGTATGGATTCTGCCTTACGGTTCATAACGTCTGCGTCGTAAAATGTCTGATATCAAGGTGCACAGACGTACGTACACTTCAGCCCTGCCAACGGATCGTAGATTCCTGCCAGAGTCTCCGGAGTCTCTGGGACCTCTGATTTGACCAATAACAGCTGTAAACTACGAAGGGGCCCAACAATAACAAATGCGATCCAAAGCTTTCATATCTTTGCGTTGGGATATGCCCACGTAATGAGGGAAATGCCGTTCGCATACTTCGTATCACGATTAAATACCCAACTGTTGTGCAGAGATACATTCCAAGGTGTTATTTTCCTTTAAAATAGTCATCCACCTCATAAGATCCAGCAATTGCTTTATGAACAGTACTCCAGACACATCCTTTGATATAAAGTAGTACTTTTCAAGCTCATCTTGAGAATTCCTTTTTTTCATTAAGATTACCTCTAAAATTCCTCAAACATGCTTTCCCCAAAACTCAAATCGATTTTCGTCAGCTCTATACCATTTGGAATGACTTTTGGGGCATTCTGTATGATCTTAATGTGCGGTCTGAGCGGTATCGGAAACAATATCATAGGCCCCATCTTTATCGTCGAAACCAAGGATCTCAACATGCCCCCTTCAGCATCCACCACCACCAATGTTAACAACATCACCGCCGCGTCTCTTCAATTGGCTAACAAATATTCTTTTTATATCTGGACTTACTCTTCGACCACAGACGATAAGACGAACTACAGCAGCTCCCGCTTCGACTACATCAGCGAGATCAATATTCCAACAAGCACCATCGATGGAATCACCGTTGAAGTTCCTCATTCCTTAGTCAATCTCAGGGGTAACTTGAGGGACCTAGTGCGACTTGCGGAAGTCTTCTTTATAATATCAGTTATCAATTGTCTTCTCATTCTCATTCTCGGCATCGCAGCGTCCTTCAAGCTCAAATTTCGTCCACTCATCATCTATCTGCTCACTGGCATTGCTCTCTTCACCAGTGTTATCTTTGCCGCCGACATTACTGCAGCGGGAGCAACTGTCACTTCCAATCTGAAGACGCTGAAAAAGTTTGGAGTTAATAGTAAATTCGAAATAAGTATGGTGGCAATAGCATGGATAGCTGTTGTTCATATAATGGTTGTTTTAACTATGTGGTTGTTGATGGGTTTTGGGAGGATGAAGATGAACTCTGCTGTGAGGTGGAAATTTCCTACCAAGAGTTCAGAATCGCGGAGGAGTCGGGCTGGATTGAGCGTCTAATAATGCTCATTGGACTGGAGCAATCTCTAAGGTTTCGACTTCAAACTCAAAGTGGCGACGGTATGCGAATGCAGGCAATCATTTTGTTATGATTTCGAGAATATTACTTATCTCACGTAGAATCCTTTTCTTTTTATTTGTATACAGCAGGCTTTGGGATAAAGCAACGGTTCAACAAATGAGCCTGGAATATTCATGCAGATAGCTTTGAACAATGTGTCCTCTTAGGAGAGAGACGTGGTTAGAACATTTAACTAGCGTCCGTGTATAGTGGTTCACTCTAGACCTGCCCTGGAATTTTCTATTGATTCCTCTCATTTCTACTCCCGCATCCACAGCGCACCATTAACCGGAAACTTTATACTGGTTATCCCCTAGTTTAGACCGAAAACGAGTAACTCGACTATTGTAGAAACTAATGTATTCATCGATTCATTTCCAGTCTATTGCCCGTCATCTTTGTGTTTCGTCGATCTTTTCGCTGTGGAGTAGAGCCATGTGATGGGATATTATCCGTAGTGCTGGACTCTTTGTTTCTTTAAGCCTTACTAATCCTTCTAAGAAACAATATCTGATGAGCCATATGGACTTCGTAAAATTGTACCCAGCCTCATCCAAGATAACTTGTTGTCTGAATACGGCCAATAGGCCGATGCGAAGTATTTATTCGTTAATCGTGACCCCTAGGGCTCTCATGATCCTCCAGGACAGTTATGTTCCATGCATCATGGGTTTATTGCGTATGTTGCGGGGACACTTCATCGAAGTATACCGTGCACAGGGTAAACAGGATCAGGTTGCGCCTTCCGGTTTTGTACCCATAATAAACCAACTACAAAAAACAGTGTTAGTCAAAATCTTTAGGATATACTACACGAATAACGAAACTAGATGATGAGTAATGCAAGCGAACTTACGCCCTTGTAAAAGCATGGATCCTGCTATCTAACAACTCCTTCCTCACTCCACCGACCATGGCATGGACACTGGTGGCATCCCACCCAGCCTTGGTGAACAGCGCCATCGTGTAATTCTCCACGCCGCTCTCGAGCATATTAGCCAGGAAGTACCGACCAATATTCTTCAGCCGCGGGTCCTTAGGCCAAGGTCCTACGGGCACGATCTTGTTCACCTTTTCAATATCAACGAACCCTACATCGGTAAGCCAGCCAGGCACCTTGGGTATGGGATTAAAGTCGATGTGCAAGGCCTCCGTGGCAATGCGATGGAAATTCTTCGTCCATGTACCACAGTTGGAGTCTGGATTGAAAGTACCGTCGGTGCATTCCCATTGCAGAGCGAATTCCGAAACTTCCACTCTTCCGCCAGGTCTAAGCACACGGAAAACCTGCGCAAATAGGGCGGGCCAGTCAGCCACACTGCCAGCCATGGTTCGAATATGGATGAAGTCGAACGAGGCGGGCTCCTGCAGCCACGGTTTGTTGACATCGTCAATCTCGAAGCTGACGTTGGGCGGGACCCAGGTGGGCTGGATGGGGCTGTGGTCGATGCCGACAATGGTGGCCGACGGGGTGAGATCGCCCATTTCGATGGCCCAGATGCCTGTGCCGGTACCCACATCAAGTATCTTGGAACCTGGTGGAGGCAGTGGTGACTGGGTTATGCTGCCATCGAGGACGAGGCGGAAGATGTGGTGCTGAAGATCGAGACGGTCCTGCTCGGACTCGTCGTTAGGTAGCAGGGTCTGACCTGAGCGATGGTAGCGGTGGCCATGCTCGTAGTGATACTCGAAAGTCGAGGGAGAAATGGACGAGAAGGAGCCACGAATGGACTGCAAGAGGGGACCGTTCTTAGCACACTCGTCTCTGGAGACCCAATCTGCCCTCAAGAAGGAAGAAGAAATGACAGTACCTCTTCATCGTAACCGCTATCACTGAAATTCTATGGGTCGCACTTGGATTAGCCCGCGAGACTGGAGCAGGGACATTGATAGAGCAGTCCTGACATCGGCTTCAATATCCGCGTGGGCGTGGCCCTGCGGATCCATCTCTTCTTCGGCACTCGCAGCCGTTGTATTTTGCGATTTCCGCTATAATGGGTAATATTTGAGAAGGCTCAGAAAAGTGCGCCTATATTGAGGCGATAGCCATCAGGAGGACTGGAGAATGAGAAAAGATCGCGTGGTAAGGATTCAATTTCAATATGGGTAATGAAGGTCGTTGAAGGATTCAGGGTCGTCGCTTGAGCGGGGAAGAGCGGAGACTTATTAAGCTCCCTCCCTCCTTGTACTTGTGGCAGCGAGGGCGGATAGCGCGCCCAGGGCGACAAGCCCACCAGATCCCATCATCCGGGATTATTATCTTGGCTGCGATCAGATCGACTCCTACCGGCAGTTGTCGTGCTCTCGTGCTCTCTTTTCACTCATTCATTCATTTGGTTTGGTTACTGCGACGAATCAGTTATGGGCGAATAGGCCAGTAAAGAGCGTGCATATCACACAATTGTCCTCCGCAGCTGGTCGCCCCGCCTCCAGCATCGCCAATCGTGAAATTCCCAGCGGCAGGCGCGGCCAGGAGTCCCTACAAACCGGAAAGAAGAAAAATTATGTGGCTGGCTAGGCGGACAGAATAAAATGAACAAGGTTGATTTTGATAAAGCGACAATTTCCATCTGGGTTTAAAAGGGTGAAATGGGAAAAGTATTGTAGACCTGGTTGCGTGCCTTTTCCGTGGATGGCGCAGGAATACAGCGATACCTTGTTAAGAATTGATAATGAGTATTGATTTATTTACTCACCTCGTATACTAACGTTTCGCGTTCATACGGTGCCGCTGTTGATGTTTTTTGAAATAAAATATCTGGGACCCTTCATTTCATTCCTCCAGTTCCATCAAGTTTTCGAATGCCTCAAATATTAAGCATATTTGTAAACCGATATAGAAACTCAATAAACGAACCACGCGTCTTCTGCCATCAGTACGGTAGGTTACCTACCGTAGGTACCTGACCCAGAAAACCGAAAGAAAAGCTACCTGTAGCTTAGACGGTGAGAATTACCAGCACATGGATAACACCAGCCATAAGATAGATAGCTCTTATTATAGCGATGCTGATTTGAGACACATGTAGCCGAAATGATCGTGGCGGCAATGAACTTGGCTAAGGGGTTTCCATTCCACAGCTGCCACATGGCATATATTCCTATCACTAAAAAATGGTAAGATGCGATATCTAATAGAATTATAAGGCATTCTTATAGCAATATGGCATAGAAGAGGTGTCTCTAGGAACAGCATTGATTAGCTAAACAGTTTCCAGATCTGGAAGTTGCAACATTCCTATTCCGGCCATAGTCATGGTCAGTATCATGACTGCACAACGGACCTGTACCAGTGCTGACATGTCCTCAAATAAGCCATGTATAAATATTAATAAGTAAGTCTCATGGTCAATACATTCAGAGTTCATTTACTTTCCTATCTACTCCTACAGCTTTGAAATATCGTGTCAAATTTATTTCTACTTCTTTTTACAACTTCAGAATGGCAGAACTAGAAGCGGTATTGCCAAAGAACTCTTGGATACTTGTGACAGGTGCAGCTGGGTACGTTGGTTCCCATGTTGTGATACAATTTCTTCAACGCGGTTACCGGGTTCGTGGCACAGCTAGAGATGTCACCAAATCAAGCTGGATACTTGAACACCCACTCACTTCCACATATGCAAAGAGTGGTGCCTTGGAGCTCGTCGAGGTTCCTAATATGGATGCCCCCGGCGCTTTCGATGACGCCCTTAAGGGTGTCTCGGCTGTAATCCATGTTGCTGCACACAACAGCTTGGATTTAGATCCCAACAATGTTATCCCACAGAGCGTCGCTTCTATGCTTTCTCTACTTCGTGCCGTTGCGCACCAGCCTTCGGTGAAGCGTTTTGTTTACACCTCGTCATCCTTTGATGTGGCATTCCCTGTCCTAGGCATGAAATTGGAAATCACCAAGGATACTTGGAACGACATGGCTGCACAGATAGCTTGGGCTCCGCCACCGTACAACGCGGATCGTGCCTTACCGATCTACATCACTGGTAAAATGGAGGCTCATAAGGCTCTCTGGAAATTCGTTGATGAAGAGAAACCGTCTTTCATCGTCAATTCCGTGGGTCCGTATATGGCTGCTGGTCAGCCACTACACGAGACACATCTTACACGAGTCAAATCGGTTCAATTCTTCAAGCTGCTATTCGACGGCGAGTCGGGATTTGCAACGCAAGTGCCAGCCAGTGAGTAGCTCATTTAGTGATTCCATGATGATCTCCTCAGTAGATAATCAGTCCGACGCTAAAATATTTTATAGTATACTACACTCATGTGAGAGATTTGGCAGTTCTACACGTTGCTGCCGCTCTGGATCCTGAGATCAAAAATCGACGTATCCACGCATGGGCGATGTCAATGAATTGGAACGATGCGCTCAACAGTATGCGACTCCTGCAGCCTAGCCGACAGATTCCGGGCAAGATCCCTGGTATGGGGGAGATGGAATATACGGTGGATGATGGCATTGCGCCGAGCTTAATGAAGAAGTGGTCTGGACAAAGTTGGACATCTCTGGACGAAGGAATTCGTGAAATGCTGGAGTTTTTCCAAAATCCACAGTCGTGATGTGCTAGTGTAGTTGAAAGAGCATGCTCTTCAAAGAATATTGTCAGGGCAGTCGTTGCTATAAGTCAATGCTGAATTGCAACCAACAGTCCCATATTCAAATATTCCGTAAGTGAATTGTAAATGCTGTTGTTCAAAGTGCTATTAATTACGATTATAATGATTGGCCAATTGCGGTAGCATAAACCTCTAACCGTTTTTGGAAGGTGTGCATTTCCTATTTAGGAATTCCTCGGCGACTTTGATTGGTTATTAAGGTTGCTGACATCTGGGCCATGGCAAACTCCGAATACAATCTTTATATTGGAGTTGAGCGTCGATGACGAACTATGGAGTGTCACTTCAATACAGCTCTTACGGCTATCGCTGTCTAACATAGAGCTCGTTTAGATCCTAGTTGAAATATCAAGAAATATTGATATCTCAAGACATTTCCCTTCTTAGCTGCTCCTTAGTTACTGCATGCACGGTAGTATTGGGCTGAGACAAGTCATGGAGTATGGGCAGCTAGGCAAGACGAAACAGAGGATCCAGTCTGATAACCGGTCCCTCACAATACAGTTCATCAATGTAAAAGGCCCGAGTGGTGCTACCAGCGCGGACAGCGCCAGAACCATACGCTCACATGCAGCCAAAACCAACCATATTCGCACACGCAGAGGCCGTCTAACCCATTTAGAAATCCGTCAATATCGGGGCCCCGCTGAGGCTGTTGAACCCGGTCACAGAAATCCACCGGATGAGGGTAATCGTGACCCTACGGGTGCAGAATCCGTCTTTCACCGGGCATATCGGCATGACCGTCGAGCGCTATGCCGATTGATCGATTCCAACGTCTGGTTTTCCGATCCTCGCAGCCCTCTGATTTGTAGCCGTGGAGATCCTTTTCAGAGTTGTGCGAGAGCAGTGTCTACTGCAGAAAGCTTTTTAATTGACCATTGCAAGTCTACTCCAATGCTCTATTCTGCCTCCTGCCTGACTGCCTGCCATCGGCTCCCAGTCAAGTCAAAGTGCTAATTGGTTTCCTAGACATGACATTCGTCGTTGACTATGGCTACACCGAATGTGATCATGGCGGTGGTCAAGCGCTATTCTTACGACAGGTCAGATCCTGCTGGGTCCCATGGTCGCTTACGCATCAAGGACTTTTAGCTGGCATCCTCATGACGGCTTGCCGTAGTCTGGTTGCGCTGTTCCCTCACATTACTTACTACCGTGTCAAGCTTCTGAAGTACAAGAGTGAATGTATCAACATCGCGCGTGCCGCCTTATCTCTTGAAGACCGACCATGTAACGATTATACCATCGCAATAGCACTGGTACTAGCTGCTGAAGAAGTGGGTTTCCCGGCAATGCCCCCGTTCTTTGGTTATCCTAGATGATAAAACTAACAAAAAACTACGTGTGTAGTTTATGAACGGAAACACGGCAGGATTTTCTCTGCATGGTAAAGGTATTATGAAGATGATAGATATGAGAGGCGGCAGGAAGAATCTGGGACCGGAAGGTTTTCTGGAGCATCTTTTGACCTGGTCAATATATAATCCCAGATTCAAACTCGTAAGTGGGCCGTGTGTAGAGATAGCTAAGACCAAGCCTTAATAGAGAATGGGAATTTGTTTTGTACTTAAATAAAAATGGTCTAGCAATAATAAGTATTGAAATTAATTTAGATGATTGCTTTATCCCTCTGCTCCTTTCATCAAAAGAACTCCGGCGTCTTATTTGTTAACTTACAAGGCTTATTCATTATATAATCATACACAGACGTGTAGAAGTGGCTCGTAGGGCGGCGGAGGACAAGTGTTAGGGAGCGGACCCCAAGTCGTATCGCGGGGTTCCGTGATGGCGGCAGCGGCGGAAGCTAGGCCGGATCAGGCCTTGGAGCTTCCTTGCGCGTTGCGACAAACTGCTGCTTCACCGAGAGTTGGATAATTAACGACATTATTGCATTATGCTTTCTTATTGGCATAGGCATATTTCTGATGCCATATTGATACTTCATGCCCTTCTCAATATCCGCGGTATGACAGTCGCACTGGTAGCGTGGCGTGATGACTTGCCGGATCGCGTTCTGCTTGCGTACAGCTAGCTACATTGCCGTATTACGTGCACCGCGCGCCCCAGCACCCAGAACGTCGGTTGCTGCAGGTCCGGCCGCGATCTCTCAATCCAACTCTCCTTCTCCACCGCCTCGTCCATCGCCGCGCGCTCGCACCACCTCTCGTCCCATCACTTGGGATCGCTGGATGGAACGGTAGCATAATTGGTTTTTTGCGCCGCTTTGGAATTGTTCATCTCCAGCATCGCGCGGTTATGTGAATGTTTGCCTGCGCAACTCCCATCTCATGATCGCTCCCCATGGATCGCGAGGACCTCAACACCACCTTCTCCTTCCTCCACGCCGAGTTCCAGGCTGAGTGTGTCCGCCTGAGCGCTACCTTCTCCCAGCTGGGAGCCAGCCTCGCGGCATGGTTCGCAAGTCTCACGGCCCAGTTCTTCTCCAAATCCTCCGCGGCCTCCCTGACTTTCTTTTCTTTCCTGCTTGCCGTCCTCTTCCAGCTCCTCTACAACCTCCTCATCGGCTTCTTCATCTATGTCTGCTTCCTGGTCGCCTGGCGCCGCTTCGGCTCCCCGCTCTCGGACATCCCAGGGCCCCTGGTCGCCTCCTTCTCCGAGTCCCTCTGGCAGCTCTACCACATTATCCATGGCCACATAGAGGAAGCCGTCATCAGGCTGCACGATGAGCACGGTATGCGAGCAATCTTTTATTCTCCTTCCTATATGAGCATAAGTCTATCTTCCTTGCATCGTATCTAATCGCCGCCTCTCTCAATAATTCTCATAATGATGTTATGATTCCGGGCTTACTCAGGTTACAACCAGGCAAATTCGTACGTATCGGCTCCAATGAAGTGAGTATCTGCGATCCAGCGGCCATTCGTCAAGTCCTCATGTCGCACATGGACAAGGTAGGCTCGTTCTATTCTCATACCCTCATTCTCATCCTCCTACCCAGCCCTATACTATATCTACTCACGTGAGACCCATCCCAGGGCCCCACCTATGCCATCTTCTCCATGCCAGACAAGCGTTACGTCAATCTGATGGCTGAGCGCTCCTACGAGGAACATACACGCAAGTCGCGCAACCTAGCTCCGGGTTTCAGCTTCTCGAACATTATCAAGATTGAACCGCATATCGACTCCGCCCTCCAGATTCTGCGCCGACAGCTCACGGATCTGGGCGACCGCAAGGAGCCGGTCGACTTTTCTCAATGGCTCAACTTCCTCTCCTTTGATATCCTTGGCGAGGCAACTTTCTCCAAGACTTTTGGCTTTCTTGAATCGGGGAAGGATATTGGCAACACCGTTAAAAACAATGTCTTTCTACGTCAATATATTGCCATCTTGGGTCACTTCCCCTGGGCACACGATTTCCTGCTGGCCAACCCGATGATTGGGTTTTTTAATCTCACGCCTGCTATGCATGTTTTTGATACTTGTGTCGCAGCGATCAAGGTGCGTTCCGCGAATAGCGAGGTGCGAGTGGATATGCTGGAGCAATGGAAGATACAATTGAAGGCACATCCCAAACGCATGGAGGAGATTGAGATTTTGACAAACGCTGTCGGTAACTTAGGTGCTGGCAGTGATACCGTAAGTTCGGTTCTGCAAGCTTTCCTATACTACGTGATGAAGGACCGCAATATTCTCCACGCTCTGCGAACAGAAATTGATGAGGCAGATCTATCCGATATCCCTACCTATGAAGAGACGCAGAGATTGCCTATCCTTCAAGCTTGCATAAAGGAGACGTACCGGTTTCACACTCCAGTTGGATTTGGTCTGACGCGTGTGTCCCCAAGTCCCGAAGGTGTCACCGTGGCGGGACGCTATTTCCCACCTGGTACAATTCTGAGCGTCAATCCATGGGTCATACACCGAATCAAATCTCTCTTTGGAGAAGATGCCCGGGAGTTTAATCCCCGACGCTGGCTCGGTGACCTGTGGCGCGCCAAGGAGATGGATAGAGTCATGATTCCCTTTGGGGCCGGGTATAATGGATGTCCTGGGCGGCATCTCGGCCATCTGGAAGTAAGCAAGGCAGCAGCGATGATGATAAGGGAGTTCCATATTCGACTAGTGGATGAGAAGAAGGAGTGGAAGTATGAGAATTATTTCACAGTTTCGCCGCATTCATGGCCGTGCTATGTGAAAAGAAGAAGTAGAAGAAGATAGGAAGTGATATAGGGAAGAAAAATGTAACTTGCTATGACTTCAGTGATATATATAGATTACAGCGTAATTATCTAAAACAATGTAGCTAAAATCTATTGAGCTGCTGTTTCCTAGTAAGTCCAACTGCATTCCTCGACAGGGAGAAGTATTCCCCCGCCGGGTCTATATATCCAGCCGGTGCCATGTCGTAAAGCCATGCTTGGAATTGATGGCCGTGTCAAAGGCAGCATGCTCACTCGTGATAGCGTTGTCGACACTGTGTAGTGATTACTAGGAGTACCTGTCTGTCCAATTAGGGGAGCGACGGTGGCAATACTCGGTTCTCGGTCTGAATCGGGAACGAGACCGAGCGCGAGCAAAAGGCCGAGAGCGACATTTCGATGCTTCTAGCTTCAACCACAACCCGTTGTATAATGACCATCCTATGCACTTTCTAAGAAGGACTGACTCGTTCCCTCTCTTCTCTATTGACATACACTCTGTATGATTAGTGATCTCGCTCCGGTTCATCTCCAATACGGCGCAATTGACAGGCCGTCCTACGTTCACTGAAGGTCTATCTGGACCATGGAGTTCAATTGGTCAATTCAGGCTTCGGAAGTAATGCGAGCCAATCAGCTCTTTGCTTTCATAGAGTTTATGCATTTGCATGCCTTTCGTTTTGAAGCTATGGTAAAGAGGAAAACATATCGAAAATTATCTTCTCAAGAATATATATAACACCTGGCCGAAGCATTGTTTCAAAATCTTTGCATCACAAGACATTCCAGTCCAACGAACTAAAGAGTATATTTAGATCAAATTGCTATCCGACAAGACTGGAATCAAAATGTTACCTTTGAGCACCGACGTTACTTTCCATTTTGAAATCCTCCGTATATTGGCACATGCTCGCTATGGAGGTGCCGACGTTGCTGAGGTTCTTTCTGTAGCCTCCAGAATCAAGCCGGGGGATTTCGACTCCTGGCATTTGGCCTGGTTAGAGCTCGCGCAACTTGTTGAGTCGAGTGTTACAGAGGAAGACCGAGACCTTCACCCTGTATCATACCGTGATGCGATGTTCCGAGCATCAAATTACTACCGTGCCGCAGACTTTTATCTGCATTCGAACCCCAATGATCCACGAATCATCACACTGTGGGAAAAGCAAACGGCGTGTTTTGATCAGGCGATGGCTTTGCTCCCTTTTCCTGGAGAAAGAATCATGGTCGCGGCGGCGGATTTTACGGTACCTACCATTTTCTATCGCGCCGCGGGAAACCAAAGCCATACCAAGAGGCCTACGCTTCTAATCGGCAGTGGTTTTGATGGCTCCCAGGAAGAGTTGTTACATGTCGTGGGCTTTGCAGCATTAGAGCGAGGATACAATGTCATTTCTTATGACGGGCCCGGTCAACCTACGGTTGTGCGAGAACAGGGTCTGGGCTTCATTTCGCAATGGGAGAAGGTTGTAACACCTGTATTGGACCACTATGACAACTATCCTGAAGTTGATGGCTCGAAGATTGCGTTGTTTGGTTACTCACTTGGAGGGGAGCTGGCCACCCGAGCAGGTGCATTTGAAGAACGCCTAGCAGGTTTGATATTGGTCGACGGCGTCACGGACTTCTTTCCCGCACTTGCTCGAAACCTGCCGTCCCATATCACGGAGCTACTAGCAAATGGGCAGCATGAAGCAGTGGACGCAGCTCTAGGAAACATTGCATCTTCTCCTGAAGCTCCTTCCGCTGTCCGGTGGGGCTTTGGTCACGGTATGTGGGCATTCAAGGCCACCTCACCAGCACAATACCTTCTCAAAGTCAAAGAATTCCAGGTTCTAGATGTCGCAAAACAAATCAGATGTCCTACTCTTGTGATGGACGCTGAGTCAGATGACTTCTTTGCTGACGCTAACAACGTCAGCCAAGCACAGACTTTGGCAGGCATAATTGAGAAGTCGACATTGATTAAACTCACAAGTAAGGAAGCTGGAGAGGCCCATTGTCACGTTGGAGCTGCGGTAAGACTAAATCAGATCGTAATGGACTGGTTTCAAGATGTTGTGGTTCAACAAGGAGATTATAAGGGCTGGAGGGGCTAGCTCTATCACGGATGATGATTAGCTGTGAATGAGGAGTATATGGGAGTGAATTAGGATTGTGACTAATCACTAGCTATTTATGAAAGGAGGTCATACTCACCTTGGCACACTCGTTATCATTTGAAATAGAACGCTCATTTCAGTATAACTTTTGAGATATCTTTTCCACCGCGTATCTGAGATCAGAGCTTTATGAACGGAAATGATCGCGAAAGTGTCACAGCGCAAGTGCTTCTTTTAATCCCATACTGTATATATACCTCAATAGACCGCAGTAATATTGTCTCGGCACTGAATTAACCAATGAACGGATAGTCGGAAAAGCTACTGGTTAGGTTAAATATTATAATTATTGCATATTATCTAGTATTATACCTGTATCGAGCCCTCCTTCGTCTAGCTATCTAGACTAATGAATTCTCTAGTAGAACTCTCTCATGTTTAAAAACTCCAACACACCCACCCCTAACTCTAATTGGAGCAGGGAGGTTGGCCATTTGAGAGATGGCACTCTTGTGTGTGGAACCAAAAACAGGAGCTAATGAACCTCCAATTAAGGTATTATTTTTGATATTATCGTATATATGGATATATGAACCAGCTACTCTAGTATAGCTAGTAAGCTGAACCACTATGTGTAACCGCGCTCGCCATGGCACCCATAACACAAAAAAAGTAGCCACTGGATCACCACCAAAGAGTGATAAGGTGTGATAAGTTCATACCAAGATAACGTTTCCTTCGTTCGTATCTCAGAAGCCGGCGATGACTATAATAAACCAGCCGTTATCAGCGCTTTCGTCAAGTTTTGGTAGATCACTGCCTATCCAAGTATGCCATGTACGTTGATTATACTTTCCACCGGATCTACACTACTGACCTGACTGTGTAGCTATGTCTTTGGCGATGGCTGCAAGACTGCTAATAGCCACTTCCGCGCGGAACATCGGCTCGACATGTGCGCACAATGCGGCTGTATTGAGCTGAAGCAAAGTTGAGATAATCGCGTGATGATCCCTACACGTAACCCAGGAATATGGTAACATCCTGACATAATCGGGAGGAATAATGAATTGAACCAACTAGAATGGGTTTACGCAATTTACATTTGGGACGGGAAAGTAGAGCGATATATTGGTGGTAAGATTCTTTCATAGTTACTGAAGAGTATAGTATGAATAATATGACTATTATGACTCACATATATGGTTAAGGAGTAGTTTTTTTCTCTCTTCACATGGATGATCTTAGAATTACAATTGAGTTAAAATATAGAATACAGAATAATAAAAACGAAATATAGCTGGTTTATTAGAAAATTTTGTGTACGACTGGAAAACCGTGCAAGCAACTTTTCACCAAATGTTTGCGTTTGTTTGTGGTTGTCGAACCCCTGCGGGTAACCATATTCTATGTTCTCCCTAAAGCCCGTGTTCGTGTAGATAGTTTGCAATTACTTCATATCCTGCAGTTGCATTTTGATGAAAATTCAAAGCGTGGCCTGCCTGCGGTTGAATATAAGTTCTAAATCCCTTCGAACCGGAAAAAAAGGTGGTGGCGGGTTCCTCCATAACTCCTGGACAGAAACCTCCGCAAACAAGAAAGTCAAACTCTCCATTCATGACCTATAAAAACATTAATACAGTGCTTAGCTAGATGGAATGGAGAAAGGATGTACCAGAGTGGGACCTCTAAATCTTGTAGCATTGAAATTGAGGCTTTGGATTGAGAGTACCTCCAATACACCTATGGGAGCTTTGGACGCTTCGCTGTAAACGGCAGCTCCGAAGGTATAAGTAGGAGCCTTGAGAAAGCTGCATAGGTTATGATTAGTATACACAGATGTGAAGCAATTGTATTTGGTTTTAACACCCACTTGTTAATATTTCCGAATATGTCGTTCCATGTCAAGTATCCAGCGTCTAAGTGGGCCCACTTCTGATCTTGAGCGGATGCCATTCGCAGATTTAGAGATTCAATCTGAACAGCGCTGTCTAGAGAGAACCCCAACCCTGTTAATATAGCTGCATCTGCTGATGTTGGAGCACCTGCGAGTAGGGCAGTAGATATAAATGAACCAAAGGAATGTCCAAGCAGGACCACATGATCTGGTACTCCCAAGTGATCCGTGTATTTTCCGTGCCTAATAAAATCAGCTAATTGGCGAAGGATTTCAACCTGAATTGAGGCTTGATTTACAAAGCCGGACAAACTAGTAGATATTTAGTTATGGCATGGCACTGAGACAAGGTATACATATACCTGCTGGACGCTCCCACTCCAAGACGGTCATAGAAAAAAATGGAGTAGCCCTTATTAAGAATATACTGCGCAAAGTTATAATCCTCGGGTTGATATTGGGAATTCCAATAACTGCGATTATTATGAGACTAAGGCCTATTCCTGCAACCATGTGACTTACCCTCGGTCAAACCCAAGTCCATGAGTCGCTAACAGAACTGTCTTATGGTGAGGGGAAGCCTTCACATTGGGGGAACAGAAAGTTGCTGCAATTGTAAACTGTCCCTCGAATAAAGAAGGGCCTGTAATTGGAGGTGGAAGCCCTGCTGAGGTTCTAGTAGCAGCGAACGACACGAAGTCCACTACGCCAAAGTCATCGTTCCATTTTGTGGCGTTCCATGTGGCCACCTCCGTTGAAATTGAGACAAGGATATCATAGTCGACGCAATTGCCATTTGGAGGAAAGTATCTGTACGCCGTAGCAGTCGGGAGACAAAACTGCAGAAGTAACGATATCGCTAGAGTGAAGTACATTTTCAGCCAAATGTTTTTATGTATTTATTCGAATATTTCCTGGTTTTAGATATCGAAGTACAGGTTCTTATTTAATATTCGATTTAATGTAAGAAACACTACTCCTATGCGTTCGGACCAAATCGGTCTAATCGGATAGCTCGTGGATCCGGCTTGATAGAATGACATCGGGATGCCACATTTGCAATGCAACATTTTACTGTCTTGGATTATCTATGCAGCGTGGCTAACCTGTCTGATGGCTTACTACAAATCCATACAGTAGAACTATATCGATGTCAGGGTTCAATTGGGATGAACTGTTGCTTCACTAAACCGGGGGGAGTATTGATTTTCCTAATCAGCCGTAGGGCTGGAGCTAGGAAGCGTGTAATTGTTTGTTAAGGATCAACTTAGGAAATGAGTGGTCCATTTTATTTGGAATTTATTATTTGGAATAATAGATCTTGGCATATAGTTGTGGGTCCGAGAGCCATGAAGATAAGTGATCAGGGGCCGCTGGGCGGCTAGTGCAGGCGATGCCGTTCCCACCGAGCCTTCTTATCTTCATTCTCGTTGGGAGTAAGTGGATAAAACATCACGGGGCAGCAATCGCGCTACTGTAAGTAGTAAATACGATAAAGTCGGAATTGTTATCGGAATACTATCGGAATACTATCGGTTTAGTTCTAGCTAGTGCTGTTACCGATTACTGTGTCTCGTATAAGCTTAATATATAATCCATGCTCATCATCCTACAAATGATTAACAGCACCCGTATTGGGTTAGCTATATGACGGGCTCTTTAACCTAAGAGTCTATAAGGAGTGAGATGTTTCGTAACAGAAACATAATTTAGTCATAAAATACTTTTAGTAAAGTTGAATAAGTATAATTACCTGCGGGCATACAGTCATAGGCGCATTACAATTGAAATGAAGTAAGAAGAAGCGGAGATATTAGCTGGGGACACAGTTAACAGCTTTTATTAGCATGGTAAGATATATGGCCTACTCTAGTGTTTTAAGTCCTTTTATTAATTAGGTTGGTAGTCATCACAAGGATTTAATTTTTCCTGCCATGATTGCCCTACTTACACTTTTTTTTACACAGTTAAAATGATTAAGATGGCCGTCCCAACTAGCATTTATGAGGAATGGTAAGAAACGTCAATGAGTAACCCGATTAGAGTTACAATGCAACTACCTGTTTATCTTGCTAATGGCTTGATTACTCGGTTTATAATTAAATCCAAGAGGCTTTGATGCTGGAAACAGTCTATATATGTTCTATAATGGTGCCCAGTGGCATGATTGGCCTATAAGATAGAACATATACGGTATGTAGATATAAATCTAAGAGGTCATTGCATTTGATACTAAGATTTACTTGCCTTGCCCTTAGATAATATTTTATGAGTGACTTAAATTATCAGGAAAAAAGGTAAGTAGGCTGAGCTAGATATAAAATAAGCGAGCTTTGCTTATTTTTGTGATAGAAGACGTAATTTGCTTGGACTTTATGTTATCCACTATACTTCGATGTAGCTAGAAGTATGGGTTTATTTCATCCGGTCCTACAATGTAATTAGTTTGGAATGAGCCACTTCCATGAATACTAAAATCAGCCTATGTGACTCGTAATACGAGGAGTTTTAGCCACTAAACGAGCTATTTCGAGACGTGTGTTGCTAACGGTGAGATGATTATGTTATTGAGTAAGCTATATGTTGTAGGTTACAATGGGGTAATAGTTGGCACAGATGCAGCCCGCTTGTAGGCAAGGAACACGGTTTCCTTCAATACCTCGTTAAGTTTTTTTGTCCACTATAAGATACATTCTATTACAGACCAAATTATGTCGTCTAACCGCAAGTAAGACTTTCTAACTATTAGTACTACTAGGAGATTTGAAAATTTTTCTAGAACACCCCTTCGAATATATTCCGAGATTTACCATGGGTACCGGTCACCAAATCTAACTATTCTCTGTAACTAGGCGTAATAGTCTCCAAGCCGTGGCATGCAGATACAATAAGCCCTTTGACCCATTAGGAATCACTTCCGAGGGGCTTGAAATAATGGTACTATATCATGGGGGAGGCAAAGCTACTGTATGGGCATGCTTTTCTGAGGTAATTTACCCAATTATTGTCCATTCCTAGTTCAGGTATTACTTGTCGGGCAATATAACTCTTCTGGCTACCTGCGGGCCGGAAGCATTCATAACGGATAATGGAGTTGTAGCTGAAAGTTAAATATTGATAATTGATAATTGAATATTCTATCATCTAGAATATACAGTAAACATAATCCTAATGCTCGCATAATTTATAAGATTGGTAATGTCGTTATTGAGAGTGACTCTTAATGGTAACTGTACAGATCCCGTCTAAAAGCCTCAAATCTGTTATATTTAAATAACTACTAGTAATAATGTGATTATACTTAACTTATTTATGTGATCTACTCTTTAATATCAGTGATATCTCAGTCCTAAGCTAATAATTGCTCCTGCTGGAAATCAGTCAGAGGGTTATACTTAAGTGTAATTCAGCATAAGGCCAGCTAGTGCCTCCTCAAATATTAGTGAGATTTACAGAATTTACCTATTATTGATGTCAGCTGGAACCTCTGGTGGCTTGCAGTAAATTGACGGATGTATACTTCAAATGTCACCCTTGTATATCACAGTGAATGGTTTATAGATGCTCAAGGTGTATAAATAGGGGATAGAATCCCCTCAAACCAGAGATCATTCTATCATAGCTGTGTTCGTAAGTCGATAGATCCAGGTTTTTTGATAGAATTCTAGAGAATCTTTCAATATAACACTGATTTATCTCGCGATTTCAAAATCTTCGTCATGCCATCTGTTGGCTTAACTGCGAGTGCAATATTCGCACTGTGAGTCTTGCTATGATGTAGATACTAGAGATTAATGATCGATATTGATCAAAAGTCTGACTATTTTATAGAGCACTATCCGGACTTTCAAATGGATACCCGCAGCCCGGCAAACGTTCTACAAACACTATACTCCCGACGTATGACTATGTAGTTGTAGGTTCTGGGCCAGGTGGTGGGCCTCTTGCCGCAAGATTAGCTATTGCAGGATATAAAGTCCTGCTAATGGATGCTGGTGACGACGAAGGCACTACTCTCACGGATGAGATTCCTTTGTTAGAGTTGACATCTACAGAGTTTAGACCACAGGAATGGGACTACTTTGTGCAACATTATGATAACCAAACCTTACAGCAGATGGATTCCAAATTTACTTGGAGGCTGCCAAATGGAGAGTTTTTTGTTGGACCAAACCCCCCTACGGGAGCAATACCATTAGGAGTATGGTACCCACGTGCCGGAACTCTTGGTGGTTGCTCGGAACATAATGCTTTGGTGGCCACAACGCCTCAGAACAGCGATTGGGATGGTATCATGTCCCTTACTGATGACAAGTCATGGGCCTCTGGTAATATGAGGCAGTTCTGGGAACGTCTGGAAAAATGTAATTACCTCCCTAGAGGCACTCCTGGCCACGGATTTGATGGTTGGTTTGAGACAAGCCTTGCAGATCCAACTCTCTTCCTTAACGATAGCAAGGCTTCAGCAATCATCCACTCTGCTGCTACCGTTGTAGGCGACGCAACCACCAACTCAGCTGACGCATTTAAGGAATATTTGACTGGTGATGTTAACAATGATTCCCCTACGCGAGACTCTTCCTTCTGAGGGCATTTTCCAAGCACCAATTGCTGTGAAGCAACCAAGCTGGCAAAGAGGCGGACCACGTGATTTTATTCTGGAAACTGCGAATGCTGTGAACCCGGATGGCTCTCGAAAGTATCATCTTGACATGCGTCTGACATCTTTGGTTACCAAGGTTCGTTTCAGTCAAAGTGGGTCAGTACCAAGGGCTGTAGGTGTCGACTTTATGGATGGCAAGAGTCTATACCGCGCTGATCCACGCTCCGGTGCCGCATCGCCAAGTGGGACAGGAAGTGTCAATGTGACTCGAGAAGTGGTCATATCTGCTGGTACCTTCAATACCCCACAACTTTTGAAGCTCAGTGGAGTTGGCCCTGCAGCTGAGCTGAAGCGGTTTAGGATTCCTGTTGTTGTTGATCTTCCGGGTGTCGGCACTAACTTGATGGACCGATACGAGACTACTGTTGTAGCAGAATCCACTGGAAACTTTACCCTTACTGATGAATGCACTCTGCTTTCCACTCCTACTGACCCTTGCCTTATCCGATGGACGAATAATCACAATTCCCCTGGAATATACTCGACTAACGGTGTTACTGTTGCAATGACACTCAAGTCTTCAGCTGCAGCAGGCGATAATGACCTCTTTATCAGTGGTCTTCCAGGACTCTTCCGAGGCTATTTTCCAGGGTATTCCAGGCTAGCTTTCGCGGACGCCAGGCATTTCTCGTGGGTGGTGCTCAAAGCCCATAGTAGGAACAACAACGTTGGTACAGTTACATTAGTTTCCAACGACCCCCGAGATACTCCCAACATCCATTTCCGATACCTTGAGAACGGTGGCGATCAAGATCTTCAAGCAGTATTTGATGGGATGCAATTCGCACGTGATATATTCTCCAATCTCACTCTCGATGACACCTTCTCTGAGGTGGTGCCTGGGCCGGGCATAGAGACAGAGCAGGCCACCAAAGACTTTATTACAAGGGAGGCATGGGGTCATCATGCTTGTTGTACCGCAAAAATTGGTGCCGACCATGACGAAACGGCCGTCCTAGATAGCAGCTTCAGGGTGAGAGGCACAACTGGATTGCGCGTCGTAGACGCTAGTGTGTTTCCTAACATTCCAGGTTACTTCATTGTGGCTGCAATTTATATGATCAGTGAAAAGGCAGCGGATGTCATAATTGCAGATGCGAAGGCGTCACCGTAGTCATGGGAGGGTAATAAAGTAGCTGGTCTGTCGACATTACTGAGTGGTATGCGCTTTGTCGTTCTCATATAAACTCAAGTCTCTGCCTAGCCAGTTGAACAAGGCCTTTTACAGGAACGAATATAGTTTTGCACACAACTTGGAAAATAAAATCAGTAGCCAGAGGTTTCTTTAAATGCATCCATAAACAACGCTCAGGAGTATAGGAAGGTTTGGATAAATAAATGTCTGAGCGTGTAATCCAGTGTTGGAATTGATTTAATTTAATTTAATTTTTCGATGGTAATTAAATTAAATTAAATTAGTAATTAATTTATTTAATTACTAAATTAATTACTTTGGTCACATAGCGCGAAAACAGGCTGTCTAAGCCTAAATAGGCTTAGACATAAATCACGTGATGATATAATTAAGATTAATAATTTCTTATCTTTTATCAGTTGATTAGTAATCTTGAATCTGTTACAATCTGTGATATCATGTGCTACAGGGACTAGGCCAGAATAGGCAATTAGAATACAATCCGATTTTTATTGTGTTTTTGAGCGATTCGGGCTGAGTTCAGAGTGGTGGTGCGGAGGTCACGTGCTCGCCAAGTGCAGGCCTCAGCTGACACGTAAAAACGCGCAAAAACGCGTAAAAACACATAAATATTAATTAAAAATTTTGAAATGTATAATTTTTATGAAATTTATACAAATTTTTAATGAAAATTGTGCAGATTTTATGCAAAAGTAATTAATTAATTATTTAATTTAATTTATTTAATTACTAAATTAATTACTTTTGAAATCTAGTAATTAAATAAATTAATTACTAAATTAATTACTTTAATTTTTTTTGCCAACACTGGTGTAAGCTTAAGTCAAACATTCCTAGTTGATTGATATGAGAATAATAATTGCGCAAAAAGATATATCCAGGATACTAACTGCGAGTGGATGGAATTTATATAATGTCTTCATTCAACTCGCTTTGTCTCCTGCAGGTATTGGACAGGTCTTGAATCTGAATATGATTTTTTTTTCCAGTCATAGCGATAGAGAGCACTTAGCCACGAGAAAGTAACTGGTAGATGATAACCTTAAGCTAGCCTCAATGTGACAATAGATAGATTGGACGTTTCTGAGTATTATCCCCTCGAGGGCACCTCCTAAGCTGACTCTCCGAGAAATTATGTAAACTAAATTTTCGCTTTTGATATAATCAAGAGCTCACAGTATAGCAACAGTGCATCTGAGATGGCAAAATAATTGAATATCCCTATCTTGGCGCACATCCCAAAGTCTTCGGATACTTTAGGGTCTTACCTATGAAGTATCGGACGTGTTCCCGTGCTTTCGGCTATATACTAATCCCTCTATAGCCTATTGAATAGGTGAAGAATACTGACGAAAAGTATACTGACTTAAATATATATAAATATACCCTATTGTGCTCTAGATGCCATATCAAACTCACTATCATAATTTCCTATTACAAGGTGACCGTCAATCAACATCGTAATGAAGGTCGTCGAAGATCCCGTCTATGACCGAAGGCAAGTATTGTCTTGTGGCTGAACTCGATTTGCTAATATGTAAACCAAGCCGCCCGCTTCCAACACTTGTCCCAGTGTTTAATTATAAACTGGCCAACTGCCCAGGAAAATCGAGTATTGGGTTATTAGTGAAGTTCCCGCCAGACGGAGCCTCCCCACCACACCGTCATGGAGGTGCTGCTATCAGCGTATATGTTCTGGAAGGGACGGTGCTTAACAAAATGAATAACGACCCTACGTATGTGATTGAGGTTGGAGGGACCTTTCATGAGGCTCCTGGATGCCATCATAGAGTTAGCCAGAATTATAGCAAGTCTGAGCCAGCAACTATTCTCGCTACGATGGTTGTCGATACTCATGTGGTTGAAGAGGGGGGATATGCTGCGTTGATTAAAGTTGATGAGGAGTATAGGGATATCAAACTGACTCCTTAGTTGAGATGAAGCGTTGGAACTGGACCGTATCATGGTGGAGTATGGCTATAGCAGAACTGCTATTAAGTTTAGTTGTTCTATTTACTATCCCATCGAGGTGAAATATACTGCTCTGGGTGTTGATGTTCCTCTGCATATCAAAAAACCGTATACTTCCCTTACCCATTCCTTTGGCATGATACCATCTTGAGTGTAACTTGGTGCAAAGCAGAAGACACATAAAGCTAGAAAAGAGGAGTTAAACAAAGGATCATTACCCTATCCACTTCCCAGACAGAGACGTGCTCTTTGCCAGGTGCTAGAGGACAACGGGATTGCTAGGATTTAATGCCACGACTTATCCTCTCAAGACGCTACTGTACGTGTTATGATATCAAATAAATTTGTATAAATGTGTATATCGAAGATATACCAAGTGAGTTCCTCCGCTTGCGGTTATCAGCATCGTATACGGTATGACACGACTGTACCAGTCAGTGCTCGGTCAACCGGACAGTTACAACCGGACACAACGCCTGCTTATGCTTCACTTTATGCCCGATTGATACTACCCAGCTGAGGGAACCCTCCGATTGACCAATGAAAACCAATGAAAAACTGGGAAGCAATCAGCGCCGAACTATTGCTTACGCATGGTTCACCCCATAGTTGACTATTGGATATGGTGGTAGTTTAGGTGCCTTCAGCAATCCTATATGGTAAATTTGATCGTAAAATCTTACTCGTTTCTGCAGGGGCTCCCTTACATCAGTGCATCTCCAGTAAACATGAGATGATACGGCACTGATGTACAATGCCTGCGGAATCAATCGTAACGTGCTTACGCTTCGAATCTAGCCTCTTCCTTTGGGTTCACAAGTTTGAAATAGATTGTCTACTCGCAACTGAGTGACGTATTCTCCGCCGTTCTCGATATCAAGTGGCAGACCCGGCTGCCTCATGGTGTATCCAATGCTACGCTCTATTACAATCACATTACGCAGCGCTGCAGTACTGCAGCTAAGCTTCCGGATGTTCTACACGAAGACTAACATTGCACAATGCCTAGGACACTTTTGCGCTGGATCATCGAAACAATTATAGTATTTCGAGGGCCTCAGCATAGACAGGAGACCGGAAATTCGGCCAGCTACGGGTCTTGATGCACTGTACTTGTCGTTTTGATGTTGACTCAAGTGACTTGTCTCGTTCACCTCTGTATTCTTTTGTCACCTCTCATTTCTTCGCATTCTCTCCTCAAATAGTGTCCAAAGAAGCTAGTCCAGGATCGGCCCGATATAATCTATTTCTAATTGCTTAACTCTAGACTGTTGACTTCCACAGCATCGCTGATTGCCTAGGTTAGCATAGTTGCTGCAGTGAGCAGCGAGCAGTCGATGTAGTGAGCTGTGTGTTTCCTTGCAGGCGAGCTCGATGGACTGTCAAGGCCAATGCAGGCTCTGCTAGTGAGCCTCACTGTAGCTCAAAACTCTACTTCTTGACGGCAATATCGTATCATCTTATCATACAGTGCGCCATCGCGGGCTTAAACCCTCGCCGTCTTAATACGCCGTCTTAATACGTGAGATACACTCAATGCTGGCGCTCGATACTGCACAGTAGCAGCTGCATCTCTTTGCATCTCTCGGATATAGGCGAGAGGTGAGGCAGCATAGGGAGAGGGACTCTGTAATTTGTTATGTTAAGCCACCTTCTAAGATGCACGTACCGGGAAACTAGCGGCCGTAGTTTAAGCCATTGTATGCATTCCAAGCAGGTATTAAGCTGCACCGCGTAGATACTGTGGTCTCTCGTGGGCTAACACACGGAAGAAAGGAACCCTACTCTTTTGGTAACGAGGCCTTCGATTTAAATTATTCTACTAATAAGTATGGAAGCCCATGCTGTTAGATGAAGTACTTCAGTATCAAAGCTTTTATGGACCAAAGCTCATTGCTTTACATGCCACTCATACTAGCTGAGCTATCTTGGTTTAACTTTAATAGTCTCGGCGTCTGATTCAGGTTACCAACAATGGCAGTAATGACAAGGTTGGTGGGGCTGGAAATACTATCACCGCGAACGTCCAGGATACCTGCGAGGCCTGTGATGAAAATGATTTCGATTTCTCCCTGGGTGTCTGGAGCCAACTCACAACGGTGCTGAGCCCGGAATAATCAACATCTCCTGATACGTAGAAATTTGGATTATATTAGAACTCAGATAGATATCTAATGACCAGTTGACTCAATGATAAACTATCTAATAAGTCAATCATACATATGTTTGCCGGTGTTATAATCGCTACTCAACATAGTCTCCTTTGTCTCCATTCTTTATTCCTGGTGAGTAACCGTAACATCAACATTCTTCTGATCTGCAATTCTCTCAGCGTCCGCATCGACGTGCGACGAAGGAACCCAGCGTGTGCCTGGAACGTATAGTGGCGAGTTATAGAATAACTCATCTGTATCTTCCAGGTTCAGCCCCTTAGTCTCTGGAAGAAAGGCCCAGAAAAAGATCGCATTAGTGACGTTGGTAATTATAAAGATGAGATAGTAACGCCAGCTAATTGATGTGATGGCAATTGGCGTAACTTGTCCGACCATAGTATTGAATGCAAAGGATGTCATGGCCCCAACAGCGACACCCTTGGACCGCAGCGCAGTGCCGAAGAACTCTACGGGTAGTGCCCACGAGAGGGGTCCGCTGGTAATGAAGAATATGAAGCTGAAGAACCAAGTCATGACAATGAAGGTCCAGTGAGCAGCCGTACTCGTCGAGGTAGGCGGAAACTCTTTGATAAGAGCGCAGTTAATAGCAAATGTGCAAGCCATCAAAATGTTTCCACCTATCTGCAGGGGACGCCGTCCAATCGAATCAATCACCATAATGCAAACACAAGTCCCAAAAAAAGATATGATAGCGTTGACACCTGTTAGTAATAGCGTCGTCGTTGTTGGAATGCCAATCTGTGCGAAAATTTGAGGAGAGAAGTACCGGATTGAGCTGACTCCTGTCATTTGAGTGCTCGCTTGTACAGCCATAGTCAAGATGGTACGGCGGACATTGGGCCAATCCTTGAACAGATCGAAGTATGTCTTAGGTTTCTCCAAGTGTTCCATCTGTATTTGTGATTCAATGAGGTTATACTCGGCAATAACATAAGGGTCATGGATATCTCCGTGAGCATGCAACTGTGCGAGGTTCTCTAGGCCCTTCTCCCACATGTCATGGTCACAAAGCCATCGAGGGCTTTCTGGTATCATATACACAAAAGCTCCAAGAAAAAGCGCGGGAATGATCTGGATTGCAAGCGGAACACGCCATTCCGCAGAGTTCCCTGAGTGGTCCCAACCAGCAAAACATCCATAACTAATCCAGGTTGCAAAAATCTGACCAACAGCATCAAACAGCTGCTGCAGACTGGTGACTTTTCCTCGAATATTCCTATGACTGATTTCCGCTTGGTACACGGGGATAATCATCTATGCATTCCTGATGTCAGCAGGCATCCGTGGGTGGGGAAGTTAGCAGAGTTTATGAGTGCATACTGTAAGAAGGCCTACGCCAATACCGGCTATGAGCCTACCGACATAGAGCATCGAAATAACCATGCCAGCGGTTTGTATAATCCCCCCTATCACGAAGATAATGCAGGCTAAGAGTATTGTTCCACGACGACCCAGGCGGTCCGCGAAGCCAGCTACGAATGCGCCGACGAAACATCCTCCAGTGAAGAGGGCAACGACGGTGCCGCTCCGAGAATTGCCATCAGATTGAAGAAATTTGGCCTTGAACGATTTAGATGCAACCACCTCTGCGATAACTCCCAGGTCGTAGCCGAAGAGGAACGAACCGAGGGAAGCAAAGCATCCAATCAGGAACTGATAGACACCTGGCTTCATCTTGTCGTCCTGTATCTTAGAATTTTTACAGAAAGAGGACGATGCAGAAGGCTGTGAACGAAGGGGGGAAGATAAGCTGTTTTCGACGCCCTTGTAAACATGAAGGTAGCACTCATGGATCCAGTGGGTACCTTATATTGAGAGCATGGTGGGCTGCCAACCAGAGTATTGCATCCAATATCTCCGCTTCCAAAATTACGAGGATACTCCAGTGCAGCTCTTTCCTATCCCCTTCCCTTGAGTTCGTTCTCCAATTCTCGCAGGCATTGTTGCAAAGACAAGAGTGGGTTTCGGCCAGGCCACTTTTGTTGTATTTCCCGGGGAAAGAGACGGGTCTTAGGCTTGAAAGTTTGAGTTGACGCGGAGGCTTGCCGTCCTTTTCGGGCTAACTGCCATCCTTAAGCTGGTAGACAAGGCTGCTGAGGCCAATAGAGACACTTGACTCCATTAATAATGGGTAGCAATCCTCGTGAAGAGTTGTGTAGAGGAAATGATCATCGTACCGGCATCAGCATCGATGTCTATCAAAGAGAAACTTCACTACTATTATCGGAGCTTTTGCCGAGAGCTGTCAAAGCTGACTCGGAGTTGCGCCGAGAATATGTTGGCTTGTACTGCTTGGCAGAGATTGCTTGATTCCTTCCAAGAACACCGCTCATTCATTCAGCCGAAATGGCGGCGTGTGCGGTAACAAGCCCACCCTTCACGCATCTACGTTAATGGCGATGGGCTCGCTCTAACCGCACCTATCGCGCCATGGTTGTGCCACTCCCGAAAAGTATGGGGAAGAATGAGGAGATGTGGAGATTCTCCATGGACTCTCTGGGGTAACTTCCAATGACAACACCTGCATGTAACCTCCACAGCACCGTCCTCGGGGAGGACGAGGCGGCATTGAGAATAGCAAGTCTCGCAATAAATGCTTGCTTCAAATTTATCCGTCCAGCAGCTCAAGGCGGAGCACTCTTCATCTGACCGCAGCAATCGCATGAGCCCCCGACAGTTTATGTAGAATTCAATACTGATCTTCGAGGTCAATGATGCTTGGCTAGTTGGAGATGTGCGCCAGGCATATCTTATGAAGACGGCCTAAGTGGTCTTCATCTGTTCGGGACGCAAATCAACAACACTGGCCGGATCATCTGATCTGCGGTATCATAAAAAGGACCTGACATGCTCATTCTTTTCTTCATCACACCTGTACTGCCCGACCTAGTTCGCATAGGGATACTATACATTAATTTATCAAATTAATATGCAAAGGGCTAGATAACCCTGCTATGTCGCCTTCAAACACTCTGTTGAGCATACTACTGTTCCCAGTAGCTACAATTGCTGCTGCGGCCTCGACAAAGCCTGTATCAATCGATGTTAAGGCCCACCAAATAACCGGGCCTTTCATTCATATCGCACGGTTCTTCGGTGCGGATGAACCAAACTACGCATACTTCCCCCAAGGGAAGGCGCTTCTCGCTGATCTAGGCTCGTTGGGTTCTGCTCAAACGTACTTCAGAACTCACAACTTATTGACGACGGGCGATGGTACCCCTGGCCTGAAATGGGGGAGCACCAATGCTTACACGGAAGACAAAAATGGAAATCCAATCTACAATTTTACCATCATCGACCGTATCTTCGATGCTTATCTTGAAAATAATGTGAAGCCCTATGCTCAGATCGGGTTCATGCCGGAGGCGCTCTCTACGCATCCTTATCCCTATCAGTTCAACTTCTCAGCCTCATCATCTTACAACAATATATACACAGGGTGGACAAATCCTCCAACCAGTTACGATAAGTGGGCTGAGCTTGTCTATCGCTGGGTGACGCACTGTGTAGAGCGATACGGCCGAGCCGAAGTTAACTCCTGGTATTGGGAAGTCTGGAACGAGCCTAACATTCCATACTGGAACGGGACAACTGAAGAGTTTTATATGCTGTACGACTATGCTGTCGATGCGGTGAAGCGGGCTCTCCCCACAGCTCGTATTGGTGGATTCGAAATCGCCGGAGGTCCCGCAGGGACGTACCTAGGAGACTTTCTCGACCATGTGCTAAAAGAGAAGAGCTATGCAACAGGGAAAACCGGTACCCGTCCAGATTTCCTCTCCTTCCACGCGAAGGGAGCCCCAAACTTCATTAATGATACACATGGAGGAGGCTATGTGCAGATGGGGATTTCTGCACAACTGCAAAACATTGATGATGCTTTTGGAGTAATAGCTTCATATCCAGAAGTCCGCCAGAAGCCTATCGTCATTAGCGAGTGCGATCCAGATGGCTGTGCAGCTTGTATTACTCCTCAATACGGATATCGCAACGGCCTGCATTACCCAGCCTTCACTGCTGCCTCCTTTGTTCGAGCTCTGGATCTTTCAGTCAAACACGGCGTCAACGTGCAAGGTGCTCTGACCTGGGCTTTCGAGTACGATGACTTTCCATACTTCGATGGGTTTCGAGTATTATCCACGAACGAGATCGTCAAGCCGGTCCTGAACTTTCATCGCATGATTGGAAAAATGAGTGGGAGCCGCGTTGAGGCAACTAGCTCTGGACAAATCGACCTCGATACTGCGGTAGCTTCTGGTGTTCGAAACTCTTCTGACGTAGGCGTCCTATCCAGTCTCGATGGTGGTCGTTTGAGCGTATTCATTTGGCATTATCATGACAATGATGTTCCTATGCCAGATGCAAGCATCTCGGTAGCAATCAATGGCCTTCCTTGGAGTGGAAAGGGCAAACTGACTCATTATCGCGTTGATAATGATCATAGTAACGCATACACTGTCTGGCTTAAGCAGGGAAGTCCACAGAATCCCACCCCTAAGCAGTATGCCGCTCTAAAGGCCGCTGGAAATTTGGCAACCATGGGCCGTCCATCTACAATCAAGGTCAGAGATGGACAAGCAAAGTTGTCTTTGAATTTACCTATCCAGGCTCTCTCTCTCATTGTTATTGAAAAGTAGAATTAATTGGAAATATTATAGCTCCAATAAGATCAATAAGATCAGGAAATATTAATGACTCTGTTCGTCTTGGAAGACACATGAAAGATACTTGTCCAAGAGTTCTATTAATTTTCTACTTATCTTTCACAGTTGGACTATTACGATTCTTAGTATCCTTATATCTGATATGGGTTTCCAGGTCTAGAACCATTCGTAGTAGCCAATCCAAATGAAATTGTATCTCGAAGCCAATCATTCACTCCAATCTAGCTATCCACTACTACCCTAAACCATTCTATTGCCGTTTAGTATATGACGTTGAAACCTCCTTCTCCTCAACATTTGTATCGGGGCTGCCGGACTTTTCCGATAATGCCTGAGCAAGAGCGATCTCTCTATCTGCTTCTTCGTATATCTCTGGTCGTTGTAACTGAGTAGCAATCTCATTTTTGAAGACAAGAATTCCCGGGTGGGCAGCAAAGAATCGGTCAATATCTTCAAGGGATCTGTTGGCAGTTTCAGGGTAGAATAAATAGGTGATTGGAATAAACGAAAAGCAAATTACCGCCCAGATTATCCAAAATCGGTATTTCAAATTCGCGATTCCTGGGGGGGTCACTTCAGCTACCATGTAGTTCATAATCCTGTAATGCAATAAATTATTAGTGAATAGAAAAGCTACTCTACCATATAAGAAGGGCTTACCAATTCGATGCCATAGCCAAACTTGCTCCCTTTGCACGAAAAGCCAAAGCGTTGACCTCAGTCGGGTATAACCACGGAACATTGAGCGCACCCATGGCAAACGAGGCGAAGAACACGAAGAAGAAGCTGACTGCCACAATCCCCCATTTCTTGGAATCACCGTGGCCATTTTCTGGAAGGCCAACGGCAATTGCTATGATTATCCAACACAGCGAACATGCCGCGGAAGAAGTCATCATGACTTTGCGACGTCCGAATCTTTCGATGACAAAGTAGGCCAAGAAAGAGAAGATAAGATAGTCTACCGATCCAGCAGCTGCGAGGATTCTAGCTCGAAGTTCGTCATATCCAAGAGCATTGATGAAGACGTATGTCATATAGTAGCTTGTCACATTAATCCCAGAGATCTAAATCGACATTGAGTTAGTAGAGCCAATGATAAGAATTCGGTCATATATATACGCCACAGACCTGATTCATTGCTTGCATCCAAGCTCCCAAGATCATCCGACGAAGGACGCCTGATGGGCCTCTTCCTGAAACAAGCTGCCACCACGTATAAGTAGATGCATATTCCTTGTCTAGAACATCCTTGATAATAGCAAATTGCGTCTGCACAGATGGAGAATTGGGCGTTGCTCCATGCCCTTCAAGAGCAGCAAGGACTTCGTAGGCTTCATCGTATTTACCTTTGCGGATAAGCAGACGTGGAGAATCTGGAAGAAACGGACACATCATCCAGATAAGCCCAGTGAAGACTGTTTTTGCTGGTTAGGATCTTGGGGTGTTCATTACGTTGTAGGAACAGGTCAACTTACAGATCTGGAAAGCCAGCGGGAATCTCCAAGATACACTTCCTGGGGCAAAAGAAAACCCAAGAGTTAGCCAGTTCGAAATACAGAAACCCGTGATACAATTCGCCATTTGAATTACAATAAGCTTGCCACGGCTTCTGATTTTACTCGTCTCGGATTGCCAGACACCAGCAGTCGCTGTATTCATTCCGGTCCCTAAACCTATGAAAGAGGCATCAGTAAACATCCGCATGGACCAGGCATTCCAAAAATTCCACACCTACCTGCAATGACCCGACCAGCATACATCTGGCCCGCACTATATACTGAGGCCTGAATTATGGCGCCCAGTGCAATGATGGTGCTTCCGAGCATGATTGTTCTTGGCCTCCCTAGCTTGTCACCGGTGTATAGAGTGGATAAAGCTCCCACGAAGCAACCCAAGTTGTAGACAGAAGTCATGGTTCCCTGGTCACTTGTCGATGGGTTTCCTACGGTGCGCAAAAAATCTTCTTTAACAAGGACGTTGCCAAATACACCCTACTCAGCAGTATCAGATATGGTTCTCATGATTCTCTGAGAAGTCAAACCTGGTCATAGCCGTAGAAGACAAGTACGGTGGAAGCGGCGAGAGAGATCCAGACGGTCAGTCTCTCTCCTGAGCCGCCAAGATATTTCCTTGCCATCTTGGATAAGGTAACAAAATTTCCGCCGAGCCAGAAGAGAAAGAGTTCTTTCTTCTGGGTTTATGAATTAGCCGATTTCCTGCCCAAATAAGCTATGTTTAATGCGATCGAATCCCTTCAGTTTTACATAGGCGCCGCGGCTCTTTATAGAACACTTTAGCAACCAGGAGTGCCCACACCTGCAGAATTGGAGCAGCGATCAATGAGCATCATAGTTATTCATGAAGGGTAATTTACCCATTTCCCCCGCACCTTCAAACAGCAGTAGGCGCTTGGAACATTGCGGATCATTCCTCTATTACTACATAAGTGGAGTGTCAAGACCTTATTCTATGTTACCGGGGTAGCAGCATCATGCCTCGCTGGCCGATAACACACTGCTTAACATCGAAAGGTGGATCCCTGTCGAGGTCATGTGCCCCGTATAGCCAAGGTCGAAAAGGATTTGCGATCCTCGAATCGCGACCGTTCAGTTCAGAATCATTGAGCCACTGCGTCAAACGAGATCAGCTCTCGCTATCTTCGCAGAGACTGCGGGCATAGATCCAGTATGATACAATTGTGGTTATTGGATGCACCAATTGCAAGCCACTTTTCTAGTTCTTCAGTTAACTCTCCCCTCGTCCGGTAAGACTGGGCAGCTGTTGTGCAAAATTTTAAATTGTGCGAGTTATGCTTATTTTAGCCAAGACCAGCCTACCCGTGTTTTATTGGTCTTGCCATCTCAGTAGTGACTCCAACTTGGTTAAGACAAGATCTGCATTTCTTAAATCTCCGGGCCTAGATTTGGCGGCCATTTTCACCCGGCGGGGAAATATCTCTGAATAGACTCCTTTCTGAGGCTCTTGACTGGTGTAGATGGGCCGTACCTAAACGTGAGCAGCAGAAAATCCATTGACCCTGACGTGCCGGGAGGGGGCCCAGTCGTCATACAGCCGCTGAGTAGAGCTTTAGAACCGTAAGACGCCAGGCTCATTTCGGTATTTAGGAAGGTTAAAGATTGATTTGTATTTATCGCTATATCCACTCAATGTTTTATTATACGTCAAATAAAGCCTTAGGCAGCTGATGAGAAAATGATGGCTACATAAAGTCTTAGGACTATAATTGTCGTAACCAAAATCAGTTTGATACTGTTTACGATAATCATAGCCAAGCCGCGCTCGCCACACGCGAGTCGTAGGAGGGCACCCATTATGGTTACGTGCCAACCCAGTTTCCGCTCCATCCGCATCTTTTTGATTCAAGTATCTGTATATATCCGACGTCACCGACCTTACGGTGAGACAATTATGATTATTATAATTACATCTTTGATCTTTGATAAAGACCACTTTCTTAAATGATTTCTTTGGCCTCATAGTGTTAGAGCAAGAGTACCTCTTCGATCTCCCCAAGTGGTTCATTCTAGCGCTCTACAAAGCTCTTTCCGTGTTAAAATGCATGAATTTCAAGTGCGTGAAAGTGTACATGGAATCGTTCGGTAAGTCGTTCGGTAAGTGGTGAGTATTTGTACTGGTTGATCTGCGCCAAGTATGTGCTCCACGATACAGTAAAAGTCTGCGCGAGTGTTTGGGTGTTAAACCCGCGTGCAACGAAAGTGAACGGAAGCGAGAATTTTTCAATTTGATAATGCATACACCAAAGGCAACCAGCAGTAGACTTGGCCATACTAGTATCAGTACATTAGGACGTTCACATCCAATTGATCTTACACTTAGATTCCACTGGAAATTTCTCCATTAGTCCCCCTTAGGACCTGCGTAGTGATTGAGCAGATGTGCCGCCCCAGCTAAACTCTCCACCTGACGATTCAATTCATTGGGTTGAATCTGCGAATACCGAGTGAAGAACGTACGTAGGGTAAGATTTTGTGACTTAAGGTTTACGAGACCTGGTTAACAGCTCCCAGATGATCTCACCGGATCGAGAGAACCTGTGTTGGCGAAGGGTGCTAAGGGAGATACGTTGATCTTAACCGCCGTACTATCCTCACGACAAGAGACGTGGACAATGAAAAGAGTATTCGGTTAAGTAAAGTATAAAGTTTAAGTCTTGATAAATCACTTTCGTCTTGGTTGCTCGTGTTATAGCATGCGGTATTTTAAGTCGTTTATCTAGCTTTACTCATTACGGCTCAGATTAAGGACTAATTTGGTACTAATCCCCTATTGAAACCGCCTAGCGTATTAATTGTCCGCTTTAGCTATATATCAAATTTGGCTAGCTAGGCTCAACGAGCACTATAATTAAAACCTTTCCTAATTAGGCAGCAATCTAAAGTGCTTACGCGTAGCTTGCTGGATGGAGATCTAGAATACAGTCCCCCTGATGTTTTGTATGAGTGGATAATAGACTGTGCGAAGCCATAAATGCTCTGTAATTTTATTTGTCTCTTAGATAGGCAGTATTTACGCGGGTTTCGAGGCAACAATCTTGCTTGCGAGATCGAGTTACATTCAGAATGTGTATAAATCCGTAAGTTCTTCCACCCAATTCCGAATTTCTGTCATTATGTCCTTTAATACAACAAAACTGATCACCTAAAGACACTGCTTACCTTTTCTTCATGATGCATTTGTTTAACCATATTCTCTTAGCCTCGGTGGTCTTGGGGGTCAAAGCAGATTCTCAAATCAAACCAAAGTGCACCCCATTTCCACCGTCAATGATCGAGTACTCTGCCCAATTTCAGGAGCCTCAACCGCCATTGATCCAATCCGAATTTGAAACCAGTTTCATTCAGCACAAATGGTAACTTGATACAGCCTCTAGGACAGATATGCTAAGGGCTATGTTTGAAGACTTCAGTGGCCCTGAATGCCCCTGAATGAATGCTAATAAATGAAATCCACAGGAACCAGAATCTTTCGCACATTACCTCTGGCTACATTTATAACTCCCCATCTCAGAACCTCGTTCGCGCCGATGAAGCGTACAATGGAGGCTTCGGATCGTCTTTATTCAACTACCACAACACAACTGAGGACGGACTCGTGGACAATATTATGACCACATACAACAGCACATCAGCAAACCAGATGTATGGAGGGGGTATGTAAACTCTGGGTTTCCGTTGATTGCTGAGAACTTCTTAATTGAAGGAGGAGCTTCCTTCGGTGGACTTGTCCAAAGAAATTTTGTTGATAAGAAGGTCGCTTCAGTATGGATTACTCCTTTCCTTTCACCATCTGCGGAAGACTGGTATTACTACTTATTGCTGACGCAAATGATGCAGTGGGATATAATGTATCAAGGCACAATACCGGTGACGATTTATGTTACAGACTGCAATATTGTGGTTGGTTATGACTTTTTCGCGCCATTTGAACGGACATATGTGACCACCAGCTTTTTCAACACTTATGTTGGTCCGGTAAAGATAGAAGAAGAGTAATTTCATCCTTGGTAATAATGAAATAGACGTTCTGGGGTCAAGATGAGTTATACGCCGAGTCGAAGTGTTTTGTTCAGGAGATCTATTTAGGTACATGTTTATATAATCAACATCCTCTTTAGGAGGCATACAATACATTATATTCATTCTCATTGTTTCGCACTAAGTCAAGAGAAAATCTCTCTTGGATATTCTAATTGTTTATAATCCCACAAATCCTGTAAATCCACTTTGATTCTATTCGAAACTACAAACCCTCCCTGATATACTCGATCAAGAAGCCTGAAGACCCAGGACCTTTGCTGTAGATTATTGCAATATGCTCCAGCCACTCGCAGTGGGAAAAGAAGTGTTACCCCAGGAACATCCGACATCATTATCAGCTCTGCTAATTCCAAAATAGCATTTACATGTCTCTCAGTTTCGACCTCTTGTAAATCAGGTGCTAATTTGTATTCCCAGTACGGATAATACGCAAAATCTCCCGAGAGAAACAGGAGAAGAGCATGGTAGTATGATAGTGATAGCTGGAAATGAGCATTTATTCCGTTGCTTGCCCTTGAATACGACATAGCGTCACTATGCCACCTGTAAATAGTGCTTTGTATTTGGACTCCCTCAACGCCTAATGCGTCTATTGCTAGGTGACCAAGTCGCTGAGTCACTGGGATGGCCTCGATTCTCTCAAAAAACCTATCGATTCGAAAATTAGTGCGAGAAAATATGCGTATAAATATAGGAAGGTATACCGTTTATTGAAAGCTGCTGTATCCAAGATAACTTTGATAATGCCGTCAAATGGGTCCCAGGGCTCAACATCACCAAGGAGCGAGGGCTTATGGTAGTCTAACCACCCATCCTTGGACAGAAAACTGTCTTCACCGTAGATGATGGCTCTGTTAGCTTCCAGAACTCTAAATCCTTCAAGGAAGGCCTGCCGCATCGGGGTTATGGATTGAGCTGGACCGGCTAGACAAAGTATCCGTGCACTTCCATAGAGCATATGTCTGATCCAGCGATCACCAGATGACTCCGACATTAGCTGTGAAAGATGTATTAGTGACGCTCTTTGCCGTATCGCTGCAGGAGGGAATACTATTTAAATGGACGTACTTCGAATAACCCCAGAAGAAAGGTGCCCCACAGTATATCATCTCTCTGAGTGATATCTTTGCAAGAAAGACTAGCTTGAAAAGTTGATATGGATTTGTGATACGAACTGAATGCGATCAGCTGTGGCGATTGTTGCTCTTGGAACGTCCTAGAACTACCTTGCCGACTGGCATCCAGAGCACCTATTGCAGTTGCAGCGTGAAAGAGATGAGGGGAGCCCCGGATGAGAAGCAGAAGGTCTTGACCGATAGATGCGCAGCGCCTCGTGAACTGGCAACGCCGAATGAATGCAAGAAAGTAGCTTAGAAACATATCCGTATCTTCAGGGACTATCGCCAATAGCTGCTCTTTCCCACTGTGGCGGTCTTTTCCAGAACAACTGACAAACTGTAGATTCCGTGTCGACTCCTTTCTATCTTGAGTCTGGCAAAGCTTATTCCTCCGGACACAATAAGTACACGGAAAGCCACCTTCGCACTGAAGAATCACCGAATTAGTACATTGTGAATAGCACCATTTCGCATCATTTTCTGACAATCCTGACCTTGACCTGCTTCTTGGCACAAAGCTGGCAGCGAGACACTCTTTTTCTCTTGTCTAGTGGTCCTAGAATCCGTTTCAGTGCCATTTCTGTAGCCGTGAAGAGCCTAAACTCTTCTCGTGGACGCTGCCTTCCAGTTAATGAATTGAAAGTGCATGGGGAATTCTAGCAATAATTCATAACCCATTATCTGGCACTTGGGAGTAGAGCTTCTTCATCATCCCAGGATGTTCGAATTCACCACAGATAGGTTCCCGAAGATGGTATCGCTTGGATCTAGGCCCAATCTAGAAAGTATCGAGCGACGCTACTTTTTCAGCCTATAAAACTCATGCGGCGAGACCGCAGTTTCAAGCGGCTGTTGCCTGATAATTTTTCACCCCTCTAATATTAGTACGCCTAGGCAATTCCGTTTATGAAATTCACGGAGTAGTTGATTCCACTGGTTGCAGCTGCTATGTAAATAAGGACTGCTTGTCTCGCAAGTAAAAGCTTTACTAACTTCTTCTCCTTCTCCAGCGTTTCTTTTTAACGCGACCGTAGAACATAAAGAACAGCCAACAATAGCTTTCGAGAGAATCGTCGCTGTCGGTAAATCCAGCGTAGGAAAGACCACCGTCGTCGAAGGGCTACGGGTCGTCGAAGGGCTACCCGTAGCCCTTCAACAAGAGCTACCACTTGTTGAAATGGATGCAGTAAACCAGCAACCCAATTGGTCAGCCTCCCACATGCTGCGCGAGTCTGTCCATTTTGCTCATCTGCTGGCCACCGGATGGCAACCTATGTCTGCTCTATGCGTAACTTGAATTAACTAACAAGAGTTGTGGGTAGTTTGACGCTCCAAGATCAGTTACTTTTCTAGTAGACAGCCATTATCCGTGTAATGACTGAAGTATTCAAATATAATTCCATTAGCAGGATTTGCCAAAAGACTTCAATGAGTTCTGCGGTAGCTACCAATAGTTGCTAAATTATATGCAGACATTATGTAAGTCAATTATAACCAGAATAAGGCAAAGATTAAGAAGAAAAATGGGTTCAAATTAAATAAAAACTTAAAATTATCTGCTAACATATGAATCGGCTTCACTAGAAGGTACAGGTCTACCCATTTATGAATCAAATCTATTCTCGTATGGGCTAGAACATATATAAATGAACACTCAGTGAAGTTTAAACAATCTGATTGTTAAAGTGATAGTAAAGATTTCAAAGTATAAAAAGCTAAGTTTATCTATGATTATATTCGTTTGTTATTTGTGGGTGAAACTTGACAATAACAACTCATATATCAGGAGAACAGAACACATAATAGTTAATTGCCGTAGTACGGGTTCAAGACGATGTTTGATCCTCCAGTACCACTCACACAACATTGCCCATCAATGTTATTGCCTAATAATAGTTAATACTCGAACAATATACTGTAGCAAGGGGTTCGCTACTCACCTTGAGCATCATAAAGACAGTTGTCGGCACCAAAGAAGATATCCCCGTAATTAGATGGCCAGCTTGCTAGAAGCTGACATCCAGGGTCGACATATTGAGAGCTATGGTCTGACCCATCAAATTGTGCATAAATGAGGGCTTGTCCTCCGTTGAGACCCATGGGACTAAAGTTGTCACACAGAGCAACGTTGTTCACATTGATGCAACCTTTATTAGCATGCTATTTAATAGTTAGATGCTGGCAAAGTGATACTAATAAGTTCATCTTACAAGAGAAGTTGCGCCAGCCGCGATAAATGTGAAGCCAGCTGCCACGAAAAGAGCTTTGCCAAGTGTAGACATGGTGTTATGAATAGCTGAAAATTAAATGATAGATGATGCTTTTACTGCCGAAGAATGTTTTGCAATGTCGATATGAGGATATCTCTGAAGAATATCTAATATAATTAAGGACTTTATATAGATGTTAGATTGATGATGCTCGGTATTAGAGAGCTGTAGCGCTGACTGTAACATTATGATTCGGGCAGTCATGTCTCTAAGATGTATTTTACTAATACAAGTTTGTCATTCAATGAGTTTTGTCTTAGTCATGCTGGTAGATCTTAACCTGTCTGAGAGCCCTTACGCACCTCGGCCAGCCTGTAACTTGAGTTAGAGGCTAATGTAGAAAGCCGCTCTGGCTGGAAAGGCTAATAAGACAGCTGGGTGTCATATGCGTCTTAACGTTTGCTCTGCCCATTATGACTACAAAAGCTTTTACACTTATTATATTTCTTACTGCACCTCAAGGCTTGATCGCGCGTCATTTTATAACTAATTTTCGGCTTTAACTCTTTATGTATATAGTTGGAGAGAACACTATCTAACCGTGGCATTTTGGATGACTAATCATACTTGTTAGCCAAAATTTTTGGACAGGACCTGGCTTTCTGCTCTGACCAGTGCCGGAGATCTCCTCGGCTTGCGAAGCGTAGTTTATTAGACATCTTTTAGATCACTGTAGAGGATAGGATTTTCTCACATATAATAATAATTGCAACCATTAATTATTGCCATCATTGCTCCTCGCAAAAATACAGGAGCTGAAAGTACTAGCTCTTTTTTAAGGTAGTAAGGGAACACAATTAGAGTTTATGGGTACATTTCCGTGTTTACAAGACACGGCTTCATTCACGCTGCTTTGTGATCAACATCTGGCCTCTTATCTTGCTTTCAAAATCTATGATGAGTGACTTATAAGCAGAACAATTATAGTATAACCTTTTTCTTTCACATAACCAGGTTTGCCTACAAGGCCTCGAGCCATCATATAACTATACCTAGTTACAAATAAAAGACATACTTCAAGTCCTTGATATTTTCGTGAGCAAATTGTTTACCATCTTCCCAGACACGCTCAATTTATTGCTTATAACAATGCCCCTCTCCATACTTAAGGGAGAGTTGATCAATATAGAGACAGTAAGTGCAGCCACCATCACCTGGACAATCAGCAGCTATACCGCAGCCAGAACCACAGATGCTATATCTTGCCTCCAGGTCACGAGACGCAAGAGGATCTCCCGGTCCAAAATTAGGGCGCAATGCTGAATCTGGATTTAGCAGCTTGGACTCATCGCTTACGAGTCGCCCATCTACACCATTAAAGACATCATCCAAGTGTTCTTTGTCAGCACCAGTGTATTCCGCTGTGAAAGCAGCTATTTCCTCCGGCGCGAGCTTCTTATAGGCGATAACTGTATATCGATCGGCATCATAAGAGCGAAGCACGCCGTCATCAGCTAGATGCAGCATCCCTTGGTTGTGAGTTTCCAATCCGCCCAGCGCGTTACTAATGAGATCGCGTGGTACCGATGGTATGTTGGCACTGGAGATTCCCGCCCAGGTCAGCTGAAGCATATAGTTAGTATTTTGCCTGAAATGTCTAATTGCACTGTAGAAACTGACCAGCTGAGGCAGTAATTGTGAGACTAATCTCAACTTTAACATGATGATTAAAGTAATTATACGCCGTCTCAGAAGAAAAACGCAAAAAGAGAGGTCGCTTATCACGTTCAACCGAACACTCAGTGAGAGGAAGAATATCACCACAAGAGACTTGCAATCAGAAAATATATTTAAGAGTGTTCCATTTCTCTTAACTATGACACATGGCAAACTTCCACGCCATAATCATTACTTGGAATAATATTTGTCACTTTGATATTTTTTTCATGCGTCAGAAGTTCTGACAGATGTGAAGATATTGCCGTATTGAGCTGGAAGAATATTAGTCAGACTTGACGACGTGTGTAGTAAGTTAAACTAATCTCTTACTGTAACACTGCGCTTCTATAACGGTATCGATCCAGGTGCGAGCGTTTCGTACATAGTAGCAACTAATATATAATAGAAGTTCATTGCTGTATCGATTTACCTATCGACAGTAAATAACTCTACACTACTCTCTACTACACGTTCAACTCGCATCTTTGTCTATTTTCAGATTTCCAGTTTCAAAATGTTGTATAAGACTTTTTTGATTAGCAACTTCTTTGCGCTGACTCTCGGCACCAATGTGGTAAGTTTAAGCTCTAGTCTAGGCTACCTAGACAAGTATAGTAACATACGCAGCATGTGAATACTGGTTGCATTGATATCAACACTACCCCGGTCTGCCAAAATCAGTATCTTAATATTGGTTCTGGGTCTGCAACTTTTTTTGCTCGATTTAACGGCGATGAGAGGACCAACCAGGTCGCCAACCCTGGCTGCCAAATGTATGCTTCGTGGCCTACCAATTACGTCGATATATATTTTGGAACTGATAACTGCCTTTACGATGCAGGAGGTAATGCGTTATGGAGCCTAGTTTTAAATATGTGACTAACCAATACTATCTTGAAGGCAATCAAATAAATGGTCAGTGCTGTCAAGCAGGTACTGGGAATGGTGTACAAGTACTTAACCCCTACTATGGTCATTAAGGAGTCGTTATGTTATGAATGGGTAACATTCATCAGAGTCCGTGGTGTTTAAGTCGAGATTGCTTCATGTAGCAGTGAATATAACTTCTTTTCTCTTAACCAAATATTAGTGCCATAATAAACTTTAAGTCCTAAATTAAAATTATCCTCACCGGATATGGTTTATGTCCTGTAAAATTAATTTATTGTTTCGTAAGTAATAAGGGGCAGATATTGGTCTATTCTCGAGAGTTTAATCATCGTAGGGACAATTCATTCAGGTTAGAGAGAGGTTACACGCTACAGAATTTGCATCGCACAATTACAATACGTCAGATTGTAAAGACGAGTGAAGATGTCAGTGAACATTAATGTTTACGTCTGTTACAATTTGGCGGTGTGAGAGCAGTATCCTATTGAAGCTTAGCCCGTTTTCTGGATCTAAACACATCCTACTACGACTTTGAATGCACATTGGGGATTGCGACGGGCAAGGAATGAAATTTGTTTCGATGATATCCAATAATCACTGTTACATCTCGCCTCTTGCTCCCTCTCATCCATGGGCCCCCGGATATCATCCAATCAAGCAGAAAAGGTTACGATTAGGTCTCGCCGTGTTTACTGGGGAAAAGGTAAGCTCGGTAAGGTACGGCGGATCGTCAGGTGTAGAAGGACGCAACCATTTTATCTGCTGTCATTATCTCTCACACTAATGCAGATCATGGATGACTAGCAATGTCCTCCTGTATGATTTGAACCCAGGCACGTCGAAGTACAATGTTGCTGAAATTATGTACAGTTGTAGTAGCTTTGAGCGAGCTAAAATCGCATACTTAACTAATGATGTAAGATAACGACAATCATAACCTTATATAAATGATACCTGGGGCTAGAGCCACTACAGGCTGGCACTAGAGCGAATTGTTGTACTGAGCTAATGCACTTGAGGTATTCTCGTATCTTCGGAGCGCAGACTCGCATAGTCTCCCAAGTCTTTTCAAGTCAGTGCCCAATAAAGAGTGAGGAGAATGGTAGGCTCAGAACTCACAAAGCCTAGAATTTCATCTTTACGACTGAGGCCAACGGCTGTAAGTTCGTATCAGCCTGGAGTCGCCAGGTTGTCTTTGTGGGGTGTTTAGCGCAGCCCTCTACGAAGGACATGGTAATCGCCATGGAGCTCTGCTGAAGTAGATATGTGGATGTGTGGTGATGCACTGATAGCCTTTAATAATTACGATTCATAGGAATTTTAGTGCTACGTTTATTCATTAACTTGTTATATAATGTTATATCAGTACTTTTCGTGAATATAACTAATCAGAAAACCAGGTATGTTTATCATTTCATGAGATAGTTATTATTATTTATCTTAGCTTCTATACATGTTTAAACAGTTGAGTTAACATCTACACCATATCTCAACAATTCCGCAATGCCCATTCTTAACCGCCAGTGAAATGGCTGTCTGCCCAGCATAATCTTTAACATTAATCATGCTTGTATCATGAGAAACAAGCTCTTGTATTATCTCTACATGGCCTCGTTGGGCTGCCAGATGTAATGCTGTTCTTCCCTCATGGTTTACTAACATTTTCGACTGGCTGGTAAGAAGAACTTTTAGAACTTCTTTATGGTTCTCTTCTGCAGCAAGATGAAGGGGTGAATTCCCCATATAATCCTGAACAGAGCAATCAGCATGCCTAGTAAGAAGTAGATCGCTAATCTCCTCATAACCAGATTTTGCCGCTATATGCAAAGCTGTCATACCAGCGCTATCCGTGGTAGTAACGCTTGCACCATTCCGTAATAAAACTTCAACAACATTCCTACGTCCATTTTTTACGGCTAGATGGAGTAGAGGCTGAGGCTTACTGGTACTATCGCTCAAATTCCCGTCCTTGCTTTGTGAGTTATTCTTGAATGAAAGTCAGTTAAGGTTAAACCAGTGCCTGGAGAAATCCTCACCCTTACCTTGCAGCCATATATGTCAGCTTGATTATTATATAGTAAATCATCTGTAATCTGGAAAATCATTCCTGGGTCAAACATCTCTTCTATATTCGGGGCATTCGGTGGAGTATTCGAGTTGCTTGCAATGCTGTTACTTTCGTGACAGCCCCAATTGGTATCTGGACAACTCGGAATCTGGGAAGGAAATAATGCACTGCTCTTGTCTGTTGCTCTACTAACAGAGAGCTGTTCCAAGCCGATGATAGTTTCGAATGCCGAGTCGGGAGAAGTTGGTATTTGCGCTCCTACTTGGTGTGAAGAGTTCGTGGTATTTTTTACACTCAATATTGATGGATTCGTTCTAATGACCTGACATGTCCCAACTAGCTCACTAGTCTCATCGACACTCACACTCTTGGCTTCTATGAGTTGCTGCTCGACCTGTTGTAATCGCGTGTGCAATTTCCTACCTGCAAGGTGAAAACAGTGTTAGCAGTCTGGACTAAGTAGTGCATCAAAAGTGTAAATCTCCAAAGCGGATTATGAACGGATGACATACGGTGCCTCCTTTGTGCCTCACGATTCTGTATTCGTTTCCGCTTTGCGGCATCCTCTATATCCTTGCAATCCATGATTTCTAAATGCATAGAAAGCTGTGCTCTACCAACAGTCTTCACTTTCACAAATAATTAACCAAAAGAATATGCGGATATGTTAAAACCTGGTTACAATGACGATGTATTAAAGTTCAACATTCGTTTTTATTCTATTGTATTAAGCGATTGAATACAGTCTGTAATATCATCTTCCTTTAAATCAATTGAGGCACTGGTGTCAAAGTTGATGCTAGGTGGATCTGTAGAGTAAGATCTACAAGATTTAAACAAATATCGCAAATATCATACAGTTCTATTTCAGATACAATTCTATGGCAAGAATACTAACAGTGCAAGGGCTCAGCAATGAGGACGTATGATAAGGATAAGATTCACAGGATCGACATTACTTAGAGGTGGGGAGACTACATCAAATATTATATTTAAGAACCATTTGGTCACTAAACTTATCATCGGTGTACATGAGCCGTAATATTATGCCGCTTTCTGTACTGGAACCTAGTCTATAGGAACAAATATTGAAACAATATTATCCTCTTTTGAATATTTCACAGTGATCTACAAGCGCTCCCTTTCCAAGCCCCAGCACTTACAGGTTAAAATAACACTATCTCCCCCCATAATACTTGTCACCCGATCCACAGGTTCCCTGGTCTGACACTCTCATTTGCCCAGACCCCGGTATACGAGGTCAAAAAAATCATCATAATTACCCAATTTGGATTATAAAGTCCTTGCGTGCCTTGTTCAAATCTTACGCAGAGCCCGTGCTGAAGTTGCAATATTCTCCAGTTTTCCCCTTGTGGATGACAAGTATTATAGGAGGGGGATAGTAACAAATATTTCGGAATAAACCTTATAAGATCTTCGTACTCCTTGTTTCATCCTTGTTCTGTCTTGTTCGAAAACTAGTTATAGTATATTTTTACGTAGGTAAGCTTACTCAGAGTTTGCTGCCATAGACTCAAATATTCAAAGGACAAGCTAATGCGTGGTCGATGTCGCACTTCGTTTATCACCGAGTATAGTTTTAAACATAAATACCGCCATTTGGGAATTTGCAGTATGTACACTAGACACATATGATTACCAGCCTTACTTGATTAAGGGGTCAACTTACTCAACTATACCATATGCATGGATTATTGACGAAGTGTTGCAATCGACCACACATTAGCCCATCCTTGTGGAATATTTGAGTCTTTATAATATCATATCAGGCCACCAGAAGCTACTATTAGCTTCAAACTCGGAGCTGCTCTCATGTCATTTTGAGTTGAACGTTGCTCGACGAATTTAAACGATCTGAGGCTATGAAGGTGTTAGAACAATACAAGTAGCACATTCGGACTGTAAATAACCGTTTCGTCAATAGGAATAATCAATAAGAACACTGCCCTCTAGTGAACGGTATTATTATTGCACTGGAGCATAGTTAGTTCAATCGATCTTTGTGTTACTACTATTATCGGAACATTTATTCTAACAGGGTGACAATAACTCCGTAAAGTTACGAGGTAGTGACCTCGTTAACAAGCCATGTATAAGGCATGTATATGCGATTGGCGTTAACCGAGAAAGGGATGTGGAGCTTATGATTCAGTTAACCGTAAAGAAATTCTAGCCTAACTTGCTACCCATCTATCAACTTGGGCAGTGGACTGAGAGCTTATAATGTTAAAATTGAGAATATACAGCACAGTATCATCATCCACCCTATTTTAATTCCAAGTAAGATTAGGGCCACCGCCTTTCTAACAACTGTTACTGCTCTTTCATCTTTCCATCATACGTTACTTGCTTTATTCGGAATAGTAAGCCGACATAAAATCGCGGGTTCCCAAATCTCAACATAACATCCACGAAAATTACTTTTTGGTCGATCATATGTGCCATAAACCCGTTCCGGGCTGAACACTCACTTCGTCAAACCTGTTAATTACCCATGTATAAAAACGCCTGTTGTCAAAGCTACAATTCAGTGCTCAGCTTATGGTGTTGCTTATGCGGAGAAAGCAGCGATATCTAAGAATGTTCCGTACTCATGCGAACGGATATTAATGACAACAGAATCTTGCGTAGCGCTCTTGATAAAGTATTAGCCCGCAAAACTATCCCATGGTAGTGATTGCATGATATGCTGCGAGCCCGAATCGCTAGCATAACAATTCGATCAACGAATACAGTACATGTCCAATACAGGTGAGGTAGTTCTGAAATTCTGAACCACGAGGAACTGCATAGAATCCAACGGGCGCAGATACGTGCCCCCGTTGGTATCTATGCAATCATAAGGGAGCAGCGGCTTCACGGCCTTAGGCACCTAGCCCCTGAGGCCACTTTCCTGCATACATAGCTTGAATATACTTAATCTTCATATCTCCCACTTGGCATACCATAGCGCTGTAATCAGCGGACTACAGGTGCTGCGTGCCACAGGAGGGTGCACAGACAGTTTCCCTACCACAATGCCTTAAACATTGATATTTGACGAAATAAACCCGCTCAGTACCTCACAACGGGTTGTCATGAGATTATGCGGTAATTTGATCAACCTATTTTATAAAATATTTCGAAGTCTCATTATCCTCATTGTTTGCACTGGAGAAAACTTTACGTCGTGCTCTCGTTCCAGAGGACCTGTCAGATCAAAGAGAGATCTTCGATCGCCTGGCTGCTGATTCACCCATATATTTGTTCTAAGACGACCCTTCTTGCAGCATTAAAATGATCACTGACTTTTCTTCCAAATCTGTGAATCAGTCCTTGACCAGGATCATTATAAAAGTGCATGTAGATGTATAATTGTTAACAATTATTAACCATTGATATCCTACTCGATACTAGTGAGTGCAACAACGATGAGCATTCATAGATAAGCTGAACTATGGAGCCGCGATAGAAGCTCTGAGAAATAAATCTTGAAGCACCTAAGTTCTCACACTAGCAATAGCATCTCGGACGCAACTACCCAATGCTTCTACACTGGTTAACAGGTAATTGAAGATGAGTCTCCGGAAGACAACACTGGCAATGGTTAGCGCCAACAAAAGCTTTTGTTACTGAGAGATTTTGGCACATTGAATTGACTCACTCATAATTACAATCTGGTACAATAAGCGTAGGAGTTATAGTTTATAATAACTTGCTCAGCAGCTAAGAGCTGAGTAGCTAACATAACAGTAGAGTCATCCTAGTCAAAGTAGATGTGCGATTAGGTGTAATAGATACTCATGAGTATGTAGAGAGTAATTTTATAACGATTATAAAAAATAACTCCCTAGGGAATAGGCAATCCTGTTTTGTAATAAGCACACAACAGCACTATTGGCACGAATGAGCAGAGCAACGCCAAGGAAGAGATAGAGAGCATTATTGTACATGTTACACTAAAATAGCTCTATTATAAAATTTTAGGTAATGATACATGCATGCTTATAGCAATAATTGATCTTAATACCAGAGATGCCCCGTTCTAGCAGTCTAGAAGTGAGGATGATACACTAGGAAAGCTTAAAATGGGTATGTATGAACCCAGTCGTCCTGAAAAAGAGGCGGGTCGCCCTGAGCATGAATTAGGGCCGTCTAATAATTTGAGAGCTCTCGTCAGCCTTGGAAAACCTAGTACAAAACTTTGTTGAGTTTGCTTCCTCAAATATCAGTCAAACAAACGTAGACAACGAGGCTCACAGTACTGAAGGTGATTTTATTAAGTATAAAGAACTGGATCGAATAGCTGAAGCGAAAATTGTAGAAGTATTAGCTGAGCCTGCGAAGTCATCATCTAATACAACATGTTCTGTATGGATACTTAGTGTAAACAATTGAATTCGTACCTTAGTCAAGATATTACATATTAGTCATTTTTACTAAAGCTAGATAACCATTACCAAATTGGTAACCTTCTTCAACAGCCTTGGATATATGCGAGATTTAGCTATTTTAGAAAAAGAATATTTCTTTGCTTATTTAAGATGATTCCTAGTGTTTTGATCCGTGCGATAATATTCAAATCTCTATAATCGAATCTTATTATCAATGTATCAAATTCGCGTACACTCACAAACTCAAATGAAATTAACTACAGTTATCGGGTTATTCGCCGCCTCGGCGCTGGCTCAAGTATATCCGAATGTTGTCTATGACAGTTGCGAATTATGTACAAGCCAAACCGACTAGTGTACAGGGGACCGAGAAATCCGAGCCTACTGCGAGGGATATTCTTCGCCAGATTAATTCAGTGGGGATGGGCTTGTACACATTGCTGATGATGGAGTTCTACGGAGCTTTGCAGCTAATGGGACCGTCCCGGCCTATCATGCGTTATCACCAAACCAGCTGGAAGAATACGTCAATTCTATTAGCGATCCAGATGTGAAGCAACATCTTCGAGAGGTATGGACTGGTGTTGATGGCCGTTTGGTGGATCTGACTCAGCTGTCACAGCCCCCTACTACATTAGTTGCTCATCTCCCGATATTTTCAAATCTTTCGAAAAGAAAACCTTCAGGAAAGAAACAATTAGTTAGGGCGACAGATGTGTTCACAGACATAGAACGCAGAACGCCATGTCAATTCCTTGAATGTGAATACAATGAAGACCGTACAAGACCGGAGGGATGTTCAGACAGTGTCTGTAAATATATCGACCTTACGAAAACCGGAAACTGCGACTGAGTTTTCTATTCAAGGTGCCGAAAATTTCTTATCTTTACATAAGCAAGGAGACTATCTGGTAAGTTGTTGTAAAGCTTGTACATCTGATTTGATTCGGCGGTGTTATACTGCCTGGACCTGTGTCAATCGACTTCAAGCGACATGAGGTAATACCGCATCACTATCATAAGGAGCCTCTATACTTCTGAGAGCAAAACTAGTTTGGAATAAATCGGCTACTTGTATCGCGTCGTTAGCTACTTATCGGACATAGGTCCGTTCCATATATTAACGAGTAGCAAGAAAACTTTAAGTATTCAGGGAACACCAGCCTAAACTATAGCATTGATATGAATTTATTTTAACTTCGTGTTCAAATTACAACCAAGTCGGATCTCTTTTTTTACATGTTGAACAAAAAAAAATGCGCTATATTAACTTGTGTTCTCCCTGGAGAGAGCTGATGTACAAACTGAAATTAATCAGGCGAGACCTGAAGAGATGGCGGTGGATGAGATCCTAACTCACTTAGATGCGATAGACTAAAGAGATGCAGAATTGATACTGAGGAATGCTTAGTAATGACACCTCTCAGAAAAAAAGGAGAAATCCAGTTGAACTGGCTGCTTATACCACCTATATCTGCGTTCTGACAAAACCACACTCTATCAGTTTGAAATGATGTACTCCATAAATCTGCGCGGATGTGGCAACATGGAAAGATTAGCCCCGAAAATTGACTAGGTCAATCATGGAACTTGATACAATGAATATTTTGCTACATTGCGAAAGAGATGCGTTCCTACTCTATAGCTAATAAACAATCTAGCGGATGGGAATAACACGTATTTGTACTTTTACTCCGATAACAATGCCAGTCTTTCAGCAGTTCTGTTCTTTAGCATTACAAGTGAGTATAGAGACTGAAAACCAAAATGTTTTAGAGTACAGTAGTAATATGAGGAGGAATCGAAGGTCTTCAAGTTCGCATTAGCCTGCCTAAGAGAATTTCCTGCATATTTAGATGACTGTGTCTTGTTTATTAATAGCTTATTTGTCTACCCCAAGCTTTCTGCAATGATTGTATTCCTTGGTTGGTAGGCCAAGCCGTGTCTCGCTCAATTTGGCGCAGCATTCTCACCAATTCTAACTGCTCCTCGCGGTTCTTTAAACTCCGTCCACCTATTACCGCATCGGTTAACAAAAGCAAGCTTCGTTTCATATGAGGGACAAACCATACAAAGAATAAGAGGCTGAACGCCATTCACGAGCGCCCCCGGATGCCTACTCCCAAGCGATTTGATCATGCCACACAACTGCACCGTGTGCTCTCGAATGTCTTCCTATTATTGAATCAGCAGTAATTCTATAAGGTACAGACAGATATCTGAAGTAACTACCTCAACCATTCTTGCTAGCTCTAAAAAATCCATCCCACTGGCGCGGTTAGGATTGTATAGAGCGAGGAGGACTTTAGCCATATGGTAGAACTGCATACCGATGACTATGGGCCAAAAATCAATACATGATTGTCGACACTTATCACGCGGGACACGGGGCTCTAACCATGCCATGTACATAAATATGATATCCTCGGGAACGCCTTGCCATCATTGACGGTATAAAGAGGTTTGAAAGTCTCTGGTAGTGACTGCCTCCAGAGATCAATTTCATGGTGTAGCTCGATGGCCTTGGCAGGGTTCGTCTTTAAGGCATCCCCGAAACAGAAATTGATAACTTCTATAGCTAGCCAGGTCATGCGGTTAGTATGAACATAGTCAGTATTACCTTCCCAACAGATCTCGTCTTTCCAAGTACTAGTGTCGATGTTCGTTGGAGATCTGTTTGGTAATGCTACCAGGATCTCTTCACGAATATAAGTCCAGAAAGCCGTCCCTTTCATCTCTCTGCTTCGATTATAGGCGAAAAGTGAAGAACAACCGCGTAAATGACGCTGCTGATCCGTCTCGTAGGTAAGCATCTCATGCATTCGTAAAATAACAGTTGACAAAGGCAGAATCGGGTCTAGCGCCAGCGATGGGTCTGCTAAGGCTGGTATAAGCCGCTCAATGCATTTATTGTGATAGTCAATTCCTATGAGTGCATCACAGGACGAGTCTAGCCTACTGAGATGACTAGCAGCGAATGACAAAATCGCACTCAATAGCATGGGGCAGCGCAGGGCAAAATGTGGAACAAATGTTGTAAAGTACCGCTCGGGATCGTTGAGATCAAGCTGAATGACAAAATTAGCTTTGAGGTGACATATTGGACAATATTATTTTACCCAGCTAGCCAAATTGTCCACATAGTGCTGAAAGAGGCGGGCATCTTCGGGGTCACTAAGAGGCTCCCATGGGCCGTTCGCAAAGACAGAAGACCTGGAGAGACTCCGCACTTGGAACGTCGTGACGGCTTCATCCAAAGTCAAGTCCACCCTATTTCCACTTTCGCCAGGGTAGGGTGAAAAGACGACGGAATCCAAGTCAGCAGGAGATCTGAAGCTCTGATCCAGATTTGTCGACCCAGACTCCTCCGCTGCCGCTGATTGCTGTGACTCTCCTATATTATTTGTAAGCAGTTGAGGGCGTCAAAGGCTACCCCGAAGAAATTACCATTTGATACATGGCGGCCGGACAAAGACTGCGCTGCTTTATTCACCTGGGAGGCCGTAGGTGCACTGCGCAGTCTATCCGTTTCCTGTATCTCGATGCCAACCTGATGATGATGATACACAAATGTGACTGCTTGCATTCACTTTATTAGAATCCCAATTGGAGATTTTTCACAGGGAAATTTGATGCACCTTCGGCTGGGTAACCGATGCAGGCCTGATCAGGAGAAGAACGAACTCTGCCAGGCCTGGATTGGCCGCGTTCGGTTGTACTGTCAAATATACAAACGCGGCGGCCAATTTCACAGTGCCGACACTGAGGTCGACGCTCATCACCTGGCAAGCGTCAGTTGTAGTGGTTACACATAAATCGATGAAGAATGAAGTATGCAAAGTTGGGGAACTTGAGGGTTTTACATTTTATCTTCCTCCTTCGACAAGTTTTGCTGTCAAACAATGTCAATGACGATCTTCGAGCGTATAGCAAAGAAAGACTGCTTGTCGGCTCACCAACCTGCGGTCACCAGTGTCAGCCCAGCCGGACGGGCAGCCAGACGGAATCTACTTACCAGTTTTGACACGTCTTTGTATAGCGCGTGCAGTCGATGTTACCATCTTTCGATTCACTGCTGTATTGGGCGTGAGGCCTAGAATCCCGTGCGAACACACACAAGCGATGCACAGCAGAATGGCAAAAATGTCACATACACAGTGTGGCACTTACAGCCTCAGGTGTCTTCCAGATTGCAAACTTTTCACGACTCAATTAGTTTCCCAAATAAGTAAGCCCTGGTGCCAAGAGTAACGCCACAGGAAGAGCGGATCGTGGCGACTGGAACGGGATTCGGATTCTCCACCACAACCACCTACCGGGTACGGCTGCTGAAGTACTGGTAGACTTACAGCCGCATAGCACCTCTTAACTGCATGAGCAGTACGAGGTACAGAGGCATAGCATTAGAATCTGCCCCATACCAGCTAACAATAAATAGATGTCAATTTCTCCAACATATGTCAAGGTTGTTGCAAACCATGAGGGAGGTTACGGTATGGCTATATGTGATATAGTGTGTCAAGATGACATTTAATTACATCATTTCCTTTACTCTACCGACATCCAGCTCTCAGCGTGACTGTAACCCTGTCTTCATCTTCACCCCCAGCGAACCAGTTCGAAGGCGTGACGGCGCCACGCCAGGAAAGGAGGTACAAGACCAGTTCCGCGTGGTTCGTAAAGAGATTATCCCGGAATTGTGCATTGCTCACTTACTTCATGTCCTTCAACTGGTTGTCTCACGGGTTTCAATTTGCTCCAGTACTGCCGCATCAGCCTTGGTTGCCGCCAGACCTCCTACATGTGCGTCTTCGCCATCGAAAACTTTACAGGCTTCTTCAAGTGGGGTGTTCTAATTACAGTTAGAGGATATGATCAGATGCAGTTTTTATACAACTTACTGGGCTTACCTTTGTCTCTACCCAGAGGAAGGACACTACAATTAGCTCCATGAATAGCCAGACACAGTAGAACTATTATTCATCAACATCTAACCAAACAGAAAAGGAAAGATATGATCCTGAAGATAGCTCGTACTTACAATATAGAACTTGCATCCGATATTTTGGTGACCGACAAGATTGATATACTGATTCAGGACTAGGAAAGGCATAGTTCAGCTAACAGTTGGCTAGAAGGAGACAAAGAATGATCTTACTAGATGTTGAGACCACTAAGAATGTAACTGTGAGACCTTCTGCACGAATGTTGTATGGAAGAATCTCAACAGGATACGCAAGCACAAGACCTTGCCTACAGCTGTATAGATACGATAAGTTATTGAGACGAAGCTCATGAGACACTACCTGGAATACGTACCAGCCACAATTGAATGCTGTATAATAGAAGAAGATCATCGCAATAACATCTTTGCCATCGCCCGCGCTCGGCGTCTTATTATACAAAGCTGATAATATGGTCTAGATAGTAAATATTACCAGCATAGCGGCCGTACTAGTAATCACCATGGGCCGTCAGTCAAAACGATCAATATTGAATGCTGCCCAAAGGGCAACAATAAAGTTCCAGATCTGAAGCCCACCGTTGAGTCCTGCTTGCTCCGAAGATCCGGTGATACCAATGGTTTCTAGGACTGGCACCAAGTAATACGACACGAGACCATTGCCGGACCACTGCGAGAAGAAACCCTTGGATAAAACAGATCAATGTGCGCTTGCGGTTACTCTGGGTAGATAATAACTCCGCCCATTTTACCTTGCTCCAATATTCCTTCTCGAGAGCCAGTGTCTCTTTGATTTCAAGGTATTCTGACATAACTCGGTCTCTTCGCCATCGCCATGATACGACCAGAATTTTCAACGCCTCTTCATGTCGTTCTTTATCAATAAGAAAACGTGGAGACTAATATTCTTCTTAGTAAATAGCACACAGGAGTATAGGGAGGTTATGATGTTGACTTACCTCAGGCACAAACCAGACAAAACAGATCTGAAAAACTGCAGGGACCCCTTGTAGCAAGGAAGGGATGCGCCAGGACCATGAGTTCTGGATATTAATGGTGCCAAAAGTGGCCCATGCTTCTATGATAGAACCAAAATACCTAGGGATGTGTTAGCAGAGTACCACTATTAAGGCCAAATCTGCGATATAAGAACTTACCAGGTCGTATTGTAAACGGCCGTTACTCTGGCACGATGTTGTGTATGGCATAATTCATTTACCAGAAGAGGAGCACTCGCATGGTCAATCATGACTATTGATGATATTATGTAATTTATTTAAAGGATAGTTTTCTAATAGTGGGAAGACTATAGTCAAATCTTGCTGCCAAATCCTAGATCAGACGAGCGACAAGAAACATAGGAACTATATCATCGTTTCAGCCTCAAGAACAGTTTTAGTAGCACAGATATCATAAATGATACTCACAGTTGATACTAGCAGTTTGCAAAGCACAGTCAATAGTCGATATAATACTACCAACCATAACACCCCCCCTCCTGCCCCAATGATCCGCAATATAAGCACCCACAGGGAAGGATAGGATAGCTGCCAACTGCCCAATGGCAAAGATCAGGTTGAATACAGCAAGAATAGAGCCTCTAGGATGATTGAAATAGTCCTGCCACTGATCGCTAGTTTGTAATGCGTTCATCATGCTACCTAGCAAAGTTTAGTAATCTTGGCTGCAACACCTGTGAAGGAAATATTAGGACTTGCCATCGTAGCCATTGGTCATGGATGTGACCAAAGGAATTAGAAGGAGCATATATACTGAGCGCATGCCCGAATCCTGCCACCAATCGACCGCATCATACTCCTGTCCAGCGAGGGTAAAAGTCCCATTAGCTAGGGAGCGCGCATTCTTCAAGCGGAGATTTAGCATTGTGCAAGTTGGTAGTTTATCCAGATCCAGCAGAAGCACGAGGACTCAAAAACAGCACGTTTTGGCCCGGCGCCTGGGCACTGGTTTTGTACAAATATCCAAAAGATATCGGTAACCTAGGTGGCCTTTCCATAACAGTCTGGAGACCATTCCTATGCCCCTCTTGGCCTTCTCTACTACAAAAACCCCGCTGATCGAGCGAATTACCTCGTGTCCGGGGAAGTCCCACGGAAAAGTTCCATCCTGCACTAGGACTGAGCTCCTGGAATTAATCAGAAGGATCTGCATGGGCATAGTTTTTCAGTTATGAAAAATGAGGCAGATGATACGCCTTGTAGCTAATCGATCCTACGATCCAGATGCTCAATATTTCCAGCGGGCAATAATAACAATATTATACTTTCCTTGCGGATTACTACGAGCTACGCTTGAGTTCCGAGTTGTGCCACTCTATATCCAGTAAAAGCCCAAGGTTATAGAAGGTCTGCGTAAACAGTTATTAACACAGACTACGCGGCATGACGCTATAGTGGAATCCAATGCCTCGAGGACCTGGAGACATAGGACGCCTCTCCCGAATACGGAGAAGAGTGCCGTGCTGTTTGGATTGTCTCTAGGCTTGGGGTACGTGTGGAGAAGTGCGGGGACACAACAGGTACAAGTACCTCTTGCTCAAGTCTGTGCTTTGCCGAGCACGTGATCGTACTTTCACCCGGCTTGTCCAGCGCTTGAGAATGGTAGCCGAGCACGTGATCGAATAACGCTCAAGCGACCGAGGGTCCGCGCGAGTTCTCACCTACTTCCTCTTGATTGCGTCTCCAGCACACAAGGCATGCTCAGAAACGCCAATGAACAACAATTTCTTGAGCAGGTTTCCGTCCCGCCATGCCTTGCTAGGCTCAAGAATGAAACGGTTACCCGATACCCCAACGGACTTCGGAGACACCCACTTATGCATGTCTCCACGTGCTCAAGGGCAGTAGGGTATACAGTACTGTAGTAATGAAGGATTGCTAGTAGAATAAAGTATCAGATGCTAGGTTTCTCTCCCCAGCACGTATTTATTCACAGAAGCTCCTTGAGCGAATCAATACGGAGAACCAGCAACTATGCTAGAACTTGTGCGTATTCCCTTAGCTACGGGCTGGCACTTCAAACAGGCGCACACTGAAGAATAGTTCCTTCCCGTATCCCAATTTCCAACCACTAATCATCTTGACCTGCTCCATCACCGCAAGATCCCTATCCTACCAAGGACCTAAACTCAGATGCTATCCAGTGGGTCGGTGAGCAATCATGGCTATATCGAACCATCTTTGACCTTAACCTGGACTCTGGGAATAAACAAGTAGCTCTTGTCTTGGAAGGCCTCGATACTCATGCCTCCATATTGCTCAATGGCGAGCTCCTGCTCAAAACCGATAATATGTTTCTTGAATATCGGGTTGACGTTACGTCGAAATTGAAGAAACAGGGCAATATCCTGGAACTCCTCTTCGACTCTACCTTTTTGTGGGAAAGAAATTGGAGAAGGAGCAAGGCTTCAAAAATCTCTTTTGGAATGGCGACTCGTCCTGCATGAATGTGAGGAAAGTGCCTTGTCATTACGGGTGGGACTGGTGAGTTTAGCAAAGTTCTCAAAAAAGGAAACTGTGCTAATTGAATAGGGGACCGACTTTGCTGACTTGTGGCCCATGGAGACCGATATACTTGGAAGTATATTCTTCCAGGATATCCGACTTATTCGTAGATGTTGAAGTTGATAATGGACTAAAATACGCCATACTTAGCCCCAGAGTAGAGATCGAGCAAGATAGAGATCTAGAGGTGGAAATCACCTTGCTTGATCCATCTGGCTCCTTAATCACTACGAAGGCGATCAAAGGCGGATCACAATGCCAGTTTATGGTCGGCGAGCCTCAATTGTGGTATCCTCACGGCTATGGTTTGCAGCCACTATACTCAGTTGTCGCGAAAATAAAACAAAGCGACTCCGACAAGGTTCTAGACTGCAAATCTCGAAAAGTTGGGGTGCGCCTCTCTGAACTGGTCCAGAGGCCAGTTACCGATCAATCTGGGACGACTTTCTTTTTCCGCATTAACAATATCCCTATATATTGCCAGGGTACTAATTGGATTCCGGCCGATACCTTCTTACCGCGGCTAACCCCCCAACGTTACCGAAAGTGGCTTGAGCTTGCTGTTGAAAGTAACCAGAATATGATTCGAGTGTGGGGAGGTGGGCTTTATGAAGATGATGTCTTTTATGATATATGTGGTGAGTTTGGCATACTGATATGGCAAGATTTCATGCTAGGATGTGGTAGCTACCCGATGAATGATAATCTCCTCAAAAATATATCAAAGCTGAGGCCATATATAATGTGAAGAGAATGAGGAACCATCCTTGCATTGTTCTCTGGTGCGGTAACAATGAGGATCACATGTTTGCTGAACTTCATCACCTGGAATATGACCAAACCGACCAGAATGAAGAGAACTGGCTAAAGTCTAATTGGCCAGCTCGCTATTATTACGAATGAGTCCTCAGAGATATCTGCACAGACCTTACACCCCGCACACCATACCATTTCAGTAGCCCATGGGGAGGATCGTATAGCAATGACCCTCTTGTTGGTGATATTCATTCTTGGAGAGTATGGATGGCGGACCAGCCCCGATATCCTTACCAGAAATATCCCGAACTGTCTGGTCGATTCGTCTCGGAATTTGGAATGAAATCATATCCATCAATCAAGACAATCAACGAACTTATCTCTGATCCAAATGAGCTGTATCCACAAAGCAAAACCATGGATTCGTGGCATATGGCGCCCGAAGATCAACCTACCATCGCCCTCTACCTGATTGACCACTTCAAGCACAAAATGACACTTGAGTCTTATACATACACCACCCAACTTCTCCAGTCCGAAGCGATGTCCTATGCAGTTCGCGGTTGGAGACGACTCTGGAAAGGTCCAAATCATGAAGAATGTGCTGGTAACCTAATTTGGCAGTTGAATGACTGTTTTCCCGCCGTGAGCTGGTCATTGGTGAATAGCGCTCCACGGCCAAAGCTAGCATACTACACAACTAAAAGAAACTACGCTTCAGTAACGGTGGGCATCAGCCGCCGCTTGGAAGTAACACCCAAAAATGAGTTCACTCATGTGGATGTGACAAAAGTAGTGAAGGTGGAAATCTGGGGTTCGAACCTGACCATCGATTCGCTTGACGCCGAGTTAGAGACCACCCTATTTACCATCAACGGCAGGCTCATTGAGAGAACTAAGTCAAACATCAGCATCGCTCCTAACCGCTCAACAGATCTACAGATACGCGTTCTTCCCGAGAACGAGGAACCCGTCATTGTCTCCGCGAGGATATCGAGAGGCGATAACGTTATTGCTCGCTATGCCGACTGGCCACAACCCCTCAAATATCTCTCATTTGCGCGCGATGCTGTGAAGGTCGATGTCAAAGGCGAAAATATCGAGATTTCTTCTACGGCTCCAGTTAAAGGGTTGGAGCTATTTGTGGATGATGAGGATGTTATATTTGACAATAATTGCCTCGATGTCGTGCCAGATGACGTGCAGATGGTTAATGCTAAGTGCCTTGGACGTAAAAAGCTACAGTGGAGACATTTGTCTTAGCACGGTAATAGTCCCAGGCACATTTATTTTGGAGAATCAGTACTTGTAGAGATGAAATGTAGTTGGCGCATTTTGCATAAACTTAGACCCCCGCCGATAATGCTGCGTTAGATAAGCCAGTGTATCACAAGGTAGGTCGGGCTTCCAAGGGCGGATACTTTGTGATGCGGTAATTTATAGATCCAATCCACAACATATTCTGAAGAAGAGAATAACAGGAGCGTTTCTGAATATAACAGGTTCAAGTGGCCTCCAAAATATTTAAGGATACATACCTGAGGAATCGAGGCATCATATGTCATTGTATTGAGATCATTCTTACTATTGATCGGCCCTAAAAGTATGAAATACGGAAAGTACGCATCCCCTTTGTCAAGCCGATAAAACCAACTTTGGCTACTTTAGGTCCACTTTAATCAGTGGCTGGCATTCCTACCCTAATACAAGAAAACTAAGAATCTCCTCAGACCCACTGATTCTGTACAGTAAGTAACCCCAAGATGGGTCCACTACAACGAACTATCGCTACTCTGCTCGCCACCTGATTAGCCGATCACATGAGTGGTATTCGCAGAACCAGAGAGCATATGGCAGCTCTATATCTAACTATTCCTCGCCTCCTCTTAAATTATCTTCATAACAAAACCGAAATACTGTAGTCCAGCATTACTAGGGTGTGCAAGAACACCACTTGTGAGTAATACCCCATCACCAGAAACCCAACTCTAACCACAGTGTAGATAAAAACAACTAGTCTTTGCGTGCTGCTATAGAAGAACTAGTAATGCAACCTATTATCTTGCCATCAAACCAGCCCCCAGAGCGCTTCTATTTGGGTGGCCCTCAAATCTCATCCTTCCGTAAAGGAGAAGGTTCACAAGAGCCGAGGACTCCTGAAGACTGGATCGCATCCACAACTACTTGTCGGGGGCACTCATCGCTCGGCCTATCTCGTCTTCCCGGTGGGGCGCTTCTCATCGACGCAATCAAAGAGAACCCCTCTGTCTGGCTAAGCCCAGAGCACATAGCTACATTCGGTGTGGACACGAAACTTCTCGTCAAGCTCATTGATGCCGGTCAGAGGCTCCCAGTTCATGCTCATCCATCTGTTACATTCGCACATAAGCATGTGGGTGCGCTCCATGGGAAAGCTGAGGCCTGGTACATCTTAACGCCTGGCGAAGTGTATCTTGGGCTCCGAGAGGACGTTTCGATTAAGGAGATGCTTACCCTCGTTGATGCACAAGACGTGGAGTCATTAATTGGTTTGATGCATTGTATCCCAGTTGAGGCCCACCAGACTGTGTATGTCCCGCCAGGTGTTCTGCACGCCATTGGAAAGGGTATCCTGCTTGCTGAGGTGCAGGAACCGGAAGACTTGTCAATCCTTCTCGAATGGCGTGACTTCAAGATTGACGGGCGCAAGGAAGGCCATCTAGGACTAGGTTTTGAGACAGCGTTACTAGGTGTTGAAAGATGCGGCCGCACCACAGCAGAGATAAACTCTCTGGTAAACAAAAATATTTTAGCACCACAGTCAAACGAGTATTTCAGGCTTGATCACGTCACAGTGCAAGAGAAGCAAGAACAGCTGGAGGCAGGATTCGCCATTTTAATCGTCCTTGAGGGTGCATTTGATCTTATCACTAATCGTCATACCACGCACATTGATTCTGGATCCACAACCGTTATCCCTTACGCCGCCGGAAAGTTTACACTTAATGGCACTGGTGAAGTTCTGATTGCCCGCCCACCAAAATCCACATCTGACTGAATCAACCCTATGAGGAGTCACGCATAAGGTTTGAGAACAAAAGACACGATAAACCCGAATGCCATTCATCAGGGCTCATTTCCAGTCAGCATACCGTTAACTTGGTGATGGTTCAATCATAGTCTATTTTGGTTGGAAAATAAGAGACTCTGGATGTATTGTTATTGCAATTATGCGCAGAACTCATCTCGAAAGAGAGGGTCTCAGGAGTTAGTCATGGAGATATTGAAGCGACTATAAATGCCGGGCATATCAAGTCTATGTATATATGGCCAATTGCACTAGTAATCCATAGAGAACTTGACTGAGGGAGTGATTAATAGACCGGATTTTAATAATTTGCTGGTGTAAATAATCCATATAGAGTGTCATTTAAGGACCAGTCATCGTTTTCTGCGCTGGTACCAAACTGATCCGGGCCCCAGAATGGGAATGAGTCTTGCTGCCGTGAATCAGATATTAAACCCTGGGGGTTACTGTGATGGGTGTAATCTCTATGACCTGTACTAGTGCCATTATAGCTTAACCCATCCCCCTTTTCTAGCCGCATAAAATTTCGTGTAACTTGGCCGACTTGGTCTGTTGACTTGGGAATATCTTTGCCAAACTGCGCTACCACATCCCTTAGTATATCTAGCGGTTTCTGAAGGCCAAAATTACACCCCTGCTGCAGATCAATCAATGCCGACCAAAAGAACTTCATACATTCGGTGAAGTGAGAATGCTCGACTAATCTTTGATTCAAAATTGCAACGACCGCAGAGTACACGGAGTAAGAGATCAGGTAGGGCGCTCGTCGAAGAGTAAATGCTGCCTTGTAAGCTCTGACAAAACGCCATATAGATAGTGCCGCATCCACACAAATATGTTCACCGGCTTGACGGTCATCGTCTTGGAAACCAGAGTATAGGTGACCATTTTCTAGAAACGGTCGCTGAAGAAGTATCCGCAATGTATGATATGTGGTACTATTGATAGTTAGTCATCCAGTTATCAGAACCTTCAAAAAGAAATTGGTATTTACAATGGCGCAACTTGATGCGGCGGGGGGACACTGTCGGTCTCGGGGTCAAATTGGAGATGAGAGGGCAGGGAAGCGATCCATTGTTCTAACTCTGATTCTGCTGCAGTTTTAACCGTTTTTATGTGCTGCCTAGAGTCTTTAAGACTCTTGATGCTATACAAAGAATGCACTATTTTTGATGCAATTGAAAAGAGTCTAATCATGGAGTTAAACGTTGTTATAGCGTATGCAGGTCGTGGTTGTCCGTATGGTGGCAGGCCGGGTGGGATCAAGGGATCAATATATGGCGTCCAGTCGTCCAACTCCTCATAAGTGTCAAGCAGTAGCTGAGGAACTCGGGCCTGTGACGCTCGTAGGCAAGGTGGTCGTCCGAAGTATAGTGATTGAGTTACATCTGTCAGGAACGCACCCCAGTATAGCCGTTTTCGCATTTCCAACTCAACATCGGTAAGAAGTTCCGTTTGATTGTTGGCACTACAACGTCGCGGGTCAAGAACCAAGTGGCAACCCAGGTCAATAATCATTCTATAGGCAATGCCGCACATGATCCAGCCAGCACTCGGTTTTCCATGAGAAACTAGTGTGGCTCCGCAGAGTAGCAGGGCAACAGATGTTGGGATGCTAGGTTTATCAATATTGTCAACTAAGAGTGTGCGGAATCGATCATAAAAGGGAACCCCGGCGGATTGCGGGTCTGCTGGGTCTGAACGCACTTCTACTCTATCACTAAGTAGGCTGCTGGAAAAGTATATTGAGTTTAAGAGTAATGTATTCACATACGGTCCGTTGCTCATTAAGCTATCCATGATCGCTGGCCGGTAGCTAATCAGATATGTATAATGCTGCCGATTCCAGTGAAGGTCGAGAAGATGTATCGCCAATTCCGGATCCAGTCCGTCAAAGTCGACGTTCTTATTAATACTCGGTGCGCGAAGGAGAATGCTCTCTCTTTGTCTTAGAAGAGCAGCGTTAGCGATCAGTCTGGCCTTGCTTATTTGGTTTCGCTGTTTGCGTTCCTCCATCGAGGCTGGATCTGCTAAGCTGGAAGGCTTCTTTGTATGACCCAGCTGGTGGAATATGCTTGAGACTCCATGGACTACTAAGTCTCCATCCTGTCGAATGACCCCAGCAACATCAGCCTCGAATGGTGACGGGCCAGCATCAACTCCAGCGTCAGCTTCCATATCGACACTCGCATTCGCATCCACACGTTCTCTAATCTCACTAGACTCCTTATCTGTCTTGTTTGGCAAATATGAATGGCTATGAGTAATTGAACCATGGTCACTCTGAGGGGTATGGCCATTAGGCATTCGGTTGCTGACACTGGGGCCAGCTAAAGAGTATTGATCGGGGGAAAGGGTTGTGTCGTATATGTCATGAGCAGAATCCACAGAGGAACATGAGTGATGCTGGATACTGCAAGGTTCAGGATCCGGGTAAGGACTAGCATCATGTCTACTACCTGCCACGCAGTGTGCAGCATCCCTCCGCTGAAGGAGATTCCGTAAGGATGCAATCTGGGCCTCGAGGACCTCCACGTCTGCTCGAGTGGGTCGGTTCAAGCGCCTTGCATCCTCTGGATAGATGCAATCGTGTCCAGCTGCAGCACATGATGAACATTGGGGCCTAGTACCGTCGCACCTGCTCTGTTTGGTCGGAATTGGGCATCAGGTACACAGTCTAATAAAATAGTATCTAGAGGAATTACAAACCTTTCTAGTCCGGCAATATATACACGTCTTACAACTTATAGCTCCATTATTTCGTGGAGTTAGGCGCTTTACCCGGCTTGATGTTTTTGAACGACGACTCCCAACAGTAGTGATTGTAGGAGAGGGATGTCGATCCGCTGGGGGGTATGTGCCTCGGGGCATGTTAGAACTAGAAAGATCCATCTCCGTGGGAATGAATCACACGGCCTCTTTAGATATACATCATTGATAGGAATACTAGGGAGAGGAAAAGGGAAGCTTCCTGGCCCTAAAGCGGTAGTAGCTTGGGGTAATAATGGGAAAGCTGGGAGGGGAATGTGGGGAAGCACGTGATAGCTCCCCCCTGCTTGCAATACACCAGTCGTGCCCGACAATATGATGCAAACAACCGTGGGCGCAATGGCTAGTAGTATAAGAGTAACCAACCGGATATGCATTGAGGGTTTCCGATCTGTCGTGCAGTGGGGCCCAGGAAGTTTGCCGGCGCACGTAAACAATTCGCAGCTGGAACACTGAGCCGAGACTGCAGTAGAGACAAATTGTTGCATAGATTCCAAGAGCTATACTGCTCATGATTCGCGAGAGATAGCCAGTTGCAATTGTATTGAGTACTGAATGCGGAAAATCATACCGTTCGAAGTGGTATCGAGTACGGCACTTCCTACTTGAGAATTGCGGGCATTAAAGTCCGAAGATATGTCACCAAGCATCCCCTTGCCAGGGCTAGATTACTTGTACCGCAGTCGGATATCAAGATCCAATCTATGAGGGGGTTTGTCAAGTCCATCAATAGATACAAAGCGACTCGTTGTATCGCGTCTTAATAATACAAAATGCAAGGGCTTTAGTTACTGAGATCATATGTAGCTCAAATCCATGCCAACCATGTTGTCTTGCATAATACTTCGCGGTTGCATACAAAGCCGTACGTTTGCGAAGAGACTGCACAACAGAATATACAAAGAGGATCGATTTAATACATGTAGCTCGGCAGACTCTCCTGCAATTTAATTTCAATTTTAGTCTTCTGTACGAGTTTACAACAAAATATGCTAAGAATGTATAGAAGCTTTACACCGACAACTAGTCAAGCTTTGAAGGCAACTTGCAGCTATGCCAGAAGAGACCGATGGCTAACCTAGGTAGGGATCCAGCTCGGGTTGATCTAGTTGGTATCAATCAGCATAGATATCGGAATACTTTCTAAAGTTGTGGATTCGCAGCAACTCATAATATTGCACCTTATACGACAGATAAATGTCTAGTGCTTTGAGAATGGGTACTATACAAGTCCATCATTCACTAGCTTCACGCGATATAGTTTACAATGCAAACAGGAGCTACTAAGGATTTACGGAAATAGAATAAAACTTCTAAAATATTACAAAATCTCACTCTTGACGTCTTTACAATACTTTAAGGTCCGGCCTATGTCTGGCATTTCCCTTCTCTTTTGATGGCGCCACTGTCGGTTTCATTGGTTTGGAACACCACCAAGGAACGACTAAACAAAGTATACACAGTTATAATCATTATATCCTTGATACATTACGTTAGACTTTGAAAAGGTTCACTCAAAACCTCATGCACTCTTTGTCACGGAATTAGCATATTATGGAGTCGCCATTGGAGGCAAAGACAATTGCGTCTGTCGAGCTTTGGATAACGCTCCCGTGCTTTTCTCAACTGCACGTTGGCAATTATATCACTATCCGATCAGAATTAGGCGTCGGAGCAGCAAGAGGGATAATACAAATATTGGAGTTGTAGGGAATTGTTTAAAGTACATCTCCTGATAAGTGCCTACCTAATATCCTCAGATTCTCATAGCCATAAACTACAATTATACCAACATGCCAGCTTTCTACCACACATCTGTTTACAGGGTCGAAATTAAACTCGGAGACTAAAGTTCCGCATTCAAGCTACCTTTAGGTAGAAAAGTTTGTTGGAATATTCGGCCAATCCCACCTTAGAGATCTCATCTACGGCGATGAATGTCCGACAAGCCAACCAGAAGACGATGATGTGCAGGAACGTAACCATCACTTCCATATTTAATCCAGCCCGGTCTAATCCCATCATATAACTGGTATAGAGAGCACATTCCTATCCTGGGATCTTGCCATATATATTGGAGCTTGCAGCCTTTGATTCTTTTTGAGTTCCGGGGCGATACTACCAAACCATCGAGCCTGAAGCTCGTCTATAACAGCAATGGCGGCCAGCTACCTAGGTCTGAGAGGGACTCGCCTCGTTCATTTTATGATCGCTACGGTGGTTGCACCAGCGTACTTTCTATTGGGTTATAATAACGCTGTCTTCGGAGGTCTCCTGACATTAGAAACCTTCGTTAACACATTTCCCAGCATAGACACGGTTCACACATCCGGCTCTACTCAGGCGGAAAATGCACGCGTGCAAGGTAATCGAATCTTGTAATTCTTTGCTATCCGCATGAACAAGAGCTAATCCATACATTAAATTACAAAAGGTACCGTTACTGCGCTTTACACCGTTGGCTGCATGTTTGGCGCTTTAGCATGCTTCAAACTTGGCGATACATTAGGCCGAATTCGAACCACTGCGGCAGGATGTGTTCTGCAGATTATCGGATCCATCTTGCTTTCGAGTAGTTTCTCACTTGGTCAATTGATTGTCGGTCGTTTGGTACTGGGTCTTGGAATGGGTGCCATCACGGCGACCGTTCCTGTATGGCAATCAGAATCCTCTCCGGCGAAGAATCGAGGCGCTCTCGTAGCACTCCAAGGTGCATTCGCAAGTCTTGGTCTCTCTATCTCACAATGGATAGATCTAGGACTCTTTTTCGCAAAAAGCTCCGTCTCTTGGCGGTTTCCCCTCGCGGTTCCCATACTCTTCTGTCTCATGATGCTGTGTATCATTCCATTCCTCCCAGATTCCCCAAGATGGTTAGTGAAAAGAGGGAAGATTGACGAAGCCAAAGCATTGATGGCAATATTGGAAGATCTTCCGGCAGATTCTGCCATTGTCGTTGAGGATATCCGTAAAATGCAAGTATCTTTAGCGGAGACGGGAAAGGGAAGCTTCCGTGGCCTCCTCCACAATGGAGAAGAGCGACTTCTGAATCGTGCATTATTAGCCATGTTTAGCACCTTTTCACAGCAGATGAATGGAATTGGAATTGTTGGATTTTACACGACAACGTTGTATGAGCAATATATTGGGCTGGACTCTCTGGTCTCTCGAATACTTTCGGGTGTGCTTTTTATATTCCAGCTCTTTTGCAACTTCATTTGTGTCTTTACTATCGACAGAGTGGGACGGCGCAAGCTGATGATGATTGGGACTATTGGTATTGGGCTCTGCTTCGTTGTTCTCGCAGGTACCGTGTCTCATGCACGAGAGAGCAAAGCCTGCGCGGATGTTGCTGTGGTTTGCGTCTTCTTCATCACGCTGTTCTTCGCTGTCGGCGCGCATGGGATAAACTATCTATACGGTACAGAGATTGCCCCATTAGCATACCGCGTGCCCATCTACGCTCTTACTACCGGTTCTCTCTGGGCGTTCAACTTTTTGGTGGTTGAAGTCACTCCTGTGGGATTTACGAATCTTGGATACAAGTTCTTCATAGTCTTCGCCGTTATAAATCTGGTTTTACTTACTCCAGGTACGTCACTTTTTTTCTTTTATTAAATATGACTAATTTGCGCTAATCTACTTGTAGTGGTGTATTGGTTCTTCCCCGAAACAAAAAACCGCACTTTGGAAGACATGGATGTTATATTTATCAATTCAGACGGCTATCATGATGTTGTCAATGTTGCCAAGAAGATGGCTCAAACGTCCATTCTGGCAGTAGCAAAGAGCAACAAGGATAACTCGAAGGAAGCTCCAATTGCCGAGGAGCTAAAAGAAGCAGTCATACTGAAGGAACATGTCTAGCAAGAATAAAACCGCACTCTGCTTTATTTCATAGAGTAGCTGTCAATAATGAGTTCTTCTGAGGCGCATGTAACCACTAGTTAGTTAATATTTAAGAGCTACTTGTCGCTTGCCAGACATATTACGGTTTCACAACTAGTTAGATTATGCCAGAACAAAGATACCTGGTGTAACAAGCAACCAGTCAATTGGAGCTCTCCTTTTATCCCGAGAGACTGATATAGATTAGGCTGAGTTTGACTAAGGTTTCGAATATATGAGTCGTTGATCAACAGAATTCCCCTAAAGCATTCCAAGCTTGATGCTAAAGTAGCTTTATTAATTTTCTAATTTATTCTTCGTTAAAATAATAACACCTTTATACTCCACAAATATTTCTCAAACTTCAGCACACCTGCGATTTCTACTTTGTGTATCATAATTTAAGCAGCTATATTGGTGAAGCGGTACAAGGGAGCTTATACTTAAGGATACACACTTATTACACGTATTTTCGCCATTATCACAAGACCCATTAAAGCACTAGTACACCAACTACAACATTATTTAATGGTCTTGCAAATTCATTTTATTGGGTATTTAATTTTGTATCCATTATATTTATTCATTACATCATGCAGACAGCCACCCTATCAAGTGTGAAATACTGTAGCAGTTCCTGTGAGTTCCAACCGTTTTTATCAAAATCGGTAAATCTGAGACTAAAGAAACCTTCCCGAAGCGAGCGTGTCGCCGCACTAATTCTGAAAGTATGTAGGCACTAATTAGCCGTATCAGTTTGGGTGAAATCTTGCACGAAGCGTTTACGGTGATGGGCGGTTCTAGAACGACAGAGCTAAGCCCATTCTCCCAAAGGGACCTCTAGGCGAGTCGCCATCAAGGCATTTTCCTCTACCTTTATTGTTTCTCAAGCCGAATCATCCTCGTATGAAATGAGCAGCGAGTCGGAAGTCTTGCGAGGCTTGCGTGCGCGGAAGAGCAGCGTCATGCCAATCACCCAGGTCTCGACCTCCTCGAATGCCTGCTCCAGCGCTGCCTGAAAATCTTCCTTGTTATCGGTCCAGTTGTTGAAGACGCCCCAGCGGTTGTACCACTTCAGGTAGAGCCTCCGGAACCAATTGGTCGCGTGTTTCTCTCCGAGCACGGTGCAGCCAGCAAGCACTCCATCGTCGCTTAGCAGCTCTTTGAAGGTGTTGAGGGCACGGAGCTTGGCCTTTCCTCCGGGCATGCAGTGGAAGAGGTTGAACATGGAGATTGAATCGAATTTTTGACCCTGCAGCTGCTTGGGGATGGGCTCGGTGACGTCGGCCTCGACACACTCGACCTCGGTAGCTGTGGCTATGGACAGGACACGGTTTTTGGCGGCACGCAGCGGATGGGGCGTGAGATCCAGCAGAGCCAGCCGCTGCCTGCTGTTGACGCGGAAGGGCCGGGCCAGAGCCACGGCCGGGAAGTAGCCCGTCGCAACACCGCAGTCGAGGTGGTTCCGCGAGAAGTTCTCGGAGAAGAAGGGCAACAGGACCGAGACGGTGGGGCAGCCCCAGATGTAGTTCATATTGAAGCCCAGGACATATTTGTCGTAGATGACGGACAAGAAGGACGGCGAGTAGACGGTCTTGTAGGTTTGGTTGGGAGCGGGAGCAGTCATTGTGCAAGGCCCACGATGAATATATCTTGTTATTTTTTGTTCTCTTTCTTTTTGCTCGGGACAATGGGTATGGTGGATTATGGGAGATGTTCGTGAGCCACGAAGGATGAAGCTATGAGCAGTAAAATAAGAGCTACGAGCTTCCGAGCTCTGCGCTATAAAAAAAATTCACAAACAAAAGGGAGCTCTCGATTGCAGAGCTGTGAGGTGCGAGAGCTATGTGAGCTGTTAATGGAAAGTGTGTATGAGTGTGGGTGTGATTGTGGGTGGGTAAGTGAGTGAGATTGTGTGTAAGAGTGTGGGTGTTCGCAGGCTGGGGGCGCTGCTTGGGGGCGAGAGGCTTATCACTGCCGTTTTGGCAGGGCAGCTTTTAGTTAATGATCTGGCTCTCACTGTCCCACACAGCACATCCCGCCGGTAGGAGCGCAGTGTGCCATCTCAGGAAGAAAAGGCCAGATAGGAATATGAGAGAGCGCCATCGCACTATCCACCAAGCATGATTGCGAAAGTGGAGGAGGAGGGGCAGCATCAGCACCAGCACCAGCACCAGGACCATGTGCAGCAGCTCGCAGTGAGTTGCATGTGCACGGTGGGCTGTCTGGTGGTGAGTCGATGAGTGGGGGAGTCGTGCAGTAGTAGCGGCACCAGCAAGTAAGTACTGTACCAGCAGTAGTTAGCAGTAGCAGTGGCATCGGCGGCTCGAGTGGGTAAGGTGGAAGTCACAGGGAGAGTCACTGAACAGTGATGCCGGAACGGGCGCCCAGAACAGTGGATGGTGGTTGTACAACGCATCCGCGCGGGCTTGCGAGGGGCATCTTCGGGGGCATCTTGGGGGCCTCATCTGCACGTATATGCAACCACCTGCAGACGCCGTGCAGCGTGCAGCAAGCCCAACAGCATTGCGCCTAAAGGAGCCTGCCCAGCCAAGCACTCCCCCTCAAAGTTCTCCCAGGTCAACTGAACACCGCCCACTACACAGTACACGGCAATCTCGCCTTCTCATCCTTATGGCCTCTCTTCTGACCGGCGCGCATGCACTGCAACACACCAGTTGAGCAGTCTAGGACTTCCTGGAGGGTGGCCAGGCCACGTTGCAAATACGTGCTTGATGACCTGCCGCGGAGAGCCATTTGTTGAATCCCCTGGGCGGTGGGTTGGGCCAAGTTGGTTTGGTCGTTCGCTGCCTGCGCTGGTGGTTGCCGCCGGGAGCTTGCTGGTGGTTCCTGTTGGTTCCTGTTGGCTCGAGATGTGCCGGCATGGGCTAGCAGCTGGATTGGCTGTTGGATTGGCAGAGGTGGTGATTTTTTTTAACCCTTACTACTGCGCGGTAGATGTCGACGTTGATGCCGAGGAGGACGATACTCCGCCATCCCGCGGCTTGCGCCCGCAAACGGTCAACCTGTGATAAAAAAAAATTTAGGGTCAGTGATATGGACTTCATGCAGCAGCGGCAGCAGCAACACCACGCTGAGTAGTTGCGGTGAGCAGAAGAAAGATGGTACGAGATGTTGGTCCCCTTACAGCGTCATGAATGAGTGGTACCGCGTGTCGCCAATCTCGTTGCGCACGTCGTCGACCAGCGTCTTGACCTGCTCCGGGGTCCAGCCCAGGGCGCCCGTGAAGACCGGCATCGTCAAGGGCTCGATGATGGCCTTCCAGTTGTCTGTCATCATGTTGCCGATCTTCTGGAGTCTATTGCCTGGGTAGCAGGCGTTGGTGGGCGCATCGTGCTTCGTCTCTGAGATGCCCTCGAAGCCCGTCCGCTGCAGTAGCGGTCGATACTGCGAGGGGTAGAAGATGGAGCTCCCCAGCTTGCGCAGGCCTGGATGCGGTTGGGGGCGGCATGAGTCAGCAATCGAGCCTTTACGAAATAGATACTAGGAAAAACAAGAAACCAGCATCATCAATGGTCATCATGATCACCTATCATCCCGAATAATTCACGAGAACAGTAGTAGCAAGGGACTTGAGACGGAATGTAAGAAACGCAAAAAACGTACCTTCGCGCAGGTGCAGGTTCCACTTGTGGAATTCGGTGCCTTCGAAGGAGTGGTTGGGCGACTGCAGCAGCACGATCCATTCCGTGAACTCGATCCAGCCGCCGGGGTTGAGGTGGTCGAAGATGGTCTGTACGAGCCGGGCCTTGTCCGCCATGTCGCCCAGCATGCGCACATGGATGAAGTCGAACTTGGTCTCGAAGTGCCACTCCTCGGTTACGTCCATGACCTGGAACCGGCAGTTTGGTACGGTATAGGACGGGCGCACCTTCTCGAGGTCCACGCCCAGCACGGCGCTGCGAGGGTACTTCTGGGCTGCGTTGCACAAGGTTAGCAAGCGTCGTATTAACCTACATTAACAGCGCCCATCACGGATGACGGGGGACGGGGGTAGACTTGCCAAATTCCTATTTATCGCACCGTGACGAGTCAGTAACCACCATGCATCATTTAATTACCCGGGATGTATGAGATAACAGAGAGATAAGAGCAGAGAGAGGGAGAGGGAGAGGGAACAAGGGAGGGGCCTAGCGAAAGGCAAGCAATAGGGAAAGAAGAGACAACGCACCAAAGCCCAGAGGCCCGGCCCAGTGCCCACATCCAGGACGGTCCGCGGCTTCGAAATGGGAGCCAGGTGCAGTTTACCACCCAGGATCTCAAGGATGATCTGGTGCTGGATGACTGCGAACTGCGTTAGCCGGAGCTGCGATATTTTAAGATGCTTACCATCACTGAGAGCAGAGAGAAGGTGGGGGGAATGTACTCACCATTTCGGTCTTGCTCTTGCTATAATCGCGAAGATGCAGCCCCGTTAGCATGCTCTACCACACAGTTATGTGCATCCGGCGCCAGCCCGATGACAGGTCGTCACGGGGTGGAGTGCAAGTGGGAACAATGGAGGGGTAGGGATCTGATGCAGGAGCAGTGGCCATACCTGATTGTTGGGGACGTAGCCGTAACCTGCACACAATACCTCATGTTACTTTGTTTAGTCCAGAACCATTTTCCTCCGAGCGAGGAAGGAGACAAATGCGGGGAGGGGAATACTGACGCTTGTGGGCTTTCTCGAACCTTTGAATCAGCGAGCGAAAGAAGCCCGTGGTGGAGCGGGCGGCACTGGTTCGGGTGCTTTTACTTTTGATTGGAGCATGGTAAGTACAGTGCAGGGTAGGATGATGAAGCGTTTGCTCTTGGTCTTGTCTCGTGATGCTAGCAGAGAGGCAAACGCAAAAGGCTTGAGGACAAGTCTTCTGCGTGGAAGAGCGCTACCTAATGCAGAAACGAAAAAACTGGAGACCAAGAATGTACACAAATAGAGAGGCAAAAGAGTGTCAACATAGAGAGAGAAAGAGAGAGCTTACCGACTAGTGCGAGCGGTGGCAGGGCCATCGTCAGAATCGTCGGAGTCTTCGCGTGGCCAGATGTCGGTGTTGGAGAGGGAGAGAGGATTGTCCTCGGAGGGTTCCTGTGTCTGCCGTCAACAATGTGCTTTCGTGCCTTTGTGCATCGTGCATTGTGCCTGGAGATGATGGAACGGTGGTAATAGTGAGTGGTAATTGCTGTAGCTGTAGCTGAATTGAGTTGGAGCTGAACTGGAGCTGAGGAGTAGTAGCCGGGAAATGCAGGTGGTGTCCGTGATGCGACAGTGACAGCGACAGTAAGCACGAACTAGCAAGACCCCAAAGTGCTTGTACTACGCATAGCCTATGTCATGGTATCAATACTGTCAATACCGTGACGGCCAGCTCGCAGCTCAATCACTTGATCCAACAAACCAGTCAATGACCTAGTCAGCCAACCAATTGAGCAATCGATTACCCGATTGATCAATTGATCCCTATACCGCTGTACTGTACTGCAATGTATCATTTACTGTATGCACGTACAGTATAGTACAAGGCAGTAGTCATAGTACAGTACATACAGCCAGATAGAAATTGACTAGTTTGGTAGATGGATGATGGACGGATGGATGGAGGGGTTATGGGTTGCCAAGGCAAAACGACCTGGACCCCAACCCCGCCCAAAGCCAACCCAACCCAACCCGAGCTTAAGCAGCAATCGCACGGAATGATGATGAGCCATGATGGAATGGAATAGACTCAATGGGGTAAGGACGAGGAAAAAAGGAGAACAAGCACTAAAAGCAGAAAAAAGAATACGATACATACCCCAATTGACTCGGCGTGGGCGAGACCAGAGCCCGCAGAGCCCAGGGGCAGGGCAGAGGTGTCGGCGGAGGACTGGGACTGCAGCTGGAGCTGGCGGTCCCAGGCGCCGGACAGGCGCGTGGACGAGGGCGTGCCGGGCGGGCCGTCGCTGGAGGGGATGCTGTGGGGATAGTCGGAGGAGGACGAAGAGGCGGTGAGCGTCGAGGTCTTGGTCAGCGGCCGCGCCAGAGCTGCCAGCGCCGGCAGTGGCAGGTCGGTGGCACTGCCATGAGCACTCCCGTGGGCGCTGCCGGGTCCTCCTGGTCCTCCAGGTCCAGCACCTGCACCAGCACCAGCACCAGCACCAGCGCTGGAGGATCCATGGCCGCTGGGGCCGCTGGGGCCGCTGCTGGTGCTGTGGACGTTGGAGCTGGAGTGGGCATTGTTGCTGGTCGTGCTGGTGCTGCCACTGCCAGCACTGCGGATGCTCGCGCTGGTGCTGCTGCCCGTCGTGGTACCGCCGCCACTCTTGAACAGCCGTCTCTTCTGCTTCTGCTTGCCTGGCTCCATCGAGTGAGGAGAAGGTTGATGCGGTGAGAATGATGCGTCGAGCGACAATGACAATGACAATGATCTGATGTTGACAATGAGGGGGGAACCTATGAGAAGAAAACCAAAGAGGGTTGAGAGGTTAGAGACAATGAATGACGACGACAATAGTACAGTACCCGGTACCGGTACCAACAAGCAGCAGCAGCAACAAGCAGCAACAATAACAACAACCAACAACCAACAACCCCCTTACGGCCCGCTCCGAGACGAGACGAAGATGATGCCTGCTGCAGACCCGGGGCTGTGCGTGCGTGCGTGCGCTCGGTGATTCCTTCCTTGGCTTGGGGACGAAATAAGAGAGATGAGTGAGAGAAAAAGAAAGAATTTTTCTCTTCTCTTCTCTTCTGTTCACTCCTTGCCCCTTTCCTAGGTTCGTCGTTTCGTAGTTCGTAGTTTCGTGGTTCGTAGTTCCTTCAGTCAGGATGAGTGCCGTATCGTATCCTATCGTATCGTATTTCCGTACCGTAAAGCCGATCGTGCGTTGGTCGCACCACACACCACCTCCTGCTCGCTCCTCCTCAGCGTTCCTGTTCCTGCTTTTGCCGCAAGCTTCCTTTTTTCCTTGGTGCCGGTAGTCGGTCAACTGGTACGTACCACACTCTGGGCACTGGTCGCGGTCCTGTCGTTGGTCGACTTCCCCAGGACAGCACGCTGAGCACGGCACCGCAGCTCGTGGTTGCAGTTGAGATGCGTTGCGTTGCGTCGCGGCGGCTCTTGTTCGCTGCGTTGCAATCGACCAGAAGATCGGGCGCGAAGGAATGGGAGCAAATGGAACAATGGGACATCAACGGGGACTTTGATGGGATCGCTGGTGCTTTTGGGGGGGTAAAAAATGAGTGAAATCGCGGCCCCTTTCTTTTCTACTTCACTACTCCATCGCCAAACGGGCCCCCCCCTGGATAGCCCTGATGACGGCGCCCTGTGCCCGCTCCACCGGGGCTCTCCACCGCCCTCGCCCGCCGCTGGTTGGCTGCTCCCGCCCTCGCGCTGGGTCCCGCCCCGGTCCTGGCTCGCCTGGAAGCCCTCCGAGCCAGCCGTTGGTGCCCTGGCCCGCCTGGCCGCTCCACGCGCTCCTCCAACCCTCCCTTCGCCAGCCTGCCCTCTCCGCCGCTCTTTTACTCTTCCGGGCGCGCCGGCTGCTGCAACTGCCGTCCTCCACGCCCTTTTCGTCCTCAGCTGGGGCCCGAGCCCTGCGCTGGCTCGCCCATGGTCTGCTGGGGGCTGCCGTAAATGGCACTCTAGAGAACGCATGGTAAGGGACGGTATGGCACCGTACCATACCGGTAAATCGTGATGATGCTGGGGACGCTCATCACTCATCACCTCGCACGCTCTCCTATCGAGACTTGACTCTATCGGACTCTATCGATGGCCGGGACCCTGCACGGATACGGTAATCGTGGCCAGGGCACGCCGAGACAGGCTACAGCTGGATCTCGAGGCCAGAGAAGACCTGTCAGAGGCAGCGAGAAAGCGCGAAAGAGAATGACTCGAGTAGTGAGAGAGAGGCTTGACGATAAGATGTAACGCTTTGCTCCCTTCATTCCGCTACCAATTGGCCTGCAACGTGCTCTAGGTGTTGTCCACGCCTGCTTTCTGGTTGCAATGGCCTTGCCCCGGTTATGCTTAATTGTCTCATCGTCCTCGTCCTTTGTGCTCTTCATTTCCCTTCTCTTGTGCATGACGCACGGGGGAGACGAAAATCTGATCCCGTAGGGGTACTCAACCCCATAGCAGCACAGAACCGGATCGAGAGAGGAGAGGAGGCATAGCGAGGAATGAGCATCATGAGCATCATCAGCACCAACGGCACCAACAACTCACTGCTACCTGCACTAAACCTCCAACACCCAACAGGAAACACAATACCAACACCAACAATAGCAATAATACAGTAATATGACGACAAAAAGGGAACTGCACTGCACCAACGACATGTCAACCTGCCAATCTGGCCTGTCAGGATGAGATTAGAGTGACAATGCCAATATCCTTCGCTGTCCTGCGGTACCCCGTACTGGACACGTACTTTACTCTACTCTACTCTACTCTACCCTACTCTATTGTACTACGATACCGTACAATGCAGTACAGTACAATAATACTACTCCATAATTGCACTGCAGCTTCTGCCCGGTTGCAGCACCAGTATCTGTGCGGTCCCGCAGTCGTTCGGTCTTCTTGGGGAGCGTTTTCCCGACCCTCTCGTTATCAATTGATCCCGCCGCAACGGTTGTGTGGTCTTACCTGCTTGCGTGGTGGTTGCGCTCCTGTATCGCGCTGCACCGCTTGTACGCCCTCGTACCTTATGCCCTACGTACCAGCAGCCACCGTTGGCGACGTCAGGCCGGCCGCTGCTGCAGCCTCACGTGTACGAAAGTACCCAGGGTAACGAGGAACATCGTCAAACTTCGATTCCGGTTCTGGACAGCAGCAGTAGCAGCCGAATAATGTAGCCCAATCCTCAGGCCCATTGGCCCATATTGTGGTAGACGTCTCCCACCGCAACCACCCTGGCCACCGAGCTACGGCACGAACTACCACCAGAGGCTACACCAGAACTGCAGACACACATCACTGCTTTCCCAATGCAGGAGCTCTAAGAAATCCTCAACCTCCACACCTCGAGTCGCTCCAGTTCTAGCCGCCACGGCGAACTGCAACTAAATGTGAATTACCCACAGCACAAGCACATCAACCGTTACCGCGTGATGTGCTGGCCATTCCCACGAGCGTGGAAACGGCGCCGGTTTTGGCAAATCCATCTGCAAGACACTCCGTTTGGCCTGCCCACATGTTCTTCCAGATAACGCGCTCTCCATGTCAGAGGCAGATTTGCCTGATCCCACCCCGGCGCTCCCTCAATGTATGTAAGGGATCGAGCAGGCAATGTAAATACGCGGCCTGCTCGAGCAGAGAAACCATTCCTTCCCTTCCAGCTCTCAGACCACCCAACATTGACTTCGCCCTAACTTCCGGGGAGCTCTTCCTTGACCATGGATGAGCCTATTGCTATCATCGGGCTGGACGCCAGACTGCCTGGCGACGGAGATAGTCCCGAAAGCTTCTACAACTCTCTGCTGGCCGGACGATCTGCGCGAACCGAGGTGCCTCCTGAGAGGTACAACGCAGACGCCTTTTGGCATCCCGATGCTGAAAGAGGCGGTTCGGTGTGTACCTTTTTTTTTATATTGCAGAGAGCCATTTGCAATTCAACATGCAAAGAGCCCCGAAACTAACTGGATGACAAGTCTCGGACCAAATATGGGCACTTCCTCACCGGTAGCGTCACGGCCTTCGATGCGCCTTTCTTCTCCATTACCCCCGCCGAGGCGCGGAGCATGGACCCTCAGCAGCGGGGAATGCTCGAGAGCGTCTACAAGGCGCTTGAGAATGGTGAGTTGATGCTTATCAGTTATCTCGATTGCCCTCAATTGCGCCTAACTGCCCCAATTTCTCCAATTCTTACAATTGCCTTCTGTGCAAAAAGTCGAACCGTGGCTGACTTGATTTTTCTCATGTAGCTGGAGTTCCGCTGACAAAGGCTGCTGGTACCCAAACCGGCGTCTACGTGGGCTGTTTCACCGCGGACTACAATGACATAACCGTGAAGGATCTGGACGTACCGTCCAAGTATGCGGCCACTGGAACTGTGGCGAGCATGCTCAGCAACCGAGTGTCGTGGTTCTTCGACTTCAAGGGTCCCAGTATAACCGTCGATACGGCTTGCTCTAGCAGTCTTGTTGCGGCCCATGAGGCCTGCATGAGTCTGAAGCTTCGCGAGATTTCCATGGTATGTGAGATCGACTCCAATTGTGATTATGGAAAACTGCTAATACATGTCCGTCTAGGCTATTGTTGGCGGTTGCAACCTGATTCTCAGTCCTGAGATGGCTCTGAAACTGGATGCAGCTGGCGTCTTGGGCCCGGATGGCAAATCCTACAGCTTCGACCACCGAGGGAATGGATATGCACGAGGAGAAGGCTTCGGTGTCTTGGTGCTGAAGCGAGTGTCTGATGCCATCCGTGACGGCGACATGATCCGCGCCGTCATTCGAAATTCCTCTTCGAACCAGGATGGAAGGTCACCCGGTATCACACAGCCTACTAAGGCCGGCCAGGCGGCGCTGATTAGACATGTATACTCTAGAGCTGGACTCGACCCGTCGTTGACGCGGTTTTTTGAAGCGCATGGCACTGGCACCGCCGTTGGAGACCCTATTGAAGCCAGTGCAATCAGCGAAGTCTTCACCCCTTATCGCTCCCCAGAACAGCCACTCTACATTGGGGCCCTGAAGAGCAATGTTGGCCATCTGGAGGGCGCAGCTGGAGTGGCCGCAATGATCAAGGGAGTATTTACGCTGGAGCGGGGCATTATCCCTCCCAATATCTGGTTCGAGAAGGCCAACCCCAAGATACAAGAGTCGTGGAATCTGAAGTTTCCGACGGAGGCAACAGTGTGGCCGCAGTCGGGGCTGCGCCGCATGTCTATCAACTCGTTTGGTATTGGTGGCAGTAACGCGCACGTCGTCATGGACGATGCCCTCCACTTCCTACAAAAATATCATCTCGTTGGCAACCACCGTACGGAGGCCTATCCCAGCAGGGCAAATCTCCTGAATGTTCCCTCTCTCAATGGTGTTAATGGAGGTCATGCTGCCAATGGAGTCAATGGTACTAACGGTACAGCGAACGGTATGTCTTCCGAGCCGAAAGATACTATCAAATTTAACATCACTAACGCCGCGGAAAATAGGTTTACCAAATGGCCGCCGCCACAGATCAGACAGTGGTGTCGACTTGGAACAGCAGGATGTTGCCCCGAGTGGTCCAGCACAGTTGTTTGTCCTGTCGTCGTATGATCAGGATGGTGTCTCTCGTATGCGGGACGCGTATAATGATTATCTCGACTCGAGGTCCAAGAACGATGTAAACCCTGGAGAGGTCCAATTCTTTAGAGATCTTAGCTACACGCTCGCTTCCAAGAGAACTCATCATGCCTGGCGGTCCTTTAGCATCGCAGATTCCCAGTCAGCACTACGAAGTGCCTTGCCCCAAATGCCACAGGCAGTAAGGGCAAAGTCGGAGCCGCGGCTCGCCTTCATCTTCACGGGCCAGGGCGCCCAGTGGCCAGCCATGGGAATGGAGCTGATGAAATACCCAGTGTTCCAGCAGAGTCTCCTGGCAGCTGATAGATATCTGAATAACTTGGGCTGTCCTTGGTCTCTGACATGTAAGTGACAATCGTCTCCATGGAGAACTGCTAGTACTAACTGTGGACCGAATAGTTGAGTTATCTAAGGACGCAGACTCCTCTCGAATCCGGAATCCGGAGTTCTGCCAGCCCATATGCACGGCATTGCAGGTTGCCCTAGTTGACCTGCTTGCTAGCTGGAATATACACCCGCATGCAATCGCAGGCCACTCTTCGGGAGAGATTGCTGGGGCGTATGCTATCGGCGCGATATCCAAAGAGGCGGCGTGGAAGATCTCGTACTATCGTGGGAAATTGAGCGCACAGCTGTCCCACTCTGAAAGCCAGACCAAGACGGGAATGGCTGCTGTTGGCCAAGATCTACAAGGCACACAGGCCAGCATCGATCGTATTAACGACATGGGTGGTGAAGGAACACTGCAGATCGCGTGCATGAATAGCTGGCAGAGCCATACCGTCAGTGGGTCCATTAGCAAGATCGATGCCCTCGTCGAGATGCTCAACGGGGAAAAGATATTTGCTAGAAAACTCGACGTAGATATGGCCTATCACTCTCAGTACATGAAGGCCATGGCGGAGGAGTATCTTGAGTCGATGGGAGAGATCGAACCAGGAACTTGCAAGAGCGCTTTCAAGGTGCAATTCTACTCTTCCACAACCGGCACTGCGGTCTCGCCTTCTAAGCTTCGAGACCCGGCTTACTGGGTTGAAAACCTGGTCTCACCTGTTCGGTTCTGTGAGTCAGTGACCGCGCTAGTCAGAGGATCGACTGAGACATCAAAAGTAAATGGACATGCTCCCGCGGCATCTATAACCGATATCTTGGAGATAGGCCCACATAGTGCTTTGAAGGGACCATTGGCCAACATCGTCAAGCAAGCCAAGGGCGACAAATCAATTGAGTATCATTCCATGCTAAAACGCCAGTATTCAGCCGTTGACAGCTCTCTTGAGGCTGCTGGATCACTGTTTTGCCATGGATACGACGTTGACCTGCTAGAAGTCAATGGTATTGGCGACTCCAGTGGATACAAGGTCCTCATGTTGACCGATCTACCCAGTTATACATTTAACCATTCCAAAGAGTACTGGACGGAGAGCAAACTCAGCAGGGATTTCCGCTTGCGGCCGGTCAATCGCCATGAGCTTCTGGGCGTGCCGCTGCCTGACTGGGACAAGGATAATGCGGTCTGGCGCAACTACATTCGTATTTCGGAAAATCCATGGATTGAAGACCACAAAGTTTCTGGCGATGTCCTCTACCCAGCTGCAGGCATGTTGGTGATGGCAATCGAGGCTAGCCGACAAATTTCAGATAAGAGCAAAACGCTCAAGGGATTCAGGTTCAGGGATGTCTCTTTTCATGCAGCTCTGAAGATCCCACACGATGCCCAAGGAGTGGAATCACATTTCCATCTACGACCCTACCGGGACACAACCCTTCCAGTTGCAACATTATGGCACGAATTCCAGCTGTGCACACTGGAAGATGACCAGTGGAGAGAGCACTGCCGTGGATTAATTCAAACCGAATACGAGCCAGAGTCAGAGGGAAGTCTAGAAGATCAAATGGTCCAAAACAGATGCGATGAAGAATTGAAGAATGCTCTCACTAATTGCACGACACGAGTCCCTGTTGACAAGGCGTATCGCAAGCTGAAAGAATCTGGGCTTGAATTTGGTCCGACATTCCAGACATTAAGCGATATATGTCTTGGGCCAGAATTAAAGGTACTTACTAGAGTCGAGTCTTCTGTCTCTAAAATCAAGAAGTTGATGCCCTATGAATACATCCAACCTCACCTAGTTCACCCAGCTACTTTGGATGGAATAATACATACCAATATTGTTCCTATTGTCCTTGGAGCGAAGAATGCTCGAGAAGCCCGCGTCCCGATCTACGCAAACGAATTATGGGTATCAGCAAATCCTAACGCGCTACATGATTCGTATTTGGTGACAGCCCAAACCAATCCTCGTGGGCGCCAGGAAGCCGAATCAATTGTCACAGCTATTCAACCTGAAACCGGCCGGCTGATGGTCTACGCCTCAGGATTAGTCTTCAAAACTATTCCTGGTAATTCATCTCAAGAATCATCAAGCTTGTCCAGGCACGGAGCCTACAATATTGATTGGAAGCCAGACCCAACCTTCCTTACTGACAAGCAAGCTTCGCAGGCGTTTGGGCTGTCCATGACAGCTGAAGAAGATCCGTCAAGCTGGATGCAAGCCTGTGAGTCGCTGTGTTTCTTCTATATACATCGCTTTATAGAATCTCTCACAAAGGAGGGCATTGAAAAGATGGATTGGCACCACAAAAAATACGTCGCGTGGATGGAGAACGTCATAAATACCTCTTCACAGGAGGTTACTTGCAGTGATGTCTCCGAACTTGAACGTCGCGTCGAGGAAAGTGGGGTTCCCGAGGGGAAACTCATTATTGCTGTTGGCCAGGCTTTGGAAGAGATGCTTGGCGGGACTCGCGATCCATTGGATGTTATTTTCGGGAACAAGATTGCTGAGAACGTGTATCGACACGGACTTGGATCGAAGCGCTGCTATGTGCAGCTATGCAACTACATAGATGCTCTTGCTCACAAGAACCCGGATATGCAGATTCTTGAGATCGGTGCTGGCACCGGAGGAGCTACAAGGCCAGTCATGGAGACACTGACGCAGAATGGTCAACGATATCAAAACTATACTTTCACTGATATCTCGCCGTCGTTTTTCGAACAAGCAAAGAATATTTTCAAGGAAGAGCTTAGCAGTATGACATTCAAGGTGCTGAACGTCGAAAAAGACCCTCTTGAACAAGGCTTCGCTGCTCAGAAATATGACCTCATAATTGCTGCGAATGTTCTTCACGCCACAAAGAAGATTGACGTGTCTCTGTCAAACGCCAGGTCTCTACTCAAGCCAGGAGGTAAACTGATGTTATTCGAGATCACCAACCCTGCCGTTCTACTTGGCACTTTCTGTTTTGGGGTGCTTCCAGGGTGGTGGCTCTCAGAAGATGATGATCGAATCTGGGGACCACTAATGACCGCTGAGAGTTGGAAAACACACTTGATTGATTCTGGATATAACGGACTCGATGCTGTTTTCAACGATTTTCCTGAGCCCTCAAATAGGATGAGCTCGATCCTCGTATCAACAGTCCCTACATCTGGTTCAGTATCTCAGAAAGTAATAAGCTCTACTTATATAGCTATTGACGATACATCCTCTTTCCAGAAAGACATTGCTGAAGCTCTGTTAGCAGTTATGAGTCAACATGAGGTGTGTGAAATTACTACGATCACAAGCTTGGGAGAGAAGGATATCACAAACGCTACCTGCATACTCCTTCCTGAAGTAGAGGCTCCAGTCCTAGAGAACATGTTACCGGAAGTATTTGAATCTGTCAAGAAGATAGTTAATCAATCCAAAGCACTTGTTTGGTTGGCGCGAGGTGGAAGCCTGACCACTGCAGCACCTGATATGGAGCTGGTGACCGGGCTTGCAAGAGTCGCCCGGTTGGAAAGGCCTAATTTCAAATTTATCACTGCCTCCTTTGAGCAAGCTGATTCCCTCGAGACCATCGTCGAAAAATGCAATCAAATAGTTGGTACACTCCAGAATGGAACGGAAAACTCTTTCCGGATCTCTAATGGCCTGATTCATATACCCCGGCTTGTAAAAGCAGCATATCTGACAGAACACATTCAAGCACAGACGGGCTACTCAAGCGTCATGGAGCGAAAGTTTGGTGAAGACCCAAGCCGCTCTCTTGTTCTTCAGATTGGTACCCTCGGACAATTGGACACGCTCAGGTTCGAAGATGATGCGCTCTTTGATATTCCTCTAAGGGATTATGAAGTTGAGTTTAAAACAATGGCCAGCGGCATCAGCCAACGTGATCTTGACTCTGCTCGTGGTCACATACAAGAATTAGCATTAGGAGCCGAGGCCTCTGGAATTGTTACTCGTGTCGGTTCAGCATCCAGGTTTAAGGTAGGCGACAAAGTATTTGGATTATCTCTTTCTGGAACTCTCAAGTCGCACGTTCGTTCATCTGATGGTTTTGTGGCGAAAATGCCTGAGTCAATGTCATGGACAGAGGCGGCATCAATCCCTGTGGCGTACATAACTGCCTATGTTGCTCTCCATGAGATAGCAACTATTCGTAAAGGGGAAAGAATCCTCATTCATTCCGGTGATAGTGCTACTGGGCAGGCTGCAATCCAGTTGGCTCAACTAAAGGAGGTCGACATATTCACGACGGTAGAAAACAGCGAGAAGCGCGAATTTCTTGCAGCGACGTATGGTATTCCTCTGGACCATATCTTCTCCTGTCAAGGTCTTTCCTTTAAGAGGGGAATTCAGTACATGACTGGGGGTCGTGGTGTTGATATCGCCCTGAACTGTCTCTCCGGTGAGGGCCTCTGGAACACCTTGGATTGCATCGCGCCATTTGGCCGACTTGTCGAGCTCGGATCAGGAAATATCAACTCCAACTCCCGCATCCCAATGAACAATTTCCATCGCAATATTCATTTCGCATCTTTCGAGCTCGACTTCAGGGCTCTTCATGACCCTATGCGCACCCAAGACAGTTTCCAGAAGATGGTAGAGCTCGTCCTGAACCACATGGATCAAACAGTTCAGCGAACACCAACTACTGTCTACCCGTTTTCAAAGGTTCGGGACGCATTCCGCCAAATGCAATCCGATAAGAACACTGGAAAATTAGTACTAGAGCCTCATGATGAGGATTTAGTGCCAATGGTGCCGTCCCAAAAGCCTGTTTCCCAATTCAGTCCTCAAGCATCCTATGTGGTTGTTGGTGGCCTTGGGGGTTTGGGGAGATCCATAGCACGATGGATGGTTTCTCGAGGAGCAAAAAATCTGATCCTCGTCTCAAGACGTGGACCAACCCATGATGCAGCGAAAGAACTTGTTAAGGAACTTGAATCTAAGTGCGTCAAAGTAGCAACACCACTATGCGATGCTACGGACAGCGAAACCCTCAAGACGGTCATAAACGAATGTTTAACTTCCATGCCACCAATTAAGGGATGCATACAAGGCTCCATGGTGCTCAGGGTACGTTTAATCTAAAGCTCTAGTATAAAACTTATATCAGTAAGCTAACGTATGAATAAGGATAATCGCCTCGACAACATGTCTCTTGATGAATGGAATGAGGCTATTCGTTCTAAGGTTAATACCTCATGGAACTTACACAATGTTTTGGATCGCGAGCTTGACTTCTTTGTTCTTCTCTCCTCAACCATGGGCATTGCTGGTAATGCGGAGCAGTCAAATTATGCTGCAGGCAGCACTTTCCAAGACGCTCTCGCCCGATATCTAGCGGCGCAGGGGGTCCATGCGGTTTCTATTGACCTCCCAGTCATTAGCGGTGTTGGCTTTGTTGCTGAAAAACCTGAGCTGATGGACTATATGCGTTCCACAGGCTGGTCCTTTATGGATGAAGAGGCGTTTCAAGCGGCTCTTGATTATTATTGCCACCCATCAAAAGAACCAGTATCTCTTCTTCAATCTCAGGTAGTCCCTCGATTTTGGCTACCTCAAGAAACCGCTGCGGAGGGGTATGAACTTCCAATCTGGCGACACGATCCATTGTTCAAGCACCTTACTCAGACAGAAGCGCTTGCAACCGAGAAGGTGGTAGCGGAGAAAGATATTAATCATGCTGCTCTTCTGGCTGCAGCGACTTCTATGGAGGCATCCGAGAAGATCGTTCTGGAGGCCTTAATGCTAAAAATATCTAGACTCCTGAGCGTTGAGGTTTCGAATCTCGATCCTGCAAAACCTTTACACGCGTACGGTGTCGATTCGTTGGTGGCAGTTGAACTACGATCATGGCTGGCTAAGGGTTTGAATGCAGAGGTTTCAGTATTTGATATAACTAACAAGTCAAGTATTTACCAGCTGAGTAACACGATCACTGCGAGAAGTAAGTTAACGCCTAAGTTCGAAGGAGTTAACTGAGTTTCGTTTCTTCTACAATGGTTTAGAAAGATTTCTTATGTTAATGAATCATGTTTATGATAATTCTCTCAATGATAATGATAATATAATGACCTTAGTTTACTTGCCTTATGAAATTAACAGACCAATATTAAGCAGCAGGTGAACTGAAATGGTTGATTTTTAGAAATATTATATCAATGGCTGCGCTGTATAATACTATTCTGAATCTCAAGCCCAGGCTCGTCAGAGTGTAGAGTCATCATTCACGTAGGAAATACTCTACAGATGGCCGCTGAGATCGTTCCTTACGTTCACCACCCCTGGAGCACATATTGAAGTGGTAGATTCTCTTCTCGCGCCATTGGCTACCCGGCAAGTTCATATTTTAACTCAACTATTGTGGACTTAACATGATTTATTTTCATACTATTCATTGGCAGGTTTGCCATGCCTATGACTGGGGCAGCGGGGTTTTTCATGGAGGGCGCCTGTGTGAGCTTAGTCTTCCGGTCTAACTGCAGGTTTAACAGCTACAGCTTGGATCAGAGGTGCAGTAGAGTTACAGGTTATCTACAAGGAGGACAGTCATGTGTAATAGGGCGTTGCCCCATAAGTAGTGGGGGGATTCCGCCAGTATAGCTTTAGAGACTGCCAAGGTAAGCTGTGCTTTCCAGTGATAACAATGGCAGGGCTGTGTTTTGCACCATTCTCAATGGGCACGATACCACGCTAGTGGCAGGATATTCTACAGCCGGAGCTATTGAAACCTATGGTACCAAGGTACCTGAATCGGGTATTGTTTTCGATTTTAGCTGCGGCAGTAGAAAGCTTTTGTGGTGTGGTAGCAATACATTGTAATTTGAAAGGATCATTAAGTCATCGTGGTATTTTATGGCCAGTTATTTCTTGAAACTGTCTCATTGCTTGAAAAGGAATTTACCTGAAGATCGAAAGTCTCTTTGCTCTCTTTCTTACCTCTCACAAGAAAGGATTTCTTTACGCGAACTTCTCGTCATCAAGACCTGCCGAGTTGGGATCTGCTGGCAGTCGCGGGACTGGAAGTTCGAGTATTTAACCCAAATCTGTGGTGTATGAGACGTAGTTTATAGCCCGTGGTTGTCTGGGCTTAGTGTGCAATCAAGGATATTAATCGCAGTCCTGTTGTTTTTCTTGAGAACGGGGCTATTCTATGTTAAAATTAGGGTATTGGCAGGGGTATAATATTTAGATATTATAAGTTTTCTGTACTCTGTTATATCATCCCAGATGGAAAATTATTAATTGAACAGGAAATATTATAAGCGTTAAAGAAGATTATATAGTAACGGCATTCCTGTGAATAACACTCGACCTCACCAAATGACTAGTAACTAGCTGCAAAAGAAATTTATGTGAAAAGGATATTAACATATCAGAAGGTACTTCCTGGCAGTTCAGCCAACAACGTGTCGGTAACAGCCGTGCTAGGTCTTGACGGCTTCGAGTCCATTGGTGGGGCCTGTAGCTCAGACACAGCATGGCGATCTGCAGGTGCTTCTACTAGATGCCCCATGGTAGAGGACTTTGGAAACACCGGTATTGCCATCGAGGACATGGATTCACTAAGAGTCTCATCCTGGAACGAATCTCTGGAGACAGATCTCGATTGCCGGTTCTTCCTCAGCCAAAAAACCACACCAGCTAAGATTGCCAATATGCCGACAGGGACAGTTATACCTATAGCAACTTTACCACCTGTCGATAACCCAGAACTCAAATCAGAGCCATCGAAATCTATGTATCCGGGGATCGTAGTTGAATTGGTGTTTATAGTTGATGCAGAAGTGGATGATGGTGTGGCGCCCGAGATATCAGTGTTTTCATGCACCATTCGAATACCATAAGCATTGATACCCCCAGGAGACCACACTTTCACCGCTCCAGTACTAGTAATGCCATTACTGCTCTGTGTAACTTCTAAGGTAGTAGTGGTCGTCGGAACCCAGGTACAGAAAAGCGTAGACCAGATGCCCTGTAGCGATGAATGATCAGGAGCACATGATAACGTGATCTCGCCGTAGCTCGGACAGCATGTTATAGTGGTAATTGTCGAGACTCCTAGGGTATCATGACAGGCAGTGACATATCCAGAGGGGCAGACAATACCGGGACTGAAAAAGCCGGTTGGAGAAGGGTTAAAGCCGGAAGGAAGGCACGAGGTCGATGGATCGATAAATAAGGCATTTGGAGAGCTGTAGATGCCCGCACAATCAGATGGCTGTACGAAGGTTGTTGTTAACGGGATAGCCGGAAATAAAGTTATTGCGGAATGAATGCTCGAAGACGTCGTTGCGGGTATGCTCGTAGAAGAAACGAGGGAGGCATGTTGGACAGATGTCATAGCGATCGAGCTCTGAATAGGATGGAGGTCTTTTAGAAAAGAATGTAAGCAGAAATGAATATGCCAGACTCAGTTTAGAGAGAATAGATGAACACCATGACAGATAGTGGACGAACCCATAGGGTATATCAAACGTGTTCTGCACAGGAATCCGGAACTGAGATTGCTTTGTGCAGCAAAAGGCCTAGTGCTGATTTCAATAAGAATCCAAATTCCTAGCACCCTCCAAATCAAAGCCTCTTTCAGGAAATAATCTAAAGTTCTACCAATGGCCATTCTTGATTTGGAAATTAGTCTAGGGCTCAGGTACGCGGATTAGGAATCGTAAGTCATCGGAAAAGATTCGCGCAGGACGCACGAACCTACATTGTAAAGAATAATAGGGGATGAGAGTAACGATCCTCCGTAGTAATCTAAACTTTGCAATAATTAAGGATGCTAGGTCATGAATGACTTTACGTCTCTTCTCGCACTCATTTTATATTTAAGCGTGTGTGTGATGAAAACACTTATCAATATCAGGTCATTCGCACGTTTGACCCTGATTTTGGCTAGTGCTATAAATGAGATTAACTTATGAGTTAAACGGATCTCTCTTAACTGTAGAATATACTAGACACAAGATTTTGTGAATCATCATCCTGAAGTTGTAGTATAGTCGCCGCCATCCAATAACGGTTCTCAGACATTAGTCTCAACCAAAGACGTTATGAAGCCTAGCACAACTTCCTTTCCTATTTCCAGAGATTCTCTGTCTACTCTCTTTGGTACATGTAGGAATACGACAGGCCGGTCACCTTCAGGGTCCTTTCTCCAATATTCAACCATAGAAGTATAGTATATAAACTCGCAGAGATACCTTCCAGCATCGTCTGATACTCTAAGATCTTCTCCCTAATTTTAGGATGATGTCAGATGTTGAATGTTATCTAGTGTATTCTTCAGCGAATGAATACCCACTGGTAGTATCTGTTTGCACTTCTTCAAAACGTTGTAGATGTTAATGCTGGTTTTCAGTACTGGGGGTGACTGGAACTCTGATTTCCAAAATGTGTCCCCTTTTAGTGTATGCCCGGTTGCATCTTCTTTATCGTAGCCATCTCTGTACGCCTGAGATTCAATCGAGTAGTAGTCGCGTGTATCAGCCAAACCAATATGTAGGACTATGTCGTAATTGGGGTTTGACGAATACCTGGAAAACAAGAGACCGGGAACTGTATCCCGGACCCTCTTATAGCAGACTTCGACTGGTCCAGGGAGAGTATGAATGTAGATGCGCCCGGTAGCGTATGTGATGGAAGGAGGAAGAGAGGCAGCTAACAGCCAGGAAGGGTTGGCGGCATGCTCATGAAATAGCTGTTGATTGCGGTTAGCTAGGCTCCATCTGCTCAATAGGGTGCAAAAACCTACGCCGTAACCAGTAACCAAAATATGTATATCACGTAAACTGTGTTCCAAACCCTGAGAACCCATTGTTCAATGGATAAGTCATCGGTATCCAGCGATTGAGGATAAGACGCTGGGCTACGAGGCTTATGAGGGAAGCCCGAAAATAAAAGCCGCTCCCCGCTTATTTAGCTAGTATCTGTGTAGCTATAGAATTGTCTGAATGAGTGGGATGTGATAAGTGGGATTACCCGGCCAATACTAACAACTTAGCCGTTGGTTAGCTTTTCCTGATGAAATAATACAGTCTATTTAGGCATGAGTGGAAGAGTCTTCGAACTTGCTGGAGCTCAAAATCTGCCTTTCACTATTTATTGATTCTAAACTGCTAAGCTCTTAGAAGGTTGCCAGAGAAGCTCTATTTGATAATCAAGCAGATCAGACTGCTCAGGATCACCACCGATTGTGAAGATGGGTGATTGTTCAACGTCGAGTCGGATAGGTAGAAGCCCCAGATACCGTAGCCTCTGGTAGTCCCGTCGGCCAAGCTTTATCTTCTGCAGCCACAACCGCCATGGGTGGCGGTGGGCCGCTTGATTACTATAAAGTAAACCGAATCTAAAGAAACCATAGTCATCCCCGAGAAATCGATTTACACTCTGGCATTTATGTTATCAGAGTAACAGTTGGCCGTTTGACAACTGACTATAATTACTCGAAAAGGCCAGTAGTTAGCAGCGAATCTCAGCATGCAGAGTAACTTATCCTTATGCTTCATAGTATATGAGATAAGTAGAGTCTTACACCCCCATTATTGGCTTTGCGAGCCAATGATAGAGTGATCTCATTCCTATCTTCGAGACAATATTTCACTCCCATTAGTGGGGGACGGCAAACTGGTAACGTACCATGAGCTCACGGCCAAAGCGATAAGACGATCGGTATCCCAATAGAGACTGGATCGTCCAAGTAACAAGGGCCATATAATATGGAAAGCATTACTTCACCAAGTTTCCTTCGTCTCTACTCCCTTACTTGCAACTCCACCCTTGAGAAAGATCCCGACCATGACGGTAGAAGAGATCAAGAAGCTCCCTGTAGAAGGAGCAGCTGGGCTCGCCGACACAGGTTCTGATAACGAGAAGCAATGCGTTATTGAAGTGACTGATTTAAGTGAGGGCATCGATAAAGAGATCGAAAAGAGAATCCTGCGAAAATTTGATCTTCATATTTTCCCTTTGTTAACCTTTATGTATTTCTGCTCGTAAGTCTATTGCGTTTCTGGACACTTGTCCACATTTTCTAACGAAAGAAGATCCATGGACTTGTCTAACCTGGGGAATGCGAAATCTGACAGTACGCATTTGATTAGACCTCTAATAAGGTGAAAAGAGTCGACTTGCTTATTAGATACTAGATTTTGAAGCGGATCTTAATATGCATGGAAATCAAGTAAGCTTTAACATACCACCTGAAATAAAACAACTAGTTCTTACCAAATTACCAGTACAATATCCTTCTATCGATCTGGTATATACCGGTTGTCTTCTTCGGCCCGCCTACAAATATCCTGGTCAAAAAATACGGCGCTCCATTGATCTTGCCTATACTTATGTTTGGTAGGTTAAGAGCGCCTCCATTTGTGAAGCCAACATGCTGATAAAACTAAGGTTTCGGTTCTTTCCTGATGTTTGGCGCAGCAACAAAGAATTGGGGCGGGATCATGGCAACTCGGTGGTTTCTTGGGGTTTTCGAAGCGTAAGTGAAATTGTCAAGTGAAGCCATAGGGGCTCGGCACTGAAACTCTGTAGTGGATTCTATCCGGGAGTTATATTCTATATGACGCTCTTCTATAAGCGAACGGAACTCGCTGGGAGATTGGGTGCATTCTTTGCTGCGAGTTCTATTGCTAATGGATTTACTGGTTTGATTGCATATGGCGTATGTTGGAAATTTCAATTATCCACTTACTTTCTATGCTAACTTGTTATTGTAGTGCTTTCAGATTAAGGGCTCTCTTCATGGCTGGCAGTATTTGTTTCTCATCGAAGGAGCTATTACCATATTTTCTGGCATTCTTGCCTTGTGAGTATAATCGTCCCTCTTCATACAAATATATAACTAATTGTACTGCAAGGCTCACCCTTCCACACTCCGCTGCGCATGCTCAATTCCTAACCCCGGAGGAAAAGGAGTGCGCTTATCGGCGTATGGCGCGTGACTCTTCGTCCGTAGTGGATTCGGAGTTTGTGTTCAGAGACGCGATTAAGATCTGTTTCGAGGATAAATTCTTCTTCGCCTACATGATGGTTGGAGTCTCTAATGGGGTGCCTCTATTCAGTGTTAGCACCTTCCTGGTGCAGATAGTTCAGCGGCTTGGGTACAATACGGTGCAGACAAACCTGCTTACTGTTGCCCCTAACGTCTTCGGTGCTATCTCGTTGATTTGCTTCGCCAGGTCATCTGACCATTTCCGCAATAGAGCCCTGCATATTATAGGAGGCTTGACATTGACGATGATTGGATTTATCATTCTTGCTAAAATCGATGTTGCCACTAACAAAGGTGTTGCCTACTTCGCCTGCTTTCTGCTGTGTGCGGGCTGTTCGGTACCATCACCTCTTCTTGCAACCTGGTACAATAACAATACGCCAGATGAGAGCAAACGAGCTGTTACGACGGCACTCATTGAGGCGGTCGCTAACCTCAGTGGTCTTGTCTCAAGTAATATCTTCCTTCCGCAAGATGCACCCAACTATATTCTTGCTCTAGGAATCTCTGCCGGCTTTGGTGGGTTTGCCATTTGTCTCGTCACATCCATGCATCTCTACATGAGGTATTTTAATCATAAGAAAGACAAAGAGCAGGGGGTCAAACTGAGAGCTGAGGATGTCAGCACGGCTGAGCTTACAAACGGCTTCAAAAGCGAGAAATTCAGATACATGTATTGAAATTACTATTACTAATTTTGAAATTAATAGAAGTGAGGGCTAGTAGTCTGTCCATCGCATTGTATTATCTATTAGTTAGGCAAAGTAAAGGTTTACCGGCATCATTAATTCAGTATTGCATCTTCTCAGACGAAAAAGGCAGAAGCATCATTGTTAAATAATCCTCAAAGGCTTTACCTTCACGGTATGGTAAAGCAAGAGAGAAACGTTGACATAGCTTAATTAAACGCTTTATCCTATAGCTTCTAAAGTATAATCTTATATTATTAAACCGTAGAGATAATAGATGCCAGAGAATAGTATTACAATGATATCATTTGCCTTAGAACAAATGGAGAACTCTAGTTGGACTAGCTGCTTAGACTACCCCATGTCTGTGTTCTAATACTTTGCCACTTGTAAAACAGCATAAGAGAGCGGAATTGAAAATCTGATTGAAAAAGATATTAACCTAAGGGATTAACTAAGACATTTTCCTGCAATTAATTCATAGGGAGAATAATACCAGAGCTATAAATCCGGGCTAGAACAGGAACGCTATAATATGTTATACACCCGGGGCTTATGTATGCTATTTGCCGAGGTTAAGCATTTCACTACTGATACAGATCCGTATGAAAGGGCCTTGAACGCCAACTAGACCAGTTACAGCATCAATTGCTAGAAATACTCGGAGAAATTAACGAACATACCCGAAATCTTTAGCACACACGTGATCGGAAATAAGAGTCGGGCCCCGGACCGTTGCAGGACCTCAGGTTACGGAATGCTAGACGAAATTGCCTAGTACTGATATGTGGTGTTGTCCATACCCTCTTGTCAGTAAGCTTTCCCTTAAATGGCAAGTAGTTGTAAGCCCCTCTATATGTGTATCCCGTCTGTAGCCGAGAGCTCAATAAGCTGCTGTTCTCCAGCACGATTAGAGGGGTACAAGTGAAAGCAGAGGAAGAAAGAATTAGATAACATGCCTGCGGTGGTTAATCATTATTCATTGTATCCTTGCGCCTTGTAGGACTCTCGTATTCTAACTCGCGAAGGAAGTTTGTATCTGGCAGCTGGAGTTAGGACTGCCTGCTATCAGGACCACAACAATGTCACATCTCTCTAGGTATATACGCTTGAAGACATTGTTGCCACTATTCAAGCCCCGCACACATGCCTCTCTCTCTTCTGCCCCGGCCAAGCGCAGGTTGAACCTTCCGACTGACTTCAGTAAGACCCCTCTGCTGCACCACTCCCCGGACACGTTTGGAGACACCCCCGGCCTTCCTCATGATACAAATTCTACGCGCCTGAATCTTTACCAGGCAGTTAACTCTGCCTTGCGAATAGCTCTGGGTACATCAAGTAAGGTTCTTTGCTTTGGTGAAGATGTGGCGTTTGGAGGGGTATTCCGCTGTACCATGAACCTACAGGATGAGTTTGGCCCGGACAGAGTATTCAACACTCCTATTACTGAACAAGGTATTGTGGGAGCAGCCATTGGAATGGCTGCCGAGGGTGCAAAGCCAGTAGTAGAAATCCAATTCGCCGATTATGTGTTTCCAGCATTCGATCAGATTGTAAATGAAGCGTCGAAATTTCGATATCGTGAAGGGCAAACGGGGGCCAATATAGGTGGCATGGTTATTAGGATGCCGTGTGGTGGAGTAGGCCACGGCGCTTTGTAAGTTGGGTTTTTTAGACTGGCATGGACTAGAGTTGAACCAATTCTGAAACTTTTGATTTATAGGTATCATACCCAATCTCCAGAGTCTCTCTTTTGCCACATCCCTGGTTTCAGGGTTGTGATGCCACGCTCGCCAACACAAGCCAAAGGTCTCCTTCTGTCCTCAATTCTTGAATCTGAGGACCCCGTGATTTTTATGGAACCAAAAATCCTCTATCGAGCGGCCGTGGAAGAAGTTCCAGAGGGGCTTTACACCCTCCCCCTCGGGAAAGCCGAAATTCTCAAGCCAGGCTCTGACCTAACCATTATCTCATATGGAAAGCCCTTGTACAATTGCATGTCGGCAATTGAGGTCACGGAGAAAGAACTAGGGGGAGTTAGTATTGAGCTTATCGACTTACGGACGATCTATCCCTGGGACAGACAAACGATTCTGGATAGCGTAACTAAGACTGGACGGGCAATTGTTGTCCATGAGAGCATGGTAAATTATGGTGTTGGGGCCGAAATTGCCGCCACCATCCAAGACGGCGCGTTTTTGCATCTCAAATCCCCTGTAAAGCGTTTAGGAGGATGGACTACACATACCGGGCTAGCATGGGAGAAATTCATATTTCCGGATGTGGCGAGTAAGCCCACCTTGTTTCATTTTCTCCGCCTCTGCTCTTATTCTTTGCTAACCGGGTAACGGCAGGAATTTATGATGCTATTCATGAATCGCTGGAATATTGAACTGCAGGTAAACGCCTGCCTCACTGCCTGAACTAACTGGGTTAATTATCCAAGTACTGATAATTTTAATTCACTACTGATACCTAAGAACCGAATGGAAACACTATTTTGCCTACTACTTTCTTAGATGTTATATATATACGGGTATTTATGCACAAGTGTAATTCTTCTGTGGTATAGCTCGGCTGTCTGGCAGTACCTGAACTTAGATATTAGAACTGTAGTGGACTAGAAACAAAACCAAAACTTTTACAGTAGATTGTAATTTATTGAAATGGTAAGAAATAGACTTATCTCTACTCTGATGACACTAAATTTCCTGCCTAATCAATTAATCGGAGTTACTTTCTGATTACTATCTACTATTACGAAGGACTACAGTGCTTTAATACCTCCCTCATACTCATTCGCGTCATATTCTTCGGGATACTTCATCATCAACCTTTTTAGTTCCTCCCTTTGTTTCTCTTGCTCTTCTGAATACTCTGCATAAACATCGTCAAATACCGAGCTCAATGGTGGCTTCTTCTCCATTTCTGCAGCTTTCAGCTCTTTGAGCACTTCTCTACGGATCTGTGTCCGAGCCTCTTTATCAAGCGTTTCGTTCCACAGATCATTTTTCTCCAGCCACTTCCTGAGCCGTATGATGGGGTTCTGGTGCGTCTTCCACGGTTTCACCTCGGCATCTGTTCGATACGCAAAACTATCGTCACTAGTACTGTGATGAGAAATACGGTAACTCATAAACTCAAGCAAGATTGGTCGACCGCCATTTTCGAGAGCCCGCCGCCGAGCCTCTTTCGTGGCCTCATATACAGCGAAGATATCTGTTCCATCAACTCTGAGAGCCTCAATGCCGTAGCCAATAGCGCGACTGGCAATCCCATCTCCTCGGTACTGTTCCGAGGTAGGTGTAGAAATTGCAAATCCATTATTCCTGCATATAAAAATCACAGGACAGTCTCGAACTGCGGCAAAGTTGAGTGCGCCGTGGAAATCACCTTCACTTGCAGCCCCGTCGCCAAAGTAAGCTGCTGCCACACGTGGTGAAGCTCTGCCGCTCTCGCGGTCCTCCATTTTCATCGCATATGCTGCACCCGCCGCATGTGGAATTTGCGTTCCCAGTGTGGATGCTACTGCATGCTAGTGGTAAGAAGAAATGATCTGTTAACTCTATGGAGACAGGAAAGACATTAGACTCAAAACTCACTACTCCGGTTTTCATCCTTCCACTGTAGTGAACGGGCATATTCCGTCCTTTGCCAGGATCATTCTTATTATGAACCAATTGACTCATGAAATCTTTCAACGTAAATCCTCTTTGCTTGAAGACACCCGTCTCACGATATTGGCAAGTAATGACATCATCTGGGCCAAGTGCTGCAGCTGAGCCTACTGTGATACCTTCTTCACCAGCAGAGACCTGTGATTGAGGAAGGAAGTTCAGCTTCGGCCCGATGAAAACATAGTTCCGGAGCGTGTGCATGGCTTACCATATAGAAGCTGAGACGGCCTTGCCGTTGTGCCTCAGACATGATTGAGTCCATAATGTTGACAGTCAACATATTTTTGTACCACTCTAATACCTGATCGTTTGTTACATCAAGTGGACGCCGAGCCTTGTCCTCAACCTCGCCTTCCATGTTCATGATACGAAATGTCGCGATCGGAGCCAGACTCTTTGGGCCGATAAAGTCCATCGTTGTTGTGATTGGGCTACTTGTTGCTCCAGGAAATCGTGGCCTAGCTCATATATGCTTAATTAAATTTCCGCCTTCAAAAACTGGTGAGATGAAAGTCCTTACAAAGCTGAAGCCGCACCTAACGGCGCTGTAGTATTCCATCTTACAAATGCTGTCCCCGTGGATCGTCGCGTTGATGGGGTGGGCACTCTCGCCCTCCTCGAAGTGCTTAAGCATGAATTGTGTAAAGACCTCCGCATGTTGACATGGTCTATTCATCGGGCAGAGAGAGATATTCCCAACAATAGAAGTAGAAGCAACCCCGATTTCGGCAAAGAGCCATCAGAGGCGGCCCATCTGATATGGACGGGGTCGAGCATCTTTCCTAATAATGCAATCATACTAGATACGCCGTCCTGCATGGGCGGTTACCATCGGTCCTAGCCCACTTCAAACTTTCTGACCTCCCAACACTGGGCGTTGTTACTAGGCCCCAATGTCCCTAATTTTTCTCGGGGCCGGGATAGGAATATCGCCCTTTCTCAATTGGTCGTATGACGAGTCGTATTTACCTTGTTGATTGGACATTTTAGTGGTACAACAGACCTATGTCCCAGTTGTCAAGATATGAGGTTACTTAGATACAGAGCCGAGGTAATATATTGCGGTAGTGAAGGGGGCACGGTTCTAGCCGTAGTCACAAGTAATACAAGGTCCATTTTGGCCTAACAATAACCAACACAGTTGCCACATCACAATCGTAGGACCATTTCCAGCAGACAGGATTTTGCATTTTATGGTATTCATTTCTGTCTCTCCCTCTAGTCATCTTCATAATACTCGAATTGGTCACCTTCGATTTGCTACACCTCATAAATTATGATGCCATAATCAATCAGAACAATAAGAAGCTGTAACTTGGGAAAGAAATGTCGTATAACACATTCGTAATCGTCAATATTCTGCATGAGAACCTCTCAATTGATGGCGAGCACTTCCACTTTCTCAAAATTTTGAGGCCTTCTAATCCATTTATCACTGGTATTGCTGATCTCCTCCTATTTGTGGTTTCCACCGCCGCACGCTACTATATCGAAAGTCAGGCTTGATAAAATCATCATGTTTGCTGAAATCCAGGTGTTTGAGATATAAGATGTCCCAATCGAATCGAATCTATTCCGTCGTGACCCTATCGTAGTCTTCCAGGTAGGCTTTTTGACATTCTGCCCGAGATTCTTGATCGCAATGCAAGAGAGGTGGTACAACCCTGCTTCTATAGCTCTAATCCTTCTCGAATTTTACTTCCACGATTCTCGGGATAGAGATTGCAAATTGCTAGATCCTAAGGCAGATCTCTGCAGGGATGTTTGGAAATAATGGAAGGACTCGATCTCTTGGACGCTCTCCATAATAAGATGCGGTTCGTATATTGTCCACAATTCTTGGAACGGATTCTGTGTTTTCCTTCAGATGGAGCTCGGAAGGTGGTGTGATGTAGACGGCCTAGGAGCTGACCAATTTCACTGCTAATTGGAATAATATTTATTGTTGTTTGATGGCTAGGTAAGAGGGTTTCCTAGCCTAGCTTAATTACATATGTATTAAGTAACATATAAGCATATAATAATAATTTAACTATTATAACATTAAGATCTAAATAATTACTTAATTATTTATAAATAACCTGGTTAGTCTATAATATTAAAATAATAACTTTTTTTTTCAACATTTTATATTTAATTAATAAATTTATTACTTTTGATTAAAAGGTTAATTTAAGGTAAATCATAAGTAACATTAATAATGAAGTTATTATAATATTAGCTAAAGTATAATAATAAGAGATATATTAATAACTACTCTGTTCATATCTATTTAAACTTATTATCTATCTTATCTACTCTGCTTTCTGACAGATAACATGGCCCTCGATGAATTGGTGTTGCCAGAGTTCGTCCCAAGTGGACCACCTCTTGTTTGAGACTTTGCAATCTTCGTAAGGACAAATGAGGACCGAAACCCCTTCTCTGATCTCATCGTTCATAGGCATAGCACTCTGTGCTGTAGTACCACAAGCAGGGCAGAAATTGACTAGGGTAGAGGGTGGGAAAGGCTTAGGCTGGCTTTCATTGCCAGATGGGAGATCTATAGAAGGAAGATAGTGGGCATGCTGTGCGGCGTAAGAGATCATGTTTGCGACAGTGCTGAGGAAGATTTCTACTTGCTTCGCATCTAGGAAATTCGCGTCCTAGGCTTCTAAGTCCGATTTCGTTTCAGGGATACGATATGTCTCCCCCCGGCGTCTCTATAGCTTTTACTACTATAGTCTTATCGAATTTTTGGTACTTTAAGGGTAGACCCAACAACATCTTGATCACCGCATCCTCTACATTATGGACCATCATATCCCACAGGTCACGTTGCTGGGACATGTGCGTTTTGAAGTAGTAAATCATGAGCAGAGTGTCAACCACCCAGATTTTCATATCCTCAAACTGCTCAGCCACCTCAGTCGGGAGCTCCGGCTCACCTATGGGCTTTGAGAATAGCTTTATAAGCTTAGTGGTGAGTCCAGGGCAGAAATGCGTGTGCAACCTCTCCTTTGCCGACCGAATGGAGCTGTCTTCATTGTCACTAGAAGAAGATTCGGATAAGAATTTAAATATATGGCTTGAATCCTGGGATAGAGCCTCCACCGCTTCTCCCCAGGTCACGGCGTTGGAGGTCGGATCATGGTTCAGGATGGGGCCATCGTCGCTGTCGCCCGAGCTGTCGTCTTCCGTCCGATCATCTGTAACTGTTGATTCCGTGGCGGAGTAATTAAGGAGGCTCCTTTTCGTACGTCTTAAAAAGTTATTCTTCTGATCATCGTCATCTATGCCAAGTGAACTGGTTACTTGGGAGTTAGTCATTTCGTCATCGTCTTTCAGAAAATCCTGTAAAACCGCGAAATCTATTTCTAGCATATCTGCCTTGTCAGTGCTGATCTCGTCTCCGGTCATATCAGCTGCCCCGTCTATGGCAATGAAGCTAGTCCACTTGCTGGCAATAGAGTACATCTGTCCCAAGCGCTCCGCATTCTCGACGGCTAGATTGCTCTGAGGAAGAGATGATTTGAACTGGGAGATTTCGGTCTCTAGGGAAGTGAGAAGGGCTGTGATTGCGAGGCAGTCAATGGCAGAGCGGTCTGTCCATGCCTTTTCCACATGGAGGGAGTGAGATTTGGCATATTTGGAGCCTGTATTCTTGGGGGTGAGGGTTATTTGCTCAGGAGGAGTCTGCGAGCCAATATCGAGGAGGAAGAAAAGGGAGCGGAAGGCGAAAGGCTGGAAAGATGGGGCTTGGATATAGGGAGTGACGTCGTTCTGTTGAGTCCATGGTTCGCCATGAATACGGTGGTCCAACAGGCTTCGTCTTTCGAAGCTGGGTCCGAGGCTTATGTCGATATCCCAGCTGCCATGAGTGACACCGAATCGAAGCATTCGGCTGAAGCGATCTTCCCACTCCGGCTTGCCTACAAGATTGATAACTTCGCCGTACCCACCACCAAACTCACCAATACTCTCGTTGACTAGGTGCGAGACACTGTCCCCAATCCCCAAGGCGAAAAAGCGGATCTTGTCCCCGTGCTTCTTGCGTGTCTCTAGAAGGAAATTCACAATATTGATTTCATCTACTTCACCATCTGTGATGATAATTATCTGTGTGGATGATCGTTCTTTGGATCGATACTCAACTGCTTGTTTCATCGCAAAGAGCAACTCCGTGGTTCCCATATTTGCCTTGACTTCGGCATTGATGTATTCCTTTGCATAACGGATGTTGTCTGTTGAGTATGGCCGCGATTTATCCCACATAAACTCTGTCTCCGTCCCAAAGGAAATGAAATTAAATGCGCAGCCACTGGGCATATTGACTATGGCTAGGGGTAAGGCGCGGCGTAGCGTCTTGATCTTGGTCGCAGAGCGTGAACCTGCCCCGTACCCCCAACCCATGGAATCGGAGCGGTCAATGATGATGATGACTTCGCCGTCGAAGTTGTTGTGGCTGAAATCGTACTCGAAGATATCGCTCGGCCTGATATTGACCATCAGGGCAGCGTGTCCTTGCTCATTGGGAGGCGAGATGACAGCTCGAGAGCGTAGAATGTATTCTGGGTATGTCTTTATGGTAAGAATAAAGTCACTGTCAAGTATGGGGGAAGAACTAGTGTAGCGGGCAATGCGCTGAGTCGGATTCTCGGATAATTCTGAACCACTGGGAGAGAGATCATGGTGGCTCGAAACCACAAGAGTTTTGGCTTGTTCATTTTTATATTTGACGCCGCTGTGAGTTGGCGAACTCAGGTTCGATATGGTGCCGTTATCATTGATCTCAACGATGATGTCGAGGCCGTTCATCTCGAATCCCACGTCAGTGTATTCACCTTGAGTCCAGCCGTACCGTGGAGCGATAGAAATGGGAATGACGACGTCTATTTCCTTTTCCACGGCGTGCTGGTCCTTTCTTTCGCTATGCTGATCTTCTCCTGCGCCGTGCTGGTCTAACATGGCAATACGCAGCTCGCTCACGTATGTTATATGGACTTCCACCTCCGAGTTCGCTGGGATATTGCCTATTGCGGCCTCTAAGGTCTTGGGTATGTGTTCTTCCAGAAGAGCAGCTGCTTGTATATTCTTGATAGCCTTCTCAAACTCTTTTTTCGCCTCTCTTTTGGGCTTGACATAACCAATTAGCTCTTTGCCCCCGACTTTGTAGCTGTTAGGGTTAGGACCAAGTCAGTCGTTAACCGAGTCTGTGTTACGAACCTAAGTCTCTACCTAGGTCCTATAGAGAGTATAGGTATATACTAGGTCGTAAAGGGGTTGGGGAGAGCTCGGGGATCAGTGCAATATAGTATATGATCGTAACTACAATTGTATAGGTAACAATCTGTATTGTAAGTTGAGCACGAGGCTCCTATCTGAGATCTGAGTTTATATAGATAATGAAATACAGTTAGACCCCTTGGACCTCCCCAGGTCCCCCGGGTCCATCACGTGGTTCCCTTATCACGTGACCAGAGATAACGTCAGGTTCTGTCAGAGATTACGGCGCAGTGGTTAGGCTGGAGTGCATATAAATTGTATGGTGTAGTGACTCTATGAACTGCTAGTTACAATGTTCTATGTAAACCCCTTAAATCTCTGCTCGACTAGCCCCATAGTGCCTATTACATAAGCACAACTTCTGACAGGTTCTCTGTGTAGCGCTTGCTACCGAGCCTCAGGCCTGACGTTACTTCTACAGGGTTTGTGACAGTTAGCAGCGGCAAGTTGGTAGCTTCCATTTGATCTAAGTAGCTTGTGTTTATTACCTATTTTACAGAAGGACGTGGAAGACATTATATTATTCCCTTATTATTTGTAGAGAGGAACAGATCTTCACATTGTTTCTGTAATCCATTAACATTGCAAGAACTACAGAATGACGAAATTCCAGTGGTCTGCGGAGGCTTTTGAGCACAGTTCCCTTTCCACAGCCATCTCCCTAGCTATACCAATAGGAATACCAAATGCCTGAGCTGCATGTATTCAGAACAACTTGTTTAAACTTTTCAAAAAACAGCCCCTGAATATCAGACAGAGCGAAGAGGTGAGATCCAGTGCGATACAAAAGAAAAATAATAAGTTTCATCCTTTGATTCCGAAGAACGTGAGATAATATTAACGTTGAACGCGCGAAAGATTCTGGTTCCAACACTACAAGGCATGACTCTTAAGTTATATCCGGTCTAATAGAGCTCTAACTCAGATTTCAAGACTCATGAAGCAAAATCAATTGAATAACATATCTATTAAATTATACATTTAAAATAGAATTAAATAGTGGGCTAGTGATGAGACTATATCCACGTAAATCCTGTTAATTTAGCATTGTCTAGCAATTCATTTCGCAAAAATGGCAAAGATGATTAAGGTGGACATATATCAGTTTTCGGAAGATTGAGAGGGGCATCAATATACGAAACGTGAACGTGGATTAGACAAACCAGAGAGTAATCAAACATAAGAAGCGTACTTTTAACTATTGGCCTACCTGTAATTAAAAGAAACGCTAACCCTATAGCACAAAGCATGAAGTGATAAATAATCTTATATACAAGTGGAAATGACTGAAAACAATGTCATGTGCCGTGACCTAGCGCCAGATATACCTTGGTGAAGGCATAAAGCACGCAACCTATCTCCGAGAATACTAACGTTCAGTTGTCAATCGTCATCGGTGCTTGGGAAGATTAGGACAGAAAATGAAGCAACGGAAACAAGCCAAGTGCTCATCATTAAGAATTTCGAATTAAGTATTAAACATTCTCGATTTACTAACGCTAGGGATTTAGGTATCTGCCAACTGAATCATCCGTACGAGCTGCTAGCATAAAAAGCAGGATTTTGAGATCTTTATCCTACTAGTAATCTGTAGTTGTGATGAAACAGTAGGAATTAAATTAACCACGTCGTATCCACTACAGTTAATTCTCCCCAATAAGTTCCAAATAGTATCCCACCAAACTCTTTACTTGTTCTTCGTATGATTTGAACTTCAGCCCTAATTGCTTCTCTGCCTTTGAAGCATCAATCATACATTTCTGCGTTTCCAATGTTCCATCCAACGGCATCAATCCTTTCTCAATTATAACGGGAAAGTTCTTGCGTGCGATTTCAATCACATCATCCCAGATTATTCCGTCAGTGGATGATGAAAGTAAAAATGACTGATTTCCTGCAACAGTGGGATCAAGTGCTTTGATATGTGCGAAGGCCACATCATCTATGTGGACCGAAGTTCCTGACAAAGGGTGAGAGCTTTTATGTCCAAAGAGAATATTTAACATAAAGCTATTGGTTCCGCTGTTAATTTCCTTTGCATTTGTAATAAGCTTATTAGCACCTAAGACAAAACTGGGCATGATGTTAATAACATCAAAGCTAGGATTGTTCGTTGTCATCCAGTCCTGAGTGGCATAAAATGCTAGAACCTTGCTCTTTATGTAGGCTTCCATGAAGTTACCCCATGGTGGAGATGGACGTGGAACAATAGTATTCTCTACTGTCGTTAAATGCCTGGAAGTTTTATATTAATAAGGGCTTACCAGTAATAGGTTCTGTGGTCTCCTTTCCAGGTGTAAAGGAAACTACAGCAGAAGATGTAAAAACAACTCTTTTGACACTAGATGTTTTAATAACACATTCCAGAAGATTAGTTGTGCCCTTAACTGCAGGTTCAATAATATCTGTTTGTGGATCTTCCGACTATGCGCCAAATTAGCCTTGCACCTCTTTAGTGGATACATATTCGTTTTCTCTACCGGTTTTGCTAGGGGTGACGCAACATGTATCACGTATGTAACGCTTTTCAAGGCTTCATCAAAGGCTCCGGGTGTAAGAATATCGGGCACAATAAGGATTTCCAAGTTTTTGAGATAGGGTACTACAGATTTGGATTTCGTGATCGTATCTCTCTGAGAGGACTTTCGAACAGTGCCACGGACGTGATAATTAGCTGCTAATGCCTTCACGAGAGTTTGGTATCCGATGAATCCTGATACACCGGTGATCTATATGATACATTAGTTAGATTCAGCAACAAAGGCTGGAATAACTAACAAGTACAAGTTCTCCTGGCATGATGAAATACAGATCAAATATGTAACAATACTATATTGGAAAGTTCAAAACACGTCCGACGAGCAACCCATATTTATATTTTAAATGCTTGGCTTTATTGAAATTGATTGGCCCTCTCCTGGCTTTGTTGTTTCTAGGTAGTACAACTTACCATATCCTGGGCTACAGGTATCGAATCAGCTGAGGTCTTCGAATAAAAAAGTACGATTCCTATGCATCGGAGATGAACCACATTCTTGTGTCGGAGTTTAAGCTATAATATGGTGTAATTATAAATTCTCAGTGATATTATTAATGTTGGACTTTTGCCGTATGATGCTAGATCTAGATACTTTCCTCCTCATTCTTTCTTGTTTAGTGATCACTGCGCATGGATTCAAAAGGTGCGCCTGTTAATTAACCAACCTATAGTTTTGACTGGAGGATCTAGATACATGTCAGGCGCGGGGGCGGTTAAGATTTGTTTCAGAGTGGCAGGGTAAACTGAAGGCTGCCAAATAACAGCATCTGAAATTTGTTTTCCCTAATTGTGTTTGTTAGCGTGATACTTGTACATAACGCACCGTTGTCAAAATCATATATTGGTTGGAGATGACTATGACCAAATAAGGAAGTTGGGGCGACTGTGGCCCTCTTGGCGCAGGTAGGAGGTTTTTTTGAGGGGGGCGCGCCCGCAGTCTATTGATGATTAATCAATATCGAAATTGCCTCTTGATCTTGATTATGGAGGAGATATGAGATTTCAAACATAATGCGCTATTCTTGGTTATATCCCATGTCCTTTTGTGATATTATCATCCGTTGGGCTTAATACGAATGATGATATCTCTACTGGGCACGTGTGAAAACCAGAGCAGGTCAGAGCAGAAAGAGCAACACCATTGTATAGTAAATGCATTGTGTGAAGTTTGATTCCATACTGCAATTGATATAATATTGCGCTGTACATTGAGCGAGAAGTGTGGTTATCAGACACTTTCAAACGGTCCACGAACTGGCTGGCTGTCATGTAAAACAAGAGGTTTGATGTGCCGCAACTGAATTCATTCTCCCAATTCTGTGCTAATACCACATTACTCACTGTATTCATAATTTTTATTGCAAGGCTTTGGCCAGAAGGATCCTTAAACAATTATTTAGAGCTCTTCCCAGATCCCCAACTAGTTTATCGCTACTCTTGTTGTAGAGCGAGTCTCAATCAAACTTAAGTCTTCCCTTTAAAAACAAAGACTCATTGTCGCCATATCTCTTTTAGAACTAGATGTGCCATGATCGAAATCCTCACGCAATTGATATCATATACAAAGTTTCTCTTGAAAATAGGAAGTAATAACGGCTATTCCAGCTCTACTATATCAGTATACTTCGATGATTTTTTTCGAGCATTCTGTAGTATCTCCTGCCCTTTCTTACAATACTCAAGTCCAATTCTAGCCATTTCATGATTGTGTACTGTATCAGAAACATCTCCCCAGCATCCATGATAGTCATAAGAGAGAATACATGTGAAGTACTCCTGCGTAAGTTTTAACGAAACAGGTGTCATTGTACAACCTTCTAAGAACGAGATATGGTGTATAATGGTCTGGCAGATATTCATGGCAATTTCCGTTACATTACCTATGTTCATGGACATAGACGGAGAATCACCACCTAGGAGTTCACCAAGCATTGGATAAAATATATCAGAGTGTCGGTGTTTGCGCACCGAGAGTATTGAAGTAGAGAGCTCAAGCATTCCGCTCCAATAATATATAACCAATCCGGGGACCCTGGGACTAGAGAAATATATTGTTGGCATTTGATGAGTGCTGCCTTCACACTCCAGGTTCAAGAGTCGGCGGTTCTCGGTCGTTGGTTCTCCAATATATGAACCAGACTCTCCTGAGTACCACCAGAGAGGCCCTTTTTCTAACTCTTGCATATATTGGATCCAGTTGGAAAGTTTGTGAATCAAACAGTCGCAGTCTTGAATGAATTTTATAGTTTCAGTATGTCGAGGGTACTGGGAGTCCTGGCCATTTATGTGTCTCTGTTCGTTTGCATCTCTTTCAGTAAACCGATGTAATAACCTGTCAGAGCGCTCAAGTAGAGTGGGTATCTGGAGAGTAATATCCAGTAACAGATCCCTAGGTGTCTTAGTTGTAAATTGATAGGGAACAATGGTCCAATAGTCAGTGGCAAGAAAGGTTTCTTTACGACCTCTCAATCCTTCGCTAAACTGCCCGGCAAGATATATCAGTATCAATTACAGAAGAAACATTACCCATTAAAAAATAATAGATGAGATAGTCACTCTGACTTACAACAATACCACGAATAGTATTATAGGCCGCTGTTGAAGCTGGAGATTGTAAGCTTTGGGGCCCAGAAAGTTTAATTATGTCAAGAACTCCATTGAGATGATGAGAGAAGCCCTCTTCATTCGGTCCATTTGCTAGACACTACAACACTACAGTTAGTAATAAGCCAAATAATCTCTTGTCTTCTCTTTGACTTCGGGAAGATACCTCGAATAACATCAAAGCTAGTGATACCAAAACTGACAACTCCTTTTGACGTTCTTGACCAGCCATAGAGTTAAAAGCCTGACTAAGTTCAGAGCGAAAGCAACCTAATGCAGTAGAGTAAGCTGTTCTACCCAGCCGTTGTAGTTTACAATCATCTCTTTTCCTTCCAAAGTACATTGTTGAGACGGCAAATATGGCAGCTGCCAGAGCTTTGTTCTTGAACGACAGTGGTATCATGGTCTGGGTGCTAATTAACATCAGTGTCTGGGCATCTTGGTTTAGGGCCCGATCGTTTATTGTGATCCAAAAATCATATACAATAGAGCGAAATAAATCTGCGGAACCACTAATAGTCGAGGCTGTCGGAGTAGCTGCCGTGAAGCTTCTGACCAGTTGATTCCGGTAAGCAACTTGTAGAGGCCTTTCATGTTGGATTGAATTATCCTTAGATTGATTGCGGATTGCCGAATTCAAAATTCTCCTGTCTGATATACTTCGAATATTATTAATATTTCGATGGACAAAAATAGGGCCTGCCCTCGGACCGCTACACTGGATGTTGCTTCTCAGACACTGGGCACAGCTTGGTTGCTCGAGACCACACTTTACATCGTTAGAATATTCTACTGCTTGAAAGACTCACATCGACAGAGTGGAATCCACGTACCCTAATACGACGTAACCCGCATTCCTTACAGCGTCTAGATGATCCGGCAACATTGGTCATCTTAACAAAGGGTTACACGATCACTAAAGTTCATTATTCCTTTCTTGGTCGAGTTCTAAGCAAGACACATTTTAGTGAATCAATGGAATGGTGAAATGAATATATTTGTCGGGAGCTATTTCGTTGCTACTTCCTCGATCAGTCAGGGACGATCGGCGTGGCACGGCATTTACCGTCACTATTCCCAAGAAAGAAGTACCCGCGAACTGATTTGGGGACGCTAGGTCAAAGAGAGACATTTGAGCGACCTCATCTCATCGAAAACTAATCAATACAGTATGCAATTTATGACCTCAGTGTAAACAATCGTCGGGTTTTCGACTCAGTTGGGCATAGAATGTGTTTCGCAACCCCTGCACTTACTAGTGGTTTTTACATTAGGCTTGTACTGAATGAGGCTAACTGAATGAGGCTAAAATCGTGGTTAGTGAAACTGGAAATACGGTAACAGGAATGTCATAGGTTTAGTAATCGAAGAAGATATTGTTAACATTGTCGATCTAACTAGCATCGCGGGGTTCATATTCAACGCCCCCATATTAGTGGGGCTGTTTTAATGAGTGATAACAACATCTGTTCTATGGATCAAATATAGCCACGTCACTCGGCTGATGGTAGTTCCTTTCCCGCAATCCACACCTTCCTTATTTTTTTGGTTGCAGAAATGTCGTCTAGTGAGTTCCCTTCGACAAGTATCAAGTCCGCCCTTTTGCCAACTTCAATTACACCTCTATCCTGCAACAAAAACCATTTCGCCGGCAGACTTGTTCCTGCTCTAAGTGCCTTTTCATAAGACAATCCAGCATTTTTCAGCAATTCCAACTCGTGATGGAAACTCTCTCCATGATTACCTGCTGCCATTTGAGATCGATTTGAATCAGTTCCGGCAAGGATAAGTACACCAATTCCATATAGTAAAACAACAGAATCTTTAGTTGTTTTGTAATTCATTCCCGGGATAAATCCGCTACTTGACAATTTCTCTGCCATTACAAGTGTTAAAACACAAACTCGACCTTTGTCTTTTATCAACTTGACGGCAGACTCATCAAGAGTAAAATCCAAAGGAATATATATGATAATATCAACTTTTGCTTTCTGTACCATAACAAAGGTTTCGTTTCGGGTAGCATGGGCAGTATTTAGTTTCCCTCTTTTTCGAGCCTTACTTACAAGTATATTGACAATTTCCTGACTTGGCCCAAGAATGTTAACCACAATCTTGATATAATCAATGCCTTCGGCTACTCTATTTTCCACGAAACGCTGTACAAGTTCAGGACTGTTTACTAAGCTTTCTTTAGCTATTTGTTTGAAACGGCTATAGAAATTTCTATTACTGGTAACAATATTTCCTACAAATCGGATATTAACAATATCAGAGTGACTTCGAAGACTTTGTTACAACAGGGTAAGAAAAATACTTATATCGAGGGATGTAATAATACCATTTCTAGTTAACACCCGGAAAAGATTTATCGAATTCTTTAGATTAATATCGAGATAAATATAAGTATTTATAAAATCAAGAAGAAGAGTAAGCCCTGTAGCATCAATGACATTAACGTTGGCTACGTTACTATCAGTAGTTGTACTAATGTTACTAATAAGGACATTGTTAATAGTAACTCTAAGGCCCTTATAGAGAAAACTATTATCGAAAATGAGGGCATTCCTAATAACAGTTTATTTATTGTTAAAAGTCGTTACATATGTTAATGATAGCAGTATTCGAAATAAGTAAGGCTAGTCAATAGTCAAACTAAATATGATACTATAGAGAAGAATTAAGAGGATATGATGTTAGCACATCGGCTTTTTATATTCGAAATACATAGTTATCGCTTGGCACGTCGAGTCCAATCACTCTAGTAGGACAATCTCTGCTCAAGTAAATCAATATATTTTTGGTGATCTAGTCCCATAACAGGATAGCGTGGGCATGGAATACGATGGACAGGGATACTTGCAGATTGAACCATAAGAGCGATAGTGGTTGATTCGCTCGGAGGGGCGCGATTTGATTGCAAACCCACTACTTCTGCCAACAATGCGAAACCGCTGCAGGTCGAACAACGCGAGATTTGCTCAATCAGCTCTACGAAAGAATGTGATAATGAGCACGAAAGTTACTAATTTGAGGTCTCTACAAGGCTCCGAGTAGAATTAAGCTTTGCTACTGAAACTATTCTCCCAACGATGTTTACGTTCACAGCTACATCTACCTCACAAATGTTGATGTTCTACAGCACTATACTTATCAACCTCCCTTGGATATTTAAATCTGTGCTAGCGAAACATAACTGCATCCAGCCAGTTCAATATCCGACTGAATTACTGTCGGTGTCCTGCATTAAGAATGAATATACGGCTGCAGAAAACGTTGCAGTATTTGAGATTTGCCGGTGTATTTCATACCATTTGTTCTGGCAGCCCTTATATTCAGACTCAACGATCCTTACTCATTTCGCTGTTCGAACTGCATTGGAGTCACTTGGTGGAAGTAGCTCTTCAAAGAGGCGATGGATAACTAACTTGTTACAGGAAATTTCGGGCGATATTCTTCTCCAATGCTTCTGGGTACGTATAATACCAACATGATGCTATACAATTTCCACCTCTCGGAATTAAGCCCCTTGATAATCCTTCAATACACTCTTTCTGTCACCTGTGAATCCCATTTTTTGAATCCATTGCTCTACAGTTTTCACCCTATTCGGGTGGATCCTGTCAAGTAGTGCATAATCCCGTGTTATCAATCCTTTATTTCCTCCTGACTCTTGGTATAATCTCCACCAGGCGGAAAAGTTTTCACGCCAAGTTAACAATGTATTGTCATCTCCAGCTACTTGAGCGCCAAGCTTATCATGTTGAATAGATACCATAGACCCGTTCTCAAACCAACTGTCGATTGAAGTATTTTGGTATATCGCAGGTGTTCCAGTGACTTTGGTAAAAGCTGTAGCAAGGTCTTTAAAATGAACATGGTCAATAGCGACTTTCAAATTGAAGCCAGCAGATTCTTCCGGATTGGTAAAGATCCAGTTCACGTAATGGCCCAGATCGTCAAGATGAACAAAAGGTATAGCACCATCATTTAACGGAGCAGAAAAAACCACAGTTCCATCCTCCTGCCGAGATGGAGCAAGTCCTTCAAATAGCATTTCAATATTATGGGCCTGTCGTGAGAATAGACCAACGCATAGGACTTTGTGGAAGAGTAGATATCCATTGTTCAACAAAACCCTTTCCAATATAATGGCCAACACGATATTGGTCAGAGAAATTCCTTTTTGGTGCAACATTATCAAGAGATGACCACACAAAATGTTTGACTGCAGACTGAACGGCAATCTCAAAAATCCGAATACCCCAGTAGATTTCGTTCTTCATTCCAATTGCAAAACTGTTGATATTCACAAATGCGTAATCAACACCTTTGAAAGCAGAATGCAGATCGTTGTCATCAATATTGCACATTGGGTAAGATGCTTAATTTTTTCGCGTTATCAGAGTTCTTATCGCGAGTAAGAACACGGACAGAATAACCATTTTTAACCAGCTCTATACATCAAAAAGGTTAATGGAAGTACTCATAACAGAGAAACTATCTGACCTTTTACGACGGGTATGCCCTGGGCCCCATCGCCTCCAATAACAAGGACTTTCATCATGATAATTCGAAAACTTTTCTCAGGCTCGCTACAGGTCCAAATGTAGCTGGTGATTTTCAAAGAAAATTGTTATAATGCCTTGCAAGAATGTTTTCGAAAGGTAGTTTATATACACGTATGTTCCATAGTATACGAATTGCAAAGGTTTAGATTATTCAACATAATTCTAAAACAACATGATCTAGTCGTAAATTCGTCACTTATATTTTGATAACATTAGATTAGTAGGCATTTTCTCACGCGGCTGTGTATCCCTTCTACTAGTGCCTTCTGCCTCCTTTCCGAACTCCGAAATGCCATGAATACATATTGTTTAAAAGATTTACCTAGAAGCAATTTGGTCTTGAATGCATTTAGTAAGTTGAATTAAAAAGGAATAGCTTCGCCCTGGAAAGCTATCTAATAGATTTGTAGTGGCGGTGGCGCACCTCAATTTGTGATCGCCGCTAACCCCTAAAGAGAAGTACCAGCGAAGCCTCTGACGCACAGGATCAAAAGAGAAGGTTAGCATGACCCACCACAACAGTGGTGGAACTAAGTTAGTCATCAATGGGATTGATTTATAATAGGTTATTGATGCATCTTTTAGTACAGTACTAGCATTTACAGGCCAATCAGATACACCCTGAACTGGACACTTCTGATAGGTGCTTTAGTTGGCGTTTGACAGAACCTCCTTTACCACCAAACGTACTTAGCACTGGGAGATAATGAGCCTCGTCAGAACGCGGTGTAACACAGCTTACTACCAGCACCTCCATGGAACTTATCCATGTATTTAAGTATTGATCTCACGTTCCGCATATGATTCGTATAACTCGATGTATAAAAGCTTCACTTAGACATAATCACTTACGATGTACAATGGTGAATTCATTCAATCGTATAGCCACATTGGTGGAGGGATAACGGGACCAGCGTTAGCCATTGAACTATTGAATTTCGGTATCAAATCTACAATATAGGAGAGTCGGTCGAAAGATTATCAAATTGGTGAAAGCATGGTCTTGACACCAAACGTATTGAGGATCTGTACTCGTTTAGGAATTTACTCGAAAATTCGAGAAGTAACTTTTTCTCATAATGGGGTCGATCTGGTGAACATGAATGAAGATCAAATTGGAACTTTTGTTTTAGGTGAAGAGAAACGTTTTGGATATCCTGCTCTGTGTCTTTACCGGGCATTTCTACGAAATACAATTCTTGTTAAGGCCGAAAAGAGAAGTATTAAAAGTAAGATATAACATGTATTATATTTCTATCTCAGAATCCATCGACGGGAACAAAGCTAGTACTGGGTTCAGTAGCGGTGAGCAGGTAGATACAGATTTAATGGTTAATGTTAATAGTATTTATTCTCTTGTGCGAAATTACTTATATCCTCAAGGAAGTGAGCTAGTTTTTAATGACTAACTGGCCATTTGCGGGTTGACATTTAGAAAAACCATAGGAACAAGTGATCTAGACATAGCAAAGGTAATATTAGGTCCCAAGGGATCTTTCGTGAGAATGCCTGTTACAGGCAAGAATGGCGATATACTTTTTTTCTCGACGATTGAAGTCCCAGATAGAAGTCCAGAGGAATGGAGGATGCTGGATTTTAACAAAGGAGAGTTAGTAAGACTGTTGGCGAGATTTGATAGTGAAGAACGGTTAGATGTTGTTAAAGGATTGATAAAAGACATATACCTGAAGAGGTATTATTCTTGGCTGTAAGTATGATTCGTAATCTTCATTATGAATAAGTATTAACCAGCTAAAAGATTTAACACTGTTCTTAACCTCGAAAAGTGGTACTCTGAAAAGCAAAGACTGGTCATATTGAGTGATGTAACTCACGCAATATCTCTTAGTGTAAACCAAGGAGTTAGAATGTCTTTAGAGAATACTGTAACGTTAGCAATAGTTATCTTGCATGTTAAAGATATACATGATTAGGGTATATTACTCTTTAAGTGGTAAACCTATCGCAAAAAACGAATTGTAGAAGTGGTCGATAGGACAAAAGCTAGCAGTAACCTGAGGAAGGGGACTAAAAGCGAGATTGAGCAAGCTGAGAAGGAGAGACAGTTAAAACAAGGATCGACTGAAGACAATTTGTTCTAGCTTTATGGATATGATGTAGAGAGTTTCTTAATAGCTCTAGACACGCCTAATTAAAGGTAGTCTTATCCATAAAATCACTAAGTCCTTCTACTAAGAATATGATAATGGCTCCATTCAGAGGTAACCTTCCATTATTAGCAATACCTAAAGTCGTTTCCCGATGCACTGTCACGTGTAAATATAGCCGTACTCTTCATTCATAGGTCAATGTTAGCCAACACAAGCTTAAGTTTAGCGGTCTACCCTCTGACAAACTGCTAAAGTTGCAGGCTGGCAAAGGTAAAGTAAAATCGCAAAGACCACAATTTCTGCTAGTAAATTTACTTCATATTCATAATGAGATAATGTCGGGACTCGGGTCAACAATCTTGCCGTGGGTCATTCCCAGCCCGCAAGACAAGGCAGTGTTGTTCGCTGATCGGATTACTCAACAACTCAATAATTAAGGTATCCCTTTTGGTAACTTCTCTCATTTCATATAAAACTTTAATGACTCTCACTGAATACCGGACGGCCAATTCCTTACCATGTCCTCTAAATACGATAACCTCTCCCGCATCAAGCGACCTTCTCCGCTCGGAACCACCATCTTCGTTGGTCTCCGAGTACTTGATCCTTTCCTACAATATGGCATCCTAGCCAGACATCTCGCCGAACCGCTCTTTAAAGCCCACGACATCTTCTCGATGCCTGGCACTACATCAATCATCATATTTAACCTTCCCCTCAAACATCTCATCCTCTTCAGCATGGTAGTCGGTAGCGCGTTCAAGAGCCTTTACTGGATCTTATACATTTCAAACGAAGAGATGCCGCCTAGAAATGCCATCAAAATCTCCCTTTTCGAGTTCTTCCTTAATTCTATCAATTCAATTTTAGGCTTTACTGCTCTCTCGACTTTTTTCACGCCTTCAATTTTCCAAAATAGAAGTAGTATTTCACCAATATCAAAATTAGGGGCTGTGTTGTATGTAATTGCGCTAGCCATAGAAATGATCTCTGAGACACAAAGGAAATGGTTTAAAGACGATCCCAGGAATGCTGGAAAAGTTTTTATCAAGGGATTGTTCGGCTTAGCGAGACATATCAATTATGCCGGTTACGTGTTACGGAGAACAGCTTGTGCATTAGTAAGTGGTGGGTGGATCTGGGCAATGAGCGTTGGTGGGTTGTTTCTCATGGATTTTATGAATAGAGGTATACCCGTCCTAGATGAATACTGTTCATCCCAGGTAAGTGCATTACACCTGCCAAAAAAAAAAAAGAAGTATGATACTAATATGAAACGATAGTATACTGTGCAGTGGGAAGTATATAGGAGCAGTGTGCCCTATAAGCTGATTCCTTGGGTGTATTAGCATAATTTGAATTGGAGCAGGATACCATAAATAACACGGTTGGTAAAGACGACAAGTATCATGTATTGCAAAGCTTTTCCATACACAACAATGGCACCCCCTTAGCAGCATTCTATCTGCCATGATATGTAAAATGGGTACTGGGTATACTGGGTATACCTGATTCATGATATTAAATAACGCTGCATTGTACTGGTAGCTGTACTTTGTGATAAAGATGAATACCCACTGCAAACGGAATTGATTCGGCTTTGTCTCAGCCCGTGCAAGCTCGTACAATTCGTTGAGATATGTCGCTGCAGCTCCTGATGTTTTGGAGAAAACATAGCGGCTGTTGTGACAATATATATTACCCATGTATTGTTTTGTTGCGCAGCGAAAGCTAACTCCTCTCTATTTTAGTTTAACAAAGCAAGTCGTACGAATATTCGGGGAAGTCCTTAAACTGAGATAGAAATACCCTCTTTTGATAAATCAATAAAGTTGGTACAACTAAAAAGAGTAAGCATTATGTTACAGTACAGCTTTATTATTTATGTAAGGCTGGTCTAGGCGTAAATAGGGATACCTGACAGAGCTACTAACAGGATCCGTGATCTACTGGTAGAGTCCTGTAGGCACTACCTTACTGGAAACATTGTACTGGGAATATGGTGACTAAGGGAAACACCAAGAATGGGATTCAATCTGTTCATTTAACGAACTCTTGCGTTTTTATAAGGGATTGAGTTAAATATATATAAAACTGACAAAAGGTCAAGAATTCGGATAAATACTGTTATACATGATTGAACTTCTTACCAGTTGACTAGTTCTGTCGTATACTTCCTCTAGCAAGAGCTAGGAAGTAGGAGGAGGGCAATACAATGCCTGCGGTCTACCCGAAATATCGCATGGCATATAACGACAAATGCCCCTATTCCGTGTCCTGAATACGTATTTTAAAATGTAAAGCACTATCCGCGGAGCAGGCGGGAAATTGGTACGCATACCATTCTCGTACGTTAGATCGTGGGCTAGCACCATAAAGAGGAACATCTCAAATACATCCTTCAAATCTAGTTCCTTTATTGCCTTATTGACTGACTGTGTCCACAACTTTAAAACGATCTCGGGGTTCTCCAACTCGCTGAGACTGAGGATTGTGTCAATTGTTATGGAAGTGCGCTTCCAAAGGCTCTATAAATCCATCGATTAGCTCAACTAACTTCGCACCGTTGAAACGAGCCTCTTTCCCATTCAAGCTCTCGAGGTATTCCGCAAAGGCGCTATGCTCCGTATATGACGACGCCATTATTCTTGGGCCCCATCGTTGAACTATCGCGTGGAAAAAGTTCTTTTCTTCGCTGTCATGATCGCCCTTCAATAGGGCATGCCAAAGGGCACATGCAGAAAGAGCTTATAATTGACAATATACATACGAGATTTGTGGAAACCATCAAACGAGACTACATTTTGTACATATTCTAGAGCAATATCAAAAGCTTGTAGGATAATACTACGAAAGCCACCTCCTACTGTGAAAGTGCCACCAACGTGTAACTTCATGATCACCAAAGGTGGCAAGAGTCTCGTTTTCTAAAATGGCAGAACACCCCTCTGGGTCGTTATTGCCACTCGAACCGATACTCATGTCAAGTCTCTGCCCCAACAACGACGAGGTTGCCTCTTCAACAGCAAGAGCAGCGGCTTGTCAACATTTCTTATGACCTCACTTCCCGATTACGGCTTCGTATTAAGCTTGACAGCTAGAACTACAGAGGCAAACGTAAATTCCAAAATAGGCATGGGTCATTTCATGTAACAAAGTCTGGAGGTAAGTTTCAAGCCTGGTTTCCAGGCTTTGGATATTCGAAGGCCGATCCGGCGGGGCAAGCTTGGTGAGCTTTATAAGTCTAGAATAATTATCTGGGATATATTTCTTATAATTCAGAGCTGTTTCGGACGAGGTAGTATCCGCAAACATGTTTTGTAGCATCTCGTTGGGCGGCAAAAAGATGAATTTACAAAGTCCTGAGAAAGACCCGCCGAAGAAAATGTTGTCAAATATTTTGTAGTATTTAAGTATAAAGTCTTCATTTTCAGGGATTAATTTATTATCTAATACAGTGTTTGTCAGTTCATGAAATTGTGAGATATCTCGTTGTTGTGAAAGTGTGAGTTCGGGCTCGCGCCTATACACAAAATTCTGAAGTGCCGCCGAGAGATCATCTAGGAAGTGCCCAGAGAACACCAGGCTGTTTAAATATAAAGATCTATCCTCGAGAGCTTATCTTTTATTTTTCTGCGGTTTATAATTCTGGTGAAACGGCTTTTAGCTAGATGCGGAGTTGATACTTCTCTGCTACACTGTAGTGATAGGCCTCCCTAAGACAACACGAAAAATGTATTCTTTACGCCCCTGATGACAGAATATTGCATGTAAGCGTCTCGGATAAAGAAATTGCTCTCCTTTTCTCTCTCTCTCTCTCTCTTTTAACTTTTACATTCAGTGACCATGACATCATATCAGCCAGGTTGATTAATTACCTCGAACTGATATCTGTTACTCCATCTATTCAACAGGGAGCTGGTAGGACTTTTCTTAAAGATGAACACTAAGCGTGCAAGGTGCCTTGGCAAGGTCTCCACTTATTCGGCAAACCCACCGCGGTCGGTGAAAAGACGGAGAGAAATGGTCTTTCACTCTCCATTATGAGTGATTTTCCTTACTCTTGGTATCTGATTCCACTCGGCTCTCCCCACCGGTATCGACAGCCAGCAATCTGTCCGCCGGTTGGCAAGCCGAAAGGTAGTGGTAATTTCTTATCAAGAACTAGAGATATCGCCAAGGTCAAGCTGAGTTTATGGCTGAGATACTGTGGTAACTCTGTTGGTTTACCCCCCAATTTAAGATCGTGTCATTCCCGCATTACTTCATTGGTCACAATAATTGGTAACAGGCAGTTACAAGCTCGTAACACAAACCTGTGGCCTTTAATGCAACGCTTGGCATCTTAGAAGAGCTGGCCGACAGCGTAACAACTCAAAACTGACGAGATGCAGCTATCAGGTGGGATCTTAACCTTGAAGGCTGGTGAGTTGGTATTACATTTGAGTTCTTAAGGTTTACCATCATCTGAGAATCGTTGATCTTGAAAAGATTTACGAACAGCAATCTCCTATATTTGTTTCCGTAAGCATCCTGGCAGAAAGAAGAAGTGAAAGGACGCGAAAATCTGGTGTGGATAATAGAGGAAACATGATTGAAAATGATCATGGGTAGTGACGTATTCCCAGTCTACCGGCTCACTGAAAATTACCGCAAAATTGAGCAAAATTACCCCCTTGCAAACTCAACAACCTAGGAGTTTGGGAAATAATATTTTACAGAATAATTAATTGTTCTAGTACAATTCTGAATGTTTTATGCTTTGGTTTTTTAAATATTTGTAATATTGTTAGTTTTGGTTTTGGGTTCTTAAATCAAGGCTATTTTATTATCCCCTCGGGCTCCAAACGGTCAAATTGACCGATTTTAGCGTTGTTGCCATATGAATACGGCATCAAAAGTGCAAACGGTGAAACCTGAGTGGACAATATCACTGCATATAATTTTGGCCTGACGAGCTCAACCGAATGGAGCCCGAGGGGATACAGCATGACATATACTAATTACATCAGAGTTTGAATACTTACCAAATACCAAGTAAACAGATCACAAATTTTGATTTGAGTTTGCAAAGTTACAATCTGCCAAGGATTCATTGCTAATCACCTTCGGGCCCCTCAAATTGAGGAGGTGACATTCCAAGAAGCTAAGCAAGCGACGGTCCGCAATCTCTCGGTCGTTAAAAAAGCCTCATTTGCTTGACCACGACAGTTACGTATTTGAAGCCACAGATTGTTCTCAATTTACATATATTCTGGTATTCATTTCATAACTTATAATAACCACTGCTCTTATGACATATCAAGATGGTAGGGCCCTTCGTAGGATTATCCATTGTGTCACTGTGTCTTGTCTTTCGTGATTAGGTTATATACTGTTAACACGTATTCTTGCCAACAGTCCGATTCCATCAGTGAGGAGCAAATTTCTGAGTATAAAAAGGTTTTCTCTCTATTTGCAAGTAACCCATTTCTCGCAGATGCGATTCCAATCGGTATGATAGCTGATGGTTATGCAGGACCAAGATGGCGACGGTTGGTTCGACTGTCTATCCGCTACAATAGACGCACTTTAGGGGAGGAGTGGAGCACGATTGCTAACATATGGCGAAGGCCATATCACTATCCAGGAGCTAGGTGCTGTGATGCGATCCTTGGGCCAAAACCCATCAGAATCAGAACTACAGGATCTCCTCAACGAAGTCGACACGGGAAACGACGGCGCCATTGAATTTCCAGGTTTGATAACCCTAAAGCTATTGTCCTCCTCCATCTCCTTCTCTACGTAGAAACCAATATTGACAATCAGGATGCAGAGTTTATAGCAATGATGGCCAGAAAGACAAAGGAAGTCGACGCAGAGCAGGAGATCCTTGAAGCGTTTAAAGTCTTTGATCGCGATAATAACGGTTTCATCTGCGCCACCGAGTTGAGACATGTCATGGCGGCAATCGGCGAGAAATTGACGGATACCGACATCAATGAGATGATCCGCGCGACCGACAAAGATGGTGATGGTAGAATCAGTTGTACGTGACCGCTGCCGCCTAAAGTTTATCAGAGTTCTAAGTTTGACATGATATGTGGCCCACAGACGAGGAATTTGTACACCTCATGAAGCAGAAATGATCCAAACAGAATGGCTGGATCGGCATTGCTGCTAGAACAAGAGCTATGTGTATTCACCTAAGGCTCATTCTATCTGTAATGGGTGAGGGCAGCCGGAGGGATCACAATACATCAGGGCATGTGGGACGTGACTAGAATTGGGGATGCCAGCTGTTGTATTCTTTATAGGTCGTGGGTCCAAGTGAGAATAAGAGACTCATGCTTACCCTTATTTTATTTCCCTTGGCTGTGCTTTTCATTAGATTCAACATTCCCCATCGGACTCCGTAGCTTCGGTCACCGACGGACCGTGTAGAGTCTCTGTATCAGTCCCTTAGTACCTGTTACCCCATCTCACTCCGATCTCATTATTTGGTCATCCGCTATTTGGTCATTCTTAAAGAGTAATCGTTTAACTAATGCTCTTATGGACGAACCAGAATCGGAAGAATCATAGAGTGGTCGGTGTTCCTCGTGAACGTTGTGAAGGTAGTCGTAGTCGACGTGTACAAATGCCCTTTCCACATCTGCGAGGCCTTCCAACTTCCTTTGTAGTGACTGGCTGACGTCGTGAGAGTCCCGTAGCTTGGTGTCTGAGTCCATAACGATGTCTACTTCAACATAGAATTGCTGTCCGGCATGATACGCTCGACACTAAAATAAGTAGGTTAGCAAACGAAAATACAAGCCACTTACTTGCATGGCAATACTCACAGTGTCAACCTTCTGGATTCGCGAGTCATGCGTCAGTGTTACATAAACGCATTTGTTCAAGAACTCACGAGGAGCGCTTTTGCCGACCAACAGCCACATATTCTCAAAGGCAGTAGATGCCCAAGAATACAGAATGAGCAATGCAATGCATGTTGCACCGATAGGGTCAAGGTACCATACGTACTGGTCGCCCACAATTGACATGATCAAACCGAAAATATTCACCGCCAAGTCATTTCGATGATCGATGAAGAACACATGCGCAGCTGGATACCGGCGTAGGCTAAAACAATACAAGAACAGACAGAACTTTGAGAAAATAGCGACTCCAACACACAGCAGCGGAACAAGCTCCAAATTCTTGGACTCAGTTTTACCGGAAGCAAGGGATCTAGCCGACTCGATGATCAGCTCAATAGCAACAGTTGTCATCAACGCGCAGAACATAATGATTCCAAGTGTTTCAACCCGTCTTCGGCCAACAGGATATTGATATGGTTTTGGGCGACCAGCCATTCTTGATGTGATTAGCATAACCACAGACGACACCAAGTCCATAAAAGCATCAGCCGCAGTTGCGAAGAGTGAAAGTGACCCGGTGGACACCGCCGCGTAAAGTTGGATGATGAAAAGACAGAAGTTCACGGCAAAGCTTGCTCGAACGGCCAGTTTCACTTTCCCACCATTTTGAGCTGTGTCAACCGCTTGCAAGCGTTCCTCGTCGCTGCTATTCAAAAACTCATCAATCAACTCATTTTGTTGCTGGTAGAAGCCATCTTTCTTTTCTGTTCCAAAACTGTAAAAGAGAATACGATTTCCTCGTTCAGGAAGCAATGTTTTGTACTGAAGGAGATTTAAAGGATCTTCTGACGCCATCTTTAATGTCTCTGATATTATATGGCCAGGGCCAAAAGAGCATCTGATAAAGGATATCTAGTCAGTGTTATCACAACATTCATAAAGGCCACAGTTAATAAGATATTTAAGAGATTTGACAATAATCCACCCAGATAAATTTCTCGGAGCCCCTAGCCAAGCTCACTGCCACTCTTGGCATCATCAGGGGGGCGCTGAGTCAGAACTGGGTTCCTATTCGTGCTAATTGATTGGTTCGGAAACTTTGTACGTTTACGTACGGAAGGGGTTCAAGAAATGATCAGTCAACCCTTGTACACTGACCGATTCTGTATGATCGGTTTAAAGGATATCTAATAAGAGCAATTTGGTGATTCACAGTATTTATTACATTATTGCTTCTCTACAAACACATATTTAACTCTAGGTAGATACTTATATCTTGTACGACAATGTACTTGCTGTTCTTATCACGTTTGATGGCGGAAGGAAAACTTTGGTTTGGGCCTTGGGTTAGGGCTATGTTTTGAGCCTCATGGGGCGTGGAAGACGAGAAAGATCATTTTATCATGATAAGCTTGTTAAATAAATAAAAATTTTACAAGTTTATAGATTATTACATACCTCATAAAGTATTACTCTATAGATGTTTTAAAGCAAAAATATATTTACACCTTATAAGGTATAATTATTAAATTAACTTTTAAGTTAAATGTTATATTTTATGAAATGTAAAAGTATATTACTTTTTATAAAAATTAAGGATTTAAGGAGTTATTTTAAATCATGCCTTATGAGGCATATGAAAATACTTTTTGTTTAAAAAGCTAAAGAGCTTATCAGAATTATGTATTATAAAGTATAAAAATAAATAATAAGAGATATTTATGTTTTATGAGACATAAACATTAATTATTATAAGATAAATAAAAGAAGATGTCACGACCCCGCAAGGTTGTAACAAGTGAACAGATTATAGGGCCTCCATAGCCGTCACCTTAGTTAAATAAGTATAGATTAAGACGGTTATCAGGGACCTGGTTATGGTATCGCTAGTACTATCACATTACTAGTACTAGCGAAAGGATAGTACAAGTTCAACACTAGTACTATAAAAAGGGTTGTACAAGCTAAAGAATAATATTATCGAAGTTGTAATACTAACCCTTTGGTTGTACTAACTAAGTGGTAGTACTATCGGGAAATTTACTACCTTTCTGTTTGTACTATTTGCTTGTATGTGCAGATAGCTAGTACTAGCAAATAAGTGATCACGTGAGGTGTATATCCAGTATATCGAGTATAGGGTATAACCAATATACTTAATATACCAACCCTCTTTATATAAGTAGATAGTTTCACAGTAGATAAGAGCCTCATGCTCAACTCAATTGATTTATAGCATACCTGTATTTCATAGTAACTACCTTAAAAGCCTTGTGAAGATATTCTCTTGTCTTTTACCTTCATCTATCATTTGAGTAATAAATAACTTTATACCCCAGTAGGAACGTTACACTTTGAGTACCTTGAAACTCGAAAATACCATGGCCAGAGAATCTTCAGACTTAGTTCTCAAGCCAGAGGAACAGGGCAACCTTAACCCGGAAGAACGAGACATCCTAATGCAAGAACAGGAAGTGGAAAGAACCCCAAAAGTAGGCTTGCCCATGAGGTTCAAGGGTGAACGAAGTAAGTTCAAAGTCTTCAAGATACAAGTTACTCTGTACCTGTTCTTTAATAAGGATCGGTTTGCCAATGACGTCAACCAGATCCTTTGGATCACCTTTTACTTAGAAGGAATTACTTTTGATTGGATGAAACCTTACCTTGAAAACTATTTATCCACGACAGATAAGACTTATTGTTAAACCTCCATAAAACAATTGTTTAAGTCTGTTGAAGATTTTTGGAAAGAAATTATATCTGTCTTTGGTAATATTAATGAAATAATCAATGTTAAAAGAAAAGTATATAATATCCGACAAAGGGGCTCAGCCTCTTATTATACAACAAAATTCAGAAAATATACTATCCTTATAATTTATAACAATAAAGACTTGAAAAATGCTTTTTACAATAACCTCAAGGAAAAAGTAAAGAACAACATTACCTGACTCAACAAAAGGCCCAAGACTTTGAGTAATATGATTTATAAAGTTATTCAGTTTAATAACTAATATTATGAATATAAGTTAAAAAAAAGGACTTCCTCTGACAAAAAAGAACATAAAAGATCTTATAAGAAGAAAGAAATAGCAAATATGAAAATACTCACAAGAAGTAAGAAGAACAGGAAATCGAACACTAAAAGAAAAAGAAAAAAGAAGTTTGATCTTATTTTTGAATAATATAAAGAACAAAGAAAGAAAAACTTTTACTTTAAGTATAATCAAGTAAGACATAAAACCTCGGAGTATAATGACAAGGATAAAGGAAAGTCCAAAGAAGTCAAGATTATATTGATGATGTACTCAGACAATTCAACAGAGAACTTGTTCTTAGACTCTGACGACTCAGATTATATCCCTGAAGATGTTGAGAATTAGTCCATGGACTAGATCTTATGAATTTTTCCTACAGAAAACCTTACAACAGAAGTCTACCATGATACCAGGAGTATGACGTCTTCAGGAGTCTTCTCTCTAACCATAAGTGAGCTAGATATCTTGATATTAACTACAGAAGAAGTAAAGCAACTGAACTTGGAAGTTACTTGCCCTGACAATTTCCCCCCTGAGGAATACTGAGACATAGTTGACTTACCAGATCTTCTTTCCCTAAGGATTATAGGAGGAGTACCAATGACTCGTAAAGAAACCAGGCCTAGATTCTTTAGCACACTAGACTTGAAAGATGTATTCTATCAGGTACAAGTCGAGGAAACCTCAATCAAAACAGACATCAGTAAATCAATATTCAGTACTATGTTGTAAGATTCACTAAAAGGAAAGGAACATACTAAGATTTCACCAGTATATTCCTTATATACAACACTTAAGGCATCAGAACTTAACTAAAGAATGGCAGAAGAATCTTTTCGGAAAACCTTCTGGGGTTCTGAACTCTTTAACCACGTAGAACAAGAGGATTTTATTGCCTAACCTTACTAAACAAATGAACTACAAATAAGCAAAAGGATAATATTAATTAGAACAACTTTTCACTTTGACGGAAGTTGTATAAAAACCTAGAGATTAGTCAAAAGAAATATCCTTTAGGATATATTACTCTAGTGAAATAAACTTTTTTAGTACAGAATATAAAAATTAAGAACAATAATTAAAGTTATATAGTCTAACTTCGAAAAAATTATTATCAGTAGATTGTACTACGATAACCTAGTACTTTACTCTCTGGGAAAAAATATATAATTACTTCAACAAAACTTTTATGCCTAAATTATATATCATAAAAACCAAGAGAAGATGTATTAGGCCAAGAAAGAAGTATGTCGAGAAATAATTTTTCATATAGAACATTAAGAATAATATTATAATTATAAGATAAGCTATTATTATAAGTTTAACGATGAATAAATGTTCTCTAAGAAACATATTGATAACCTATTCAACCTGAGAAAGCCTAGAGCAAAAAGGACACTACTTCAGATGACTCAAGAAGAGGAATTCAATACAGAATTCATTTCTGATATATTTATGGTTGGCGAAAGAGAAGCTATCCAGGTGGATGTTAAGTTTAGCAACAGAAACCTTAAAGCTTTAGTAGATTCAGGAAACTAGATTAACCTAATCTTGTCATAAGTCACTAAGACAATAGACGTACAAACTGAAGTCTATAATCAACTCTTATGAATAACCGACAGCTTATTAGTAAAAAAAGGAGTATTCGCCAGAACTAAACCTATTATTATAAGAATTAAAAATCATCAAGAACAAATCCAGTTTAAGATTTTTTCTCTTAGAAAGGAAAACATTATCCTAGGACAACCTTAGTTAAAATTCTATAACTCAAACATTAACTGGAAAACAAAGAAATTGACATTTAAATACTACTATAACATTAAACTAAAGAAATAGTTTATGTAAGATGTTTTTGTTGTTGAACTTACTTAAGATAATTTCCAGAATAAATTGGATACTCTTCTGGAAGAATATCAAGACTATTGTGAGTTATTCATTCTATAACTAAAAGATATAGCTTTACTTTTACACAAAGAATAAGATTACGAAATCATTTTCCAAAAAGGTATAACCTTTTTATATAGACTTATTTATAGAATAAATCCTGCCAGAAATGAAATCTTAAGAGAATAACTAAATAAACAGACCACGAAAAGCTTTTACAAAGAGTCAAGCTCTTCGTGAAGAGTATTATTGATATGGATACCAAAACCAGACAACCCTAAAGGAAGATCATATAAAGATTATAGAAATTTAAACAGTAAAACCATAAAAAACAAATACTTATTATTTTGTATTAACAATATACAAGATATATTCATTAAAGCTAGATATTTCACAAAATTAGACTTCATTGTAAGATTTAACTTGATAAAGATCAAGGAGAGATATAAGTAATATATTATTATTCGAACTAAATATGGATTTTATAAACTATTAGTCATATCTTTTGGTTTAACAAATGTATTAACAATTATGCAGAAAATGAGTAATATGATTTTGAGATTATATTTAGATCGTTTTGTAGTAGTATATTTGGATAACATCTTGATTTATTCTAAAACGTTAGAAGAATATAAATAATATGTTCATACTATACTTAAAGTATTAATTAATAATAACATAAAGTATA